>JAQSUU010000809.1:1379701-2741903 GCA_038087645.1 Saccharum hybrid cultivar R570 | reverse complement strand
GACTCTGGCCAGGAGCTAGGAGCTGGAGGCTTCTAGGTAGTTACCGGCCAACCCTGCCAAACGATTGACTCCCTTAGAATATGGACAAGTGAGATTGACAGGACATATTGGCTGACTAGGATGGTGACAATGGCAACTGATGTATGTTGCCTTATATAGCCAAGTTACTAAATGATCTATTGTAGAATTTCTTGATTCGATCAGAAACAGTGTCCGCTTCCTTGTGTTGGCTTGTGATATTTTCTTTTCTTACATGCTCATAGACCTAAGTGTCTCAAAATTCTTTCTTGTATATGCAGAAATCTGGATGGTATTGCCATCTGTAATGTAGATGTCTTCCCTGAAGAAAAGGACCTTCTGAACAATCTTATCAGTGCAGTATGTTCAATTGATCCAGATATCCTAGTCGGGTGGGAGATTCAGTTAGGATCTTTAGGATTTCTTGCTGAAAGAGCTGCTTATCTGGGTATAGGCTTACTGAAAAGAATTTCAAGAACACTGCCGCATGAGTTGAATCATCCACCTAAGATTCCAGTTGATAACTCTAGTCAGGTGCTTTCTGAAACATCTTCTGCTGATGATATTATTGATGATGTCAGTGAGAATGATTGGAGCCATACTCATGCGAGTGGTATACATGTTGGTGGAAGAATTGTGCTTAATTTATGGCGTCTCATGCGTGCAGAAGTTAAGCTTAATAATTACTCCCTTGAAGCTGTAGCTGATGAAGTACTGAGGCGAAAGATACCACTGATACCAAGCAGGATATTGAACCGATGGTTTGCAACAGGTCCTGGACGAGGAAGACACCGATGCACAGAATACATTAGCAATAGAGCTACAATCAACCTTGAAATAATGAATCAACTGGACCTGGTAAATTGATTTTCCTCCATGGTATTCTTGCTTGGTTTTTTTTTTCTGAATACCTCAACTTTTGGATTGTCCTAATGTTGACCTGGCATGCAGGTGAATCGAACATCTGAACTTGCTCGTGTATTTGGTATTGATTTCTTTTCTGTTCTTTCTCGAGGGTCTCAGTATCGTGTTGAATCTATGCTCCTGAGATTGGCTCATACACAGAACTACCTTGCAATTTCCCCTGGAAATCAACAGGTGCATTTTCTTGCCACCTATCAATTTTGGATTCTCAGTATTTTGCTTTAGATATACTGTAGTTGCTGATTAGCCAATTCTGAACCTCCAATGTTACTATGAGTTTATGACAAAATCTTGTTCATTTTAACAAATTCTGCTGATGTTGCATTATGTTAGCTAGAAATGGTACCATTGATTTCTTTAGAACTACAGCTGGTCATTCACCACACCATATAAAACTCGAAAATAGGATATTTTTTCTGCTAAACTGTTAAGTAGTAACAGCATCTTGATGTGCTTCAGTGCTACTTTGCAGGTTGCTTCTCAGCCAGCCATGGAGTGCTTGCCGCTTGTAATGGAACCAGAGTCGGCCTTCTACCCTGATCCAGTTGTTGTATTGGATTTTCAGTCCCTCTATCCTTCGATGATAATAGCATATAACCTATGTTATTCTACATGTTTGGGTAAAGTTTTCCCATCAAAGTCAAATGTTCTTGGTGTCAGCTCATATTCAGCAGATCCACATACACTTGTAGATCTCAAAAATCAGCTGCTGCTTACTCCAAATGGGGTCCTGTATGTTCAACCTAAGGTGATTTTCTAAATTTTCTGAGCAATATCTGATGTTCTTCAAATTGCTAGAAAAATTGTGATATACCAACCGACTGAGCTATATACCTCCCATAGAAGGTTGTTCCCACATTACATTTTACCTAATTACCTCTGTGGTTGATAGATTGACTTGTGTGGTTGCCCTTGATGAAGTACTTGCTATATTCTTGAGAATATTGCTTACCATTACATGTTTAGTGATTCCTGGCACTTTCACTATATTGCTGCGCATTATGTTCCCCTAGTAAGTACTGAACTTTCCAGAACAATGTCAATGGTATTCTGCAGATAAGAAAAGGTGTACTTCCTCGCCTTCTAGAGGAGATATTGTCAACAAGAATTATGGTGAAACAAGCAATGAAAAAGTTGAGCTCATCACAGCAAGTTCTTCACAGGGTATTCACCTCTAAACCAAGTTTTGAACATCATGTGAAATGCCTGAATCTCTTGTGGATAATGTGATTGTACTGTCATACCATAGTCATTTCGTCAGTGCTGTGCTTAGGCAGTCCTCTTGTTTTTCCTTCTGCAACATTTGTTTTTCAGTTTTTTTTAAAAAAACTGTTCTTACCAATTGGTGGATATGTTATAAATAATCAATTTGCTTGCAGATATTCAATGCACGGCAGCTTGCTTTGAAGCTCATAGCTAATGTAACATATGGCTACACAGCTGCTGGATTCAGTGGTCGGATGCCTTGTGCAGAGCTTGCAGACAGCATTGTTCAATGTGGCCGTAGAACACTTGAAACAGCAATATCATTTGTCAACCAGCATCCTTTGTGGAAAGCTAGGGTCGTGTATGGTGATACTGACAGGTATTATTGTGTTTCTTGTTTTCTCTTTGGAGTATAATGTAGGCATGCTATACTTATACATCTGTTTCTGTTGTAGTATGTTTGTTCTCCTAAAAGGGCGTTCTAGGGAAGAAGCATTCAGAATAGGAAAGGAGATCGCCTCATCAATAACTGCAATGAATCCTGATCCAGTCACGTTGAAGTTTGAGAAAGTGTATCAGCCATGTTTTCTTCTTACAAAGAAGAGATATGTTGGCTATAGCTACGAGAGTCCTGAACAGAATGAGCCAATCTTTGATGCGAAGGGGATAGAAACAGTTCGGAGAGATACATGCCCAGCAGTTGCAAAGATTTTGGAACGGTCTATCAGAACAATGTTTGAAGAACAGGATTTGACCAAAGTAAGGGGTATTACTTAGTCTCCTCTTGTAAGGACCATTTTCCTTGTTTTTATTATTGTTTTTTGTCGAGTGTATAGCTTTGAAATTCTTTTACCATTGCAGGTCAGGACATATTTGGAGCGTCAGTGGACACGCATATTATCAGGAAAAGTCTCTATTCAAGATTTCATTTTTGTGAAGGAGGTCCGTTTAGGTACTTACAGTGCAAGGGCTTCCACTCTGCCCCCTGCAGCAATTGTTGCAACAAAAGCTATGTTGTCTGACCCAAGGGCAGAGCCTCGGTATGCAGAGAGAGTGCCATATGTTGTAATCCATGGGGAACCAGGGGCTCGTCTTGCCGACATGGTTATTGATCCTTATGGTCTGCTAGAAGTTGGCTCCCCTTATAGATTAAATGAACAATATTACATAACCAAGCAGATTATCCCTGCACTACAGCGTGTTTTTGGACTTCTTGGTGCTGACCTGAATAAGTGGTTTAATGAGATGCCTCGCCCCATACGACCAACTCTTGCAAAACGCCAGTCTGCTGCTGGTCATGGTTCATTTTCTCGTGATGGCAGTTTCATCCGATTAGGATTGAATAATAAAGCCTTAGGCAAAGGAGGCAGAATAGATACATACTACATGTCAAGCCACTGTTCAATTTGTGGTGATATAATTCAAGGATCAGAGACCTTCTGCAATAATTGCTTGAAAAACGAAGCTGTTGTTGCCACAATAGTTGCTGGCAGAACTTCAAAGTTGGAGCGAGAAATCCAACATCTCGCTGCTGTAAGTCGTTTTACTTGGATCATGTTAAGCATATTTCATATTTGTGTATTTTACACTCATATTTACAGATTTTACTCCACTCGACACAAAAGCTGGAGAATCATGAGGCTAAACCAAAGTGCCTAGCTTCCGTTGATTTGTGTTTACATAGTTTTGCCTGAATTATGCTAAGCAAATTAGTGTCATCTGATGAAATATTGGAGTATCATTTACATTCAATTACAGTAGCACATGCTAGTCTCTAAATGGATTGCTAACTGTTGTCTGCAACAAGAATTAGTGTCAAAATATCTGTGAACCTGACTTCTAGTGTTTCCTTTAGCGTGCCTGACTTGTGGTTGAGCAACTGTTGCAGATTTCACGTTTCAACTTTTTGTGCATATAAACACAGGATCTTAGTTGTTAAGATGAGCTGACTGTAAAGCTTTGAACTTTGTCCAGATATGTGGCCATTGTGGTGGTGCAGACTGGATTGTTGAAAGTGGCGTCAAGTGTATTTCCCTGGCATGCCCAGTCTTCTATGAACGGAGGAAAGTTCAGAGGGAGCTGGGAGTCGTCTCAGAATCTGCAGGAGAAGCTGGGTATTACCCTTTCTACTGCGCTGAACTCTTTTGAGGAGAACATTTTTGAGGCTGCGTTTCTCTGTCCAACCGTGTAAATCGTAAAATCTGTAACCTGTACATCACACATGTGTATAGTTGTTGTATGTACATTGTAGAACATGTACTGACAACTGAGGAAATAGTACATACCATGTATAATGTGTAGAACATGTACTGACTACTGAGGAAATAGAATATACCTTGTATGATGTACCACAGTGTCACTCGCTGTTCAGTTTAAGTGGATAGATGGGGACAAACGGACAAGGCAACACTAACTTGAACCGATTACTGTGTAAAACGTAATTAACGACACCAGAGGGAGATGCCACTTGTATACGATTTGGATCTATTCATTTTTCTCCAGTGAACTACAAGTGGTCGTTCAAATTTCCCCAAGTTCGGAGCTCACACATACCCAAGTGTTTGTGACGTCACCGAGCCTGGAACATGACTTTGAGAGGTGAAAAGAAGCGAGTCATGTCTCCAAACGGTATATTTTTTTGCTTTCTGCTTCTTAGGAAAGCTAGCTTATCAAGGAAACTAGCTTCAAATTGAGATTTTTTTTTCTAAAATAATATTATTTTAATATTTAATTGCAGATCTAGAAGCTGTAATAGTAAAATTGCAAATTTAGAAGCCAATCGGCTATCCAGAAGCCGATAGGCCACTAATCGGCAAACCAACAGCCGATAGGCTCTAATCGGCATTTGGATTGCCGATATGTGACGCCAAATGCCACAGGCATCATCCACGTGAGTGTTATTTGTGCCGGTAGGCATGTCGGCATGCCAGGGGCCGATAGGGCCTCGCCTCACTTCAGAAATCTGGCGCCATCACCAGGAAGCAAGCACGCAGTATTTCTTCTTTTTTTTATATGATCAGCTTTTTACTGATTTATTTAGATCCAAAAATTAATATATACTTTAGTATTTAGGTTACATATTTTGATACGTAGGTACTATTTACATAGTTAGAAGATGTAGGCTCTAGTTAGTTAGTTAGGAAAATTCATTTATTTGTGCGAGTGAGCAATCTTGACTGTGCCCTTACCGATAAAAAAAAACAACAAAAGAACCATATAAAGAAAGACACAAATGGAAGCGGAAAAGAAAAGAAAAAAACAAACACGGTGATTGTCTGTGGATGACTCCTGCGGTGCTGTGGACATAGCTCGACAGCCGCAGTAGAGCGAGTGAGCAACCTTCACGGTGCCCTTAGCGATCGAAAAGAGTGGTGCTTATCTGATTGTCCACAATTTTGGAGTTGATCGATGGATTCGGCACATGGACTACACTATGGCTTCGGTGTTCGACAATGCTTTTTTCATCTAGAGCAACGACTGCATCGAGGAAAACCACTACAAAAAAGACGATGGAGGAATCTGGATAGAATATTGTACCTTTGTTATTTTAGATTTTTCTTGTGTAATTTTGGGATGTACTATGTTGAATTTTAATATAATTCTCTCTTGCCTTAAAAAAATGATGCGAGATGCAAATAAAATAGGTTGTGCTTGATATTTAGCATCTATTACAATATCTTTTGAGATCTTTAGATATTTTGTTTTGGGTAGGTTGAAAGAAATATTAAAATCTAATAGTAAAGAAACATGATCAACAAAACAAATTCTAAAAGGAACGTGGCTTGTAGGTTGTGGGTGCAGTCGGTCTCCCAGTGCCCGATAGACCCATCGGCTGGCCAACTGCCGCTTGCACCTATCGCCTCCCAGATTGCCGATATCCCTTTAGTCGGCTAACTGATTGGCGACAGGACTCTGCACTGTCATTTTTTGCCTGCCACGTAGGCTGTCAGCAGTTGACTGGCCGATAGGTGCCCTGTCGGCTACTTGATAGCCGACAGGTACTAGTTTTGCAATTTTATTAAAATAATACCTAGATCTGCAATTATTTATTAAAATAATATTATTTGAAAAAAAAAAGTCTTCAAATTGAAGCGTGGCCAAATTAATTTGTTTCAAACAGGGCCTAAAGAGCAAAGGGGCTCTGTAGCAGTGTTATGCTGTACTACTGAACAGCAGCATCGTTGCCACATTATGAAACAGCATCAAGGAAACCTTGACAACCAAACGCGATCACCACATCAAAGATGTGAATGCAGGATAAGCTTTAACCAAGTTCAGTTTGATTCCGCTCCACACAAAGGAGGCAACAATTCTAGAAATTCTGACAGGCTACAACCTAAATTATTTCAGTTCCACGCTGTATTGTACATAGTTCATCGCATGGAACTAGAACATTCCCACGGTGAGGACAACTGCGTGTTCGGAGGGCGCAGGCTTGTGCTTATTCCTGGAGCTATGGACATGGCACCATCTATAGAGCAGACTGGAACAGAATCTCCGCCAGTTCCTGCATCAGAAAAGCACATCATGATATACCTAATCAGCAATCATCAGCACACAGATACTTGTATTGTAGCGCTACTGCTGTACGCGGTGGACAGGACGCCTAGACTGTCTTCTCATTTACCTGCTTGCCAGATGGAACAGTAGGCTCACCCCACTCTAGAACCTTCTTTTCTAGTGTCTCAAAGTCTCCTTTCCCAGCCTGGTTGAAGCCATAGAGCAATGTTACAAACTACACAATTCCAATCCAATCCTTTGCGGACAAATTCCAAACTTGTAAAGTGTCATACCTCAATCAAGGCGCCAATCTCACTATCAAAGCTCTGGTACCTCTTGCGGACAAGATCATCTAGGGAACCATCCTAACATCACAAAAACAAAACTTCCAGTTTAAAAACCTGCATGGGAAAAGTTCATTAGGTCTTAATGTGTTTTCAGTTACCTCAATCAGCTTGGCAACGTTGCGGAGGCCACGGGCCAGGGTGTCCATTCCGGAGATATGAGCAAGAAACATGTCCTCAACATCAGTACTTTCCCTCCGCCTGTTATCATAAAAGGATTCCATGTTGGTTCAGTTCCATTTTTTTCACAAAACAAGAAACATATGACAACAGGGACTGACAATTTGGCATCAAAGTTGAAACCACCAGGTGCAAGTCCACCCTGTTAAACAAAAATTCAGCAACTTATGAGTGCAACCAAGCAGTAGACAGGCAACTGCTGATTTGAGTAAAAAGGGAGAGAGCTGATTCATGCCACTCACATTCTCAACAACACTTGACATAACCAAGGTAGCCTCTGCAATGTCTGTCATGAACTGATCTGTGTCCCAACCTGTCCATAACGGTAAGGTAGTTACTATGCACGCCTCATTTTTTTAATTTCTTTTCTTTCTCTAAAAAAGGAGGAGGAAATGCATGTATGCTTCCAGTGTAACACAAATAATAATATCGGGCCATATGCTTATTAAACAACCAAAGGAGTTATATACAACAGTGACACATACCAACTTGAGGATCACCAGTGTTGGAATCAATATTTCCAAGCAGCCCATTAATCCGTGCAGTCTCAAGTTCATGATGGCAGCTGCAAGTTTAACATGCAGTTCTTTAAGCTATTATATGATTGAAGTTAGGCAAGCAAAAAAAAAAAAAAAAAAAAAAAAAACTTACCTATGTCCAGATAGAGTAGCATGGTTGCACTCAACATTAATCTTGAACTCTCCTGTGTCATGTGATACAGAAAAAAAGGGGTTGCTTTCAGAACAGATGGTTAAATTCACACAAGCTTCACTGGCAAAAAATTGCTGACAATGTATTATGTATGCACATCCTGAAAATATGAAACTTATATTACCTGTAAGACCATACTTCTGTAGAAAAGCAAACGTAGTTGCAACATCCCAGTCATACCTGTCAAAGAAACAAAGATCGATGCTTCTGAATCCTGTAGGATATTTTGCTAATTCATTCCTGAGAAGCTTACTGGTGTTTTGTAGGTTCCTGCGGTTTAGGCTCTATCAACAGTGTTCCTGAAATAACAAAATCTCAGTTCTATCACCAAATTGACATAGTAAAGACAATGCACTATGTCAAAGTTACGGACATTGGAACAGGTAATCATTAAGAAACAGGACTGAATTACCATTGAATCCGATCTTCTTCTTGTAGTCAACAGCAGCTTGAAGAAAGTTAGCCTGGACAAATCCAACAAATGATCAAATAATTTGTGCGACAATGTAAAGCAGAGACACAAAGGAATCAACAAATAGGCTCCACTCATACGAGATGGTCAAGTTCTCTCTTCATATCAGTATTCAGAAGAGTTTGGTAACCCTCCCTTCCACCCCAGAACACATAGTTTTCACCACCTAGGTAGTGAGTGACCTGTAAGGAGATAATGTCAAATCAAGAATTGGGCAAAATGAAGAAAGATCAATCATGATGATCACAGATAACCCACCTCCAAGGCTTTCTTAACTTGTGCAGCCGCATAAGCATATACTTTAACCTCTGGGCTGCAAATTAATGAAGAGTGTTCTTAATCTCTACTCATACTCCGAGTCCATAACTTTGCTTATAACACACAAAACCAACAATCCAAAATACCAACCTAGTGGCAGCTCCATGCATGTAGCGTGGATGCATAAAGAGCTGTGCAGTACCCCACAATGGCTTTATATTGGTCTCACCCTAAATGTAAATTAAATGAAATAAATAAAATGAGCAAACAGGGTAATGCAAAACGGTGGTGTACAGCTAAGTGCCAGCAATTTAAGGCTACACTAACCTGGAGCTGCTTTGCCAGCTCAACTATCTCATCCAGGTTAGCATTTGTTTCCTGCAATGTGAGATAACAGTCTTAGGAAATTTCTGACAGACATGTTACTGAACCAAAGTCGTCAGCTGTTGCAACGCTTCATCTTAAAAAGTATCTAACAGGAGATGAAATGTTTGCTGCTTTATTTACAAATGAGTTAGAGCTTCCTATACCTAGTTGGTTGGGTGCAAATGAAATAGATGATCAAAATGAATCCTTTTAGATGAGCATGATATAGCTAGAAGCCTAGAACACATCAGGAATCATGTTCCTATGCTCAACATATAGTCCCATAGATAATCAACAGCATCCCATAATAAATTGCAGTAGTGCCCATAACAATCAAACCAAATGTAATCTCTCAGGTTGCATCTTAAACAGTATCCTGGATAACTATACCAAGCCAATTTGATTATAGTCGGACTTCATGTGTCAACTGTTAACACACATGACACATAACTGAAGGACAGAACTACTGAACCAATTGTAAGGTTGCATATTCAAAACAGCTTCCATGATAACAATAACAGACCATGCTGATTATACTTTTAGTTCATGTGTTAACAGAAGTACAACACAACTGAAGGACATACTTCAAGAGTTTTCCCATCCGGGGCAATATCCCTATCATGGAAACACCATTTGTCAACTCCCAGCTTCTCCATGAACTCAAAGTGAGCTCTCACTGCAATACCGTTTGAAACAGAAGTTAGTTCTTCCAACAAACAGACCGAAAACATAACCCATAAGGCTGAACTAAACACAAAGCTAGGTTAGGCGATCATCATACTTCTTCTCTTAGCCATGGCCAATGAATTTGTGCCGTCCTCCCATGGCCAAGCCTTTGTAGGGGCACCAAAAGGATCGGCGCCAGTACCACGGAACGTGTGCCAGAAGGCAACACTGAAGCGCATCCAATCCTAATAGCAAAGCAAATAAGCATAAGTGTTGACTTTATCCTGCAGCGTGCAAAGGTTTGACTTTATAGTGTAAAAGAGGGGGTATAGCGAAAACTAAACATAGCCAGCAGATGGGGTTCACTGATCATACCTTCATCTTCTTCCCGAGAATCACTTCCTCCTTATTATACCACTTATAAGCAAGAGGGTTCTTGCTTGTTGGACCCTGCAGCACAGTCATGAATTGTTCAAGGAACAATGGTTGGGTTCACAACAACCTCACAATCTGATGGAAGAATGTGGGTTTTGGTGGCCTCACCTCATACTTGATTTTCGGGACGCCGGGGAAGAACTCCCCCTCCCAATCATCAGACGCGGCACCATCGCATTTGCTGTCGAGGTCGGCAGGGCAAGTCTGCTGCGCAGCAATCTGACATAGAGCGGCCGAACCAAGATCAGAACCACAACGTCACTACCATGATTATCAGATCAGAGAGTAAAAAGGGCAGTAGCGACTGACCACGGCGGACAGTAACGACGATGATGCCACCAGCAGCAGCAGCGGCGGCAGCAAACGCTCTGAGCCCTTCATGCCGGGCTTAGATCAGAAAGCGCACCACCTGGAGAAGCGCAGCAAACAAATCGAGGAAGAGAATTGAACGGCGCGACGAACGGGATGATGAAACGCGGGAGGAAGAGAAATGGAATTGAACGGCCCGTCTAAGCACAGGAAGGGATTCCTACCAGGCAATCTCCAGAAGACCGATAGATGCCCCCACGCCGCCAATCCCCCCGGGGATGGGATAACGACGATGACGAAGAGGGTTGCTGGACCTGGACTCCTCCACTTGAGGAGAGTGCTGCTGCGAACTCGGCTTATAAATCATATATAATGGATATAATAATGGAAAATTACTGGAATCTTTTCCCACCGATATGCATTATCTACTCACTTGGATTCTCTTTTCTTAGAAAAAAAAAATCAGTTTTGCATTTCCCCGCGCCTGTTTCGGTGATCGGCAATTCGGCTGTTTTCTGATCTTTATTTAATTGATTTAATTTAATTCATTGACGAGTTTTGCTCTCCTCTCGTGAGCCCTTCGTAACGGAGAGGAGTTGATTGCCGATTAGTAGGACGGAGAGGAGAGGAGACAGAGATAAGGCACAAGGCACGAGGCATGAGGCATGAGGTACGATGGGAGGGTGAGGCTGTTTTTTTAAGCCAAGGAGGAGGTCATCTCGAGATTACGTGACGATTTAGACCGCCTGTTACTATATTAGACATCACTAATGTGCTTGCTCTTATGGCTACCTCCGTGGCTCCACGTGATACCCAAAACAACGACAACAACAACAAAAACAAAAAAAACAAAAGAAAGAAAGAAAGAACTGTAATCTTCTATTAGGGCTTTCGTCTGTTCGGGCAGGACCGACCCGTCTTACACCGTGCGCCCCCTGCGCCTCATGCTTTACGTGGTCGCACCGGACCCACCTCGCGCCGCGTGCGCCCCGCACCTCGCTCGTGCCTCGCGCTGCGCATCATCCGCGCCTAGCGTCTCGCACCCCCGCTCGCGCCTCGCGTCATGCGCCGCCCGAGCCTCGTACTGCGCTCCCTCGCGCCACGTCAACCGGCCTCCATTGGGTGGCAGCAAGTATAAGAGCACATATTGCAACCGTATGTTTCTTGCGTTTTAGATGTCTGTTGCATTCTGAATGTTGTAAAAGTAGATTTGGTGTTGCATATGTTGCAATAGTTATACACATATGTTTCAAGTGTAGGTTTTAAATGTTTCAACTGTTTTATACGTATATGTTACAAATGTTTTATCTGGATATTGTATATGTTGCAGTGCCTTACATGTATGTTGCAAGTGTATGTTCTAAATGTTTCACCTGTTTCAGACTTATGTTGCAAGTGTTTCATCTAGATGTTGCTTATGTTTTAGACATATGTTGCAAGCATCTATTCAAAATGTTTCATCTATTTTAGACGTATATTGCAAGTGTGTTTATTTTGATATTGTAGTTGCTATACACATATGTTTCAAAAGTATGTTTGTAGATGTTTCACTTGTTTCAAATGGAGTGCTTCATGTTGCAACATTGATTGTTTGATAGTTGTTTGCTAATATCTGATGGAAATGAAGTGATGATTGTTGATGTGTTCATCTCTGGCTTTCTACAATGATTGGTAAATCTGAAGGTCCCCTATTAGATTGTTTGCCATTTTGATTGGCCACTGATGACTAATGTTGTGGCAGAATCGCATAATCTAAAGTCCTCCCAGGAGTACTTGTCTTCCATTAGACACTAAGTACCCAAGGGAGAACACTAAACTACGCGATTCCGTCAAGCACACCGCTAGGGAGAACTCGAAGATCCACATTTTTACATCAGGATCACAAATGAGAGAGTAAAGCTTACAACATCCTTACCATTTCTTACATCACTTTTAGTACAACATCAGAGTAATTCATTATGTAGTTATAACAGCGGAATATAAAACATTATCAGAGTTCAGCGAAAATGAAACCATTTAATGACAAGTTAAACATTAACATGAAGAACGTTTAAATGCATGAAATGATAACAGATTAATAGAATATTTCTTGTAAAACTTTTAGTGAGAGTTTTAATAAATAAACTCTACTCCGCATCATAAAGAAAATCCTCGCTGAGCCCACCAGGAGGTTTCCACACACAAGTGTCAGCTTATCAGCACCGGTCACCTGCAATAGGGTAGAACATACCCTGAGTACTCAATTGTACTCCGCAAGACTTACCCGTCAGGGGGAAAGAAAAAGAGTCCAAGAATTATGGAAGGCTCTTTGGCTTGTGGGTTTCTTGTTTGCGAGAAGCAGCACTAAGAGTGTGTCCTTAATTTCTTACTTTTAATAGCCGTATTTTATTTCTTATCCAACCTTCTATGTAAGCACCTAGTCTATACTCAAGCAAGGGTTGAGCAATCAGAACCATTTTTCATCCTTCATCTTTCAATTCTTACTACGGTGCCAGAGTGCAGTCAAGCCGTACCGTCACGCAGAAACGGCGATTCGCGAATCAATGTGCCCAGCTGGTGCCCCGAAAACACACGCCTCACTTGCACCCCAGGCATAAGTAAGACCAACCCATTTCACTCCTGTCAAGGGGTCCAGGTCCTCGTCCAAACTGGGACTCCAAGCCCCCAACACTGCAGGCCCGGTCTCAGTGCGGTGCTTAGACCTCCACCTAAAAGCCACCCCTAATAGCCGGTCCGGAAAGAGCCGGAACCCATGATAAGAGAGTAACAGGTCTTCCCGCTCCCATAAGCAAGTATATGCTCGGGACAATATATCTGTGACTTGACCGGGGATCCAGTGCAACGAACGGTCCTTAATCGACACAAGCGGGACAAAATACAACCTGAGCCTCGCTCAGTTGCCAACCAGGTCCAAATTCAATCCAAGAACAGTCCCGCCCGGTCTCCAATTATTATCCAGATGTATTTACATTCCATGTGAGAGTAACATGATAGTAGTAACAATATTATAATTTCTATCTCTCGCGAGTGACAGGCAATCACTCGACTTCTACCGGGATCCTATAGCATAGCACACTACACGATCCTATCATACTAGTAAGACTCATAGGACAAGGATATATATATATGCAAGTGAGTTTCATTCAACTCCTTTAAACTTAATGCACAAGCATAATTTAAAGTACAGAATAATAAGGGTTATGCACCGGGGCTTGCCTGGGTAAGATTTAACCAAAAGTTAGCATTCCATCGCGATGATACGATCATCAAGGCGCCATCTTTTTGCTGCCTCCGGTGCCTCCACGATCCACATCGGTGTTCCTAGACGATATACGTGGATGCGCGGAAACGTAATTAATCAACGGAAATTGCAACGCTTAAAATACAACGCGGTCCTCTCAAGCTAACGAGCTAGCTCTCATGGCTAACGTACTAACCTAGTAACCCCGTCGACGAGTATAGCGTCATTTCCCAACACACGTTTTAGTTACTCGGACCCAATACATTGCTTAATCCATTTTATCGATTTAATAGATATTTAAACTAGGCTCATCAGCTATCCCAACAAACTAAGTATTTTGGAGCTATAAAAATTACGGAGAGCAGATAATGACATTAGGAGCTTACTGTAAATTTTTAGAGTCAACACTTTTATCATTTTGTTCCAAAAATTCTCACAAGTTTATTCTTAGCAATATTAAGCATTTTAGAATAATTAGCGAACTCCTAAAAATATTATACAACTATGTGGATAAAACATACTAACAGTTAGAGCATGATCTTAGGAAGCTAACAAAATTGGTTTCACCATTTTAGAATTTCTACACAACCTTGTATCGCATTTACAAGTTTACGTTAAAGACTAACTCGAAAAAGGCTTTAGAAACAAAAAGGAAAATGGCCAACTGCCACCAAAACGGCCCAGCGGCCCACTGCAGCCCGCGCGGGGCATAGCCGCGCCCATCACCGCCGGCCCAGCAACACGGCCCGACCACGAGCGCGGCTCGCGCACCGGCAATCTTGCACAAGAGACCTCGTTCTTCTATGTAAAAGCAACACCACACTAACAACTATTCCTACAGTCAGACACTTTGCACCCAGGACCCCAAACTACCTCGTCTTCACAACAGGGTGGTCCTCGCCGCCACCGCGCGCGACGACGCGACGCCCCCTGGCACACGGTGACTGCGCCCGGCACTAGGAGTCCCCGATGGCTTCGCTGATAAACCGCCGTCCTCCTGGACTCTTACGGCGACGTTAGGAGGCTGTCGGGAACCGGAGGGGTACCACAGTATAGCTGACCGCGGCAATGGCTAGGACAGTGCGTTTTGCGACGGCGGCGAGGTCATTCCGGCAAGCTAAAGCAACTAAACGGTTGACGAGCAAGCGTTTGAGCATCGGGGTCTTACCACGGGTCCAGCCACGGTGATAGTTGGGGCGGGGCGGGCGCCGAGGGGCCGGGCCACATGCGAGGGGGCGGTGCGGCAGCGCTCCATGGCTGACACCGACGCGTCAGCTCGCCCCCGGTGAGTGCACTGACCAAAATAAAGTGAGCACCAGGTAGAGGGAGTCAAGGCGAGTTCACCGGTAAGAGCAATCGAACCGCTGTCAACCCCACGGGCCATACCTCCAAATTACTGGCCGCGGCGGCGCTCATGTCCGGCGGCAAGCAATCCATTAAATTGACACAATGACAGGCGTAGTCAGGGCCGCGGGGCATGGGGCGACTAGCTATCCTTCTAAGCCATTCACCGGAACGAGAAGGTCATGCTGCGAAACTCGAGCTTGGCAATTTGAGGAGGGGAAGGGGGCGGCGGGTCTGCACACAGCACAGCCATGAGATGGACACCCGAGCCAGATAAAGGTGGGATGGGGTCGAGCAGGTGGCTGCCATATCAGTGAAGTTGAGGACGTGACACAACGGGATGAAATGACTCGACCATGCTCACTTAGGCAGTGCGGCACCGCCGGCCAAGGCGACAAGAAGCGAGGGAAAAGAAACAATCAACACTCGACATGTCCTTGGCTTGGCTGGGCACGAACGGAGCTGTCCTATGACACCTGTGCGAGCTCTGCGAGCCAAAGGGGGTCAGGAAAACGTGTGCGGGCAGAATTGCAAAAAGGCAAGACGACGTGGTGGACATGGCCATGTGCCGCAGCAGCGGCCGCCCCTGGCGGCCAGACAGGGACGCAGGGAAACGCGACGTCGCGGCGATGGCGGGACGCAAGAGTGTGTGCGCTGTGGGCGACAACGTGCAGGGCCTCCTAATGACAAAGCGACGGCAAGGGCAGAGGCAGGTGCCCACCACAGCGAGTCATGGTGGGCCACGCGCGCACAGCCGCCTCGCACGGGCGAGCAAGGCGGCAGCAGCCCTGCCCCACGCCGCAGTGGTAGCCGAAACAGTAGCGTAGCGGCCAGCGGCGGCTGGGCCGCGGCCAGGCCACGGCCAGGCCGGGCAGGCTTGGCTGGCCAGCACCAGGCGAAAGCGCGCGCGCGACGGCAACCTCGGGGAGGTGGTGACCGCGCACCCAAGATCGAACAGCCCGGGACCAAGTCCAGCACGAATTCTAAAGCGAGTCAAAAACAGTCGATCGGCAGGATAAGGATGCAACTAACTCCCCTAACCCAAAGCCGGTACAAGCACCTTGGTAGAGGAGCAGCCTTCAGCGCCAGAGAGGGCCAGACGCAGAGTTAGAGCTGTGCCAACCAAGCACTACCAACGTCACTCCCAGAGCGCGGACCGAGCCGAGCAAAACCCAAAGCTAGGATTATTGAGCAAAAATTACGAGAGCGTTGTGGCACCCAACAAGCCTGCAACCAACTATGAAAAAACTTGATATTATTACTTAAGCATTTTTGTTGGGAATCAAATGTCAACAAGGCATCGTCATTACTTCTCTCAGTCCTGGACGAGATCTAGAGTTAAGGTAGAACTGAATTTCGAATTCGGTTTTTGAGCTAGCAAAACTCTAGCTGACAATCTTATTCCCCAAACATGAAAGTTGTACTTCCATCTACGCAACTCGCGCATAAATCTTTACTTAAGCGCAAAGCTCAAGTTACGTTTTATTTTTGGTATAAAAATTGTTTTTCAAACCAAACAATTAACACAACCTATTGTTCTATTTTACTAATTAGGGTCTCATGAGCATGTTTTCACACAAACCAATTTAACCGACATTATCAAGGTTTACTATTTCATGCGAGGGAAAATTGTAAACCTAGAAAACTTGTTGCAATGATTTCTCTTAGGTTAAGAGCGAGGTGCTAAGCGGCTCGTAACACCCGAGGTGTTACAAATGTCCCACATGCTCAAACTGTCAGCAAGTACAACGCTTCTGAATTTTAATTACTAAATATTAGTGTGGACATATCGTGCTACAGAGCTTCAAATTATACATGTTACTGAATTGGCTTGCAGGCTGGGTTGCAGATCGTGTCGATTGAGGTTTTTGTTGGCATATTTTAATAGTTTTATTTATTGGCGGTCCCTGATGTGCAAACGCGGCTATACTTCTGATTCAACTCCGTGTTCCTGAATTCACTAGTACGGTGGATCGACTCAAAAAAAAATTACAAGGTGACAAGGAGTCATGATTTGATTGTATTAGGAGAATTGCTCATACAGCTAACTAACAAGTAACAAGGGCTACTAGTTAGTTTTAGAGAAAAACATTGTTCTATAGCTAAAAAGTAGTGCTGATTTTGGCTGATAAGTTCAAACAAACATGCTTATGAATGCAAATTTACTGCAATCGGTCAGCTTATTTTAGCAGAATATCCCTGTTCGTTTATGCTGATGCTTATGTTGATTTATTGTGAGAGAAAAATACTGTTCGATGGCTAAGAAGTAGTTCAAGCGATATTTTTGTTTTACTCATTTTCTTCCATCAGTGGCTTGGTTGTTTCACTCAATTTGTTTTTTGCATGTGAAAGGAATTGTAATCTTTCACTTCTTCTACTTGTGATAATATTTTTCCTGGCAACATGAATATTTTTCCTCTAGATTCCTAATATTTAAATAGCTGAAAATATTTTTACTAGCTGAAAATGTACTATGTACAGTGGATGAGCTGATTCTTATAGAGTTAAAAAAAACTGATTTTTTCCCCTAGCCTACCTTGCATACTTACATATAATTGACTTGCATCGATTTACTTGTAGTCACACCAAAAAAAATGCTGAAGTTCTCAACAGGCCTATCATCAACTACATGCCAATGCAAATTATCTTTGGCAGCAGTGTTGCAACTGGGTAACCATCTGGAGCTCCTACTACCATTGATGTTGACACCTCTGAAGCCCCTGAAGCTGAGGACATTGAAGAAGGTTCTTCAGGTAATACTCTCCTATAGTTGTGCCCCTTCACTTTCCATGCCTATGATTTTCCCTAATATAACAGTAGAATTCTGAAGTAAAATTTATCAGTGAAGCATACAAGGAATTGCTAATTTGCACTCTTGCTAATCTGTATAGTGAAGAAATAGAAAACTGAAAAGATTGCTTGCTGAACTGACTGTGCTTTATTTTTCTTATGATTAGTGTACATACAACTTTATTTCTTTTCTAATTCAGTAGGATCTTCCATCCATGACTTGCGTTCACAGTTGTCAACTTCTAATCAGCTACAGAATTATTATGTACCTTTGGATAACTAACTGTCAGCTCATGGGTTGCTTTGAATAACTAGTTGCCTCACATTCTTTGAAGTTTAGTTTCTACATTTTTCAGATTTTTTTCCTTCACATTGTTAGATTTAATGTGGGTAGGACCCATATTTTATTTAATAATTAAATCAAATAAATTCTAAGGCCATATTAGATGCTAGGTGCTATAAAATGGTAGACTAAATGTATTTGATGGTTGAACCTGTAACGGTCAGAGTTATAGGTGCGGTTACTTGTAACTCCCATAGTTATGGTTGTAGTTACTGGAAACTCCCATGGTTATGGTTGTAGTTACTAGTAACCCCATTCTTATGGCAGCGGTTACTGGTGATTGATGGACACTTCATGACGTCCAGGTTCATCCTCTACATTTTATCTTCTACCTTCCGTGCTTATAAGAAGCGCTTGCATTCAGCTGCGCGTATGAAAAAAAGACACAGCAAATTTTTAGCACCATCGTCATTCCTCTGTTGAGTTGCTCCCGAGTTTCCCTGTCTTGTGACTCCGCGCGCACGGAACCACGGGAGAGCAGGTGCCTCCGGAACCGATGTTCGCCTGAGAACCTTGCTCGGGGTGTGCGGGCAATTAGGTTTTTGGGGAGCGACTACGCGACTGCTCCGACATCATCTTCTTCCCGCACGACATCGTCTTCGTCTTTATCTTCTTCCCGGTGACGCTCGCGGGACTGCTACTTCTTGGTGACCACACGTTTTGTCACAGAACCTCCTAATTATGATGGCCCACATGTACCTGTCATTGTCATAATGACCTCTGACAGCCGTACTTATGTTCCTCATAACTTAAAAGGCCTGCTTTCCTCCGAACAGGATCTAATCACAGGAGTATTGCAATACTACAACAGTTTATTCAAAATACCATCAGAGTAAAGTAGCGGAAGTCTTACAATAACTTAAGTTTACAAACCACAGTTTCCAAACTCCAAACCTTATGTAACATTATTACAAACCGGTAGTAGGGAAGTATCGGTAGTAACTTTATTACATCACACAAGCGAGATGCCTTGCCCAAAGGCCACACAGTCTACTCGTCGTCGCTTTCTTCAACCACGACGGTCATGCAACAAGGCTCGAAGCAGACTTGTTCATGAACCGCACCTGCAACAAGGGGTTCAACAAACCCTGAGTACGAGAGTACTCAACAAGACTTACCCGACTAAGACAAAGACTCCAAGGGCATGCTAGCTTTAGGGAATCAAGGTACGGGTAATCAAGAATCAAATTTTCTTTTGCAGAAAAGCTTACTAAGGTAAGTCCTTATCTTCAATATTTTACTTTTACCATTGATGGTTCATTAACCAAATCTAGGTGATCCTAATCTAGATCAAAGTAATTATCATCAAAACCTTTCTCATTCTTTCTTTCATTCCAGTTCTTAACTACGATGTTGGTGCAAGGCCAAGACTCCTTTCTCGTGGAGTAACGACGATTCGAACCGCTTCATTTACCCAGCTGGGGATTCCTAACCACACGACATATGTAGAACCGAATCTTGCATATATCAACTCTTACCCGAGTAACCCAAAACCAGAACGTGTCCATCGCCACCCGAGAGCACAGTACTCCTCCAATCCAGCCCTTGGCCACGAGGGTACACACTACTCTCGCCATCTCTCCACTCCCAGTGCGAGGTTAGACGTTCTCGTAATGGACTAGTCGAAATAAGGCTTACCCGTCAGGGGTACATGGCTAGTACTAATAAAAACTCCATGACGCGAGGGCCAACAACGTACGGTCCTTAACTGATAAGGCGGAAACAATACATTGGGACTCCTCTCCCAATGCAAGTTAGCAGTGGCCAAACCACCCGCCCGATCTTACAAGTTCATTCTCATATTTCAATATTCATTAAGGATGCCGTCATGGCCGAGTAAACATTCATTTAAAAGCTTAACTTCTAAGCATAGCGAAGCATACTACGCATTTTCTGTAAAAACAGGTATCAAGGTTGATATCGCAATAATCAAGGACGATAATGCAGCAATTAGGTTATCACTCAACTCCTAATTACTTAATGCAATAAACCATAATACCAGTGATAAAGATTTGTAAAACTCAAGGTAGGGTTTAAATGCACCGGGGCTTGCCTTGCTCTGACGAGACAAAAGACTCGGACTCACAGACTCCGACTTCTGGTCCGGAACCCACCGACGATCGCTCTTCTCCGGAAGCTTGCTCGACGACTTCGGCTTCCTCGAAAGCGGAGACTACACGAATACATAACATGCTTTAACATGATGCTCGATGATAAACATGATGCTTGATGATAACATGCCACGGTTACGATTGGAGTACAACTTCCTTCGCGGTACAGTCGCAAACTGAAAACCTACTAACTAGTAGCGACGATTCCAGCGATACCAGCTTTTAACCTAACAAGTTACTAACGAGCTCAATCATGAAATTAGGGTGCCAAAGATCACAAAAGGGTAGTGACCTAAGGACATCACTCAATCAAAAGACACACAACACTTAAAGTTCTTAAATTAACATTTATTTACTATTTAAATAATTAGGGCATAATTAGAAGTTAAACAAACTTTATCTAAACAAGCTCAAACTTTTTCTATGGGTTAAGAATGATTTATAACAGTGTCATAATAAATTTCAGCATTTTTGGATAAATAAATTAATTATTTAAAATTCCTGGAAGTTGCATTTAATCTTTAATGGAACTAATTAATTCTACTGCACAAAGTATTCAAATTCATAATTTACCATTTTTCCTAGATAGTTTATACATTGAGAAGCTTACACAAAAATTTTCATGAATTTTGGAACTCTACAAAATTTTTAACGAAATAAACAAATAATAGCACTATTCATTTATTTGAAAAAGAAAAACAAAAACGAAATCGGGCCGATTCTTCCTTTCTCCCACGGTCCGGCCCAGCTAGTCGGCCCGCTTGCGCACGCCCGCGCCCGCGCGCGCACGCCCGCGCCCGCGCGCGCACGCCCGCGCTCGGCCCAGCCGCGCGGCCCAGCAGCGGCCTGCCTCACGTGCGCCCGCTCTGCTCTCCCTCTCTCTCTCGCTGACAGCGCGTCCCCACATGTCATCCCTCACCTCGGCCTCCCTCTCGCTCTCCCGCGCGCTCACTCGCTCTCCCACGGTGGCCGGCCGGTGACCGATGCCTCGGTCGACAAACCGACTCCACCATCACCATCTACCCTACTCCACGGTTCCATTTTGCTACTAAACACCATGGCTCGAGCTCCGGCGACAGCTCACCGACGACGGTGGCGGCTCGACAACTACGGTGACCGGTGACTCGATGGTACAACGCGGTAGCGGTTAAAGCGAGTGGCCAGGGAGTATCAGGGGCGTACCACGATCACAGAGGAGTGATCGGTTGAAGCTGAGAGGCTCTGGAGGCGGCTGGCCACGGTGGCGGGGCTCGACGGGAACGGCGGCGACCCGAGGTGGAAGACGACGGCTCCCCGGTGATCCAGGCGGAAACAAGCTGGCTTGGGTGGTTCACGAGGTGCGCGTGGATGCGGCGATGCTGTTGGTGCGACTGGCGTGGCCGGAGATGGCCTGGTGGTGGCAGCGGCGAGCGGCGGAGCTGCGGTGGCGGCGGTGGCGAAAACAGAGAAGAAAGAAAAACGACGGTGACCTCGACGTATATATAGGGAACGGTCGCGGCTACAGAGCTGCACTGCTCGCGTCGTCGCGCTGGCGATTCTGGGCGCGCCTGGAAGCTGGCCGAAGCCGTCCGGCGTCTCGCCGGCGCCCATGCCGGCCGGTGGCCGTCGGTGATTCGTCGGTGCACTGTAGCTGCCCCCCCAACTTTTGAAATTCAAACTGATTTTTCAAATTACTCTCAAAATCATGTGGAAACTTGAAAAACTTCCAATATATGAAATCTTCAGAATTTCAAGCTCTACAAGTTTTGTATTGAACACTTTTTCAAATTCTCACTGGATTTTGAAATTTGAGTTTAATTTCAAAAGGGACACATTTTTCAGATTTGGTAATTTAGAAATTACTTTTGATTTTATATTGAAACTTCAAAATCTCCAAACATCAAAGTTGTATATCTTGACCAGACCTACAACTTTGCTGTTCAAAACTTTTTCAAATTCTGCCTCCATTTTGAAATCTTAGTTTGGGGACAAAAATTGAATTAAATTTGAAATTCATTTATTTTCAAAATTGCTCCACATTTTACATTAAAACTTTGAAAACTCAAAACACCAAAGTTGTAGCCCTTGAAAAGTTCTACAAACTTGGTTTTGAACTTTTTCCCAAATCTTGTTTAGATTTTGAATTATTTCAAAAGGGGTAAAACAGGGTTTTGAAATTTAGGGTTTTCGGAGGGATTTTTAAATTGGAATTTGTTGCTACTTTGATTTGTGATTACTTAGTGATCAAAACCTCACCCAAGGGCATCATTCGGACCAACATGACATGGTTGACCAAATGTCACTCTTGGTTGACCAATTAGCTTTTAAAATTCTTTTACATTTTTCCCCAATTTTGAATTCGAATTCGAATCGGAAAACTCGTGACAAGTTTTGGGACTCCAATTCAAACTCAAATTTTGGAGCTTCATTTTATGGGTTGTACTTGAGCTCATACCCTACACTTGACACTAGTGTGCAACACAGTCGCGCACCTCAAATTACGCAGGGCATGAACTAAGTATTTGCGGTGGTATTAAAAATTAAGGTTTTCGGGTTCGGAGCACACCACTGAGAAACACATTCAACCTAGATAAGTAAACTTATTTTAGTTGATGCATAACAAGGTTAACCTAACAAGGATGCTTAGCAATGCATTATGATGACATGGCAGATTAATTAGCACTATAACACCCAGGGTGTTACAGCCCTTCCCCCTTAAAGAAATCTCGTCCCGAGATTTAAAGCCTTGAGTTAAGTAATAGAAAAGGAAACGTGTCAAGCAAACACGTCCAAGACTTGTCTACAAAACAGGTAGGGGTTTTCTGCATTACAAAGATTTTAAAAGGATAGGTTACAGTTTAAAGAGGAAATTGCAACCTAGATAGAAGCAAAGAACTCCGGGAAATTCTCTAACAGGTAATCCTCCGATTCCCAAGTGGCTTCTTCTTCTGAATGTTGATCCCATTGTATCTTGTACCATTTAATTGTTCTACTCCGGGTAACACGATCCTTTCGATCCAAAACTCGGATAGGATATTCAGAATATGTCAAATCAGGCTCAAGTTCAACCCCCTCCACATCAACAACTTGATCAGGCACTTGCAGACACTTCTTCATTTGTGATACATGAAATACATTGTGCACGGCTGACAGTTGTTCAGGCAGCTTTAATCTATATGCCACCTTCCCACATTTTTCAATGATTTGGTATGGTCCAATATAACGTGGTGCGAGCTTGCCCTTGACTCCAAATCTATTAACTCCTTTCATGGGTGACACTTTCAGGTAAACATAATCTCCCACTTTAAACATCAAGGGTCTACGCCTTTTATCTGCATGACTCTTCTGTCGAGACTGAGCAACTTTTAAATTCTTCTGTATCTGCCTAACCTTTTCTTCCGTTTTCTTCACCAGATCAACTCCATAAAACCATCTTTCTCCTGGTTCTGACCAGTTCAACGGAGTTCTGCACCTGCGGCCATACAATGCTTCAAACGGTGCCATTTTGATACTCTCTTGATAACTATTATTGTATGAGAATTCTGCTAACGGTAAACATTCATCCCATTGATCTTGATAGGTGAGAGCACAAGATCTTAACATATCTTCCAAAATTTGATTTACTCTTTCGGTCTGTCCCCCAGTTTGTGGATGATAGGCTGTGCTGTAAAGAAGTTTAGTATCTAATGACTTTTGAAACTGTCTCCAAAATTGTGAAACAAACTGAGTACCCCTGTCAGTAACAATTGTTTTGGGTATTCCATGTAAACTAAAAATTCGAGCAACATATATTTCTGCATATCTAGATGCTCTATAGTCAACCTTCACAGGTACAAAGTGAGCTGACTTAGTCAAACGGTCCACAATGACCCAAATTGAATCAAAGCCTCTTGAGGTCTTGGGTAACCCAGTAATGAAATCCATACTGATATCTTCCCATTTCCAGGATGGAATGGGCAAGGGTTGTAACATTCCTGCCAGCTTCAAATGTTCAACTTTCACTTTGCGACAAGTATCACATCTGGCAACATACTTGGCGATCTCAATTTTCATTTTGGTCCACCAGAATCTCTGTTTTAAATCTTGATACATCTTATTACTCCCTGGATGAATAGAAAACCTTGTACTATGTGCTTCATCAAGGATGAGCTGACGTAACTCTGAAACCTTTGGGACCACTAGCCGATTCTTAAACCACAACACATCTACATTATCAATACTGAAATCTGTCTGTTGACCAGTTCTAACTTTTTCTTTGATATGAGCTATTCCAGAATTATTTCTCTGAGCAGACACAATCTGATCTTTGATTGTTGATTCTACTATGACATTAGTCAACTGACCTTGCTGAACTATTTTAATATTCAACCTTTCCAATTCATAACACAAACTGTAATCCATTGGCTTCACAGTCGTACAATTGCAATGATTCTTTCTACTGAGTGCATCAGCAACAACATTTGCTTTTCCAGGGTGATAGTGTACTTCCAAATCATAATCCTTTATTAGCTCAAGCCACCTTCTTTGCCTCATATTCAATTCTGACTGAGTAAAGATATACTTTAAGCTCTTGTGATCGGTATACATGTGGCAAGTATTACCTAACAAGTAATGACGCCAGATTTTCAATGCATGAACCACAGCTGCTAGTTCAAGATCATGTGTCGGATAATGTTCTTCATGGCGCTTCAACTGTCTCGAGGCATAAGCAATGACTCTGCCTTCTTGCATTAATACACAACCAAGGCCAATACCCGAGGCATCACAGTAAACATCAAATGGCTTTTCTATATCTGGTTGTGCCAAAACTGGAGCAGTTGTCAATGACTTCTTTAAAATTCTAAAAGCTTTCTCACATTCTGGAGACCATATGAACTTAGTTTGATTCTTCAACAACTCTGTGATTGGCTTGGCTACCTTTGAAAAGTCAGATATGAATCGACGGTAATAACCCGCCATTCCTAGAAAACTTCGGACTTCATGAACTGAGATTGGTGGTTTCCAATTCAGAATATCTTTCACCTTGCCAGGATCTACTGCTACTCCTTCGGCTGATAACACATGTCCTAAGAATTGCACTTCTCTTAACCAAAACTCACATTTACTGAACTTGGCATACAGTTGATGATCTCTCAGACGAGTCAGAACAACTCTGAGATGCTCAACATGCTCTTCTTCACTTTTGGAATATACCAGAATATCATCAATAAAAACAACCACAAACTTGTCAAGTTCCGGCATGAAAACTGAGTTCATCAGATACATGAAATGTGCTGGTGCATTGGTGAGACCAAAAGACATAACTAGGTACTCATACAATCCATATCTGGTGGTGAATGCAGTCTTTGGGATATCTTCAGGTCGAATCTTGATTTGATGGTACCCTGACCGAAGATCGATCTTTGAAAATACCTTTGCCCCCGCAAGCTGATCAAAGAGTAGATCAATGCGAGGCAACGGGTATTTATTCTTAATGGTTACTTCATTCAGCGGTCGATAGTCAACACACATCCTTAAAGTCTGATCTTTCTTCTTGACAAAAAGAGCTGGACATCCCCATGGTGAGGAACTGGGTCTGATAAAACCTTTGTCACGTAACTCTTGCAATTGATCCTTAAGTTCTGCTAATTCATTGGGTGGCATTCTGTAAGCTCTCCGGGATATTGGGGCAGTACCCGGTTTTAACTCAATCACAAACTCTACATCTCTGTCTGGTGGCAGACCTGGTAGATCATCTGGAAACACATCTGGAAATTCACAGACTACCGGTATCTCACAAATCTCCTGTACTGACGTTGCACATATCCTTTCAACTGTTCTCTTTGGGATAGGAAGTTGGATAAGAAGATGAGATTTATTATCTGGCAGGTTCAACCTTATAGTTCTATGCAGTGCATCTATAAGGGCTCCTCTTTGGTACATCCAATTCATACCCAGGATTACATCTATATCCTGTTTCTGTAATATTATCATTGAGGTAGGGAATATATGCCCACCTAACTCTATAGGTACGTCACGTACCATCTCCTTAGTACACAGTCGTCCCCCGGGCGACTGGATAAAGAAATCTTCTTGTGTTCCCATAATTGGAATGTCATGCTTTGTAACAAAGGTGCGATTTATGAATGTATGCGATGCACCAGAATCAAATAACAGTACTGCTGGATGATTAGCAACAGGGAACATACCCATCATAACAGGTTCTCCCTCTGGAATTGTACTTGCTTGGGTGTAGAACACACGTCCGGTCTTCTTCCTCTCACCCTTACCCTTCTGAACATTCAGGTTATTATTCTTGATCTGAGGCTGCTGTTGTTGCGATACGGGAGCTTTGGGATAATTGGGATTGTACTGCCTTGGATACGGGCAGTCCCTTGAGAAGTGGCCTGGCTTTCCACAGTTATAGCAGGGCAAGTTATGGGTTACTGGAGTCTGGTTTCGAATACCCGGGGCATTCGGCTGTTGTGGATACTGCGGGATTGCGGCAGGACGGAAAAACGTCTGCGGCTGAGCTTGGTATTGCGGTGGACGATAAGTTGGGCGAAAATGATTCTGAGGGTGGTAAATAAACTTCTGGCGCTTTTTAATGCCGCCAGACGGGCTAGAAAACACTGGCTTCTTTTTCTTCGACTCTTTGTGCAGTCGGGACTTCTCTTCTGACGCAATAGCCACATTGACTATCTCATGGTAAGTGGCATTATAGCAGGTAACCAATGCTGTCTGAATCTTAGTATTCAAACCCCTCATGAAACAACTCTTCTTCTTCGCATCGGTGTTCACATATTCCGCTGCATACTGGGACAGATGATTGAATTTGCCCACATACTGCAGAACTGTCTGGTTCCCTTGCTTCAGTGAGAGAAACTCTTCTAACTTCATGGCCATGACACCATCTGGGATATAATGTACTCTGAAAGCATCATGAAACTCTTGCCAGGTAATACGATGGCCAGCGGGCTGTGCGGCGACCAGATTCGCCCACCACGCCCCTGCGGCACCCCTGAGCTGCTGTGCTGCAAACACAGGTTTCTGGTATTCCGTGCACTGTAAAAGTTCAAACTTCTGCTCCATGGTACGGAGCCAGTCATCCGCCTCTAGCGGCTCATCTGCCTTTGAGAACACTGGTGGACGGGTATCGGTGAAATCCACATAAGTGGTTTCCCCTCCATTGTTACGGCCTCGACGGCCCTGGTTTCCATTCTGATTCTGATTCTGATTCTGAGCCAACAGGGTAGTGGCATTAACCAGCGCTGCAATAGCTTCTGCCAAGGTGGGTGGAAACGGTGGGGGATTTGGAGCATTATCCCCAGCCTGAGAAGTTCCAGTATCGTCCATCTGTTGTACACAGACCATGTTTTATTTACATTGCTTTATTGAATTAGAAAGCAGTTAGTACAGTACTAGTACACACATCAAACTTATCTTACATTATTGCATTACAAACTTGCGCTCAAGCAAGAAACTACCCACTAAGGTTCTTAGAAAACAGGAAAGACTACTATATTACATAACCATCCATCTCGACACTTCACTCCTCATCATCATCACTGATCACTATCACTCCATCCTCATTCTCCTGCACACTTGCACCAGTGACATGACTTGCCTCATCCCCACTTTCCATCATGGGTTCATCTTCTTCCGGATCTTCTTCCTCATTGTCCTCTCCATCAGGAACAATCACGGCACCGATATCATCTTCTACTGCCTGGGGCTGATGATTGGGATTCATCAGATCATTTAGCCTATGGACTTCTTCATGCAAAACTGTGTTGTACTGCTCCAGGTGTGTCACATAAAGCTCTAACTCACGAACACGAGCCCTGGCTTCTGTCTCCTTTTCCAAAGACTCATTCTGGAACTGTTTCCAAAAATGCATGTTGCGCTTCAGTCGCTCCACTTCTGATGTAAGCCTCGCAACCTCTGATTCCGAATCCGGGTTCGGATTACGGCTACTGCTTGCTCCATCAACTCTGGTGGCCAACTGATGACGTGGCACTCCTTGCGGACCCGTTTTCTTGCGAGGAGTCGTCTTCACACGTGCCATCCTAAAGCAAGATAGAATTAGGACGATGAGAACAGATAGGGGGATCTGAAGGTTAGCATGAATAGGATTGAACCTTACTTAACCCAAACCACTTTAAAAGGGAAGGTAACTTAAGCAGGTTAATTAAACATGATGCATGCATCGTACTTACGAGCTGACAAAAAGATTAAGTAACACATGCAAACTTTATAACATAGGGCACTATACATGATACTTCACTACGAAGCTTTCAAATATGAGCTAAGGAAACTATAGAATAGATTAAGATAAGCAAAAGCAATTTGGACCAAAATACCAGTATTAAGTTTGTTTGACCCAAATCATTTTGAAGTTTTGCAAGGTAATACTACAATAACTCGAGTGATTATGCTCTGGTACCAGCTGTCACAGAACCTCCTAATTATGATGGCCCACATGTACCTGTCATTGTCATAATGACCTCTGACAGCCGTACTTATGTTCCTCATAACTTAAAAGGCCTGCTTTCCTCCGAACAGGATCTAATCACAGGAGTATTGCAATACTACAACAGTTTATTCAAAATACCATCAGAGTAAAGTAGCGGAAGTCTTACAATAACTTAAGTTTACAAACCACAGTTTCCAAACTCCAAACCTTATGTAACATTATTACAAACCGGTAGTAGGGAAGTATCGGTAGTAACTTTATTACATCACACAAGCGAGATGCCTTGCCCAAAGGCCACACAGTCTACTCGTCGTCGCTTTCTTCAACCACGACGGTCATGCAACAAGGCTCGAAGCAGACTTGTTCATGAACCGCACCTGCAACAAGGGGTTCAACAAACCCTGAGTACGAGAGTACTCAACAAGACTTACCCGACTAAGACAAAGACTCCAAGGGCATGCTAGCTTTAGGGAATCAAGGTACGGGTAATCAAGAATCAAATTTTCTTTTGCAGAAAAGCTTACTAAGGTAAGTCCTTATCTTCAATATTTTACTTTTACCATTGATGGTTCATTAACCAAATCTAGGTGATCCTAATCTAGATCAAAGTAATTATCATCAAAACCTTTCTCATTCTTTCTTTCATTCCAGTTCTTAACTACGATGTTGGTGCAAGGCCAAGACTCCTTTCTCGTGGAGTAACGACGATTCGAACCGCTTCATTTACCCAGCTGGGGATTCCTAACCACACGACATATGTAGAACCGAATCTTGCATATATCAACTCTTACCCGAGTAACCCAAAACCAGAACGTGTCCATCGCCACCCGAGAGCACAGTACTCCTCCAATCCAGCCCTTGGCCACGAGGGTACACACTACTCTCGCCATCTCTCCACTCCCAGTGCGAGGTTAGACGTTCTCGTAATGGACTAGTCGAAATAAGGCTTACCCGTCAGGGGTACATGGCTAGTACTAATAAAAACTCCATGACGCGAGGGCCAACAACGTACGGTCCTTAACTGATAAGGCGGAAACAATACATTAGGACTCCTCTCCCAATGCAAGTTAGCAGTGGCCAAACCACCCGCCCGATCTTACAAGTTCATTCTCATATTTCAATATTCATTAAGGATGCCGTCATGGCCGAGTAAACATTCATTTAAAAGCTTAACTTCTAAGCATAGCGAAGCATACTACGCATTTTCTGTAAAAACAGGTATCAAGGTTGATATCGCAATAATCAAGGACGATAATGCAGCAATTAGGTTATCACTCAACTCCTAATTACTTAATGCAATAAACCATAATACCAGTGATAAAGATTTGTAAAACTCAAGGTAGGGTTTAAATGCACCGGGGCTTGCCTTGCTCTGACGAGACAAAAGACTCGGACTCACAGACTCCGACTTCTGGTCCGGAACCCACCGACGATCGCTCTTCTCCGGAAGCTTGCTCGACGACTTCGGCTTCCTCGAAAGCGGAGACTACACGAATACATAACATGCTTTAACATGATGCTCGATGATAAACATGATGCTTGATGATAACATGCCACGGTTACGATTGGAGTACAACTTCCTTCGCGGTACAGTCGCAAACTGAAAACCTACTAACTAGTAGCGACGATTTCAGCGATACCAGCTTTTAACCTAACAAGTTACTAACGAGCTCAATCATGAAATTAGGGTGCCAAAGATCACAAAAGGGTAGTGACCTAAGGACATCACTCAATCAAAAGACACACAACACTTAAAGTTCTTAAATTAACATTTATTTACTATTTAAATAATTAGGGCATAATTAGAAGTTAAACAAACTTTATCTAAACAAGCTCAAACTTTTTCTATGGGTTAAGAATGATTTATAACAGTGTCATAATAAATTTCAGCATTTTTGGATAAATAAATTAATTATTTAAAATTCCTGGAAGTTGCATTTAATCTTTAATGGAACTAATTAATTCTACTGCACAAAGTATTCAAATTCATAATTTACCATTTTTCCTAGATAGTTTATACATTGAGAAGCTTACACAAAAATTTTCATGAATTTTGGAACTCTACAAAATTTTTAACGAAATAAACAAATAATAGCACTATTCATTTATTTGAAAAAGAAAAACAAAAACGAAATCGGGCCGATTCTTCCTTTCTCCCACGGTCCGGCCCAGCTAGTCGGCCCGCTTGCGCACGCCCGCGCCCGCGCGCGCACGCCCGCGCTCGGCCCAGCCGCGCGGCCCAGCAGCGGCCTGCCTCACGTGCGCCCGCTCTGCTCTCCCTCTCTCTCTCGCTGACAGCGCGTCCCCACATGTCATCCCTCACCTCGGCCTCCCTCTCGCTCTCCCGCGCGCTCACTCGCTCTCCCACGGTGGCCGGCCGGTGACCGATGCCTCGGTCGACAAACCGACTCCACCATCACCATCTACCCTACTCCACGGTTCCATTTTGCTACTAAACACCATGGCTCGAGCTCCGGCGACAGCTCACCGACGACGGTGGCGGCTCGACAACTACGGTGACCGGTGACTCGACGGTACAACGCGGTAGCGGTTAAAGCGAGTGGCCAGGGAGTATCAGGGGCGTACCACGATCACAGAGGAGTGATCGGTTGAAGCTGAGAGGCTCTGGAGGCGGCTGGCCACGGTGGCGGGGCTCGACGGGAACGGCGGCGACCCGAGGTGGAAGACGACGGCTCCCCGGTGATCCAGGCGGAAACAAGCTGGCTTGGGTGGTTCACGAGGTGCGCGTGGATGCGGCGATGCTGTTGGTGCGACTGGCGTGGCCGGAGATGGCCTGGTGGTGGCAGCGGCGAGCGGCGGAGCTGCGATGGCGGCGGTGGCGAAAACAGAGAAGAAAGAAAAACGACGGTGACCTCGACGTATATATAGGGAACGGTCGCGGCTACAGAGCTGCACTGCTCGCGTCGTCGCGCTGGCGATTCTGGGCGCGCCTGGAAGCTGGCCGAAGCCGTCCGGCGTCTCGCCGGCGCCCATGCCGGCCGGTGGCCGTCGGTGATTCGTCGGTGCACTGTAGCTGCCCCCCCAACTTTTGAAATTCAAACTGATTTTTCAAATTACTCTCAAAATCATGTGGAAACTTGAAAAACTTCCAATATATGAAATCTTCAGAATTTCAAGCTCTACAAGTTTTGTATTGAACACTTTTTCAAATTCTCACTGGATTTTGAAATTTGAGTTTAATTTCAAAAGGGACACATTTTTCAGATTTGGTAATTTAGAAATTACTTTTGATTTTATATTGAAACTTCAAAATCTCCAAACATCAAAGTTGTATATCTTGACCAGACCTACAACTTTGCTGTTCAAAACTTTTTCAAATTCTGCCTCCATTTTGAAATCTTAGTTTGGGGACAAAAATTGAATTAAATTTGAAATTCATTTATTTTCAAAATTGCTCCACATTTTACACTAAAACTTTGAAAACTCAAAACACCAAAGTTGTAGCCCTTGAAAAGTTCTACAAACTTGGTTTTGAACTTTTTCCCAAATCTTGTTTAGATTTTGAATTATTTCAAAAGGGGTAAAACAGGGTTTTGAAATTTAGGGTTTTCGGAGGGATTTTTAAATTGGAATTTGTTGCTACTTTGATTTGTGATTACTTAGTGATCAAAACCTCACCCAAGGGCATCATTCGGACCAACATGACATGGTTGACCAAATGTCACTCTTGGTTGACCAATTAGCTTTTAAAATTCTTTTACATTTTTCCCCAATTTTGAATTCGAATTCGAATCGGAAAACTCGTGACAAGTTTTGGGACTCCAATTCAAACTCAAATTTTGAAGCTTCATTTTATGGGTTGTACTTGAGCTCATACCCTACACTTGACACTAGTGTGCAACACAGTCGCGCACCTCAAATTACGCAGGGCATGAACTAAGTATTTGCGGTGGTATTAAAAATTAAGGTTTTCGGGTTCGGAGCACACCACTGAGAAACACATTCAACCTAGATAAGTAAACTTATTTTAGTTGATGCATAACAAGGTTAACCTAACAAGGATGCTTAGCAATGCATTATGATGACATGGCAGATTAATTAGCACTATAACACCCAGGGTGTTACACGTTTGCAGGACTCGGCAGAATCGGCACTGCGAACCTCTTCCTGCAACAACAGTGGTCCACTACTTCGAGCAACGCACTAATTCGCACACCATGACTGGAGGTGCTAGTGCGAGTGGAGCCTCCGATACCTTTCGCATGGGACCCTCCTCTGGGTATATCCGCTACTCATCTCTTGTTTCCATGGTTTTACGTGCTCTCTCTGATATGCCATAGTTATATGCGTTTGATCATGTTGTTGCTTTTCACATGTTATATGATCTTGCTGGTACCCTTCATATGCCATGCTTACATGTTTTTAATCATGTTCTTGTTCATGAGAATATATGATGTCACATTCTTGACGCTATTATTCTTATATGTCATCATATTTATGCTATTATTTTTTCGGATTAAAATGACTTGGAAATTGCCTAAATATCTAACAAACATGCATCACTTTATGCATATCTGTATACTGTAGGATTAAAGGATGACTCTTTTCCATGTTCAGTTCAAAGCCTCTTGGTATTCACAAATGCAATATGTAGTAACTACTAAATTTCAGACATATAACCTACTTATCTTTAATGCTTGCCTGTTGGAATAGGTATAAGGAGCTAAGGAATGAAAGATGCTTCTGGAACAACAAAGATTGATATTTATCATGGCCAAAGTTGCAATGCAGACATACACATTGTTGCAATCCAGAGCTTGAAACAATCCCTGTTGAATCACTGTGTATTTTCTGCCTTGTTTTATTGGTCGTGCCTCAACAATGTGCTCTTTATTCAGGTTCAATTATTTGATCTTTCACATGTTCCATCGTCGTGGCAGCACAACAGTGATTCCAATACAAATCTATGTATTTTCAGAGAGTTAATTGACAGGGTGCACTTCCTGCTCCATTTGCTTCATGCACTTTGCATTGTGTATTTCCTGCCAGCGTTTTGGTTTTGCATTGTGCATTTCCAATTTGCTTCATGCATTATGCATTTGAATTCTAAAATCCTAAATCTTGTTTTATTGGAAGTTAGCTCTCTAAACTTTGCAAGTGTTCTCCATAATTTTGGGTTTTCTAGCTTGGGAAGATTTGGAACGTTTGTTATATTTAGATTTATTTAAATAATATTTAATGAACTTATAGTTCAAAACTTAGGCTACTTATATTATTTTCCTTTCCTTTTTTCAGAATTTCCTACGTGTTTTAAAATTTTCTGCATGTTTAATTGTTGGAGAGGCATAATAACAAATAAATAGTAAAGTGAATACTGCACGTATATAATAGATAGATATCTTCAGGAATGAATCTCAGCCATCCGGCCACTCAGTAGGCACTGTTCATGCGGCCTGTCACTGTTCATGTGGGTCACGCATACACTGTTCATGTGGCCCTGTCACTGTTCAGTAGGTCCCACATATACTGTTTACTTCTTCTTTTTTGCTCACTTTTTTTTAACTTCCATTTAAGCCAGCGCAGCGTAGCGCGCCCCAGTGCTGGTAGACCTTACACGGCATCAAGCTAGCAACTAGCGAATCCAAAGCTAATCAAGCTCGCTTCCAAATGAGCCAGGGGATTTTTGGAGATTATAACCACCGGGTGGGTGGGGATTCGGTGGAGGGAGGGGATCAACCCAATCCACCCTTGGTTGATATCTCGCGTGGGTAATACCCCCTTAGTGCCAAACGAAGCCGGAGAGTGCTGCTGCGAACTCGGCTGGTAGTTGAACAGAGTTAAATATGTGAAGCAAATCCGATGAGGCGGCTCGGGGTATATGGAATTTTTTTCCACCTGAATTCCTGAAATGCATCTTATCTACTCACTTCGATTCTCTGTTTTGTTTTTTTTTAAAGAAATTCAGTTTTGCATTTCACCGTGCCTGTTTCGGTGATCGGCAAATTAGCTGTTTCTGTTCTTTTTAGGGCAATGTTTTATCCGTTAGGACTAAAAATTAGCCCCTAAAATTGGTGCTAGTAGATTTCAAATAGACATGCTAATTATTAGCTTCACTAGCAGGTATGAAGTTGCTAATGGTTTTTATACACCTTCAATTCATTATAAAACAACCTATTAGCCGGTGGATCCAAACAGTCGCTAAACATTATTAGCTATTAGCTATCTAATTTTTAATGCTAATGGACCAAATAGGCCTTTAATTGAACGACGAGTTTTGCTCTCCTCCCGTGAGCCCTTCAATAGGACGGACAGGAGAGGAGACGGAGATAAGACACTATAGGCACGACGGGAGGGTGAGAGGCTATTCTTTTTAGCTAGGAGACGGCTGAGGCCCTCCACAGCTCCACGTGATGCCCTGAGAAAAAACATGGATCTCGCGGCAAGAAAACGGGTATTGCACCGGCGTGTGAAAAACTATCTTAATGTTTGGGGTTTATCTCTTTCTTATTTCTTTCCCATGACGACTAGGAACGGGCAAATCAAGAATTTCACTTCGAATTCCGGACCTCAACATACTGCTGCTCATGATCCACCTACTTTCAACTGAACAGTAGTTAGTTAAGGAGTGCCGGGTTTGCTTGATAAGGAATTCTTGTTTTGACTCTAGTGCACCGTCTATCTCTGGATCCGAGCTCGCCTCCACTATTGTTCCGGGTTGATGAAAGTAGCACGCATAGCTTTTCCACTGTAAGCTATTGTGAGTCAAAGCAAATACTTGTTCGGGATTTGATAGGATCATCTTATTTCTAGTTCTAGTAAAGATAGTCATACAAGTGAAGGGCTTTAACATACATGTCTAAACAATAATACAGTTTAGAACATCTTGTAATCAATACAAAGAAGGAAAACTAAACTAATGCAACCTTAACTAATTGTAATACTATAAAAAGTTTTAGGATCATAACCATAGACAGGTTCCTTTTTCTTTGAAACATGATCATAGAATTCATCATGCTATCATATTTGGTAAATACATTTATCACATGCAAATATTAACATCTGCTCTTATGATGTCTGTAACGCAAATTTTGAAATATTTAACTGAATTTCTAAATTTGAGTGCACTTGTTCACACCAATTTCAATTAAGCTGAACTTTCTAAATAATACAATTCCATTTTCATATGATTTAACCACTAGAAGGTGCCATGTCTGAACTATAATAATATTTAGAGCATCTTGTGATTAGTACAAAGAAGGCAAACTAAACTAATGCAAGCTTCACTAACTATAGATACTATAGAAGTTTATATGCCGGCAAAGTTTTTTGCTAACATCATTTATACATGATGCTATGAGACCCTCCATTCAAACAGTAATATTATTTATTTAGAAAAGTTATCCTTGGCATGCTAGGATGACAGGACCCATGGGCCATGGGATCCTCACTATGACCCCTGAGTTCCCGACAGCATTTTTATCTACTACATGCTTCAGTAACCCAAAAACCTGCTAAGAAATATCGCCAAAGCAGTTGCTTATGTTGTAACACATGTGTTACCACATGAAACAGTTATTGCATCAAATTGTTAATATGCCTTTTACATGACTAAGAATATGCATAAACCCAAAATAGCAACAGGTGTCCGTTCAATGGCAGAGAAGTTCAAAATCCCTTTGATCAAATGCAGCAATGGAAAACAAGGCTTAAGCACCATGACGAACACTCGTTTAACTGTCAGGCCTATACATGGATCAATGTGAAATTTTAGTGAGCACCTAGGAAATATTTCCCAGAAAAACAAAAGGCAAAGAGTAATAAGGGCAGCACATGTCAGCACACGCTTTAGATGCTGAATCATCATCAGGCATGGAAGCAACAAATTACTAATTTACTATAGGTGGCTGATTGGTGAATTCTTAATCCAAACGAGCACTGAACCTACCCCGGAACCGTCTAAATCTGTCGAGGAAAGTACCCAAAAATATCTCAATTAGCACGCTACGCACAGCAACTGAAAGCCGCAGCAGTCGCACTGATGAATCAGAACATCAGAACATTCAGGGCTCGACGGGATCGGGGGTGGAAGGAAGGGGAGTGGGCGAGCTCACATGAGGTGCTGCGTCTGCCTGATGGAGGCGACGTCATGGGGGTCGACGAGCGACAGTGTAAAAAAGTCCTGCCTGTTTTGTTCGTACAATACTAGTTTAACATTAATTAAAACATGTTTGATACACATGGCTGCTGGTTACTAGTTTTATACTAAAAATTAGTCTAAATTAGCTATGATTGCCTAGCTAGTTGCTTAACAACTAGTTAAAGTCTTGTTTAAAAAATTAGCTCACCTATTTAAATACACTAGAAGGTATTTAGACTAATTTTTATCTAACTAGAAATTATAGCTTTTAAATCATCGAGCTGTTTGGTTATAGCAACCAAATGGAATAGAATTAAAGCTATGGACGTTACCGCCTGCCATACCATTTGAACTATTTTTATTTCAATTTACGTTACTACCGTAGGAACCAAACAGCTCGCGATGTTCCGTTCGTTCACGAGACGCTAACGCGACATCGATCATGCATCTCGTGAAAAACATTGGTGCATGGCAGCGGTAGGCACCGACCTGATCCATCATTGAGAGGTGTGCCGAGAGATGTGGAGCACCACTGTACTACGATAAAAACTACTCTCTCCGTCTCAAAAAAATAAAAATCAATTTCTAAAATCCGTATAAGCCATTATTTTAAATTTAACTAACTTTATAGAAGAGAGCAATAACATCTATGACGTAAAATGACCACATTAAGAAAATATACTGTATGGTATATCAAATAATACTAATTTGGTGTCATAAATCCGGATGGTTTTTTCTATAAATTTGGTTAAAGTTTAGAAAGTTTGACTTAAGACAACTCTAATAATCTATTTATTTAGAGGCAGATGGACTATTACTACTAATACTATATTCATCTTAAAAGTATTATTTATTCTATATATTATATTATTAAAGTATCTAGAGTTTAACTAAATATAGAGAGAAAAACGTATCATGCCTACCAAAACATGTCTCATGTAATACTTATTTGATATCAACTTAAAGCGCCTGCCGCTGCAGCAGTTGCGCTTTTTTTTTTCTCTCAGCAAAACACTGTAGGCGCAGCCAAAGTTTGCAGCAGCAGCAACTTTTCCTTGCTGCCGAACACCCCCTGGTACGGTGTCGCGTACTCTTCCAAAGGTGCGTGGGCCGTGCGCGTGCGCGAGGTACGAGTATTACGTCTCTTTTCCCGGCGTTGCCCGTCACTTGTGGCCGCGCTGGAATCGCCTCGGCTCGCCGGAATCACCTCTCTAATGGCGACGCGGAGATGGCTCGGCTTGGCAGCACATGGGAGGAGCAGAGCGTCACCTCGCCCCTGCGTGGCTGCGGAATGTTTTTCAAATAATATTATTTTAATAAATAATTATAAATATAGGTGTTTATTTTATAAAATTGCAAAACTAGCATCCTATCAATTACTCAAAGGCCGACAGGACACCTGTCGGCTATCGAATTACCGGTCGGCTATTGAATTACCGGCAACCTACGTGGCACATGAAAGCCACAGTGCAGAGTCCAGTCGGCAACTGGTTAGCCGACTAAAGTCCTATCGGCTGTACTGTAGCCGAATGGTCCAATCGGCTCTCCATTGGCCGATAGCCTTGCATAGCCGGATTGGACTCCCCACGTTGTTCCTTGTGCTGCAACAGCCAGCTGGCTAGCTGTGTTCACCCATTCAGTTACGATATTTTGGTTTTTAGAATTTCTTTTTTATATTAAGCAACAATATCTAAAGATCTAAAAAAATTATGAATTTCTAAGTCGATGCTAAGAAAAAAAATCAAACACAACCTATCTTGAGAATTACACGGTACGTCCGCAAACCCGGTCTCGAGATTCACGAAGTCACCACGGGCGCCCTATTGTCGGTATGGATGTCACCTACCACTGAAAGTGGTAACACCGTTAAATACTGAAATAAATCTAGAAAAATACGATCACCCGTGTCAAGTCAAGAACTTGAATCAGGATGGACAGGTTCCACCACAGAGAACCCTACCAACTGATCTATGATCAGGTGTGAGTGTGTGACCTTACGTCCAGTTCCATCAGTACTCGATTGTCGTCTCTTTGCTGGATTCCAACGGAGGCATCTAAATGCCAAAAAGCACATGCAGCAGTTGCACGGGTAAATGCATAGGTAAAGAAATAAACCAACGTCGTAAATATAAATGAGATCGAAGGAATGACTGGACTCCTGAGTATCTGCTGTGGCTGAGACTGAGGCTTATCGGGAAGGCCAAGAGGGCTATTCGATGTCCAGTCGGCCCTTGGGATGCCGATATGCTTGTCGGCACAGAAAACTTTGACATGGCCATTCTTAGATTTACATGTCGCAACTAATCGGCCTCCAAGGCGCCGATATGATCATATCGGCTTACCAATGGCTTATAAGTGTCCAATCAGCTTTCCAAGTGCCGATAGGCATTTATTCTTGCAAATTTTTCATAACACCATCTAGATTTGCGATTACTTATTAAAATAATATTATTTGACAAAAAAATTTCGTGGCTGCGTGCGTGCGGTGGCGGGAGCTGCTGCAGCAAGTGATGGCGAACGAACGAATCGTTGCTGCAGCCTGCAGGGGTAAAACAAACCATTCGCGGGTGATGGCTATTCTCTCTTCAGTCTCTTGCCGCCGCTAGGTTATCTGTTTCTCTCACGCAGAGCAGAGGCGCAGAGCCGCCGCATTGCTGCTTCCGCGTCGTCTTCCATCTCCCTCGCGCCCCCTATGTTCCCCTCTTTCCTTCCCTCCCTCCCTCTCCCTGTTGCTCCTCACCGTCGGATCGATCGAGCGCTGTCATGGCCCCCCTTGTGGATCAGCTGCCACCGCACATGACCCAGGGGACAGGGGTGCTGTGCTGGCCTTTCTCGTTGTCGTTAATTCCTTTGTTTTTCCCCTCTGTTCTGCCTCGCCTTGCCTCTTTCGGGAATTTTACATATTTACCATTATAATGGATGACGCTTATCGAATTATCACTCTTAAGATGACGCTTACATCTTTAGCATTCTTGTTTCGCGCATCATTCATTTTTACCACATTTGCCTACGTGGCACGCCACGGTGGCCTAACATGCTGGCGCCTAGTAAGCATGGGCACGGGAATGTCCTTGCTGCCCCTGCCCTGCTTATCTCTCTACCTCTCTGACGGCTGGGTCCCGCAGCTCCTCTCTCTCTGCTAAATGGGTCCCGCTTGTCAGCTTCGTCTCTCACCTCCGGACATACATCTCCCTTATCTCCAGTTGAACCGTGGAGCGGAGATGGTCCGCGATTTGACCACGTTGCTCTCCTCCTTGAGGACTGCAAACGAAGAGGAGGTGCCCGGATTAGAAATCCTAGCCCAATGTGGATCGAAGTACCAGCCTACCACAGCCAGTTGCGGTGGATCGAGTACAAATCGGTGCCGTAGCTTCACTCACCGGCAGCAGAGGAAGGCTTGGGCATGGGCACGAGCGTGATGACGCCGGCACGGGCGAGGTCGGCCCTGGCGGCGCGATTGACCATGGCCCCACGCGAGCTCGGCCCTGGCAGTGCGACTGCCCATGGTCGCGGGCGAGCTCGGCCCCGGCGGCGCGTCCAGAGGCCGCGCCATGGCCTGGACAGCACGCTGGTGCATGCAGCTCCGCGCGCGTACTGGAGACGGGCGAGCACCTCGAGTTGCAGGTCCAGGGGGAGGCTGCTGAGCCGGTCCTCCCCAACACCGTCGTCACCGCCATCTAGGCCCGAACCTGCCATGGCCTCCATCTTCTTCTTCTTTAGAAAAGGCAGGGGATTTCAACGAAGAAGACAAGGGCAGGCAAGTCATTTCCACCCACACGCTGACCATGTGCCAACGTGTCACGCTGCCGTGGCGTGCCACGTGCACAAATGCGATAAAAATGAAAGCTAGTCGACTTAAAACTGCTAAAGATATATTCCCTCTGTCCTAAAAATTTTAAGACAACTTAAAGGAAAACTTAAAAGACGTATGTGCTCATAAATTATTTCAATTATAAAGTTTCTCCTTAAATCATAGTTTTCTTTTTAACAAATTTTGCCAAATCTAAACATAGTCATTATGTAGAATGAATTATATTTTAATATAAATTTTAGAAGTCATATTACACTATATTTCTGGAGGAAGGAAGCAAGTGCCATTGTAAGAGCTAGAATCCGATAATCATCATCCGTTATAACGGTAAATATGTAAAATTCCCGCCTCTTTCCGAGCACCTCTGCGTCCTAGCGGCGGCTATGGCAAGTTCAGAGCTGAAGAAACTCGCCACCGGACCGCCCGACGCAAGAAGAGAGGAGATCATCCGCCTTTGCTCCACTGGCCGCGTCAAGGAGGCTCTCCACCGCCGCTTCCGCCAGTGCCTGTGGTCGGAGCCTGTCCTCTTCTCCCACATCTTCCGGGCGTGCCGCGCTCTCCCGCTCCTCCGCCAGCTCCACGCCTTCGCCGCCACGTCCGGCGCCGCCGCCGACCGGTTCACGGCGAACCACCTCCTCCTCGCCTACGCCGACCTGGGCGACTTCCCCGCCGCGCGCGGCCTGTTCGACAGAATCCCTAAGCGGAACGTCATGTCCTGGAACATTCTCATCGGGGGATACGTCAAGAACGGTGATCTGGAGACCGCGCGGAAGCTGTTCGACGAAATGCCCGCGAGGAACGTGGCGACGTGGAATGCCATGGTCGCTGGGCTCACCAACTCGGGACTCAACGAGGAGAGCCTGCGGTTCTTCCTTGCCATGCGGAGGGAGGGGATGCAGCCTGATGAGTTTGGCCTCGGGAGCTTGTTCCGGTGCTGTGCCGGGCTCAGGGACGTTGTGTCTGGGCGACAGGTCCATGCGTACGTTGTGCGGTCGGGACTAGACAGAGACATGTGCGTTGGGAGCTCCTTGGCACACATGTATATGCGGTGTGGTTTTCTTCGAGAAGGGGAGGCTGCTGGCCGAGCATTGCCTCTCCTTAACATTGTGTCGTGCAATACCATAATCGCTGGAAGGACACAGAATGGAGACTCGGAAGGGGCACTCGAGTATTTCTGCATGATGAGAGGTGCTGGTGTGGAAGCAAATGCAGTCACATTCGTCAGCGCCGTTAGTTCTTGCTCGGACTTGGCAGCTCTTGCACAAGGTCAGCAGGTTCATGCACAGGCTATCAAAGCTGGAGTTGACAAGGTTGTGCCAGTCATGACTTCTCTTGTGCATATGTATTCTCGATGCGGGTGCTTATGTGATTCAGAAAGGGTTTGCCTTGGGTATAGTGGTACAGATCTTGTCCTTTGCAGTGCGATGATCTCAGCTTATGGATTCCATGGGCATGGACAAAAGGCAGTTGGTCTGTTCAAACAGATGATAGCTGGAGGGGCAGAACCCAATGAGGTTACTTTCTTGACCTTGCTATATGCATGCAGCCATAGTGGTCTTAAAGATGAAGGCATGAGTTGTTTTGAGCTTATGACTAATACTTGTGGACTAAAGCCAAGTGTTAAACACTACACTTGTATTGTAGATCTTCTTGGACGTTCAGGTTGTCTAAATGAGGCGGAGGACCTTATCCTGTCAATGCCTGTGCAACCTGATGGGGTCATATGGAAGACACTACTGTCTGCATGTAAGATCCAGAAAAATTTCGACATGGCCGAGAGGATAGCAGAACATGTTATTGAATTGGACCCTCATGATTCTGCATCTTATGTTCTTCTATCAAATATTCGAGCTACCAGCAGCAGATGGGAGGATGTCAGTAAGGTAAGGAAAACCATGAGGGAACAGAACGTGAGGAAAGAGCCTGGAGTTAGCTGGGTGGAGTTGAAGGGTCAGATTCACCAATTCTGCACAGGAGATAAATCCCATTCAAGGCAAAGGGAGATTGATGGATGCTTGGAAGCAATGATGACCAAGATCAGACAATGTGGATATGCACCGGACATGAGCATGGTTTTCCATGACATGGAGGATGAGGAGAAAGAAGTTAGTTTGGCACACCACAGTGAGAAGTTGGCTATAGCATTTGCTTTCCTGAGCTTACCTAAAGGAGTTCCTATTCGGGTTATGAAGAATCTACGTGTATGTGATGATTGCCATGTAGCTATTAAGTTGATGTCTAAAGTGACTGGACGGGAGATTGTGGTCCCAGATGTAAGCCGTTTTCACCATTTCAAAGATGGAAAATGCTCTTGTGGAGATTATTGGTGAAGGAGTGGAGTGCCATGGAAATACTTTTTTGTCTCGGTTGAGGGAACAAGACTTCCACTAGCTCTAAATTATGCACAGGTACACTTCTTTGTATATATTTGGTTAAACTTGAGAAAAATGAGAATGACATTCTTTTTAGTACCAAGGGAGTATAGAATACTATTTCAGCTGGTTGAGTTGGTACAAATTTGTGGTGCCCGATTCAACTAAAAGCTGATGTGCTTAAATGGGAATGGCCCCCAAGTTGTTTTGGGCATCAATGCCACCGTGTCAATGGCAAGACGTTTGAAACCCCACTAACACTGTGGCTGCTCTCAACACCGATGGTGTTCACAATTCACAATAGCAGCACATGACAGTTCCTAGCACATTCATAGTGGAATTTCATTGCCCATAAGGCAACAGTGTTAAGCAGAAAAAGGTTCTGACTTCTGAAAGCTAAACCACTTGAATACACTCTCCCAGTCCTAGTCCTAGGCTCAAGATTGTTTCAGACTACAAACTCGAAAGTCGAAATCACACATCACATTGTCGGTTTCTGTTTCAATTTGCCCTCGTCATGAAATGAGGCTACTTCTAATTTCTCAACGCTGTTTTCATGCATGCAGACTTTACGCGCTCCCAAAGCATCGAACCTACCTCCTCAAGAAGCTTGGGGGAGGATACAGCGTCTAAAGAGCAGATTGCCGATATGATGAGAGGAATATCATAAGATAAAATTGATACTCAACATAAGATTCAACTATTCAACTGAACCCCTCAGTATCGCCTCATTACCTTTTCTTCATATGCGCATTTGAAGCTGAGGCAGAGTTCTGCTCGGTAACCATCTTTGTAAGATTCACAAGGGACTGCAACCTGTCCCACACGCTATATTGGAGTGGCCCGGTGTGGGAGTTGGAGTCTGACAGGAGTGCGGGTAAGATTTGGCAAGATCAGAAAATAAGTATCAGGGGATTTGTTTGCATATATATTTTTGATTGTACTCCCTCCATTCCAAATTATAGTCATCCTGGCTTTTCTAGATTAGACAGCATAATCTAGGTGCATGGCAAAAGCTGTGTCTAGAAAAGCCATAAAGCATATAATTTGGAATGAAGGGAGTATATTAGTTATTTATGATAGATAAATAATCCTTATGTCAGTCTTTTGCTTAGCTATTAGAGTCATATAATAGGTCTGGTCAGCTGAAAATTAACAGTTTTTATATGGCTGATACAAACATCATTATCAATAGCAGAGGTCCTTTTTTATGTACATTTAGTCTGTTTATATATATATTTGTTTAGGCAGTTCCTCCGCCTTATGTATTTATATTTTGTTTTGCTTTCCCCCGACCTCCATGTAGTCATATATTTTCAGCCTTGTTTCGTAATTGGCAGGGTGTTGCTTCTGTTTCGACTAGTGCAGTTTTGAGCACAAAGAGTTTAGTTGCAACTTCACCTACTCAGGTTCATGCTGTTATTATTTATTTTGATGGTTTGTGGTACAGATGAAATGTAAGATAATATTTTTATATTAATATGCATTTGATTTCTCATATTTCATAAATAAATGCCAGCTTTGCTCTGTAAATTTGAAAGTGCTAGTACTGAATCTGTTGATATGTGTCCATTCCCACTGAATTTCTGTTGGTTTTGCTACAATAAGAGCATATCCAATAACAAATTAGAGAATTGTGTTTTCAGGTCAATCCTCATGTCATTTCGATTATTAACTGTCTGTTGTCTTACCAACTGTTTCATCTTTTTTTTTTCAGCCTACAGTATCAACAACTCCTTCACAAAGTACATCACAAGATCAAACAGAGGAGACAGCTTCACAAGAAAGCAATCCTGAATCTGCGCCACAAACACCACCTCCAAAAGGTGGAAATCCTGGACCTTCAGTACCAGCTGTGCCCATTGCTGTCAGTACTGGTAGTGCAGCCATTTCTGTACCTGCAGAAACAATTAGTTCCCCTGTGCGACCAACTGTTCCCACCACAGCGGCTGCAATACTTTCTTCTGCTATTCCACGAAGTGCTCCTGAGAATACGCCGCTGTTACCTCAATTCCTGCAAACTTATCTACCACCTTGAAGGATGATGAAAGCATGAGTTTTCCTCCACGACGACCATCTCCTGCTATTACTGGAATTGGAATTGGCAGGGGCATAGCTCGAGGAATAACTAGTAGTCGGGCATTAGGTACAGCTCCCATAACTATTGGTCCAGTCCCAGGAAATGGATCGGTTAGTGCACTTCCTGCAATAAATGACTTGTCCAAAAGAAATATACTCCCTCCGTCCAAGAAAGAATGCAATTATGGGAACCGTGCCAGTCAAATTAGCTCAAGTTTGATCAAGTTTGTAGTAAATATTATTAGCATTTATGTATCCAAATAAATTTAATATGAAAAATATATTCTATGACTAATCTAATGATATTTATTTTGTCTCATAGGTGTTAGTACTTTTTCATATAATTTTAGTCAAAGTTTAAAGTCTTTGACTCCTCAAAATGTGAGAATTGCATGCTTTTAAGGACAGAGGGAGTATTGAACACTGACGAGAAGATTAACAGTAGTGGTCTTTCTCGGCAGTTGGTTATGCCCCTTGGTAGTAAAGTTCAACCCCAGCAGGTTCCTAGGACTAATGATGCAATTAGCTCTGATTCTGCTAACCCAAATGAAAACCCTATTCTTGGTGGAAGAGTATTTTCTCCTCCAGTTGTTTCTGGGGTTCAATGGAGACCTCAAGCTGCTGCTACATTTCAAAATCAAAGGAAACTGTATGTACCTCTTCTGTTAATTTTATTTTTATTATATAGTCCAATTGCCCTTGGTCACTTGATCAGATTTCTTAATAGCAACTGCTCCATCCAGCCAACTTTAAGTGATGTTCTGGAATATTTCTCCCTCGGTTTAAATTATAGGTTGTATTAGGAGGAATGGGAACAAGAACTAATGGTGTGAAATCAAGTGAATGAGAGAAGAATTACCAAGCTACCCCTATTCAAGTATACTGGAGACATAAGAGAGAATAGTTAGTGAGTGCATGCAGGTTTTTGTGATAAATGGAAGCAATCATGCTAAAACATCAATAAATCTCATGTACACCTTAATATTTAGCCAATATAAAAAGAAAGGACAGTATCAATTTAGTTTTCAAGTCAATTTTGTCCAAAATATCAACCTTTTTTTACTGGAGAGAGTTGTTCAAATCATGTGTAAGGTTATTCTGAGTTTGTTCTTGGTTTTGTTTGTGAATTGTTAATGTTTTTTTCCTGTTCAATGCCTCTGTTTTTATGCATCCAAATAACTGATGCTTTTGCACTGAAATAAGTTTTTATTTTGAACTTTGATTTGATAATTCCTTATTAGGCTCACAAATACTTGTTTGCCTATATGACATTTTCTCTCTGTATTTCCAGAGTCAATTTCGTGGAAGGCCTGAGATTTCTGCTGATCACAGGGAGAAGTACATACAAAGACTGCAGCAAGTACAGCAGCAAGGTGGCAGCCTTCTGAATGTTATCGATGGGGATTTGAAAGCTACAAATGTTTTTACTGTTGTAACACTAATGTTATCAATAGTCACCAAGATGGCCATCAAAGCTGAAGGTTCTCTGGCTAATTACAAACAGAAATTGACATAGCAGAAGCCGATCCCATCAAAGAAGCAAGCAAAATTAGTTGCATCCTATCATTCTCCACCTGGTTCAGATTTCAAGGATTTAATTAATTCCTTTATTCCATCCATTCTACTAGTTTGAATGATGGAACTGTTATATATACCAATGATGTCAGCTATTGTTTTTACAGTTTACCTATTTACTGATTATTGGTGTGTTTTTTTTGCCTGTAAGAGTGAAGTCAAATTCCTTAACTCCTTTTTAAGTACCAGAACACGTCATGTAACAAATAGCACTTGAACTCGGATACATGTGGGTTCGCTGACATATAATCATCCAAAATTCTAAATGGTTTCTGGCTCATACACGAAAGAACCGTCAGACGTGAACAAGCAAAGGAGTAGTGCAATGGTAAGTTGCTTACCTGTACTAGATGTCTGGATCTGTTATTCACAGGCAATTTCAGTATATTTCGGGACTGCTCCTATATAACTACGTCAAGCTTTCAAGCGTCAAACATCTAGATGAGGAATTTCACAAAAAAAAACCTGAAACTTCAACCAACAGATCCCTACGTGTACATATACTCAAATTGTTGCAAGGGAATCAAATTGTACAGGTAGCATAGGTTCTGTGAGTTTTTTTCCCGGGCCAAGATACCCAGCTACCTAGGTCTTGTTTAGCCCGCGAAATTTTTTAGAAAATGTTACTGTAGCACCTTCGTTGTTATTTAGCAATTAGTGTCCAATCATGGACTAATTAGGTTCGAAAGATTCGTCTCGTCAATTTCATCTAAACTGTGTAATTAGTTTTATTTTTTATCTATATTTAATACTTCATGCATGTGTCTAAATATTCGACGTGATAGGAAATCTGAAAAATTTTGCAAAATTTCTTGCAACTAAACAGGGCCCTAGTGTATCAGATTTCAGTCAGAAGTTGAGCTTAAAGATAAGTGCCGTGCAAACAGCGTACCTGTACGGGTTCCACCTGCCATTTCAAGGCTTGTTTGGATACATTAGTATCCACGCAAATTGAGGTGGATAGAACGTATCCGAACACACCCTCTCAGTAGTCAGTAGTATAATAGTTATTGATATTTTGGAGGGGCAGCCGTTCAGATCAGGAATTTTACACAAATTTCCGATTGAACAGATTGGGCAGTCCAACGAATCTGAACATATACAAGCATAAGCAGACTTGGTTTGAATACAACATTTTTTCACAAAAGTTTGGAGTTTGGACCTGTAAAAGCTCATCAACCTGGATTCAGGTGTTCAGGAGTCTGAAGTCACTCTGATGAGGCCTGAACACTGAAGCAACCTCCCCCGCCGCCGTAGGATTCGAACACCAACGGTCCAGATCTCGCTGGACTGTAACACTAACAGCAAGCGAGGGTACCAATCCCCCGCTCCTTATCCACTCTCGACGAGCTGAAAAATCCGTGAGCTCAGCAGAGAGTGACGCCGGCAGCCAACAGCCAGCGATGGCGCCGCCCGCCGTCGCCGCGTCGGCGTTCCCATTCCGCCTCTTCTCCGCGGAGGCGCGCCGCAACACCAGGAGCGGCCGAGGCAAGCGGAGCGCCGCCAGGCCGCTCAAGTCCTCGCCCCCACCCCGCCCTCCCCCCTCCTCCGTCAGCGGCGGCGGCGTCGCGGCCACCACGTTCACGCGGCTCCCGCTCCGCGACGCGCCTGAATCGGCCGAGGTCACGCTCGACCGCTTCCCCACCGCCCCTGCCAACCCGGGGGCGCCCGCTCTCACGCGCGGGAGTGTCCAGCGGCTTGACGAGGAGGAGTTCGAGGTGGGGTTGGGGCCCAACTCTGTCGCGCGGATTCCTCTGCGGGACTCGACGGACGGGGTGGAGCTCACCATTGGCCAGTTCGAGGCCCGGGCGGCCGGGAGGAAGAGCACTGGCGGTCGCGGATTTACGCGGCAAATGGTCGAACGCCTTGGCGACGGCGGCGAGGGGGAGGAGCTCGTCGTCAGCAGCCTCGACGTGTTCGAGGTCAAAAGGGGAAGGAGAGCTCGGGCTCTTGTTCCCGAAGTGCTAGACGACGATGACGAAGTCGTGGTGTTCGACCCGGACTACGGCGTCGACAGCGACGACGACGAGGAGGAGTTCGAGATGTTCCCGTTCGACCAAAGTCGTCATGAAGAAGCTGATGCCGTTCCACGCGCGGAGCTAGGAGAGGTAGAGTACAGCGACGGGGAAGAGGATGACGACGACGACGGTGACGAGGTTGTAGTGTTCCACCCAGACTACGACGACGACGAGGAGGACGAGGGGGACTTTGAGGACGACGGCTACGAGGATGAGGGCGCGGAGGGAGGGGAAGGTGAAGCGAAGGAGAAGGGCGTGCCGGCGGTGATGCGGTGCTTCGACACGACCAAGATATTCGCCAAGGCCGGGGACGGCGGCAACGGCGTGGTGGCGTTCCGCCGCGAGAAGTACGTGCCGTACGGGGGCCCGTCGGGCGGCGACGGCGGCCGCGGGGGCGACGTGTACGTGCAGGTGGACGGGGAGATGAACTCGCTGCTGCCGTTCCGCAAGTCCGTGCACTTCCGCGCCGGCCGCGGCGCGCACGGCATGGGCCAGCAGCAGGCCGGGGCCAAGGGCGAGGACGTCGTGGTGAAGGTGCCGCCGGGGACGGTGGTGCGGACCTCGGATGGAGGCCTGGAGCTCCTGGAGCTGATGAAGCCTGGGCAGCGTGCGCTGCTCCTCCCCGGTGGCCGCGGCGGCCGTGGCAATGCAGCGTTCAAGTCCGGGACGAATAAGGTGCCCAGGATCGCAGAAAAGGGGGAGAAAGGCCCAGAAATGTATGTTCTCTCTACTATGAACTTGATATCATGAGTATTTTTTCTAGATAATCTCATCATGATTGGAAGGATCAGTTAATGTGCAACTTGTTTTTATTCTTAATGCACTCCATTTGGCATTGCTTAGTTCGTGGAATTTCCCAGCTGCCTGGATTGTTTTGTGATTCGCATTGTTAGATGTTGGAGGATTTTCTTGTGCCTATAAATTTCCGACCGATAATATTGATGAGTCATTTGTGTTGCATATGGCTTCTCACAAAGAGCTGAATGCCATTGAACTGAAATACATGAATGACTACAACAGTTATCCACAAATAATCCATCTCTACGTTTCGCTAACATACAACTTTTTGGGGATGCTGGTGTTTGGCAGGTGGTTAGAGTTGGAGCTAAAGTTGGTCGCTGATGTAGGGATTGTAGGTGCTCCTAATGCTGGGAAGAGCACTCTCTTGAGTGTTATTAGTGCTGCCAAGCCAGCTATAGCCAATTATCCTTTTACCACATTGCTACCAAACCTTGGTGTGGTCTCATTAGATTTTGATGCTACAATGGTAGTTGCTGACCTTCCTGGCTTACTGGAAGGCGCTCATCGTGGTTATGGTTTGGGTCATGAGTTCCTAAGGCATAGTGAGCGATGTTCTGTCTTGGTATGTTCCCTTTTCCCTTGTTTACTCTAATCTTAATATTTGCGTCAAGTTCCATATGGTTATGACAACATAAGTCACGAGATTATGTATCTTGGCATGGCTGTGCTGATAATTGTTTTATGGCTTGTTGGAGCATTAGGTGCATGTCGTCGATGGTTCTTCACAACAACCAGAATATGAGTTTGAGGCAGTTCGCTTGGAGCTGGAGTTATTTAGTCCATCTTTGGTTGACAAACCCTATGTGGTGGTGTTCAACAAGATGGACCTTCCAGAGGCATCTGAAAGATGGAATACATTTAGGGAAAAACTACAGTCTGAAGGCATTGATCCTTTCTGCATTAGTGCAATAAACAGGCAAGGCACACAGGATGTCATTCATGCTGCTTACAAGCTTCTGCAGAAAGAGCGGCAGAGGATGAAGGAAACTGAAGGTGCTTACTTATCCTCTCAGTTAAGCTATAGCTGTGGCCAGCCACAATAACTTACTCAAGGCTGAAGCTGGTTTTACACTGTGCTTCATTTCTTTTTGAGATTTTCATCTTGAAACTATATACTGCTGCAGGATGGAGTGGGCCAGAAAATCTGAACCACGTGTCTGATGCGATTAAAAAGGAAAGACGTGCACCCATGAATGAGTTTGAGGTTTTCCATGACAAGGGTACAAATACATGGAATGTTGTTGGAGCTGGAATTGAGCGTTTCGTTCAGATGACTAACTGGCAGTAAGTAGTTTTTTTTTAACAACGCTAATTTTTGGTGCCACTAGACTACACATCTTCTAACGTCTTCTCCTGATGAAGGTACTCAGACTCCTTGAAAAGGTTTCAGCATGCCCTAGAGGCATGTGGTGTCAACAGAGCTCTTAGCAAGCAGGGAGTTAAGGAGGGCGATACGGTGATAATTGGTGAGGTATGTATGCGCACTAATCAGAGCACGATCAATCGCTGAAATAGAAGAACCACAAAAGGCTAGCTGTCGCATTTTTTCACACACTGGTGGGCACGTGCATGCACATGGATTATCACTTTCAACAAGAATTGCTTTCTCAGCAGATGGAAATGGTTTGGAACAACGAAACAGATAGGGCCCGTCCGTCAAAGACGATGAACACACAAGATGATGCTGTCCGGTGGCCTGAATTCGGCTAGAGCAGTAATAGTTCTTGAGCTTCTTCGTAGCTGTAGAGGTAAGTCTTAGTGAAAAGCTTGGCACTAGCCTTATTGAAGCATCGAAGAGCTGAAACTGCTCACAGCCCATATGGATGCACTTTCTGATCGTCTTTGTTTGTTTATCTGGGATTTTGAACACATCGCCTCATTTTGCACCCGCTTGATGTTTCGCAGGAAGATGCCAGTAGTTGACGCGCAGGATGCAGATCTTGGTGCAGTCTGCACGCATCTGGCATGGTTTTGAGGATTCAGATCAGTACGCGCTCTGTAGCAGCTAAAGATGCTGTTGCTGTGATACGTGCTCCCGCGAGGACGAGACAACCGTGGCAGGATCCGATGGTCGTCGGAAGTTAGTAGAGGAAGATGAGCACGCTGGACGCGGCGAATTACAAGAACACCGAGACCTTGAGAGTAGATTTACACGCAGACAGAAAGAAAGTTAAGGATGAAATATATATTTTATTTATTTATTTAAGGATATTTTTAGAAAAGAAAAGAAAAGAAGAAAAGGGAATTCAGTTAGGCTGAAGGCCCCGCGGGCCAGGGCCCATCAGAGCCGACCATGTTACCAAGTCGTCGCAAAGCCAACCCAAAGAACGTCGTTCCTTGTCCGAGTTAAAAAGTCGCTTCCGTTTCCCTCCCGCGCTCTCCTTGTGTTACTTATTAACACCACGCCCTGGGTATCCTCCACGCCAAAAGCACATGCAGCTGCTTCCCTTGCCTGAAGCTGAAGACAGAGACGAACAAGTCCTAGTCCCGCCATGGCCACGCCGCAGAGCTGCCGTCTCATCCCACGAGCGTCGGCTCCGTTCGCGGTCTCCGTGACAGCAAGGCCGCCGCCTAGCACGTCGGCCTTCGTTCCTCCGGGCTGCCGTGAGCGCCACCACTGGCCGAGCCTGAACCAGCAGCGCCATGGCCAACCGGGCGCCATCCGACCGTGTCTCGTTGTACGGGCGCGCAACTGGGGCGGCGCGCTGCCGGCGTGGCCGCAGCCGGACGAATTTGCTGCTCGTTGTCATTATTTCGTCAAGGAGAGGAAGCGCGTGATGGACCGCTACGACGACATCATCCACACTGACCACGGCTGCCTGGTACGTACTATATATATATATATACGTCTTAGTATAAATTAATTAATTATATAATCTCTTTGCATTATGCAGTGTTCGTTAGAGTCTTCTTTCTTTCACCGACTGAATTCTGGTGTGCTTAACAGGAACAGGATATATTCTAACTGACCCTTTCCGTAACTAATTGCATGTGCAGTACATGGAGGCCACAAAGATGTCGGGACAGCTCTGCCTCTGTGCGAACCAAGCTCTCACGATAGCTTCCCAAATCCTGGTAAGCGCAAGCCTGGACCTTGGCTCGCCAAACGAAATCTCCATCTCCGCGGACACAATCCACACGACTCTCCGAGCGTACGTGAAGATCTTCGTCGACGCAGCCGACGCCGCCCACGGCAGGACGGTGAGCAGGAACACCGCGACGTCCTTCCTCGGCGCTCTCAGAGGGCTGGCGTCCGTCAGCCACGTCCTGCTGGACGCCGCGCTCGACGCCCTCAGCCAGACGCACCCGAGGGAGAGCCTGGCAGAGTACGCTCTCAACTGTGACGTGGAGGCCATGCGCTGTGAGTTTGTCCGGCAGATGGATGGCATCGAGGATGGGGTTAGCAAGGCTTCAGCTGCTGAGACGTGGTGCAAGGTGGTGATGCCAGGAATCATGGAAGCTACGAGGACAACGGGATCCTTGGTGAGGTTGATGGTAGCTCGCCGGGAAAGAGCGCTGAGAAAAGCCAATAGCAAAGTAGTAGCAGTATAGTTTCATTATTGTTGCTCATAGATTGTGTGTACTATTTCGTCGAAAAAAAAGATTGTGTGCACTATTTGCGTTTCAAGACACAATTGGCTAACATTTATGTCACACATGTTATGACAAGTGATACTTACCAATGAATCACGTTTCACGTATCAACAAGATCTGTTTCGACATAAAAAAAAGTGTGGCCAGTGCCCAGACGTCCAGAAGCTAGGACCTGTCCGGACGCCCGCGCGGCCCCGTCTGCCGCATCTGCACTCCGTGTACCGCCTAACCCCATGTGCCATCTGCGCCTGACATGACCCCACGCGGCATCTGTGCCCCCGCCCGACCCCGCGCGGCGTATGTGCCCCGCATGATCCCTCACGCCCCCTAGCAGCTGCAGCAGGTTGCAACATGTGCAAAACACACGATCTACTTTTGAAACATCCTGATGCAGCATTTGAAACATACGTGGCAGATGAAACACTTGAAACATGCGTATGAAACACTCGCAAAAACACCTGAAAAGACATTTGAAAACCATTGCAAAATATACGCAACATCTAGATAAAACACTTGCAACATATGTGTGAAATATATGCAACATCCAAATAAGCACACTTGCAACATGCGTATGAAAAAACAGATGAAAGATTGGAAACAGGCGTTTGCAACATACGTGTACAACCATTGCAACATATGCAACATCCAAATCTATTTTTCCAACATCCATGCGAAACACTTGCAACATATGTCTGAAACATCTGAAACACTTGAAACATACGCTTGCAACATTCGAGGAAGGAAGGGAGCGCGAGGTGCAGCTGGAGGAGCCCGCTCCGGGTCTGGCCACTCCGGATCTCGTGATGTCGCGAAATGAGGTCGAGCGTCGAGGTAGCACCGACGTCGATAGTGGCCACGATCTCCTGGTGGGGAATGGCGGCGTCGGCAGCACCTCGACCCGGCAAGGGACGGGGCACGACGTGCAGGGGTGGGGATCGAGCACGGCACGGCGAGGTGGAGTGGGTGCGGCGGGGATGGAGCACGGCACGACGGCAGACATGTGGTGTGGCTCGATGCGGGATGGGGGCGCCACCGCGAGGCTGCTTGGGGCGGGCAGACGGCGCGGTGAACTGGTTTTCTGTCGGCAGTGGCAGTGTAAATGAAGTAGATAGAGGACAGAGCGTACATGGGCCTATTGGCCCGGTCGCTGTTTTGGCTCGAGAACGGGAACGGGTTGTACGGACGGACACGCTCGGACGGATGCCCGCACCACAGTATGAGCGATAAAAAAGGATTTGTCTAGCCATCAACGGGTTGATTTTGCCCCTCCTATCAACTGAATTTTTTTATGCACTTACACCATCTTGTAGCTATATTTACACTGCCTTATTACTATATTTACAATGATTTATTCAGTGTAATTTATTGGACAGAGTGATGTAATTTGGGGATAATACAAGATCTTAGACAAATATATGCCAAATTTTCAAAAAAAAATTATAATTTTTTTCTATGGATTCCAGATACCAAATAAATATATATCAAACTATTCACAAATATCATCAAATTGTTCACAAACTTACAAATTTACAAATAGAATAACAAAAACAGAGAACAGACCTGGTAACTCAAACCCCATTGCCCATGCAGTGCAAGTGCGTCTAAAGACGACAATGAGTCACGCACGTTACGTACGGTAGGAGACCATTTTCTTTCACTGTCATTTCATACGTACTAACTGTAGCTCCTCTCTGCCTAGCTTGCTTTTGTTTACCTCGGCATGACATGCCTAGCTAGCTCTACTGCCTGCTTCGCCAAGGCACGCACGAGAGAGCCCTGGCGTGTAGCTGTCCCGAGAGCTCTCTCTCGCGCTCTTGGCCAGTCGTCGGAGGACACAGGACAGAGGCAATGATACGGCAGGAGGTACTCATCCACTGCGCGGCTGGACACTGTTCCGGGCTATATAGCGTACAAGTGAAAATCGGTTGATGGGAAGGCCTGAATCCACTGCTACACATTCAAACATCACTGCCGGCCCATCACTGCCGGATTGTATTGGGCCGGCAGTGATAAATCTTCACTACCGGTTCAAACTCTGACAGACATTCAAATGATTGGGGTAGGGGTCAAACCGGCAGTGAAGCTCATTATCACTGCCGGTTCGTGGCTGGAATCGGCAGTGAAGCTTCACTGCCGGTTCGTGGCTGGAACCGACAGTGGTAATGAGCTTCACTGCCGGTTCGTGGCTGGAACCGGCAGTGATAACACTACTACAGAATAGTTAAGTCTAAACTCACGTCCAGTCCGCACCCAGACTTCTCCGCTCTCTCTCTCTCCGCAGACTTCTCCCCCGTCGCGCACCTCCGCGCGCCGCTCGCTCCTCCCCTGCCCGGATCACCGACTACGAGCGCCTCGCCGACTTTATCCCCAACCTCGTCCAGAGGTCCGCATTTTTCTCGTCTCGATTTGTCGCGTCTGAGCTGTGATTGCGCTGATGGGTGCCTTCTGAAGGTGTCTGATTGGGGTCATTTTGTTCGTGCTTGCTTGCAGTGGGACGATTCCGTGCCCGCATGAAGGGCGGGTATGGCTGGAGCAGAGAGGCCTGCAGCGAGCGTTATACTGGCACATTGAGGCGCGCGTCGTGTTGGATCTCCAGGAAATCACTGACTCCGTACGTTGCTGTGGAGCTGTGCTATTGTGTTTTTCTCTGATATATTTCTTTGTTGTATGAGTTATATTTAACAAATCAGAAAAATGATGATGGATCTCAACCATTTTCTATCCTATATATATTAAGTTACATTGTGTTACTTGATTATTTGTTCATGATTATGCTTTTAGATTAATGGGCGAGAACTCCATTTCTCAATGGTAGATGGTGACTTCAAGAAGTTTGAAGGAAAATGGTCCATAAGATCTGGTCCAAGGTATGCATCTGATGATCATTTTCTTTCTGAGGATAAGTGGGATGGGAGGTAAATCAATAAAGAATAAGTACATGCATCTTATTAACTGCCTTATTTATTGCTTTTCTTTTTATGAACATCCAGCTTAATTTCATCACTAGATTATACTTGCATCACCATGATGCCCCAGACTAAAAACAATTGATACTTCTTCTAGTAAGTACGACAATTGATACTTCTTCTAGTAAGTACGACAATTTGTGATGTGCAAGGCATTTAAGTACCAACATTCATGCCCTTAATTTCCACTAACTGAATGCTTCATAAATCTTAAGGGTGTATTTGGCTAGAGCACAAGCAACATTTATAGTAATAGAAACTGCAGGAACATGTATAGGCTACAACTCTAACATGCTTATGCCTTTGGAAACCGTGTCCAGTAATCTCACAAAAGAACAGAAAAGAACAAATAGAGTAATACTGTATGCCTGTATGGTACAGTACATTAGAATAATTAAAGTAAAATGTTTTGAAGTTAAAACCTTTGTTCATTGAGCATCCTCCCTCTATTTTTTTTCATCTAACACCTTAGATGTTACAACCTATGGGGTCTAACAATGCAAACTTTGGATATTACTATAGTCAAATCCACCAAAGTTGGACTTCATCTTCCACCTTGTGATATTAAAACCTTTTGTATGGTAATTGTCAAATTCAAATTGTAGTATCTTATCTCCAGATTTCAGAAGTCTTAAGGGAGACTACTAATTTAGTGGTTATTTATTCCTGTTTTATTAATGAATTTTACAATTTTTGGATCTTTTAGGTTTACAAAACTGGTCACTGTCAATTACTACCTCCAGTAAAAAATATCTGACAAATTCGACTTTGCACTGTCTTCAATGCATACTTTTGACCACTAATATCTTCTAGCATTTATTCTTAAATCTTCCAAATTTATGAGATTTTGCAAATGTTTTCCAATACAAATCTACACATATATCTTGCATGTTTTGAAACTAAACAATTTAAAAGTAATTGATGTTTGTAGTTTTTCCAATTACCAGAGGGAGTACTTTCTGGAACAGATAAAAATGACCTGAACGCCTGAACAGACAGAGACCCAGATGCAATGAGGTTTTAAGTCATGATTTACCATCTGATAAAAAAATCTCGTAGTTATAACATTCGTCGCTCATCTGGCCAAACACATGGACCATCTCCTAAATTTTTCCCCATCCAGTGAGCATCATGTTAGTAATTTCATTCTTTAAAAATCTTCTTTTTTATCATGTTTTGCCTCCATGATGGAAAATGGTTGTGTTCAAATTAAGTTTCTCCACACGAAGCATTTATTCTTAAATCTTCCAAATTTATGAGATTTTGCAAATGTTTTCCAATACAAATCTACACATATATCGTTTGGTGGGTGAGTTGATTTGTGATGTGTTGAATCCCTCCTCCTTTGTTTGTGATGCACGAATTTTTATTGGATGAACTGCTTGATGGAGCGGCGGCGGTGGCCAGCAAACATGGCGGTGGCTGCAGCAACGAGCATGCTCCAGCGAGCATGTATTCCCTTTTTTTTGTTTTTTATAGCCTATCAGTGCCGGTTTGTAACACAAACCGGCAGTGATTGCTCAAGTATCACTGCCGGTTTGTAACACAAACCGGCAGTGATTGCTCATTATCACTGCCGGTTTGTAACACGAACCGGCAGTGATACATGAGCTATCACTGCCGGTTTGGCATAACCGGCAGTGATGTGATCAGCTCATCACTGCCGAGTTGGTTATGGCGGTTCAAAATCCGCCAGTGAAGGGGGGTTTTGAACCGCCAGTGATGTCCTTCTCTGCAGTAGTGATCAACCGGTTGACAGGTAGCCTTTCTGATAAAAAAAAACTAACACATCGATAGAAAATGTACATTTCCCTTTTTATACGACGCTCCAGGGAAGTCCCCGTCTAGTACTTTGTATATGTAATGTAAGATTCAGTCTACTGCTCATCCACCGTTCATCCCGTCGTCAGCCACCGCCACCGCCTCCGCAAGACGATGGGCGTCGATCTCGTCCCTCGCCCACCGAGTCATGCAGCTCCGTTGGCCACCCTCAGGCCTCTCAGCAACTTGGGAAGGAAACCCTTCTTGCGGTTCTCGCGCGGCCAGCTGAAGATGCAGACGGCGACGGCGACGGCTCGCCTCCACCCTGTGTCCCGCTGCACCGCCGGTCGGTCATGTGAGCCAGCCCCCGACGAGGATGGCAGCGTAATGATCATCGTCAAAATCCCGAATCTTTCGCCCTTTGAAAACGTTATTTACTCGTTCCATCTGTCTATTGTGCGTTGGAGCTGATCAATTGCTCTACTCGATCTCTTGCTCGATCTCGTCAGTCTAATGCTAACATTGTATTGTAGACGGACTGGGCCAAGAAGGTACGAGAGGAAATAGATAGGTTCTCCGAGGAGTACGCGGCTAAGTTGGGTGTTTCCATTGAAGATAGCACAATAAATAGCAAGGTTAGTTGTTGTTGGCATTTGATCTATACTTTAAATTAAATATTACAGGTGTGCTATTTTTTGGGGGGTTAGTAGACGATTTCCTATTTTTCTGGTGGACGAATTTCACGGTTTTACTACTCACATCCAGCACTAACATGGTACTGCAATTTGAAACTATGTACTTGTCATTTTAGGACATGTATTATGACGAGGAGCGGAAAATTATGGGGGACATTTTTTCTTCTCGTAATAATTCGGACATCCTGGTTAGTTGTCTACAACACATATTCATTTTAAGTTATGTACTCCTCCGTTCCAAATTGTAAGCTATATATGCTCATCCACACTTCATAACAGATGATTTCCTTAATGTCAATTTGCATTATATTTTAAAAAGACTAATAAAGAAATGACAACGGTACATCTCTTATTTGATCTGTTCATTTGGGGAAATTGTAGCATGCAGAAGCCAAGATTATGTCATTAGAGGTCTACTGGACTGCTGCGCTAGCTCTCTCCTTATCTCCTTATCTAGCCAAGATTATGACTGTCATTAGATTATGTCATTAGAGGTTTTAGCTGAACTTTATTTGTACATGGTCTGTGTTGAGTTTTTTTTTTTTTGGGTGCTGTATCAGGTTAATGTAGCTGCAGTTTGTCTGACTAATAGATTCTGTGTTATTGGTTCAGGAAAGTGCCTCTTCAAGGCTCCAACATCCAACCGAAATTTCTCTGAATACAAGAGAAAAGGTACCTAGCTAATTTGTTTTGTTTACATCATTTTCTCAAGTTGCAATTGTATCACTATTATTTTTTTCTTTTTTAAAAAATAAATACATATAGACAGTTAGAATCTACGCGTCCATATTTGTGAAAGTTGGCGAGGACACATACAATGGGAAGGCCAGCAAGGGAACTGTCATCTCACTCCTTGGTGCTTTTGAAGGATTGGCTGCAATCAGCCACATCTTGCTTCAAGACACCGTAGACGGTGTTAACTACATATTACTTGAAAATGGCTTCACAAAGTACAGTCCCAGCCAAGATGTGAACGCTCTTCACAGTGACTATATATAAGAAGCAAATGAGTGGTTTGAAACAGAATATCATTAGGACGGCTTCAGCAGTTGAAGTCTGCAAGGTATGGAAATATAGAGGCTTAAGTTCTTTTCGCATTTCTTTCATAGTTGCCGGTTCAATTGTTCAATTACTGTGGTTCGCGGTGCAGGTGTTGGACCGAACTCTTCGTGATGCGGGAACATGCACGATAACATTCATTCTCCTTATGCTTTGTTTCCGTGGGAAAGCACTGGCCCAAGCCCCAGGTATGTAATACATACCATCATTTTTTTTTCGTTGCCTCTCTTGACCCATTTAGATAGTTGATTTAAGTTCAAATCCGCAGTTTAAAATTGGTTTCATGAATCCTCGATGATGGTTCTCACTCTGCCTTCCACTGACGCAGGCTTTAATACTCGGCCTACCGAGGCCGATGGTAGGCATCCACCTGCTCCGGAGGACAACTAGTGTCTGGTGACTTCGATTTTATCTGTCTGATGCTATTCATGCATTTGGCTCGTTTACATACATACATACCTTAAGTGGCTGCGATTAGTAGATGTTTATGTTTTCTTTCTCCTCTTAGTACTGTCTGCTTGACTAAAGCGGAGAGGCTTCAAATGTCCCTCTCAGTCTAAGTCTACATTGAGCAAAGCAACACTTCGACTACACTAAGCGGCAATGCTCGCTCAACTTCTGCGCCTTAGGCACATGGCAGCTGACAAGCACAGATACTTGTTACCACTTAATACATAAGTAGCTACTATATATAATATAAGTTGCCACTATATAAAAATTGTCACAAAACATATGCATTATGGGTCTATTTTTGTAGTTCTCACCATAAGAAACAGAATGGTGCAAACAAAATTAAAAAATAACATTCTGTAAGAAAGTTATTTTATTTTAAATAGTTGGATGACTTAAGGGGTGTTTAGTTTCCACCCAAAAATTTTACACCCCATCTCATTGAATGTTTGGAGACATGCATGAAGCATTAAATATAGATAAAAAAATAACTAGTTGCACAGTTTACATGTATTTTACGAGATGAATCTTTTAAGCCTAATTAGTCCATGATTGGACACTAATTGCTATAATTACACATGTGCTACAGTACCCTAAAAACTTTACGGCCCCGGAACTAAACACGCTTTAAAACTCTAATTAGCATCTTACCTTAGCATGTTTGCGCACATCAATCAGTTGTAGTCCCCTATGGTGCACACCATGCACCAGCCCGGCCCTAGCCTCGTAGAGTCTGCAGGCCTACCTGTCCTACACATGGGCATAGGCCTCCAGCCTTTCATTTGTTTTTGGTCATTGGTAGGGATTCATGCTGCTCGGGATCCTCCGACTCAAACACGGTGTATGCACTGTTGATGAAATATGTTTTCTTCTCTTCTATTTTTCTCTCTCACTGACTCCTACCTAGGCTATGAGTGGGAGAGAAAAGAGAGTTTTGACATCTATAAGCAGTGTGCTACAGTGTTTTGCAAGTAGAATCCAAAGCTGCTCGGATCCGTGCAAAACGGGCCCTTTGTATGTGGGCTATGCCCTGCCACTCTCACACGTGAGCAAAGGCAGGCTAGGCCTCCAGCCCGCCTGCGCACTGGTTGCACGCTTCACGCGGAGCGCGACTAGAAGCACGTTAGAGTTTGCGAATAGCTTAATCCATTAAGAAGATTCCAATTCCTTCAAAATGAAAGGATCTAAATGACCTCTAATAGAATTCAGCTGGAAAACTATGTGGACCTGACGCCTTGTTACGTTCCATACAAAATAACTGCCTCTCTAATATCTCTCAAAGTAAACAGGGGTGTGAGAAAATCATTTTCTTTTTGCGCATGACATGAGATATATCATTCCTAGACTATGAAGGAATTCTCCTCAGGTTCCCCAAATAATTGTTTGTAAGATATGGTGATATAACCATAGAAGTCTTCAGATTGGCTTGATCCTCAATTTCTTCATTCTCACGCTCTAGAGAGAAAATTACGCCATTGACAATCATTTGAAAATATCTAGTATTATTGTCTCTCAGTAGCACATCCTTTACTTTCTCACGCTGAAAATATTTTATCTCCTCCTCTCTAAGGAGTTTGATCAGATGATCCCGAGATTGAGCTAAAAGATCATGCTCAGTATCAGTCAAATCTCTAACCTCAGCAGCAATGTCTGAAGTATTAATAGGGGATTAAACTTCAGCTTTTTGTTGCTTATAAACCCCGCTTTTGTGGGAAGCCCACACGCGAAGGTACCTGTGTAAAGCACGCAGTTTGTTGTTCCAACGTTGAACCGAATTTTGACCCTAAGGTCTCGTTTGGATGCGCATGTATTCATCTCAATCCACATGTGTTGAAGTTGATTGGAGTAAAATTAAACTAAATTCCATTCTAATCCACTCTAATACATGTGGATTGATGTAGATACACATGCATCCAAACAAGGCCTAACTGATTTATTCCGTACTTCAATGACACGGTCACGAAAGTCTTACGTTGACGAAAGTCTTCATGGGTGAACCAACTCAGATCTAGCTTGAACTGCTATTCTGCGTGAAAGTGGAATTACCCATATCTAAAAGCAATGGAGTGTAATCTGAAATTCCCCTGTCCAAGGCAAGTATAGATATCAAAGGATATTTAAACTCACATTTTGTTGACATGTATAAATATCAAAGGATATTTAAGCTCATATGCTGTTGACATAAGAGTCGTCCTATCCAATTTTCCATATGTTAGGTTAGGAATTGAATTTGCCCAAGTGAATTTAAGTCTATCTCCCTACGGCAGTGCTAGTGCCTAGACGTCCGGATGGAAGGGCACGTCCGGACGCCCGCGCCTGCTGCACACCCACGCCAGCGCCTACTGCACATACAGGCAAGGACCGACTACCAGCGCTGCTCCCCCACGCTTTCCTGCTTCCCGCGCCCTCTCTCCTCCTGCTGCTCCCCACGCTGTTGCGTCGCTCCCCTCCACGCAGTGACCGCCTGCGCCCCTGCCGCCATCCCCTCCACTTCCCATGCGCATGAATGGTGCCCTAGCAGCTGCAACAGACGGCTATGGCACGTGGGTCACATTGCAACATGTGCAACATTTTTCTAACATCCAGATGAAACACTTGGAACTTATATCGAAAAACAGCTGAAACGCTTACAACATATTTCTGAAACACTTGCAAAAAACCCTGAAACACTTGAAAACTCATGTGCAGCCATTGTAAAACATATGCAACATCCAGATGAAACACTTGCAACATACGTATGAAACACCTGAAACACTTGAAACAAATGCTTGCAACATGTTATGCAACATCCTGATGAAACACTTGAAACATGGGTCCGAAACACTCGAAATATACACTTGCAACATGTGTATATTGACATTGCAACATATGCACATCCCAAATCTACTTTTGCAAACATCCAATTGAAACACTTAAAACATCTGTCTAAACTGTTTCAAACACTTAACACGACGCCGCCGGCAGCCACGACCTACCTGGTGGGGAACTGCGGTATCTAGCAAGGTCGGGTTAGGGAGACGTCGAGAACAACGGCCCAACGTACAGGCAACGACCTCCTCTTGGTGGCGCCAGGGTGGTGGTGGCGCAGTGAACACAGTAGCCACAACAAGCGAGGTGGGATGGGACTATGGGAGCGCAACGCGGGATGGTGTCGCGGCACGGGATGCGGCGTGCGTGGCGGCAGATGGCCGTGGCGGCGAGGCAGAGTGGGCGCGGGCGGATGGTGTGGTGGAGGCAGCCGCTGCGCTTAGACTGCGCGGTCAAAGCAACCACTATGGTTGGGAGTTGGAAAATGCTCCGGACTACGCGCAGGAGTTGGGGAGGCCAGAGGCCGGATGCCTGGGCCAGTCCGCAGGCCCAGTAAGCAAGCATCCGGGCGTGGATGCCCGGGTGTAAACATTTCCGATCTCCCTAAGATGTCAATGACTGCATTTTTGAATAAGAAAGACCTAAGTGTATTGAATCTATCATTGTTCTGTTTGCGCACTAAACATCGTCATATTGCAAAAGAAGATATTTTCATTTCTTGATAAGTTATTACATACGGAGTATTTGTATATCTACTCTCACGAACTCGGGTTGTGTGTAAATTGCCGCATCGAGCTTGCTCATCTTCCCCTACAACTTCTGCCGACCATCGTATCTTGTCACCGTCGTCTAACCCTCTTCTGCCGACCATCGTATCCTGTCACCGTCGTCTAACCCTCTTCCCTGGAGCTTGCATATAAGGATGATTGGACAAGGATACATTTTGTGCTTGGAGCATTTGAAACTTTGAGTTTGTTTTCTTTGTGCACTTAATGTATGTTATTCTTGGATACACAAACGAGTCTCGCTAAATCCTACGTATTAGCCGTATAATAACTTATCCTCCTTAATTGGCTTCTTATGCAATACTTCTTCTAATAATTTGCCCCTCAGGTGCAACTTGTCTTCTTTTGGGCCGCTATTCTTGTCTTTTTAATTAATGTCCCTCCAATTACCAGTTAGTCATGTTTTCCCGCTCATATTGTGGGTTATATAATAACTTGCTCCTCCAGTTGGCAGCTTATGCAATCCTTGTTCAAATAATTTGTTCCTAGGTTGCAGCTTGTTTTGTTTTCGGCCGCTACCCTCGTTTTTTAATAAATGTCTCCAGTTGGCAGTAAGTCATGGTTCCTGGATTTTTGTAATGTGTTGTATAATAACTTCTCCCCTAGTTGGAAGCTTATGCGGTGCTTGTTTTTAATAATTTGCTCATCCAGGTCGCAGATTGTCTTGTTTTGGACCGCTATTCTCTTTAGGGGTTAGTATTTTTATGTAAATACAATATAATAATTTTATTATTTTCTCATGGTAACAATCGATGTGCATACTATGTAACAACTTTAGTATATTTTTAGTAACAACTTTAGTATTACGTGGTAGCAACTTCTTTGATAAATCTCCTAGCACATATTTATATATAAATTGTTACTAAAATAATTTTTTTCATAACATATGCAAATGGGGTCTAGTTTTGTTCGCCTCGTCATGTAGAGCATACCGGTGCAAACGGAATTAAAAACGGACACACCATTCAAAAGTTATAACAACTCAAAGCAAATATTTCTTTTTTTGGTTTACCTGCAGGATAGCGTGCCGGTGGGTCTGGGTCACATGCAGTGTGGGCTTCACTCGTCGCGCGGGGCTGGGTCGCTCGGCTGCATGTAGTGGGGCTCAGTCGCTGCACATCCTTGGGGTCGCGCGCTTTGCTAGTGCGTGACGGGTTGCGTTGTATGCCTGTCCCATAACTTTTCTAAGTTTACATATAAGTTTATCTTAAATTTATAGGATGAGAGATAGAAATTGATTCTACAGTATGTTTCTACTCTCTAACTTATAGCACGCTCTTCAACTCGCTTTTCTATAGTAAAAGTGCAACATATAAGTATCTCCCTTATATGACTAACAACAATATATAATTATATTCCATAGAGAACCATATTAGTTTAATTAATTTGTGCATAAATTATAATTATTTGAATGAATTCAATTCAAAGGATCCAAACGGGAATTTTTGGATACCATTAAAAGGGATTTGATGCAAATGAACTGCGACCTTTATATAGGTGATCTACCACTCTTTAGCTTAAATTTTGTTGTAATTATCATCTCTCAATCCTCTAACACTAGCACTTATATCTTCTTTTTGCAGGTTGTATCGTTTAATATTTTACACTTATAATACGCAATTAGCCATAGCTAATTGATTTGAGCTAACCTTCGCAGGAACTAATCCCTTTTACAGATAATACAAGTCATACTTATACCTTGCAGGTTCTTGAATGGTAGCCTTTGCTGGCCATCACAAGCTATTACCCTCTCAATTGAGAGCATTACTGCCTATGTGCACAATTTATTTTTTGCACAAGCACAACTATCATTTTTTGCAGGGTGCAGATATGCTTACCCCTTTATATATTTTCATGCAGCGAAAGGGCTTCTAGCCTATTGGTTAGAGCACTTGAGCAACATCCAGTAGGCCTGGGTTCGACTCCTAGTGGGAGCGAATTAAATAGGTCTGGAATTAAAAAATAAAAAAATAGGTTGAGATTTTCCTTGCTGACTTCAGTAAAAAAAATATGTTTTCATGCAAATGCATTCATTAGCATCATCACATACAAGCATTACATAAGTGCATTGCACTGCATGGCCTGGGCCACCTGGAAAAAGTCCCGAGCATACGTGGGTACCAGGGCTCAACAAAAACCTGAAAGAAGTCCCAAAAAAGTCTCGAGCATACGTGGGCACCAGGACTCAACAAAAACCTGAAAGAAGTCCCAAAAATACAAGGGCACTAGGACTTAACAAAAACCTGAATGAAGTCCCGAGCATATATGAGCACCGGGACTTAAAAAAATACCAGGAAGAAGTCTCAAACCTACACGAGCACTAGGACGCGAAGCTAAAACCTTCACACCACCCTTGCATATTATATGAAATGACTAACCATTTTTTGTAGCGAGTAGAAAGCCAGTGTCTTTTTTAGTGTCGAAAATCTTGCCAGCAAGTTGATATTCGACAAAGCTACAACACTCAACCTAAGTCCCTAAAAAATGCACCCTGTCAACTCATGTGCATTTACACATGACTTCTCCGTCACCTTCGGCATTTACACCAACGACATCGCTTTTGCCAAACTATTCAGCATGAGGGGCTTCATCACCATCTTTGGTGACTACACCAATATCGCCTCCGCCAAATACCTTTGCAGGAGGGCCTTCGTCAACACCTTTGGCAAAACTGAAACAACTCGCCTCCGTCAACACATCGGCATGAGGGGCTTCATCGGCACCTTCGATGTCTATACCAACATCGCCGTCGTCAAACACCTTTGCAGGAGGGCTTTCGCAAACATCTTCAGCGAACCACAACGACATGCCTCCGTCAACACTTTGGCAGCAAAGAGCTTCACCAACATCTTCGGCAAACCTCTACGACTCGCCTCCACCAACACTTCGGCAAGAGGGACTTCTCCATCATCTTCACCCACTACAACGACTTGAGAGCCTTTGTCGACACCTTCGATCTCAATGCCTACGACCACTTGCTTCCGTCGCCGAGCTTGAGGGGATACCTTAACTCCTTTGGCACTAAGGTCTACTACACATCTACATTATCAACTTCGGTCTGCACATTTACTTCCACTACTATGACTACGTTAGCTACACCAAGTGCGACTGTGGATTTGATCATGAGCACCGGCCAAGAGCGGCTAGGGGAGCATACTGAAGGGCCAGTCACTTCGAAGGATGAAGTCTTTTGCCCGGTTCTCATGAGCGAAGATTTGGAGGCATCACAACAACCTTTGGCCATGACTATTTCGACTACATCGACTTGTCACACCCCAAAATTTTCAATTTTGGGTTGTGCATAGAAAACACTAAATAAAATAAATGATTTGAATGTTGATATAAGATTTCCTAAGATTAGTTTAAGTTTATGCAAATTTAGATGAAAAAATGGTTTTCCAAATTTTACTAAATTAATTTAGTGGGCTTTTGCTTGACACATGACTTTGTGTTGTGAGTAATGTTTTCAAAAATGTGTTTAGCAAGTCGATCTTCCTTCTCTTGCTTGTGTTAATCTTTTTCTGTGATCAAATTCCTTGTTTGCCTACTTACTCTTTTCCTATGGAGCGTCCCAAAATCCTTTCCATGTATTACGAATCACTCCTTTCTGCTCACTATTCATCAACCTATCTCTACAAACCTCTTGGGAATTTTTTCTAGCTTTTCCCAGAACTTGTTCTCACTTTTCTACGAGCCTAATCTAACTTATAGATGCTCCAAAATATCTTTTTATGAGCTCCAAATACTTCATTTGGGTTCCTCATGTTCCAAAAAGTCTCTGAGAATTTTCCTCGAATTTTCAGAGCTTTCGGATTATTTTTCGCAGCTTAAAAAGCAATCCAGACTTTTCTAGAATTATTTTATTCATGAAATTAATTAATTCCGAAGATAATAAAATCTCTGTTCTTTCACCAGCCCTCAAAGCCCATGTGTAATAATCCTAATAAATTCTAAAGGCTCATGTCTTATTTAGTAATAGGCTTTAATGTTTGTTTAGGCTTATTAGTGGAGGTGGAAGATGCAACATCAATTAGTACCGTATTGCTAGTTGATGTAGATGTGCGGAGTTCTACTCTCTCTATATATACCAACTCCTTAGGCAAAGCACACCCGAACTACCATATGAGAACTCTAGTCTGGGAATTCCACGGCAATAAATTAGATTTTTCCCATCGTCTCTCCACTGCGTCGCCTCTGGTGACCATCATCGTTTTTTCTACTATGCTTGTGGAGCTGTGTTGTGCTTGTCTGTCGTTTGCCTCCCTGCTGCAGCAGCAAGCTGCAAAGACGGCCGTGTACTCTATTCGATCTCCTTGGAGCCATTAAATTCAGCAAGCAAAAATTCACGAAGGAACAAGCAGCCTGCCTCCTGTTCATCTGCAGTTGTCGCACGTCCAGCCCTAAAGCCGAGCCCCTCTCTTTTTGTGGCCGCCCAATCCGGCATCGTTGCGTGTGCGCCGCACGTGCTGCCTGCAGCTGCCCTTCGGCCTTTGCAAGCTACAGCTGACGCCCCTTGCTAAAGCAAGGAAACGAGTCTCCTGGACATCGACTAGCAACCAGGCATGAAGTCACGAAGGAAGCCACGCTAGGCATGCTATGAACGAGAACCGCTTGTGAGCAAGATTAGAAGGTGATTACCGGAAGCAAAGTACGAGGAAAATACGAGCAAGAGTAAAAGACAAGTATAGCATAGGATCCTTATTACCTATTCACCATTAATTATTTATCATACTGCATGTGTTTATCTTAATTACCACTAAGAATTTTCTAGCTTTATACTCATGCCTTGTCACTTATGGGATCATGAATCGGGTAGTATGATGCTAGCGCTCAATTAAAGACCATGATCTTGTAACTTGACCAATGGAATATATAATAAACACTAGAAGATGCTTTTTAGCAACAAGGAACAAGGGGGCTAGAGCATAGTTTTTGTGATGCTCTAGATTCCTCTCCTTAAGAACTTATCTGTAAGTGGTCAACCGGGACACAATACAACCATGAGCACTATATGGCTCTGGCTTTAGTCAAGTCTGAGGACCTTTGTTAGTGGTTACCTTTATGACGCAAGAGAGGCTTGACACGAGACGGGTATAGTGCGGCCTTTGTCCCTATGTGTATAGCCTGGATGGAATGTACCATTCAGAAGGAGAGCTCTACATCTGCTTGTCAATTGGAATCCTAGCAGCCCTACCTTGTTAGATGAACCTTTGAAAGGCTTCATAGTGAACCCTGCCAACCTTCCTTGGTAGTGGGTGAAGAGGCTGATCACCTCGGGTGAAAGGAAAATCACAGCTCATGGTGAAAGTGTACAATCTCTGCAGAGTGTACTGCTATATCAGCCATGCTCACGGGCACGAGCGGCCTTAGAACTCTTACGGAAGAGATGGTCACTATTGATTAATTGTTTATGCTATTCATTACTCATGTTTACATGATCATGTGTTTATATGGGCTTATGATAAATTTGATGCTACTCAATCGCTTCAACCTGTGACTCATCGAGAGCTAACCACAGTAAACCAGTGTCATCCTTTTGAGCCTCATGAACCCCGTGTTATATTTGCTGAGCATGACATGCGCTCACCCTTGCTATTTCCCCTACACCCCAGCCTCTAGCAAAAGTTGCTCAGAAGATTAATGAAGACATGGAGGTTCCCAGAAGATTGACAGGAGTGCTAGGCATATGTTACCCCTAGTCAGCCATCTCTGTGAAGAACGGAGCCTGAAGATTAGTTACCGTTCTACGATACTCTCATGTAAGTATAAATATAGCTATGTATACGTTATTTAATAACATTGTTTCTGATACTATCCATTCTGTTGTTGTATGTGTGGACTTCCTAGGCACACATATGATGAATCTGGTTTTGTTTTAAAAACCGGGTGTGATAGACTACTCCAACCATGACAACTACATCCATTTCCGAAGAGAAGACATGTCATCAAGCGAAGCTTCCAGCAATAAGGTCCTGGAGACAAAAATTTGCATGCCAAGAAAGTCCTGGAGGCAAAGACCTACACGCCGAGTGAAGCTGATGAACCATGTCACAGAAGCAGCAGAAGGAGCCAAAGCCCAAAGATGAAGATATCGGGAAAATCAACATCAAGGCACTTGGAGCTAAAAGCCTTGGCTGTTAGGACATGTATAGGCTAGAGTCATGTGTGTGCTCTTTTCTCCATGCCCTTTTTTTCCCACAGGGTTTTTGGGATGAAGTTTTTAGTGAGGTGTGCACGTAGGTTGCGAAGGACAATCCTCGCGACCAGGTTTCGAGTTGTATTTGTGCCACTTCTAGTATGAGCATATATTAGGTCATGTCGTACCGGCCATGACCTAGTAGCTGAGGGGCTATGTTGGGGGAGCCCATATGGTGGCCAAGTCTCCCCTAGAAGAGGCCCAATTAGTGCTAGTGTAGTGGCATGTAAAATCCACCCGCACCAAGGGGTGGCATGTTTGCTAAAAAAAACCAAGGGGCTGCATAAATAACATTTGCCTATATATATATAGTGCCCAAGGGCATAAGGGCAAGTGTACTCTACCCCCTCACTCATGTGTGTGCTCTCAAAACCCTAATATGTCCCCCTATCTACCGCCAAGCTCTCTCCTCTCTAAGTCTCACCCGTTCGGAACCCCAAGTTCCAACAACAGAGACCCTTTCTGGCAATCTAGGGCAATAAAATCCAAGATAGATCCATATACAAATTAAATTACTACTTATACCTACATATATGAAATAAAAGCCAATATAGATCCATATACAAATTAAATTACTACTCATATATAGTTTTCACATCAAAATAGGACTACATATACATAATGCCTAAACTATAACACACCTTGTAGTTTTCTGAGCTAGGTGGGCGAGCAATCATGGATTCCTCAAGAAGACTAGCGCCACAAATGAACACTCTTCCAAACAACTTTGTCAAGGCTTTCTCCTTGCAGACCTATAAAACAAAAGTAGCACAGATGGAGTAGCACAAATGGATTTCATATTTTTTTGGCATTTTATTTTATTTGTCACCAAAAAACATAGAAAAATACGGATGCACAACTCAAAAGAAAAGAAAAGTCTCAATTGTAACATCTTGGGGGTTAAAATTCCTAATCAGCTTTAAAATGTGCTGTTTGGTGAACTACCTACAACATATTAGCCGTAGTCCACATTATACAAAATCATTAGAAAGAAATAGATAATGATATTAGGACAATAATATTAAGGCATCTGACATGTTTGAAGATGAGTCACCCTCGTTATGATTCTAGCCATCACCTTTTCTTTGATGCACCATCCTCCCTAAGCAGCAGCCATTCCTGGTACCTATTGCCCGTTTGCGCCGACACACCACACACATTACATCTTTTACTCGAAACTGTGACAAAAAAAAATAGTAGCACTAAATTGACTCACCTTGGCCTCATCGGCATATTCCAACCTAAGATGTATTTCTCCCCATCCTTCATCCACTCTTCCTTTTCCTTAATCCACTCGTCCTCCTCATTAATATGCAGTTTTACGTATGTGTTCCTTTAGAAAAAGCAACAAGGTAATCTGGCAGCATGCACAATAACACAACCCACCTTTGTCGACACTTTTTAAAGTAGTCAAAGGGCACCTTTCCTATCAAATAGCCTTCCACCAAAAGCTTTGTCTACAATTTACAAATAGTCGCGTTAGAAGCCGTTAGTGAAAGTTTTGCCGACAGTTAAAAGAATCACTGACAGTTATTGTGTAGCCAAATGGTATAGCAAAGCTGACAATTGAAGCCTTTGTCAACAACTAAACCTTTTACCGGAAGACATACATTGACAGTAAGAACCATTCCTGACAGTTTATATGTTGGCGAAACCATTTCCATGGCATTTTATGAAACATGCCCTCATCAGCAATAAACAGTTGGCAAAGCTATATAGCAAATATAGATATCAATACAATTTGAATAGTTTGACAAATCCACTTTTGTTCATAGAGAAGGCATCATGTTGAGCAAATCCACTTGATTTTATAGAAATAATATATTAGTTCTTCCATACATACATCAATTGGATATAGCAAGTTAAGTGATCTGATGATCATAGTACATAGAGCCATGCATATACAGGTCCAGAATATAGATGAGCCACTAGCTGACATATATAGACATATACTACAAGATTTGCTCTAATTGATTTGGCTAAAGCTAAGAGATCAATAGATCATGACTTCGGCACAGAAGTGGATTCAACACTTCCTTGTGTTTGGCCCACATGGAAGTAGGTGCAGAACAAAAGAATTGAACAACAGTTCATGTCTTCTTGCAGCAATTCTAATATTGAAGTAGCACAAAGTCATGAATAAAGAGATACAATGGCCAATAACAGTCTCTAGACTATAAATCCGGAATCCTGAGCAGTAGCCCAAACTCTACTTGAACCTTGCTAGAAAGCCTATATTAATAACTTAAAGAACTAGAACTCTCTCTAATCTCTGAAAACCCTAATTCCTGGTCTAATCTTGACTTATGGCAGATGCAGATGTCTCTCCAGGGGAGGGGTCAGGGCCTGATTATATAGCCCTGGGGGTGTAATGTGAGCCCTTGGTTCAAACCGACTTGAAGCTGACAGGTAGGGGCCACTGCTAGGGATCGGGCGGCACCATGGTGGGGCTGGCTGGCCCCACTTGGTAGTCCCTCGGGGTCCACCGCGGCGTGGTGTCTTCTAGTGTCCTCTGGAACCTTTTGGAGTAGTTTTCGTCGCGGTTAAGTTTGGTTCTTTTTGACGTTTTGATCCTCCTTTCCTGTTTTCTAGAATAACCCTGCTAAAAATACAAATTCACCAAAACTCATGGAAATTGTCAGTTTAAACCCCTAAGTTTCTATTGGTGATCCATTTCAAGCATTTCTTCAAGTTAAATTGATGGTTTGGGATGAACGATAACTACCGTCAACACCCGTGCCGTGCCCCGCCAGCGTGCCCACTCGCGAATGAGAATTGGAGGGAGTTGTGACGGAGAGAGTGGAGGGAGGGAGAGTGGTGGAGTGAGAAGCCGGTGCACCGTCTGGAGAGAGAGGCAGGGGCTGAGAGAGAGAGAGGATAGGTGAGAATGAAACCCTAGCTCCCGTATATATATATGATATGATATCGGGTGAAGATGGGCTGCTAGTTGGGCCAGTTTTTTCCGAGGCGGGCCTTATAGTATGCTCGCCTCGGTTAATATATTAACCAAGACATTTGTATTAGAACAACCGCCTCGGTTAATCGATATTAACCGAGGCGGTCATTTTAAGGTGCCCGCCTCGGTTAATTGATTTTACGAGGCGGTTGTTCTAACTGCCTTGGTTAATAAAAAATGACCGCCTCAGAGGCCTATTTCAAAACGCCTCGTAAAAGATTTTTTTGTAGTAGTGCATCTTTGATGCATTGGGCAACCTCGTTGTCGCGCAGCGCCTCCAAGGCCAGCACCGTCCCGGCAAGCTACGCGCTGGGTGTCATCTCGTACCGTGGGAGGGCACACACCATCAGAGGCACCACTCTCCTCGCGTGGTACGCCCCGATGACGCCGGTCCCACGGAGACCGTGCTGCTTCAGGAGCGCGATGGTGGTGAGGTGGTCGCGGATCCTCTTCTTCTCCTTCTCAGGGGGGCCCCACCCGCACACCTGTGGCGCCTCTTCGATTAGGCACCTGGTGAAGTTCGGCAAGGGGGCGGCAGCGTCGTTCTTTAGGTAAAACCACAACGTGTTCCACCCCTTGTTGGATCTTGACAGCTGGAGGCACATGTACTAAGCGGCCTAGTTGCTCTGGAGATGGATACCTGCGCACCCCATTGGCACCAACAGGTTCGGCCCGTTCTTCTCCCTTTTCTTGAGCAGGGAGACAGAGAAGAAGTACCTCCATAGCTCGAAGTGAGGTTTGATCCCTAGGTACCCCTCGTATAACACGACGAAGGCCACGATGTGTTGGATCTCGTTAGGATTCAGATGTTGTAGCTCGATCTTGTAGTGGTGCAGGAGCCCCCGAAGGAATCAGTGGGGAGGCATCGCAAGTCCACGCTCGAGGAAGGGAACGAATGACACAACGTAGCCGCCGGGTGGCGCCGGCACCTCCTCACGCCCGAGCACGAGCCACTCCATCACCGTGGTCCTCGCGCGAAGAAGACCGCGCTTGACGAGGCCCTCCATGCGCGCGTGGGTAACGTTGGAACGGTACCACGACTCCATGGGAAGCAGGGATGGAGAAACGAGAGCCCTGCCAGCGGTGGAGGAGCGAGAGCAAGAAACCCTAAGTGCTGGTGGCAGTGGAGCGGAGGAGACGAGGTTGTGGCTAGGAATACCGAAGACGGAAGGTAAGACTTCTATTTATAGGGAAAGGTGGAACGAGAGGTGAACCGTCCGCCTCAATCCACGCGCCTGCCGCGTCTCGTCATCACACCTCATTAGGAGTCGTGCGTGCTACCATTGGTCATTTCCTCGAAGGACGCGTCGGATGGCGGTTCACCCTTCCCAATGGGTCGTGAACCGCTATAGGTAAGAAGGGATACGGGGCTGAAAACGCTCCCACGGACCATTAACGCCTAGGGGATCAAAAGTTGGCCCATCGACGGGTTCACAACTACCCCAGGGCACCTTAGAGTGAGGGTGGTTAAGGACGGGCCCGCTAGGGCCAGTACCCAGGCGCACGAGCATCATGGGCATCTTGACCCACGTTCGAGTCTTGGCACTGCACGATCCATGGTTTTTCCTCGAAGAAAGGCGACGAGCCCTCGGGACCAGTCGAATGGACCCGAGAACTATATGGACTGGCCGTCAGGAATCTAGAGTCGGTCACTAGCTGACCCAAGCCGGATCCCCATGAATGGGAACTGGGGCCCCGCTCGAACTAGCCCGTTAGCAGCTCACCGAGCACCATGATTCGTCCAACGAGGAAAACACGGCACAGTTCAACCGTTTTCTCGAGAAAATGCTTGAGGGAGAATGATCACAAGACAAGCTGACCCCACGGCTAGACCCCTGCTATGCGTGGGGGCTCAGGGGCTCAGACTCGCAAAGAGACCCAATGCGTGGTCGCATATGAACGGTGGGTCGATCATCACAACCTAACTAAAGAAGCCCTACGAGCCGCAACAGGCAAGCTAGCACTCTGGAGTCTCCCCATACGAAAAAGCCTGTGAAGGAGTATCCAACTCCTCCACAGGCTTGGGGGCTACTGTCGGGTATGAATATTAGGGTACCCAGAGAAGGCGAATCAATGGTCATCAACATTAACTCACTCAAACGATCAAGGGTATAACCGTGACCTCATCCGACCCCTCTGAGGAAGGTTTCGATTCGCCTAACCCCAAGGGCACGGGCTCTGTCTCACCCGACCCTAGGGGCGCAGGCTCCATCTGGCCTGACCCCAGGGGCGCGGGCTCAGCCTCACCCAAACCCCCGAGGAAGGACTCCGCCTTGCCTCATCCCTAGAAGTGCCTCCGGCCTCGCGTAAGAGCGCAGGCCCCTGCGAGGGGCCCGCGCTATCACCAGCCACTACGGGTGTGATGACGCGGGCCCGAGATCACGCTCCTGACGTCTGGATGGGAACGGGCATGCCTTGACACGACCCGTGGCCACGACGGGCCATACCTAGGCGTGCACGTCACCAACAGCGCCAGGTGGACTAGCACTGTGGTGCCTAATCCTCGTACGACTTCCGTCGAGGGAGCCTGTTGACCATGCTGCGCGCCAGGACAGGATGGAATGCCATGACCAGCTGACGACACCTGCCTGTAGCACCAGTGACGAACAGGGTCACGACGTGGAGCCACCTCCGTCATCATCTGTAGGACCAGCGGGGCCTGCCTATAGGAGAAGAAGGTCGACACAGCCCTAGGGCCCTCTTCCTCTCTGCTTTTCCCTCCCTCTCTCTCTCTCGTGTAACCCGCACCCTCCCCTTGGTCTATAAAAGGGCAAGTGGGGCGCTCCGCAGAGGGAGAGGCTCTTGGATGCTCTCGAACGCTCCCAAACCACTCGAGGCTACCAGAGCACAAGCGATAGAACTAGACTCAACTCCATTCACCAGACACTTGGGATCCATTCCCTCTCTCGCCCGTTTGTAACCCATACTGCAAACTTAGTGCCGGTAACATGAGCAGCACCTCACTAGACGTAGAGACATTCAGCCCAAACCAGTATAATCCCTTATGTCCTCCGAGCACACCATCCACGCCAAACGCGCAAATACAAATTTACTAGTTGGTGGTTCAAAACCCCGACACCAAGAGTGTGTCGATAATATTCTAACACACATTATTTTCTATGCCCATAACATCCAAATTATGTCATAGAAGTAGGTCTTTCTAATATGGCAACTTAAACCACATGGATTTTCTTCTCCAAACAATTGGTGGCTCATTAATTTTTTTGCATTTTTGCTTGGATGGCTCCTCCGTAGTTGGATTGCACGGATGCTTGGCTAGCTTCTTGGTTATTTAGTGCTTCCTTATTGGATATTTTACAACATGCACAAGAAAGAAAGAAAAACTCATAATTGATCTTTTTGCCATGAGGAGACATGTATGCATTTCAATAGTTCTAAGACTAACTTATACTTCCACTTGTGGCTTAAAGATTAACTTATTCATTTCTCTCTCTTTTTTATATAGAATAGACACAAACATGTTTTTTCTCATAAAGGACCAAAGTAAAATGACTATGAATTCCCAACAACGAACTTTGACTTCCTACAAGAAATAAGTTGCAGATCTAGCACAAGAAAACTTGCATGCAATCTAATGGATTGTGTTGTGTACAAGATCTTGAATCCAGCTAGTTCCACTTTGTCAGATATATGGGCTAGGGGTACCCGCACAGCCTGTATATACGACCATGTCCAAGTTATCAACCCAGAAGCCGTCAAGGAGGAGGCCCATGAGGGCCGTGGCAACCAACCAACGTGAAGACCAAGGCACGCCAGGAACATCCGAGATAGGTGTGTTTGGACGATAGCTAGAATCAATCTGTTGCGCATTCCATGTAACAAACTAGAAATCCAATCTGCTAGCCGGATTGCCCTTATTGTAACCCTACCCCCTCTACCAATATAAAGGAGGGTAGGGACCTCACGATCGGGATCCAACCTCTCTCATTCTAATCTACTACGTAGCTAGGGGCAACAACCCTTGTAATTGAGCATATAAATATAAGAGCAACAACAGCACCACTGGACTAGGGTTTTACGTGCACTGCAGCCTGAACCAGTATAAATCCTTGTGTCTCCTGTGTTACCATTTGATTTTGTCCACGCGATCACATTGCTAGGCATTGCTGGAGCTAATTCATCCGACACACTACAAAATCAACTAAGGCAGTAAACATCACATCTAAGTCGAGATGAATACATTCCTTCTCCAAAGAGGGGAAGAGATGGTGGATCTAGACTGAATGAAAGTTTGGCAAGAGAAGTAACTCAAACCTTGAATCTTTTGGTCCTTTCTCACCTTCATCTAGTCCTTTTTGCAACCAAGAAAAAAGTACAAGAAAGTAAGTTGTGCCCAAACCCTAGCATGCAAGGGATGGGGATGTGGGGAAGGTGATGCAGAGGTGACGCACCTAGATGCGGAGGGGTTGGGATGAGGCGGCAGCACTCTCTTGCTCACCAGTAGTGGGCTAGGGCAACAACGGGCTTAGGGGCGGTGGGCTTGGGCGATGGACTAGGGCGGCGAGGGGCTAGGCAGCGGCGGCATCCATTGGAGGAGTCAGTCGATGGGATTCAGTGGCAGGGGGCTTCACAACGATGGTGGGGGGGCTTGGGCGGTGCAGGGATTGGGAGGCGACAGTCAGGGCAAGTGTCGGGGTGGGAATCTGCCGAGAATCTAACACTGTGCTGCTACTGCAATTTTTTGTTTAGAATCTAACAAATGTCAGATTGATTCTATTGTGTTATGAAGCTATGTCAGGCATGAAAATCAATTTTGAGAAGAGTGAAGTATTCACAGTTGGTTTTTCAGTAGATGAGCATCAATAGGCAGCCACTATTATGAGGTGTAAGACCGAGACATTTCTCATGAAATATTTAGGTATGCCTGTGAGTCACTGTAAAATCACTAAAGCCCAATTGAGATATGTAAGTGGTAAAGCTAAAAAGAGATTAGGCACCTTGCAATGTGATTATCTTTCCTCTGGGGGCAAATCCACATTGATTGAATCATGTTTATCTAGCATTCCTATGTACACCATGGGTGTCTATGAGCTCTATGAAGGCAATTACCAATTACTTGACTCTATTAGATCTAGATTTTTCTGGCAAGGTACAGGTAAGAAGAGGAAATACCATATGATTAAGTGGGAGTCTCTCAATAGGCCTAAAGAGTTTGGAGGTTTGGGTTTTCTAGATGTTAGAGTGATGAATAAATGCTTGCTGGCAAAGTGGATCGACAAGTTAGAAAGAGGAGATGATAGTTTGTGTTGTTCTTTGCTTAGGAAGAAATATTTGGGGCTGTCGGTGCCTAGAACTGTCCTAGACACTAAGATGAGTAAATTTGTATCTGCGCGTCTAGGTCCAGATGGTGCACAAAGCGGACACAAGGGTTTATACTGGTTCGAACAAAGTTGTCCCTACGTCCAGTGGATGTTGCTGCTGCTCGTGTTGCCTTGCACCGGAGTGCTCGTGGTAGGGGTTACAATCGTTTGAGAGAGGGAGCGGATCCCAGGTCTCTTTGGTGGTGCGTGAGCTTGAGTGCTTGCGCAGGGAGTTGTGCTCTTTTTTTTGGCCATCCTTCTAGATGTGGCCCCTACCTCTCCTTTTATAGTTCCCAAGGGGAGGGCTCGGGTTATATTTGTGGTAAAAAGGTGAAAAGGGAAAAGATGAAAGAGCAAAACAAAAAGGTGGCCTCGGGTGTAGTTGTCTTCCTCCTTATCCGGCGTGAGGAGTTCATCTGTAGCGCAGGGACGCAATAGGCGTCGAACTTTTGGCCTCTCCGTCCACTAGTGCAACTTGCTGTAGCTACACTTTGACCTGTGTACTTTTGTACCGTCGAGGATGGGCGGTGCGTGCGCCCAGATTTACGTAGAGAGGGGGTTAGGTGGTATAGTTGCCATTACCTCATCGCTATAGAGGTATGGATGTCATCGTGGTGGAATGACTGGAGTCATGTTTGACCACAGCGCGGCTCCCATGCTCCCGTCCACTGTGCACGGTCGTGTCCGTCCCATCAATGGGAATGGGTGCCGTGGTGGGGGCCCACGTAGCTCCTGGCCTTGCCAGAGGGCCCCACGTGTCCCTCGGGCAAGGCAGAAGTATGCCAAGGGGGTCAGGCGCTCCCATGCTTACGTCATAGGGGTCGAGTGAGGTGGAGATCGTTCCCGACGGAGTGCAAGGGTCGGGCGCTTTGATGACGTCATGGGGGCTTGGGCGAGGTGAAAACTGGTCCTGGCCTCGGGCGACTTAACAACTGACATGCTATTAATGCCCTTGGTTGGGTATGCCTAATATCGATACACGACAGGGGCAGAAGAGCATTTTCCAAATCAAAAATAGAAAAGGCTCCCAACTTTGGAGATATCTGTTGGACATGAGATTTTGGTATAAAAAAGGCAGGATAGTGGAGGTCAGAGCTGGTCAGCAGACAAGACTGTGGCATGACTACTGGTTGGGTGACTGTCCATTGAAAGTCAGATTTCATAACCTATACCAGATTGCAGTTAATCCTGACATAGAGGTTGCTAAAGCTTATGATCAAAGACAATGGTCCATCTCTTTTAGAAGGCAATTAAATGATAGCATAAGGGAGGATTGGCAGGATCTTCAAGACATGTTAAGTGTGGTTCAATGGTCAGAAGGAACGGATGTAGTATGCTGGACATTGGAAAGGTCAGGAAGATATTCTACTAGTTCTTTGTACAAAGCAATGACTTATGGAGGGGTTACTAATACTAGAGCTATGCTGATCTAGAAGAGTCCCATCCCTCTGAAGATGAAGATATTCATATGGATGGCGGTCCATGACATAATTCAATGCGGAGTTCAGTTAAAGAAGAAGAAGTGGTCAGGCCCTGCGAAATGCTTTGATTGTGATAAACATGAAACATCTGACCATATACTCATTCAATGTCCCTTGGATGTTTTCCTGTGGTCATTCTTGCGAGACTGCCTGGGGTGGCCTGTGTCACCAACCAGTTGTTCCTCGCTGTTCTTAGAGATCATGGAAAGTTGTCGAGGTAAGAAGCAGATGATAACTCTATTTCTATGTGCAGGTGCGCTGTGGTCCATTTGGAAGGCTCGTAATGATGTGGTGTTTAACAAGAAACTCATGACATTGCCGGTGGCACTGATTTACAAGACGTCGATGCTGACCTGGCGCCCTCTACTCATGCCGAAGCTGAAACCAATGGCGGATGAGATGATGAACAACATCTCGGTGAATGCTGTTATTGTGATGTAGTTATCCACCCCGTGGGGATTCATGTATCTTCTAGTTGTGTCTTGCTAGGCCCGTTTGAGTTAGATGTGTAGTTCGTTTTTAGATATTTCTGCACTGTCATTGTAAGCTGGAGTCCTCAGCGTCGGATCAAGGTGTTCGATACGCTTTCTAATAAAGCTGGGTGAATACCTTTGGTCTAAATTTGACCATCAACAGTCATCAAAGAGTTTTCGTTGTTGCCGCCAAAGGGTTTTCGCTTTATGAGAACGACATCATTATAGATTTGAATTATATAGTAGCCTGTCGTCATATCATTATAGATAATGACAAAGAATGTGGTACATTAATATATGAGCTCTTGTTGTAGTCTAGTGGTAGTGCTTCCATCCAAAATACCACATGTTTGAGGTTCCAACCTATTACTAGCACTATTTTTTGTAAATATTCTATAGTATTTTTGTGTTCTTTTTCATGATACTATATTATTATATACTATAGTGGCCAAGAGTACAAGCACGTCCGAAAGACACTTGAGGTAGAATATTAAGAAAATTATTTTTAAATTTTAAAACTTAAATTTTTATAGCGATATAAGTCATAACTACAAATATTTAGTAACTACAAATTTGTAGAAAAAATGTGTACGAGAGGACTTAGATATGGATGTTAATATATTTTTTACAATGTCTCTACGTGCTACTGATAGATGACAATGGCACATCTATTTTTGTTTCAATTTGAGATATTTTCAATATCGTATCAAGAAGCATGTTTATGTGACTATGTATGATTATTGATACGCTTTGCAACGTGTATAAATTATACTGATGGTTTAAAGCGTGTCTAACTTCGTGTTATTTTGAGACGCTTTAGTATTGTATAAAAAACATCTTTAATTGTCTATAGAGCGTTCTATGATACGCTTTGTAACGTGTCTAGAACCTATAGATGATTAAATCTGTCTCTAGCACCATGTCACTTTGAGACGCTTACAATATCATCATAAAAAACGTCTTTAGATGCCTTTTAACACTAAAACGTATCTAATATCGTGTTATCTTGACACATCCATGAAATCATGTTAAAAAGCATCTTTACATGACTACGTAGAGACGCTTTTGATGTGCGTTACAAATAAATCATAGCTATAGGGTGGTTTCTAGTAGTGTGGGACCGAGAGGGGCTCGCAACTCACAACTAGCTGATGAAGAGTGAAGAGCAGGGGAGGGGGAGTGTTTGGTGGTGGAAATGAGATGTGGGAGGAGGACCGGGGGAGCTTCCCTGGCAGGTACCCATTTTATAAAGAGAATAAGATGAGAAACCCTAACAAGGGAAGTGGGGGGTGCTCCCTCCTTGTGGGAGTATAGCAGCTAGCTGCACCCACGCCACAGGGCCTCCCAACCCACAATGTCTCGCACGCAAGACAAAAGAAAACTACAGTTTCCATAGAACATCCATCCTTCCTCGTAGTACGTAGGTAAGAGACATGTTGAAAAAGACCATTGTTACCTTGGCATCTTACCCCAACCTAAGAATTTCAAGCCGTTCGATGAACATCAATGAGAAAAGAGAGAAAAGAAGACTTGTTGGGGCTATTGGGAGTCCATTAACACTAATAGTGGGTTCTTTGCCCCATGGTTTTTGTTCAAAAAATAGTTGGCACCCAAGGAAAACAATCCATTGCAGAAAAGGAGTAAGGCAGGGTGACCCCCTATCACCCCTTCTATTTGTATTGGCTGCTGATTTTCTATAGACTATTGACAACACAACAATGTGAAGGGGTCTCATCCACAGACCAATTCCACTTCAGTCTAGTCCAGACTTCCCTATTATACAATATGCTGATGATACACTTCTAGTTATGGAAGCTTCTACTAGGCAGCTTTTCTTCATGAAAGCCATCCTTTAGAGTTTTGCAGAAGCAATAGGTCTCAAGGTAAATTTCTCAAAACCAGTCATGGTCCTAATTAATGTCTCAGATAAGAAGTTAGAGCACTTAGCAAGGACCTTTGGCGCTGCAAAAGGATCTCTCCCTTTCACTTACCTAGGATTACCTTTGAGCCTGACAAAGCCAAGACTAGAGGAGTTTTTGCCTCTAGTGAACAGGAGTGAATCAAGGCTTTCAAATGTTTCATCTTTCCCCTCACAAGCTGGCAGACTACAACTTACTAATGTAGTCCTCACAGCTCTACCAACTTACTTGATGAGTACTCTTGTCCTGCCTCCAACCATTCTTAAACAAATTGACAAGTTCAAAAGCATTGTCTCTGGAGAGGAGTAGATGCAATTGATAGAAAGCCTCCTAAAGCAGCTTGGACTTTGGTTTGTAAAGCAAAGAAAGGAGGCCTAGGGGTACTAAATCTTAGAACACAAAATGAAGCCCTCTTATTAAAGAACCTAGATAAATTCTTTAAAAGGAAAGAGGTGCCCTGGGTGCAGCTAGTTTGTGAAAAACATTACAACAGTGGGAGGCTGCCAACCGGCACAAAAAGGGTCTTTTTGGTGGAGAGAGATATCCTGAAGCTCCTAATCAAGTTTAAAGGTATAGCCTCTGTTACAATTCAAGATGAAGATGGTAGAAGTGTGCTCTTCTAGGAATACCTATGGAACAACCTGGTGCCTAAAGAGTCTTTCCAAAACTTTACTCCTTTGCTAAGAGAAATAACTTAACACTTTAGAAAGTGCTCACAACAGATGTTTTCTCAAGCCTCTTCCACTTGCCTCTCTCTATTGAAGCCTTTGCTCAAATGCAGTGTTGGCGGTCCTTAACTCCTATTTTAACCACCAAATATCACATAAAATGAACTCATATGAACACCAAACTTAGAATTAGGGCTTATAACTAACAAGTTCCACAAGTTTTGGTGATTCATCATTTGCAGGAGGGCATGTCAGAATAACGTAGAAAATGTGCCTAAAGTATACGAGAAACACAACAATACAGACATCCGACATGAGCCCAAGGGGAGAAGGCCCACTTACCAGACAAATCAGGACCCAGTCACGTGGAGAAAAAAAGCCCAAAACCTAAAACAAACCTTCTCCAAATGGTGTCAAACTTTACAGGACCCATCTAAAAGCCCAAAGAAGGCCACCCACCGAAGTGGGCTCATTTGGGCCCAGTTGGGGTGCGGCCGCACCCTAGGTACGCTCGCACCCTTTCTGGCACGCCTAGGGCCTAGCTTTGGCATGGCGGTGCATTTAATGCACTAGAAGGCGGTTGCTAAGGTTTGGTCTAGATTCAGTGCACCTAGGATGGCGGCTTGGGCACTTTATGAGGGGATCATGGAATATTCCATGGATCAACCCCCTCCTCTCCACATATAAAAGGAGGCTCCCCATCCTCATTTGGGACAACACACACAAGAAGAGCAAGAGCAAGCGCTATACTCCAAGGGCTTAGGCCCTAGCTAGCTAGAGAAAAGTAGTAGGAAGAGATGTGAGGGAGAGTTTAGGGAAGTGCCAAACTCATCGGTATTCTCCCCAAGCTTGTACCTTGATGAACACCGGCTTTGTACCTCGACGGGTATTTTAGTAAGTATTCATGATTCTTATGGTCATAAGTCTTTCATTAGTTAAGCTTTACTCTTATTTGCTTGCGGGTTCATCGTCCGTTCTCATAGCAGATACTCTAGTAGAGGGCCCTGATAGAGACGGATAATCCTGATCAACGCTAGAGTAGTAGTCGATAGCGTAGACGTGGTGTCTAGGCTAGCGGCTACCTTTGTTTGCCTCGTGCCCTACAATTGAGGGGTAGGCGGCAGATGGTGACAGCCATGTCTGTCCGTTGTAATCCCCCATGTTCAAGTTCGGCGTAGAGCTACAGGCCGAAGGTGCTTGGCAGACCAAATATAAGCCGGTGCCTGAAGTAAGCGAGTAAAAGTAGAGTTTATCTAGGTTTTTGTGGGTACAACATGACCTAGTTGCTACAATCATAGGAAAAATGGCATGATACAACTCTCTAGCCGTGAGTGGCTCCCTCATTATCACCTCCGCGTGTGCACCTCACTAAAAACTCTATCCCAAAAACCCGATGGGACGAGAAGGGCATAGAGAAAAGAGCACGCACATGATATGTAGCTAACCATGCAAAATCTAAGCCTAGATTCGATGACTAGACTACCCTCGTTGGGCCCAACAACCGAACTTTCGGTCACAGTCGCTTCATGGCTGAGGCAGAGACCATATATATTTGTAGGTATATAAGCAGTTCGAGTACTTCGAGTGGTTAACCTATACCTGGAGGACAGGGTACATTTGTTTGAAGTTGAACTGGTTATGGGTTGAAAGGATCAAGATGCCCAAGAGGGGGGTGAATTGGGCTTTTCTAAAAATTAATTACAAGAATTAAATCCTACAAGCCAAAGTTCACCCCTAGTGCCTACTAGTGTTCCTTATGATTCTACCGGTAAAAAGACTTGCACCCTAAGTTCCAATCCTAGTCTAGCATGGCAATTCTAGGAAAGTAAATCAAGCAAAGAAAGTAATACACGAAAGTAAATGCTTGAACGTAAGGGTTAGGAACACGGCGATGTTTTTCCGAGGTATCGGAGAGTCGCCACTCCCCACTAGTCCTCGTTGGAGCACCCGCGCAAGGGTATAGCTCCCCCTTGATCCGCGCAAGGATCAAGTGCTCTCTACGGGCTGATTCTTCGACACTCCGTCGCGGTGAATCGCCCAAAACCACTCACACGATGAGTTGGGTCATCCACAAGCTCGTCGGATGATCACCAAACTCCCAATCACCACCAAACCGTCTAGGTGATGGCGATCACCAAGAGTAACAAGCTAGAACTCTCACTTGACCACAACAAGCCTAATGAGAAGATGGATGCACACTTGCTACTCCCTAGTCACTAATGAGGGATCTCAAACTTTGATTCTCAAATCACTACCCTCACTAGGGCTCTTGCACTCCCTTGCACTTGAAAGGTGTTTCTCAGCTGAACAAATGAGCAAGAGACCTCTAAAAGAGGTGGAGGGGATGTATTTATACACCCCTCAGACAAATCCAACCGTTACCTGCCAAATCAGCAAAACTCGCACTGACTGGACGCGCCGGTCGTCGTGACCGGACGCGCCGGTCGAGTGTAACGGTCGAAAACCGAAAGTCAGCGCTGAGTGACCGGACGCGCCGGTCAGGGATGACCGGACGCGTCCGATCATGCAAGAGCCTTACTGTACTTTGACCTGACGCTCGACCGCGTCCGATCATGGATGACCGGACGCGTCAGGTCAGCGAAGAACCTTACTGGAACGTGACCGGACGCGTCCGATCACTTCACAGTCGCGTCCGATTATACTTTTACCCTCTGAAACACGTGTCAGACTGATCACCGCGTCCGGTCCTCGCAGGAACCGTGTCCGGTCAACCAGTTAACGACGCAGTGACTGTTAGTACTGACCGGACGCGTCCGGTCGTGACAGAGACCGCGTCCGGTCAGGGGTAAAACTGCTCAAACGACTTAGAAACGCGACGCAACTTGAACCAAGTTGCTTCCAACTGAACTTTGAGCTTTACCTGAGCTACCTAGTGCTAAGTTTGACAAGTGTGCACCACACCTAAACAAAAGACTCACCTAGGTCAAGCTACTCGCTCATGCCCCCCTTTATAGTACGGTCAAAGGAAGAAACAAAGATCCTAACGACTATTCCGGATGTAACCCAACATCTTGACATCCGGAACTAACCGTCCTTAATCTTGTCATCGATCCTTTGAAAACCGAAACGATTTCCATCAAGGGACATGAATACCATACTGCCCAAAGCAGTTATCATCTCCATGACCTAACTTACCAAAGTTTCTGCAAAACACACGTTAGTCATGGTAATAATGCGTTGTCATCAATTGCCGAAACCAACACCGGGGCCTAGATGCTTTCATGGGTGATAAGTTCGTGAGAGATACTCACAATGGTGTTTCATGCCTGCAAAAACAGGTAGTCCTCCAACCCTAGGTCAAAGGTTTATGTGAAAATGGTATATACTTAATGAAATCCAGCACATGATTATATTTTTTGTGCACTACTGGTGTGAATGTATCAAGGGGTCGGGTTTTTGTAGTTTGGGAATTCATTACCTTTGCTCAAAGGTGTTACACTGTGAAAACATGTGAGAAATAGGAAACGTATATGCATAGTTTGGGTTTCGGGTGTCACGCGGAGGTGCAAATTGTTAGAGAAGAATGTTCCCTCGCGTCAGTCTAGGTTACAGAGGTACTATATAGATTACAGAGTATGGCCAAAAGGGCCATAAGGCCTAGATGGGCCACAAAATGAGAGCTATATATTTCCATATGGAAAAAGTCTACTTTGTCTCCCTCAACTATTGCAAAAGTTCGCTTTTCCTCTCTGAACTAGAAAACCGGACATAACTCCTCCCCCATCTTTTCAAACCGGACATATGACCTCCATGGCTATTTCTCTATGGTTTTTTTTCTTTTATATTTATTTCGGCTGAATTTTTGAAAAATCATAGTAAATTACAGAAAAATCATAAAATGGAAGATCTAATTTGGTTGGATTCCACATGAGTAGATCTACACAATAAACATATGATATGGTATGCTTTAGTATAAAATTTTTGCTCTGGCTTTAGATGTATGCTTTTTTCGTGATTAATTCATAGCTACAGTTCTGTGGTCCTATTGTGGTGAAATTTTTATCGTGGACTAATCATTGTATGCTTGAGATGTAGTAAAAATTTCATGCTCATTGGATCATGTATGACTGAGTTATAGACTTATTCAGACTTATGTTTATTAAATAGTTTTAAAATAATTAAAAGTATGTAAAAATAGAAAATGTATATTCTCTGTGTAATTTTCTCTGTGACAACATGCTTATGCTAAGTGTTCATAAGATATAACAATAGTAATATTACATAGAGAACACATATTTTCTATTTTTACACACTTTTAACTATTTAAAAACTATTTAATAAGCACAATTGACGTGTGATCCAAAGAGGCCCATCGAACCTGCATCACATTTTTGTATTTTCAGAGCCGAATATTATATGGGGTAAGACTTAAAAAATATTATATGGGTCTTGCAAGTTGTTTATAGTCAATAATAATGCTCACGAATTATATTTGCGATCATCATACCATCGAGGGAAGTAGCATATTTTTTTTTCCGAGGTGACCTCGATCCGCTAGTTGGAGAGGAAGATGGACGAAAAACCTTTAGTGGCGAGAGCCAGATGGTAACTGGTCGAGCTCCGGGCGGAGGTTGATAAAATCAGAAGCTTTCGAGGGTTGAGAGCCATTGCTGCAGGAGATTCATGAAGAACTCTTACAAGTAAAGTGTGGCTCTCTAGAAATAAACAAACATGCGTAGTGCAGGGGTATTAGGACAGGTGCTGAAGCACTGTGGTGCATGTTTGAAGCCCGAGGATGACAAACTTTTGCAGAATTTAGGATGGGCAGAGGCGGATGGTTCGCTGCCACAGGGGCTTCGAAGACCGACCGCGACCTTCGACCGCCAGAGGCATGAGGCACGAGGCATAGGACTTTGCTGTTGGAGCGGATCTAGAACCGAGGTGGGGTGAGGTGGAATTGAGCCCTCGCCACCACTACTTAAAACATGGAGCCTTTCCTAAGCTCTCGTACAAATGGACTAGAAAATATGGCCATATGTTGCAACGGGTAATAAAAAGTTATTTGTTCAATGTTTACTTAACAGTACAAAGCTGTTAGTTATTTATCTGTTTGAGCCCATAGCTGTGTTTGTACCTGCTATGCCGTCGCCATAGACCACACTGCCAACCATTGCTCTTGCACCTCTGCATATCAGAATAGCATTTCCATCTTCTAAATCTTTTCCATGCGTCCATCCTAGAATGCACGTTTATAGAATAGTAAATAATCATCTAAAATCTAGAAGCGACAAAAAAAACACTGGAGTATATGCATGTATGTTGCAATGGAAGTAAAAATAAAAAAGCTATTGAATATAATATATAGAAACAAAGACATACATGTTGGGTTTCTTTATATACAAAGCACAGTATAGACATAGACATTGACTTGAATCCAGTGGCCAGGTCCAACTTTGTCAAATATAAGAGGAGATAGATGAACAAAACTTTGGTTCTTTAATTTTAATAAAGGCACGGATGACATCTAGAGATCATGGAGTATCTCCTGTACTTCATACTTTATTGTCATTACCCACCAATACAATGATAGTGAGTTCAAGTAAATAAAGTTATATAATCGTAAGATATTTGTTAGTTTCATTTTTGCATCGTGCGGCTCATAGTCCTCGATGCACCATTTGTAACCGCACCGCAGAAATGCTTCCTACGTTTTGCGTGCAACGCCAATAATTATTTTTTTTAAAAAAAAAGAAAAGACAGCCGCCGTCGGACCTGAACTTAATTAGTTTTGCACTTGTGTCCAATATATAAAGTAAATAAAGTTCACGTCCCTGGATGAGTGGATCGGGAGGGATTACCAGCTCACATGTTTCAGCACAAGCATTCATTATCCATTAAAGCAAGTATAATAATAGGCTGTAAGCAGGCTAAATGCTGAGGTGGAGGAGAGAGACAAGAAGAGATAGGAGAAGCGGGTTGTAAACTTACAGCCGACTTGGACATAAGAACCAAAAAAACTTCGTGAGAGCTGAGAGACAAGTGGAGCATGTATTAATTGTGAAGATATAACCACTGTATGAGTGGGCTGAGAGGTAGACTATAAGAATTCATACGGCCAGTAGCCGGCTGTATTATTAGCCTTGCTCTTAGAGGCTTCAGCTTCTCGTCCTTTTTAATTTCTTCCAAACAAAAGCTTGTCACGTACGGGTGCTGGACTGCCGGTGCTACTTTGATTGGTAACGGAGCATCACATCTTCTCCACTTGCATGTTGCCATCCAGCCACAGCCCACAGGACATCTTAAACCTGAGCTCCTCATTTGTCGGCGATAGCCTTTGGTGTGGCCACTGCCTGCTGTGCGCCCGGTACGTGTGCGTCGTCTCGGGGAGGAGACACCGAGACGGTAGACGAGCGAGCGGTTGGATCTTGGCCTGCTAACGACGTGGCTCCTCCGCTCTCATGTCTCATCTCGGCAACCTCGGTGTCACGGCAACCTCGGTGTCAGTTAGCGCCTTCCCCTCAAAAAAAAAGTTAGCGCCTGATGCCCAAGGAAAGTGCGGTCTGATCCGTGTCTCATGGGGAAGTAGACGCATGGGCCGCCGCTTCCTCAGCAACCTCAGTCTCGCGCCTTAAGCACGACACGACAGGGCATCCCGAGGTCTCCTAGTCCTAGGTGCGCGCCTCGGCTCAATCCTTTCACGCGAGAGGTTCGATCTCTCTCCGTGGGGTCTCCTCGCCTCTAGTCGCTAGGGAGGCACGTATAGCCAGTGCAGGTGCCAGATCCATGGTTAGAGCGGACAGATCCATCGCAGAAGAGAACATTGTGATTTTAGGCCTCGTTTAGTTTCCGTCCAAAAACTTTTTGCCCTATTACATCGAATATTTGGATACATGCATAGAGTATTAAATGTAGATAAAAAAACTAATTGCACAGTTTGTATAGAAACCGCGAGACGAATCTTTTAAGCATAATTAGTCCATGATTAGCCATAATTGCTACAGTAACACACATGTGCTAATGGCGGATTAATTAGGCTTAATAAATTCATCTCGCGGTTTCCAGGCGAGTTATGGAATTAGTTTTTTTATTAGTATCCGAACACCCTTTCTAACATCCCATGAAACATCTGATGTGACACCCAAAAACTTTTCACCCACGAACTAAACAAGGCCTTACGAGGGTCGTAGAAGAAGATGCGAGTTCCTTATTGGAAAAACCGATAGAAAATCTTTTGCTCTTTTTTTGTTTTGTTTTGTTTTGGAGCTCCTTTCCGATTGAATTTGGAGATTTATTTATTTGGATTATTTCTCTTTTTCTTCTCTCTCTACTTTTTTATTACGTTTTTTCTCTATGTTGGTTGTTTTGAATTTAGATTCCAGGGACAACAGACTCTCATGTGATTTGCATAGAGGATGAAGTACGGACGTGGTAGAATATAGAGGCCGGCCAGTAGTTCGGTTTGTATACGACACTTGGGCCTTAGCTTCCAAAACAAACATAAAAGGAACCCGATCAGAACATTTTGTATTTGATTATGATTCCTAGTTATATTGTGCACTAATACAGGAATGTACTATAGGGGCGGCTAGTGAGGCTTTGTAGGGGCGGCTCGGCTAGCCGCCCTTGCCATACCGTCTCTACAAATCATGAATTTGTAGGAGCGGTTCCCAGACCGCCCCTACAAATCAATTTGTAGGGGCGGCAACTGTTATTAGCCACCCCTAAAAATCAATTTGTAGGGGCGGCTGCCGCCTCTACAAAATTGATTTGTAGGGGCGGCTGTAATACCAGCCGCCCCTATAATACCTATTTGTAGAGGCGGTTCAGTCTAGAACCGCCCCTACAGTACATTTTCTCGTAAAAAAAATTCAAATTTATAATTCAATCTAACCAGAACATATAATATATATATATTTATTTCAAATTTATAAATCAATCTAACCAGAACAGATATATCTAGATCTACATGTACATGAAACATACATGAAACTAGGGTGTAATCTCCACTAAAATCAAGCAAGATCGACTAATAAATGGTGTAATCTCATTTCTCTAACTAATTTACACTAATAGCTTCAAAACTAGGGTCTAATTTGCTTCATACAAAGCTCAAGCACCATATAAGAGAGAGAAAAAGCAAAATTCTAATTACTCACTAACCAACCATTAAAACTTCAAATAAAGGCTTGGAATAACATTTTCTTACCTTCTACAACCTCTCCACCAAATTATTTGAGATCAAAACCTCCCCCTCTTAGTAGAGCAATTTTTGGGAGGAGCTCAAGGCCTCCTAACCTTTTTTGCTTGGGTTGGAGAGAGTGGCCCGAGGTGGAAGAAGGTAGCTGCTTCTATATATACAGCGGGCAGCCGCCCCTACAAATGGACACAGCAGGGGCGGCTGGTAATAGCCGTCTCTACAAATCAAATAGTAGACCAGCCGCCCCTACAAATCAACTCATTAGGGGCGGCTCGTATTACCAACCGCCCCTACTGTGCCATTTGTAGGGGCGGTTGCAGTGCTGGAGCCCAAGCACGTCCGCTGTAGGGGCTGCTCCACTGCCAGCCGCCCCTTAAAAAAAAAGTCCCGTTGTTGCGAAGCCTTTTTCACGTAGTGGTGGTCATTTCAAGATGCCATATGTATATATCATATCTATTTCTATTACCACCTAAAAAGCCTCAGGTGGTTTCGTCCACAGCTACCATCGTGCGCACGCCCGCCAATACCGACACAGACTCGTTGTGCAATAAATCTTATTTATATATAATATATGCATTTATATATGTATTATTAGGATTATGTTAAAAGAAAGAAAAAAGAGAAGAAAGGCAATATATACATACTCCCTCCATGTTGGTAAAAGAAGTCGTTTTAGACAACGACACGGTCTCCAAAGCATAACTTTGACTTCATTTTTCTATAAAAATATTTATTCAAAAGTGATATATGTATACTTTTATGAAAGTATATTTCAAGACAAATCTATTTATATTGTTTTCACATTTCCAAACTCAACAACTTAAAAGTTATTTATGATTTATATTCCCAATGTTTGACCCAAACCTTGTCCTAAACGACTTCTTTTACCAACATGGAGGGAGTATATTATACGGATTACAAAGTGTGTGATATAAACAGACGGACATATGTAGATTTGGCATGAGTTCAACTTGTTGATCTATTTAACATCTAAAGCGACCTGGTTAATTTAAACAATCTGGTGCTTTGATACGAGTACGAGTACGAGTGCCCGACCGCCAGATCGACAAAACTCGGAGTCACAAACAAGTACGTATCCGTCCGAGTCTGATATATACTCCCTCCGTAAAAAAAAAGTCATTCTCGTTTCTAAAAAATCAATAATTTTTAACTTTGACTAAACATATTTAACAAAATATTAACATTTATGGTATATAATTAGTACGATTACGTAGATCATTAAATATACTTTCATAATATACTTTTTTGGAGATATAAATGTTACACGTATTTTTTATAAATCTAGTTAAAATTGAAAAAGTTTGATCAGCACGATTCCCATAACGACTTTTTTTTATGGGACGGACTAGTACGCAGCATGCATGTTAGCAGCCAAATAGCCGGAACACATATATCTTCGCACATGCACACATACATCTTGTCGGCGTTCGGCGGAAAGGTTGATCCTCCACATGTTGATGCCGCTTTGCATGTCCGCGGTCAGCCACTGCATGCACACGTATGAAGGCTCAATATATAATATCTACATCCACCGCGGGACACTGCTGATCATGAACGTGTACGCCATCTAGGGTGTGTTTTGGTTCATAGATATTCATGGATGGGGCATGGATAGTGAGTGTTTGGTTGGGTGGACAAGTTGAACCAGAATATTCATAATAAGGAATATTCTAGGTAGATGCCGGATATTCTGGCCCTTAAAAATTTGGCGGATGAGGATATTCATATATTGATTAGCGCATGTTTTGTGTGACAATTATAGTAGTACAGTGCTAATTAACATATTTTATTTTAAATTAGTGATTATAATGACAAGATTAGTGTCGATGCATATTTATTAGGGTATAATTAATTATTATTTTTAAATAATAGATATAACTAGTCAAGTATTCTCATCCCATACAATCTCATATATCCAACCAAACAGAAAAATAGCTCGCCCCATCCATCCAACCAACCAGACAACATGGATATCCATATCCCGAAATCTACGAATGGCTATATCCCATCCACCCTTGTCCTCAAACCAAACACACCCCTACAGGACCTGGCTGGCGGTGGAAAGGTTAATCCAAATGTTGCCGCCCATTTGCATGCCCTGGACGGCGGTCATCTCGAGATGGTCGGCAGCCTCACATCTATAACTCTTATAAAGTTAAACCCCACTAGCTATTTCTCTAAACATGCAAGCTGTCCACCTAATCAGTCCACTATCGGATGCATTTATGATCAACTAGCATTTGCAATTATGATCTATATGTCAGCAAGACACATCATCCACTAACATGCATTTAGTTGTCCACGTCGGCGTGCCACGTCATCCACTACATTAACTTATAATTCTTGATCCCTTTGTATAAGTAAATTTATTCCAAATCATCAGCAATTTTCGCGGCAACGCACGGGGCATTCACCTAGTTATTTATAATTTCAAAGACATGTAATGCTGGGCTCATCAGTTTAATTATTCAAAAGGCACGTAAGGGTGTATGGGATAATCACAACATCCGGTGCCCCTCCTCCCAATCTCCTAGTTGCTACAGAAATTACTTTTTTTAACACGTTGATACTATTTTTTAAAATGAAAACAACACACGCTCATGCTTAAATTACCATATCATTGTTATGTTTCTGTGCAATGCACGGGCATTTATCTAGTCTATATATATATAATAAAGCGTAAGAGCTATAAACAGGCGTGAAGAAAACAGGAGAGTCATAGAGAGACGAAGAGAAATAGTTTCACATTCACAGAGTTAGTTGGAGGAGACCATACAAAAAAAATATAGGCTGAAATTTTGCCTCTTTATTATGAGATATAGATATAGATATAGATATGAATACAGATATAGAAAGATGGAGCCCAACTTGTTTTTCTAGATCTACCATTACTGCTCTCTAATTTCTAGGAGGTGTTGAAAAAACAGTTGATACATATGGAAATATAGAAAGATGGACCCCGGCCCAACTTGTTTTTCTAAATCTACCATTGTTTTTCTAGATCTACCATTAATGCTCTCCAATTTATATATATGTTTTTCACATATATATATATAGGCACGAATCTAGCTAGATCAGTTCTTGGCGCTCTGAAAGGTGCAGACGCCATGCGCTACTCACTGTCACTTTCTATGTAATGTTGTAAACATTACCATTATAAAAAATTATTTGTAGGATGCATAGAGACAAATAAAATAAGAGTATGCGACTCCTATACATACAGTAGGTAAAAACTATTACTCTATACTTCTTCGCTATGAGTTTTTCCTAGTGTTCTTTTCCGGCGAGCCATCATGAGCAGGACGAAGGATTCTGTAGCTTCCATGCCTTCACAGATCGTCGGCATCAAAATCTGTAAAATAAATTGAAGCAAATAAACGTGCATGGCTAATAAATAAATTAAAGTCCATGAGGAATTGTATTGGAAACCCTAGGTTGTTGAATACGTACCTTGCACGTATGCATTTCTGTTGGAGCGTTCCGGATGCCATGTTCAAGCTCACGCATCCGTCGGTCATACACGCGGTGCATCTTCTTCACATCACAGTTGAAGGCGTACTCTGACAGGCTCTCTTTTCGGTGCTCGTGGCTGAGGCCTTCGAGAGCAGCTTGGAGCAGGATGTGGGCAACGGAGGCCACACCTCTGAGGGCACCAAGGAACGATGTCACAGTCTCCTTACTGACAGTGTTGTTGAACGTGTCATCTGCGGCTTGCACAAAGATTTGCACGTAGGCACCGAGAGTCCTGTGCACCGTGTCCCTGGAGATCTCACCGGGCGTAGTGGGATTCAGGCTTGCGCTATCCTGAAAATTTGTCAAACATGCATGCATGAATGCAGAGGGCCCAGAATTTATATATATTAGCAAACGAACTTACCACGACAAGGGAAGCCATGGCGACAGCATTTTCTGCTAATCCGCACAAACATCGAGTATTGCCCCCGGCCTCGTAGTGCTGCCAACGGCGAAATGATATGGAAACAGCATGTTATTAGAAAATTCTCTCATCCAAAATAATGAAATTTTACACACAAGCTAATAAATTAAGAGAGGAGAAATAACGTCCATACGTGGCTATTTCAACTTACCAGTAGTCCATCGAAAACGCGGATGAGTTTACTTAGGTGTGAAGAGATGTGACGCCCTTCCTTTGGGAAATTATGGGGCTTTTTCCCCCTACTTAGGTAAAGACTACTGTTAGCACTAGCAGGGAGTGGATCGCCGTCGCCGTCACCGTCGCCGACATGGTTTTGCGCCCGGATGGCAAGGCGTGGGCGGGGAGTCTCGGCCGGGCGTAGCATCTGCAGCCGCGGCGGCGAGGGCGAGCACAAGGAGTGCGCACGACGACGCACCACCGGATCCGGACGGAAGCTGGCGACGGAGGCAGGCTGCTGCGCCACGGAAAATGCCGCCGGCGATGGTGAGACGTGAAAGCATCCCATCTTTACTCCTAGATCAAGGTACGCTGCTGCTGCTGCTTGTTTGTCCCACACACGATGACACGATAGGATCGGCCGGCGGCCGGGTTGAATTATATATATAATATATATGCACGGACGGACGGACCAGCTGACGACTCCTCCGATCCTGTACCGTAACCGTATCGAACACAGCAGACACGTACTAGGTACGAGCTGTACGTATCGGACTAGACAGAGACGGAGACAAGTAGTTAGCCGTGTGTACAGTATATCTCGATCATTGTATGAATTAACCAAGGGTATACCAGTAACCAAGCAACCACCGTGCTCCGTAGTAGCACTAGCCTGGCCGCGCGCAGCTCCCTACGTGAGGCTGCGAAATTGAACAAACGAGCCCCGAGTTTAAACTCTGGCTTTTCATTTACATTTTGACACCCTAGGAGAGTCTGCTGACATGCGCATGAGCTGAGGGTGTGTTTGGTTTGCGCCTGTTAGGAGCCGCCTGGCCGGACTTCGATCATCTGGGGCTGGGATCGCTGCCTGGCTGGTGAGCTGCCTGCCAGATCGCTATCTAAACAGGCCTTGAATGTTGGAATGGATCATGATACTAGCTACAGTTGTGTTGCTGCTCATCTATATATTCAGAGACGGTTACTGAATCGGCAAGTCTCTCATGTTTATTCATCAGAGATGGGTATGGTTCCTATGTGGTCCTGGATAATAAACTTTGCCTTCAACAAAAGTACCACACACACACACCACCCCCGGGCAACTATGTTGGTAAAATTCCATTCTCGATGGGCCGGTAACCTAAATCATGGCGGGGTCTCCGATCCTTCCCCCCTTGCATCCTAGATCAATTGGATCACAAATGACAAGCCTTCCTTTGGACCGACTCCTTAATGACAATTGGGGCCAGCTGCCTGGTTGCCTCGAAAACGCCTCAAAATCACCGTGTTGCAACAAACTCATGCCTCCTGCTCAAGCCTCTTCACTGAATACACCACCCAGGCAGTTTGTCCTAGGCAGGAAGGGTGCACCAATGTGCCGACCTCTCCACTCTCCACCATGCAGGGGAGCTTAGATGAAGAGCACTGGGCTATGCTGCGAAATCTCCTCCTAACCTACAAGTGCATCACCAAGGTGGACATCAGTGACAGATCGTCAACGTTGTTCTAGGACGATGTCTATAGACTGGGGATGCCACGCACTCCACAACCTTCCTAGCCACCCACAGCCACTGCACCAAAACAATAGTTACAATAAGGGAGGTCCTCCTATTCAGACTAGACAGCTTCTTGACCCTGAGCCTATCTTTTGTTGCCGTGACTGAGAAAGAAAAGATTGATGATCTTATAAGCTCCACGAGTTTCTCATCAACACTTGATCATAGGTACATTTGCTTTGAATCAGAAGAGCACAAACTAGACATGTGCCAAATCCAATGTGCCTCCACCTGGTCTGGAAATGAATTAGTGATCTTCAAGTTTGTCTGGTGTGGCTGTAAACTACCAAAGGTCAAATGAAAGGATACAAACGGCCCCTTATAGAAATTATTTGTGAGATGCATATATACAAATAAAATAAGAGTATACGACTCCTTATACAATATAGGTAAAACTATTACTCTACTACTTTGCTATGAGTTTTTTCAAGTGTTCTTTTCCGGCGAGCCATCATGAGCGCGACGAATGATTCTGTAGCTTACATGCCTTCACAGATGGTCGGCATCAAAATCTGCAAAATAAATATGAACACAATAAACATTATATTGTTGAGGAATTTGAAGCAAATAAACGTGCACGATTAATAAATAAAATTAAAGGCCATGAGGAATTGGAAACCCTAGCTTGTTGAATAGGTACCTTGCACGTGTTGGAGCGTTCCGGATGCCATCTTCGAGCTCACGCATCCGTCGGTCATACACGTGGTGCATCTTCTTCACATCACAGTTGAAGGCGTACTCTGACAGGCTCTCTTTTGGGTGCTCGTGGCTAAGGCCTTCGAGAGCAGCTTGGAGCAGGATGTGGGCAACGGAAGCTAGCCCTCTGAGGGCGCCAAGGAACGATGTGATAGTCTCCTTGCTGACAGTGTTGTTGAACGTGTCATCTGCGGTTTGCACAAAGATTTGCACGTAGGCACCGAGAGTCCTGTGCACCGTGTCCCTGGAGATCTCACCGGACGTAGTGGGATTCAGGCTTGCGCTATCCTGAAAATTTGTCATGTCACTACAGGAAACTGGCTCTTTGCCGACTGCAATTTTCTTTGCCAACTGTTTTTTCTCGACACTCGGCAAAGAGGTCCCTTTGCCAACTGGAATTTCCTGCAGTCGGCAAAACAGGATTTGCCGACTGCCTAGCTTTGCCGACTGCCAGGCAGTTGGCAAAGAATTGCAGTCGGCAAAGGCAGGCCATGGTTGACGCCATCCACACCGTCACCTTTGCCGACTGCCACTCCGTCAACAGTCGGCAAAGGCGCAGGCTTTGCCAACTGCCACTGATGGCAGTCGGCAAAGAATTTTTATTTTTTTCGATTTTCGATCCCAGTTTTTTTGTGTTGCCTTGCTACAGTAATTACATGATATATTCCAAGTTTGGGATCATTTTGATTTATTTTGCTATATTCCGTAGATTTTTTCTGTTTCTTTGATTTTTTCCGGCAGCTCTAGATTTCAACTGCAGGTACATGAAATAATGGAATCCGGGGATTCAGAAAATGATATTCATGATGTTTGGAGCATGTTGAGGCCATGTGCGGGGCCTCGCGTGAAATTTCGACCGTGTTGGTGTCGGAACACGCCGAGCCACGCGCGTGAAAAGTGTTTTAAAATTTTATAAAATCGAAACGGAGTCCGAAAATGACGAAACTTGACGACGTGTCTTGTCATCGCATGCGGAGGCTGTGGTAAAAATTTGAGAAAGTTTCGAGCAAGTGGCGACGTCGGGTGGCTAAAACCTGGACATCTCCACAAGTGCTTCGTTGTGATCACATGTGGAGATGTCCAGGTTTTAGCCACCCGACGTCGCCACTTGCTCGAAACTTTCTCAAATTCTTACCACAGCCTCCGCATGCGATGACAAGACACGTCATCAAGTTTCGTCATTTTCGGACTCCGTTTCGATTTTATAAAATTTTAAAACACTTTTCACGCGCGTGGCTCGGCGTGTTCCGACACCAACACGGTCGAAATTTCACGCGAGGCCCCGCACACGGCCTCAACATGCTCCAAACATCATGAATATCATTTTCTGAATCCCCGGATTCCATTATTTCATGTACCTGCAGTTGAAATCTGGAGCTGCCGGAAAAAAATCAAAGAAACAGAAAAAATCTACGGAATATAGCAAAATAAATCAAAATGATCCCAAACTTGAAATATATCATGTAATTACTGTAGCAAGGCAACACAAAAAAACTGGATCGAAAATCGAAAAAAAATAAAAATTCTTTGCCGACTGCCATCAGTGGCAGTTGGCAAAGAGCCTTTGCCGACTGCCAGGGAGTATGGCAGTCGGCAAAGAATTTCTGAGAAAAAAATAAAAAATATCCTTTGCCGACTGCCAGGGAGCAGAGCAGTCGGCAAAGTATTTTTAAAAAAATTAAAAAAAATAATTTTTTGAAAAAAAAAATAATAGACCTTTGCCGATTGCTCTGCTCCCTGGCAGTCGGCAAAGGGAAAAAAAATAAAAAAAAATAAAAACGGCGCCTTATCCGCTCGGCCGGCCCTCCCCCTCCCCAAAATCCCGCTCGGCCGGCCCTCCCCCCCCCCCGGCCGCGCGCTCCTCCGCCACCGCCCTCCCCGGCGGCCGCGCGCCCCCTCCCCCGCGCCCTCCCGCTCCCCCACGCCCTCCCCCTCCCCCGCGCCCCTCCCCTCCCTCTCTCCCTCCCCGGCGGCCACGCGCCCCCTCCCCGGTGGCCGCGCGCGCCAGGCCGCCGGCCATCCCCCCCGCGCCCTCCCCCTCCCCCGCGCCCGTCCCCTCCCTCTCTCCCTCCCCGGCGGCCGCGCCCCGCGCCCTCCCCCTCCCCCGCGCCCCTCCCCTCCCTCTCTCCCTCCCCGGCGGCCGCGCGGCGCCCCTCCCCGGCGGCCGCGCGCGCCAGGCCGCCGGCCATCCCCCCCGCGCCCTCCCCCTCCCCCGCGCCCCTCCCCTCCCTCTCTCCCTCCCCGGCGGCCGCGCGCCCCCTCCCCGGCGGCCGCGCGCGCCCTCCCCCGCGCGGCGCGGCCCTCCCCGGCGGCGCCCCCCCCCGCGCTGGTCCCTCCCCAGCGGCGCGGCCTTCCCCGGCAGCGCCCCCCCTCCCCCGCTCTCCCCCCGCGCTGGGCCACCCCCCGCGTGGCCAAGGTGTACTCGCGCGGGCCCACGCAGCTTCCTAGGGTGCGGCCGCAATTCCACCAGCGCCCGGTGATCACACCCGTGGGCCAGACGTAAGTAACCATTATTGATTTCACTACTTGTTCATATGACATGTCAAAAATCGAACTGAAGACTAACAATTGTTCTTAATGACTCGTGCAGTTCCTGGAAGATTGTGAGTGGAGCAGGTCAAGCACGCCATATCAATGGCATCCAGGGCCTCCTGATTAAGGAGTACTACCCTGGCCTTGTCAACGTCAACGGCGAGATGAAGGTGCCCACCAAGTGGTCCCACTTCTACCTCGTCGAGGAGGGTGGTGAGACCATCGCGGCAAAGATAAAGAGGGAGTTTTGGGTGAGTCTTTCATCGCACCGCATTGCTAAATAGTACGCATTCGTCGGACTTCTTGCAAAAAGGAAATGCTACATGATGTGTCCTGTGTGCAGGACTTCTTCACGTGCGAGGAGGTAAAGCAGCCCAGGCGGCGCGAGTGCAGGAGGCGGTCTGCAAAGATCGTCTCAAGGACCTGTACCATGAGGCGCGCATACAGGCCATCCGCGACTTCCACGCCAACGTTCTTGGAGAGAACATCAAGAAGCCCCAAATCCGCCAGAGAATGAACTCGAGGGAGGCCGACCTCACCCAAGCGCAATACGAGCAGGTAATTAAGTATGACAACATTCGTTCAGATTCCTTCAGTGAAACATTACACTAATCTTCTCGCATGTCAAATACTTGATGTCATGCAGGTGTGTCCGTCGTGGTGCGACAACCACAGGGAATGCTGGACGGAGATTGTGCGCATGTGGCGCACGGATGAGGCGTACGCGAGGCGCGCCGACCGTCAGGGCCGCCGCGCGCAGATGCGAGGGGTGTCACACCACCAAGGGAATCAACCCCTCCCCCAGTTCGCGACAAGATGGGTATGCGTCCGTTCATGTCTTAATCCTTGCGCTCAATTGTCAATACTTGTAACCATGTTTGTGTTTTCAATACAGACGCAGACGCACGGTGGGCAGGAAATCAACGAGTACACCGCGTACCTCCTCTCTCACAAGGGCAAGGCGACGGATCTAAACAACGTCTACAACCCGGAGGACGGACCCGATGCGTACACCAACCCCACCGCCTACGAGAAGGCCACCGAGTACACCGTCGCGGCTCGCCAGCGCTACGGGGAGACGTTCGACCCCACCGCCGAGCCCCTAGACACAGACCTCCTGCAGAGGTTGGGACCAGGGAAGCAGCACGGCCGCTACTACATGGCCCACAGCGCCCTCGACCCGTCCCAGGTTCCTACGCTGACCCAGGTTCGATCCACGCCCACGAGCTCCAGCGACATCCCCGTAGCGCCCCGGCGGCAGTCAGCGTCACAGGTAAGTGCCGTTTCGTTCGTCGTTCACTCGTTTCGCACCTGTACATACAATCAACACTACGGATGTAATATTGCAGGCCCAGATGGAGGAGAGGATCGCCACGTTGCACGCGCAGATGATGGCGCAACAGATGGCTTACCAGCAAAGCCTGCAGCAGCACTACAACACTCAGATGCAGAACATGGCCAGCTTCTTCCAGTCCATGCAGACGTCCGGGGCGTCTACACCGCCTCCTCTTCCAATGTTTGCTCCACCGCCTCCTCCTCCAAAGTTTTTTCCTGTGCCTGCTCCTGTCGCTCCTGGAGGGACCCCGGTGAGTATATTGACTCTTGCTTTAACTTGTGCGTCCATGCTGCAGATACTAATGACATCACTTGGCGTTTAACTTGTGCAGGTACAGTCGGCGGGTTCGAACCCGTCTCCTGGAGGTCCCGGCCATCAGATGATGTCGTATCCACCACCTGCACCCTATCCACCGTATCCACCTCCGCGTGACCCTCCTCCGACGTACTCGTGGCCGCCGGTGCGCGGAGGGTGGCAGTACGCGCAGGCGCCTCAGTTTGGTCCAAGGGGGTTTCCGTGGGCAAACCATGGGGGCTCTGGGGGCGGAGCGGACGACGAGACCGGGGACGGCGCGACGAGCTAGGTACTTGTCGATTCTATTATCATGTATCCACCGTATTGTCGTAGTTGTTGTCATGTATTTCTTTTCTTCGTTATGGACCTAGACTTGTTATGTTGAACTTCGTGTGATGGACGTCGACTTGTGGTGTTCGACGTGTTGGACTTCATGTGATGGTTGTAATGCACTTATGTGGTTGTTATTGAGACATATATGTGAGATATATGTGATGTTGTGCGTTATTGTGATATATGTGGTGATGTTGGCGACAAATGTGATGAAATTGTGATATAAATGGTGCTACCCGGTGCTTCTGGTGAAATTGGATTATAATTTGTGATTTTGCAGGGTTTTGATGCGAGAAAACAGAAAACAAAAGCAAGAAAAAAAAATTCCAGCTTTGCCGACTGTTTACAGTCGGCAAAGCTGGGCAAAAAAACCCAAGACAGATTCTTTGCCGACTGCAATGGGAGGCAGTCGGCAAAGAGGTCAAATCTTTGCCGACTGCAACTCCAAAAGCAGTCGGCAAAGAACATTTCAAAAAAAATATTTTCTTTCTTTGCCGACTGCCGAGCTGGCGGCCAGTCGGCAAACAATTTTTTTAAAAAAAATTCTTTGCCGACTGCCGAGGAACCAGCAGTCGGCAAAGCCTGCCGTCAAGTTTGACTGCGCCACGTGGCTATGCCGACTGCTGGCGTGGCAGTTGGCAAAGGATTTGCCGACTGTGTGCCACGTGGCAGTCGGCAAATCCGCCTTTGCCGACCCAGGCTTTGCCGACTGCTCTTTGCCGACTGCCACGTGGCTTTGCGGTCGGCAAAGCCTTTGCCGACTGGGTTTATGCCTTTGCCGACTGGGGCAAGCAGTCGGCAAAGAGGCGTTTTGCTGTAGTGTGTGGAGAGAGTAGTAGTACAAGTTAGCTGTCAAACATAATGCATGGTGATTGGTAATGCATGCATGAATGCAGAGGCCCAGAATTCTATTAGCAAACGAACTTACCACGACATGGGAAGCCATGGTGACAGCATTTTCTGCTAATCCGCAGAAACATCGAGTATTTTCCCCGGAATCGTAGTGCTGAATGCCAACAGCGAAATGATATGGAAACAGCATGTCATCATTAGAATTCTCTCATCCAAAATAATGAAATTTTACGCACAGGCTAATAAATTAAGAGAAGAGAAATAACGTCCATACGTGGCTATTTTAACTTACCAGTAGTCCATCGAAAACGCGGTAGAGTTTACTTAGGTGCGAAGAGATGTGACGCCCTTCCTTTGGGAAATTATGGGGCTTTTTCTCCTTTTTTAGGTGAAGTCTACGATTAGCACGATGTGGATTGCCGTCGCCGACAGGGTTGTGCGCCCGGATGGCAAGGCGTGGGCGGGGAGTCTCGGCCGGGCGTAGGCTCCGCCGCGGCGGCGAGGGCGAGCGCAAGCAGTGCGCACGCCGACCCACCACCGGCCGGAAGCTGGCGACGGCAGCAGGCTGCTGCGCCACGGAAAATGCCGCCGGCGATGGTGAGACGTGAAAGCATCCCATCTCTGATGGCGGGATGTGTGTGATCGGGAAATTAGAGGCCTACGTGCGGTTGCCCCGGGGCGCGCTCGATCGAGGTACGCTGCTGCTACTTGTCCCACACACGATGACACGGTATAGGATCGGCCGGCCGGGTTGAATATATATAGTACACACGGACGGACAGACCAGCTGACTCCTCCTATACCGTAACCGTATCGCGAACCAAGCAGACACGTACTAGGTATGAGCTGTACGTATCGGACTAGACAGAGACGGAGACAAGTAGCCACTTAGCCGTGTACAGTATATCTCTTTGTATGAAACCAAGGGTATACCAGTAAGAGCTAGTATAATAAGCCATGTCAGCTTGGCTAATATCCAAGACAACTTAGCAAAGTCTGATGTAGAAGAGAGAGAAAACAGAAGAGAGAAGGTGGTGGTCGACGCGTTCGTCGACCAGCTCGTCACGAGCTCCAAGGCTGCATGCGAATCAATGTGAGGTTGCAGGCCCTGTTTCCGTTCTAGCGTGCGAATGAGAATAGAGAGGGAGGTAGTGGCAGGTCCTATGCTATTAAAAATAGTTTTAGAATCTGTGAACAGCCTTACTTTTTATATAAATTGTCTATAAGACTACTCCACACCTAACATAGCTTCCCTAGGTGAGGCTGTGACATTAAACAAACGAGCCCCGAGTTTAAATTCTGACTTCATCTACTCCTCGGGATATTTTGACACCCTAGGAGAGTCTGCGACATGCGCATGAACTGAGGCCATGTTTAGTTTCCAAAAAAATTTGCCTTCTACAGTAAAAGGGCATATTTGGATACATGCATGGAGTACTAAACGTAGACGAAAAAACTAATTGCACAGTTCTCGAGAAAATCGCGACACGAATCTTTTAAGTCTAATTAGTCCATGAAAAGTCTTAAGTGCTACAGTAACCAACCTGTGCTAATGATGAATTAATTAGTATTATTAGATTCGTCTCGAAGTTTCCTGACGAGTTATGTAATTTGTTTTTTTATTAGTATCCGAAAACCCCTCCCGACATCCTCCGACATATCCGATGTGACACCCAAAAATTTTCATTTCGCGAACTAAACGCAGCCTCACTGTGCTAGAAAGGATGATGGTACTAGCAACAGTTGTGTTGCTGCTGATCTAGTATATTCAGAGAAGACGGGTATGGTTTCCATGTGGTCCTGGATAACTTTGCCTTCAATAAAAGTATCTCACACGCACACACCCCCGGGGCAACTATGTTGGTAAAATTCCATTCTTGATGGGCTGGCAACTATGGCGGAGTCTCCTTCCCCCTAGCATCCTAGATCAATTGGATCACAAATTATGAGCCTTCCTTTGGACCAGCTCCTTAGTGACAATTGGGGCCAGCTAACTGGTTGCCTGGGAGACGCCTCAAAAGCACCGTGAAGGAGAGGCCTAGGGTGTCAAGAACCTTGTCACAACAAAGTCATTCCTCCTACTCAAACGTCTTCACTGAATACACCACTCAGGCTCTTTGTCCTGGGCAGGAAGGGTGCACCAATACACCGACCTCTCCACTCTCCACCATCAGGGCAGCTTAGACGGAGGGCACTAGGCTGTGCTGCAAAATCATCTGATCCTAACCTACCAGTGCATCACCAAGGTGGACATCACATCAGTGACGGATCAGTTAACGTTGTTCTGGGACAATGTCTAGACTTGGGTTGCCATCCTCTCCACAACCTTCCTAGCCGCCCACAGCCACTGCACCAAAACAACGGTTATAATAAGGGAGGTCCTCCTATCCGGACTAGACAACTTCTTGACCTTGCCCCTGTCTTTTGTTGCTGTGACTGAGAAAGAAAAGATTGATGATCTTATAAGCTCCATGAGTTTCTCATCAGCACCTGATCACAGGTACATTTTCTTTGAATCTGAAGAGCACAAACTAGACATGGGCCAAATCCAGCGTGCCTCCACCTAGTCTGGAAATGAATAAGTGATCTTCATGTTTGTCTAATGTGGCCATAAACTGTCATAGGTCAATTCTTTGGTTGGATTCTAATTTAGCACTGGCTACAATGCAGAGCGAACCTTCGGAAGAAGCATGTTCTCGAAGACGATGTTTGTGAGTTGTGCCATGAAGCCCCAGAAACAGGCGACCATCTATTCGCTGAATACCAATTTGTATAAAGCTTCTAGTCATACCTGGGTTGCTTGGGGCGCGGATGACATCCCTAACGTAACACTCTTCTGGACAATATCCACACCTAGCCGAGTCCCACGCCCTTCTTCCCCACATTCAGTCTCCTATGCTACTAGCTCCTCTAGAAACACCAACAGGACGCTGTCCTCCATGGCCATCAACTTTACCTGAACCGACTACTACTAGCCTGCAAAGAGGACCGTCATCCCTGGAGCCTCAACTTTGTCTGAACCGACTACTACTACTAGCCTGCAAGGAGACTGTCGTCTCTGGTGCCATCGCTACCCCCTTCTGCTATTGTACTCTCCGCTCCCTCGGTCATCTTATAAAAAAACTACAAAACGAAATGCCTCTCGATCAGCTCCCCCGTGTTAGACGGTGATCTTGCCTAATCCAAGATTAATCATGAGATTAACTTAAAGTCTAAGTTTTGGTTGATGCTCACCGATCAGACTATTAAAGTTGAGCACATAAGTACTAATAAGTTGATGCTCACGGATCCGCTTACTAAAGGCTTACCACATAACCTATTTAGACATCATGGAATTAGTATGGGTTTAACGGAGAGTCTCTGAGACTGGATAATAAGGCTATGTAAGTAACTCCCAATAAGTAATAAGCATTCTAACAAAGGTATTGCAGTGAACTATGGTTAATGGAGTCCCAGTGGCAACTAAATGTTCCTGCCGACACATTGGTTTGGTCTTGCTGTAGTAGTGGGTGTGAACATAAGTATAATGCGAACATTAGTTGCATATTGCATTAGCCGGTGATCTCGATCAAATCTGAGATTAATCACGAGATTAACTTAAAGCCTAAGTTTTGGTCCACCTGTCAGTTTGCCATCTAATTAAATAAGTCTTGTCATGATCGGCAGCAATAAGTCGCCTACGTGTGGCCCCTTGGTCCACGGTGCTATAAATATGAGGGGTGACGCCCTAGGCATTACCACCACGTTAGACACAACCCAAACTGATCTAAAAGAGCACTCAGGACTTTGGAAGGTAACACCACATCCAGGGCAGTCTCGGTGATGTCCAGAAGACCGTCGCTACCCGGCGCGATCCCCTGCTAATCGATAGAGAGCATCTCAGCTCTCAGCTGGTGAATCCATGTTGTCTGCACTGACTCCAACACCTGAAGAGGCACTAATGGCGGCACCCAACTCTGGTCTGTCATTACATTAATAATTCCACACTTATGTATGAATTAATTTGTGATCATGTTTTTGATTACTCCCTCCGTCTCAACATAAATGTCATTCTCACTTTCCAAGAAAAATCAAACATTTTTAACATTGATCAAAATATATAAGAAAAATATTAATATTTATAGTTGCTAATTTCTAGCTAGCTAATTTTTAGCAGGTGGATGTTTGGATCCACCTGCTAATAGTTGGTTGGATAGTGGGTTAAAGGTGTATATGAACTATTAGCTCATATTAGCAACTCTAAACCTGCTAATAAAACTAATAATTAGCAGCCCTTCAGCTAATAATTAGCAGATTTGTTAACATGTCTTTTTTCATCCACTAGTACTAATTAAGCTGCTAATTTTTAGTGCTAATGGATCAAGCAGGTCCTTAGGTTAGTTTCAACACCCCGGTCATCTTAGATATATATATATATATATATATATATATATATATATAAGACTACAGTAGTAGAAAACAAAATTTGAACGTGGGTGTGTGTGGTCCGACCTTCCGAGAGAGGCACAGAGATCATGCAGCCTGTGGCTTGTGCATGCAGCCTGTGCCTTGCTGCAGCTTCCACGCAGCAGCGGCAGCGATGGGATGATTAGATCAAATAGACATACATAGTCCACTGTATTATCCAACGGTTCCGGGCCCCCGCCCCCCCCCCCCCCCCCATAGTAATTCATTTAAATAACTGTATAAATATTGGTATTTATAGCATAAAAATATCAATTTCATCCTTTTTTTTTGTTAAAATATCATGATTTTGGTTAAAAATAGTGTAAATTTTTTAAAAGTTGTTGAAATATTTAGTTATGTATATTTTATTATAATAAAAAAATACAATCACATTTGTCTGGTCCCAAAATCGCTGGCTCCGCCTATGTTTCTGGGCGATCGGAGTCGTGCCATGACGTTACGCGCGCGCTTGGTTCCTGATCCTGAGCCGCGGTCGGGAGGGATTCGAGCTCGAGTCGATCGGCGAAAAGGCAGCAGCAAAGCAAATCAAAAGCAGAAAAGCTTTGGGGGCTTGGCCGCCCGTCGTCCATCCAGAAAAGGGCCAAGGCCACTCCTTTTCTGGTTTCTGCTGGTGCTGGTTGCTGGACGCTGCTGGTGGTGCCAGTACTGCGCTGCGCAGGCACCAGGCAGCACAGGCAGCTCCTGCTTGCTCCTTCTGCCTTGTGGGTCGCGCGACTGGCGGGCCAGCGGGTTCTGCGGCCACTTTGCTGCACGCCCTGCACCAGTAGGCAGGATCGCAGGACACATGACCCCCCTAGGCCTGCCGTACTGAGAAATTCTGGGTTCTGAAGTGAAAAAAAAAGGCGCCCTGGCCTGGTCCTAGTATCAGTGTGCCATGCAACAGCAAACAAACAAAAGCAAGGATTGGATTCCTCCTTCAGATTGGTATGTCATGGCACTAGGAGCCTGTTTGTTTGCCTGTACGGCCTCCTGGGACAGGCCCACGGGATGCAGCGGGGCATGTTTGTTTGGATGGCCCGCGAGGCAGGCCAGCGCGGTGCTTAAAGCACCCGCGAGCCTGCAGCCCAATCATAGGCTTGACCGCGTTCGTGCTCCCGGGTGGCTATCTCAGTCCATTCGGTTGGGGACCCAGCGGGGCTCTGGCGTGCTCCTGAAAATTATGCCGCGCCATCCTTGCCTTTTCTGTCTCCGCCATGGCGCTAGGGTTTCCTCTCCCGCACTCCCCCTCACTCCTCTCCGCTGCGTCTCTCCTCTACTCCCAGAGCTCCCTCCTCGTCTCCAGGTTTGGTGGTGTGTGGTGGCGGCGCAGTGGTAGGCGGCCCCTGCTCTTGTGCGCGGAGCATCTCCCTCGTCCATCTCGCCGGCGTTGACTCGGTCCAGAGCTTCTTCTTCTTCCCCATGGAGCCGTCGCTGCTCCAGCGAGGACCAGTTCTGGTGGCCGCGTTTGTTTCCCTAGACGTCCTCGGCGACCGTGGTCGACGGTGCTTCACCTCCGTCTCCTCGGCGTGGCCTTCTCTGCTTCATCTTCCCTGCCTCCGACCCTCCTCTTCACATCCCCTTCTCGACACGGAAAGCAAGGTGAAATCCCAGCCTATCCCCTAGTGCTGCGCTATGGGCTTGCTCCAGTACTCGATTTGCCCTAGGTTATTGTCGCGGGGTCAAAACCACGGCAAGCATTGTTGTTCGTCGGGTGTGTCTCCGGTGGCTCGGGTGGACTCGAGAACACTAGAATCACAGAGGGGACGCAACGGTTTATCCTAATTCGGGCTATCGGGGCCCTACATCTAGCAGTTGATGATCCTTATACTCAAGAGCACCCAACATTTGAGGGGTTACAACAGAGTGTAAAGAGAGATTTGGTAGAGGATCGCTCGGTGCTGATCCTAGAAACCTCGCCGCCAGTGAGGCCTTCCCCCTCGTTGGAGAGGAGGAAGATGGTGGAAGCGGTGGAGGAGCTCTCGGTGCCCCTCTCTGGGTTGCTCTTCTCTCGGTGCAGAGCACGAGCTTATCGGTGAGGACTCGAATGATCTATCTGGGATCGCTTGGAATCGTCCTCCCTCCCACTCTAGGATCCGACCTCCCCTTATATATTGAGGTAGGTCGGGTACATGGAGGTTTGGGGGAGTTTAGCCTATGGTCTACATGTGCCGGAGTCCAAGTGGACCTTGCAACGGCGTCGTGTGGACTGTGGCGATGTCGTGGAGCCGAAGAAGCTCTGGGCATCGTCCGGCTACTCTGTTCTGACACGCTAAGTGTCAGGCTATGTTGGCTTGGACCGGCCTCCACCAAGTGCACCTTCTGGAGGTTTCTTGGTGGTGAAGGTAGCCGGCTTGAGGGGCTGATGCGCAGGCCCGGAAGCCCTCGAGCCCCCGAAGCCAGCGGAGGAGTTTGTTTTCTTGCGTCACACCCATGCATGACCCTGTTGGAGGAGTGTTTGACCTTGTCTCCTTTGGGTGGCTTGTCTCTAGGCAAGCAACCAAGGATAAGGCTTGTGTGTCCACCTTATTTGTTAATCCTGAACATTCATAACTTTTTGAGGCCAACATTGGAAGCCCAACATAATCAACCGAGTAAAAAATTGATTACTTCTTGTAGATGGATGATGTTGCTACTAGATCCCACCTGGCCACTTATTAGGTTGCTGCTCTTGTAGTTGTGATGGTAACTTACCTGTCCTCTAGGCTAAAGAGGAAGAGGTGTGAAGATGAACCAATTGTATATGGTCCTAGGACTGAGGCAGATGAATCTGCAACTTATTTATAACTCAATTGATGCTGAATGCCTGTCTATGCTTATTAGGATGACGAGAGCTCCATTTTTCTCACTGTGTAAGTTGTTTAGGGAGAGGGGTCTGCTCCAAGACAACTTGAACTCATTTGTGGAGGAACAAGTGTCCATGTTCCTCCATGTAGTTGGCTATAATCAGAGGTTTAGGGTGGTACACTAGAGTTTCAGGAGGTCCATAGAGACTATTGGCAGGCATTTTCATCGGGTGTTGTATGTTGTGGGTGAACTAAGGGGTGAGATGATCAGGCCTCCAAGCACTGTACTCATCCCAAAATCCTAGGAAGCTAGAGGTGGTACCCTTTTTTAAAGGTAATGTTGGTTCCACTTGTACATAATGCTGGCATATTGTCATGGTAGCTTCATGAACTCATGGGTGCTACACTTATTTTAGGACTGCATTGGTGCCATTGATGGCACCCATGTGTTGGCAAGGGTGCCTAGACACATGCAGGGGCCCTTCCGGGGTAGAAAACACAGCACTACACAGAATGTGATGGCTGCTGTGGACTTTGACCTCAAGTTCACATATGTGTTGGCTGGGTGGGAGGGGTCTGCCCATGATGCCTTGGTTCTAGCTGATGCCATCGAAACAGATGATGGGTTAAGGGTGCCTGAAGGTAACTCATTTGTGGCCAAGTTAAATTAATTGAACTACCCATTTCAAGTACTTAACATAATTGCATTGCAATTGAACTTGTAGGTAAATTTTACCAAGTTGATGCTGGTTACGCTTGTCGTACTGGCTTTCATGCCACCATGGGGGGTTAGGTACCATCTCATTGAGTATGGTGGTAGGCACTATTAGATATTTAGGCAATTTCCAAGTCATTTTAATTCAAAAAATAATAATAATAATAATAGCGTAAATATGATGACATAAGAATAATAGTGTCAAGAATGTGACATCATATATTCTCACGTAGTTAACAAGAACATGATTAAAAGCATGTAAGCATGGCATATGAAGGATACCAGCAAGATCATATAACATGTGAAAAGCAACAACATGATCAAACGCATATAACCATGGCATATCAGAGAGAGCACATAAAACCATGAAAACAAGATATGAGTAGTGGATATACCCAAAGGAGGGTCCCATGCCGAAGGCATCGGAGGCTCCACTCGCACTAGCACCTCCAGTCATGGTGTGCGGATTAGTGCGTTGCTCGAAGTAGTGGATCACAGTCGTTGCAGGAAGAGGTTCGCAGTGCCGAGTCCCACGAACGTGTGGTCACCAGGAAGTAGCAATCCTGCGAGCGTCACCAGGAAGAAGATGAAGACGTAGACGATGTCGTGCGGGAAGAAGATGATGTCGGAGCAGTCGCGTAGTCGCTCCCCAAAAATCTAATTGCCCGCACACCCCGAGCAGGGTTCTCAGGCGAACATCGGTTCCGGAGGCACCTGCTCTCCCGTGGTTCCGTGCGCGCGGAGTCACAGGACGGGGAGACTCGGGAGCAACTCAACAGAGGAATGATGATGGTGCTAAAAATTTGTTGTGTCTTTTTTCTCATACGCGCAGCTGAATGCAAGCGCTTCTTATAAGCATTGAAGGTAGAAGATAAAGTGTAGAGGATGAACCTGGACGTTATAAGTGTTCATCAATCACCAGTAACCGCTGCCATCAGAATGGGGGTTACTAGTAACTACAACCATAACCATGGGAGTTTCTAGTAACTACAACCATAACTATGGGAGTTACAAGTAACCGCACTCGTAACTCTGACCGTTACAGGTTCAACCATCAAATACATTTAGTCTATCATTTTATAGCACCTAGCATCTAATATGACCTTAGAATTTATTTGATTTAATTATTAAATAAAATATGGGTCATACCCACATTAAATCTAACAGGCACTACCCTACCAATGGAAGAGAGTTGTACAACTTAAGACATAGCTCTTTGAGGGTGACTATTGAGAGGGCATTTGGTTCACTGAAGAACCGCTTTCGAATCTTAGACAACAAGCCTTTCCACCCCTACAAGACCCAAGTGAAGTTAGTCCAAGCCTGTTGCATACTCCACAACTCGATACTGTCATTTGGGATAGATGCAGTTATCCCAAGTGAGTCTGAGTGGTAGGCCAACCCTGCCACTAGTAGTAGTGGCGCACCAGTTAATGATCTTCAGTCCCAGGAGTCTCTTGGGATGGCAGCTTTGAGAGTGGCATGTGTCAAGCCATGTGGGACAGTAGGGGCACTTCCGGGACTTAATTCTTGTAATCATATGCTCATGTTGTAATAATGATGGGTTTCCTTAGTATGGAACAGCAGTGATGTTACGATGCTTTATAGGACACAAACTGAGACGACCATTTCCTTTCATTTAGCCCTGTTTGTCACTTCTAATGTTGGTTGCAGTTGGTTTGTATCTTAATTTGCCTCTTGCCGTTATTTTGGGACGGAAGGAGTACATGCATGCCGGGACCGCGGGCGGCGCAAGAGTAAAAGGATTGGCGCGGCGGCCGGGACGGACGCGACGCGAGCCCGGACACAGCTTTCACCGCCCGCACGGATTCAGGTTCAGGCGGCTTATCTTCTTCAGATACTAGATGATACCTTTGCTGCGGAAAAGAGAGCTTATGGAAGGAGAAGTGGAGAAAGTTCAAATAAACAATGAATAGTAACGTGAATATGACGGTTCACCCTTCAGAGCACATGGCAGGTAAGTCTATGGTAGCAGCACTAAAATAAAGAAGCTAGGTGCAGTGATAGTTTCTGACGTCGTTTTCAGCAACTTAGTATCACTCTTGTCTTCAGTAGAGAAAAATGCCCCAAAGTAGAACAATATTGTCTTTTTAGCTTGAGATCTTGAACTTCGGAGACAACGGTATCTGTTGATAAAGAAATGTATATAGAAAGAAGAGGAAACCATCCAAATACTCACATGAAAGCAGAACGTGAGGGGGGAAAAAAAAGTATTACACTACGAAAGTGACCTTAGCTTGGGTTGTCAACTCGAGCTTATTATCAGCTAGCTAGTACACTACATGAAGGAAAAGTACATGACTACGTACATGAAGAAGCAACATATATATAGAAGTAAAACAAATTATCCCTGCAAAAAAGAAAGAAGTAAAATAAACTACTACTTTATTTAATCTAGTTGGGGCGCCAAGCCCGCCATGCTAAAGTACCGAGCGGATTGCTTGACCAATTCCTATGCATGCGATGCGAGATGCATTCACGGAGAGACGGACATGAACGGAAGCTCCGTACAGCCTCCAGGCCACCCTCATGTCGTCCGCTCGCCACCTCTCCGCTGAGGCGCTGACGACGCAAAGCCACGCATGTTGTCTGCTCCTCTGCCGTGTACGTCGCCTCCTCTTCCTCTCCGTCGGCGATGGCGTTGGCCTCTTGGCCAGCGCCAAGCCACACATGTTGGCTCCGGCAGCCCGGTGGACGCTATGAGGTTGTGTGATGTCGGGAGCTTGGGGGCCGGGTGGATTATTTAAAGGGATATTGTGAAAGGAATTAAGATGAGCAGGTGGAGCCGTCGAGTGAGACCTATGGACTCCATCATTCAGTTTACGCACCAGGGATAGGAACCGGAGGGTGTCTCCTGAGCTACTAACGTGGAGACGCTTTGGTTCTTTAACGGCGATGGTGTTTAGCTGCACTTGCTTCACAGAAAGCGTTGTACTTTGTGATGACGTGGCTTCACCAAATTACAAAGATATATGCTAGTGAGGTTCTCCTATTTAGGTACATAAGGCCTTCCCCATCGCTACACCGTGGCTAGTAGCCTCATTGTCCACGTCGTTGCCGAGCGTCTAGATAAGCGTGCATGGTGGTTTCGCAGAGGTGCATGGCATCCTGCAGAAGAACCACCGCTTCATCTGACACAAAGGCTGGGGCTGCTATCCCAAACGCGTTGTAGCCAACGCTCATGAACTTTCATCTGACAAAAAGCTGACTGAGGTTTCAAAAGCAAAAGATACCGATATGACTTGACAAAAGTGAGAATGCTGCCTGCGGTGTGAGATTAACAGCCTCAACCTCTCTATGCATACGTGGTGTGGTGCTTTTTGTTGAGACCACTGCTCCTATATGCCTGCGTTGGGGAAGCCCTAAGAGAACACCCAAGCGCACTGGACATTGCTTGCTTGCATTGCACCCGGCAATCAGGCCATGCATGACATCATGCTAGCTGCTTTGCTTGTACCACCAGCAGTTCCATGCAGCTTAGCAGGCGAGAGAGACAAACAGCAGGAAAGTGGGTGGGAGAGAGAGACATGCTGCAGCACTGGCACTACCACTACACGCACAGTACACGTACACAGACTTCGGTGGTGTCGTTTACATATTCTAAAAAAAATCCTCATGTTTGGGACCTGCTGGAAGCATCATGCATGGAATATGATATACTAATATACGTTTGATCAAGTTTCTAATAAATAATATTCATATTTATGGCTTCAAATCAATTTATTATGAAAATACATTTCGTAATTAATCTAATAGTATTTATTTGATATTATAAATATTTATATTTTTTATCTATAATTGGTCAAACTTGGTATACTAACACATGACACTATTCCAGAATTGCATTCTTTTGGGAAGGAGGGAGTATCTAGTACACTGTTTCTCAAAAAATATCTAGTACACAACCGGTGGCGGACCCAGAGATTTTTCTAGAGCCTATGCGAACATGACAACTAATATCAAGTTTGCGCAAACACATCAACTACTAATAGAAGCAAAATCGATAACATAGGTAGTTTTGTTAATAAATTTCTCTAAAATTAACTTTAAGTACTCATTTGAATGAGGGTACATTAAGAAATACTCCCTCTGTCCCTCAAAGGATAGATTCCTAGAGTGCCCCGAGCACCACTTCATTTGGTCGAATGGGCATCGTCTCCACCACGTGCATCGCCTCGTCCAGGCGCCCGGCACGGCCGAGCAGGTCGACCACGCACCCGTAGTGCTCCATCCGCGCGGGGACACCGTACTCTGTCGTCATGAGGTCGTAGTACCTCAGGCCATGCTCGGTGAGACCAACGTGGCTGCAAGCCGTGAGGACGCTACTTGGCCGGCGTGCATGCTACTGTTCAGGGGACTGCGGTGCACCACGTGACAAGTTTGGAGGCCAGAAATGTATTTTCAAAGTTTAGGGGTCTGCGGTGCACCACGTGACAAGTTTAGGGGGTCAGAAATGCATTTTCAAAGTTCAGGGGCTTATATGGCACACGCTTACAAGTTCAGGGGCCTGTGGTGTATTTAACTCTAGTTAAAACTATAGAAGGCCTGTCTAACAGTCTATCTATAACAAAATTTCTTAAATTATTGTGGGGTCCGCAGGTCATTATTAGTTCACGATAAACAAATCGCATCACATCCCCGATGCCCTCACCGTCGGAAACTCTGTGCATGGGGTACTGTGCTATCGGCCCTCGCTAGGTACAGCGACACTGTCCTCTCTCTCCACCCTCTCTCCTAGGTGCCTCTCTGTAGATAGCCACTAATGGCCTGTTGCGGGTGCCCGTATAAAGTCCTGCATTGCCTTCCTTGCGTTCCCGTGTTTGTCTTTGCATGGCATAGCTTTGATATATCTCCAATCACTATTTTCTAATAAAATATATTTATAAATTCTAACAAATTATGAATTAAAGTATCTCTCAAGACCAATCTACATGTGCTTTTATGTTTCCAAGTTTTAGTTTTAGCTCTAGTTGCTGTTTTACTTGTATTTTCTACTGTATCAATAAAAGCAAGTGTCGGTTTGTTCAAAACAATTATTTACAATGGGCTTATTTTATTTTGTTAGGTCAAGCTTTTGACAAACTATTACTCTAATAGTTAGTGATACATACTTGACACAAAAGTGATATCATCGGTATTAAAGAACTAACTTGTATTCATATTTTTATATCACATAAATAAAATACTGACGAGTAATTGTCGATCAAAACTTGTTTATCATAACGAAGTGAAATACCCCTCTTAGAAATTGGAGAGTGCTTTTCTTAAACAAATGGATAGTAAAATGTTTCTAGAACGTGTCTTATCCAAAGGGTTAAGTACTTGTGACCAAAGAAGTTACTTCCCCATTCCGATTGCAAGACGTTTTGTCTTTTCTAGATATATAGTTTTTGCTTCGTACCTAAACATACATTATGTCAAGACACATAATAAAAGCTATATCTTCTCTACTATAATGAAATTGTTAAATTACACTTGGTCCACCCAGCAAAGCGTCCCCCGCTGAGAGCCTCCAATCTTCGTACATCCAGGAAAATACACACATGAATCCTACACCATTAAAATCAATGGCTAATAAAACACGCAAACCAAATCTGATGACCACGATTGGATGTGGGAAGCTAGGCTTCTCACCCCGCGCCTTCCCACGCGCTTCTCACCCCGCGGTCGTAGCTACGAAACCAATCATCACGGAAGGAAAGAAGGAAAAACCGGCGTCCGTAAACGACGGCCGGGCACCGCACGATCGTCGTTTGAAAATTCCCCCCAGCCAGGGCGTCAGCGATTCTGGCGCCTAGGCCTGCGATCGACGCGTTGCCAGCGAAGTGCCAGGCGGCGACCGGCGACATCAACGGGTGGGGTTCGCATCCTGAGATCGTGCGTTCTCTTTTTTCCGTCGATGATTCCAGGCTTCGATCGGTCCTGATCGTGTATTTCCATCTGTTGCTTTTTTTTATTCAGTGATTACTCCACCCGTTGATTGCTGATAGCCAGGGGAGGACGTGCCGATCGCCAGCCCTCGTGTGGTCGCGCGGGAAGGTGGGGAGGCCGCGCCGATCGCCAGGCGTGGCCGATCTGCCTTTAGGAGATTGGGAGCAGAGCACAAGGCTGAAGAGCACTAGAGGCCTAGATCAGGTTGCAGGCGCATCGGGTCATCCTTGTTCGGCAGTTCCAGACACCGAGCACGCAGGCGCCAGGCGGCAGCAACCAGCAAGGTACGTAGTGCCCTAGCTATCTACTTCTCTGCACGCGCTGCCTTAATAAATCTCTACTATTATGGCCCTCAGCAAGATTGCGCCGATCGATGCTCCAGGCACGGAGATGATTCTGGTGTGCATGTTTGATTCCCCTAGATTGCTATTCGTTTCTGTCAGAATTGAACTGCATGAACGATCATGTTTTCAGCTTGCATTGTTGCATGGATGGGTGCCTAATTTGTGTCCTTGCCTGTTAACGATGGTTGTCTTTCATTTATTCGCTGATCTATAGCCTCTATAATTATGCTACCATTTTGCTACTTATATATAAAGTAGAATGCATGGACGATTTATTTATATGTTTCAGCAAAGTAAATACCTGTTCTGCTATTCCTGCATGCTACGAAAGTATACTATTTTTACTGAAGAGGAGATCTTCGCCTATTAATCCTCATGTCTTTAATTAATGTGCATGTTGCATCTTCCGCTCTTCTTGCATTCCCCTGCTGCCCGCCGCTGCTACCGGCTAAAGATCCTGGCTGGCTGGTACTTCGCAATGTCTACGCCTGAAGATATGCGCGATGCGCTAAGCGATATCACCAACATCGCAGGTATGCTTTCAGTATATGTATGTGTACAACACTTTTGAGGTGGCTTTCTAATTTTCTATTCTACACCCACTTTAGATGACGCCTCGCGGAGGAGGGAAGAAAGAAGAGAGCAGCAACAGATTCGTCGAGCTGAAATGTCCTGCGAACAAAGAGAAGAAATGAATAGGAAAAAACGTGAATACATGCGTCACTACCGAACATGGAAGAAGGCTACGTCCCAAAATAGTAGCACTTCCTGTGCTTTGACTGAAACGGTGCCTACAACATCAGCCACAGGTACTTAATGTCTTTGATACTGTCTTTAATTTCTATGAAACCAACTTTTCTATAAATCGCAAAAATATATATACAGGTATTAATTACTCTGAGATGGAACAAATCACGCCAATTATATTAGACAAGAAAAATATCCCACCGGATGCACACGGGGATCATAGTCATGTTGCTATGGGCACCGGCGACCATAGACACATGTATACTTCGAGTTTATTAATTAAGTATTAGTAACTTTCTTCATTTCTATGTATAATGAAACCAACTTTTCTACAACTCACAAAAATATATATACAGGTATTAATTACTCTGAGATGGACCAAAACACGCCAATTATATTGGACAAAGAAAATATTCCACCAGATGCACACGGGAATCAAAGCCATGTTGGCGTTGGCACCACGACCACAACAGGCAGTACACTATCCATGGCCAATGGTAAAGGTTTATTATTATATTGTGCAAAAATAACTTAGTTTTAATCTCTACTATATATATGTTTGTCTGCAGACATTGCTAACGTTAAGATGGACGAAAGGAACACACAGCAACGGAAACGAAGAGCTGAAATGACCGACGAACAAAGGGAAGCGAACAAAAGGAGACAACGGGAGTACCAGCGTCAATACCGAGTACGGAAGAAGGCCGAATTGCAAAATATTGGCACATCAGCTGTTGTGACTCAAATTGTATCGGAATCCTCACCCGCAGGTGAAAAAATATCTACAACTTATGCATTTCCTCAAATGTTTGAGATATCTTGAACCGTTGTTCATATCTGAAGGTGCGAGTTTTGGAACTGGATTATCAACTATATTGAAAAATGACGAGTCGGAAGATCCCACGGATTGGCTACACAGAAATGATAATTACGTGCCACGACCTAGAGGCCCACGTACGGTCATTTCTGGTCCATTGCCTGCTTCCGGCGAGTCAGGTGAGCACAACAACCTCATGCTATTTTTTAAAAAAAATTTTTGGATATCTGCTACTGTACTTATTTTAAAAATATTTGCAGAAGTTCATTTACCTGAGCGGTGCCGCAACCATGTAGATGTCCCAAACAATGAAGATGAATTCAATCGTGAACTATTTGAACCAACACATGATGATTTGAATGGTGATGAAGATGCCATGGAAGGCGGCCATGGATTGCACAACGAAAACTTATACGATGATGATGGAGTCATTCAGCGACATGCGCAAGGTACTACGACATCATTTATAAGTCATGTTACAAATCCAGCTTAAATAAATACGTCTTTACATAGAGCATGTTTATGTATTAAATTAATATGATTACTACAATTTCTCGCACATAGTACATGATTACGAGTCATATCGCGTGCTTCCGGAGGGCCCAACTGCAAATAATATGACATATGATGATCCATATGAATTCATCTACCAAAACCTGCCGCAAAGACATATATTGAGCAAAGTCCCTGACTGCAATTACTGTGGTGCGATAAGGTTTCAGTATGAGACACCTGAGTTTTGTTGTAGAAAAGGAAAAGTACAAGTACATATACCAGAGGTTCCTGCAGAGCTGAGAAGGTTATTCACAAGTCAAGTGGATGAATATGCAAAATATTTCAGGAAACATATACGTTATCTCAACTCGCATTTCGCCTTCGCAAGTCTAGGGGTTACCCTTGACCGTAGATATAACAGTCCAATTAGGACCGGTATTTATACATTTCGAGTTCATGACGGTTTGTACCACCGTCTGGACCACCTGGTGCTAGGTGGACATGGTGCTCGGCATCTGCAACTCTACTTTTATGATACAGAAGATGAGGCCTTGTCACATAGAGTCGAAAGGTCCCCTGATCTTGATATCAACCTCGTCCGGAATATCCTTGCAATTCTGCAGGATAACCCATATGTTCGTACTTTTAGGAGAAATGGTGCTTTTCCAAACTTGGATGACTACCGGATTGAACTTAATACAAATATCACTCCTGACCAGAGAAGGTACAATGCCCCAACAGCATCCCAAGTTGTTGCTATCTGGATGGAAGGGAACGATCCACAGAGATGTTTTGATAGAAGTGTGGTTGTATATGGAAGGACTGATCGTCGTCCGCAGTATATCTGAGCATACCATGGTTGTTATGACCCATTAGCTTATCCTATATATAACCCACGAGGGGAAACAGGATGGAACAAGTTTATGCCATACAGTGGGGATCCAGTCACTAGACCATCTGCAACCCCGGCTTCTACTGATGTTAATTACATGGATGACGGGGCTGCCAGTGGTTATCAAGGTATTATCTCCAAATATTAATTTCTGCTATAATACTCGTACTATGAAAATTATAACGTGATCTAATAATTTATCTATCTTGCAACTGATAATACTATATTATAACATGATCTAATAATTTATCTATCTTGCAGCCGGTAATATTAACGAAAATCAGGCAGAAGAAGGCGACAATGATGTACAAGAAGGTGACTGGCTAAGTGGAGTTGCGGATGCAGCACAATAACTCCAAATGGTCTCCCACCGCACGAGCTGAAGCTAAAAATCAACTATCCTGTGATTCTTTTCCGCAATCTTGATCCGAACAACGGCTTGTGCAATGGCACAAGGCTAATGGTCAGAGCATTGCAAGATAATGCAATTGATGCTGAGATTGTTGCTGGACAGCATGCGCGGAAAAGGGTGTTCATACCAAGGCTCCCATTGTCTCCCTCGGATGATATTTCTCTTCCTTTCAAGTTCAAGAGAAAACAGTTCCCAGTGAGGTTGAGTTTTGCCATGACGATAAATAAATCGCAGGGACAAACCATCCCTAACGTTGGGATCTACCTTCCAGAGCCCGTGTTCTCGCATGGACAGCTTTATGTTGGTTTGTCAAGGGGGGTGTCCAGATCAACAACAAGAATTTTGGCAAAATCAAAAGAGGATTTGGATCCTACGGGGAAGAACACCAAGAATATAGTTTACAGAGATGTCCTAAATTGGTGATTGACTGTGTGTATACTGAAACCATTTTCTCAGTCGTCATATTATTTTTGTGGGCATGTTGGTAAACCATTTTACTCACTGTGCATATGCAGCTAAAATTTATTACTTACAGGGATTTATCACACAATAAGTTGGAGGGCTCAATTCCTCATGGCCTTTCACATCTGCCATCACTCATGGTTTTGTAAGTTTTCAGATCCCTTATGAATTTCATGTCTTACAATTTAGGTATAAACAATTGCTAATACTAACCTTTGCGAGTTTTACTGATGGGTACGATTTATGAACACCGCAGACACCACTTGAAACCAGCAAGGTTAAGATGACGGCGCATGAGACTTGGGAATTTTTTGGTGGCCTGCTTCTAGCTGCTTGATTGCTCCCCTTACTGACAAGAAAGCTATATGGCCGCGTAGTTCGTTGGGAATGTGTTGCTGAAATACCTTGGTTGGTGCTGAAATGCTATTAGTTTTCCTGTATTTTTTTTCTTAGTTCTCTCAGTCCTTAGCTAAGTGTTATGTTCGTCATCTTGAGGCTACGCTGATCCAGTTTGCAAAGTTAAAGTACTATTTGCATAATACGGTATGTGTACCACTGTAAATTTTTCTGATGGCCTGGGCGCCTGCTTCTGAAATCAGCTGGCTTGTCTTGCATGGTACTGTGCGGTGCATGCTACTGTTGCCGTGAGCCAGCAGCTTGTCGTACTAGATGGCCGGATAGACTGACTAAAGAATCTGATGACTTATGATCAGTTTTGCATTGCATTTCTCAAAACTAAGATTTCAGTTTAAATAAAACAGGTAGCATTTGCATAGCAGCATGTTAATCTGTTATGCTCCATAATCATAGAAAGAACCAAGAGCACTGAACAATTTGCTGAATGTGCTATTTTTTTCTCGGTTCTTTGTTGAGACGCAGAGGATGCCTATCCTGCTCTCAGAAACCACAATTGTTCTTGAATTGTATACATGCTCAAATACAATTGTGTAAAAGTTAAACTATGTCAAAAAAAATTGGTTGTTTTCATAAGCATCCCCAAGATAAAGCCGTAGCGTTAGCACGGGCATTATACTAGTATCTAGAAAAACCAGAACAATTTATAATCTGAAATAGATGGAGTAATAAGTTAGGTTTCTCATAGTCTCTTTGAGACACATTGCTAGAAGTAGGGATTAGCATGATATATTTTGGGCCAAGGTATATTTTATTTGTCCAGTAAAGTTATTATTATTAAATGAAAAGCAAGGTCAAAATATTATTATATTGACAATCGAAATTTGTTTACAATAAAGAAAAAAAGTCAAAACGAGAAAAATGCTTGTACTAAATCAAATTCCTTAATTTTTCTCAAGTTTTGAAAAATATACTAGGTAACATCTAGAACTACGTCCAATATGAATTTGTTTAGATACATATAAATCGTTCGATGTAGAACAAATCTAATCTAAATCTGAAGTGACTAAAGGAATGGATGGAGTACTACTAATCACCACTTGTACCGGGAGCCATGCAGCACAAAACGCCTTACGGAACTTGCGTAGCTCCAGGATTTCGGGGATGTCATATGGGTTCGAAGGGATCAAGTCGACAAAGGGAATTTCTTCCGTGTGCCTGAAGTAAGAAGCGTATACCGTACAATTAGGAGGTGTTTTGTTGCACAGCAAAGATCAAGTTCTAGGGCTTACCGCGTCGGGTTCGTCGTCGTCGCCTCGTTCCGGCTTCGGCTGCGGCTCCAGCCCGTGATCGCGATCGGCAGCCTTCGGGGAGCGCAAGTGGGACGCACGCGTGCGGGCCTGAATCCTGATCGGCAGCGGCGAGGGGCCTCGCCGGCCCAGCGAATGGATGTGCGTGACCCTGCTAGCCGGCCGCGCGCTATGCTACGCAACGGTGACGCCCGAGGGAGGAAACCAGGACGCGCATAGCGTGAGCGCTGCCATGTGCGCGTAAACGTACTTGAGTTTTGGAGGGCGCCTCCTTTTTTTCTTCTTGGGAGAACCCTACCATGTGGCATATATACTTTTTTTGTGCGAGAAATATACACGGGAACTAAAAAAACAGAAGCAGTTCGTTTAAGATTTTTTTTTATGAAAGTTCGTTTCGGATTGGTTTTTCTCTAAATCATTATTTGGAGATCTATTTAAATAAAAATTACTTTTTATATATTTCTCACTCTCCAATAATTTTTCTATATTTTGTGCGTACTCTAAATACTCCCATTCTCTATTTTTAGCTCATGAGAAATTTGAAATAAAGGATGATTATATTTGGATTACCAATTAAATAAGTAGGCTGTTTTTTCACCAAAAATCTCTGTTTCTAACAATTAGAATAGATATAGAGTCTTTTGGAGTTGCTCTTAGAACAACTTAAGATCATAGATAAAATTGGATATGAAAAAGTAAAAAAAAAAAAACTCTTCAAGACAACTTAGTCCCTTAAAGTACTAACATGCCACATCAGATTCTCTAAAATGGGCTCCCTTTGTTTTTAACCTCTAGGTAGTATTTAGTACCCCCTCCGTTCCAAATTATAAAATGTTTTGGCTTTTTCTAGATACATTGCTTTTGTTATGTATCTAGGCATAATGTATATCTAAGTGCATAGCAAAATCTATATATCTAGAAATATCAAAAATGTCTTATAATTTTGAACGGAGGGAGTACAAAGCAGTTTGACATGTAAAGACTTTTTTTATAACAACATGTAAAGACTTTGGTTGCTGGGGAAGTCACACCTTGCTCTCTCCATATTAAAAGGGAGTGCACTTTTATGTTTGGTCTAAGTCAAATTATTTTGAGTTTAACAAAGTGCTATTACAAAATGGTATCAATAATTATAATTCTAAATATGTATACGGTAAAAATATATTATATGATTAATTTAATGGTCCTTATTTTGATATCATAAATATATTAATATAACTTTGTAGAAGTTTGGTCAAACATAAATTATTTGACTTAGTAATTACCACTAACTTAAAATTACTTTATAATATACAAATATGATCAAACAAAAATATTTCAGAAGGTATTGATCAAACAAAAATTGATTGGCTTAGCACTATATTATAAATATCAACCTAATTGGTACCTATTTAGGATATGATTGGTTGTCTGCACTAATCTTGGCCTGCATTAGATCTTATACAGTACTCTCTTCATCCTATAATAAGTGCACTTAAAGCATTTAAACTTTATCCCAAAATAAGTGTACATGTCGCTATGGACTACCTAACTTTAGTAGCCTTTTTTTTAGCTTTCTCTATTCCCAAGGTGCACTAATTATATGTTGGAACAACTTTAGTAGGGATATATAGATAATTTCCCTAGTATCCTTGATCTCTCCAACAAAATCTAGAAATACACTTATTTTAGGACGGAGGGATGTAATCTAAGCCAGTATAAATAAATATATGCAATGTGTTGGTGTTTGATTATCCTTCACTTGCAAATATAAAGTAATATTATTTTATATTGGTTAAATTTCTTCATTCACAACGGTCTTGATGCAACACAAGCTCTAAAAATGTGTGGGTCCCATCCCATAGACGTAGTAACTGCCAAGATTGATCTTGTGACACCAGATATAGGCGGCCGTTTTTCTCGTGGCGGGGAGTGATTTGGCACAAATTAAACATCCTGGGACTGCTGCCTGCTAGGTGCTGCTTTCTCTAGAGCCTGTTTGATCATTAGACTACTACTCCAGTTGTTAGTCTAATTAAAGTTTACATGTGCATTATTGTTTAGATAAATGGACAACAAATTAAAGAAGAATTTTCCTACTTGCATCTCATCCATCCCCGTCTAGGCCTGCGTAGGCAGCCCTAGTGTGAGCAGCAGCAAAATCATTAAACCCTTTTAACTTGGAAGCACGTGACGATCACATGTTATTTAAATCCGATTCCCTTTGAATGTTAAGTAGTTTCACTATACATCATTTCTTTAAGTTGTTTTCCTTGGTCAGGTTATGCGTGAGCATCCAAGAATAATTGCTTGTTTTCTTGTATCCATGTGTTTTGAAAGTTCGATCTCACAGAATATTAGAGTTGTTACTTTGCCAAGATTTTTTTTTCTCTATTAGATAGATCTACCACTGTTTTGGTTTCATTTGTGATTTAGTAACTATATTTTTTAATCACGTCATAACCTGTACACATTTTTTCATATACTAGATGCTTCTTGTTAATTATTTATCATAAATTTTTATTTTGTAAATCTGAAGTCGAGTTTCTTGTGCCATCAAGGTTCTGCAAAGCTGAAACGACCCACCCTGGTCACAAGTCTGGAACCGAACGCAGCAGAGAGAGACGCGACCCGGGCGGGCAAGGGCAAGGCAGGTCACTGCATGCAGGCGTCGGATGGACCCCGATTTCTGAGGGCGGGCCGGCCGGGACCGGGAGAGGGGCCGGCGGATTGGCGGTCGAACACCCAGACCCAAACCCAAAAAGCATTTGTGCTTTCCCATCCTTTCCCACCTTGTGCATTTTCTGTCCCATCTGATATCTTTACTTTTGCAGGAACCAGCTGTACTTTTGCAGGGAGCAGCAGCAGCTGTTGTAGGACGATCGGCGATGGCATGGAACGGAATGCAACCGCACTAGTGTATTTTGAATCTGTTTTTTTTACTCACACAACACGGTCGTACATTATCGCAACCGAATAGTAGTACTGTATGTATTTGCATCGCATCTTTCATCCTTGGAGTAAAGCATTCTGCATCGTGCCAAATCGCTCTACTTTTTTTTTTATTCCGGACGGAGTAAGTAATTTATTTTTATTTTTTAGAAAAGAACCAGATTACATCCTACTTGTTTTGTTGTGCATCTGGTGGGGCTCGCTCGCGGCTCGTCCCGATCCGTACGTGTGTGTATCTGGCTAGTCCGGAGTCCCTGGTCAACAACAATAGCTAAGGCTGGCGGCACCAAGGGTGAGGGAGGGGAAAGAAACGGCGACAACGATCGGAACAGACCAAGCAATGCAAATGCAACGGCGCAGCGCACGATGGACGGATCGTTGTCCTGGAGTACTTAGGTGCAAGGCATGCATGCCGGGGGACACAGATCCGGTGCAGTTGTTACTGCTACTGCAAGATAAGCAGTGGGTCCACCTCAGCCATCCACAAGTGAAGGAACGGCTTGGATGAGAGCTCTCCTTCTCCCTCTTTTTTTTTTTTGTATCATTTAATTTTCTATCACCCTCTGCTAATAGTCGGTTCTTGACTGAAAAAATTAGAGATCAGAAAAGAGAAGGCATAAATATTACAATAATACAATTAAGACATGATAGCCCGTTAACAGTATTTCCTTTATCTAAAAAAGCCCGTTAACAGTATAATGACATAGTATATTGCATATATTTTACTTAGGACTGGGTTAATTATAAAACATTGCACAGCGGTAGGCTAATTAGCGAGATGAATCTATTAAGTCTAATTAATCTATGATTAGCACATGTTTACTGTAGCACCACATTGTCAAATCATGGACTAATTAGACTTAATAGATTCGTCTCGTTAATTAGTCTCAATCTGTGCAATTAGTTTTTGTAATTAGTCTATGTTTAATACTCCAAATTAGTGTCCAAACATCCTATGTGACAGGGATTAAATTTTAGTCTGGGGAACCAAACACCCCCTGTAATCATTTTTCAAATTATTGCATCATGTACAATTAACCTATACTTACGTAACATATTCTCTAAAAGTGCCGAACATCTATCCCATGGTTAAAACTGCAACATGTGCGAACTGAGCCTAGCTCAGTTGGTTAGGTTCCTTATGGTGGAATCTGCCCACCCGGGTTCAAGTTCTCGACTTGGCATGAATGCTCGCATTTTTCTAGATTTATTCTAGGATTTAACGGCGTTGTGCTTTCAGTGGTAGGCGACGTTCCTGTCGACAGCGAGACGTCTGTGGTGACTTCGTCAATCTCGAGATGTGCCGGCAAATCTTTTCGGATGTGCTCATAGGGGTAGGGTTTACGTACCTATATTCACAGGGGTGAGTGCGCGTACGTGTTAAGTGTCTACGCTTTGTACTTGTGTAATTCGCAAAAAAAAAACTGCAACATGTACAATTAGACAAAAGAAGGAATATTTTGCAAAGGTTTTTGTACCGAAGTGCGTAGCTTTGCTCGTCTCAGTAATAAAATGGCGCCAAACACTTCTTTGCTGCTGCCATTTCCTTCCAAAAGGGTCGTTGGTAGAATAAAGTAAAGAGAAAAGAAGGAAAAAGGAAGTCTCTCATCCAAGCCGTTCATTCTCCTATGGATGGCTCAGGTGCAGCCACTGCTTATCTTGCAGTAGCAGTAACAACTGCACAAGATCTGTGTCCGTACCACCAGCAATTCCCGTGCAGCTTAGCAGGCGCGAGAGAGGGCCTTGTTTAGATACCGAGGCAAATTTTGCATAGTAAACATCGCGTCACACGGTAGCAATTTTGTTTTTATTTGGCCCTTGTTTAGTTTCCAAATCCAACCCCAAATTCCACTATGCAAAAAGGAGATTCCCCATCACATTAAAATGTCGGTAAATGCATGGAGTACTAAATGCAGATGAAATCAAAAACTAATTGCACAGTTTTGTTGTACTTTGCGAGACGAACATTTTGAGTCTAATTAATCAATTTTTGGACAATTTTTTACACTAAAAAACAAAACGCGCTACAGTGTTCCGACAGGAACACTGTAGCGCGCAGATCCAAATCTGTGCCGATTCCGGATCTAAACACGGGCTTGGTAATAATTGTCCAAACATTGATTAATTAGGCTTAAAATATTCGTCTCGCAAAGTAGAACAAAACTGTGCAATTAGTTTTTGATTTCATCTACATTTAGTACTTCATATATGTGCCGACATTTTAATGTGACGAGAAATCTTCTTTTTGCATAGTAAAATTTAGGGGTGAATTTGGGTATCTAAACCAGGCAGAGAGAGACGCTGCAGGTACTGGCACTTCCACTACACGAACCACAGTACCCATAAGTACACACAGACTACTACTCGTACTTCGGTGGTGTCGTCTGAATATAATATACCTTGCAGATTCTGAAAACAAAAAAAAAATTTAAACTCCTCATGTTTGGGACCTGCTGGAAGCATCATGGAATATACTAGTACTATATCTAGTAATAGTACACAACAAAATGCTGATAATTCATCAAACTAGTGCAGGTGATGACAAAGCCGCATCAAAATGCAGGAAACATGCCATATTAGTTAGATTCTATCTGTGCACAGTGCACAACAAAGTGATGATAAGACAATAATAGGTGCCATATCTCATCAGTTAATAATACTGCTCCATGCTCACAGATGAAAATGGGAATAAAAGTAGCACACCACGCATACAATGCATGAAGGATACATAGGGATGTGTTTTCACACTAGCAGTGATAACTGACACAACTTTGAAGTAACATAGCTAGTACGTACTACTCAATGATACTTAGGACAGACGACGAAGACTATGGAATTATAAAGACGTACTCCTACTACTTGTAGATAAGGAACAGCAGCGGCTTTCTGTTTGGAGCGGGCCCTTGTGTTCTCGCCGGGTCTCGGCTTGCATCCCAACTCAGTCGTCAGAGTCGCCGGAGACGTAGATGGCGCGCGCGGTTCTTGCCGCGGCCTGGGAAACGGCCACAGCAACAAACACACTCTTGACGAGATCCTACAGCACAATCAAAGGGTCAAGCAGAAACTTGCACAGATATAAAAAATACGAAAAGCAAATGCCTCTGTACTTACAGCGTCTGCATCGGGCACGTGGAGGGGTGCGATGAGCGGCGCGACGGCCTGGCCGAGGATGACTGGCGGCGAGTGATCAGCAGCGAGGCACATCCCGAGGAAAGCCTGCTCCCCCGGAAGCTGAGGAAGACCGGCGCTAGGGTAGGCGGCGTGGGCGAGTTGCACTATGCCATACCATCCGCGCATGATCTCCAGCGCGCAATCCATCTTGTTGTTGGAGTGTCCCTGCCCTGCCAGCGCCACCGCCCTGTTGAGGGCTGCCTTCACCTCCGAGGACTTGGTGGCGAGCTCTGCCTTGGCGGTGGGCGGCACAATGTCATCCACCGCCCACAGGGCATCGAGTCCCTGGGTGGTGATGAAATCGTGAAAGACGAAAGCTCCCTGAAAGGATTGGAAAAACAGTCAGAAACAAGCAAGCAGGATCCGTGGAGATGCTTCGCGGATAAACAAAACCCCAACCCAACCGAAACCAACCCCAATCCATGCACCAACTGATCGAACATACCTTGAGACATGCCTCACCGTCGTCCGCCTCCGCTGCTGGCTCTCCCGGCTCAGGGAGAGCAGCACGAGGGAGCAGGTGGACGGCGCGGCTTCCCGAGCCGCCCGGCGCCACCACGGCCGTCGCCGGGACCGCGACCACGGCGTGCACACCGGGAGGCAGGCGAGCGCCCACCGGCACGAGCAGGAGACGCGCGGGCATGAAGCCGCCGCCAGCGAGCACGAGCTGTCCGGCGGCGCCGCCGGGGAGGCGCACGGCCTGGGTGGCGGCCATTCCTTTCGGTTTGTGTTGGCGACGGGGGTTTTGGGGTAGGCGTGGGCTGCGAGTGCTCTGCTCAGGCGAGAATGTGAGGCAGGGTGCGGTGGGAAGAAAGTGCCTCGAGTTCGAATTTTATAGCGGAGCGAGGAGGCGAGGACGGGGACGGCCGCGCACGGCGTTCGGCGCGCACAGGACAGGAAGGAATCCGATCCGTTTGCCTTTTTCTTTTCTATCCACTCTATCGCTCTGGCTTGGAGAACAAAAAGCGACAGTAGAAAGTAATCACAAATTTCAAAACCAATGAAAATATCGTGATCTAAAAAAATGAAATAATCACAAATTTAATCAAGCACGAAACATTTTTTATAGAAATCTTTTTAAGATACAAATATTTATATGTTTTAATACGTCTGACTAAATTTGTGATTGTTAAAGCACAAATTTCCATTTTTCTTAAAAGAAAAGAGCGAGTACATGGCATTGCGCATTGAGAGAATTCGTTCATTGCCACTAAAAATTATAACACTTCCTTCATTGCCATCAAAATTCCCTCATTGCCATAAAATAATTTTTATGTTTCCCTGATTGCCACTTCTGTTAAAACTTATCGAGGTATACTCGCAGACAGCTGGGGCCCACCGTTTATCCTCCGTTAGGGTCGCCAGACGAAAGCGGCGGGAGGACTTGTTCCCAGCGCACCGTCGTAGAGGCTGGAGCTCGCCCCTGCGCCACGCGTGACCAGGCTGCAGCTCGCCCACGCCGCCATGGCCGGGGCTCGAGCTCGCCCCGCGCCGGTGACGGAGATGCCCCCGAGCAGCCCGTGCGCCCGTGCTCGCCAACGGAGGAACGACGGCATCCATCTTGCCCGCCACCCTGCTCTCTTGCGGTCCTGCCTCCTCATCACGCTGGCCCGCGTCGCGTCATAGGGTCAGGGTCGCGCGGGCACGGACGGAGCGGGCGACTGGGCGCGGCATCCCCGGACTAGGCGCACAAAGACGCGCGTGGCGAGCGGGCCGGAGCGCCGGGCAAGCAGCTGCGTCGCGGACATGGGGCGCCGGGAGGGGCCGAGCGCGTGGCTGGGGACGGCCGCGAAGGCACGGCGAGCAGGAAGCAGCTGGGCGCGCGAACCGCCGAGCGGCTCGGTGCAATCGGGAGCTCAAGCGCGGACGAAACGGAACGACGGCGTTGCTAACGGCAGGTGACGGAAATGGCAACTAGGGAAACACAAAATGAAATTTTTGAAATTTTAATGATAATAAAAGAAGTGCTATAAATTTTCGTGGCAGCGGAGGAATTTTCTGTTGGGCATTCCACTTCACGTTACCACAGGATCGGATGTGCATGCCAGTTGCGCGCGAGCAGTTGAGCCCAGGCTCCCCCGTCCGTTCCACATGTTCAAAAAAAAAATCTGCATGCTGCGGGTGCTGCAGGATAGGAGGGCACGGGTAAAATTCCCATTATTTTCTTTTTTTTTTTTTAAAAAGGAGCGGGTAGTACATATATGACCGAGAAATTGAAATCCCTTGATCTGGACACGTACGCAACCTACCATGATTCACCTGTGTAACGTTCCTAATGCCAGCTTCAAGGTGCTGCCAATCGAACTCGCCGCGCATGCTCTTCACGTCGCAGCTGAAGGCATACTCGATCTGGCAGGATCTCCGTCGGGTGCGTCTGGCCGAGGAGGGGCTTCGAGTGCGGCGTCGAGCAGAATGTGGATGATGGAGACCAGCCCTTGAAATGACGTCACGGTCTTCGTAGTGACTCTTCTGTTGCAATATAATATAGGAGTCCTCCGCGGTGTGGACGAGACATCCACATATGCCCCGAGTGCCATGTGGACCGTGTCCGTAGATATCCCATGAGGCGCCGGTGTACACGTAGTCAGCCTAGCACTGCGTCCTGGAAATTTAACTTGACTTCGAAGAAATTTTAAATAAATAAATCAGCAAGAAATTTGATCGCGCATGCGAGGTGTACGTTGATACTAAGTACATGGTGACAGAAGTTGAGTCACATACGCGTTGTTTGAATAATATATAGACTAATAATACTCCATTTAGTCCACTTTAGTTTCTCTTTGCTAATTACTTAACTACTAGTTGTTAGTTTTTGTGTGGGTTAAAAAATAGTCTATTTTTCGGATGGTTTAGAACTAATTTTTAAATGACTAAATGTTACTTCATCTGCTTCAAATTATAAGACATCATGTATATCTGTATCTAAGTATATACATATATAGTAAAAATTATGTATCTAAAAAGTCAAAATGTTTTTATAATTTTGAAATGGAAGGACTAGTCATTAATAATTGTATAAAAAGAACTTAACTTACCTCTCTATTTCGGAAGCCATGGTGATAGCTTTTGGCACGGATAGGCAGGAAGTGGGCGGACATGTCTATTGCCTCCTGGTACTGCCAACCATATGGACTGAAAGATTAGAGCAACTCCAACACTATTGCTTAAGCCAGGCTCTCTATTTTCCTTCTTTTTTGCGTTCTTGGCTGTGTTTAGTTGTGTAAAAATGTGTAAAAATGTGTAAAAAAAGTACTGTAGCACGTTTTGGCTTTATTTGGCAAATAGTGTCCAACCGTTGACTAATTAGGTTCAAAACGTTCGTCTCGCAAAGTACAACAAAACTGTACAATTAGTTTTTTATTTCATCTACATTTAGTACTCCATGCATGTATCGCAAGTTTGATGTGACGGGGAATCTTTTGTTTGCACAGTACTTTTTTTGAGGAAGCAAACACAGCCCTTGTCTGCTTGTTCCTGTTGCGTGAATGTTTCCTGGCCTGAATCTTGAACAGAGAGAGAGCAACTGCCCTCTGGGGCTCTGGCTTTTGCAGCAGCAGCAGGCCAGCTGCACAACCTGCAGCAGCGCTGCAGCCTTTCAGGATTCCGGCAAAGACCAGCCCCGTGTCTTCTTGGCCCGCACGAAATGGCGCCGCGGCGCATGCTGTTCAGCTGTTGTATCCAAAATACCATACTGCCCTTGCAGTAAAATATCTTTTGTGTTTTCTACCGGAGATATATTTCTGCTGTTTTCTTTTTGAACCTGAAAATTATTGCATGCCTCCCTCCACCGTTCCCGTGATCGCCCCGCCGCTCCCCAACACAAGCTGCCAACACGTACGAATCCGCTGTCACCTGCTCTGCTCTGCTCTGTGCTATTTAAATGGTGTTTGATCCGAGGAATAAAGTTTAGTAGATATCACATCGGGTATTTGATACTAATTAAAAAAAACTAAATATGAGTCTAATTAGGCTTAATACATTAGTCTCAATACGCCTCGCCATGTGTCCCAGCACAACTCTGAATGAAGAGATCGACGTCGTACGTCGTTGACAGCAGCATGGGCGTATGGAGCTTCGTCGTCTCGTCCCTGCTGCTGAAAGCCTGAAACCCATGATGAGCAGATTATACTAATAGCATGAGCATGGTATCGATCTCACTGTCAGATTTAATTTAATCGATTGCATTTGCATTTGATCCTCCGGGCTCCGGTACTATAGTTCATCGATATGGTCCATTCATATATGTTTCATGCCTCCGAATTGAAAGATCATAGCACGCGTGTATAGATGGGTACAAATCTGTCTGCAACGACGAACTGTTGGGCATTTCGTGTGTGTCTTGAGCTCTTTGATGTGTAGTAGCTGTGTCTCGTGAGATCACCATTCTGAATAATTATGGCTTACTGTTTGGTCACTGTTAGAGATTCTTAATTAAGGCATGGCTGTTCTTTGGAAGCAACAGCATCTGATCTGTTTTCAGCATTTTTATTGGTGATGATGATATATTGCTGTGCTACTTGTTGGCGTGGGGAGTGTTTTTTGTCCCTAGTTGTATGGTTGCTTAGCTTAGCCTAGTTCTTTTTTTGGTAAAAGTTGTATTAGCTAGGCCATTTCTCTTAGTATATTGTAATGAAACATTGAGAGGCATTTGGTGAAAGAACTTGGTGAAATAGTGAGTGGAGAAGGAGCTCACCACTATGTATCATATAGTCATATATATATATATATGCACTTTCCTTCTCATTATTGTCCTGTGTTTTTTTTCTCTTCATTCAATATATGTACAATAATATTATAGGGTGGCCAGCCTTGTCTGCTTCACCAACTTCAGCGGAATTTTTTTTTGTCTTGTCTACCAACTGTACTTTTGACTACCTCATACATTCCGTTAGGACAAGACGTCTTAATTTTGACTAATTTGTTGTGTCCATGGTTTTTTGACACAAAATTGGTGTTTAGATTTATATTTAAAAATGTAGTATTACACTTAGTTATGATTATTACCCTGTTCGCTTATGCTGATACTTATGCTGATTTGTTGTGAGAGGAAAACATTGTTCATTGGCTGAAAAGTAGTTCAAGCGAACAGGATATATGATTTTGTGAGTCACATAAATAACATATTAATGAAGTAACTGTAGTTAAAGACTTGTCCTAAAGAACCAAACTATGTAATAGTACTACAGTAGATCGATCATTCGACTATCCGCCGGAAATAGAAAGCAACTAGCCAATACCCCGCACGTTGCCGCGGGTTAGCCAAAGAAAGTGATTGGTTCAGCACATGATTTTGTTCTACATATTTGTTGTTTGTGACACTATAACGATATAAATGAATACTTTAGAGTAACTACCTATTATAGTAAGTACTTATACTTAAATAAGAAAGGTTACACCTGAAAAAGGTGCTAAAAAGAACTGATGGCAGTATAAATACTGGCACCAGTGAGATTTGACCTTCTCATCTGGTAGCATCCAAATATAATTTTGGCAAGTTTCATAGAAGGAAAATAGATCTCCCTGGAAGCATTTTGATTTTAAGGGATGCCAAACGTGTAAATATAAGCATATAGCAAACAGATACTAAGCACACCTTAGGCAGATATGGATAGACTGGCATGGTACAGCCAATACCAAACCAAAAACTTCACAGACTAAGGTACCTCCATTTGTTAAAATAGCAGCACGTGCAGTCTAAATAGGGCAATACCTCAGTACATTGAATGTAGAAGGGGGTGTTTAGTTGGGGTGAAAAGGGTGAAAAATGTACTGTAGCACGTTTTGATTTTATTTGGCAAATAATATCCAATCACGGACTACTTTGGTTCGAAAGTTTCGTCTCGCAACTTTCCACCTAACTGTGCAATTAGTTTTTTTTTCGTCTACATTTAATTCTCCATGCATGTGCCGCAAGATTCGTTACTGTAGTTTTTTAGGAAAACTTTTTGGGAACTAAACCAGGCCTAAGTGATCCAGATTCAGGAGTAAATGATCTCAAAATGGTAAAACCTACGTAGTTCCCCACAGGTTTAGCAGGTAGTTTCCCAGTAGAATTCTGAACTTGTACAGTACTCAATGGGAACTCCAGTTTTTGGACCACCTTGAACAAAAAAGGTAAGCAGGAGGAAGATAAAACTCGGGACCCATAATCTCCTAACAAAAATAGGAATAAAGTGCCAATGATACGGCAACAGCATGGTAGTAGTACATCTCCAAATGAGCATTAGAAACTTGTTCATATGGTATTTTAAGATTTCATGCTTTTTTTGCATTCGGTAACACCTCGGTAAAATCCCCTCGAAACACATCTGTGATGCCTCCAAATTTGTTGAATAAGGCGAACACGGTTACATATCTCTAAACATCATACGTGAGATGTGCCAACAGATCTAGCGTACATCTGACTAAAAGGTAATCACTGAATGATGAGCACAATTGCTCTAAACCGCAGCCTAATCCGGTGGCATGACGGAACAAAAATATAAAGGACAATATCTAAACTAAAATATCAGAACAATGAGCCGGTATACCAGTAGTAGGCTGAGCAGGCACATGACAACCTGCAGATGGCTTTGATGGGGCGGGGAAGTTTGTGGGGAAGTCCTCAGCTTTATGACCTGTATGTATTGCATCAAGTGGAAAGCTAACATATCACTGTGGATATGAACACCTCAAGGAAGCAGCATGGTATAAGAAGAGTGAAATTCCATTTTGGTACTGAATCCCCCACTCATCCTCTAATATGGCACCAAAGGTCATACATGCTTTGTGTTTAGGCCCACACCGAGCCAGGCTCATGTTAAGGAATCTTAGTCCAAACGTATGCACAAAGTATCGTTACAAATTTGCAGAGACTAAAATCGCACAATGATCCTGAATATTAACCAAGGTCTGCTAACCGAACACGACAAGGAACACTAAATGCATCCACACAGAATTTGAAATCTTTCATAGACACTCAGTTTTTTTTTTTTGTTTGACATTACAATCCAAAGCACTATTTAAAGAATATATATCATGAAAGAAGCTGCGTGATCCCCAGTTATCTGTTTACAACGTGGCGATCTGCACAATGCATGAATTTTCAGAATTAAGTATCATGTACTATTTTTTGACCTCTTTGTGTTCAATTTCTTTTTTATTTGGTATGGGGAAAGTAATTTTTTTATGAAGCAAATTCTGTCACTGATAGAAGCAAACACAAACTCCACAAATCATGAGAGAGATGGCGTAGAAACTAAACTTTCCTTTCTTTTTTTTGTTCCAGGACTTGGTAACAACTCACTTTAAGAAACGCAGTAGAACATTTAAGGGGCCATATTTTTTTTTTTTTTTGGCGTTGCTAATTATGAGGAGCAAACAGGCTATATGATACTGTAGGTACAAAATGGAAACACATCCGGAAGAACATTTATGGTGCCGGTCATTGTCGGTGGACTGTCGAATCTGTACCATCTAGTGTCATTGAAGCATTAGTAGTGACTTACCAATCATTTGGCTCGCCTAAGTACCAGTACTTGGTGGTACTCTTTCGGGGTTGCAGGCCATAACCTGCACTGCTACCCCTGCTACTCCCAATTTGGTGTCCACTACCCTGAAGGCAGCACTCCATCATGCCTCAACACAGAAGAGATGAGCAGTTCCATAACCTGAAACTGGATGGGAAAATTTTTCTTTGTTATCTATTCAATTGAGAAACCATTAAGAAATCTGTAGGGTGAAGATTAACCGAAGGGGGAATGGTGTCATCATAATCTTTGTCTATATTTAATAAGGCTAAATATAAACCAAAAAGTTGAGAATAATACCTGTATGCTCTAACAGAATGCTTGAGGTTGACATCTGAAAGAATATCAGAGGTAATTATGGGGACAGCTGCAGTAGACAAGTTTTTTGCTTATAAGAATTTAAAAAGCAGTGAAGCATGCGGAACAAAGAATCAACACTCAGAGCCAGCTTACCATATTGCTGAAGAACCCTCAGCGCCAATGCACTTAATGCACACCTAGCAGCCTTGAGATAACCCTTCACATATATCACGAGGATGCTCCTTGTCCTTGATATCCTACTAAGGTGTTTATGGGACCATAGACATTCGATGAGCAGGGAAGTATTACTTCATGATGGCAGCTAAACAATTAACATTGGCAAAGCGGTTAACAGGTACCGGATTTGTGGTGAAATATTTTTCATTGAAAACTCTGAAACTTACTGAAAGGGGAAAAAAGGTGCTTCAAATTAGTCAAGAGGTTTCACTTGGCCTTAACTGCAGAAGGTGTATCCTACATTGCAATTCTATTTGAGTGGAAAATGTTAAGCAAAATAACACATATATAAGAACCACAGGGGCATTGCTAAGCATACGATTCGTGAAATAAAAAAAAATGGAACAACTATGAATTAGTACAAATCAAGAGAGAAAATTATGGACAACTAATCTATCACAAGCTGCCACGATGAGATCAGGAAACACCATGTAGCTACATTACAATAGCATAGTCTAACCATGGTACTGGATATTGTATGAGGGAATAAAAATTCAACAGCTAATCTGCTCAAAAGCTGAGCTCAATAAGCAATGGAAGAGCGCATAAATCATAAAAATGCATAGATGTAAGGTTAAAAAGCATGCATCACATCGTAGGGAATCAATTGGAAGGCAAACAGTACAGTAACACACCTGTAGAGGAAATAAAAGAAAAGAGCAATGCAGATGGCACTACCCATCACAGATCCAGCCATCCAGGGGCATGGCGAAGTCAGGGCCATATCGTGGCTGAGATGTCGCTGGACACCAGATCGTCGCCCCCACCGCTGCCAGGATCCTCCATGGGCGCGGCAAAGAAGTCCAGAGCCAGGTTCATGACTTGAACAGTGCATCGGCATACATGTATGACGAAACCCTAGAATAGGAAAGCAAATCAATTTATGGAAGACGGAGATCAGAGAGTCAGAGTAAAATAAAGGGTTATTTGGATTGGTACCATTACAATTCTCAGAGTTTGGAGATCTACCATTACAATTTACGTATTCGGAAATGTACCATTATAATTTCATCTTTCAGTGATTGATGCCATTATCTACGTCTTCCAGCTACTTGGACCCACTTGCAGGCGTATGCGTACTGTACGCTTTTCCGTAAGGACGTTTTTGCCCCTGTGCCAACTGTGAAAGGAGCCTGCGTCCGTGGCCTCATCTCTCACTCTCTCCTTCCTCCTCTCGCTCATTGTCTCTCACTCTCACCTCCTCCCGACGCGGCGACGGCGGCGTAACCCTAACCCTAGCCGCCGGCGACCTGAAGGTCCCGCCCGCGCTCTCCTCCCTCGGCCGCCCCCACGCTCCCCTCCCAGATGGTGTTCCGTTGAGCGCAATGGCTGATCTTGCAGACATGGAGCACGGAGAGGAGAGGTACGGTTGTTCAAGGGTCTTGCGCCAATCTTGAATCTCTTGCATTTGAGTACCGACGCGAGTAGGTTGTGAAATTGCGCTGACCCAAGTATTTTTCTTTGGGATTTGTTGATTGCTGCTAGGACTTGGTTGTTCTCCTTAGAGATAAAAGTTGAAGGTTTCTGTACTATAGACAGTAATGGTAGGAAAGCTTACACTAAGGGTAGTGTGATTAAATGGGATGTGGAGGTAGGCTCATTCTCTTTTGAGTTGCTGATGCAAAGCTTGACCAATGAGTTCAAATGGTCCCCTAGTCAGAGTCCATGCTTGTGATTCTTTGACAAAAGGATGTGTGAAGACATCAGACTAGTTAATGACTTTCAGATGCGTGATTTGTTTGAAATGTATAAGGACCAGATGCATTGCCAAGTTGTTGTAGGAGTTTATGAAAGAACAGTTGCAGATGTTGATGAGTTTGCTTCTCTAGAGCCTCTTTGTGTGATTCTTCCTGAATCCAACCAAGATCCAGTTCTCAATCCTATTAATCCTCCTACTACTGAGCCAGCTGTAAGCCCTGGTACCAATCCTACTACTGAGCCAGATGGAGGACCAGAGTATCCTTCAGAGCCTGAACTAGAGCCTGACAGGCAGCCAGACATGTTTGATAATGAGGAGTATGTGGGTGTTGATGATGAGAGAATGTACATGCCAGTACCTCCTCATCAGCAAACTAACAATGCACATGCACAGGCTGCTAACAGTTCTCATCCAGAACCTTTTGCTAATGCTGATGCAAATGATGGTGGTGGTGCTACTGAAGGAGGTGTTCCTCTTGAGGTAGAGGTTGATGACGCAGATCCACAGGAGGTCTAGGTGATTTATGATCTAGAAAACCCCAAGATTGTCAAGGGAGAATTGTTTCCTGATATTGTGGCATTCAGAAAGGCAATTAGGCATTATGCAGTGAAGAAAGGCTTTGAGTTTGCTGGTCTGCATACTGACAAGACAAGATTTATTGCCAACTGTAAAGCAGAGGGATGTCCTTGGCGCATTCATGCTTCTAGGATTTTTTATGGCAAGACAATAGAGGTAAAATTTTTATTACCGTAACAGATATTTTTATATTAAAATTGTGTCATGCTTCTAGGTTTTTTATGCAACTGATACCTTATTTTACTTTTTACTTGTGTATGTAGATCAAAAGACATCCTGCAAAGCACAATTGTCCTACCACAAAGCTCAGAGAAGGAAAGATAGCCAGTCAAGGGATAGGTTGGTAGACTGGCTGAAAAAGAATCCAACCAAACGTGCAATTGACTGCAAAGACAAATTGGAGGAGGAGGTTTCCAAAAAAACAAATTGGAGGAGGACTATGGCATCAAGTTGAAGTACTCCAAGGCATGGTCAGGTATGAAGTGTGCATTAGAGCAGATCCATGGTACATATGAGGAGAGTTTTCAGCTGCTTTTTAATTGGGCTGCTCAAATTGAGAAAGTGTCCCCTGGTAGCTTAGTACATATAGAATTAGAGAAGATTGGTAAGAAGAACAGGTTCAAGAGAATATTTGTTGCTCTTAAACCATGTGTTGATGGATTCCTAGCTGGGTGCAGACCTTTTATTGGGGTAGACGCTTCCTGTTTGCATGGTAAATACAGAGGCCAGTTAGCTTCAGCTACTGGTGTTGATGACACAACTGGCTGTACCATATAGCTTATGCAATTTTCGAGTCAGAAACTGAAGATAATTGGAAATGGTTTCTGCAGCAGCTACATAAGGTTGTAGGAGATGTTCCAAATTTGGTTATTTGTACAGATGCTTGTAAAGAACTAGAGACTGCAGTGGGGGCTGTCTTCCCACAGGCTGAAAATAGGGAATGCATGAGGCATTTGTACCAAAAATTTATGAAGAAATACTCTGGTGATGTGTTCACTGATCACTTGTACCCTGCAGCTAGAAGCTACACACAGGGGCTGTTTCAGTGGCATATGAAAAAAAAAATTTTGAGTTTGCACCTGACTCCATTCAATACCTTGAGCAGCACCACAATAGGATCTGGTATAGGTGTGGCTTTTCAGAGAACAGCAAGTGTGACTACTTAACAAATAATGTATTAGAGAGCTTCAATGCATAGATAAAGAAGTTCAAAGGATTGCTACTGCATGAATTGGTTGACAGAATCGGAGAACTCATAATGGAGAAGAGATACACAAGGACGATGCTAGCTAGGCAATGGGCAGATGGAATACTCCCTAATGTGACTAAGGAGCCCAACTTGATCAGCACTAAGATCAAAGTGGTGAAAGTATCTGTTAGTGATGTTGATATTGCTGAAGTAACCATTTTAGATGACTGGAATAATCAGAAGAGGGCAATAGTTGACCTCCAGAACCACAAATGCTCCTGCAGAGAGTGGCAGGTGATAGGGAAGCCATGCAAACATGCTTTGGCATGGATTCTGTCCAACAGAGGGTTAAAAATTGAAGATTTTGTCCTTGACTACTACTCAGTGGCTAGGTTCAAGGCAACCTATGAGGACAGAGTTGAACCAATCCTAGATAGGTCACAGTGGCCAGTTGTGGAACTTAGATATAAAGTGCATCCACCCTTGCTAGGCAGAGGAGTAGGAAGACCAAAGGTTCAGAGGCAAAGAGGTTGCTTGGAGAAAAGGACATCCAAAAGAAAGGTCAAATATAAGAGATGTGGAGATTTTGGCCACTTTGCAAAAACTTGCAAACTGACAGAGATTGGAGAAGATGGTGAGAGAGCTCCACCAAGGAACAAGGCTAACAAAAGATATGTTTCTGTGCGCTTAATCTATGTCATTGTCTTTCACTTAACAATATGTAATGCTGCCTTTTACATGTAAGAAAGAAGCTCCAATAGATGAAGCTGGTCCCTCCCAAGCCAAGAAACAGAAAGTTCAAAAGAAGAAGGGAAAGAAGGGCACACCAAAGAAGAAGAAGACACCCATCAAGAAGAAGCTCAAGAAAGCTACAGCCGACCCACCTGCTACTGTTGTTAGTAGCATCAGGAGGCTGGTCTACGAGAACTAGAACTTGCCGGCAGCTCTGCTCTGTTTTTGTAATATGGAAATTTGAGCTTGTATGCTTTTATGAGATCCTAGTGGTTGGTGTGGTCCAACCTTTTATTTGGAATGCTGGAACATCCTAGTTGTGAACTAGTGGTTGTCAACTAAGTGGCTGTGAACTTGTATGCTTGTCAGCCTGGAATGCTAAATTAAGATCAGCACTAAATTAAGTACTATTGTGGCAAGCTATGAATGCTCTTAGTTTGTTAATGCAAGCTGTGAATTTTTTCTGGAATGCTCTTAGTTTGTGATTGCAACCTGTGAATTTTTTCTGGATTATATATGGTACTGCCGTGGCATATATGCCATATATATGTGAATTTTGTTGGACTGAACTCAGTTTGTGATTGCAACCTGTGATTTTTTCTGGACTGAACTCAGTCACTTATACATTGTTGTTGTTTTGGTGCTGCCAAGGTGGAGAGCAGTGTATACATACACAATCACCACCTGAGTAAATGAGTCTGTCGATGTTGCAATCATGACCGTCATCTACTATATGCTGTTCTAGTTTGCTTCTATATGCTGAACAACGTGCTATGCTTATGAAATCTGTGTTGCCTGCTGCATTTTCTGTTTCTTTGACATCTGATATTTGGTCTGGTAATGCTAAGGAGGATTATATTTCTGTTGTTGCTCATTGTGTTAGTGCAGATTGGGAGTTACAGAAAAAAGTTGTTTGTTTGAGGCTGATTGATGTTTCACATTCTGGTGAAAACATTGTTGATAGGATTGCTAGTGTGGTTGATGAGTTTGGTTTGATTGACAAAGTTTTTTTTTGTCTCTAGACAATGCCTCTGCTAATTCTAGGGCTTATGAGATTTTGGCACCTGTGTTCTTTGGTTATTTGGGTTCTTATCCTGCACCTACAAAAGATGATCCTAACAAGGTGCAGTACTTGCTTGTGCATCAGCGCTGTGCATGCCATATCATTAATATGTTTGTTAAATCTGGCATGAAGAGGCTGAAACCTTATACTGAAGATTTCAGAACTGCAATAAGTTTTTTAAATTCTTCTAATCAAAGAATTGCATTGTTTAAGAACTACTGCACTGCTCAGGGTCTTAGACCTAGAAAGTTTGGCTTGGATATGGATGTTAGATGGAATTCTACTTATTTGATGCTCAAACACTTGCTGCCATACAAGGATGTCTTTCATGTGTTCATTAACTCTAATTATGGTTCTACTTTGTTGACTGCACAGCATTGGTATGTTGCTGAATAAATAATGGTATTCCTGAAACTGTTTTATGATAGCACTGTTGTTCTGTCTGGTGTTTATTATCCCACAGCTCCACTTATTTTGCACCATATGCTTGACATTGCTGAACATTTGCAAAATGCTGAAAGAGATGCTAATTTTAGAATGATTGCTACTCCTATGAAGCTTAAATTCCTTAAATATTGGGAGAAAATTTTAATGATTTATTCATATGCATTCATTCTTGATCCTAGAGCTAAGATAAAAGGGTTCTTTAATGTGCTTGAACTGCTTGGTGAGGCAAATGGATGCAATTATAGTCTATACTATGGTGATGTGAAAGATGATTTGTATAGATTGTTTGCCAAGTATGAAGAGAAATTTGGTGTGGCTAGGTCTCAGAGGCTTTCAGTGCCTTCAGCTCACACTGGTAAGAGAAAACAGGCATGGGGAAGGATCTTTGGAGGTCCTGGTGAATCCCCTGTCTGTCCCACCTCATCTTCATCTACTCCATCTGCTGTTAGTGAGCTCAAAGCTTACCTGGACAGTGACCCTGTCACATGCTATGAGGAATCCTTTGACATACTCCTCTGGTGGCGTGACCACAAGCTAACCTATCCAATCCTATCTATTATGGCTCGAGATATCATGTCTGTCCCTGTATCTACTGTCTCTTCCGAGTCTTGTTTCAGCTGTACATCCAGGATCCTAGAAGACCGGCGGCGGCGCTTGTTGCCTGAGCATGTGGAGATGCTCACCTACATCAAGGATTGGGAGCAAGGAGCAAGAAGGGAACAACATGCACCTGAGGACGTGGACTTGGAGGAGGCATTCAAAAACCTCTTCCTGGATGAAGAAGACGAAGGCAGCGGCACCAGCAGCGGCGGTACTGCTGGTGGTGGTTAGAAGAAGAAGATGACAGGAGAGGTAGTGTGATTCCTCATTCCTGTTGGTCTTTTGGTTCATTTAGGGATGATGGATTCTGACATTGACACTTTGTGTAACATTTTGCAGGCACTTTTGGTCTTTTCGTGCAAGGCTGCAAAGTCTGTGACTGAGAATCTGAGATGAGTTGCTACTGTAATAGGATAGAACTTAAGTCACTTGAACTTGAATTTTGCCTTGCAAGTTGCCACTGATGTTGGCTATTGTAATAGGATAGAACAAAGACATTGAACTCTTTGAGCTGGCTGCACTCTTTTTTCCTTTCTAGGGTTTCTCACAAGGGTGAGTTTTACCTAAAAAGGTTTTTAATGAGGCAGCATTGCACAAAACAGCTCCTTTTTATCATCAATTCATCATTTTCATAATCTTGTCTCTTGTCTTGTGCTTGTGCTGTGTTCTGTTTGTTGAAAATGAAGAAGTGCTTCAGCACTTGTTAGCTGTATCTGTTAATCTGTTCAGCTGTTTGTAAGTTTGTTGAAAAAATGAATCTAAACTTGTGTAGTATTGATGTTTAACACTTGGTGTATTTTTGGGAAGTTTTTTTTTTTGCCTCACGGGCTGTGGGCCGGCCCGGTACGGTGAAAATGGCCGTGCCCAACGGGCGGCACGGCACGGCCAAATGGCCCACGGGCCGTGCCTTGGGCCGTAGGCCAGGCACGAGCACGGGGAAGGCACGGCCCAACAGACACGGTGGCCCGTTAAGGCACAACGCCTTGTCAGGCCGGCACAGCCCGATGGCCATCTATACGTACCTTGCACGTATGCATTTCTATTGGAGCGTTCCGGATGCCATCTTCGAGCTCACGCATCCGTCGGTCATACACGCGGTGCATCTTCTTCACATCACAGTTGAAGGCGTACTCTGACAGGCTCTCCTTTGGGTGCTCGTGGCTGAGGCCTTCGAGAGCAGCTTGGAGCAGGATGTGGGCAACGGAGGCCACACCTCTGAGGGCACCATGGAACGATGTGACAGTCTCCTTGCTGACAGTGTTGTTGAACGTGTCATCTACGGTTTGCACAAAGATTTGCGCGTAGGCATCGAGAGTCCTGTGCACCGTGTCCCTGGAGATCTCACCGGGCGTTGTGGGATTCAGGCTTGCGCTATCCTGAAAATCTGGCGGTGTTTAAATCTAGAGCTAAAGTTTAGGGGTTTTATATTGGCTGTTATATAGGGGTGTCACATGGAAGTGTTCGGACAGTAATAATAAAATAAATTACAGAAGTCCTCGGTAATCCGCGAGACGAATTTATTAAACCTAATTAATCCACCATTAGCACATGCTACTGTAGCTTTACTGTAAGCTTAAAAAATTGTCTCGCAAATTAGTCGTAATATGTGCAATTAGTTATTATTTTAGTCTATATTTAATACTCCATGCATCTGTCCAAACATCCGATGAAATAGGGACTAAACTTTATGCGGAGGAACTAAACATGGTGATTGGTAATGCATGCATGAATGCAGAGGGCCCAAAATTTATAGATATTAGCAAACGAACTTACCACGACATAGGAAGCCCTGGTGACAGCATTTTCTGCTAATCCGCACAAACATCGAGTATTGTTGTGATGAATGCCAACGGCGAAATGATATGGGAACAACATGTTATTAGAATTCTCTCATCCAATCCAAAATAATGAAATTTTACACACAAGCTAATAAACTAAGAGAAGAGAAATAACGTACATATATACATACGTGGCTATTTTAATAACTTACCAATAATCCATCGAAAACGCGGATGAGTTTACTTAGGTGCGAAGAGATGTGACGCCCTTCCTTTGGGAAATTATGGGGCTTTTCCCCCTCTTTTAGGTAAATATAAAGACTACTGTTAGCACTAGCAGGGAGTGGATCGCCATCGCCGTCGCCGACATGGTTTTGCGCCCGGATGGCAAGACAATTATGTTGGTAAAATTTCATTCTTGATGGGTTGGTAACCTAAATCATGGCGGGGGGGTCTCCGATCCTTCCCCCCTTGCATCCTAGATCAATTGGATCACAAATGAGAAGCCTTCCTTTGGACCGACTCCTTAATGACAATTGGGGCCAGCTGCCTGGTTGCCTGGGAAACGCCTCAAAAGCACCGTGAAGAAGGAGGCCTAGGTGTCAAGAACCTTGTTGCAACAAACTCATTCCTCCTGCTCAAACCTCTTCATTGAATACACCACCCAAGCTCTTTGTCCTAGGCAGGAAGGGTGAAAGGTCCTTGTTTGGTTTTGGTAATTGAGTGACAACCTTAGATAGAATAATTGTGTTTATGTGAGATACACAGGGTGTGAGCAACATATGTCATGGAGGTAGAAATGGCTTGGAAATGTTGCAAAGCTTGCACATGTAATGACGGAGGAGCTTATTGCACATGAGACATGACATTGAGTCATGTGATCAAGGTGGAGAAGATCAAGACATGACTTGGCTTGACGAACTGGTTGCAAGTGTGAAGGGCAAGTCGGAGGCTTCGAAGCGAGGGACCGCGTGTGACGGTGAAGCTTGAGCAAGACTTGGCGCCGATGGACCGACGCAACGGTGAAGAGCAAGTGGAGTCAAGATCGATGAACTAATACGATCATGTGATGATATGAAGTGGATCATATCATTGTTGATCATGTTGGTGCATGTGTTGCATCAACATCGGAGGAGTTGAAATGGAAATGCACAAGGCAAAGGTATAACCTAGGGTATTTCATTTCACCGGTCAAAGGTTGTGTAGAGAAGTGCATGACCGGGTTTAGGATAGATGGTCATACTATCAAAAGGGGCAAACATGTTTGCATATCGGTCATCTAGTGCCACTCGAGTGATCTAACTTTGCATCGTTGCTAGGATCGAGTGGCATGGCAAGTTGAGTGATTATCTCCTTAAAAATAAATGTGAAAATGCTAACACACTTGCACATGATGGTGTACACTTGGTGGTGTTGGCACATTTACAAAGGAGAAAGAAGTTGGAGTTAAAACGGATCAACTCGGCGAGGAAACGGAGGTGAAACAGGGTCACTGGAGGTGACCGGACGCTGCACCTGACGCTCGCCAGGTGCGTCCGGTCATGCAGTCCAGTGAGTGACGTAGTGGCGCAGGCGAAGCGGTGACGCGTGGCAGACGGAGAGTGACCGGACGCTGGACGAGCGTCCGATCGTGTCACACCTGACGCGTCCGGGCGCAAAACAGAGGCTCGGGGAGCTCTCTGGAAATGACCGGATGTTGGCTCAGTCGTTCCTCGGCGCGTCCGGTCGCTGGCTTGGTGACGCGCGGCTGCGAGCGAGCGGACGTGGGAGTGCGCGTCAGGTCATGCCGGGGCTGCGTCCGGTCAGGTGGTTTCGCGCGTGGGTGAACTAGCCGTTGTGGAGCAACGGCCGGCTTTGAACGTGGGCGCCACGTGGATGGCGATCTGTGATCGGACGCAGCCCACTAGCGTCCGGTCGATAGGACCTGCGCGTCCGGTCACCGCGAGTTTTGCCCAGTGAAGGGATAACGGCTCTATTTGACCGTGGGGTTATAAATAGATGCCTTGGCTGGCTTTGGGTCGGTTGTTGAGCAGAGCTGAGCACCCTTAAGCCTTGGTGGCCTGTATAGGTGTGCTTGGATGCCCTATAAATCACTTGTGTTTGCAAGAGTGCGATCCGATTGCGAGTGAGTGTGATTCTAGTGCGTTGCATTGAGAGATTGCATCGAGTGGTACTAGGTGATCGAGTTGCAAGCCAGTGGTGCTTGTTACTCTTGGAGGTTGCCATCTCTGTAAGGTCCTAAATGGCTAGAGGGGGGTGAATAGCCTATTTAAAAATCTACAAGCTTCACTAGACAAATGAGTTAGTAAAACAAACGGCGTAGCAATTCTAGCACTAGCTCACTAAGCTATGCAAGCCACCTACACAAGTCTAGTTCAAGGCTAAACACTAACCACACTAACAACTAACACTACTCCTAATCAAGAACAAAACTACACAAGCTAGAGACAAAGAATAACAAGCTACACAACTAGCAAGGTAGATAACTAAGCAAAGGAGTGAGCTAGGATTGTTATACCGACGTTGATGAGTAGAGATATGTCCAATGAACCAATCAATCAACGCAATCACATACACAAGATGAAATCCTCGGCAAAGAGATGACATAAGATTTTTTTACCGAGGTTCACTTGCTTCCCGACAAGCTAGTCCTCGTTGTGGCGATACACCCACTTGATGGATCACGAGCTAATTGACTATCAAGAGTCAAACCCTCAGCGGGTGCCGCACATTCACTCACAAGATGGGGATCCTCCAAGCCACGAGCTCCACTAGAGTAGCCAATTCGTGAACTCCCATGGGGAAGGCTCAAGAACCCCTCACAATCACTTGGTGAGGCTCGAAACAATCTCCAATCATGAGCTCAACACCACCGCTGCTCCAAGCCATCTAGGATGTCGGAAAACACCCAAGAGTAATAAAAAAATCCGTAGCCAACTCAAAGATCAAGTGCCACTAGATACAAATCACTAAGCAATACACTTGAATCTCACTCAATCTCACAAGAGTATGCAACCAAGCAAGGAGATGAGTGGAGGGGAAGTTCTCTAGCTCAAAGTATGTCTCAAGTGTTCAATGAGTCAAGAGAGAGGTACCAAAATCGGCCAAACAGTATATATAGAGATACCCCTCCAAAAAGAGCCGTTAGGCAAAAATCGAGGGCACCAGACGCTCCGACGCATAGGCATCGGACGCACTCAGCAGCGTTCGGTGCATCAGATCTCGCCACGTGTCTCGCGCGTTCAAAGTTCAACGGTCGTTTCAGCGAGCACCGGACGCGTCCGACGCCTAGCACTCAGCGTCCGACGCCAAGCGTCCGATGCACTCCAGTAAGTAACCAGAGACGATTTTCGCTCACCGGACGCTTCCGACGGTGGGTCAACGGACGCCACTGCGTCCGGTGCACACGAGGGTTCGAAGAAGCTGCTGACGTCACGTAGCCACCGGACGCATGAACAATACCACTTCAGCGTCCGGTGCAGCAACACCGGAGCGTCCAATGCTTGGTTCCAACGAGGTTGCAGCACGGCGTATTCACCGGACGCGCGGCCAGCGTCCGATGCTCTGAGAACCAGCGTTCGGTGCTCCCGAAGCCAGCGTCCGGTGCACCTGAAGCCAGTGTCTGGTGCACTAAAAACAGTGAAGAACACTTCCAAAAATTCGCTGAATCTTGCCTCGCAAGCTCGGCAGGAGGGAGAGAGGGTCCCAAACCCATCTTTACCGCTCAAACTCCACCTCCTTTGCAAATGTGCCAACACCAACAAGTGTTCACCACCTTGTGCACGTATGTTAGCATTTTCATAATTATTTTCTCAAAGAAGTTAGCACCACACTAGATCCTAAATGCATATGCTCAAGGATATGGACCTAGCAGCACTTGATTCATGCGATGACCGTGATTGCCCCTCTTGATAGTCGACTATCAATCCTAAACCCGGTCAATCACTTCTTTACTAATCTAGAGACCGGCAAAAAAAATCCTACCATTATACCTTTGCCTTGATCATCTCATTCCATGTCTATCACCATTATCTCCAAGTTCATGCTCCTTCTCCTTCATCACTCGTGTTGCTATGCCTAACTCAAATCACTTGACACAAATGGCATTAGCAACTTGGTGTCATTAATTACCAAAAACCAAACTTGGGCTTTCAACCTCCTAGACGGCTTGGTGGTGGTCTCCATCGAAGCCCGCGAGAAGATTGTGTGGTGCTCCGGAGAAGCGATTGTGAGGGGCATTGTGCTCGCCCCGCGGGAGCCGCGAAGAGCAACTCTAGTAAAGCGAGACGCGAAGGGCGACAAGTGGTCCGGCCGGGTCAAGTGCTAGAGCTTGTGGTAAGCACTCCACGTGGGAGAGTGTGACTTGCGGGTCACCACTAGCAAGAGGACCATCGGCAACCTTGGAGCTTGTCTCAACGGGGACTAGCGTGTTGGCAAACACGTGAACCTCGGGATAAAATCATCGTGTCAACCTTGTCATCCCGTTGGTTTGCATTCCCGTCACACAAGGTTGTAATTACTTTCATATACATTGTGCTTGTGTAGTTGCTCTTGTAATTGGTTAGCTTGTGTAGCTTGCTAATTACCTTCTTGCTTGTGTGGCATAGAAGTAGCTCCCGTTGCATGACTAATTTGGTTTGTGTAACCTTGTTAGTCACATTGCTTAGTTTATGTAGCTAAGTAATTTGCGCTCTCTAATTTGGCATTGGTTGCCTTGTTATTGAGCATTGCTAGTGAGTCTAGGAGTTTTGTGCTTTTGTTTACTAGTTGTGTAAGAGCTCTCCGGTGTGCAAAGTACTAGTGGCATAGGTTTGTGTGACCTTGCTCCTAGAATTAGTTAGGTGAGCTCTTGCTAGTCCGGCACCTTAGTTGCTTAATTAGGATCTTTGTAAGGTGCCAGATAATATAGATAGAGAGGTATAGTCTTGGCTAGACCGATAGTTTTAATTCCGCATAAGTTTCGGTTAGCCGGTGCAATTAAATTTTAGAAAATGACTATTCACCCCCCCTCTAGTCCACCATCTCGACCCTATAAAGGGTGCACCAATGTGCCGACATCTCCACTCTCCACCATGCAGGGGAGCTTAGACGGAGAGCACTGGGTTATACTGCGAAATCTCCTCCTAACCTACAAGTGCATCACCAAGATGGGCATCAGTGACGGATCGTCAACGTTGTTCTAGGACGATGTCTATAGACTGGGGATGCCACGCTCTCCACAACCTTCCTAGCCACCCACAGCCACTGCACCAAAACAATGGTTACAATAAGGGAGGTCCTCCTATTCATACTAGACAGCTTCTTGACCCTACGCCTGTCTTTTGTTGCCGTGACTGAGAAAGAAAAAATTGATGATCTTATTATAAGCTCCACAAGTTTCTCATCAACACCTAATCATAGGTACATTTGGTTTGAAACAGAAGAGCAGAAACTAGACATGGGCCAAATCCAACGTGCCTCCACCTAGTATGGAAATGAATAAGTGATCTTCAAGTTTAATTTGTCTGGTGTGGCCTAAACTACCAAAGGTCAATTCTTTGGTTGGATTCTGATTTAGGACTGGCTACCATATAGAGCAAACCTTCGGAAGAAGCAGGTTCTAAAGACGACGTTTGTGAGTTGTGCCATGAAGGCCTAAAAGCAGGCAACCATCTATTTGCTGAATACCCCTTTGCACAAAGCTTCTGGTCACACCTGGGTTTGCTTGGGGCATGGATGACATCCCTATGGTAACACTCCTCTAGACAATATCCAGACCTATCTGAGTCCCGGTGCCCTTCTTCTCCACATTCATTGTCCTCTATCCTATGCTACTGGATCCTCTAGAAATACCGCCATGACTTATCTTCCATGGCTGCCAACTTTGTCTGAACCGACTACTATTACCTTGCAAAGAGGACTGTCGTCTTTGGAGCCTCAACTTTGTCTGGACCGACTACTACTAGCCTACAAGGAGGACTGTTGTCTCTGGGGCCATCACTACCCTCTTCTCATGTTGTACTCTTAGCTCCCTCGGTCGTCTTATAAAAAAAGAAACTAGAAAATGAAATGCCTCCTAGCTCCCCCGTGTTGGAAGGTGATCTCGGCTAATCTGAGTTAATCACGAGATTAACTTAAAGCCTAATTTTTGGTTCACCTGTTAGTTTGCCATCCAACTAAATAAGTCTTGTCGTGATTGGCGGCAACCCTAAGTCGTCTAGGGTGTGGCCCCCTAGCCCACAGTGCTATACCCGTGCGTTGCAACGGAAGAGAAAAAAACCTATCAAATGTTAATAGAAAACAAGAACGGGACATTACATATACATTTATATTTTACTATTTCTATAAAATTTAGAAGCTATAATTTATTTATGATGACCATGACATCCATAATATTGGCAATAACTTTAATTTATTCTACATCAAATTAAAATATAACTTTAGTTTTCATACTGTTCATGTATTAGTAGGGTTAAATATTGATTTTCATGATTTTATTTGAGGACTCTTAAAAATACGTAATTCTAATATTTAATTACAGTCAGTGAGGACTCAGTTGTCGTGTCAATGATTTGTGTGTCAGTTGATGATTATAGCCCTCTCATCGAGGATTTGCTGGCTGGTATTAAAGATACATTTGGATAAGAAACTAACATTCTAATTTATCGTTACATTATGAGTTGAAGTCGGCTTATCTAGATTATAACAAAAATAAACTTCGTTTGTAATCAAAACTACATCAACAATACAATTTAGTGATGGGAATATTTGTTCATTAGAAAAAAGTTAAGAGTTCGAAGACCTATAATATTGTATTTATTTTTATGTTTTATGATTACAAGAAAAATAGAAGAAATAAAACACACGCACGGAATTGACTATATAGAAACAAAAAATAGTGCTCCGTGGGTTGTAGAGCGGGCGTTTCCAAGGATGAAGGCGTAAATAAAGAATGTTTTGGCGGTAGTTGAGCGGGTCCTTAAGAGACACGGTAGCACACGCGGGTGGGAGAGTTCACCGCTGATTAGCCCAGACGGAAAGTTTAATGGTAGAATTCTTGCCTCTTTAATATTAGCCTAGCAAACCTATCCGTGCATTGCAACGTAACCCATACGTATATAAATCATACTATATATTATTGCTAGATGCGAGTTATTCTAACTCATATGAACCTAGGTCTTGAGTCCGAGTCACGTATAAGATACATAAGGCACGACCTACTATGTATTGGAATCGGACGTCTCTTCATTATATAGGTAGTCAGAGGAGGGCCGGACAAAAAAAATGGATAGAGAGAAATTTTGCCTCTTTCTTATTAACTAGCAAAAGTGCTCGTGCGTTGTAACGGGTTGTCCATATTCACCGTGGTGCTCTTATTGTTCACCAACCTCCACGTTTACGTAATGCCTCCCATGCTGGTATCTTACAACAGAAACCGCCTTGTCCTGTGCATGAGCTCACTGTATAGGATGAGTGTGTCTGATCCTGTGTTGCTAATATGGAGGCCGTTTCGTGTCGATACATTTGAATCTATCTTGGAATTGGACTCCTAGTGTGTTTGGACCTGCGCTTCTCTAATTCGCCTGGGCATGGGAGGTCTAGAGATTTATCTTATGATCGTGTCATGCATGTTGTCTTGTGATAGGAATCATGCATGATGCTCTAACATCTTTTTCGTCCACCGCTCTTAACTAACTCTGTGAATGTAGAAACGGTCTTTGTTGATCTGTTTATAGCCCTCCTATTTTATATGATAATTGGTTCTGGATAGCTAGCTACGATTTCAAGCTAAATAGGAACCTTATTATTAAGAAGGAAGAAGCAGAATCCGATTAGACCATGAAGTGGATTTTTGCATGATGTTGTTCACGCGTGACGGCGTTAGTTATTTTAGAAATTTTCTGCATGCTGGTATTCGGACAAGTCACATGCACACGTGAAGGAATGGATTGGAATTGGAGCCAGAATCCAAGTGTGTCATGTTTGCATGTACGTGATCCTGATAGGCAAAATAGGAAAAGAAGTGTAAACAAAATACGATGACTGATGTTAGCTATTGTTTGATTTGATTAGCTTTGATGTAGCAAATTGGTTTTATATATAGAGGGGTGCGAGTCTTCCTACGGAGTTCATGTCCGGTTGCTTTACCATGTCCGAGTCCTAGTTGTTGTTTTTTTAACTTAGATTAGTACCAAGGTGTTTGCATATATAATATAATAATATAATGATAAGATGGCATTTTGCTTCCGTATTTATGGAGGGGAGGAGCACATCACGGACTCGATTTTGGGTCGTGAAAAAAATCTAAGTTCCGAACCGGAGTTTGAACTTGATTTTTGTGACTGAAACCAATATGAATAATAATCATACTCCGTATTATCACTATTTTCTATTTGAATTAGGGTTCCTATTCCTATTCAGTTTATTCATACTCGAAGAGATCTATTTGTCCTAACTATTTAGGGTCATATAAGTCTAGACGGAAGAAACTCTCGACTACCGGTAGTTAACTCTTCATTGTTCGGTAGTTAGAGAAAGACAGACAAAAAGAATGGATATACGAAAAAAGGTATAGAAGTATAGATATATGAGGGGTGATACCCCGTGCATTACCACCATGTTAGACAGAACCCAAACATGCTAAAAAAAAAGACACTACCCAAACCGGTCTAAAAGAGCACTGGAGGGCATTGGAAGGTCAACACCATGTCCAAAAGACAGTCCATTGACATCCAACAGGCCGCCGCTCATCGACAGAGGGCATCACAGTCCTCAGACAGTGAACCCACGTTATCTACACCGACTCCAACACCTAAAGAGGCACTAATGACGGCACCCAACTCTGATTTGTCATTGGATTAAGAATTCCGCACTTATGTATGAATTAATTTGTGATCATGTTTTAGACTATGGATTAAGATTCTATTTATGTTTGAGATGCATGTATGTCTTGATTAGTTTTAACACCCCGGTCATCTTATATATATGTATAAAAAAAAATACTGTAATAGAAAACAAATTTTGAACGTGGGTGTGTGTCCTACCGTCGAGAGAGGCTGCGAGAGCATGCAGGAGCCTGAGGCTTGCTGCAGCTTCGACGCAGATCGGAGTCGTGCCGTAACGTTACGCGCGCGCTTGAACTGTTCCGAGGCGAAAAGGCAGCAAAGCAAATCAAAAGCAGAAAAAGCCTGGGGGCTTGACCGCCCGTCGTCCTGGTCCGTCCAGACAAGGGCCAAGGTCACTCCTGCTGCTGGTTGTTGGACGCTGGTGGTGCCAGTACTGCGCTGCGCAGGCAGCTCATGCTGGCTTCTTCTGCCTTGTGTGTGGGTCGCGCGGCTTGCAGAGGGCAGAACAAAAACCCTTGTTGCTGTTCTTCTTTTCGGACGCTGTCTACCCGAGAGTTTGCTCCCAACGGCTGCCAAAAAAAAAAAAGAAGGGAGTAAAAGACTGAACAATTGAACTCTGTCTAAGAATATTAGCTACCACACTTTTCGATCTTCGTCTATGCATGCATGGAACGCACACATATGACCCGGGAAATGGAAATTAAAAAAAAACACCTCAAAACGAAGATAGCATAGAATAAAAAAATAGAGAAATTTTAAAAGCAACAAAATACAATAAATTGATCAACCACATCTCTCCAACTCCGATCAATACCATAGAGGAGGTAAAAGAGTTTGATTCCGATGTGGCGCGAAATGAACATGTGGACAACGGACAGAGAATACAACACAAGTCGACAAGCGGGCGCCTACCATATCCAATTTACAGAAGTCTTCTGCACACAAATACACATTGACGCTGTTTTGCAAAAAATGATGAGAGACAAATTACAGAAGAAAGGTTGGCCTAACAATCCGATTCGCAAGTTATGCAACACGACAACAGAGAATCCAAAACATGCTTTTGAAGATTGCCCTTTTGCATTTCAGGTGTGTAACAAGTTAACACATTGGGGAACTATTACCATGCTTGCAAAATGTCTGCCAAACTGGATCCATTTACGTGATGTCCTATAAAGACGACGACGTGTGCAGACTCATTTGGACCATCAGCAACAGTCGATGTATGACTTCTTAGGGCTTGTTTGGCATGGCTCCGGCTCCGATAACAGTTTCTCCGACCCTATCAAACACTTTAGGAGGAGGAGGAAGTGTTGAAGCCATTTTTAGACTAGGAGTCAGCCACAAAAATTGGCTCCTCCGGAGGAGCCTGACAAACAGCCCCTTAGACTCTAGACCGACATCTTGACTTGGCTGATAACATATAAATGGATGCGATGGCTTCCTCGTTCGTCATCACCATCGAAAGCCTACACATGCACCGGGAGCACATGAATACCAAGGTAGTTTGTACCGGCTCAGGATGCAAGACTTGATGTGTTTCCTAAAACTATGCTCTATACTATGGTTCCTAACCCTGAAAATCATAGAGGAAGATTTTAGGAAAATATGAAACTTGTTTCATATTTTTTGGCTAAAATAAAATTTCCAACATTAAATCAGATATTAGTATTTTAAATGAATATTTATTCTAGAAAAATATTTAGATAATTTTTGAAAATTTATTTCTGCAACTCTTTTATAAAGTCTAATTATCCTTCCCGAGTTATCGTGAAAATCCAATTTACCTCTCTAACACTCAGAGTGGTTGATGTGACGTCATATCAGCCAAAAAAACGCTTTTAATACTGCATAGGAAGTTAAATTGAACGGTTTAATAATTTGAGAATCGCAAATATCTGGTTTTCTATTTGAGGAGGTAAATCAGACTACTTTAATTTAATAATTAAGGGGGTAAGAAGGGCTTTTTTCATATACTGTGTTAGGATGACAATGGAAACTGCAAAGGTCCAGGGCGGAGGAGGACCGAGCGGCCCAGCGCAGGTGTGGTGTTAGGGATGCAAGTGGGTGCGGGCCGGTCTGCACGCCTGCAAGGCCTATGCAACCTTTTTTAAATGCAAGGTGTAAAGTTTTGAGATGTCACATCAGCTGTTACATCGGGTGTTACATAGGAGTGTTCGTAGGGTGTAAAGTTTTGGGTGTCACATCGGCTGTTACATCGGATGTCACATGGGAGTGTTCGGATAGTAATAATAAAACAAATTACAGAAGTCCTCAGTACTCCGCGAGACGAATTTATTAAACCTAATTAATCTGTCACTAGCACATGTTTACTGTAGCACAACATTGTCAAATTATGGACTAATTAGGCTTAGAAGATTCGTCTCGCAAATTAGACGCAATTTGTACTATTAGTTATTTTTTTAGTCTATATTTCATACTTCGTACATGTGTCAAACATCTGATGAGATAGAGACTAAACTTTAGGAGGAGAAACTAAACGAGGCCCTAGGCTCCTGCAGACACCTGCATGTGTGATGCGGGCTCAACTGGCCAATCTGTGTTATCAGGAAAAAAAAAACAACTGGCCAATATGTAAAGCACACTGGATTTAAGCAGGTGAACCTGCGAGTTCCAACCTTAGCCTGCGAGACCTGCAAGGCCTGCAGCTCCACCAATCCTCTATGAGATGTGCTCTTCCTGCCGCGTTTCTCTTCCGTCGCCACTTGCCACACCCCACCGGCAGGCACCGGGCGTGGCTTCATGATGGGAGTTTGGGTTCCACGGGATCACAAAGACGTCTCCACACTCGACTAGGCTTTGAAATTTTCGTTTCAAAAGGGAAAAAAACCTAGGCCTTTGAATTTTCGTTTTCAACTGGGATGGCAATCCTACCGATGCCTATATTGATACAAAATTCCACCCATGTGTGGGTACGCGTATAAGACTTTATCCACCGATACGCGTATGTTATATTGTTTCACTCATTAGCGCTAAAATGCTAATAATTTTATTTATTTGAATGATAATCTAACTCGCGTGGTGTAGTACTTACGGATATTGTGCGCGAGTACGGATAAACAATTTATCCGTGAGCGCAGATGCAGATTTATATTTTTATCTGATAGATAATTTGTCGCGGGCGGATATTTACTTCACCTGCGCTTTACTGACCACTGGCATCCATATTTTAGATGCATCAATCTAAATATTTCTTTTATATAATTATCTTATTTTTTCATTTGGAAATAAATGCCCAATTAAAATTTTACGAAAGTATCCTCGTCTCGGCACCATTTCAAATATATTTTCTAGCCATTTGAGGGATTCAATCGAAAAGCAAGCAAATACCGTGGGACAGTCAACGGGAGGTGGGCCAGTGTTGGGCATGGCCCACCTGCCAGTGTTAGAGGCGGAGGCCACAGGCCCACAGGCTATAGGCAGGTGGGGTCTCTCCTTCCGTCTTCCTTCCAGAATCCAGACCATACCAATACCACATCACCAGCTCGGAATCGATCCGATCTCCGCTTGCGCTGAGCTCCATCGAATTCGCAGCAGGCGCAGGACCGCGAACACGAGGAGGCCAGGGAGCAGCATCCACAAGCCATGGCGGGGAGGGCCAGCATCCCCACTAATAACTCCGCCCTCATCGCAATCATCGCCGACGAGGTAACCCACATCCACCCCCACCACCCGCCTCCTCCGCTTAATTATCCTTGCGATTGAGCAGTAGAGCAAGGGTTAGAGATCGACAAAGTTGTGGCGCGTGCCCGCGAGGTATTGTATGTAGCAACTAGGTCTGCTGGATCCAGCCAGCGTCTGGGTTGTATTTGGGGGAATCCGCGATTATCTTTTCTTTCTTTCTCATCATGTGTAAAAGGTACGCCTTCTCACCAATTTTTGCAGGACACCGTCACTGGCTTTTTGATGGCCGGCGTTGGCAATGTTGATCTGCGCAAGAAAACCAACTACCTCCTCGTCGACAACAGTGAGTAAAACGAATACTTCCTTCACTGCCGCATATTATTATTGTTGAGCCTTATAATTCATCATCAATATATGGAGTTGACCCCTGAACACAGGAAAGGACTTTGCCAAGTGCCAATTCTTTTCATCACCTTCTCATTTACATAGCTAAAATCCGCAGCTCTTAAGTCATAGTTAGTTACTGTAATTCCTAGATAAGTCATCGGTAGACCTGCAAAGGGTGCAGGTCGGCGCGCTCCTGTTCTACCCCTTCGCCCCGTTTGATTAATTAGAGAGTAAGGGTTATCCAAGCCGCTCCACTTCTCTGCTAGACCTAAGACCTTGATGGCCTGCGGGACACCTTAGGGTCAACCCTGAGCACTTTTCGCTCTATTAATAAGTCTAGAAGCTCACTGCTCTCTACTGCCATCTCAAGGTTCACTGCACAATGCTGCGCACTGCCATACTGGTTCTCCTTGTTTCAACGGTGCATAAATTCACCCATACATAGAATTACACAAAAACTAAACTAAGTGATCCTTCATTGAACAAATGAGAAATAAAGCTTCTATGTCCTGTATCTCCCTCATCCGGGGAGGGACTCACAGGTGTCTATGTTTCTGCAGACAGATTTACAACTCTATCACTGAAAAAGTCCTTCAATAAAGCTTCTTTGTTAGAAGCATTATTAACATCAACTCTATCCTTGGACTGGACAGTCCTTAGTTTCTTTTCTGCCAGGGCAGCATTGGCTGCTTCTTGAGCTTGGATGGTAGAGATAGTATCTAGTGATTCTACTAGGTTGGATCCTAATTTAATATTACAAATTCAAGGAAAATGCATTAATGATTCAGGATCAGAAGTAGAAAAGACAGTTAGAGAACTAGTACTTGACTTGATGTCACAATTTCCTTCTCCCAAATCAGAAACTCTCGAGCTTGATCTTGTAGCGATGGTCGAGATCTTGATAATAACTCTGCTTTGGTTGGCTTCTCCAACCTTCAGGATGTCTGAGCTCTGCTTCTCCTTGTCTGTAGTATCTGGCACCCTGTCCATGTTTTTCTAATCTGGTGGCAAAGGAATTGCAATGGAGTCAATGTTGAGCACATTAGAAAGCTTTTTTGTTCTCTGTTCAAAGTTTTGGTCAATAATTTCCATCTCAAATTTTCCTGCTCCAAGGGGTCAAGTTCATAATCCACCGATTCTTCTTGGGAGTCTATCGTAGCTGGGTCTAACTCCATGGAATCACCAGGCTTACTTTCTGGGGATTCAGAGACATTACAGTCTCCTCCTTGGACTTTCCTGCCTTGCTGGGATGTTGAGCCTTTCTCTTTGTTGCTTAAGTTTTCTTTTCCTTCTAATTTCTTAGCGAGCTCAGCTATTCCTGGGTCAGTTCTTGGTGAATCTTCCTCCTCTCCCCCCTCTGCATCTCTATCGTTTTCCATTTCAGGATTTGCAGAATTGTTCATAGCTTTATCCTTTCCTGGGGTATCTATGAACCATGTCAATCTATGCGCCTGCCCATTAAAGAACACTAATGTCTCACCCTTAACCAGACTGGAGTCTCTAACTCCGATCCTAACTCTTGCTGGCCCTGGCTTTCCCAGGGTCGTGATGTCTACTTGATCGGAATCTCCAGCCAGGTATCCATGTTCTCTAACTACTTGCTCTTTTTTTTTTTTTTTTTTTGCAAATCAGGGATCCCTGAATTTTTTTCCTACAAAGGTCGAAACCAAATTTCATTACGTACATGACGAAATTACAAAGTTCAGAGATATACGCAGCAGCTAGACAGATCCCTGAAATTTTTACCCAAAAAACTGTTTCTAGCACGCCTTCAACATCAGACTTGTTTTCTCTACTGTTGCAATGATCTCATGAGTTCTAAATTCCACTCTCTTAAATCTTGTAAGCTGGTGCCTTATCTCTTCAGAAGGAAAAGTAATCCAGAATTCTTTGGGGAGACAACTTCCTGATTTTCCAACCATGCTCATGTATTAAAATACATTTGAATTCTGGATCTATGATTTGCAATTTGTTTCTCCCATAATAATTCTCATCAATCCTAAAACCTCTTGTTGTTTAGCTTTACCCTTGTCAGAGGGGAAGAGATTCGGCTACAAAGCAAGATCCTCAGATCCCTCAGCAAATTTGTTGATTCGCGTTCCCTCACCAACCAACCCCCCCCCCCCCCCCCCCCCCCCCAACCCCCCTAAATCCAAAACCTCACTTTCTGAACCACTTCTTCTCTGGACAAAACATAGCTTTGTGTCCACTATTCTTGCAGTTCTAGAATAAAGGTGGATTTGGACATTGTCCATGATGGTGACCGGTCCCATTGCCGTTATAGCATGTAATCTCTTTCCCAGATTCGGTTCTTCTATTGAAGTTCTGCCTGTTATCATAGGTAGCTCTATTTTGGTTGTCAGGAAGGGTTCTTTCATCTCTATTTCTCAGGTTTTGCCTCATATCTTTCTCCTCAATTTCCATCTCGCTATCATTTTTTTCCATGGATTGACGTTTGTAAGGGCGGCCAGTACCATCATCTCTATAAGCACCTAGGGTTTCCCGATTGAAACGTAGTTTGCTATGCTCATCCCTCCACATCTCATCTCTATTCTGGATGAATCCTCTGCTATCACCACCTCGACCAAAGCCGCCCTAGTTGCCCCTCTCCCCTCCCGTTCTTTAGGCATCATCTGTACCTCGGTAAGCACCGAAGCCTCCGCCATCTTCCCTTCTCTGTGTTCCCTGTTGGTGGTTCATCTTGCCTCCAAGCACGTCTGCAGAGGAACGTGAATCAACCAATTTGCTGAGGGATTTGAGGATTTTACAGGCTTTGTGGCTGAATCTCTTCACCTCCAGCTCTGATGTCGGGTAGCCAAGCGCTGCCACTTCCAGTGCCCTTGGCCCTCCCCTTTTGCACAACAAAATCCCTTCCAGTCACACGTGTCATACATGTTTCTTACCTTGGCTGTTTCTTGGTAATGGATCTTACAGTAAGGCCCCGTTTGGAACACAGTTTTTTTGGAGGAATTATGGAGGAACGGTGTTCCAGAGGAAAGGGAGACTGTTGACGCGTTTGGAATGTAGGAACGCACCTTTCCATTCCAGAGGAAAGGTTTGCTTTCGTCCACAAAACGGAGGAATCTAAAAATCCACTCAGAGCTGAAGGTTTCGCGGAAGTACAAGGCAAGCAGAGAGAGAGACACAGACGGTGCCGCATCCTACAGCATGGCAGGTGTTAGTGTAGAAGAGTGAGACTCTGTGTATTGTATTGATGAAGGGGGTGAACCCCCAGGGTACATATAGGCACAGAGTGCCAACCCTAACCCTAATGGGCCTTGCCCTACATGGGCCGGCCTGGGCTGGAGGCCCACACACACACACACTCCAACATCCCCCCGCAGTCACAACGGGGGCGCACACACGATGAGACTGGAGACGAACAAAGCCGAAGCGATGACATCCCCCCGCAGTCGCAACCGTGTCGCGGACGTTGTGGCTGGAGCGAAGAAGTGGAGGATAGCCCTTTTTGTGCCGAAGTAGCCGAGGTCGAGGTCGTCGTGGTCGTAGCCGAGGTAGAAGTCGCCGAGTCGAGGTGGCAGCGAAGGCGGTCGAAGACGTAGTCGCAACACCGAGCTGTCGTGGCCGCGGAACGGTGAGTTGAGCCATGCGGCGGCAGGGGCGCCAGGCGATGGCAGCGCACCCGGATACCTCGGAGACCGCGCTCAGAGCAGGGGTGGCGGAGAAGTCGAGGTCCGCGCTCAGATCAGGGGTGGCGGAGGGGGAGAAGTGGGGTGGCGGCTTTCCTGCCCGCCCTCGTAGAAGTCCCGCGCTCAGAGCAGGGGTGGCGGAGAGGGGGGCGTTGTCCGCGGTAGACGGCGAAGGGCGTGGACTCCGGACGGAGAGCTTGCTTGACGACGACCGGCGGCGGGTGGCACAACCGCCTGGAAAGGCGGCGGCACCGGCGGTGAAGGCAGACCACGAGCGGCGCCGCTGCAGCCTGGAGGGTGCAGCAGCGGCCTCGTCCTCGGTGGTGTCGATGAAGACGACGAAACGGCAGGGCGACACAAAGCAAACAAATAGATACATAGCAGAGCAGCAGCAGCGGTGGTGGTGGCGGCGAGGAGGCGGCCGAGCCGCGCCGGGCGGAGCCTCTGCACTCGCGCCGGCGTCGACGCCGGCCCCCCAGAGCAGGGGAGGGCGGATCCACGCCGGGAGGAGGCAGGGCGGGGAGGAGGTGGTTGATCCGCGCCGGCCAGAGGCAGTGCGGGGAGGAGGCGGCGGATCCGCGCCGGCGGCAGCAGTGCGGGGAGGAGGCGGCGGATCCGCGCCGGCCAGAGGCAGGGCGGGGAGGAGGCGGCGGCGGATGTCATCGGCGGCGGGGAGGGGGCGGCGGATCCGCGCCGGGATGCGCCCTGGCCGCCCGCGCCGGCCCCCGCAGCCGAGGCCGGAGTGGCGGCGGCGCTGGAGGCGCGCAGAGCGGCGGCGGCGGGGAGGGGGCGGCGGATCCGCGCCGGTGGAGCTCCCTGGCGCCGAGGACGAAGAGCGGGCGAGGAGGAGGCGGCGGAGCCGTGCCGGGCGGTCCTCTGCTGCTTGCTGCTCCTGCTGGGACGGAAAGGAAAATGGTGGGTAGGGCTTGGTGCTCAGGTTGCTGCCCCTGGGAGTGGAGTTCGCTCCTCCCAGGGGCAGCGCAGCGGAAGGAGTGGGAGGCGACCGGCAAAGATCAAACCTTCGGCTCTGGTACCATGTAGAAGAGTGAGACTCTGTGTATTGTATTGATGAAGGGGGTGAACCCCCAGGGTACATATAGGCACAGAGTGCCAACCCTAACCCTAATGGGCCTTGCCCTACATGGGCCGGCCTGGGCTGGAGGCCCACACACACACACACTCCAACATTTAGGATGGCCTGCTTCTGCCACAAATCAAATAAAATATATGTTTTTATTGTTGCCATGATTTATGGTTCCTATGTCATGTATTCCTACGTTCCAAACGGCACTCCCTTTTACTTTCCTTTGTTTTCCAATCCTCTGTTTTGCAATCGCATTCTTTTCCTTTTCCTATGGTTCTCGTGATTCCTGTGTTTTTCATTCCTTCATTCCAAACAGGCCCTAAGATGTAATGCCTTTCACATGCAGTTACGAGATAAATTGATTCTGTTGGACCAAAGCAGGCCTACTATTTTTGGATATATCATGTATCTGAGTTTCCTTCCTAGTACTGGTTTCCTTAGTTGTGAGGTTTCATGTACTTATAGAGCTGATGCAGATAACCTTGAATGATGCTTTTACCTTGTATCTTGTAATCATATCAATGACTAGGAGCTCTAGTCATTATTTCATTTTGCAATCCCCATTACTTGTGCTGCATACTACTTCATACATTAGTTACTGTTGTTGATCCTGATGGTTCAGTATCAATACTGTTTGTTGCTTCATGCCACAGAGACGACAGTTAAACAAATTGAGGATGCCTTCAAAGAATTTACTACGAGGGAGGATATTGCTATTGTGCTCATCAGTCAGTATGTAAGTGAACCATCACACATGCATGCATATTATTTGTGTATTGATGCATTGTTAAGTCAGATCCTTTTAAGCATATCATATGTATATATAGATAGGCAAGGGAAAAAGGGAGAGAGGAGGGGAGGTTATGAGTTTTTTTTTCGGTTCAATTAATTTTGTTTAGTTTCTTTGGAGTCAGCTCCCTTCTATGAAGTGTAAACAATTCCAGTGAGCTTGTTGGAACCTTAAAGGCTGTCCTCGAGTTTTCACCTGTATACTAAGAATAGCGGCTCTAAAGTAGGCTTTTCAAACTCCTGCCTGATTGTTGTGCTTCAGGATAAATTTGGCATTTTGATCAAGAGAGTGCTTTGAGACTTGGACTTACAACATTCCAGTTCCTCTTTGTTTCTAGTATTATCCTTTGGTACTCTCATCTCCTTTTACTATAATCAATTATCCTCCTTGTTGGGGGCTCTTTTTTACTTGCAGCTTAATTTACTGAACCTTTTTTCCAGGTCTTTTAAATCAAGCTGTAATTAAGTACAGTGAATGTTCATTAGTGCCAATCGCTGGCCAACTTGCTTTGGGATACTCCCACTGTTATGCGTAACTGCGTTGATTAATACGAGGGGGGAGGGGGGAGGGGGGGGGGGGGGGGGGGTGGGGTGCGGTCTAGGAGTATTGTGTAAATCATGCGCAGTAGTAGTACCACTACCATCTAGATAATAGAAGAAACATCCATCTTATAAGTTGTATACCTGCTGATGTCTATTGTGGGTGACAGATTGCCAACATGATAAGATTTCTGGTGGATAGCTACAACAAGCCAGTCCCTGCTATTCTGGAGATCCCGTCCAAGGACCATCCATATGATCCAGCTCACGACTCGGTGCTCTCTCGAGTGAAATATCTATTCTCTGCAGAATCAGTGGCGTCTGATAGGCGATGAAGGCATCGTTGTGTAGTAGTACCCTTTGATGTATCTTTTTTGTTATGTATTGACAATAAGATTACATATACCATTTGGTGCGAGCGAGACAGCAAGAAGCACAAATAATGAGCTTGCAAACAATAATGGGTTGAACCAAACCAACACGTTTTTTCATAAAAGGTTGAAATGCTATTTTGGTGCTTGTATTTGCTTGGTTATTAGAAAATAAAATGCGATTGTCATGACGAATTGATTGCCCAGCACTGTTTACGGGAAAGGGAACATTATGCAGTATTGCATTTGTATGAGCTGAGCACCTGGACCTATGTTTATGTGTTGAGCTGGTGGAGGGGATCCTGGTGGTTTCACTGTGTCAAGAAGGAAGAAAATTGCTCCACATGGGTGTGAGCGAATCAGAGAAGAGGTTGGTAAATAGTAGTAGTAACAAGGAAGGAATCAAGGAATGTTGTGAGGTTGGTAAATACTGTATAGTAGTAGTAACAAGGAAGGAATCAAGGAATGTTGTGTCGGAGCAAGTATAGTACATCAAAATTAGCTACAAGAAATCAAGGAATGTTGTGTCGGAGCAAGTATAGTATATCAAAATTAATTTAATCTTGACGGTATTGTTAGGATAGTAGGACACTAAACATAGTTTGATCTTGACCTGATCAAATGCCGGATCAAGTCGGCCAGATAAAAACGACAGATCAATTTTTTATTGTCCATGCCATCTGACGGATATTGGGCTGGATTGGGCTATTTCTAGTTTTCTATGGATTGGAGTTTTTTGGTGTTAGGTTGAGTTATTATGGGTAAAAAAAGAGTTAAATGTACCATATGGCCATTAAAATATGCGGGGGTTTTGATTATTTCCATCAACTTTAAAAGTTGATTTTGGGGTCTATAAACTCTTTAAGTGGTTCACCTAAGGTCCATACCTCTTTGTTCAGTTCTAAAAGTTGATTTTGGGATCCATAAACATTTTATGTTGATTTTCAGCGTTGCTGGCTCGAGCTGAACAATAAGGCAGATTGCATGGAATTAGTATTTACAGGAATGCTCCATCAGTGTCCCATTTATTGTTTGCTGACGACTCACTCATCTTATGCAAAGTGGATCTAGAGGAGGCACAAACATTGAAGCAGTTGCTGTCGACTTATGAAAACTGCTCGGGTCAAATGATCAATGCTGGTAAATTGGCTGTCATGTTTAGTGGAATTAGTATTTGCAGGAATGCTCCATCCGTGTCACATTTATTTTTTGTTGACGACTCACTCATCTTATGCAAAATGGATCCAGAGGAGGCACAAACACTGAAGCAGTTGCTGTCGACTTATGAAGACTGCTCGGGTCAATTGATCAATGCAGGTAAATTGGCTGTCATGTTCAGTCCAAATACCAGGCATGGACAACGGATAGGGGTGATGGAGACACTGAACATCATAGCAGAAACAATGAAAGAGCGGTACTTGGGGCTGCCAGTGTATATAGGAAGAGCTAGATCACAGGTTTTTACATACTTGAAAGAAAGAGTCTGGCAGAGGATCCAAGGCTGGAAGGAACGGCTATTATCCAGGACAGGCAAAGAGATCCTAATCAAGGTCGTAGCCCAAGCGATCCCCATGTTTAATTCTAGTTTCACCTAAAGCAGAGGGTGGCTGGTTCAGGGATCTTCATTCTTTCAACATGCAATGTTAGCCAAACAAGGGTGGAGATTGTTACAGAACCCAGACTCACTTTGTGCTAGAATTCTAAAAGCCAAGTATTTCCCAAATATAGGAGCGTTAGAAGCTAAAGCAAGGGAGGTATGCTCATATACTTGCAGAAGCATAATGATGAGTGTGGAGACTCTAAATCATGGAGTAATTTGGAGAGTAGGAAATGGGCAGCAAATTAATATTTGGTCTGATCCATGGCTGCCTAGGAAAGTCACCCGAAGGCCTGTTATACCGAATGGCAGGAACCACTTGACCAAGGTAGAAGAATTAATTGATCCTGGATGTCCAGCTGCTGCAATAGACTTTTTGGGAGGAGGTTGTCTAGATTATCAGGGCAATTCCGTTGCATGGAGAGATGGAAGATGTGGTCGGGTGGCACTACGGCAGTAAGGGCTGCTTCTCTGTCAAGTCAGCTTATAGGGTGCATCGAGCAGCAAAGAGCAGAAGACAGAAAAGGGGACTAGCAAGTGGTTCAAGGAGCAACAATGGTGAAAACGATTTCTAGAAGAAACTGTGGAAGTTGGACTCTCCACCAAAGGTGAAACACTTCCTATGGAGGCTAAGTCATAATAACACACTCGCCGTGAGGAAAGTGCTACAATGGAGGGGGATGTGGTTGGACACGAGATGTTGTATGTGTGGCCGATTAGATGAAGATGGTTGTCACCTGCTGTTCAAATGTAAAGAAGTGAGGAAGGTATGGATGGAATTGAATATAGAGCATGTCAATCACAAACTGACAAGCGTGGGATTGGCAAGAGAGATGATGGAAACGGTGCTCACTCTAAAAGGGAAGGAATAGCTAACTGTGATGCTATGGTTGTGGTAGGGACAGCGAAATAAGTGGAGGGAGGAAGGAAAGAGAAGGGCAGCTACTCAAGTGGCTTATATAGCAGCGTTCCTGGCTGATCGTTCTTAGGAGACAGGGCGACATCATGTATTGTCGGAAACCTGTCAGTGCAAGACATGGCAAAGGCCACAACCTAGTGAGCTGAAGCTCAACTCAGACGGTGCATTTGACAGCGCCAGGAGGGATAGGGGCGAGGATCGCCCGTCGCAACCTACGCATGTACGCCTCACTAAAAAATCCATCCCCAAAACCCTGTGAAAAAAAGGGCATGGAGAAAAGAGCGCACACACGACTCTAGTCTATACAAGTGCTAACTAAGGAAGCTACTAGCTCCAAGTGCCTCGATGTCGATCTTCCTGGTATCTTCATATTTGGGCTTTGTCCTCCTCGGTCGCTTCTATGACATGGATTTTTAGCTTCGCTCGATGCGTAGGTCTTTGCCTTTGGGACCTTCTCAGAGTGCAGATCTTTGCTGTAACAGAACCGACCAATTATACGAAATTAAGTAAGAAAATCGTCCGCCGAGGCAGACAATTTAACAAACTTAAGCCCGTATAACCCGGTAGTCCGTGAAACCACGAAGGATTTCAAATCAACCAACATACAAACCAAGATCGTACAAGTTTAGCAGCCACAGTCACATATTACATAAAGTTTGCAAAGACAGTTGAATACATCGGAGTTTAGAACAGAAAGTTATTACAAGCCAAGTTCAAATTAAAGTAGCGGAAGCAAATAGTTTCATAAGACACACGCACTCATTTAGTTCAGATACAGTGCCAGTAGGTAGCCATCCTCAACAAAAGCATCAGATGAGAGATACGGAGTGACCATTGCCCTTGGTCCTAGTTGTCGCCCATCGCTGGATACATGCAGTTAATGCAATAGCCGTAGTACATTTGACCATCTGCAACAACAATGGGAACAACGCCCTGAGTACGAGAAGGTACTCAGCTAGACTTACCCGTCTTAAACCAAAATAAATTGACACCAAGAATTATGCAAAGCTTTCTTTTAGTGGACTAGCTGACTCATTTGCGAAAAGCATAAGCTATAATGGAGAAACTACTTTAAGTACTTTGCATCATCTTTATTATGAGCTATTCAACTAGGTAAGCACCTAGACTATAGCAATCACTGGATTAACCAATACATCCAGTTACCATTTGAATTTAGCATGTCCAAAACTATCCAATAACCATCAATGTTCCATCACAATTACTATGATGTCGTAACTCGAGTCAAGTGCTCACTATCCAGGAGCGTTGGCGATTCGAATCGATTTCTAACCAGCTGGCGATTTATTCCTCACACAAACCACACTCACCGATCAAGTGAGCTACAGGTCACCAAGGACACTTTCCAGGTAAACGTCGCGGGGTAACAATCATGGACCGCACTACCCAGGGACCGCCCGACTGCCAGGGCGCACCTTGGGCTTACTCTTCGCGTCCCCGTACAACCCCCTTCGTCACCAGTCTGCCAATCCGAGTTTACCCCGACCCGAAAAGTGCCACTAGCTTCGCGGTCGAAAGGTACTTTATTCGGCCAGCTAAATGTGAGGCATGCGTTCAACATGACAAGAGGGACGAGCAACGATCGGTCTTTAATCGACACAGACGGAAAACTAACCGCACCCCAGAACCCTGTCTGGTTGCCTCCAACTTCTCCGTCCGGTCTCCAGTTATCCATCAACACATGGTTATTTTCCCGGATATCAACCCTTTCATAGCTAAAACCTTCTAGTAACCACCTATCATTTCAGGTGACCGGAAATCACCGATCGCTACCGGTCTAAGCAGGGCTAAGCAATATTCGACCCGACTTTCGGCGGTAATAATGTGGAAATGATAGTAGTATATGCAACAACGGTTCCACTCAACTCCTATAACCTAATGCAACAATATATACTCATATAAAAGAATTGATTGCATAAAATAGGGATTTTAGAATGCTCCGGGGCTTGCCTCTTTCAAACGAGCTAGGCTGGTGATCTACGCACTCGGGCAAGTCCTCTCCTTGCTCCTCTTCCTCGGGCACCTCCTGTGCCTGGGGTTCTTGCGGATCTGCCCCGGTCTGCTCTTCCGGCACTGCTACTTGCGACTCCTCCTGCGATCCTGTATGATGCAATTGCGTAAGTAAACATGCAAACGATGCATCGGATGCGGTGGAATGCCATGATTATGATGACACGATATGCAGATGAGCACATCGAAACTTATCGAGTGGATTAGAGGCAAAAGCTTTTCTACAAGGTAGTCCACATCATCCAAGACTACTCATTAATCAAGCAAGTCATCTTTTTCATACCATAGCTAGCATATAACCCTAACATAAGTGCCACTACTCTTCACCAACAACACTACACTAACTTTTCAAGTGACACCAGCAAGGTGGTTGGGGTGCTTCAAAGATACACCAAACACTCCTTAATACTTCTAATTATTCATAAGAATGACATTTTATTTCCTATTTAAACTAGGGTTACAACAGCGACAAGCATTTCTGATGCCTCGAAAAATCTACAAAAATTTTAGTAGCCTAGTGTTACTCCAAATAGCACACCATAAAAATTTCAGGAGATTTGGATGAGTATTACAACCTACACAAAAATGACAAGCTCTAGCATGATATTGAGCATGAAAATACTTTGTACTATAAAAGTGTCAAACAACAGATTTAAGCACTTTTCAACAATCTACACAGTAAATAATCACTACACAAAAATTATCATGGGCAGGTTTTATTCATATTTTTCCCTCTATCAAAAATAACAAATCTAGGCAATAAATAGCACTTGAACTGTACATCAATAATTTTACACAGAACATGCCTAGCGTATATTTTTCCCAGAAACTACATCACAAAAGAAAACTAATGCAAGTGGAACCATATTTTTCTGATTTTTCTTTGATTTACTACACATTTTCTAAGATACTAGCAAATACAAGGATTAAATAAATCTCCACAGAAAAGTACCACAAATACATCATGCAATATTTTTACACTGCAGACATACTCATGAGGATCACTACAAAATTTGTTTCACAATTTTTGGAGCTAAAATGGATACACAACATTTTTCCCAAGCATTTCTCTTTTTAAATAAAAATGAAAACTGAAATCTTTTTCTTTCTCTGCCTAACAGGCCGGCCCGCGAGATCCACCGGCCCACTGCCGAAAATGGCCTCGGCAGCCAGTGCGGGGAAAAGGGTGGCCCGGCTCGGTGGCGCGGCCGACGGACGCGGCGGCCCAAGGAAAAACAGAGAGGGGGGGAGCGGGGCACGGGCACGACGCCGGTGCCCGCGACATCGCGGCGGTGTTGTGCCCGCCGGCGGCCAACGGCCAACTCTGGCCAAGCGGGGACCAGCGAGCGGGCGCACAAGATTCACGGGAAGAGGGCGAACATCGGAGTGCAGCGCGTGGGGGTCGAGAGAGGGCGAGGACGCCGGAGGGGCGGAGCGCGAGCTCGGCAGCTCGGTAATGGTTGCGCGGCGGGACGCGCACGATGGAGCCTTACCGGAGGCGGGGATGGAGCGTTGAGGTGCGTTCGGAGTAGAGGATGAGATGGCGGAGAGTGACGCGCGAGCAATTGCTCGGAGGAAACTTGCCGGCGGCGGAACGTGGCGGTGGAGCAGGCGGCAGCGGTGGCGAGCGGGAGAGAGGACGCGAGGGCGCTCTGCTTGCTCACTGCAGGCGAGAGAGTGAACGAGTGAGGGAAGGGGAGGAAGCAGGGGCGCGGGCGTGTCGCCATGGAGCCGGGCGCGCGGGGGCCACGGACGTCCACGCGGAGGGCGGCGCCGGCGCATGGCGGCCACGGGGCACGCGGCGTCTGCCGCGGTCGGGCGCGGCGCGCGGGAGAGAGAGAGAGAGAAGGCACGCGGCTGGGCCGCAGAGCAGGTCGGGCCGAGCGGGGCGCGTGCGCGGGCGCGCGCGCGCTGGGCTGGGTGGCTTTGGCGCTTGGGCCGAAAGGGAGGTGGCGGCCTGTTAAGACGAGAAAAGCTTTTTCCTTTCCAAATTTCAATTCCAGAATTCCTAAATTAATTCAAATTCGAATTTTTGAAGAAGAAAAAGGCATTTTCAAAAGTTGATCCCAAAACAAAAGTTGTTCAAAATTTAATTCTCTACAACTTTGCTTTAGGGCACTTTTTAAAATTTTAAACAGATTTTGAATTAAAGGTTCAAAGTCCATTTTTCAATTAAAAATCTATTTTCTAGAATATTTTTAAAAGCAAAATTTGGGGAGATTTTGAATACAAAAGTTGCTCCAAAAATCTTGCTAAATAATTCTAGATGATTTAAAATTATAGCCAAACAAGTTTTACTAACCTAGCAAGCAAAGTTAGGGCAAAAGTACAATTAACAAGCATATGCAACATGCATGTTTCGAAATGATGTTTCAAATGTTTCAATTCAGTTTTAAACTTACATTGCATGTGATTATGAAATGCATTTGATGCTAATGCTCATGATTGGAGATGCTAATGCGATGCTTAACACCTAGGGTGTTACATTTGCCTCCGGGACCTTCTCGTTGCGTAGATCTTCGTCTCCGGAACCCTCTTGGCGTGCAGACTTCGCCTTCGAGACCTTCTGGTCTGAGGCTTCGCTTGGAGACAAACCTTCTCTTCACGAATGGGTGTAGTCATCTAAAAGGTCCCTAGTTTGATTTCGATAATTGAGTGATAACCTAGGTGGACTAATATGTGTTTAATGTGAGATACACAGGTAATTAGTCCATAAGTACATCATGTGTGAGCAACCTATGCCATGAAGGTGAAAGATGGCTTGAAAATGTTTCAAGGATCACACTTGTGATGAAGGAGCTCATTGTATTTGAGACATGACACTGAGTCATGTGACTCGGTGGAGAAGATCAAGATGAGGCTTGGCTTGATGGACCGGTTGCAAGCGTGAAGGGCAAGTTGAAGGCTTTGAAGCGATGGACCGCGTGGCCATGGCGGTGAAGCTTGAGCAAGACTTGGCGCTGATGGACGAAGGCAACGGTAAAGAGTAAGTGAGGTCAAGATCGATGAACCAATAAGGTCACGTGATGATATGAAGTGGATCATACCATTTGTTGATCGTATTAGTGTATATGTTGCATCAACATTGGAGGAGATGGAGTTGAATGCGCAAGGCAAAGGCATAACCTATAGGGCATTTCATTTCACCGGTCATAGATGTGTAGAGAAGTTTATGACCGTATCTAGGATAGATGTCCGTACTATCAAGAGGGGCAAACTTGTTTGCATATCGGTCATCTAGTGCCACTCGAGTGATCTAACTTTGCATTGTTACTAGGATCAAGTGGCATAGTGAAAAGAGTGCTAATCCTTTGGAAAATGTTTGTGAAAATACTAACACACATATACATAGTGGTGTACACTTGGTGGTGTTGGCACATTTGCAAAAGAGAAGAAATTGGAGAAGAAAAAGAGTTGAACAGGATGGACCAGACCATGGGAGTGGTTGGAACGAACTCTGTGAAACAGAGCGTCAGGACCCTGTGCCGTGGGTCCGGTTGCTTGCCTTCGGTGGCGTCGGCTCTGGACCCTGGGTGCCTGGCGCGTCCAGACGCTGTCGAGCGGGTCAGGCCGAGCCGTATGGCGGCGTAGTGTGGCTTAGAGGCAGACCGGACTCGGGGAGTGAGTCCGGACGGTGGAGCCAGACCGAGTCCAGAGGCAGTTGGTGCTCTTGATGTGTTTTTTAGCCTCGACCGAACTCTGAAGGAGCACGTCTGGTCACGGCGTGGAGGTGAGTCTAGTCCAACGTCTGTGTGCGCGTTGGCGCGATCGAACTTTGGCCTGGCGCGTCTAGTCGCTGGCAGAGGCGCATCCGGTCTGGAGCTACAGGCACGCGCGCGAGCTAGCCATTGGTGAGCAATGGTCATCTTCGAAGGAGGATGACACATGGTGAGGATCTCTGGTCCGAACCCTACTGTTCATGGTCCGGACCCTGGGTCTGGAGCCCTCGAAGCCAACTTTTGAGCAACGGCTCTATTTGTCCTTTGGGCTATAAATAGATGGGGTGCTCGGGCTTGGCTGAGGTTGAGCACCTTTGGGGACTTAGTGTCCATGCTTGAGTGTGCTTGGGAGCTCTCTAACTCACCTGTGCTTGCAAGAGTGTGAATCGATTGTGAGTAAGTGATTCTAGTGCGATTGCATTGAGAGATTGCATCGTGTGGCACTAGGTGATCGAGTTGCAAGCCGTTGTTCCTCTTGGAGGTTGCCACCTCCTAGATGGCTTGGTGGTGAGTTCTTCGTCATGAAGCCCACAAGAAGATTGTGCGAAGCTCCGGAGAAGGATTTGTGAGGGGTATTGTGCTCGCCCCACGGGAGCCGCAAAGAGCAACTCTAGTAGAGCGTGTCATTGAGCTACCCTCACTTGTGGGTAGGTTCTTGCGGCGCCCAACGTTTGGGCTAGGCTTGTGAAACTTCTATTAGCTCGCCGAACCACCAAGTGAGCGGTCGATACAACGGGGACTAGCGTGTTGGCAAGCATGTGAACCTCGGGATAAAAATTAAATCATCGTGTCAACATTGTTCTTCCTGTTGGTTTGCATTCCCCTTTACACAAGCTTGTACTTACTTATTCATACATAGTGCTTGTGTAGTTTCTCTTGTAATTAGTTAGCTTGTGTAGCTTGCTAGTTACCTTCTTGATTATATAGCATAGAAGTAGCTCCCTTGTGTAACTAGTTGGCTTGAGTAGCTTTGCTAGTTACTTTGCTTAGTTTGTGTAGCTAAGTATTTTGCGCTCTCTAATTTGGCTTGAGTAGCCTTGTTATTGAGCATTGCTAGTGAGCTTAGGCTTTGTGCTTTTCCATACTAGTTTGTGTAGGAGCTCCCCCGTTGCTTGAAGTACTAGTTGCATAGGGTTACGTGACCTTGCTTCTAAAATTGGTTAGGTGAGCTCTAGCTAGCCCGGCACCTTTGTTGCCTAATTAGGATCTTTTATAAGGTGCTTAAAAACTTAGATAGAGGGGGTGTAGTCTTGGCTAGACTGATAGTTTTAATTCCTCATTTATTTTGATTAGCCAGATCGATTAATTTTAGAAAGGACTATTCACCCCTCCTCTAGTCCACCATCTCGACCCTACATCATCATAGTCGATGTAGTCGTAACTAAAGGTTGTTGTGAAGCCTCCAAATCTTCTCTCATGAGTGTCGGGCAAAATACTTCACCCTCTGAAGTGTCAAGTCCTCCAGTATGCTCCCCTAGCTCCTCTTGGATGGTGCTTGTGACCAAATCTTCTGTTGTGCTTGTTTTAGTTGACATAGTCATAGTAGCTATAGTAGCAGAAGTAGATGTCTGGACCAAAGTTCTCGATGAGCCCCTCGAGCTGAAGTGGTCGAGGAAGCTGAAGTAGACCTCAATGCTAAAGGAGTTGATGTAGCCCCTTGAACTTAGCGATGATGGCAAGTCATCATAAACTTTGATGCCAAAGGTGTCGACAAAGGCTCTCGAGCCATTGTAGTGGCCGAAGATGACAGCAAAGCCCATCCTGCCGATGTTTCGGCGGAGACGAGTCATTGTAGTCGCCAAAGATGTTTGCGAAGCCCCTCATGCCAAAGTGTGGGTGGAGGCAAGTTGTTGTGGATGCCGAAGATGTTGGCGAAGGCCCTCGTGCCGAAGGTGTTAACAAAGGCAATGTTGGTGAAGATGTCTGCGAAACCCTTCGTGCCAAAGTTTTGGCGGAGGTAAGTTGTAGTCGCCAAAGATATGTTACCGGTGTTGACGTCGGGGATGCCAGAGAAGCTCCTCTAGCTAATGGCATTGAAGGTTAGTCATTGCAATCGCCGAAGATGATGGTGAGGCCCCTTGCGTCTAAGTGTTGGCGTGGGTGAGTTGTTGTAGTCACTGAAGTCTTGGCGAAGCCCCTCCCGCTGAAGTGTCTGCCAGGGGCGATGTTAGGGGAGACCATGAGGTATGTGGGCCAAATCTACCCCTAGAAGAGGCCCAACTAGTAGCTAGAGTAGTGTCATATAGAATCCAACCGCACCAAGGGGTCACTTGTAAATAGCCTTGCCTATATAAGTGCCTATGGGCATGAGGGCAAGGGCCTCACTTCCCGCTCATTTCCACTTGTTCAAAGTACTAGCGTGTCTCCTCTCCATCATCGAGCTCTCTCCTCCCTCTCTCTTGTTCAGAACCACCAGTTCCAACATAATGGCCATTGAATTGCCTTATCACAACAACAATTGCCTACCTTCCTGACAAATTTCTCTATCATGATATCCACTGAACAACGCAGAAGACACAGGGATTGAAATTTCCATCAGTTCAACAAACAAAGTAGTTCACGTACATAGTACATACACCACACCACTAGACATAACCTGGAGGGAGAAGGGAGAGGCCATGCTGCCGACTCCAAAAGTCATGCCTTTCCCTGCCTCCCAAACACCTTCACCACTTGCCACTCCGTAACAAAAGACACCACTTCCTAACAACAGACAACTAGATAGATCGATAATACTACTTGCGATATATAGATACTACTACTTGTAATAGATAACGATAACATTGGTCGGTCTAGGCCTCCACCTCCAGGGAGCATCGGTGGCCCGTCCCCTCACTAGTCTTCAGGGTCCTCAAATCGGAGGAGCTTTGAAAGGATCAAGATGCCCAAGAGGGGGGGTGAATTGGGCTTTTCTAAAAATTAATTGCAAGAATTAAATCCTACAAGCCAAAGTTCACCCTTAGTGCCTACTAGTGTTCTTTGTGATTCTACCGGTAAAAAGTTTTGCACCCTAAGTTCCAATCCTAGTCTAGCATGGCAATTCTAGGAAAGTAAATCAAGCAAAGAAAGTAATACACGAAAGAAAATGCTTGAAAGTAAAGGTTAGGAACACGGCGATGTTTTCTCGAGGTATCGGAGAGTCACCACTCCCCACTAGTCCTCATTGGAGCACCCGCGCAAGGGTGTAGCTCCCCCTTGATCCGTGCAAGGATCAAGTGCTCTCTCCGGGCTGATTCTTCGACACTCCATCGCGGTGAATCGCCAAAAACCGCTCACACGATGAGTTGGGTCATCCACAAGCTCGTCGGATGATCACCAAACTCCCAATCACCACCAAACCGTCTAGGTGATGGCGATCACCAAGAGTAACAAGCTAGAACTCTCACTTGACCACAACAAGCCTAATGAGAAGATGGATGCACACTTGCTACTCCCTAGTCACTAATGAGGGATCTCAAACTTTGATTCTCAAATCACTATCCTCACTAGGGCTCTTGCACTCCCTTGCACTTGAAAGGTGTTTCTCAGCTGAACAAATAAGCAAGAGACCTCTAAAAGAGGTGGAGGGGATGTATTTATACACCCCTCAGACAAATCCAACCGTTACCTGCCAAATCAGCAAAACACGCACTGACCGGACGCGCCGGTCGAGTGTAACGGTCGAAAAGCCGAAAGTCAGCGCTGAGTGACCGGACGCGCCGGTCAGGGGTGACCGGACGCGTCCGATCATGCAAGAGCCTTACTGTACTTTGACCTGACGCTCGACCGCGTCCGATCAGGGATGACCGAACGCGTCAGGTCAGCTAAGAACCTTACTGGAACGTGACCGGACGCGTCCGATCACTTCACAGTCGCGTCCGATTAGACTTTTACCCTCTGAAACTCGTGTCAGACTGATCACCGCGTTCGGTCCTCGCAGGGACCGCGTCCGGTCAACCAGTTAACGACGCAGTGACTGTTAGTACTGACCGGACGCGTCCGGTCGTGACAGAGACCGCGTCCGGTCAAGGGTAAACTGCTCAAACGACTTAGAAACACGACGCAACTTGAACCAAGTTGCTTCCAACTGAACTTTGAGCTTTACCTGAGCTACCTAGTGCTAAGTTTGACAAGTGTGCACCACACCTAAACAAAAGACTCACCTAGGTCAAGCTACTCGCTCATGCCCCCCTTTATAGTACGGCCAAAGGAAGAAACAAAGATCCTAACGACTATTCCGGATGTAACCCAACACCTTGACATCCGGAACTAACCGTCCTTAATCTTGTCGTTGATCCTTTGAAAACCGAAACGATTTCCATCAAGGGACATGAACACCATAGTGCCCAAAGCAGTTATCAACTCCATGACCTAACTTATCAAGGTTTCTGCAAAACACACGTTAGTCATGGTAATAATGCGTTGTCATCAATTGCCGAAACCAACACCGGGGCCTAGATGCTTTCAATCTCCCCCTTTTTGGTGATTGATGACAACACTTAGATTCAGAAGATATAGGAGTTGAGGTTTTCGAACATGTTTGGTTCACATAAGCAAAAAGTTGTAAGCACAAAAGAATAGGAAATGCTTATGTGTTCCAAGCCAACTGAGTGTACTCACAAGATAAAACATGAAGAGTTAGTACACATAAAACATAGCTCATATGAAATCAGAGTAAGGCACGGAAGCACAACCTTATGAGATAAAACCAATTAAGTGACATGATATAAAATAAAGGTCTCACAAGCACATAGTCACAAGATGCAGGGCAAGAAATTAAACATGATGCATGAATGTAGCACACAAAGAAAACGAAACCCTCTATCAACACTCCCCCCGAATCTACTCTCTCTCCCCCTTTGGCATCAAACTCCAAACACAAAACTAAGGATCCGAGGCGGGAACAGAAGCTGTCGTGTCGGGTGCCGAGGAGCGTGGAGTGATCACGAACTGTGAAGTATCCTCCTCAGAATCTGAACTATCAGGCTGACCCTCTGTAGATAGACGTGGCAGTGAAGCGGTCTGGGTCTGTAGAGCAGGTGCAGGAACTGAAGGTGTAGAAGCAACAATAGGAGCAGTCATTGTCGCCTGAGCCTGAAAAATACCAAGAGTGGGAGGATCTGTTGATGCAACTGACGATGGCACAGTCTCTGTAGTCCTGGCCCCTGACACTGGAGGAAACGCAGTCTCGGAAGCTGATATCCCTGAAGAGGTCACAACAGTGGTATGCGAGGGTGTCGGCTGACCAGTCAGCTCGCTGTAGGAGGCACTCAAGTCCGTGAAAGGAGTGCCCGAGAGAAGATGAGGTCTAGGCTGAGCTGGTGGAGTGAACCCCGTCTGAATAGGAGTGTAGCTCGGGGACTGAAAGGTCTGAGGAACCTGCTGCTAGGGAGAGGTAAATTGAAAGCTCGGCTGTCCCTAACTCTGAGGTCCACTGGATTGTAGTGCTGGAGTAAGGACAGACGGTGGTGGAGGTACCCCAACAGTGACAAGGTGTCGCAGGAGCTCAAGATACTACTGCTGGGTGGCTGCCTGCTGCCTCTGCATCTGAAACTGCTGCCTCTGAAACTCCAGCTGCTGCCTCTGAAACTCGTCCTGACGAGCCTGAATCTGAGCAAATGCGGCAGCTGTGTCCTGAGCCTATCGCTGCATCTGAACCTCCTGTCTCTCCTGGGCCTGGGTCAGCCTCTCAAGTATACCCACCATGGCTGGGTCTGAGCGGGAGGCTGAGCCTGAACCACCGGCCTCATGGTCGTGAGACCGAGGAGAGCGGTACCAGGGGATGGGCTGGTAATCCTCGTCAGTGCTGTCAGTAGCAACATCCTCAACTGGATCAGCTGGCTGAGTATCAAGATCTGCAAGCTCGGCCTCAGCAAGACCCTCAACTGTCTCGTCCTGCTCAGCTGCTGTTTCTGGAACCTCTGGCCTCTGACGCTGTCCTGGGCCAGGTGCCTGCTCTCTAGTCACTAAAGCCCACAACTGTCGAATATCATACTCTGGAAATGCAGTAGTGGTATCAGATATCTCAGCTCTAATCTCTGCAGGCAGATCACACGCAGATCGAATAAGAAAACAGATCCAATGAGCATAAGGTAGCTGCCTGTGACCCTTGAATCCCTCTGCCAAAGTATCCTCCATCTCACATAGCATCAGATCCCAAATATCAAACGGTGTCTGTGAGATGAGGTGATGAACAACCCAGAGCTGCATCTGTGTCAGGCCCTCTCTGTATCCTAGCCTCGGAAGAAGAGTCCGTCTCACAATAGCATCTAGCACTCTGGCTAGGGGTGTCAGGCTGGCAGGTGTACGTCTAGACCCCTCGCCAAATGGCTCACGGAAGCAGGGTCTGATCATGTCTATGGGTGGCACTGTGCCTCTGTGAGGGCGTCTCGGTGGAGCAGTCTGACCAAAGCACAACTGGTGTATCTTCGTCTCTGAAGCAGGAAGTCTGAGGATCTCCTGTACCCTGGTGCTGTACAGTCTGCGGTCACGGCCTCGGAATGCAAAGTGTATAAACTCATGTGCTGGGTCAATCCAAAGTGAAGAGTAGAACTCTCTGACCCAAGTCCCGCAGTAGGCTCCTGTCCGTCCAAGAAGGTCTGACAAGCCAGGTAGAAAGGATAAGTGCGGACGGAGCTGCTCACCAACCACCTCAACTAAAGCCTCTAGTCGACAGACTCTCTGAGGTCTGAATGCAATCCCGCTGTCAACATAGGCTCTGTAGAAGTCCTCGTGCAGAGGTGTGTAGAAGCCCTCTGAAGCTCGGGGATCCCGCTGAGGTGGGAACCACCGACTAACCTCTACAAACCTGAGAGCCTGTACCCGTCGAGCTGTAGCTCCCCTAAGGTCAAAGTGCTCAACTGGGGGGTGACCTCGAGCCCTGGGAGGTGGACAACCTCCACGACGCTGGCCTTTTGGCCTGGGAGCCACCTGAGCTCGCGTACGTCCTGAGCGACGACGCTGTGGAGAGTGAACTGTCTGCTCCTCTGTCTCCTCTGGGTCCTCTGTGGGTTGCTCTGCAGGTGGGTCCTCTGTGCCCTCTGTGGCCTCAGTACCGAGCTGTCGACCGTCAAGATGAAATCGACGCTCGCCAATGTGAATCCCACTGCCTCTGCCACCTCTCTCTGCTAGCTCTGCTGCATCTGCAACTGCCTGAGCCACCTCTGCCTCTGTGAGTGTCCTCTTTCTCTTCTTGGCGGCTATCTTCTTTCGCTTGCCACGAGCCACCTCTGTCATCCTGGGAGGACTGTCGTCCCCGTCACTGGGTGCACCACCAGCATTCTTGCAGCGAACCATACTGACAAACTGCTGTGACTGAGAAAACCTGGACAGTGAAAGATGGTGTATTGACACTCATGAGGCTTGGCCTCAATCCGTATCCGCAGGCTTGGCCTCGGATTCACAGCTGATCACCTGACACACACAAAGCACCGACAGGACTCACTGAAAGGATAGAATAGATAGAGCTACTATAAGCAACATATTTTATCTAATAGATAAGTGAGATCCTAATGAAAGCAGGCATATTAGATAAGATGTGAATAGAACGCGATAGCTACCTCGGTCGAGCGAAACTCCGATGAAAGGAAAGTGACCTTGACGCGCTAGGGTTCCCCGGAAACGACGGACAAAACCCTGGAGTACCGATGAGATCAAAGGTTGTATTAGAAATTCAACGGAAATCCATCGGCAAACCCTAATTCAAGGCAATGAAATCACCTTGCTGAGTCGAACTCGAGCGAAAGTCCTTTGCCGGAGAACGACAAATTGAAGACGACGCGATTGTTAGGGTTAGGTCGAGGCGCGACGGTCGGAGGCAAACTTGGAGGCGTGATTCGGTTGAGCGGTTGCCGGAGGCGAAGAACGGGGTCGCAGGGCCGAGGAGCTGGGAGCGCGGGAGAGCAGCGGCGGCGCGGCTGCGCGAAGGAACGGCGGCGCGCGGGAAGGCTGCGACGGCGGCGCGCGGGGCGGCTGCGGTGGCGCGGGGAACGGCTGCGGCGGCGCTGGAGCGGCTGCGGCGACGTGCGGGGCTGCTGCGGCGGCCCGAGGAGCGGCTTGCGGTGGCGCGCGAGATTACGGCGAGGAGGCGGCTAGGGCGAGGAGCGGCGGCGGATTAAGAAGGAAGAAAACCGAGATCCGAACGTACGGTTAAAAGGGCTTAGATCCGCTTTTCACGCGATGACCGGACGCGGTGGTCGCCTGACCGGACGCGGTGGGGCAGCGTCCGGTCAGAGTCCAGTAAGCTCCTAGAACGACCGGACGCGTCCGGTTAGGGATGATCGGACGCTGATAGAGTCCGGTAAGAGATCACCCGGGAAACTTGAGCGCATGACCGGACACGGTGGTGGTGGCCGGGACCGGACGCGGTGGTCACAACGACGCGTCCGGTGCAGCGTCCGGTCACAGATCCTAGAGAAGTTCTTCGGGATGACCGAACGCGCTGGTGGTCACCGGGACCGGACGCAGTGGTGAAGCAGCACCGTGTCCGGTTCAGCGTCCGGTCCAGCGTCCGGTCGCTGGTTAATGCCTTTCTTCAAACCGATCTTCGACACGACTTCTCCCAATCAAGTTCTAATTCAAAGAGACTCAAATAAACACCAATTGGAACCTGATATGAGTGACCTCACTCAAACCCTCAAGTTTTTCAAAATATTTTGCCTTAGGCTAGTATTATTTTTAAGAAAATATGCAATAAACACCCGAGGAGCAACGTATGGCCATGCAATAGAGTTTATGAACCCTTGGGAGCTTCAAATGCTCTCTCTATTCATGGACGAACACAGAGGTTACTCAAAGCAAAACCAAAGAGAAACGACAAAGCAACAACCATGCATATGCAATGCAAAGCGAGAAAGGAAGACTAGGTTGCTTGTCAAGTTTGATCCACGGTTAGGCTTCTTCACTCCTCCAAAGGAGGGTTATCGTAACCGTGTTAGACAAGTTCTAGATGCATTGCGGGGAATTAAACATGACATATAATACAATGCAATGCAAGGGACAACACAAGCTCATTTTTTAAAGTTACTAGAATCAAGCACATTTAGTTCACTTCTCAACCTACAAAAGGTAGCCTCATCTAAAGGTTTAGTGAAGATATCCGCTAATTGATTTTCACTTCTTACACCTTCTAGTGATATATCATTTTTAGCAACATGATCTCTTAGAAAGTGGTGGCGGATATCAATGTGCTTGGTGCGTGAGTGTTGTACCGGATTATTAGCAATTTTAACGGCACTTTCATTGTCACATAAAAGCGGCACCTTTTCAAGAACAACTCCATAGTCTAGGAGGGTTTGTTTCATGTATAAGATTTGTGCACAACAAGCCCCCGCGGCAATGTATTCCGCCTCGGCGGTGGACAAAGCCACACTATTTTGCTTTTTAGATGACCAAGATACTAAAGACCTCCCAAGCAAATGGCACCCTCCGGATGTGCTTTTTCTATCAATTTTGCAACCAGCATAATCTGAATCAGAATAGCCAACTAGTTGGAATCTAGCTCCTTTGGGGTACCAAAGACCGATGCTTGGGGTGTACTTAAGATATCTTAAAATTCTTTTTACGGCACTTAGGTGAGGTTCTTTAGGGCACGCTTGAAAGCGAGCACACATGCACACACTAAACATGATGTCGGGCCTAGATGCGGTAAGGTACAACAAGCTACCAATCATAGAACGGTAGAGAGTTTGATCAATTGGTTTACCTCCCTCATCTAGGTCGAGATGTCCATTAGATGGCATTGGGGTCTTGATTGGCTTACACTCTTCCATCTTGAATCTTTTGAGAAGATCCTTGGTATACTTTTCTTGAGAGATGAAAATCTCTTCTCTCATTTGTTTGACTTGAAAACCAAGGAAGAATGTTAGCTCACCAATCATTGACATCTCGAACTCCTTTGACATCAATTCACCAAATTCTTTGCAATAATCTTCATTTGTTGACCCGAAGATGATATCATCAACATAGACTTACAAATGAAGATCTCCCCATTAAGCTTCTTGGTGAATAGTGTGGTGTCAACCTTCCCAATAGTGAAGCCCTTCTCAATGAGGAAGTCGCGGAGGCGCTCGTACCACGCTCTAGGGGCTTGCTTGAGCCCATATAGCGCCTTGGACAACCTATAAACATGATTAGGATATCTAGGGTCTTCAAACCTGGGAGGTTGTTCAACATAGACTAGTTCATTTATGAAGCCATTTAAAAATGCACTTTTCACATCCATTTGATATAGTTTCATTTCATGATGCGATGCATATGCAAGAAGGATACGAATGGCTTCAAGTCTTGCAACGGGTGCAAAGGTCTCTCCAAAATCAAGACCTTCAACTTGAGAGAACCCCTTTGCAACTAGTCTTGCCTTGTTCCTCACTACTACGCCTTGATCATCTTGCTTGTTGCGGAACACCCACTTGGTTCCAATGACTCTTGCACCTTTTGGATGCTCTTCAAGTGTCCAAACTTGATTGCGGGTGAAGTTGTTCAATTCTTCGTGCATAGCATTCACCCAATCCGAATCTTGAAGAGCTTCTTCTACATTCTTAGGTTCAAGACAAGAGACAAAAGAGTGATGTTCAACAAAAGAAGCAAGCTTTTGAGATCGAGTCATTACACCCTTTGTGAGACTCCCTATGATGAGATCTTGTGGATGTGATTGAAGTAGGGGTGAATTTCTTCTTTCAACCACTTGAGGAGAGGGTTGGGGAGCATCAACATCTTGAGCTTGTGCCTCGGCTTGTTCATGAGAGACATGAGTATCTTCATTTTCAACTCTCTCATTCTTATCATCATCTTGAGGCACATGTGATGAAGATGGTGGATTGACAATTTGTACATCGTCTTCATCATCTTTAGGCTTGATGTCTCCCACGGGCATGTTCTTCATTGCCTCCCTCAATGGTTCATCACCTACATCATCACAATTCTCAATTGCTCCTTGGGAGCCGTTAGATTCATCAAATTCCACATCATATGTTTCTTCAACCAAACCGGTGGCATGGTTAAATACTCTATATGCTTTGGACTTTGATGAGTAACCAACAAGAAAACCAATATCACAACGTCTTTGAAACTTCCCTAGGTGTTGACGCTTCTTGTAGATGTAGCATTTGCAACCAAACACCCGGAAGAATGAGACGTCCGGCTTCTTCCCATTTAGCAACTCATAGGGGGTCTTGCCAAGAAACTTTTGTAGGAAGAGACGATTTGAAGCATAGCATGCGGTGTTGATTGCCTCGGCCCATAATTTCTCCGGTGTATTGTACTCATCTAGCATTGTTCTTGCAAGGGTGATCAAAGTCCGGTTCTTCCTCTCAACTACACCATTTTATTGAGGAGTGTAGGTTGATGAAACTTCATGCTTGATTCCAATTTCATCATAATATGCTTCAATGTTTGTGTTGTCAAACTCTTTGCCGTTGTCACTTCTAATCTTCTTTATCTTGACTTCAAATTCATTTTGAGCTCTCTTTGCAAACTTCTTGAAGCAATTTGCCACTTCGGATTTGTCATGAAGAAAGAAAGTCCATGTGTATCTTGAGTAGTCATCTACAATCACTAGGCAATAGAGATTTCCACCCAAGCTCTTGTAAGTAGTAGGACCAAACAAATCCATGTGAAGAAGTTCTAACACTCTTGATGTTGATATGTAAGCTTTGGTTGGATGAGTATTTGCAACTTGTTTGCCGGCTTGACATGCACTACAAGGTTTGTCCTTCTCAAACTTTACATCCTTCAAACCTCTCACAAATTCTTTCTTCAATAGCTTGTTGAGAGTGTTCATTCCAACATGGGCAAGCCTCCTATGCCAAAGCCACCCAAGTGAAGTTTTGGTGAACAAGCATGTCATCAAGTTTGCATCTTCGGAGGTGAAATCAACAAGATAGAGATTGTTGTATCTAAAGCCTTTGAAAATCATTTGCTTGTCATCTATCTTTGTAACTACCACTTCATTTGGAGTGAATAAGCATTGGTAGCCAATGTCACAAAGTTGCCCAACGGATAGTAAGTTGAAACTCAATGAAGCAACATAGAGCACATTTGAAAGAGAGTGATCATTTGATATTGCAATCTTGCCTATACCCTTGACTTTGCTCTTTGAATTGACCCCAAATGTGATCTTCTCTTGACATATCCCATTCTCTTCAAGTGAGGTGAACATACGAGGGTCACCGGTCATATGTTGAGTGCAACCACTATCAATAATCCAATGAGATCCACCGGTCTTGTAGTTCACCTACACATAAGAGATCAAGCTTTTTGTTTAGGGACCCAAACTTGAGAGGGACCCTTGACTTTCTCAACTAGTGACTTGGCAACCCATATTTTCTTAGGCCTATTCTTGTTAGGGGGACCCAAGAACATGACTTTCATCTTTCCACTTGAATCTTTTCTAAGCATGTAATGAGCATTGAAAGCAAAGGGTCTAGCATGCTTGGGCAAGGGTTGTGGTGGTGGAGTTTTGCACTCATGAGCAAAATGGCCTTCTTGTCCACACTCAACACATCTCTTTGGCTTGGGTTTTGACTTGCTTTGTTGTTGTTGAGTTTTAGCCTTCTTTTCTTGATTTGCCAAGTAACCGATGCCACTTCTATCCATCTTCATGACGGTGTTCATGGGTAGCTCACTTTGCAAATGTTGGCCTCTTGTGAACTTGCTTAGGCCGGTTTTGAGATGCTCTTTTTCTTGCTTGAGCTTTTTGTTCTCTTCAATAAGTAACTCATTTGATGTTTGCTTTTCAAGAGCCATCAACTTCTTGTTCTCACTTCTAAGCATCTCATTTTCACTCTTTAGCTTGACATAATCATCATAGTTGTCGGACTCAACCACATTCTTGCCTTTGCCGCTAGAGCCTTGCTCAATGTTCTCAATAATCAAGTCATCACATGATGTAGCTATATCAATCTTAACAACTTGGTTAGTAGCATCATGTGTCTCAAGAGCAAGCTCATTTGCAACAATAAGACTATCATAATCGATTTTCAATGTAGTGTATTTGTCTTTTAGCAAGTTGTGCCTAGTGTTGAGCTCATCATGCTTCTTCTCAAGTTTATCATGTTCATCTCTAAGCTCTTTGTTAGAAGTTTTAAGCTCCTTGAGAGTAGAAGACATAATTTCATTTTGATCTTTGAGCTCTTCACTAGTCTTTTGTGCATTTTCAAGCTTAGATGAGAGTGAGTCATTTTCATTTTGGAGCTCATCATTTTCATTTCTAGTTCTTCTTATGACTTTAGAGTATTTGTTCAACAATTTTACAAGTTCATCATAAGAAGGTGCATCATATTCATCATCACTATCACTATCATCATCATCACTATCATTGTTTTGTACCTTTCGTTCACCCTTGGCCATAAGGCATAGGTGAGTAGTGGAAGATGATGGTGAAGGTGGCGGTGAAGGTGGTGATGAAGATGCCGGTGAAGATGATGATGGCCCAATTACAAATGCGGCAACCTTCTCTTTCTCATCATCGCTCTCATCGCCAGAGGACTCACATGATGACTCAATGTCGGTGAGCCAATCACCAACAATGTAGGCTTTGCCTCCCTTCTTCTTCTTGTGGAACTCTTTTCTCTTGCCATCCTTCTTTTTGTATGGCTTGTTCTTCTTCTTGTCATCTTCTTCATCACTTGAGTCATTTCTCTTGCCCTTGTTCTTGTTCTTGTACTTGTCTTTTGGAGGCTTAGGGCATTGATGAGCTAGGTGGCCAAGTTCACCACAATTGTAGCAATCCATCTCGGATATAGGCTTCCTTTTGCTACTTGTGAAGAACTTTTTCTTCTTGCCATCGAACTTGATGCCACTCTTGTTGAGCTTCTTTAACATCTTGGTGGTCTTTCTCACCATGAGTGCAAGTGATGCATCATCAATATCACTTTCACTTGAGCTTTCTTGCACCATCATGGCTTGGCCCTTCTTCTTTTTCTTGTCATAGCTAGCTTTGAAGGCCAAGTCCTTTTTCTTGGAAGATGATGAGCCCTCTTCCGGAGTGATGTGCATGTACATCTCATGTGCATTGATCTTTCCCAATACTTGTGTCGGTGTTGCGGTGGAGAGATCACTTTGATGAAGCACGATGACAATGTGACCATACTTCTCGACGGGAAGAACGCTCAAGATCCTCCTTGCAACATCCGATTGACTCATTTGAGTGAGTCCAAGAGCATTGAGATCCTCTACAAGAACATTCAATCGAGTGTACATTTCATTAGCACTTTCTTTGGGAAGCATTTCAAAAGAATTAATTTTCTTCAAGGCTATGTGATAGCGTTCCTCACGCTCACTCTTAGTTCCCTCATGGAGAGCACAAAGGTTTTCCCACAATTCATGAGCGTTTTTGGCATTACGCACACGATTGAAGATATCCTTGCCTAAGCCCCGGTAGAGTGCATTTTTTGCCTTTGCATTCCACCGGTCGTACTTCTCCTCGTCACCACTTGGGTTGGCGGGATCCTTGATAGCGGGAAGTCCCTCGGTTGCGGCTCTAAGGCACCCAACATCTATGGCTTCGAGGTATGCCTCCATACGAATTTTCCAATATGGAAAATCGTCTCCCTCAAAGGTGGGAGGTGGTCCTTCCCCATTAGACATCTTGCTCTAGGCGGTGAGGCCTAAAATAGGAGCAACTCGGCTCCGATACCAATTGAAAGGATCAAGATGCCCAAGAGGGGGGTGAATTGGGCTTTTCTAAAAATTAATTGCAAGAATTAAATCCTACAAGCCAAAGTTCACCCCTAGTGCCTACTAGTGTTCCTTGTGATTCTACCGGTAAAAAGTTTTGCACCCTAAGTTCCAATCCTAGTCTAGCAAGGCAATTCTAGGAAAGTAAATCAAGCAAAGAAAGTAATACACGAAAGAAAATGCTTGAAAGTAAAGGTTAGGAACACGGCGATGTTTTCCCGAGGTATCGGAGAGTCGCCACTCCCCACTAGTCCTCGTTGGAGCACCCGCGCAAGGGTGTAGCTCCCCCTTGATCCGCGCAAGGATCAAGTGCTCTCTCCGGGCTGATTCTTCGACACTCCGTCGCGGTGAATCGCCCAAAACCGCTCACACGATGAGTTGGGTCATCCACAAGCTCGTCGGATGATCACCAAACTCCCAATCACCACCAAACCGTCTAGGTGATGGCGATCACCAAGAGTAACAAGCTAGAACTCTCACTTGACCACAACAAGCCTAATGAGAAGATGGATGCACACTTGCTACTCCCTAGTCACTAATGAGGGATCTCAAACTTTGATTCTCAAATCACTATCCTCACTAGGGCTCTTGCACTCCCTTGCACTTGAAAGGTGTTTCTCAGCTGAACAAATGAGCAAGAGACCTCTAAAAGAGGTGGAGGGGATGTATTTATACACCCCTCAGACAAATCCAACCGTTACCTGCAAAATCAGCAAAACACGCACTGACCGGACGCGCCGGTCGAGTGTAACGGTCGAAAAGCCGAAAGTCAGCGCTGAGTGACCGGACGCGCCGGTCAGGGGTGACCGGACGCGTCCGATCATGCAAGAGCCTTACTGTACTTTGACCTGACGCTCGACCGCGTCCGATCAGGGATGACCGGACGCGTCAGGTCAGCTAAGAACCTTACTGGAACGTGACCGGACGCGTCCGATCACTTCACAGTCGCGTCCGATTAGACTTTTACCCTCTGAAACTCGTGTCAGACTGATCACCGCGTTTGGTCCTCGCAGGGACCGCGTCCGGTCAACCAGTTAACGACGCAGTGACTGTTAGTACTGACCGGACGCGTCCGGTCGTGACAGAGACCGCGTCCGGTCAAGGGTAAACTGCTCAAACGACTTAGAAACGCGACGCAACTTGAACCAAGTTGCTTCCAACTGAACTTTGAGCTTTACCTGAGCTACCTAGTGCTAAGTTTGACAAGTGTGCACCACACCTAAACAAAAGACTCACCTAGGTCAAGCTACTCGCTCATGCCCCCCTTTATAGTACGGCCAAAGGAAGAAACAAAGATCCTAACGACTATTCCGGATGTAACCCAACACCTTGACATCCGGAACTAACCGTCCTTAATCTTGTCGTTGATCCTTTGAAAACCGAAACGATTTCCATCAAGGGACATGAACACCATAGTGCCCAAAGCAGTTATCAACTCCATGACCTAACTTATCAAGGTTTCTGCAAAACACACGTTAGTCATGGTAATAATGCGTTGTCATCAATTGCCCAAACCAACACCGGGGCCTAGATGCTTTCAAGCTTCTTGGCTCCGACGACAGTGTGGCCGATGCAGCGGTGAAGGGTGGCCTTGGCAATGCGCATAGCACGGATGACGAAATCCATCATCTGCACGGACACAGCACAATATAGGATAGACTCAAACTGCAATGATGACCATCTCCACACCATTGATCAATTGGGCGAAGGCTTTTGTGCGCTCTTTGAAGTAGGCCACGCTAGGATCGGTGGTGGATCCTGCGGGCAGATCAGGAACTAACCCGAGACAGACGAGCTGCAGGGCCTACGTAGCCTCTACCACGGCAGCATCATACACATACTCACCCTGGGACTATAGAGACACGTGGCAAAGACGCTGCCTGGCATAGCTCAGAACCTACAAGAAAGCACATACTAGTACTCATGAGCAAAATCAAGCACACACTATATATACCAAATTGAGCTGACTGAGAGCCATAAATTTATTAAAGATCCAACAAAACTCTCATCAGAATCATGCCCTTGTTAGCGGTCTCCTGGAACTTCTTGATGTCTCCGAAGAAAGGCTGAGCCCTATAGTCGACGTAGTCCCACGATATCAGTACAACATTCTTCCTTTTAAGGAAGAGATCCAGATCTGTGTGCTTTGCAAGAAAAAAGTATTGTGCATACAAATCGGCTTTGATTCACTTCAATAAGCAGCATGAAATCAATAGGGGCATAGGGTCGTACCCTCTCACCCGGCCTGCCAAGCAACTCTAGGCCTGACAAGCCCAATAACTTGTGCGCGGCTTCAGGCCCACCAAAAGTGTTCTATCGTCCGGTGTGTCTGTGTCTATAGAGGTAGTGGTAGATTGGCTTATGTTCACTTCAATAAGCAACATGAAGGAAGAAAGTCCATTTAACCTCCTTCACCATTGTGTAAGTTCAATTTGCTTTCCTAATAAAAAAAATGGATGTTTAGACTACCACAATTTTAAAACTATCATATTTACCTTCCTAAACAGCTTCAAAAATGATTTTAGCTAATGTGGCATCACGTCAACCGTTCTACATGACGCCATATTAGCAACGAGGGAGATAAACTTTATTAAAAAAAACTACATAAGTATTTTTCAAAAAAACAGCAAATTTTTTTAGAATAAATATGTACTTAAAATACTAAAATTTATAATTTAATATTTGAAAATTTGTTTTGACTTAGAAAAATATGAAAACCATATTCATTTTTTTTTCTAAAAATCATGCTCTACCTTTTTTCTTGCTTAGAATTATTTGAATCTTATATAATCTCCTAAAACTTGACACTAGGCCAAATATGAAAAGAGGATGAAGACCAAGAAAAATCCTTACAGACCGCAACGTGACTCACCGCACAACCCGCCGTGCAAACTACAAAAAATGTATCCTTGGAAGCATGGTTTAGCTTTGTTGTAGCATTGTCTTCTTCATGGGACATTACGACAATGACGTGTGCAGAGTCATTTGATCATCAGCGGCAGCCGACATGTGATTTCTCTAGCTCCCGAATTGGCGTCTGCGACTTGGTCAATAACATTTGGATAGGCGCAATTGCTTCCTCATTCGTCATTGTCGTCATATGTCTGCCCACACACCGGGACCATATGATTGAGTAGGAAGGCAATTTGGACGGGTTCGGAATGTCGGACTTCATGTGTTTCCTAAAACCATGCTATATTTATGGTGGCTAACTTAGAAAAACATAAAGCATGATTTTAGAAAAAAAAAATATGAAAATGTTTCATATTTTCTAAGTTAAGACAAATTTTCTAATGTTAAATCTGATTTTATCATTTTGAAATGCATACATTTTAGAAAAAAAATTAATATTTTTTTAAAATATTTCTACATTTTTTTATAAATTTTAATTAATCTCCCTGAAGTATCGTAAAAGTCTGGTTTTATCTCCCTCGTGGTTGATGTGGTGCCATTTAGGGTGGCTGGCGTGACTACACGTTAGCCAAAACAACTTTCAAAACCGCTTAAAATGTAAACCGGATGGTTTTAAGAGGTAGAGGAGTTTGAAAAAAAAATCGATTGTGATATGTAAATTAGACTAAGGCAATCGTTAAGGGAGGCGGATGGACTTTTCTCTCAGCATGAAATAGATAGATATAGGGCCGTACCTCCTTCCCGCGCCTGCTCAGCATCTCCAGGTCCAATAACCTGCGCGCGGCTTCAGGCCCAAGAGCGGCCCAGCGTTGTGCCGTCCGGTCTGTATGTACCGTGCATGTATGTAGTCCTATTATTGTAGTATGTATTTCGTACTGGTACATCATGTACGTATGTCTAGATCAATTCTGTTGCTCTGCACACAGTAGTGCAAGTGTGGAGTGTGGACACTACACGGGCATGTTAAACAGTGCCCGCCCCCCTGCACTACTCACTGTCACTGAGCACTTGGTTGGGCTCTCGGCACGGCCTGACCCTCAAGTACGCTGGAACCGGCACCAAGCAAGTACCCTGCCGAGCGGCGAGCGGTGTTGCTCGTGTGACACTTGTCCAGGCAGAGGCAGCTTTCCGTTGAACTGTCCCGCGCGCCCCTGCCTGTAAGGCTGTTGCATACTATGGCTTGTGTTTAGTTCCTCCAAAAATACACTATGCAAAAAAAAATTCCTCGTCACATCAAACTTGCGATATATGCATGTAGTACTAAATATAGATGAAATCAAAAACTAATTGTACAGCTTGGTTGTACTTTGCGAGACGAACGTTTTAAACCGAATTAGTCAACGGTTGGACACTATTTGCCAAATAAAGCCAAAATATGCTACAGTACATTTTCACCCTTTTCAGCCGAACTAAACACAGCCTATATGCTGCGTCCCCCTTCCAACTGCACCAGCCCTTTCTGTACTTGCCCTGTTCTGAATCCGGCCATCGTCTATCCGTTTCGTTGGTTTCTGTTGTATGTGTCCCCTGCGAGCAAAATTCCCCACCGGTCCCTGGACTTGGCCGGCGGTGTCATCTAGGTTCTTGAACTTCTAAAGTGATATTTGTGGGTCCTTAAATTTGGCAGAATGTGTTATCTAGGTCCCTGAACTTTTTCAAGGTGATCATCGCAGGTCCCTAAACTTAGCCGGCGGTGTCATCCTGGTCCCTGAACTTTCAAGGTGACCACCGCATGTCCCTAAACTTGGCAGACGATATCATCCATGTCTAAATGTGGTCTAACCTACTCTATAAAATAATTTACATCAGCAAAAAATAAATTAAAGTATTAAAATAATTTACAACAACAAATATATTAGGTTTAAACTAAAATAGAAAAATACTAAAAATTAATAGTATTAAAATAATACTAAAATTCCTATAATATTAAAAGTTTTCTCTGTTAAAAGTTACTTCTGATTTTAGTATTATTTTAAAAGCTTTAATAGTAGTATTATAGAAATAACTTTTTTCTATTATTAATACTATAATACTATAATATATACTACTTTTAATAGTAGTATTATAGTATTAGAACTTTTAATAATAATATTATATTATTAAAAGTTTTAATAAAAATGTTATAGTATTAATAACAGAGAAAAATCTATAATACTACTATTAAAACTTTTAAAATAATACTAAAATTAGAAGTAACTTTTAATATTTTACATTTGGACAGGGATGACACTGCTTGCTAAGTTTATGGAGCTATGGTGATCACTTTGAAAGTCTAGGGACCGAGATGACATCACCGGCCAAGTTTAGGGACCTGCGATGATCACCTTGAAAGTTTAGGGACCTGGATGACACCGCCGTCTACCATGTTTAGGGAGCTATGTATATCATTTTAGAAGTTTAGGGACTGGATGACACCGCCGGCAAGTTTAGGACCGGCGGTGAATTTTGCTCATCCCCTGCTCAGTGCTCACTTCGTAGATACGTACCTGCTTGCCGACCGGTGACCGGGCCTCTCTACTAGCTACTTTTCGAATGATCTTTTAATTGCTTTAACGAACTGATGATGATGAATAATAAGCAAGCGTTCGACCGAGTTGATGATCTTAAAGCTCGATGTTAAAACTACAAAGTTTGTCTTCATGCATGGATATGAAACATGAAATTTGGTCATAGTACTACTACTAGGATAGAAGAAGACTGATAAGAGCCTACGAGCTGAGTACAAGAAGAAGAAGAAGAAGAAGAAGAAGAAGAAGAAGAAGCAGCAGCAGCAGCTAGGGCGCGCAGGTAGCCACTCTCTCTTCTTCTTCTCTCTATCGCTCTCTCTACTGCTGATGCTAACACTACTATACTACTCACTCACTCACTCACGCTGGTCGACCCAACTCTCTCGAAAGGAATTAAACAGCAGGGATCGGAAGAAGTGATGATCATCAGGATTGATCATCATGATAAGCAAACTAGCTAGCTAGGGTAATTGATGATCGATCGCTCCCTATCGATCGAGCTACGTGCGCAGCAGATGCAATGCAAAGCAATGCATGGGCGCGCGGCAACGGCAGCTCATCCTCATTCCTCATCAGTGGGAGAGGAAGCTGAAGGGCGAGTAGCCGTCGGACCCCTGCGACGACGCCACCATGCTGTCCCCGGCGCCGCCGGACGGGAACCCGCACAGCTGGTCCGCGTCGCCGGCGCCGCCCCAGAACCCGGCCACCATCTGGGCAAGGTCGTCGACGTCCTCCCGGAGCCCCATGCCCATCCCGTAGGCGTCCGCGTCCGAGTACCGCCGCAGGTCCTCCACCGCCGCCGCGCTGCTCCGCGGCCGGAGGCAGCTCTCCGGGACCACGCTGCTCAGGTACCCGGAGTTGTCGTCCGCGCTCGCGAACAGGAACTCGTGGTGGTGGTGGTGGTGGTGGTGCCCGCCGCTGCTGCGGTCCAGCAGCAGCGTGCCGTCGGCGCGTTCCACGGGCACCGGCATCGTCGACGAGCACTCGCCCGACGACGCGCAGCTAGCTGCTGCGGCGCCCGCCGAGCCCTGGTGGTGGTAGTGGTGGTGGCCGTACGAACCAATGTGCGGCGCGCCCACGCCGCCGCCGTACTGGTGCTGCACGGACGACGGCGCGTGCGCGTACGACGACGGCTGCTGCGCGTGGTGGAACGGCGCCAAGAAGGGCGGGTAGTTGTACGCGGCGTGCGTGTACACGAAGTTGGTGCGCGCCTGCGCGCCCTTCATGGACAGCGCGGCGCGGTCGTAGGCGAGCGCCGCCTCCTGCGCGGTGTCGAACGTGCCCAGCCAATGCCGCTCCTTGGTCGTGGGGTCGCGTATCTCCGCCGCGTACAGGCCCCACGGCCGGCGCCGCACGCCGAGGAACCGCCCGGGCTCCTGCGCGCGCCGGCGCCCGCGGCCCGCTGGCGGACGCTCGCTCGGCGACGACGGCGGGGACGGCTGCGGCTGCCCCGACGACGCCGTCGCCGGCTTCGGATGCTCGGAGAAGGCCATCATGGTCTGGTTGCTGCCGCTGCTGCTGCCTCGGGTATTCATCATGGCACGATGAGCACGAGCACGAGTGAGCTAGGCTTTAGCTGAGGCTGTGAGCTACCTAGCTAGCTTGAGTGCTGGCTTGAGGTCGTTTTGGAGTAGTGTAGTGTAGTAGTGGTCACAAGAGAGGGAGGGAGGGGTGGTATTTAAATGGAGCTTGGAGGTGTCCTTTGGGAGGGAAAAGGAAGGAGGGCAGGGCAGGGCAGGCACCGTGGATGAGATGAGATGAGATGAGATGGCGGGTGACATGCATGGTGCACCTGCATTTGTTTAACCACATTCAATTCCAGGAGCAAATATTAAGGAGGGACTACTGGGAGCTTGGTTTGTATGCATCTCTCTGTTCTATTCTCTCCAAGTCTCCAAGTGTAGTGTTTGGATTTGTGTGCCCTAACCTTAGGACCAATGGAAGGAATGTTGTGATAAACTAAATGTGTGTTCTAGGAAAGAATTGTTAGAATGTTCTCCTCTCCTCCCATTGTTAGGAGTAGTTTCATACAGCACTTCATTCCTTGTGGCAATAAATGCTACATGCAAGAGCAAGCAAGTCTTTACTAGCAGCAGCCACAATCTGGTAAAACACACATCACTAATCAGTATAGGCCAGTGATCAAGAAGCCGCCCCCCACCCCCCACCCTCTCTTCAAAAAAAAAAAAGGTACACTAGGCTGCAAAATATGATACTACATTAATTAAGTCTTTAATTGGGTCCTACATAAGTTATGTTGCCTTTGCTTGCACGTAGTGCTGGTGATGGTGCTGTGTGCTTAGTACCAAGTGTCGCAAACTTAAATATATATAAGATTATGAAAAGGTGCCTGCCACTGATGAGTAAAGGAGGGAGCGAGGCAAAGAATGAACAGAACATATATATATACTCCCTCTGTCCTGAAATGTAAAGTAAGTCAAACTATTCTAAGTTCGACAAAATTTATAGAGAAGAGTATTAGTATCTAACTATCTACAACATCAAAAAGGTAAATTATGAAGCTGTACATAACAATGTGGATAATGATACTAGTTTGGTATTATCGTCTATTTTTTTCTATAAATTTGATCAAACTTACGATAGTTTGACTTAGGAGAAATTTCAGTCCCTTGTATTTCAGGATGGAAGGAATACGTATCTAGTCATCAACGACCGACCCTTTTAAACGTTGTGGTGATCTATACCCAAAATACTACCACAGTAGCAATTATGATACATGTCAAAATGCTGCACAACATTATAATGCATGTGCTTTTTTTTATAAGCCACCATATGGCTTTTCTTTTCATGAGTGCATGTGCTTGCTTGCGCAAAACATGAGACGTCCGAACGAACTAGTAGAAAAGAAAAAGAAAAATTGCCTCCTTGCATGCGTGTAAGAAACCAGCAAGCTTTGAAACAAATGGAGTGGTTAGATACAGACAACATTGTGAAAAGTGTAGAAGCTAGTAGGCACAGGCACAGCAGGCGCTCTTTCTGATGCCCCATATATTTCCTGCTATTATTTTGACGTGTTTCCTTTGGTTCCATGCATAGATGAGAGCTAGTAGCCTTGCATTGTTGAGTGACTCTCACATGAGGTGAGGGTCCACTGGGTCTCCCCTTCTTTGACTCCTTTTTGTGGTTGAATATATAAAGCTTCGCAAGAGCCAGACAAATAATCCATGGACGACAAGCAAGGATCATTATCATTATCCCTCCCAATTACATGCATACTTGAATCGCTAGCTCACATAAAATATAAACTATTCGCGCGCAAATGGACATTCGATAGCTTAGATTAGTACGGTAGTGCGCATGCATGTGCGTGCCGGTGCCGGGTTCAAATGCGAACAAATCGAATTGTCGAAAGGAGTGATATTTAAACGGGAAACAGGCTAGAGAAGTATCCCTTTCATGTCTCTCTAGAGCCATTTTTAAGAGCCTAATCGCTGGCTTTTTGGGGTCAAAAAGATGGATGGAGAGGGAGCCAAACCGGAAAGGGACGTGCCTGGTCTTGAGCTACTTAGGTAATGCATCCAATGCAGCAGCACACGCAACGTCAATCGACCCACTGTTAAGTGTGTGCCATGTGAGGTGATTCATGCATATATATGCACTACTACACATGTACACGGATTAGCTATAGTGGATACCACCTTTTTACCCACCTAATTTTGCCTCGGGACGGGTAATTAAACTTCATCAATGATATCATCGATTCTTGTATGACAATGCAATGAAGACTTTTCAGACCAAGGTTATCTTTGAAACGCAGGATTTTTTTTTTATGTTTGTTCCTATGTTTTTTTTAAAAAAAATTGACCTATTTTTATGAAATTCATGTAATATTCCTGTAAAATTCTTGAGTTAGAGATGATGAATTAGTGCCATGTATAGAGAGAGAAATCAGAAATGTGAATGCCACTTCTAGAAGCGAGTGTTTGTTGTTATCCTTCTTGGTTCAACTGAAACATAGCCTCTGGGTAAATAAGTAAGCACTACTACACGTGGTCAGTAGCTTATTAGTTACACGGGTGAGAAAACCGCGTTAATCTTCATAGTTTGAAGCATCTTGGTAAAGGCTGTTCTTGGAGTGTACAAAGCCTTGACTTCCCGTCCTCAAGAAAACAAAGGAAAACTTGGATTCTTATGAGGAGCTGTATTTGGTGCAATTCTCTTCCATCTAAGGCCATAGCTTCTATCTACTCCTAGTATTACATATGCAACTAGACACGAGGATGGATACATGTAGAGGTAGTGCAGGATCTTATCTCTGGTGCCCTTGACTTCCCCGGCCCTACATATACCCCGGCCGGCCCTCTCCATCTCGTGTGAATTTGGCATATATATGCTGGCATGTGAAATGCAACATGCATGGGGCCAGGTCAAGCCCTAGCTAGACATCTGAAAAGGTGTGAGGATGGAGAAGGGTGGTCTTCAACTGAAGAGGGGAGAAAATTAAAAATAAAGGCAGCTGGGGCATGCACAATCTAAGGACAAGGAGGTTCCCACATAATGTCCAGGCATGACAAGATCCCTTTCTTTTACATTTAGATGAGTCCATGGCACAAGATGTACTATCAGAATTTATATATATAATTAGGATTGATTAAGTTTGTTAATATGCAGAGAGACCAGAAGTAGTACTAATTATGATGGGAGGAGCACAGCACACAAGACACATGTTGTTGTCCATTTCACCGGGTTTTGTGGGTGGCCTTTGCACTACTTTGACTTTAGGGTTTAGACCTCTTTTATAGAAGGAACAAGTGTTGGGGGAAAAGAGGAGTGGGACACTGTAGCTACAAGTATGCAAGACAAGCTCACTAAACAAAATGTAGAAAAGGTAGAAAAAGACCACTTGGGGCATGCACATTTGTCTCACCAACTTGTGGTTTGAATGAAGCGGTGAGAGACGACGAGTTTGTTTATTTGATAGTGAAAAGTGCGGTCACGAAATTAATTAGAAAGCTCCCCAGACTTAGCTTGCTTTAATCATTTCAAATTTGAACTCCCAGTTCAGTTTGTAGGATCTTCATTCATTGCTAACTGGCCGGAACTAAGTTTCCTGTGATTATTGTGTTTTTCGCATGTTTCTCCGCCCCTTCTCATACTACTACTAGTACTCAGCATTGCATAGCTAGTACGTCTGAATAATATCCTTTTTAATAAGGATGCTTACTTTTTTTAGTGGCAGTACATACTTGGGAATTGAAGCTGACCAGTACTTCCTCCATTTCAAATTATAAGTTATTTTTAGTTAGTAAATCTTGTCTAACTTTTACCGAGTTTATAGAAAAATATATTAACATGTACAATATCAAATAAATGCAGTGTCAAAAATACATTTCATGGTGCATCCGTGTATGTAATGAATTTGGTTTGATGTTGTAGAAGCTTGTGCACTGTTGTGTAAATTTGGTGAAAACTAGAGAAATTTGACTTAAGATAAACCTAAAACACGTGTGGCTTATATTTTGGAACGGAGGTGTAACATATTTTTATGACATAGCAAATATATATAGTATTATGGAGTTACTATTAATCTGGGACAAATTTACACGTATATAAACACCTCCACCACACAAAATGGCACCAAATTAAAGGCAGCAGATATGTGTATATATAAATAAATATATAACGGCATCATGAAAGACAGGAGTTCAAACCCCAAGCCCGGAAACTAGCTAGACAAGGTTGTTGTATTGGTCAAAGTGGTCTCGTAGTGGTGCTGCGTTTGTGGCGATTAATCAAACAAAGCGACCAAGTACCGAAGAGGACACACACAGTGTGCAGAGCAGTACACCAAACACCTCGTCAAGTCGTCATGCATGTATATCTTAGCATCAGCAGACAGTAAGCAATGCAATTACACAAGAGATGATTGGCATCGTTCCGACCTAGCTCAAGGTCCTTTAAAAGGGCATGTTTGGAATGCGGGAAAAAAATTCCTCTTTCTGCGTTTTTTCTGTGAAATTGAACTGATTCCTATATAATTCTTACGTTCCAAACAAACCCTTAAGGCTTTTATTTTGTTTTGTTTTTTTTACCTCTCCACCAGTTTAGTCAAAAACTCTGCTAAATGTGTACATATGAGAATAGCTTCTGAAGCCAAAGACAAGCTAAAAACAGTGAAGCCGAAGCCATTTTGTATAAGAAGCCGAAGCCATTGAAACAATTTTTTTTTCTAACTTCACTTTTTTTGGAAAAGACTAAGCCCTGCCAAAGAGGGTCCAAGTGTTTTTCTTTCTTTCTCCAAGTTCCCATGAACGGAACCGTGAGGCTCCTGCACGCGTGTATTTGACTGAGCAATGATTAACAAATGTATGGATGGATAGTTACTGCTGCCTGAAACGCTGTAACTTATAGTAGGGCCGTGTTTAGTTCCCAACTTGGGGGTGCCCAAGGTGGGAGCAAAATACTGCTGCAGCACTGTAGCGCACGGTAGCATTTTCGTTTGTATTTGGTAAAAATTGTCCAAACTTTGACTAATTAGGCTCAAAATGTTCATCTCGCAAAGTACAACAAAACTGTGTAATTAGTTTTTAATTTCATCTACATTTAGTACTCCATGCATGTGCCGACATTTCGATGTGACGGTGAATCTTCTTTTTGCATAGTGGAATTTGGAGGAGAAGTTAGGAACTAAACAAGGCCTAGGGTTAATTTACTCATCATCCTTGTGTGTGTTTCTGGGGATCGGTAGAGATGCAGATGAGTGTCAGTACAAGTACTAGCAGTAGAGTAGTATATCATCATACGGAGTATCATAGAAGGAACAAGCCTCCTAGTCCTAGCAACAGGAGGCTGGTGTGTGTCAGTGTGTGTGTGTGGACTACTGTGGTATGGCCGGGCGGCCGGGCACATGCGTGCATGTTGTGTTGGAGCAAAAACTGACAAGTACGAGAGAGAGCAGCAGAGTGACTGACAAGTACGAGGGGATCGTCGCTCCGCTCCGCTACTGAATCCTGATGACTATACTATACTATACAGAGGGCCGGGTAGGCTGGACTGTACATGTGTGTGCCTGGCTTTGTACAGTCCACTACGCATGCCTGCCCGGCTGGCCGCATGCAGCACATGTGGTGTGGTGGTGGTGAACCGGCTGTGTGATGACCACCGTGAATGAACGAAACAAATATATGGAGATTCTCCTCTCTCTCAGCTGCTGTCGGACTGTCTTCTCGATCCATCTCTTCTAGATACAAGAGTCGCCTTCCTCCTCTTCTTCCGTGACACCTAGCTAGCGACTAGCGAGCGAGGCCTGAGCCCTGAAGTCAGAGTTGAGTCATGGATATGCATGCATGCGCATATATACATAACACGCCTAACAAAAAAAAAAAGCTACCACCAACAACTGCTGCAGCAAGGAAGAAGGCGGCATGCAGTTGCAGGCAAGGGTCGTCGTCGACTCGTTGTAGCTAAGCTTAGCTGCATGAGTACTGAGTACATACACACATGACTAGTGTGCCTGTGTAGTATAGTCCTAGCTGGTAGCGTAGGTGGTACAAGGAATGGATGGGGCCGGCCGGTGCATGCATGTATAGTTACGTTGTAAGTATACCAACCAATGCATGCGCAGTAGGTAGAAGAGATAGGGTCGTCGACCGTAGAGGTAGCCGAGCGAGGGAGCGCGCGTGTGCGTAGAGAGCAGCAGTAGATCAGTAGGGTCGTGCGGGTGGCAGGGGCGCGGGGCTTGACGTGTCGGAGCCGCATTGCCCCTTTCCCGCGCGGGAGGCCCCTGCCCCTGCATGCGCCAGCCACAGACAGGTCCATACGGCGCGCACGCACGCGCGGCCGTCCGAAGCGAACCAAGCCAGCCCCCAACCCCAAGGGACAAGGTTACGAGGTGGGCAGGTGCAGGTGGCTGCCCGGGGCCGGGTACGAGAAGACGTCGACCGCGCCGCGCCGGCACGCACGAGATGCATGCGATTGATCGAGCGCGCGCAACAACGCGCATGCGGGCGTAGCCTCACTCCTGCTGCCTCGTGCCTGCCTACCTCGGCAGTAGTCGGCAGTGCGCACCGCGCGCCGCTCCCAAGACGTGCCCGGCCGCGCTCGCTCGCCATGTTGTGCTTCGGCGGCCGGCCGATCGATCGGCGCCATACCAGGCGTGCGTGCGTAGCAGTAGCTATAGGTAGCTCCCCTGTTCCTCCTAGCTGCTGCTAGTGTACGCGTACATGCGACACGTACGCCGACACCGCTCTCCTTAATTTTGTTCTCGCGTACGTCATATATATATATCGGGCGTGTACGTCATAAAAGCCCGCAACTAATTTCGGACGCACGCCAACTGTGTCTCCATTCGCAAGGCCAGAATTGCTGGCATTTTAATTTTGCGCCCTAATTAATTCCGTAGCGGTGGAGAGATTTTTATGTTCGTCTGTTCCGAAAAACAGGTCCTTTGTGGATTATTATAATATATATTGTCTTGATTATAATCTAGTGTGTTTGGATCATAATTAGAGTATTTTATGATAATAATGGATCCAAACATGCTCTTAGCTGAAGCGAACGAATCCTAAGATTCTCACCCGAAATACAAGTATATATATATATATATTATTGAATGGAGATACGAGCATAATTGTGAGGTTTGTTTTACAACGATCATATTGGTCCTGGTAAACATGTTTAGATACAGTCGTGAAAAAAAAATGGAAATATACGAGTATAATCTTCGAAGGAGGAAGGAAACAGCTTGAGGTATACGTTACAGCTAGCGCTGATCAGTAACGATCAAGCATGCTCCTGCTGTCTGTGGTTGTGAGGAATGTCACGATCGATCCAGCTGCGCTGCGCCTGTGACAGCCCCGCTTGAGGTGACTGTTCACTCTCACTCATGAGCCCCCTGCGGCCCTTAGCGTGACATGTACTGGTACCGGTAGAATAGAATAGAAAGCAGCTAGCGAGACTTTCCCCTCCGGAGTCGGGAGAGTCCGGCCCTCCCTTCTCCCAGACCAGACCAGACTAGAGAGCACCTGAGCAAGGCAGGCCAGGTGTCGTGTGAGTGACGGATGCAGCCAGTTCAGGTGCTGAAGGATGGATGGATGGGGGCACTGTTCACGCGGCACATGCACGGTGAATCTCATGGCAGAGGCCCGAGGAGGAGGAATCCGCCGCCCGGCGACGTGTCAGGCCGCGGCCTGGTCCATTCGCGCACAGGCTGATGAGGTTGACAGACAGGCCACGCAGGCTCCCGAAATGGTAACAAGGACCGTGGTTGGTTTTCTTTTCGTCGACGCCCGCCCGGCTTTTTCACTTTCCACGATGGGTGATAATAAAATAAAATAAACTCCGTCCACTTACCACCTCCACCTGCCTATCCTATCCAGGATGTACTGTACAGTGTACACCCATGTGACCGGTTGCCATCATCGCCATGGCTGGCTGAGCTCTCCATCTTTAATCCCACACATCTCCTGTGTTTGAGGAAGAGGGGGATGGATTTTAAATAGTAACTTAGGACTTTTAGGCATTACAAATAGGATGAATAATTCATTGGAGCAACCACAAACTCTTACATTGCATATTTTTGGTATGGGGCGGGTTCAGGTCGGATTTCACAACATTACCAGGTTTAGCTCTAAGGCGTTCGAAGTCAAATAACCATGCTGTGAAACCTGTTATTTTGTCCGTCCTTAGTTTTCGCGGGACTATCCCTTGCTTCACCCCTCTTGTGCATGCAAAATTTCACTATATATAACAAGGATCCATGTGGAATATAGGAGTTTCAAAAAATCCATTCCCATTTATGAAAATCAATTTAAATTCATAAGAAAAGGAAAAAAAAAACAATTTCCGTGTTCCAAACAGAACCTAATTTGTTAAAAGAGTCAATTCCATTATTTTGCACTAGTTTTGCCGGACTACTAGTATGCAAAATTTCACTATATAACAAGAGTCCGTTTTGAATGTAGAATTCCACAAAAACAAATTAGTTCAATTTTATAGGGAAAAAATAGAGCAAATCCTTGTCCTTACACTGATTTACCAATTAGCAGTTGGTCTCTCTCTCATTTGGGGGTGTGTGTGCACGTACGGACAGTCTCCAATTCCTAGAGCAATGGCTGCAGGCAGATCCTACGTAGCTTGCTTTAACTGCACACTAGCAGCCCGTGTAGCGCAGGCTGCACGAGCGGAGAGGGCCATGGGCATGGCTTGGCTGCTCTCGTTACGACATGTTGACTCCTCGGGAAACAACAGGCTAGGCCTGGTCCTGGTGATGAGCCTGACAGCTTCGTCCGGCCGGGCCAGCCTCCCATAATCATAGGCCTCGTTTAGTTACCTTTTAAATTCCAAATTTTTACACTCTCTCCATCACATCAATCTTTAAACGTATGCATGGAGTACTAAATATAGGTAAAAAAATAACTAATTACACAGTTTGATTGTAATTTGCGAGACGAATCTTTTAAGCTCAATTAGTCCATGATTGGACACTAATTGTTAAATACAAACGAAAGTGTTACAGTATCCCAGATTGTAAAAAGTTGCAATCTAAACCAGGCCATAATCCCAATAAAAGACACAACAGCGGGCAGGAATTCTGCGGACGGAGGGGAAAAGCCAGGTTTTTCGCATCCCATTTCAGTATATTCAGGCTTGGTGGTTTAGTGAAAGAAAAAATTTTAGGTGTCACATCGAATATTTCATGGGATGTCAAAAAGTGTTTTCGATACTAATTAAAAAATTAATTACATAACTCGTCTAAACCGCGAGACGAATTTATTAAGCCTAATTAAGCCATCATTAGCACATTGTGTACTGTAGCACTTATGGCTAATCATGAACTAATTAGGTTTAAAAGATTCGTCTCGTGGTTTCCAACCCAACTGTGCAATTAGTTTTTTTCACCTATATTTAGTAATTCATGCATGTGTCCAAACATTCGATGTGATGGGATGAAAATTTTTTAGATGGGAACTAAACACCCCCTCATGCGACTGGTCTTGTATGCAGTGAAAAGACACGAGCATTTTTCCTTTTGACACCCAAGTAAAGCCTGATGGGAGGTTGATCATCAGCTGCATATCATGATTAGCATGCATAGGAAAAAAAACTTGCGGCGATGCAGCACACAACCACATTCATGACATCTGTTAACAAAGACTGCTAAATTGGATTTTACAATCTGGAAGGAATTAATTCCCATGTAAAGTGTGTCTCATTGTACCCTCTTGCATACAGATGCAAGGATCCTTGCTAAGCCCGCCCTTTAGAGCAAATGGAACTCTCAATGCTCATGTGATAGGCAGAGTAAGTCTAAGTGCTAAGGGGTCCAGATGAAACCAGTAAATTTGAACGGCAGGAACACAAAAAAGGGGATGATTGATTCCCTCCCCCACCCACCCTTCTTTTGAGATTGAGGCTTGTCTGCTTGTAGCATCCTAGTACAAGTTTAGTTAAAGAATCATCATGGTTTAAAATTTCCCTTTGATGCTTCCTGGGGCATGGAATCATCAACAACCTGCATTCAATTAGGTAAACATTCATCGCATATACAAAGTGTTATCTGCAGACGACTTAAACATCTACAGTAATATCATGGTGCATTCAATATTAAGGAATAAAATAGCACAAACAAACAGAAATATTCCATTTACGCGGTATCTGCTAAGGTGGTTGTGCAGATAATAAACTACGCTATCCATTCAAAATTATAAGACATTTTGTTTTTTCTAGATACATACATTCCTTTTAATATATCTATAGACATAGTGTATATTTAAGTTACTAATAAGTACATAGCAAAAGTTATGTATATAGAAAAGCCAAAACATCTTACAATTTGGAATGGAGGGAGTATTTCATATAGCAAAATCTAGTGATCTAATCTGAGGCATTAGAACACTATGGATCATTATCAACAGAAAGTTTGCATGATGACACTCTGACAGCACCTCAAACCTATATGATCTACAACTAGGTTCAGCAATGGCATGGTGGCTTAGTTTCAGTACGTTGCCCATCCGCCAATCAATTTCTTTTACATGAAAAGGCAAGGGTGAAAAAAAGAAACTATACTGTATTACCTTTGCCCTTTTTCTTTTTATTTTTCTTTTTCTTCTTTTTCTTGCTCTGTTTTTCGTCATCTTGATGAGCTTTAACCTTCTGATGATAAATACAAATAACTATGTCAGATAGAACTCAATGAACCTTGCACAATGCCAACTGGATATATGCCAGATACAAAGGACATTTTAATTGCATAGTAAAGGACACGTATGTACCTTATTTTTCCTTTTTCTTTTGACCCCCTTCACCTCTGCTTCATCTTCAGAATCCTGTTACTCTTAAAAGTTAAGTGTCTCTCTTAAAAGTTAAGTGCTGAATCAAATTAAGGGACCCATATAAGAAAATCTATAATCAACAACGATACCTCAGATCCATCCTCAAATGAGGAAACATGCCGTACTACTCTTCCTGAAGTTGAAGGCTCACCTGCATCACCAATATAAAGCTCTAAAAATGTAGGTCCAATATTGTTCGGAGTGGATGTAGGTCAACTTTGCTACTTTACAGATATATGGGAAGTAACTTGGAAATCATCACGAATGATAAAACAGTGAACAAGGTTTGCCACAAGAATATTATGTTAGAAGCCAATTGGACACCAAGCAAAATGTTTGCCACGGATTAATTGGTTAAAGGGTAAATCAATCTAGTATCAAGCTTAATTTTGTCCTTACTGTTACAAGCAAACATCGTTATGAAGTCACACACAAGCTAAAACTACATACAGTATGTGGCAGTCTCATCTGAGCTTTTTTCATGTGGCCCAATGAGTCACTATATCATAACAAAAGGGTTGCACATTCCAGTACAAATAACCACTTGTAAAGCATGCAAAAACTGAAAAGTGGACTATGAAACTGTAAGATGAGCTTTTCATTTCATCCTCCTATGTTGTACTCTACCAACAAGTGCCACATGGTATGGAAGAAAAATCAATATCACCGATGAAGGCCTTACATTGCTACATAAGGGATAATTGACATGATACATATTTTCCAGAGTACATTACAAATAGAGGAATGGTGGGAGAAGTATACCATTGCTAGCTTTTATGGTTTCCTTTGCATTTTTCACAGCCAGTTTTACAAGGTCAGGGTTCAGGGAGTCCAAGCCATCAGGCTGCTGAAGTTTTCTCTCGAGGAATTTTGCTAAAGCAGCAGCCTTGTTTGTTGTTAGTGGTCCTCCAGGATGGGCCATCCTATTTGATAAAGCAATACATCATAATGTTATGCACGTATATAAAAAAAAAGGATACACAGGAAAAGATCATATGATTTCCACAGAGCAGTGTTGTTAAAGTGACTAAACTTATATTGGCACTACAAGATTTGATGCAGTACTACTATACTTCATGTTTTCATGTGGCACACACTCAGGCTTCAAGTTCCTCTCTTGCTTTTGTATTTCAGGTGTATATGTATAAGGATTTTGTTTTTTTAGGTGTATATGTATAAGCTTACATTGCACTGACAGAAGCAAGCACAAATGAAAGAACTCCTAGTACTCCAAAAGCAGTTACGCCTAGATTCATACGTGGCAATCACAAATCAATAGCATCCCAGTGATACGAATTTCAAGGTACAAGTCATTTTCTGCTCATATTGAAGCCCCAGGCAGGGGAGGCGCCTATCAGTGTCATAAACAAAAGGGTGCTAATTACTGAAACTAAAATCTAAATCATAATTTGCACTAAAAATTATATTTCTCCAAACCACGAGTCACGGATTACACGAACCAGTGGTATCAGTATTTGAAATTTACTTCAACTACACGCGGTTTCCATCTAACAAAGCACAGCTAAATGGCGGTTTGGCAAAACCTTACTCCACGCCTACACAGCCTTCGCTATATCAATTTGTTCACGACAACATCAAGCGAGCAGTATCCAGTTGAACAGAATCTAGTTGCCACACGCAACCGCAACAACGCAACACGCGCTGAATCGGTTATCAGTAGATCTGGACGCAGGCTACAGAGAAGGGGGCCGCGCGGTACCTCGGCTGGGGGCGCGATGAGGGAGGAGGCGGAGGAAGCGGCGCGAACTTGCTGCCCCGCATCGCCCGCTTCTCATCGTCGGACAGGTCGCCGGCCGCCGCCATGTCGCCGCCGCACCGCACGGGACGGTGGGCAAGAGGACTGGGGGAAGAAGGAAGCGCGACCGGTTCAGGTCCGTTTGCAGCTTGGGCTCTGGTGTGGTCGAACCAGGTATGCTGCCCGACCGGTCGGACCGGACCACTGTTTGGATGGCTGATTGGCTGCTCAACTCTGTATGCATGACATGTGGGACTGTGACCTCTAGCTAAGATTTAAATAAGAGTCTCTTTAAACAAGGAAGCTGCTAGTGCCCGGACGACCGATCTAGGACGCTAGCATCGGACGTTGCCACAGGGTGTACAGCTAAATCATCAGACGCGGCCTTGTTCGCTTGAGCTTATCAGCCAAATCAATCAGCCATTCAGCAATATTTTTCTCTCACAACAAATCAGCGAACAGTATTTTCAGCCATGGCTTATCAGCCAAACGAATAGGGCGGTTGCCGCAGGCCATAACCGGATATGGAGAAAATTAATTCGCATGCGCACGTACGCGGGATTCGCTCACACAGACGGGGACCACCCTGTTTCTCGTGCCACTCCTTTGCCGCATGTATGCACGCCCGTGCCCACGTGGGTCCCAATCACCTACCCTACCTGTGGATGAGCGCCTAGATGCGTCTGTTGGCATCAGGCGCCCGCACGTGACCCATGGCGATGCCTCAACAGTTATAGCAGACGGCTACGGCAGGTGGGGCCTATTGCAACATGTACAACACCAGATCTACTTTTGCAACATCCAGATGAAATACTTGCAACATACGTCTGAAACACCAGGAAAACACATATGTAGCCATTGCAAACATATGCAACACCTAAATGAAACACTTGCAACATATGTATGAAACACCTAAAACACTTGAAAACACACGCTTACAGCATGTATGTATATGCAACATCCAGATCCACTTTTGTAACATTCAGATAAAACACTTCCAGCATACATCTGAAACAGATGAAACATTTGGAACGTACACTTGAACATACATGTGTAGCCATTGCAAGATGTGCAACATCCCGATCTACTTTTGCAACACTGAACTTGCAACATACTTCTGAAACACTTGAAACATATGTTTTCAACTTGCGCTTTCAGTGCAACATCTCCTTGAGTCTGAAATAGATGAAACATTTGGAACATACACTTGAAACATACGTGTGTAGCCATTGCAACATGTGCAACATCCTGATCTACTTTTGCAACACCGATATAGAACACTTGAAACATATGTTTGCAACATGCGCTTTCAGCGCAATATCTCCTTGCTGCTTGTGAATGGAGACTCGTCGGTGCGTGGAGTTCATCGGTGTAGAACTCGTCATTGGCGCGGAGCTCGCCGCACTGGTGGAGAAGGCCGCGGCGGGTCGCTCCGGTGGAGAAGACGAACTACGCGCTGGAGAAGGCCGCAGTAGGTCGCTTCAATGGATGAGGTTGGGCGCGGCAGCGACGATGGTGCAAAGGGTGGGTGGCAGGAAGCTTGGATGGGAGAGGATTTATGGTGGCCTGGATTTCGTGCTGCCTGACACGAGCACGAGTGGACGCCGTGAGAGAGGCAGAGGGGTGGACAGCGCGGTGAACACCACGACGGTGCGGAGTGGGGAACAGGGGGAGTTTTGGTCGCAGTCTCGTAGAGATAGGGGAGTAGGGGAGCAGACCGGTTGCCTATTGGGCCGATCTGCGTACTGGCCCAGGAAGACAGCGTCCGACCGTCCGGACGCCCTGTAGCGAGAACTACCGTTCAAACAAAGCTCCTTGTGTTGCTTCATGCCCAAACAAGCTGTGCCAGGAATATGTTTGGCTTCACGCAGCTGATGGTTACAGTTGCTAAAAACTATTAGATGCCCTGTCTAAATCCCCAATTAAATTATAGGTTAATTCTGCTAAGCAAAAAAATAGTTGTTAGCTTATTCCCTAGCTAGCTAACATAGCCATGGATCCAATTTGGCAGGGGTTGGTATAATTAACTGATGACCAAAATCAAACCGAACTACATCCCACCAAAACCAAACTAACCGAAATAAAAAAAATTCTTGCTTAATTCAGTTTTGCGGCTCGGGTACCACCGTAATAACCAAGAAAGCCAAAATAAGGCTATGAAGCGGCTCAATAGCATATTCACTTGTTCAGCCTAGGTCTAATACGGAAGAAAACCGTATCAGCAGCCTGAACCCTCCCAACTCTCAAAGCAACGCCACCACTCATACCCAATTGGAGGAGGTTTCCCCATTAATAAGTATCCCAATGCAACTCTCACTTGTTCAGTTCGGTAGGAATCTAGATTCTTCTAGAAATACTTTAGATTCAAATTCTTTTTAGAAATGTTTCTATGCCAAATCAGAATAAATTCATGGAACCGTTTGGCTAGTTTGTTGATTCTTGAAACTATAACTAGAATTAGCCAAAATAAGATTTTAAGTGTTTCTCTAAACTAGTGCAAAATCGAGAATCGGTTTCGAACGATTCTCCCTAAAAACATTTCTCTTTATAGCGTTTGGCAGCGATTCTAATAATTCTATTAAGAATTAGAAATGTTTCTCGTTGTTAAACGCACAATATAGAATTAGACCTATAATAATAAGAGAGTACCTTCTATTTTTTCACAAATCAATTTCTCCGAATAGATGGTTAATATTTTATTCAACCACCGTAAAATCTGTATGATATAATAAAGTAAATACCCGTTAGGTTCGGGTCGTGGGTACGAATCTCTGCTACAACAGAACGTAGTGCACCAGCGCCAATCGTCTAGCTTTGTTGAGCAATCTTCCCTCCCATGCCGGTAGCCGGTAGGCGGGTAGCTTTAGGACGTGTTTAGATCCCAAAATTTTTCGGAAAAAATTTTTGTAGCACTTTTATTGATATTTGGTAAAATTTGTTTAACCATGGACTAACTAGGTTCAAAAGATTCGTCTCGACATTTACAGACAAACTGTGTGATTAGTTATTTTTTTACCTACATTTAATGCTCCATGCATGCGTCTAAAGATTCGATGTAACGGGTACTGTGCAAATACAGTACCCATCACATCGAATCTTTGGACCCAAAAAATTTGCACAGTACCCGTCACATCGAATCTTTGGACGCATGCATGGAGCATTAAATGTAGGTAAAAAAATAACTAATTGCACAATTTGTCTGTAAATGTCGAGACGAATCTTTTGAGCCTAGTTAATCCATGGTTGGACAAATTTTACCAAATAACAACGAAAATGCTACAAGAATTTTTCCCAAAAAAAATTTGGGATCTGAACACGCCCTTAGTTGCAATTTCCTTCCAAGCATACGTGACATGATGATACGATAATGCTGGCACATGGGGCGTCCCCCAGACGTGTTCCGTCCGAACGTCTTGTTCCCGGGCCTGCCCAATGATCGGACCCCACAAGCCTCCTCCGCTCCATCTTCAGTACGATGTGGTTTCTCCAATCCAAAAAAATAAAAAACATAGCGATATTTCTTTTCCTCACTGCCGCATGCATGCGACCGCTCGACAGTGGCGGAGGACGAAAAAATTTTAAGGTATGGCAAAGTAAAAAAAAAATTGTTTTGGGCATAGCTTCATGTGCGCTTCTCCGCTGCCAGAGCCAAAGCCTAGACGCCGGAGCACCGATATCTAGCTCCACGTTCATATGCCAAAAACGGCTCCGACTCCCTGATTGGCATCTAGAAGCACTTCTCTAACCTACACTTGTTTAGTACAGCTTCTCTGCCTCTAGTGTTGAAGCTGCCAGCAGCGCCCAGCGGAGGCGGAGCCGCAGCAGCACCAAACAACACTTAAGTACAGTCAATAGACAAACTGAACAAAGCTTCAACTTTATCTCGGCAATTGCATTTGCCTTTTTTTTTTCTAAAATGATTTCTTACTCATGTTTTCAAAAAACTGATTTCTTAATCTTCTTAAGATCAACACAACAATGTAGCACACTATTGAATTGTTAAGCCAAATACTAGACAAATTAATTGATGACTAACAAAATGAATGTACAACAATGGAGAAAAAGAGTTTCAGGAGACCGTAGGCTTACTGTGTTGTGGGGTCGACTTCAATCTGTGGACTGCTTCCCCACTCCTGATGGGCGGCCGCGAACTTAGCTCATGTGCGTCACGTCATGGACTGTCTGACTGTCTCGCAATCTGAATTAGGCCGAGCAGCGGAAGACTGCAGGGGCTAGTAGTTCTCCTGATCGTCGCCGGTACTACAGTCTTGCGGATTGCGATCGGAAACATGAAGCGTCGCTGTGATAGGGAAAGGAAGGGGCGGACTGCGAATGGCAGTACAGTCTACGGCAAAGAATATCTAAACTAAAGCCCATGTGGTCATGTGAGATGCCAGCTCATAAGGCCCAAAGTTCCTCCTCCGTGCTACGTTCATCTTCAGACTGTTCACGACCTTGCGTGACTGCGTCCATGGTTAGCACCAGGCAGCAGGGGCGATTTGGAGTGGGGATCCGCGGGAGAGTTGAGGTAGTGCGAGTGCCCTACCTTCCCTACCGGGTCCTCCGCCCCTGACGCCCGACCCCCGCTGGCCTTCTCCAACGTGGCGGCCTTCCTCTCCGGACGACGCGCTCTTACTCCGCCTCGCTGCTGCTGCGCGCCCATCCCGTGCCGCTCGCTCCCGCCCGTCGCGCTCGCCCATCCCGCGCCGCTCGCTCCCGCCCGTTGCGCGCCGTCCACCGGGCTGAGCCAAGTCCGGTGGTGCTAGCGATGGTAGTGGTGGTGGTGTTGGTGGTGGTGGTGCTCGCGCGGCGTCGGACCCTACCCCGACAGTTGGAATTGCCTGGCCCCGGCCTTCCCCATATTGTAAGTGCATGTTTCAAGTGTTTCAGATGTTTCGTAGGTATGTTTCAAGTGTTTCGTGCGGATGTTACAAAAGTAGATCGGGATATTACATATGCTGCAATGGTTGTACACTTATGTTGCAAGTGTCTGTTCCCTTCATCAGTTTTTTTCAGATGTATGTTGCAAGTGTGTTTATTTTGATGTTGCATATGTTTCACACATATATTGCAAGTGTTTTATTTGGATGCTACATATGATTGCAATTATTTTTTAAGTGTTTTTCATGTGTTTTTGCATGTGTTTCAGACACATTTTTCGAATGTTTCAACTGTTTCGTAAGTATATTGCAATTGTTTCATTTGGATGTTTTAAAAGTAGAACGGGGTGCAAAGTGAGCCACCTGTCACAGCTGCTGGGGCGCCGTGCATAGAGGGGATGGAGGGGCGCGGGAAGTGTGGGGGAGTGGCGCGGGCGGCCCCGCCTGTGCGTGCAGTAGGCGCTGGCGCGTCTAGACACGGGGGGTTCCGTCCGGACGTCAGGGCGCTAGTGCTGCCGATGATGATATGGCCAGATTGTGTAATAAGCATACCACCGTCCAAATGAGCGTCAGGTTCTCGTGAGAAACCTATTTATGTTATATTTTGACGCACAGATAAAGAATGCTCAAATCTGTATGCTGTAGGCTTGCCAAGCTAATGTTTACATTTCCATGATGAACACGATCTATTTACAAATGGTTGCGAAGCTCTGGAGTACAAACGGTGCTAACCGGCCGATCATGCTACTGTGTCTTTTACGTCATCAGCTAGGCACCTCGATCGATGAAACTACTACACACGGTGCAAAGCACGGATAAACTATCTCCAGCACAAGTCTGGGTCCAAAACAGCAGTATCACAAAATCCTGTGCTGCTTTGAGGTCGCCTGGCGCGGCTGGGTTACACTTGATTACACATAGTAGATCATGCCGACCTCGATGAGGCTGATGTGGGGGATGTGCAGCGTCACCGACGGTCCCCTGCAGTTCTTCCGGAGGAACGAGTAGGCGTAGTTGATGGCGAACGTCTTGAGGAAGTTGTTGGAGTTCTTCCTCGCCTTCACGTACGAGTGGCCGATGATGTAGGCCACGCCGGCCTCCTTGGCCTCCAGGAGGTCGGACAGCTCGTCCCTCACCTGCGGGTCGATCCGCTCCTCCTCGTCGATCTGGAACCGCACCCTCCGCCGGCGGCTGACGCTGCCGACGGCCTCCAGCTCATAGATGGACTGCAAGCTCCGGAGCGTCTCGGACTTGCTGCTCCTGGTCAGGGACAGGGACGTGGCTGCTGCGTCGTCCTCGACGGATGAGTCCCTCACCACCAGCCCGGTCCCCGTCGTGTCAGTGGTGTGCACGACCGCCATCCTGCCCTCCGGCGACGACTCGTAGCTCCCCGTCCCCGACGAGGCCGACTCCTCGGCCTCCATCTGGATGAACCGGGCGATGCTCATCACCAGGTGGTTCTCGAAGTTCTCGTCGTCCTTCTGCACGTCCATGTACCCGTACCTGACGATGCACCGGTACATGCGGTACTCCCTGGGCCCGATCCGCCCGATGAGGTACCGCTCATCCATGGGCACGTACGGCACCGGCACCGACTTGACGCAGACGAAGACCAGCACCTGGTGGAACGCCGGCAGGTTGGTGACGAAGTGCGAGAAGATGGCCGGCACGCCCGTCACCAGCTCCGTGTAGATGAGGCCGATCCCCGGCACGCGCATGATGCCCAGGCTCGGGCCCAGGTTCAGGATCCATTTCATGGAAACCTTGTTCTGGAGGTCGAACTGGTATTTCCGCCGCGTGCCGTAGTGCCACACGTACATGACGGACATGAACACGGTGGACAGCGCGATCGGACCCCAGCCTCCCTGGGGAACCTTCATCACTGCTGCAGACAGGTAGGCGGCTTCAAGTGCCCCAAAGAATACAAGGAATAGCAAGGAGATGAGGAGATTCTTCTGCCACACGAAGATGATAACCAATGACATCAGACAGGTGGTGACAAACATCACAGTTATGCACGCGAGACCTGGGATCATCATACCAACGAAGGGAGCAGGAGTCAGTAATAGCTGATTCACTACGAGGAATTCATGAAAAATATGATGGCAGACAAGATCAATGTGCATCAAGATATGGAGAGATGCTAGAACAAACTGACTATCCACCTCCAAAGTTATGAGCACGTACCGTACAAGAAAATTGGCAGCTTTGGTTTCTAATAAAGAAAGGAAAAAATAACAGCTGGTTTTTATAAGTTGAGAAATGCAAGAAAGGAAAAAATAACAGCTGGTTTTTATAAGTTGCGAAATGCAGTAATTGCCTGTTGCAAAGTACAGAGTTGCACATTCCTTTGATCTTTGGGTTGTTCAGTTAAAATTGGTGGCATCAAATGTATCGATAGCAATTAGTGGTCAATATGAGAGGGTGCACTATATGAACCACAAAGTTCAAAACGGCTTAAAATGAGGATCTCGAATGAAATGGAGAATATGCAGGTGATGTAAACGGAAGCATCATGTGGTTCCAAAATATAAAAAGGCATGAGTTTGATAGGATTTTCCCAGTTTATGCAGTACTGGAATGGTCAGGCTTACCGTAAGCATTTCCTATCACTGTTATGTCACGAAAGCCAAGTGTCGCAGCTAAACAGAGGACCATCATAATCCAATTTATCTCAGGTATGTAAATTTGGCCATAGATCCACCTTGATGTATGCACAACCTTAACTCGGGGAAAGCATCCCAAGGCAAGGCATTGCTTAACGATAGAAAAGGTTGCAGATATAATAGCTTGGCTGCCCACAATTGCAGCAAGAGTTGCTATGACAAACACAGGCCAAAATAAAGGACCTGCAAGCATGATGTGATATGATTCAACAGTCAACACTATTTTTCGGCAACATATGGAGCAACAAGTCACAGAAATCTTTAGTGTTCTGAAGCTTACTTGGAATAGAAAGATAAAAACTGTTATGCACAGCTGGTATGTTTTTAGACAGAAATGCAGCCTGTCCCATGTATTGCAGCACAAGACAGGGGTATATGACACCAACAAAAGCCAACTGCAAGCAGGACAAGAACTGAATTATGCATAAAATCCTTTTTTAAGTTTTGACAAACATATAAACCATTCTTCATACCCTGATAGATGCAGCAGAGAAGTGGCCAAGATCAGCAAACATAGCCTCGGTACCTGCATGTGCGACAAAAATCCGTAAGACAGCTAATCATTTGAAAAAAACAGGCAATAGCTGGTCTACTTGAATTCACCTGTGATAGCGAGAAGTACTCCGCCAAGAGATATCCAACCATCCTTTCCAGTTATATTGAAAAACTTTACAATATAGTGTGGAGAAAGAGCAACAAATATTCTAGGATTCCAGTGGATGATGTTATATAGACCAATGATACCAATGCTCAAGAGCCAGAGCACAACAACCGGAGCAAACAAGAATGCCACCTTATGAGTACCTCGGTGCTGCAGAGCAAAGAGACCAACAAGCACAACACATGCGATGAATACGATCCATCCTGTGTACCAGTAAGTTAGTCAGGATGGTGATATATTTGTCAAGAAAGAAAAAACATCACATATAGTTCATAATCAGTGTCCTTGATGCACAAAACCCCTGCACACATAAATTATCATTTCTGTGTTTAGTTCTCTGTCATGTGACACATTTTTTTGCAAGGAATGTGGCACATGAGCATACATACGAAAGAAATACCAATATGCGTCAAGATAAGTCACACTCCAACACTCGTACCCCATCAGGTCAAAATCTGTATAGCATCAGCATATAGCACGCAATGCAATTCTGGAGATGTACAGGTTCAGATTGAACACATGCCAAATAAGCAACAAAACTCTGACATATCCAATAGAAATCATATTTCACAAATCAGTTCTTGCTACTATTTTACAGGTAACTTGAATAACAATTTATCAAGATAGGTTTTGTGTCAGTATTTTCGCAATTCATAGATGACAGTGTTTTTACCAGTCGAGTAAGTTTGAAAATTTATACAACTAGAACAAGATACTCGTACATTAAATGAAGTTTTCAGCATGCCATAACAAAAGGTAATATCAATTCTACCAGTTAATGAAGTTTAGATCCTGATTGCAAATTACAAGGATACTAAATTACAGATTGAGTTCAGCCCCTCGGCGCACTACCCAAATATAGGAGATCAGTTAAGAAAAATAGTTTGTGGTGTTGAATTCCCATCTAGGCTACAAAACTTCAGCATACCATCTGCCTGGTGTTCTATAAGCATGACTAATGCAACACCTTCTGAAGAGGATCGCTCTAAATATACAATGATTAGAATAAAGTTCCTTACAACAATGAGTTTCTCAAAAACTGTTGGCAGTAGTAAAGAAAATAGAACCGACACATACCATCTGCTAGTCCACCTGTGGCAGGATCTTGTAATCCAGAGATGGCTGACAAAACTGCATTAGCCACAACATTGGATGTCACAGGAGAGTAGACACGTATCACATAACTAAACGGAGTGAAGAAACTAGGAGATGGAATGCATACCAGATATAGTTGGTGTGAGGACACCATCACCTATCACCATGCATGCACCAAACAGAACAAAAAGAAGTAAACAGGTCCGCAGCTTCCTGTGCTTCTCCAGAAACCTTTTGAATGGAGAGGAAGCCGCAGCTCGATCAGTGCCTGGGTGATAATAAGTTGACAGCTCTTCATCTGCTGCTTGCTGGTTTGGCAGCAGACTGAATTTTGCATGCCTGCAAAGAAGTGAGTACAAAGCAAAGGTTCCACCTGTATAAAACATTAATTTTGATCAGGTAACACAATAACATGCGTACCAAAGAAAGAAACACGCACTAGCTAGCTAAACAAAGCAACTGTTAGACAACTTTGTTTTAGAATCAACTGCTAGACAACCTTTTTTAGAATCAACTGCTAGAAAGCTGAGAGAACATTCTTATTGCACAAAGTTTGGCATGTCCTAAGCTAAGGTGTTTTCTGGAGATTCAAGCAAAAGTGCAAAACTAGCTTAAAATACAGCATATGCATTTCAAAAAGAAAAACAGTTACACAACTCAGACAGCCCAGAAAGGCATCAATAACACAATCCATTGCAATTAAGTTGCTTACCTTCCCCATTGTCGTCCGCACTCAAGACAATTATGACGTACTTCAGCAATGGAATAAGTGTAAAGGTCCAAAACACCAGAGAAAACAAGCCAAAGATGGTTGTCTGGTCAAGGTAACCGTTCAGTCTCCCGGACAATGAGTTTCTGTAGACATACAAAGGCGATGTACTCAAGTCTCCATACACCACACCGAAGCTCTGGAACGCTAGGAGGGAGAGAGTTCTGCAGTAACTTTTCCACTGAACCTGCGAAATTAAACAAACAACCGTATAAGCATAGCATGCAAGTTGTGAGTAGCAGCTAGCAGGAGATGTTATCAGTGGTCAGTAAGCAGCACCAATCCAGTACCCAAATGCAAAACAAAGCAACCTCAGCAATGGCAATAGCCCTCAGAGTCACAGTCAAATTTCCAGGGGCACCAGCCGAAACTGCTGATGTATTGGCGGTGATTGTTAGCGGCATTAAAGTACTGAAAGTCTGAAAGTGACGTTTGCTCTAGGAAATTCGACTTAAAATTATTCGAAATAAAAAACTGCATAACTTTTTCGTACGACGAAAAAAAACTGTGCAATCGTCAATTTGAGAACCATAACGATGGGTCAACGCTGTAAAACGGTGAAAAATATTGGGCGGTCATGGTCAGGTCAGGTTAGGTTTTCGCCGTAAGCAAGTCTGCAAGTAGCATGGAGAAGATGAGTACCAGGCAAACATTGACCCGATTCAAATCAATCACATGATACGGATGAACCCAGTCATCTTCTACTCCGTAGAAGGCGAGGGCGACTTGACCAAGCAGCGTCCGGCGATGCAATGAATTGGACTACGAAGAGCGATTCGCCGGCAAGGCAGAGCAAATCTCCACCGCGGAACTATTCCTCCCCCATATCGCGAAACCAAAATCGAACTACGAAGAGCGATTCCGCAAAAAACTCAGGACGCGCGCGCCCGCGCCAGCTCCTGGCGTCATCTGGATCGCGGGACGGCCAAATAAATCGAACGCAATCTCAGCAACACCAGACACGAGTCCACAGCAGAGGGGCGGGTCGATCGAGCCGTTACATACCTGCTGCCGCCCGGCGGCGCCGACCTCCTCGTCCATTGCGGGCCTTCCACTGGAAGCGAGCGCGTAGGCAGCTACAACGGAGAAGCGGAAGCTGCTGGAAGCGAAGGCTAACGGCTAAGCTAAGACGAAGCCACTGCTAGCGCTACGCCCATGGCATGGGGGCTCGCCCGCGACTGCGAGCAGGAGGGCCTGAGAAAACGACGGCGGCGGGATGAGGCGGAGGAGAGAAGCTTCCCCTCGTCTAGTAGTTTATACAAGCGAGGTCGTCGAGATGAGGGAGGGGGAAGAGCTGAAGAGGAGATCAGCGCGGGGGAAAACTGGATGGAGCTGTTCATGCGCACGTCGCCGTCTGGCCTCTGGGCGTCTGGCGAGTGGCGAGTGGCGACGCGTAAGAGCAGCGTGCCGCGGGTTGCGGCGGCGGCGGGGCGGAAGTGCACACGGGAGACGTATCTGGCGCGTGGGGCATCGGCTGGTGCCTGGTGGGCTCGTCGTGTCAGTGAGACGAGCGGTCGTGACCGGCGGGCTGAAAGGACCCCGCCCCAGTCGCGGCCCCGGACGGTGGGGCCCGCGCTGCCGTCAACGCGGATTTTGATTTTTGACACGGGCGCGGGGCATCTCGTGTGGCACAGGCTGCTGTGGATACGGTGCGGCCAATCACGTAGTAGGACGGTAGGAGTATGGATTACTCCCTCCTTCGAAAAGACATTACGAGATACGGAGTACGTGCTGGTTAAACTCTTTTATTTAAGTTGATTAGATTGGTGGAAGATATTAACGAGACTTACGGTATATTTTTAAATAAGTTTATTATAAAAAAATATATTTAATAATTATCTATCGATATTAATGTATTAGAAATATTAATATTTTCTTATATATACTCGGTTAAAAATTAAAAAGAATTGCTTTTTGGGAAATAACGTTTTTTTTTGGACGGAGAGTGTATAACAGTGAGCTACATCGGTATGGCTGTTTCTTTTCATAGACCAAAGTGAGCCTTGCTTGTTGGGCTGTTGGGTGTGGACGCCGCGCGTGCGAAGGGGCGTTTGTGAATTGTGAGAGCAAAAACTGCAGGACACGTGCAACCAAACATCTTCCCAGTAATATGAGTGGCAATCAAACAGACCGATGTAGCTGATCGAGAAGCTTGGGCGATGAGACCCTGCATCACTGGTGCGGGTCAGACCACACTAAAAAGAAAACCAATCAACAGTAGCAGACCAGGATTTGAATCTAGGGTATATCTTGTAAAAACAATTCGCATTCAATATGATAATATAATTCATCGACATAGATTTATTTGTCCACGTCAAAGAGCCACATCATCCACTACAATTCACTCATGATCCCCGTAGCAACACTCGGGATACGCTTCTAGTATCGTATAATCCTAAACCCTACTAAAGGTTCTACATCGACGTGCAAGTTGTCCACCTCAGCAACAACCCATTAGCATCTGCAGCTATGGTATAAACGTCAACAAGACACATCATATGCTAACATGTATTTAGTTGTTACCATGCCATCCACTAACATTAATCTGTAATAGTTTGTCCATTCATATAGTAATTATATGTTTCTAATTTTTTTTTGTAATTTTCGCAACAACGCACACGTTATGCTTCTACTTGTGTTGATATGTTAAGACCATAATTCACTAGTGAGCAGCACGGTAACTATTGTCCTTTGGCTGTGACTACAAGTTTTTTTTTATTAACGATATATATACTCCCTCTATCTCTAAATATTTGTCGTTTTTGTTTTTCGAGAAACAACTTTGACTAAATATATATTAAAAAATATTAATATTTATGGTACATAATTATTATCACTAGAAAGATCTTTGAATCTAGTTTTCAAACTTGTGGCACGTACATCAATGACGACAGATATTTAGGGACGGAGGGAGTATTGGTCATGTTCGCTTGTCTTATAATCCGTACTTTTCAGCTTGTTTTTTCAGCCAGAGCAGTATTTTTCTCTCACAATAAATCAGCGAACAGTACTTTCAACCATGGCTTTTCAGCAAATTGAACGGGCCCATTATCTAATCGCCCTAAGATGCGGTGCTTTCTTTGATGCGAATCATTGTGGCAAGTGTAGCATATATCTATATACAATTAAATTTAATATAACTACTATGCTGTGCTAACACACATAATACTTCCCTCCGTTTTCGTTTACATGTTACCGAGCTTTTACTGTAGCAATTTTGACCATACGTTTTTTTCTACAAAAATTTTTTAGATACATCAAGCTTTCACATATATGATTCTTTATTTTACATACTTGATTAATGTTATATACTTTGAAGTATCTAAAATTTTTTAGAAGAAAAAACGGCTGGTCAAATCTGCTACAGTAAAAAGTTTCTCACAAGTAAACGAAAACTGATGGAAGTATGAGCCACGAGTACAATGAGTGAAACCTTGCTGTTGTAGACACGTGGACAAGCACATTTGACCCGATCGATCAGTAAGCGAATAAATTGAGTAGAGATTGAATTATTGAGTTCATGTTATTCTAAATATATAATGTCCATTATTTGTTGTATGTATGGACCTATCGCAATCATGCGTGATACCTATCATCGTCGCTAGCTAGCGTAATGAAGTTAGCCCTGGCCCCTTGGTATATGATGTTTGCCTATATATAATATACTTGTGAACCCCTCGACCACTACGCCAGTACTCATCTTTAGGGGCGGCTCAAGTTGAATTGTTAGGACGGTTTTAGCCGCAGCTCCTACCACAACGTTGCTAGAAATCGCTGATTTACGGGGATGGCTGGCCAATCGTCCCTACAAATCGATTTGTAAAGGCGGCTGACGATTTGTAGGGACGGCTGAATATTGAGCCGCCTCTGCAAATCAATTTTCAGAAATCACAAAAAAGAGGCAAAAAAAAGCATTTTTTTTTGTTAACCACACACCCACACTATGGTAGCAGCATTTTTTTCACGATTTTTGCACATTTTGCGTCGGCCGGGATTCGAACCAACAACTTCTCGCTCACTCGTAAACTCCTCTACCACTGCACCTCACAATCACTTATGTCTATAATCCATTTTGGTTCCTCACATGTTATACAAAACCGAGCGTAAATTGATTGTTTGAGGCCCTAAACTGAAAAAGTTTTCAACTACAAAGTTTTGTAACTTTTTGAGATCTACAACTTTCATTTTGGTAGTTTCTCCATCCGAGATCATTTACAAAATTTGAATTTCAAATTTGAGAAATTCGAACGTAGTTTTCCAGGACAAGATGATTTCAAATGAAAACGTTGTCAACTACAAAGTTTCATAACTTTTCAAGATCTATAACTTTCATTTTTACTATTTGTCCATCCGAGGTCGTTTAAAAAATTCAAATTTCAAATTTTTGGATATTCAAATGTAGTTTTTCTTGACAAGATGATTTCAAATCAAAAAGTTGTCAGCTACAAAGTTTCATAACTTTTCGAGATCTACAACTTTCATTTTGGTTGTTTCTCCATCCGAGGTCGTTTACAAAATTTGAATTTCAAATTTGAGAAATTCAAACATAGTTTTTCATGACAAGATAAATTCAAATAAAAAAGTTGTCAACTACAAGGTTCTATAACTTTCTGAGATCTATAACTTTTTATTTTGGTCATTTGGTCATCTAATACAGTGATATTAACATTGGTCACAAATTTTACATATCTCTCCTATAGTTTATGAAATTATAAGAAGGATATGTAAAATTTATGAACAATGTTACTTTAATTTTATCGGATGAAGAAATAACCAAAATAAAAGTTGTAGATCTTGATGAGTTCTACAACTTTTATGTTCATGACTTTTTCAGCTGAAATCATTTAATGTTTTAAAATGACGTTTGAAGTTATCATTTTTTAAAATTCAAAATTCAAATAGATAAAATACAATCACATGAAAAGATGGATAAAAAGATAGCTGGAAGAACACAATAAAATTGATAGATCATGATTTTAGAAATTTTTAGGAAAAAATCATCAAATTTGAAGTTAGTACGAGGGAGAAAGACTAGTTACAAGTTTTAGTCAGAGATTAAAAAGAGAAATCAGAGTTCTTCAATAATTTTAAAATTGAATTTCAAACAGTATTTTGAAGAAGTAAATAATTTTAAATGAAAAAACTGTAAACAACAAAGTTACTTAACTATTCAAGATCTACAACTTTTATTTTGGTCATTTCTCAATTCGAGGTCGTTTGAAAAAAAATTGAATTTTAGTGCTTAATTTTTATTACTCGGCGTCTATTTGTAGGGGCTGTTGGATATAGAGCCGCCCCTATAAATCAGGCCATTTGTTAGGGCGGCTGATAACACCAACTACCCCTACAAATCCATTTAGAAGAGCGGCTCGTTTGATAACCATTTATAGGGACGGCTCAATATAGAGCCGGCCCTACAAATCGTTTCTGTAGTAAGTGGACGACTCTCGAGATTCATGATGTTTGAGGTGAGATTTTTAACCGCATGAATTATATATGTTATTACAACAAGCTCCATTTTTCTTATGTATTTTATGTTAGCCTATACGTACGGAAGTTTCTGCACATTGTGCTATCGAGGACTGCGGTGAACTCGCATTTAGTAGTCTGTGGTCCCATACTTGATCGAATGAACACGAATTGTACGTGTTGCTCTTTTTTATGTGTCGACTTGTTTAAAAACAAGATAATGATAATAATACTAATCTAATTTGAAATTTGTGTACACATCTTTTAATTTTCTTTTGACATATATATGTCCACCTAAAATAAGCTCAAAACACAACCAGAATTTTAGATTTCTCCCAGTGATGTGGGCTTCTCCTAATGTTTTGGCATTCAAAATTTAATATAAACTTTTCCTACTAAATGTCTCCTAGTGAGATTTCCATACGTTATGATTAGTGGTAGTGTTTTACTACTGCTTAAAAACACTAGGAGAATTTCACCATTTTGGTAGTGATAATTAAATGAGAGTATGTATATTTCTTGTAGCTAGCAAGAGGTCAATCCAAGCAAAACTCTGTTGCTCTAGAACAAGCAACACAAAGCGGAAAGCCATCTCTTCGTTCTAGAATGATAAGCATATCTCTACCAGCAAAGAGCCATATAAAATAGATTTCGACTATTAATTTATATAATCTTACAATATATTGTTATTTGCTACATAATCAATGTCATCTTAGAGACACTTGTTAAGAATGAAGTCTTGTGTCCTAGTCATATATCTAGTTTGAATAATGAATAATTAAAAAATATATAATTTGACTTTTCTCTGTATTTCGATGCAATTTCGTTCTAGGACGGGAACAGACTCCAAAGTCCCATCAAGAACTTAGCACAAATTCTAGAATACACTTTTTTTTCCTGAACGAATTCTTGAACACTTCTTCTGGTAGAACGGAACAATCACAAACGTGACGTCATATGGCCCCCACAGACCGTACAGAATAATCGCAGCCGCACGATGGGTCGATTGACTCGATTGCATAGCTTAATGTTTCGGCACGGCCGGGTATTTTGTAACTGTATAATGGAGAGGACATGGACAGCTTGCTTGTGACCCTGTGATATACTAATATATACACTCCATAATTTAATAAATAAAGTATTATATAAGCCAATATAAGCAAAAAAAAAAAAACAAAATGGCGAACGCGATCGTTTGAACCTTTCTCCACAAGACACACCAGTAGAAAAGAGTTCTAAGCCGGCGGTCCACTTTTTTTTACTAGCGGTTTCACTTTAGGGCCGGCTGTGTAAAGAAATGGGTGAGCCACGACTTTGTAACCGCCTGTGAAAATTTATTTCCATAGGCGGTTGCCTTTATGATAACCGCCTGTGAAAATCCATTTCCACAGGCGGTTGTCATAAGCCAACCGACAGTGAAAATATTACATTTACACTGGCGGTTGCCTTTATGACAACCGCATGTGGAAATGGATTTACACAGGCGGTTACTAAAGGCAACCGTCAGTAATGTTTGTGGTATATATACCCCTCCTTCCTCCCCGAGCAGACCTGTTTATCGCAGCCACCTTCCATTGGAGGGCATTTTGGAGGTCCAGATCTCTCAAAATATAAGAAGAGAGGTTTTGATTTTGATTTTTTGGAAGGAGGTTGATAAGAAAGGTTAGTTTATGTCCCTGTACCATCATTTTGTTCATTCTTACTTAATTTGAGCTACTTTTTGGATCTAGGGTTTCACCATGAGTTAGAGAGAAGAAAAATCTAGGTTCTTGTCTTTACTTCTTCTAATGAGGTTGCTTAAGATGGTTACATAATGTCTCTCCTCTCTCCCTTTTCATGTTTGCTTCTCAATTTAGCTAGTTTATGCAAGATATATATTCCATCAATAGTGTGTTCTTGTGTATTTATGTAGAGAGAGAAATGTAGGTTTGTTGTTATTTTTTTAATTATGCTCATTAGGTTTTTTACTTTAATCTCTCTCTTTATTTTTCAATTTATTTTATCCACATGTATCTATTTTAATTATGCTACTTAGGTTTTGTAATTATGCAACTTAGGTTTTTTAATTATGCGACTTATTAGGTTTTTTACTTTAATCCCTAGCTACCCTACCTAAACCCTAGCTAAAACCTCACATAAATCGTAAACCCTAGCTAATAAACCATAGCTATACCCTACCTCACATCAAAAGGTGCTAATAAATATCTCTAGATATATATATGGTTACTTGTTTTGCATTGATTACAATACCCGAGGTCCACAGTGTCATGATTTTACAGGTAATGATGGAGATGTCCTTTCGAATGTATAAGTTATCAAGACTAGACCCATCATACATACCCGAGGTTCATAGTTTTATTGATGCCGCTAAGAACCATGCAAGGAGAACAAAGAAGACGCACATACACTGTCCATGCATGGACTGCAGAAATGTTGTTGTATTTGATGACACTCAACAAATCCTTTCTCATCTGGTCCGCTGAGGATTTATGAAGGATTACTTGATTTGGACAAAGCATGGAGAGGGTAGCTCTGCGCCTTATACAACTGAAAACCCTGCGAACATCGACGTCGATGGTTCAGATATGCTTGTTGGCGGGTTTCATTTCGTACACGAGACACAACAACCTGACGCCGATGGTCCAGACGCCGAACATGTTGTGGCAAATGTTCCTGATCATGGTTTCGCTGGAGGAAATGAAGGTGTCAGAACTAATGTCCTGCCAAAAATATGGCTGCGGAAGATGCAGAATTCCTAGAGGCAATGTTGCGTCGTCATGCGGAAGATCCATCAATATTCTTCATGAAAGGTATGGTGGCCCTGATAAAGGCAGCAGAAGAGCCTTTGTACGATGAGTCTAAGGGTTGCACCAAAGAGTTCACGACGCTGCGGTCTATGCTAAAGTTGTTGGTGTGCAAAGCTAGGTATGGTCTTTCTGATGCTGGCTTCGATGCGTTCTTGAGTATTATCGCAGACATGCTTCCAAAGGAGAATAAAGTGCCTGCTAACACGTACTATGCAAAGAAGCTAATCAGTCCACTGACGATGGGTGTTGAGAAGATCCACGCGTGTAGAAATCATTGTATCCTATATCGAGGTGCTGATTATAAGGACTTGGATAGCTGTCCAAATTGTGGTGTAAGTAGGTACAAGACGAATAAAGACTACAGAGAGGAAGAGTGTGCTGCCTTCTTGTGTAAAGGAAAGAAGCGAAAGAGAACCCAACAGAAGACCCAGAAGAGTAGTTCAAAACCCACCAACAAAGAAAAACAAGAAGTAGACTATTATGCGCAGAAAAAGATTCCCGCTTTGGTGATGTGGTACCTGCCTGTGGTCGATCGATTGAGGTATTTGTTCGCTAACCCAGAGGATGCCAAACTTATGATCTGGCATGCTTCTGATGAGCACAAAGACGATGGGAAGCTTCGGCACCCAGCCGATGGCCAGCAGTGGAAAGATTTCAATGAAAACCACAAGGACTTTGCAAAGGAACCAAGAAATGTTAGGTTCGCACTGAGTACTGACGGAATGAATCCATTTGCTGAGAGGAGCAGCAAGCACAGCACATGGCCGGTCATCCTCACCATCTACAACCTTCCTCCATGGTTGATGCAGAAGCAAAAGCACCTTTTGCTAACCATCCTAATCTCTGGACCTACACAGCCTGAAGTTGACATGGATGTTTTCTTGGAGCCCTTAATGGAGGACATGAAAATATTGTGGGAAACAGGTGTTCAAATATTGGACGAGTACCGTAAAGAATCATTCACGCTGAGAGCAATTATCTTTGTTACGATCAACGATTACCCGGCTTTTTTCACTTTATCAGGGCAGTTCAAGGGAAAGGTTGGTTGTCTGGTATGCATAGATGGAACCGCTTACATGTCCCTTACTGCATCTAAGAAGATAGTGTACATGAGTCACAGACGCTTCTTATCGAAAGGACACAGGTACCGCCAGAAAAAGATGGATAAGTACTTTGACAATAACGTTGAACTACAGTCTACTGCTCCATTGCGTAACAGTAAAGGCACAAGGGTTTTCAACATAGTCAGCAAACTCAAATTTGTTTTCGGGAAGAAGACAAAAGACGGAAAACCAAGAAAGGATGTCAACCAACTCAAGGGGCTACATTCAAGAAGAAGTCTATTTTCTTCGAGTATTTGTCATACTGGCCAGAGTTAGACGTCCGCCACGCGATCAATGGTATGCACGTTCAGAAGAACGTGTTTGAAAGCCTAATTGGAACCTTGCTAGACATGAAGGGCAAGACAAAGGAAGGACTAAATTCACACAATGACATGGTACAGTTAGACATAAAAAAAGAACTTCACCCTGTTCTTCTATAAAATGGGAAGTACCACCTCCCGGCAGCAAGCTACAACCTCACCAATGATGAGAAACATGCGATGTGTGTGTGGTTGAAGAATTTGAAAGTCCCATCTGGATTCTGCTCTAGCATACGGAGTATTGTGTCAATGAAAGACCTTACACTCACCAACTACAACTCACATGATTGTCATGTCATGCTGACTACTTTCCTCCCTATTGCTATCAGAGCTATAAATCCAGTGTGGATAAAGGTTGCAGTTACACGGTTGTGCTACTTCTTCAACAGGATCTCACAGAAGGTGATTGAGCGTGATGAGTTGGCGTCTCTTAAGGAATTCGCAGTGGAGACAGTCTCACAGTTTGAGATGTGTTTCCCCCAGCATTCTTCGATATTATGGTTCACCTTGTAGTGCACTTGGTTCCACAAATAGAGGCACTAGGTCCCATGTACTTGCATGAGATGTGGACGTATGAGCGTTTCATGTCAATACTAAATGGCTATGTATCAACTCGTGCTCGTCCTGAGGCGTCCATGGTAGAGGGGTACTTAACCGAAGAGGCAATTGAGTCCGGAGGTCCATTCTGCAACAGGGTCCTAAAAGACCAGGTTGCAATAGGTTTGCCTCCATCACGACATGAGGGTAGGCTGAATGGAAGAGGGATGATGGAAAAGAAATCATTCGTCCCGCAAGATTACAATACAGTTCTCGAGGCACATCATAGCATCCTACATCAGTTCTCGATAATGGAGCCTTTGATCGAGAAACACATTGATGAGCTTCGCGAACATAATCATGGGCACACGGATCAATGGTTAATGAAGGAACACAAGAATCGGTTCACCTCATGACTAAGGGAGCATGACATTCCAGATGGGGAAACAATTGAGGAACGCACCATCAAGGTGTTGGCTTCTGGACCATCACGCCAGGTCACGACATGGCAAACCTATGACATTAGTGGCTTCACATACTGTACCAAGTCCAAGGACAAAAAGAGCATGTTACAGAACAGTGGAGTTCGATGTGACGCCTTACACTCTGAAACTGGTGAGGAAACTACATACTTTGGCTTCGTTGAGGACATATGGGAACTAGACTATGGTAAATTTTAAATCCCTGTGTTTCGATGTCAATGGGTTGAAGACAAACATATCACAATGGACAACTATGGGGTCAGAGTTCTTGATCTAAGTAAGGTAGGCTACAAAGATGATCCGTGGATAATGGCTAACCGTGCTGCACAGGTCTTCTATGCTAAACAGATCATTTCTCCCAATGAGAAGAAAAGTACTAACAAGCCAAAGCATGTAGTTTTTCCTGGAAAGCAACAAGCTATAGGAGTTGATGGTGTATCTGACCTGGATGAATTTAACGAGTTCAGCGACATGTCTCTCTTTGTAAATGACCATCCTATAAAGATAAGGAATGTTGAGCGAAGCATCCCACAGAATTCGTTTTCCTGGGTGCGCCACGATGGACAAGGAAGAACAGTAAATGCCTAGATTATATTTGTCATTTGTCATGTAATCCATTTATGTTACAATGTGTACCTTATGCTACGTACCCTTGTCTGTTTCTATATATGAGACCCTATGCTTATTTCACCTTCATGCATTCTATTTCTATAATCTAACTTGTATCATCTCTATCTGTAATCCCTAATGTACCCTTAGCTAAACTCTAGCTTAATTAACCCTAAACCCTAGCTAAAACCTAACACAAATAAACAAGATATGAGGCATATATTCAATTTAAATCATTTTAAATAAAGCTACATATAAAAGTTTCTCAAACATGGCATTTCATATTTTTAACATGAAGATCATCTCAAGAGAAACACCACAAAAAAAATTTCACTAATTTCGGACCAATATTTCTCAAGATATGAATTTTTGAAGCTTTTAATCAATTTCTGCAAACTCATTTAAAAAAACAAAAAAATTTGGAAATACATTACTACAGGCGGTGGTCAATACAAACCGCCTGTAGAAATCATTTCTACAGGCAGTGGCCAATACCAACCGCTTGTAGAAACATGTTTCTACAGGAGATGGTCAATACCAACCGCCTGTGAAAATCATTTCTACAGGCGGTGGTCAATACCAACCGCCTGTAGAAATGCTCACCCTATATAAGAAAGGGTCCGAGCCCTGAAAATTTCTAAGTGTTTGGCGGGCCAGTTTTTCGAATCGACGCCATCAGGCTGCCGAAATCGCCACCTCCGCCGCGTCGCGCCTCCTCGCCACCGTCGTCGCGTTGGTGAGTTTTCTGCGCCTCCTCTCTCCTCCTCTCTCTCTCTCTGTACGCATTGGTACGGTGGCGGAGCCGCGGCGGAGGTGCGGTGGCGGAGGTGGTGCGGTTGCGGAGGTGGTGCAGTGGCGGAGGGGCGGTGGCGGGCGCGGGGGGCGGCTGAGGTGGTGTGGTGTGACGGCGGCGGTGCGGCGGCGGAGGTGGGGCGGTGGCGGGCGCTGGGGCTGCGGTGGCAGGGGCAGGCCGAGTTGTTGGGCCGGCCTGCGAGCTAGTGGGCCAGCCCAATTGCTTGGCGGCCTTTTTTTGCTTTGGAATTATTATTTCTTTATAAATATGCATGATGTAATTACTATTTCTTTATAAATATATATGTGTGATGTAATTACTATTTCTTTATAAATATATATGTGTGATGTAATTACTGTTTCTTTATAAATATGTGTGATGTAATTACTCTTTCTTTATAAATATATATGTGTGATGTAATTATTATTTCTTTATAAATATATATGTGTGATGTAATTACTATTTCTTTATAAATATATATGTGCGATGTAATTACTATTTCTTTATAAATATATATGTGTGATGTAATTATTATTTCTTTATAAATATATGTGTGATGTAATTATTATTTCTTTATAAATATGCATGATGTAATTACTATTTCTTTATAAATATATATGTGCAATATAATTATTATTTCTTTATAAATATATATGTCTGATGTAATTATTATTTCTTTATAAATACAAACTCTACTAAGTAGGTTATAGGGTCCTTATGATATCATTATATATTTGTATGTCAGATTTTCGCGATGAGTTCTCCGCGCTCGGACCAAGCACAAGGGTCCGAACACACGAAACAAGTCCCAGGGTTCGAACACACGGAACATGCCCCAGAATCCAACCCCACAGAGCAAGCACAAGGGACCCACGAAACGCGCCAAGCTCTGGGGTCGTCCCACCCCACGGAGCAAGTAGAAGGGACCCATGAAACGGGCCAAGCATCAGAGGCCGCTACTCCTTCATACGAAAGCGTTAGCGACGACATGGATCCTCCCGAAGTAAGGAAGGCTCATCGTGAATTGGCACGTGACCCTGATTACAATCCACACGATAATGAGGTAAATTATACATCCATGATTTTCATGTTTGTATCTATATGTACCAATCGATAATTTATTGTGTCTACCTTTTTCATGAATAGGAGGTGTTGTCTCAGTTCAAAGAGATTGTAGCTCAAGAAGAAGTGGCACACGAAGACGCACCGAGCCCGACCGAAACGACCACTGAGAGTTCAAGGAAAAGGAAGCGGAGTGACCGAAAGCGAGGTGACAGAGGACTGAACAGGTGGCCTAATGATACATATAGAATCTCAGAAGTGAGCCCAAAAGGACAGCCCCTAACTCCTGAGGAAGCCCTACCTAAGTTTCGGAACGCCCTTGGTTTCTTAGTTAGGGACAATCTTGACATCAAATGTCGACAGTGGAAAGATGTGTCAGATGCTGACAAGAAAAAAAATTGGGATAAGCTAGTGACCAGGTTCGTTTTTCCTCAGGGCTCAGACAAACTTATGAAGGAATATTCCATGAAGCAGTGGGCGATCATGTTCCGAAACTGGAGGTCCGAGATGAATACCAAGTGGGCAAAGAAAGGGTTGGACCCAACAAAAAGGTACAAGATTACGGCCGGGTAGTGGACGGTTTTTCTAGAGCAAAGGAGAGAGCCAGAGTTCGTAACTCGGAGTGAAGCCAATACCGAGCTGGCAAAGAAGAACAAGTACCACCACCACCTAGGCACAGGTGGTTACCAACGCCAGGTTCCCAAGTGGAGGCAAGAAGAGGCTGCCAAGAAAGCGGCAGGGTTGCCGACGCTGTCTGAGCAACTTGGAGAAAGGACCGCAAATTAGATTCGTGCTCGGAAACCTAGGGAAACCGAGACCGGTGTGTCTTTTGATGACCCGATGCTCGATGAAGCAGCAAAGAGCATATTTACGGTGGCAGCTAAGCAGCATGAAGGATTATTTAAGCCACGAAGAGAGAGGGACATCCTAACTGCTGGCCTAGGTAATCCCGAGCACCCTAGTCGTGTTCGGGGCATAGGATGGAAAAAAGAATTCGGACCGGAGTGGGAGGGTGAGTACAAGAAACGTGATCGATACAAGGAAGAAATGAAAAGTTATTTTAAGGAGGAGGCTGAAAGGATCAAGATGCCCAAGAGGGGGGGTGAATTGAGCTTCTCTAAAAAATAATTGCAAGAATTAAATCCTACAAGCCAAAGTTCACCCCTAGTGCCTACTAGTGTTCCTTAAGATTCTACCGGTAAAAAGACTTGCACCCTAAGTTCCAATCCTAGTCTAGCATGGCAATTCTAGGAAAGTAAATCAAGCAAAGAAAGTAATACAAGAAAGTAAATGCTTGAAAGTAAGGGTTTAGGAACACGGCGATGTTTTCCCGAGGTATCGGAGAGTCGCCACTCCCCACTAGTCCTCGTTGGAGCACCCGCGCAAGGGTGTAGCTCCCCCTTGATCCGCGCAAGTATCAAGTGCTCTCTACGGGCTGATTCTTCGACACTCCGTCGCGGTGAATCGCCCAAAACCGCTCACACGATGAGTTGGTTCATCCACAAGCTCGTCGGATGATCACCAAACTCCCAATCACCACCAAACCGTCTAGGTGATGGCGATCACCAAGAGTAACAAGCTAGAACTCTCACTTGATCACAACAAGCCTAATGAGAAGATGGATGCACACTTGCTACTCTCTAGTCACTAATGAGGAATCTCAAACTTTGATTCTCAAATCACTTTCCTCACTAGGGCTCTTGCACTTCCTTGCACTTGAAAGGTGTTTCTCAGCTGAACAAATGAGCAAGAGACCTCTAAAAGAGGTGGAGGGGATGTATTTATACACCCCTCAGACAAAATCCAACCGTTACCTGCCAAATCAGCAAAACTCGTGATGACCGGACGCGCCGATCGTCGTGACCGGACGCGTCGGTCGAGTGTAACGGTCGAAAGCCGAAGTCAGCACTGAGTGACCGGACGCGCCGGTCAGGGATGACTGGACGTGTCCGATCATGCAAGAACCTTACTGTACTTTGACCTGACGCTGGACCGCGTCCGATCATGGATGACCGGACGCGTCAGGTCAGTGAAGAACCTTACTGGAACGTGACCGGACGCGTCCGATCACTTCACAGTCGCGTCCGATTATACTTTTACCCTCTGAAACACGTGTCAGACTGATCACCGCGTCCGGTCCTCGCAAGGACCGCGTTCGGTCAACCAGTTAACAACGCAGTCACTGTTTAGTACTGACCGGACGCGTCCGGTCATCACAGAGACCGCGTCCGGTCAGGGTAAAACTGCTCAAACGACTTAGAAATGCGACGCAACTTGAACCAAGTTGCTTCCAACTGAACTTTGAGCTATACCTGAGCTACCTAGTGCTAAGTTTGACAAGTGTGCACCACACCTAAACAAAAGACTCACCTAGGTCAAGCTACTCGCTCATGCCCCCCTTTATAGTACGGTCAAAGGAAGAAACAAAGATCCTAACGACTATTCCGGATGTAACTCAACACCTTGACATCCGGAACTAACCGTCCTTAATCTTGTCGTTGATCCTTTGAAAACCGAAACGATTTCCATCAAGGGACATGAATACCATACTGCCCAAAGCAGTTATCATCTCCATGACCTAACTTACCAAAGTTTCTGCAAAACACACGTTAGTCATGGTAATAATGCGTTGTCATCAATTGCCAAAACCAACACCGGGGCCTAGATGCTTTCAATCTCCCCCTTTTTGGTGATTGATGACAACACTTAGATTCAGAAGATATTTGAGTTGAGGTTTTCGATCATGCTTGGTTCACATAAGCAAAAAGCTGTTAGCACAAGGGATTAGGAATTGCTTATGTGTACCAAGCCAACTGAGTGTACTCATAAGATAAAACATGAAGAGTTAGTACACATAAAACATAGCTCATATGAAATCAGAGTAAGGCACGGAAGCACAACCTTATGAGCTAAAACAAATCAAGTGACATGATATTAAATAAAGGTCTCACAAGCACATAGTCACAATATGCAGGGCGAGAAATTAAACATGATGCATGAGAGTAGCACACAAAGAAAACGAAACTATCTATCAACACTCCCCCTGAATCTACTCTCTCTCCCCCTTTGGCATCAAACGCCAAACACAAAACTAAGGATCTGACGGGGGAACAGAAGCTGTCGTGTCGGGTGCCGAGGAGCGTGGAGTGATCATGAACTGTGAAGTATCCTCCTCAGAATCTGAACTGTCAGGCTGACCCTCTGTAGATAGACATGGCAGTAAAGCGGTCTGGGTCTATAGGGCAGGTGCAGGAGCTGAAGGTGTAGTAGCAACAATAGGAGCAGTCACTGTCGCCTGAGCCTGAAACATACCAAGTGTGGGAGGATCTGTCGATGCAACTGATGATGGCACAGTCTCTGTAGTTCTGGCCCCTGACACTGGAGGAAAGGCAGTCTCTGAAGCTGACATCCCTGAAGAGGTCACAACAGTGGTGTGCGAGGGTATCGGCTGTCCAGTCAGCTCGCTGTAGGAAGCACTCAAGTCAGTGAAAGGAGTGCCCGAGAGAAGATGAGGTCTAGGCTGAGCTGGTGGAGTGAATCCCTCTGAATAGGAGTGTAGCTCGGGGACTGAAAAGTCTGAGGAATCTGCTGCTGGGGAGAGGTAAACTGAAAGCTCGGCTGTCCCTGACTCTGAGGTCCACTGGACTGTAATGCAGGAGTAAGGACAGACGGTGGTGGTGGTACCCCAACAGTAACTAGGTGTCGCAGGAGCTCAAGATACTGCTGCTGGGTGGCTGCCTGCTGCCTCTGCATCTCAAACTGCTGCCTCTGAAACTCCAGCTGCTGCCTCTGGAACTCGTCCTGACGAGCCTGAATCTGAGTAAACGCGGCAGCTGTGTCATGAGCCTGTCGCTGCATCTGAACCTCCTGTCGCTCCTGTGCCTGGGTCAGCCTCTCAAGTATAGCCACCATGGCTGGATCTGAGTGGGAGGCTGAGCCTGAACCACCGGCCTCATGGTCGTGAGACCGAGGAGAGCGGTACCGGGGGATGGGCTGAAAATCCTCGTCAGTGCTGTCAGTGGCCACATCCTCAACTGGATCAGCTGGCTGAGTATCAAGATCTGCAAGTTCGGCCTCAGCAAGACCCTCAACGGTCTCGTCCTGCTCAGCTGCTGTCTCTGGAATCTCTGGCCTCTGACGCTGTCCTGGGCCAGGTGCCTGCACTCTTGTCACTGAAGCCCACAACTGTCGAATGTCATACTCTGGAAAAGCAGTAGTGGTATCAGATATCTCAGATCTAATCTCTGCAGGCAGATCACACGCAGACCGAATAATGAAACAAATCCAATGAGCATAAGGTAGCTGCCTGTGACCCTTGAATCCCTCTGCCAAAGTATTCTCCATCTCACATAGCATCAGATCCCAAATATCGAACGGTGTCTGTGAGATGAGATGATGCACCACCCATAACTGCATACGGGTCAGTCCCTCTCTGTATCCCAGCCTCGGAAGAAGGGTCCTCCTCACAATAGCATCTAGCACTCGGGCTAGAGGTGTTAGGCTGGCAGGTGTACGTCTAGACCCCTCGCCAAAAGGCTCACGGAAGCAGGGTCTGATCATATCTGTGGGTGGCACTGTACCTCCGTGAGGGCGTCTTGGTGGAGCAGTCTGACCAAAACACAGCTGGTGTATCTTCGTCTCTGAAGCAGGGAGTCTGAGGATCTCCCGTACCCTGGTGCTGTACAGTCTGCGGTCACGGCCTCTGAATGCAAAGTGTATAAACTCATGTGCTGGGTCAACCCAAAGTGAAGAGTAGAACTCTCTGACCGAAGTCCCGCAGTAGGCTCCAGTCCGTCCAAGAAAATCTGACAAGCCAGGTAGAAAGGACAAGTGCGGACGAAGCTGCTCACCAACCACCTCAACTAAAACCTCTAGTCGACAGACTCTCTGTGGTCTGAAAGCAATCCCGCTGTCAACATAGGCTCTGTAGAAGTCCTCGTGCAGAGGTGTGTAAAAGCCCTCTGAAGCTCGGGGATCCCGCTGAGGTGGGAACTACCGACTAACTTCGACAAAACGGAGAGCCTATACCTATCGAGCTGTAGCTCCCCTGAGGTCAAAGTGCTCAACAGGGGGGTGACCTCGAGCCCTGGGAGGTGGACGACCTCCTCGACGCTGGCCTTCAGGCCTGGGAGTCACCTAAGCTCGCGTACGTCCTGAGCGACGACGTTGTGGAGAGTGAACTGTCTGCTCCTCTGTCTCCTCTGGATCCTCTGTGGGCTGCTCTGCAGGTGGATCCTCTGTGCCCTCTGTGGCCTCAGTACCGAGCTGTCGACCTTCAAGGTGAAAGGGACGCTCGCCAATATGAATCCCACTGCCTCTGCCACCTCTCTCAGCTAGCTCTGCTGCATCTGCAACTGCCTGAGCCACCTCTGCCTCTGTGAGTGTCCTCTTCCTCTTCTTGGTGGCTATCTTCTTTCGCTTGCCACGAGCCACCTCTGTCATCCTGGGAGGACTGTCGTCCCCGTCACTGGGTGCACCACCAGCATTCTTGCAGCGAACCATACTGACAAGTTGCTGTGACTGAGAAAAACTCGGACTGCAAGATGGTGATCTGACACTCGTGAGGCTTGGCCTCAATCCGTATCCGCAGGCTTGGCCTCGGATTCACAGCTGATCACCTGACACACAAGGTACCGACAGGACTCACTGAAAGGATAGAATAGATAGAGCTACTATAAGCAACATATATTATCTAATAGATAAGTGAGATCCTAATGAAAGCAGACATATTAGATAAGATGTGAATAGAACGCGATAGCTACCTCGGACGAGCGAAACTTCCGATGAAAGAAAGATGACCTTGACGCGCTAGGGTTTCCGCGGAAACGACGGACGAGCTCTGGAGTGCCGAGACAAACAAGGATGAATAAGATTTCAACGGGATTTCATCGGCAATCCAAAAGAAACGATCAAGGTAACGCGAAACAACCTCGTGGAGACGAAGTCACGCGAAGGAACGTCGCCGGAGGACGGTCGAAGAGATGTCGAAGACGTCGCGACCGCTAGGGTTAGGTCGACTGCGGCGCACGGGGAACGGCGCGGCGGCGCTGTGGCTGCGAGTGATTGTGGCAGCGCGGGAGCGGACGCAACGGCGCAGGGCAGCGGGTGCTGGCGCGAGACGGCTGCAGCGGTGGCGCGCGGGTAAGGCGATGGCGCGCGGCTGCGGCGGTGGCGCGCGGGTAAGGCGATGGCGCGCGGCTGCGGCGGTGGCGCGTGGCCAAGGCGGTGGCGCTGCTGCGGCGTGGCTACGGCGGCGACGTGAGGCAACGAGCTGCGGCGGAGAGCGTAGGCACGGCGGCGTGGCCTAGGGTTAGGAGCGGCGGCGGATCGAGACGAAGAAAAAAGAAAACGAACGAACGGTTATATGAGGGCTTAGATCCGCTTTTCACGCGATGACCGGACGCGGTGGGGCAGCGTCCGGTCAGAATCCAGTAAGCTCCTGGAATGACCGGACGCGTCCGGTTATGGATGATCGGACGCTGACAGAGTCCGGTCAGAGATTTTCTGGGAAACTTAAGCGCATGACCGGACGCGGTGGTGGTGGCCGGGACCGGACGCGGTGGTCACAACGACGCGTCCGGTGCAGCGTCCGGTCACAGATCCGAGTGAAGGTCTTCGGGATGACCGGACGCGCTGGTGGTCGCCGGGACCGGACGCAGTGGTGAAGCAGAACCGCGTCCGGTGCAGCGTCCGGTCCAGTGTCCGGTCACTGTTTAACGCCTTTCTTCAATCCGATCTTTGACGCGACTTCTCCCAATCAAGTTCCAATTCAAAGAGACTCAAATAAACACCAATTGGAAACTGATAAGAGAGACCTCACTCAAACCCTCAAGTTTTTCAAAATATTTTGCCTTAGGCTAGTATTATTTTTAGGAAAATTATGCAATAAACACCCGAGGAGCAACGTATGGCCATGCAATAGAGTTTATGAACCCTTGGGAGCTTCAAATGCTCTCTCTATTCATGGACGAACACAGAGGTTACTCAAAGCTAAACCGAAAAGAAATGACAAAGCAACAACCATGCATATGCAATGCAAAGCGAGAAAGGAAGACTAGGTTGCTTGTCAAGTTTGATCCACGGTTAGGGTTCTTCACTCCTCCAAAGGAGGGTTATCGTAACCGTGTTAGACAAGTTCTAGATGCATTGCCGGGAATTTAAACATGACATATAATACAATGCAATGCAAGGGACAACACAAGCTCATCTTTTAAAGTTACTAGAATCAAGCACATTTAGTTCACTTCTCAACCTACAAAAGGTAGCCTCATCTAAAGGTTTAGTGAAGATATCCGCTAATTGATTTTCACTTCTTACACCTTCTAGTGATATATCATTTTTAGCAACATGATCTCTTAGAAAGTGGTGGCAGATATCAATGTGCTTGGTGCGTGAGTGTTGTACCGGGTTATTAGCAATTTTAATGGCACTTTCATTGTCACATAAAAGCGGCACCTTTTCAAGAACAACTCCATAGTCTAGGAGGGTTTGTTTCATGTATAAGATTTGTGCACAACAAGCCCCCGCGGCAATGTATTCCGCCTCGGCGGTGGACAAAGCCACACTATTTTGCTTTTTAGATGACCAAGATACTAAAGACCTCCCAAGCAAATGGCACCCTCCGGATGTGCGTTTTCTATCAATTTTGCAACCGGCATAATCCGAATCGGAATAGCCAACTAGTTGGAATCTAGCTCCTTTGGGGTACCAAAGACCGATGCTTGGGGTGTATTTAAGATATCTTAATATTCTTTTTACGTCACTTAGGTGAGGTTCTTTAGGGCACGCTTGAAAGCGAGCACACATGCACACACTAAACATGATATCGGGCCTAGATGCGGTAAGGTACAACAAGCTACCAATCATAGAACGGTAGAGAGTTTGATCAATTGGTTTACCTCCCTCATCTAGGTCGAGATGTCCATTAGATGGCATTGGGGTCTTGATTGGCTTACACTCTTCCATCTTGAATCTTTTGAGAAGATCCTTGGTATACTTTTCTTGAGAGATGAAAATCCCTTCTCTCATTTGCTTGACTTGAAAACCAAGGAAGAATGTTAGCTCACCAATCATTGACATCTCGAACTCCTTTGACATCAATTCACCAAATTCTTTGCAATAATCTTCATTTGTTGACCCGAAAATGATATCATCAACATAGACTTGACAAATGAAGATCTCCCCATTAAACTTCTTGGTGAATAGTGTGGTGTCAACCTTCCCTATAGTGAAGCCTTTCTCAATGAGGAAGTCCCGGAGGCGCTCATACCACGCTCTAGGGGCTTGCTTGAGCCCATATAGCGCCTTGGACAACCTATAAACATGATTAGGATATCTAGGGTCTTCATGCATAGCATTCACCCAATCCGGATCTTGAAGAGCTTCTTCTACATTCTTAGGTTCAAGACAAGAAACAAAAGAGTGATGTTCAACAAAAGAAGCAAGCTTTTGAGATCGAGTCATTACACCCTTTGTAGGACTCCCTATGATGAGATCTTGTGGATGTGATTGAAGTAGGGGTGAATTTCTTCTTTCAACCACTTGAGGAGAGGGTTGGGGAGCATCAACATCTTGAGCTTGTGCCTCGGCTTGTTCATGAGAGACATGAGTATCTTCATTTTCAACTCTCTCATTCTTATCATCATCTTGAGGCACATATGATGAAGATGGTGGATTGACAATTTGTACATCGTCTTCATCATCTTTAGGCTTGATGTCTCCCACTGGCATGTTCTTCATTGCCTCCCTCAAGGGTTCATCACCTACATCATCACAATTCTCAATTGCTCCTTGGGAGCCGTTAGATTCATCAAATTCCACATCATATGTTTCTTCAACCAAACCGGTGGCATGGTTAAATACTCTATATGCTTTGGACTTTGATGAGTAACCAACAAGAAAACCAATATCACAACGTCTTTGAAACTTCCCTAGGTGTTGACGCTTCTTGTAGATGTAGCATTTGCAACCAAACACCCGGAAGAATGAGACGTCCGGCTTCTTCCCATTTAGCAACTCATAGGGGGTCTTGCCAAGAAACTTTTGTAGGAAGAGACGATTTGAAGCATAGCATGCGGTGTTGATTGCCTCGGCCCACAATTTTTCTGGTGTATTGTACTCATCTAGCATTGTCCTTGCAAGGGTGATCAAGGTCCGGTTCTTCCTCTTAACTACACCATTTTGTTGAGGAGTGTAGGTTGATGAAACTTCATGCTTGATTCCAATTTCATCACAATAAGCTTCAATGTTTGTGTTGTCAAACTCTTTGCCGTTGTCACTTCTAATCTTCTTTATTTTGACTTCAAATTCATTTTGAGCTCTCTTTGCAAACTTCTTGAAGCAATTTGCCACTTCGGATTTGTGATGAAGGAAGAAAGTCCAAGTGTATCTTGAGTAGTCATCTACAATCACTAGGCAATAGAGATTTCCACCCAAGCTCTTGTAAGTAGTAGGACCAAACAAATCCATGTGAAGAAGTTCCAACACTCTTGATGTTGACATGTAAGCTTTGGTTGGATGAGTATTTGCAACTTGCTTGCCGGCTTGACATGCACTACAAGGTTTGTCCTTTTCAAACTTTACATCCTTCAAACCTCTCACTAATTCTTTCTTCAATAGCTTGTTGAGAGTATTCATTCCAACATGTGCAAGCCTCCTATGCCAAAGCCACCCAAGTGAAGTTTTGGTGAACAAGCATGTCATCAAGTTTGCATCTTCGGAGGTGAAATCAACAAGATAGAGATTGTTGTATCTAAAACCTTTGAAAATCATTTACTTGTCATCTATCTTTGTAACTACCACTTCATTTGGTGTGAACAAGCATTGGTAGCCAAGATCACAAAGTTGCCCAACGGATAGTAAGTTGAAACTCAATGAAGCAACATAGAGCACATTTGAAAGAGAGTGATCATTTGATATTGCAATCTTGCCTATACCCTTGACTTTGCTCTTTGAATTGTCCCCAAATGTGATCTTCTCTTGACATTCCCCATTCTCTTCAAGTGAGGTGAACATACGAGGGTCACCGGTCATATGTTGAGTGCAACCACTATCAATAACCCAATGAGATCCACCGGTCTTGTAGTTCACCTTTCGTTCACCCTTGGCCATAAGGCATAGGTGAGTAGTGGAAGATGATGGTGAAGGTGGCGGTGAAGGTGGTGATGAAGATGTCGGTGAAGATGATGATGGCCCAATTATAAATGCAGCAACTTTTTCTTTCTCATCATCGCTCTCATCGCTGGAGGACTCACATGATGACTCAATGTCGGTGAGCCAATCACCAACAATGTAGGCTTTGCCTCCTTTCTTCTTCTTGTAGAACTCTTTTCTCTTGCCATCCTTCTTTTTGTATGGCATGTTCTTCTTCTTGTCATCTTCTTCATCACTTGAGTCATTTCTCTTGCCCTTGTTTTTGTTCTTGTACTTGTCTTTTGGAGGCTTAGGGCATTGATGAGCTAGATGGCCAAGTTCACCATAATTGTAGCAATCCATCTCGGATATAGGCTTTCTTTTGCTACTTGTGAAGAACTTCTTCTTCTTGCCATCGAACTTGATGCCACTCTTGTTGAGCTTCTTCAACATCTTGGTGGTCTTTCTCACCATGAGTGCAAGTGATGTATCATCAATATCACTTTCACTTGAGCTTTCTTGCACCATCATGGCTTGGCCCTTCTTCTTTTTCTTGTCATAGCTAGCTTTGAAGGCCAAGTCCTTCTTCTTGGAAGATGATGAGCCCTCTTCCGGAGTGATGTGCATGTACATCTCATGTGCATTGATCTTTCCCAATACTTGTGTCGGTGTTGCGGTGGAGAGATCACTTTGATGAAGCACGGTGACAATGTGACCATACTTCTCAACGGGAAGAACGCTCAAGATCCTCCTTGCAACATCCGATTGACTCATTTGAGTGAGTCCAAGAGCATTGCGATCCTCTACAAAGACATTCAATCGAGTGTACATTTCATTAGCACTTTCTTTGGGAAGCATTTCAAAAGAATTAATTTTCTTTAAAGCTATGTGATAGCGTTCCTCACGCTCACTCTTAGTTCCCTCATGGAGAGCACAAAGGTTTTCCCACAATTCATGAGCGTTTTTGGCATTACGCACACGATTGAAGATATCCTTGCCTAAGCCCCGGTAGAGTGCATTTTTTGCCTTTGCATTCCACCGGTCGTACTTCTCCTCGTCACCACTTGGGTTGGCGGGATCCTTGATAGCGGGAAGTCCCTCGGTTGCGGCTCTAAGGCACCCAACATCTATGGCTTCGAGGTACGCCTCCATACAAATTTTCCAATATAGAAAATCGTCTCCCTCAAAGGAGGGAGGTGGTCCTTCCCTATTAGACATCTTGCTCTAGGCGGTGAGGCCTAAATTAAGAGCAACTAGGCTCCGATACCAATTGAAAGGATCAAGATGCCCAAGAGGGGGGGTGAATTGGGCTTCTCTAAAAAATAATTGCAAGAATTAAATCCTACAAGCCAAAGTTCACCCCTAGTGCCTACTAGTGTTCCTTAAGATTCTACCGGTAAAAAGACTTGCACCCTAAGTTCCAATCCTAGTCTAGCATGACAATTCTAGGAAAGTAAATCAAGCAAAGAAAGTAATACAAGAAAGTAAATGCTTAAAAGTAAGGGTTTAGGAATACGGCGATGTTTTCCCGAGGTATCAGAGAGTCGCCACTCCCCACTAGTCCTCGTTGGAGCACCCGCGCAAGGGTGTAGCTCCCCCTTGATCCACGCAAGGATCAAGTGCTCTCTACGGGCTGATTCTTCGACACTCCGTCACGGTGAATCGCCCAAAACCGCTCACACGATGAGTTGGTTCATCCACAAGCTCGTCGGATGATCACCAAACTCCCAATCACCACCAAACCGTCTAGGTGATGGCGATCACCAAGAGTAACAAGCTAGAACTCTCACTTGATCACAACAAGCCTAATGAGAAGATGGATGCACACTTGCTACTCTCTAGTCACTAATGAGGAATCTCAAACTTTGATTCTCAAATCACTTTCCTCACTAGGGCTCTTGCACTTCCTTGCACTTGAAAGGTGTTTCTCAGCTGAACAAATGAGCAAGAGACCTCTAAAAGAGGTGGAGGGGATGTATTTATACACCCCTCAGACAAAATCCAACCGTTACCTGCCAAATCAGCAAAACTCGTGATGACCGGACGCGCCGATCGTCGTGACCGGACGCGTCGGTCGAGTGTAACGGTCGAAAGCCGAAGTCAGCGCTGAGTGACCGGACGCGCCGGTCAGGGATGACCGGACGCGTCCGATCATGCAAGAACCTTACTGTTTTTTGACCTGACGCTGGACCGCGTCCGATCATGGATGACCGGACGCGTCAGGTCAGCGAAGAACCTTACTGGAACGTGACCGGACGCGTCCGATCACTTCACAGTCGCGTCCGATTATACTTTTACCCTCTGAAACACGTGTCAGACTGATCACCGCGTCCGGTCCTCGCAAGGACCGTGTCCGGTCAACCAGTTAACAACGCAGTCACTGTTTAGTACTGACCGGACGCGTCCGGTCATCACAGAGACCGCGTCCGGTCAGGGTAAAACTGCTCAAACGACTTAGAAACGCGACGCAACTTGAACCAAGTTGCTTCCAACTGAACTTTGAGCTATACCTGAGCTACCTAGTGCTAAGTTTGACAAGTGTGCACCACACCTAAACAAAAGACTCACCTAGGTCAAGCTACTCGCTCATGCCCCCCTTTATAGTACGGTCAAAGGAAGAAACAAAGATCCTAACGACTATTCCGGATGTAACTCAACACCTTGACATCCGGAACTAACCGTCCTTAATCTTGTCGTTGATCCTTTGAAAACCGAAACGATTTCCATCAAGGGACATGAATACCATACTGCCCAAAGCAGTTATCATCTTCATGACCTAACTTACCAAAGTTTCTGCAAAACACACGTTAGTCATGGTAATAATGCGTTGTCATCAATTGCCGAAACCAACACCGGGGCCTAGATGCTTTCAGAGGCAAAGAAAGACTTCCAAGAGATGATGTCCCAAATTCTATCCGATCCTCCTCCAGCGTTGATGCAGCGTTTGGCGAGTGCGATGTCTGCTCAACAGATGAGCACTCAGGCTCCCCAGATGCAGCTAGTCCCAACAACACAACCGTTGGTGACACAGTGTACCACAACCATTCCAAGCAGTGTCGCATCAACGGCAAACAAGGTTCACTATCTAGTTGACGACATTGATAGGCCGGTGGCTTGCTCCCTAGTCATAAGATATGGTATTAACAATCATCGTACAAGGGACACAAGTACCATGAGAGCGACATTCCAGAAGACTACTGCAAGGTAGAAGTGTCGACGGTCGTCCAAGGATACAAGGACGACATGCTAGACATCCCCGGTCCCGAGGGCATTGAGAAACTCGGACAGGCTATCAAGAACTTCATCCTTTGGCCTCGACGAGATGCCCAGTTGAGTGAGCCACCACCATCCTCTCAAGCCCCGCCACTCACTCAGGACTCGTCAGCACCTGCCGATCCTCCTCCTAACCCACCATCCTCTCAAGCCTCGCCACTCACTCAGGACTCGTCAGCACCTGCCGATCCTCCTCCTAACCCACCATCGTCGCTGATCGTGGCTCCTATTGACCCCCCAACATCTCCGCCACCATTCAATTCTCCACCACCCAAAGATCCTGAACAAACAAGGGAGGCACCAGAGCGGCCGAGGAAGAAATTTCCAGTACCCAAATTGGTTTCCCCCTTCGAGCAAAAGAAAAAGAATGCCGGCACGGCCAAATTTTTGTCAGGAATTGCACAAAGCCGCACTACACGTACCCTTGACTTGGCTGAGCATGAGAAGTTAGCAAAAAAGTCTAAGATAATTACCGTAAGTATCAGGAAGCCAACAATGGACGATTATAAAAATGTCCCTGATAAATACGTGCCTGGAAGGCCTCTACTAAAGTGGGATACACTCAAGAAGATCCCAGCTAGTGTTAAAAGGCTGCATGACTGGTACATGAGAGCATCCTCTGTTGGCATCGACACCATCAATGTGTCTATACCACCAGCTGCATTTGTTAGTGGCAGACAAACGACTGTTATTACCTTCGAGGACATGTGGTTGATGATGAACCTCTAGAGACTCGATGTACAGCTCGTAACGGTGTTTGCATTGTAAGTGTCACTCATACTAACACATGCATGTGTTATTTTTAGTGAGTTGTATCAATTTTTAATATTTTACATGTACGTGCGCCTTGCAGAATGCAATATGATCAGCAGGAGATGCGTTACGGTCCGAATCCTAATTCTAATGCCAATCAAAGGGTTGGGTGTTTGAACCCAATGAAAATATGTGAGGAGCAGCACACATTCAGAATCGGGAATGATCACGAAGACTTACAGGGTTTACAAGGTGAAGAACGGGAGAAGAAAATAACAGAACTTACGAAGGAGTTTGAAGCCAGATACGCCTTGTACCTAGGACACGCAATGCTTCAGTTTCAACACTGGGAATCCATTGTGGCCCCTACAACTTTGGGTTAGTGTCAGTTTGCATATATCAAATTAATTATTTTAGTACACACATGCATCACAAATTTGATTCGTGCAGGGACCACTGGATCTGCTTCATGATTTTTCCTAGGTCTGGACAGGTGTTGGTATGTGACTCCGCAGATTACCCGACTACAAGCTATGGAACATTCGTGAGACACTTAGAGCTGTAACTCGAGATTCTGCATGCATACTTTAATCGATGAGATGTTGAGAATAACAAGGTGATTCTATTCGATATTATAGGGCATATAGGTATTACAAGACTAAAGGTGGAAGGTGCGAGTCATCAGCACAAGGACAGCCATTGAAAATACATCATAACTGGCCGGTACGTATGGAAATTTATGAATACATATCATACATGTACAATACATAGGACGATGTTGCAAGTAAATAACCACTTTCCCGTTATATAGTGCCACAAGCAACCAGTCGGATCGGTCCACTGTGGATTCTATGTGTGCGAGTTCATGAGAGAGAACGGAAGATACATCAAGAACCCTTCTAAGGTAATATAAGTAATAGTCATGTATGTATTTCTGACATTAAATTTACAAATGTATTATCAAGTGTAAACATATGATGTTTATAAACCTCCTTTCCAGAAATTTGATGTAAAAAAGGCTAAGCACATGACGGAACATGCTTTATACAACATAGTTGAGGACCTGTGCTCATTCATCTTGAAAGAAGTCATTCCATGCGATGGAAAATATCACGATGCTACCAGCGTCTTAGCACGCCCAGAGTATAGAATGCTCACAGATATTAGTAGGCTTCAACTTAGTCGAGACAGTTATTAGACAACGGGTGAAAACTTTGATGTATATAATGTGTGATGTATAGATACTCTTGTAACTTTATGTTTGTGAGCACGAAACTTTGATGTATATAAATGTATGTATGAAATATTTAAATTGCATGTTGCTATATTTGAACACCATCCAATAAAGTTTAGTAGTTCCAATATCAGTGTATATATTTAATAATATAAAAATATCTAACATCACAGGCGGTTGCTTTTGAACCGCCTGTGTAAATGGATCATTTACACAGACGGTTCGCTAAGTGAGCCGGCTGTGGAAATGGATTTCCACAGACGGTTCAAAAGCAACTGCCTGTGCTGTGGTCCCATTTCCACTCGCCTCCAGCGCAGGCGGTGCTGGAAAACGTCAGTGAAAATGCGTATAGACCCGCCTGTATAGTATGTTTCTGTACTGGTGACAACAACGACCGTACCGGCCTGTGTCACCTTTCACCTCATTTATTTACACGCGTGTGTATACTCTTTTTTTTTTGTTTGAGAGGTGCCCTCCGCGCTTGCCACGTGGTACACGCGCATGTATACTTATGTAACGAAGGGTGGTTTTTGCCGCTGATTGCATAGAATTGTAGAAAGAACAAGTAAGCTACTAGTTGTTCGGAAAGAAAAAAAGAGAGAAAGTTTGTGGCTATATAGCAGTAGCTGCAGCCTGTAGGTTACCCTAATAGTCTTTTTTATAAAGACATATGAGTTTAATGAGTTTGGTCCCTATGGTCCTTTTTTTACTAAATGCTGATGACGGTGAGGTACTTATTGTGACTTTGTTAATCTTAAAATGTGTTGGTTCAATTTTTCAAACGTGTTTATACTTCATAGGACCATTTCATACAAATAGGGCCTAATAAGTAATAGTGCGTAGGAGAAACAAAGAAGGTAGCCCACTTCGCGATATTAACTCTGGAGAGTTGGTCTCATCGTTGATAGTCGGTGAGAGAACATATGTGCATACGAATAAAGTATGCATCCATGCATATAAGCGACTTAGTTTTTACTATGATTAAAAAAAAAGAGAGTCAGGTTATCTACAGGGTACGCATTGGATCAGGACATGATCACTGTTCCAAACGGAGGAGTGTAGCTTGTTGCGTAATGCATGCCTTCTACTGAAAATTGTGACAATGGAAACCTTCTCTGGATATGGTTGGAGGTTTAGTCGATTAAGTTTATGATGAATTTCTTTTGTTTTATCTCAGCCGTTCTGGTGTGAACACCACGTGGATGACGAAGTCTATCCCATAGTAAAAACTTTGTAATATTGTATGGTCGTCACAAGCATCTCGCGATGTTGAGACCGGTATATTTTCCATTTGCTTGATGAAATAAATTTCCTTTTTCTTACTGAAAATAACGAACACCCTCGTCGTACAACTCGCCGCTGGCACCAATGACCATACGGCTTAGAGTGACGATCAACGATACCGAAGGAAAAGAGAAACCGGAGACTTTTTGGCATCCGAATCAGATACTACTAGGGGTGGTTGGTGGCTTGGTGCACGTCACGTAACGTACGGAAGCAGACACTCGCAGTACGTGGAGAACTCAAGATTTAAGCCCGGGGCGTACGTACTCCTACGTTGAACGTTCTTATCGATCCGCGGCTGGGGTGACGAGATCGAAGACGGGCCAGAACAGAAGGTGCGGTGGTCTCGGGTTTCGGCCGCGCGCGCCGTGGTCCGTGTTGGCTGCGAGTGCCATGGATGTTGGCCTGGCCTGGCCCAGCTGGGGCCCGCCTGGGGCTGGGGGCGGTGGCACAGTTGGGCCATGTTTAGTTTCCAAAATATTTTAAGATTTTTCGTCACATCGAATATTTGGACATATGTATGGAGCAATTAAATATGGATGGAAGAAAAAACTAATTACACAGTTTGGTAGAAAATCACGAGACAAATCTTTAAAGCCTAATTAGTCCATAATTAAACACTAATTAATAAATACAAACGAAAGTACCACAGTAGCCCAACCTAAAATATTTCGCGACCTAAACACACCCTTGCCCGCGCACGGAGAGGATTCGAGGATGTCACGCGCGTCGTGTCTGTCTCATCATGTGATGTGATCCCACTCCCACCCGTACCTGACGCCGCTCCGCTGCATCAACGCCGCAACGGAGACGGCAGGCCCCCCGACCAGCCACCGTTGTTTCGTTAACACTAGTCTGTCTCTGTCTTGCTGCTTCTAGTCTACTACTAGTGAAGTAGTTCCCCACATTGGGATCTCATGCGGCCTCAGGACTCAGGAGCTAGGCCTGGTTTAGTTCCTAGATATTTTTATCTTCACTCATCATATCGAATGTTTAGACACATGCATGGAGTATTAAACGTAGACGGAAAAGAAACTAATTGCACAATTCTCGAAGAAATCGCGAGACGAATCTTTTAAGCCTAATTGATCTATGAAAAGCCTTAAGTGCTACAGTAACCAACATGTGCTAATAACAAACTAATTAGTATCATTAGATTCGTCTCGCAGTTTCCTAACAGGTTCTATAATTTATTTTTTTTATTAGTATTCAAAAACTCCTCTCGACATCCCACACATCTGATGTTCTTTTCGCGAACTAAACGCAGCCTGCTATATTCGACATCGATAACATGGCGATGGCTACTGGCTGGTCTAGCTTTGCTTGGCAGGAAGTAAGTAGCTAGTACTAGGCCCAGTTCCGGTTGCAGTGGGCAGTGGAAGCCCACTCAAATCGCTGACGCGCAGCGGTTCCATATTTCCTTTCCCGACGACGACGTCTCCTGTGATCCGTCGTCCTCATCCATTGCACCTTACTTTGCAGGGGGCCACTACGACCCTTCACGTAGCCATACGATGCAGGTGTACTATGTTATTAGTATTTTTTGTCCAGGCTCGCAAAGATCAATCATGCCTAATTTGGCCGCACCATATCTGTCTTAAGTAAATACTCCTTTCTGGATATTGATTAGCGAACAATCCCCCGCCTTAGACACACATGATAATTAACTAGTTCCTCCATGAATTATAAGTTATTTTAACTTTTCTAGATATATAGCTTTTGTCACACAACTTAGATGTACATCATGTCTACATACTCCTTACGTTTTTGCATACATGTCGTAATAGGTTTATCCTAAGTCAAAAAAACATTTCTATCTTTGACCATCATTTTTTAAATACATTCATGACATAAGATTCATGTTTAGATTCACTATAAAAAATACTTCCATAATATATAATTCATAGGTTGTAAAACTTTAACGATTTTTTGAAATAAATGGTCAAAGATAGTAATGTTTGACTCAATACAAACCTAATGTAACATGTAAAAAAGAATAGAGTGAGTACATAGTACCTAACTACTTATGTATCTAGAAAAGCTAGATCACATATAATTCGGACTAGAGGGAGTACTTCCTCCATGGCTCCATTTAAAATTATGATCTATTTTTGTTTTTCATTATATACCTTTTCACATTTCTTTGGGGAAGAAGGATATTATATATACCTATATATTTGCTACATAGTAAAAACTATGTGTGATCCATCCATCCTAGAATCTAAGGTATCCAAGTAACTTTATGACATATTATGTGGTAAGATAAATGGCGCATATAATCCTCCCTGATTATCACATTCGGGTTGGCGATAGACATTAATATATACACATGTGAATATTGTCTTTTTGAGTGTTTATTTACCTAAAATATTTTATATTTTGGTACAAATTTTGAACTCTCAATTTCTTATATATTCAAGACAGACGGAGTTATCTAAAAAAGACAAATGACTTCTAGTCTGAAATGAATGGAACTAGTCCGTCTATGCTCAAGCTCAACCTACTCCAAGACAAAAATTGAAGTAGTTCATTGTAACCATTTTTCTTTTTGGAGATGGACAGAAGACGGCTCATACTCCTCCCGCTCAGCGTACAGGGCACTTCATCAGGCCTCGCACCCAATACCGGGCTGCGAACGAATCTGGGACATGTGGGCGCCATTGAGAATGAAAATCTTCCTCTGGCTTGCGCTACGGCGACGCCATTGGACAACAAATAGGAGGTGACGACATGGACTCGACGCCGCAGATCACTGTTACCTATGTGACCAAGAGCCGGAATCCATCGACCACATCATTGCGTCCTGCTCATTCTCCAGGCAGGTCTGGTGGAACATCCTCTCCGCTCTCGGCGTCAACACCGTGCTGGTCGGCGGTGATTCCATCCTCGCATGGCGGGCTTCCTAGAGAGCGCGATGGAGCGACGACAAGAGACGAGGTGCTGACTCCCTCTTCGCGATCGTCGCCTGGGAGCTGTGGAAGGAGAGGAACGCGAGGTGCTTCCGCCAAACTTCCAACATAGTACCACAAGTCCTAGCCGTCATAAAGCACGCCGCGGATCAATGGATCGACGCCAGTGCGCGCAAACTTGGGTGCCTAGTGCGTGAGTAATAGCCCTAAGATTTTGGCTAGGGAGATGAGCATTAATTGTAAAATCATGTACTCCCTAGCGGCGTTGTAAAATACTCTCTCCGTTCCAAATTATAAGTCGCTTTGACTTTTTTACATCCATTTTCCTATGCATCTAGATATAATAATATATCTAGATACGTACCAAAATGGATAAACTAAAAAAAAGTCAAAGCGACTTATAATTTGGAACGGAGGGAGTACTTCTCAATCTTAATACAAAGATGCGCAAATCCTTTTGCGTATTCGAGAAAAAAAAACCATTTTTCTTTTCTACCTACTCGCTTCGAGTTATATCTCATACATTCTTTTGTTTTTCTCCCCAACCAGCTAACCTACGCACGTCCTATCGTGTTTACTTTAGTTTTGCATATTTTTAGTAGAATCATGGATCGTTCGGTTGGATAGAACACCCGAGCCAAGCTTTACGCACAAACAAAGACTAAACGCGCGTGAGTTTGCTACTTGCTAGCGCCTAGCCAAAGTTGCCACTGGTTTCCTCAATCCAAATGGAGAAAAAAAAGTGGCCGGGTACTACTGGTTTTCCAAAAAAAAAAAAACACGGAAGGAATTATACATCTTTCTTTCACAACAGAATTGTACATCTTTAAAAGCATACTACACAACAGTTCCAATTAATGATTTCATAAAATAAATAAATATACTACTAAAATGAAGGCCAAAGTCTGATGACGATCCGGATCAGATGATGATGGTACACGTGCACTAAAAAGTTGCTAGTACTTAGTAGTAGCTCGCAATGTGTTTATCCACAAGCTGGAAGCTGCCTGAGATTAGCAGCAGCCATGACTCTGGTTGGAAGACGGTTCGTGGATGTGAACCACTGAGAGGCTCTCCGTGTCAGTGACAGGGACAACCAATTCGCCAGATGGTGGAAATATGCCACGCTTTGTCCTGATTCTATCAGGCTAGGATCACGTGAGGTGAGGAGAGGCAGCCGGAAATTAAGCATGGCGACATGATTATGGACGATCTTTAGTTTCTGTCACCTTTCTCTTCTCCTAATTAAGGGCTCGTTGGCAGGACTAATTGTAAAATAGATGACTAAAGTTTGGTCCAATATTATTTGGATACCCATATGGACCACTAGATATAAGTTTGAGCTCTTTCACGGTGGTTTGTGTAATAGATAAGTGTGGACATATTTCCTTACTTTTACCAGCGTTATCAAGAAGGAAGTGTCAAAATCATCTCAGGTACCGTGGTCACGAAAGAGGCGCTCCACCCATTTAACGTCCACCAAACGAAACGAACAACCGTGAACGTCTCTGATGTTGACCCATCGCAAGAGGAGTCGTTAGTGGAAGCTAGGTAGCGAGGGACATTGCACACGCCTGGAGTCTCATCCAGGAGGGTAGCTAGGAACGTTTAGGATCTGTTTTGCAGAGCTGTCGGAGCAGCTTTCTAGCTGGATTTAGAAGGTAAATAGTTTTTTTCACCAATAAGGCTATGTTTGATACAAAGTATTTTGAGAGTTTTAGAAAAATACCATGGTTCTATGAAATACTATAATTTTGGAGTGGTTTGGGTTCAACAAACTTTATGGTTTTGAATATCATGATATTGCTGAAATTGTAGTCTTTTTGAGTTCTAAAAACTCCACTCTATACCTCTTTTTTCCAAACCATGATTTTGATTCTAAAACTACAGTTTCTTGATACTATGTTTTTTTTAATACTACAACATCCAAACAAGACCTAAATGATTTTATGTAATTATGTGAAGTGACACTTTGAAATAAACTAGGAAAACTAGAAGCTGAAAAATAGCTTCTCATTAACTCCACATACATCATCATTATATATAGTTTATTTATCCTAGAGAATCATAGAAAAATATTTTAGCCAAATAATCAGTTTTCTGATTATTCCCTTCCCCAGACCCCACTCGTGTGGGAGCCTCTGGCACTGGGTCTGCCCTTTTTTTAATCAGTTTTCTGATGCAAGAGAAGCTCTGCCAAATACTAGATCTTGGTAAGTTGCATGGTAATATCCACATTGCACGACTAGTCCTATCGCCTTAAATTTTCAACTCACGAGATGGATGCCTAAAAAAAGGTATATCGTAAAAGACGACTTAGAAAACAGCCTAACTGTACTAGACAATACGTTTGGCTTCACCGGTGTTTAAATAAAAAGAGTAAATAGAAGCTAATGCCATATACTCCCTCCGCCCAAAATTAAATCAACTCTCAAGATTATAAACTAATCCGTAACATTTATGACATGGAATGAGTATATATTTAATTTTTTTTTGTGGTGACATGCCATCAGTACTAATACATTTAATTTATCTTGAGCCGGCACGAAGTGGTCGTGTTTGTTAAGTAGAGCACTCGCAATTTGTGTTCGAGATCTGCCCCGCAGGTTTTCGCACTAGGGTTTTCTTTATTTTCTTCGTAGTCTAAACCTCCGATGATCCATAATGGCTAAGGCGTCATACCCATCAACGTTGAGTCTAGTGATATAGCCGTGCATGTGCCTTTAGCTATCTGTGTAGGTTTAACCTGTACACAGGATGTGTATAAGCACGTGTGTGACACAGCCGTGTGAGTTAGCAGGGAAAAAAAAAGAGAGAAGCTATAAAGGAGGCCGTTGCAACGCTTAACCGCACTCCAAGTCTACTTAAGCAAGAAACACGTGCACCAAAATCCTCTAAGCAAGAGACCCAAGGGCCGAACGGACATTCCAATTATTCGCTGCTTCGCTCTCGTCCTCAAGACCACCCCAAGCGAAAAGCCGCGGGCCGCGCAGCGTCCGCCAAGGCTGGCCACCCAGGTAGCCAGGTCTACCGAACAGAAACGGGCAGGGGAGGCGAACGAACGCGAACGCAAGACAAGACCACCGAGTACCGAGGGAGGCAGCCGCAAAAAGCCTGGCTGGCTCGCCATCTCCCGCAAGACCAATTAAAAATTAAAATTTATTCTCGCGTGCGACGAAACCTCGAGACGCCGAGGCAGACAAGGGAAGGGGGTCAGGACAGGACAGAGAAAGAGGAGAGAGACCGAGGGCTAGCCTGGGAGGAGAGGGAAGGAGGGAGGGTGCCCCGCGTCCGAATCTCGCGATCCCCAATCCGGAGGCCTCGATTCGCCGATCCGGGCGCGGCAGGGGGAGGGATCCCGCCGATCGGGGAGCTCGTGCTGCTCCGATTCGAGCTTGTTCCCTGCTCTGCTCGCGCGGGGCGGCCGCCCTTCCTGCTGAGGTCGTTCGCCTCCGCGCCGGGCCGCCGGGAGCAGCTGCTGTGTGCTGCCTGGTGGTAGAGGGTAGGTGGTTAGGCGAGGCGAGGCGGGGTGCACCCGGGTGGATGCTGTCCGTGAGGCGGCGGCAGGAGGATGCGGGCGTCCGCGTAGCAACAGCACCGCAGGCGCAGCAGCCTCGGGGCGGACTCCGCATGGACGACGACGCCGAGCTCGAGGAGGGGGAGGCCTGCGGGGACGACACCGCCTTCGTCGACCCCGACGTCGCGCTCTCTTACATTGTGAGTCGCTCCCGTCGCGCCTCGCCCCGCCGATTATTATAGAAAGCGAATCAAGTGGTCTGTTTCGGTTTCTCCCTTGCTTCATGCGAACGGAGGAATGGTACTTTACCACCACAAGCAGTTGCTTAGCTGGATCGCTTAGGAACCTGCTCAATCTGTTGCTTTGGCTGATAGGAATGGGGTACTACTGGAAGGAAGCAGGCAATTGCGATGCTGGGTCATTTACTCTTTTCTTTCCTCACTTGGTTACTTGCCTGGAGGTTAGGATGTTAAATTAGTCAAGTAAGTACTGTGGGTGACGCTGGTATAATGGAAATGGAAATGGAAAGAAAAAACTGCTCTCTTGGTTTGTCCTGGCGTCTGTTAGGTACCACTAGTGATTTGGCTGCTCTCTCTGTGAGATTACACTTAAGGTTTTTATTTTTGGAATGCGCCAGTTTTGAGTGTGGTACGGTGGGGGATCAGTCTTATCTCTCCTCCTGCCGTTTCTACTCCGTTCAACCACAATACCAAAGTCATACAACTACTAGTACTGTCCTACTTGGATAAGTTTCTGCAAGTCGTGACAGTGGGATCGTGTGCTTCCTTAAGAGTGTCTTTTTTTTTTTTCCAGCGGTAGATCCTGTAACGCCTTTCGGTCTACGATGCTCCCATGCGTTACTGAGACCTGTCCTTGTTTTGAGCTCAAGTCAATCTTTATACACTTGTAACTCCAAACTTCTAACACGAAGTACATGCCGAAGAAAGGTTAAGAGAAAGAAGATACATGAATGTTGTATACCTGACCAAATTTTGGTAAGGGTAGCATGCTTTTTAGTCTATTTGAAAAATGACATATTCAGGTTAATTGAAGGGAGTAGCTGTAATTCTAGCCTTGTCTTATGCAGTTCACCGTCTTTAGGGTGACTCCAGCTTGAAAGTACTGTATACCGTACCACCAGTCAATTTTGCTGTAACATTTCTTTGTATCCTATGGTCTACATGTTTCAGGACGAAAAACTTCAAGATGTACTTGGCCATTTTCAGAAAGACTTCGAAGGAGGCGTGTCTGCAGAGAATCTAGGTGGGGATATGTGAACAGTCACTGTATCAGCTTGATTTGGGTTCATTATAGATAAAACATTAAGCAGAGCTTTAATCTTTGACAGGGTCGAAATTTGGTGGATATGGTTCATTTTTACCCACATACCAGCGCTCTCCTCTTCCTCAAACTAGAAGTCCACCTAAAGCAGCAAATGTTACCTCAAAATCTCCCTTTCACCAGTCTAGTGAGGTGCCTAAGTTTCTGTTGGCTGTGATTATCTACTGTCGTAGAACAGTGTTATCATGAACATGCTCTCGTCTGGCATTGATGTAATGATTTGTAATGTAGGGCATGTCTCAAAAGCCTCTGGCTGTGGCTGTTTCATCTACCCCCCAAAGTAATGGTCCTATGGTGCCTTTTTCTGGTGATTCAATTAAAAAGGAAATACGCCCAACCACAAAGGCGGAAAGGAGTTCTGTCTCCCATGATTCGTACGGGCCATCGAAATCTACTGACCAAAATAGACTTAAAGTCCGGATAAAAGTTGGCTCTGATAATGTTTTGGCAAGAAATAATGCGGCTATCTACAGTGGTCTGGGCCTTGATATTTCTTCACCTTCATCCATCGAGGATAGCCCCGATGGCTGTGGGAGCCTGTCCCCTGAAGTTAACAATTTGCCACATGAATCTCCACAAACCATTCTTCAGGTAAATTATTCTGGTACAGCACAACTACACAAGGTCTTTATACTTCTATTTCATTGTTCATAGTAAAAGGGGGTTGATGACAAGTTTCATTTCAATGATCGAACAGATCATGACATGCTTTTCAGTTCCTGGAGGCTTCCTGTTATCCCCTCTACCAGCCAATATATTGCAATTGACAAAAAAGGTTGTGGCTTCGTCAAAGAAGTGGGAATCAAATGTGGACATAGAAAATGTACAAGAACCTCATGAAGGCCATGTGGCTAAAAAGGTGAAATCTGATGGTAAGAAAAAGAAGCTGATAGATGCAAAAACTTCAAAGAACAGAAATGATATTAGCGCATTTATGAAAAAGGAGATTGATATAGAAACAGTAGCTGGTCAAAAGATCGTATCTGAAGCTCTCAACATATCATTGCTATCTGATCCCAGAGCTATGGATGCAAAAGGTGAGAATCGACTTGAAGAGGAGCCAGCAGAAAACAACTTGGGCGGAACTAGAGATGCCCGATTGAAAGAGCTGTCCACCAAGACTGACTCCATGACTATCAAAGTGGAACCTGTCAAAGCAGAGGCGATGGAATGCTTAGAGAACAGTAGTTTTGGCAGTTCAGAAATGGATCTTTCAGCAGCGAAAGGGGAATCAAAACCCAAGACAGAAAAGGGAGAGACAACTTTAGAAGAGAGGAATACAACTAATGACAAAGACCTAATACTGGATAGGAAGCAAGAAAAGAAAATAAAACCTGAGAGTAAATGTGATGCCTCTAACTTTGAAGGTAGCAATGTTATAAACGAAAGAGCTCCAGCTGTTTCTCGGAGCATGGGAAAAGTTTCTGGTAAAGAAACTTTACCTTCTGACACAAATGGGGAAAATAACGCCAAGAGTGAGGTCAAAAAAATGCAGAGAGAACAAAAGACCAACGTTTCGATGTCTTCTGATTTCCTGGAAGATGAGAAACACATTCATTCTTCTGCTGCAGTTAAGGAGAGGAAAAGTGACATGCAATCCAAATCTAGCCATACTGGAAAGAAACCCAAAGCAAAATCACATAGAGATGTTAGGGACAACTTGCCCGAAGGATCTTATGGAAGCAAGGAACAGGACACAATGGAGAATGAAAGTGTCTTTGGAGATCCCCGACCAAAGGAAAAACCATGGAAATATGACAGCGAGAGGGATTCTGATGCACCTGGGATCTCGAGGAGGGAGATTTCTTCTAGCGTAAAGTATGGCAAGCACTTGGCTTCTGAGGAGCAGAAGATGCATATACCCCCACCTGGCACTGTATCAACTGCAAATGCAGCTCCTACACATGCAGCCCCAGTTGTAATAAAGGAACATTGGGTGAGCTGTGACATATGCGATAAATGGCGTCTCCTACCTTATGAGATGAGTCCTTCAAATCTACCTAAGAAGTGGAAATGTAGCATGCTACATTGGCTGTAAGTTTAAGTCCATTCATACTTTCCAGTTTCCACATCGTGGATGTTTTATGATTTTTAGATATTTTCCGCTCAATCTCCTTTTTGTGCTTTTTTTTTTAGGGAAATCTTCTTTTTGTGCTTTTTTTTTTGAGGGAAATCTTCTTTTTGTGCTTGTTTCTGTATGCTGTTCCTTGTTTCCTTTGTCTAACGTCAGTGTATGAACTAGGTAGCACGTAACCAGTGCCATCTTACCTGTCTGGGGTTGGTTGGTTTGATGCGTTTAAACCACTACAGTTTGGATATGAATTTTCGGAACACAGAAGACCCATTCTGATAAAATGTGTTCAGAATTTTGATAGGTCTTACTGCATGAATCTTTGTGCTCAATTACATCGTCCTATCAAAGTCGTTATTGAATGACCCCCACTGCTATGTTCAATTTGACATTTTATCAGTTGTGCCGAACTTCATGAATTCTGATAATTATAAGCCTAGATATTTGTTTTCATATTTTTAATTTTGATATTTTATAGAGGTACTGATACCTTAAGTTTAAAGAGTTGACTACATGGGACTAAAGGCCAAAACAATCTTCACTTTCTTGTGTGTCTGGAGAGTATTTTATGTGCACATACCAAGGAGTCATAGAATCCGAAACTTTACGGAATTGAACCATGCTTATCCCCTATAAAAATATTTGAACTGCTCTACATCTTTCATATCATTAAAAGCCTGGGTTGCCGCCTATATTTGAGTCCCTTCCGACTCAAATTTGGGTGTCTTTTTTCTTAAATGTTTTTTCATCAGGGCCTAGATAATTGGGAAACTCTTAACTGCTACTCTTAAAGTTAGAAAGGTGGTATGCTGGGATGTAAGAGCAACAAAATATTTCTCTATGTTCATATGTGATGGACACTGATGATTCCTTGCTGAAATTATATTACTTGAAACTTTTACAGACCTGGGTTGAATAGGTGTGAGATTAGTGAAGAGGAGACTACGAATGCTCTGAATGCACTTTATGTCCCTGCCCCAGCAAATGGTATTCCTGCAGTTGGTCATCCTCATGTTGCTTCATCAGGACTAGTAACATCCAGCACTCCCAATATGAATGGACATATTGAGCAGAATAGAAAAAGAAAAAATGTTCTAAGTGATGGAAATTTTGTGGCTGAGGGTTCTCACCAAACACAGGGTTCAGGTCATCCAATGAGCAACCAACATGCTTCTAGTAAAAGTAAAACTTATAATGATGGTATCCAGTATCCGATTGAGAGAGATTCTGTAAGCAAATCAGTTGACCCAACAATTGAAAAGAAAAGGTCCAAGAGCAAGCATCACAGTAGCTATTCTGATGGAGGTTCTATACTCTTCCTTCCTTATTATTTCAGTTTACCTAACCTACTATATGTCTTACCTCATTTTATACATGTATCTATGTTTCTTTGCTGACATATTTTCTTGACCAAACTTAGGAGATCTTGTTGAAAGATCTAAGAAGCATTCTAAAGTAAAAAGCAAGAGAGACTTGGATCGTGATGAATACAAAGCTTCTAAGAAAATTAGGAAAGAAGAGCGACGCCATTTTGATAGAGATCGGAACCTTGGATCCGATTTAGCTAGTGGAGATGTTCCTGATGAGGCCAAGGCTTTGCCTGTGAAGTCAGCAACCTCAAAGGGTTCAGGTGAAAGGAGTGATCTTTCTTCATCAAAGCAAAAAAGTGTCTCACGGCATAATCGTTTGGAAAATTCCAAGAAAGCAAGACAAGATGATGTAGTTGTTCCTGAAGACGAGAGCAAGGACTATTTTCACCAGTCAGATGTACAAAGATCAGATATGTCTAGTAAGAAGAGGATAGTGAAGGAATGGGAGGAGAGTCAGTACAATCCAGTAGCTCATGTAAGCAAAGGAGCTATCAAGGAAACCTATAGGGATGAGAACTTAAAGGAAGCAAAGTTGAAGTCATTGAATTCTGAAGAACTGTTTTCTATGACGAGCTCCAAACCACCAAAAGCTCAACATGCTGATCAGGTTTTGTCTTATGATGGGGGGCATATGAACAGCGAGTTAGTTGAGGATAACACACTCTTTAGTGGCAAAAGAGGTCTGCCTGAACAAGAAAAGAGCCTTTCTGATCAGGCTTTGGACTTGGGTGAACTTGCTAGTGATGTCGCATATATTCAGAGTTCAGCTGTAACATCAAGTTCTTCAAAGGTTTCATTCTCACAAAAAAAGAAGCAGACCACTCAAGCTATGAAGACTTCGCCAATTGAGCCTCTTTCTTCATCACCACAGAGAAACTCCAACATTGACAAGGTCTCTGTCTCTCATAGTAGAATTTCAGGTAAGGATGGATCTCTGAATGCTAACTCAACCACTGCGTCGACCATGGCAAAACAACTAAATACTGAAGTTGGCGTAGCAGGCAATGATCAACGGTCTAATGAACCTGTTTCGGTTGGTTCTTCCCGAAGAAAATCTGATAGAGATAATGGACAGGTTCAGTTAACTCAAGGTCATGCCTCCGATGGTATTCATCTTGAAAGGGGTTTGAATGAGGATCTGCAGCCTGAATCTGGGAGAAAGGATTCCAATGTAAAGAGCTCCCATATTCCTAAAGGTTCTCACCATTTGCATTCTGGTGAAAAGAACAATTATAATACAGATGGCTCTCCTATGCAACCAGGAAAGCATCCTGTTGATCCAAAGATATCAGTCTTGGATAAAGGTGATTCAAGTATGCATGGAAATAACAAAAGCACAAGTTCTCTTCAGGATAGAAATGGATCAACTCATTGCCCATCAGATGGAAATCCTCTGCTCGGTTTACCATCTGGAAAAGAGAAATCATATCTCAAGAGCAACAAGCAAGATTCACAGAAGCCTAAACCCCAGATGGTCCGATCACCTCAGAAAGAAAGCAAATTGGATTCCCATTCCGCTTCATTAAAACCTAATGGGTCAAAATTGACTCCACAATCAAGACAATACAATGCTGAAAATGGAGGGCGACATGGCACTGCAAAACATGCAATTCCTAGTCCTGCTGATACTTCTAGTCCAGCTAGGAAGGACAATACCTCAACTGCATATGCTCTCAAAGAAGCTAGGGATTTAAAGCATAAGGCTAATCGTTTGAAGGTTGTTCTCTTTTGTTTTGCTCTTACAGTTTGATGCCATGCCTGTACGACTACTTCGCTGTTATATTGGCTTTTATCTTGTAAGGTTCTCATCAATTTTCTCTGCAGGGAGAAGGAAAAGAGCTTGAAAGTACAAGACTCTACTTTGAGGCTGCCTTAAAATTTTTGCATGTTGCATCACTTTTGGAACCTCCTAGCTTTGATGGTTTGAAACAAGGCGATGCAGCCCAGAGCATGTATTCAGATACTGCAAAACTTTGCAAGTAAGCTACTCTAATATATATATATATATGATGTGTGTACCAGGCAATTCCATTTGCATAAGAAAGGAATCATGACCATAATATTAGAATCATGACTTCTCTTGTGACCGCATGTACATTTAAATGCTTGTTTAGAATTAGCAGCATGACTTGATGACATTAAAATATCAATACATTTGACTTGTTGATCTGTAACTCCATTCTGGACTGTGCTTATATTTTCCTTCAAGTACATTGCTTCAAGAACCAGGTTGCACTGTGAATAAATGATTGGGATGTACCTCCCCAGGTTGTAAATTGCATTGTTGGGCCTTGAATTGAAGTGCTTCTGCATAGCCTGACTTGTATGGGTAGTACCACTTGATTAACTGAACGTGTTCAAAGTAAAGTTGATTAGCCCGGCAGCATTCACTGTGTAATTTACCTGATGGTTACAAGTAGATGCGTAAAATGATGCCTTAGTGGCAAATGTTGTTCAATTGGACCTAGGCCAAATTGGTATAATCATCATTGCTTGCCCCTAAAAAGTTTTAGATGATACTTTTATCAAATTATAATCTATACTTTTGGTTTTGTTTAACATTGCTCAAATTTGGTCGCAATATTAAGTGTCCATTTGATTTCCAGCTTTGTTGGTCATGCATATGAAAAATGCAAGAAGATGGCTGCTGCTGCTTTAGCATACAAGTGTGTTGAAGTTGCTTATCTGAAGGCTGCATACTACAAACACCCAATTGCAAGCAAGGATAGACAAGTGTTACAGGCAGTTGTACAGACTGCACCAGGTACATGATGTCTAAATGAGGAAATTTTAGTGTTATATCCCATTGTGTGAATTCCAGTCCTTCAAATGTTCTTCGTATACTTAGATGATTTTCTGGTAAGGTGCTTCAAACCCGTTATATTAGTCATGCATTAAAAAAATCAGATTGTCATCAGTTTATTTAGGTCGACTCATATCAATGGAATTGTGGATATAATATGCAATTGTTGTAGCTAGGCAAGGACCGGATCTTTTTTAATATTTGATTTGATTTTTCATCCTGCATCTAAACTGGAATGCAGATGGATGCATTGTCTGAGTTGGCATGACATCCTCAGAACACATGTAGTACTAGTATAGTAGATCACGTCTGGTTATTTTGCTCTGTGTATTTTTTGAAAGCCCTTCTATTAACTCTGTGTATTTATTCAGCTATTATGATCACAATTCAGTTCAAAATCATTTGAGTTTCTATAGATGAAGTGATAGACAAAGCTGAGCTTAATGTGGTGTTTTCTACTCATATATGATGTCCAATGTTTGCATCTCTACTAGGCGGGTTCTATAGCTTCCATTGCTCACAACCCTGCTACATGCACAAGTGAAAACGATGGTTTCCTTAACGGTCGTGAGTTTTCCTAGTGAAGTGTATGTCTTGTACGTAGTAGAAATCCTCTTTTCACCTCAGTATCCTAGTCTTGATTGAAAAACTGTCAAAATGCTTAGAAAATATATTCTGTAGGTTATAGCTTCCTTTTCCTGCTAGGTTGCATCCACAAGTGAAAGAAGTGATAGTTTCCTCTCTGTCATGAGTATTCCTAGTGAAGTGTATGTCTTGCACGTAACTGAAATCTTTTTTTCTCCTCGTTAACCATGTCCCTATTGAAAAAGGTTCATGTTGTCATTTCATTGTTATTTCTTATCTGTTATAAAAATTTTCTGGTTGACACTGTATGGATCTTCCTTTCTCTCTCTTCGTTACTCTTGATCATATTTTTTTGTAGGTGAATCACCATCATCTTCAGCCTCAGACATTGATAATTTAAATAATAATGGATTATCCAAGGGCTCTTCAAGCAAGGATGCTAATTCACCACAAGTGGCTGGAAATCATTTGTTGCTGGCCGCTCGAAATCAACCACACTTGGTGCGGTTACTAGCTTATGTAAGTTGTTAGATATCTTGATAGGCAGTCCAAACAATGTACCTGCTTACAACATGCCTTAGTTTTCATGATTTCAAAGATAGTTCATAATCTGTGGAGTGTGAACTATGCAATAAGGTAAAATGTTTTGTTAGTGTCATATGCCTACTCAGCTACTCTTATGATTTGTGTTCAATGGTGTGAGACTAGGGTGGTACCACTGCTATTTCACTGCTTGGGGTCCTTAATTTAGTGCTCCATGTTACTACCATGTTCATTGGATAGAATGAATCATCATCTGATTCTCGTACTTGCATGACAATTGTGTTATTTTGGATTTTCCTTTGCTGTAGTTAGATCACTCACTGACATCCTATGCAGTTTTATAGCTAACTAAAATTGATAATTTTGAAGTTAGAAATGGCATTGAATCTTTGTTTTCTCAGCGTCCCAGGATGTAGAACCATTGGTTAGATTTTTTAGTGGTGACTATTTGTGTGACATTATCTGTTGCAGCATGAAAGTCGTCTTGGCAGCTGTGACCTTTTGATTTTTAGGATGGTGAAGATTTTGGCAACCTTTAGCAAGTGGTTCTGCTTCTCGGTGAATATCTGATTCAATCGTGTCCTCATAGAGTGCTAGTGGCTTGTTTAGGTGGAGGAATAGGCTTGTCCATGAATATTTTTGTTTGTCATTTCATGGGGTTCATCTGAATGGCATGACCTGACATCTTTTATTACATCAACATTGTGTCCTTATGGAATGGTACGGGAATGGATCAGTTCATACCATTACTCAACTCAAATCAGAAGGTTAGGCATAGAATGTAGGATACCCTAAGGACTTGCCCATTGCTCAGACTAATACCTCATACGTTAATGTTATGCCACTTTTCAATTGTTAAGGTTCATAAATTCTATAGGGGATCTAATGTTTCTTTGGTTTTCATAGACAAATGATGTCAATAGTGCCTTTGAGGCTACTCGGAAGTCACAAATGGCAATTGCTTCTGCTGCTGGCAATCATGAAAATGGAGATGATGGTCTTTCTTCAGTAAAAACAGTACTGGATTTTAACTTCCGAAGTGTGAATGATCTACTAAGGCTTGTGCGGATTTCAATGGAGTCTATCAGCTGCTGACGTGTTCAGAATCTGAGAAAATGCCATCCGGTGAAAGTTCCTGTTGGATGTTTAATCCAATTCCAATTAACTTTGTTCTTGATGAAGTAGCATGAAGCTGAATAGTTCAACAGTGCAAAAGCATAGGTCTTCTCATCTGAGCTTTGCTGGTCAATTTGTACAGAGACTGATCATGGAATTCTTCTTCCTTTTTTACTTGATGACACCCAGTTAGTATACATAGTTGCATATCCACTTGGATGATTTAGTTAGTGCGGGACACACGTGAAGATGAGCTTTGCACTGCTCAACGCTTGTAATAGTTTGGAGGAAGAAGGATGCTCTTGCGCCTGCAGTTGATGATTCATTGTTATCTGGAAAGTGGCTTGCTACTGAGCATTCTCTTCCTACATGACGTAAATTGTGAATCTCCATCAAGGCTGGCTTATGGCTGAAGAGTCAGTATCATAGTTTCCTTTGAGCAGTACAAGATGATGTGTCGCCACTTGACAATTTTGATGGTAACTCTTAGTTAAGGACAAATGAATTCTGTGCCCTTTTTCAAGTGCTACTCCTTGATGCTGCTATCTTTATTTTTGAGCAGGGAGAGGACAGCAAAGCCAACTAATTGTGCTAACCAAGAAATCAGCTAGTAATTTTTTTTTCTTTCCAACGCTGCCATGATGCCATATCTTCTGGATAAAGTTGATGCAGGTATCTTTACAAATATAATATTGTTATCGTTAATGGGATTGTACATATCTATATTTGCTCTTTACTTGAAGTATTGTAAAATGAAATTGAGTTCTAGTTTACTGAATGGATCTGCTGCTATGGTGCAAAGTAAAAAAGTGACCAGTAAGAGCATTTGCTGATACGACTAACTCATTGTGGGCTTAGGGTCTTGAATTATACCATTTGATATGTGTTTCCTTTTGCTGAAATCAGAATTAACAATTTCTCCATTGTGTATGGCTTGCTTTCATTTGTTGTAACATGTTTTCTTTAGAGTTAAACTTCAATGCTGCATGCACAATAAGCTGCTCTTATTCTCATGAATGGGGTACTTGTAACTTTTACTCAATATCTTGCTTTTAATATTTTCTTTTGCAGCTGTTAGCTTTCATTTATAAAAAGAACTAATATTCAGTTATAGAAGTGTAGAAATTCGACTGATGCAGTGAATTTCTTTTGCAGGTTTCAAATAAGAAATCACTTGGACTATCAGACTTGTATGGATGTTGTACAAAGATTTCTAATGTACATTAGTCTAACCTTTTTTTTCATGATCACCGATACACCGACTGTCACCAGCGCATGTACATGTATATTTACACACATGGGGGCATTTGTTACCACGTGCTGGTCTCTATGTATGACGCCTTGGTTCTGCCAAGCTTTTTTGTCTTTCTCTGTTCTTCAAATTTTGTGACATTTAGTTGTTTATTAAGATAGATAGCGTCATGTACTGGGAATTTGTTGCAGAATGCAAAATAAATTCCTTGCTGTACAACTTGTAGCATAACTTGAGTTCAGGTCGTTGAGTAAAGTGATGCTAACTGCTCGCTGAATTTGCACTATGTAATCCTCTTAATGTTGGGACAGCGGATGCTGATCGAGGTCAGGACATCATTTTGATGCAAAATTCGAGCTGGGCTTTCACTAAGTCGCAACTGGATGAAATTCACATAGCTGTTTGAATGGAATTTTTAATTCCCATTTCGCTTTGCAATGATACATAAGATGGCTTTTCTGAACATTTTTTTTTTTAAAAAAGTGCACACATCTCGTCGATGGCCAAACATCTGTGCTTACGTGCCAGATGCTGCACTTTCCGGAGTCCGAATTGATTGAGACATCAAACGAGGCATTCCATCTCCACCTGTAGACAGTTCTTCAAAAACTTCATCTCCCAGCCTAGCCCCTCAGCCACTCGGTATATCTCTTCCGTCTGTGGGTGCGTCGTGTCGTCCGACGAGAACTTGTGCAGGTGCAGGGAATTGCCGGCACCGCCGGCGTCCACCCAGCTGAACCCGACCTCTTTCTTGACGCCCCTCTCCCGCATCCGCCGCCGCACCCTCGCCACCGCGCCCCAGTCACCCTTCTCGGCGTAGATGTTGGACAGCAGCACGTACGCGCCGGATTCCGTAGGCTCCGTCTCCGTTAGGACGCCAGCGACCCTCTCGCCAACGTCCGTGTTGCCGTGGATCCTGCAGGCGCCAAGAAGGCTCTGCAGAGCCGAGACACTCGGCCCGGAAGGCATCTGCAGCATGAGCTCCTCAGCCTCCTCCAGCCTCCCCGCCCGGCCTAGCATGTCGACGACGCACGCGTAGTGCTCCGGCCACAGCTCGGCGGCCATCGAGTCAAAGATCTCACGGCCCAAGCTAACAAACCCGCTGTACCGGCAGGCGGTGAGGACAGAGAGCAGAACCACGCCGTCAGGAGCGACACCGGAGCGCACCATGTCACTGAAGAGGCTCACGACGGCGTCGTAGTTCCCGTGCTTTGAGTTCGCCGAGATGATGGCCGTCCAGGCAATGAGGCTCCGGTGGACGGTCTCGCCGAACGCCTTCCAGGACTCCTCCAAGCTGCCTCGCTTCGCGTACATGTCGATGAGAGCACCAGAGACGTACTCGCTGGCGCCGAGCCCCAGCTTTAGCGTCTGGCAGTGGTACATCTGGCCGTACGCCATGGACACGGTCTGGACCGCAGTCACCGCGCTGAGGATGCTTGCGAACGTCGTCTCGTTGGGCTTCATGATCTTGACCATTGACAAGAAGGCCTCAAGCGCGTCCTGGCACATCTCGTTCTGGGCATAACCGGAGATCAGAGCGTTCCAAGCGATGATCTCCGGGTGAGGCATAAGACCGAAGACCATCCTGGCATCATCCAAGAGCCGCAGCTTGGCGTACATGGTGATGAGGCTGTTTACCGCCGCTGCCTTATCAGACAGGCCGGTCTTGAGGCACACCGCGTGGATCATCTGCCCTTCCCTCGCCGGGCAGTCTCCTGGCATCGCCGAGAGCATGGCCACAAAGGTGACCTCGTTCGGCGCCACCCCATCTCGCCTCATGCCATTGAACAGCGAGACGGCGTCCTCCCCATCCATGGACATCACCGTGGTCCATGAGATGACGTCGCGCTCGCCCATGAACTCGAAGAGGCTCCGGGCGCAGCCGGGGGTGCCGCACTTGTAGTACATCGCGACGAGCACGTTGGCGATGGAGACGTGACCCTCGACGCCCAGCTTCACCGCGAAGCCGTGGATTTGCCGGCCAAGCTCGAGCTTCCCCTCGCCGCCACACGCCGGTATCACGCTGCAGACCGATATCCGGTCGGGCCGCACGCCGCCGTGCCTGAGCATCCGAAGGAACACCTGGATGACCTCCGCGGGACACTCGCCGTCCTGCGCGAGCCCGCAGACCATCGCGTTCCAGGAGACGAGGTCCCGCGCCGGCATCTCCTCGAACACCTTACGGGCCGCGTCCAGCGACCCACCCCGGGAGTAGGCCGTGACGAGCGCATTGCCGACGAAGACGTCGGCGGCGATCCCCGCGCGTGACGCCAGCGCGTGCAGCTGCCGCACGAGGCGGGCCTCCCCGCTGCCGGCGGCGAGCGAGAGCGTGACGGTGAACGTGACGGCGTCGGGCCGCACGTCCCCGGCCCGGAGCATCCGCGCGGCGAACGCGAGCGCATCGTCGGGGTCGGGGGTCGCGGAGAGGATAGTGTTGTAGGAGCTCGCGTCCCGGCTCCGCGCGGCGGCGAACACCCTGGCGGCCGCCGCGAAGGAGTTTACCTTGGCGTAGCGCGCGGCGAGGGAGTTGGTGACGGGCGCGAAGGCGGCGAGGCCGGAGGCCACCGCGAGGGCGTGGAGCGCGGGCAGTGCGTCCGGGCCGGAGCGCGCGACCGCCGCGGAGAAGGCGGTGGGGGAGATGGGGAGGCCCGCCTGCAGGCGGCCGCGGAGGGCGGCGAGGGGCGTGGCGGCGCTAGCGCGCGACGGGTGGGCAGTTTCGGCGAACGGGTGGTGGGCGGCGGCGGAGTTGGCCGTCGCGCGCGCGGGGCAAGGCAGAGGCAGCCGCCGCAGTGGCATCTAGAGACGAGGCGCCCTATCGCTGGCTGGACAGTGGACTCCACCAACAGCTCCCCCAGCTCAAACGAAACGAAACGGAGGGGGAGCTCTCTAATAATTCCACGGGCCGCTTCCTTCTCCCGCCGGCCGCTCCCTCTCTTGGCGACCTCGCCCATGGCGTGCGGGCCGCTTCACCCTGTCCCTGCAGGGGCCGCCACGGCTGCCGCCTTGTGGCCGTGCTTCCTTCCCCCGGCTCCTCGTCGGAGCTACCCCAGGGAGGTACTGACCTCTATACCTAGTACACTATTACTTGTAAGAGCTTTGTGCGTTTTGATTCGGTTTTTCAACTCAGAGTGGATGACGTGGTTTATGAAATTGGAATTGTGCCATCACCTTGTTGAATTTCTGAAAGTTCGAGCCGTAATTCCTGGCAAGCTGGGGCTCAAATGAAACCTGTGTAGTTCAGGATATACTTATAACTAATGCATTACGTAGGTCAAATTTTGTTTTCGTTGGAGTGAATTCATGGATTCCAGTCGTCGAAAAAAGGATGATATAGATGCCACAAAGCATTTCTCCATCCTGCGGACGAATTGGTGGCATTGTAGGATCCATTGGTTTGGAACTTTGGAAGTTTGGAACACCTAATAAAATAACTCAAATGCCAATTGCAGCTTGTGAATAATTGTATTCTGGTTGTTCCTACTTGCCAATTGCAAATTCACAATGATAAATCATGTCCTAGTAATCCTTTTTGTTTTTGTTCCTCGTACTGTGTTCCCTTGTACTGCTCTGCATATGGTGCCCCTTATCAGCATCTCCTGTAATAGAACCGAACAATCCTTTTGGTCTCTGTGTTCCTCTCATTGTGTTTCCTTGTACTGTTCTGCGTATGGTGCTGGTGCCCATAGCTCCTTATCAGCATCTCTGGCAATATATGTAACCAAAAGTGTCCATTGGTTTCTGTGTTCATCTCCATCGTGTTTCCTTGTACTGTTGTGCATATGTCACTCACAGCATGTTATCAGCATCTCCTGTAATAGAACACTGAATCATGTTCCTGTTATTTTCAAAAGCTGCTGTGCTGTTATTCCCTATGTCTGAACTCTCAACTCCTGTTCTGATAATCCTGTGTTCACAGGAGCAGCTAAATCAGTTCCAACGTTGGAAGCTACCTTTGAGCGGTAAGGCAGTTTATTCCATCAGTCATCACAACTTAGGCAACGTCAGTGTCAGGGTTGTTGTTCTAATTCAACCTTGGTGCTCACTTCTTCCATCTGTTAAAATGAACTTGTGCTTGTAGCTGCCAATTCACCGAGGTCAAGGAGCCTTGTTGGTCACTCAAGTTCAGGCTCATCTGAAGGAGTTGCTGCAGTGAGCAGACCCGCAGACGCTTCCACTGCTCAGAGTGCTCTGTCCATGACACGTAGCGTGGATATGGTCCCAGGTGCGCCTATTGTTATTTCTGGCTACTGGACTGGACCCGATGTAGATGATGGCTGTGGTAGTGTTGAGGCCATGCTCCAGAGAATTGTATGATGTTTGCTCTTGCGGTTAACTAGGGCAATTGTTTCTGGAATCTGAAGATTAGCTGTATCGAAACATCATCTGGACCATATATATGATGACTATATTTTGCTTCTTTCGGAGCTGTTTTTTTTCCTTGGGGTTATAAGTTGTTTTGTTTGCTATTAACTACATCGCTGTTTTCAGCATGCCCAAAGCAAAATCCTAGAATTCCTTTCATCAGTACAGAAAAACAAAAGCAATAATGAAGGTCCTGCATCGGTTATTTTGGTTGGCCCAAATTAGAAGGGTGTGGCATTAATCAGGGTTGCTTTGCATGTCGGTGTCAATCAATTTGCATGATATTTATGCTATAACAACATACATTCATACATTTGGTAGAACTTCTGAGCTTTGAGGCTTGGGCATGCTGGCACCGTGCTTGCTTCCTTGATGCCCCTGAGCTTCTCGCGTGCTCTGCTCGTGCAGCGGGTGTGGGATGCCATCACTGATTGGTCAGGCCGGGGAGGTGTGCGATGAAGGAGTCTGCTGCAAGTTCACTACTACACAAGACACAAGCAAAGCCTGCACGTGCCGCTGTTCTGGATAAAGTAAAGTTTGGTCCAAGGTTGTGCAATGTTATTGGAGTTGATGTGATTATGGCATGGAGAGGCAAACAATTTGGGGGCTTCATGGATACGTAGTTCCAAGAAAGAGGGTTTTTTCCTATTCTACTATACACTAGGCGTGCTGAATTAGAAAGAAAGGAAGTGAAACCTAGGTTTCCTTCCCATTTTCTTTCTTCTGCTTGTTACTCGTTTCTATCTCTAAAGAAAGGGACAGCTCTCCATCGAGGCATAAGATACTCCTGTACATTGAAGGACGAAAGCGGGAGAGAAAGAAGATGCAGAAGCATCTGTAGACTGAGATTACACCACTCAGAGTGCTTTCTTTTTAAACTGCTATTTCTTTCTCCCACGCAAGATCTTACGCACGACTTTCTTGCTTCGAAAAAATAACACTGTGGTTTTTTTTATTGGTGCATGTATGGAAATATTATATCTAGAGCTAGAATGCATCAAGAGCATTCAGATGAATCATTCAGTTTATTTTTTTAATAACTGTTCAGTTTATATTTAACCTGTGAATGATTACACACATCCTATATCTATGAACGCCTTGGAAAAAGACTTCACATGTGACAAGTTGAGGACTTAACTTGGGTGTACAGGTTTCGCCACAATAAACCTAACCAGATTTTTTGTCCAGCAGCATCTGACACTATTGGATCAAGAACAAATGGATGTCTATATCCAAACTATGTCCAAATCCAATAGAATCCAAGTGAGAAAGTCTAATTGGATCTTGGACTATGCCAAGTCCAATCCTAGGTCTATTAGCATTAGATGAGTTTGCATTTTTGCCTGATACTGATGCTTCGCTCTCTAGGAACAAATAATGATCGATCAAGAGACGGTTATGGCGTAGACCGATCCACCGGTTCAATCGCCCCAGCTGCTCCGGATGATGATCTTACCAAAGCAAAAGCATGAATCCAAACGGAAGAATCAGTTCCTCTGGTTAACTATAGGTTCATCCCAATCATATCACTTGAGCCAAGGCTCTATGCCTCTACATGCTACCTTTGGCATCTAATTCTTGTAGAACCATGTGCTTTAAGCTGTTTGATTCATGTATGGACCGAGGAACACCACCCATCCTTTGGATATACGATAAGCACAAGTGATTCTACGAGAAAAGTGATTTTATGGTTGAAATCACTCTAGAAGCTGATCTGAGATGTCTGCCCAACATGTCCTAAATTGTGAGAAGTTAATTACAAGGCTGGCCTAACTAAACTTAACATACCAAAACCAGATTATATCTTAACAGGATCTTGGTACTAACTTGTGTCAAAGCCCAAACCCTGAAAGATCTCAATAAATAGAGAGACCACTTTGGGTTGTTCTTGCACTAGTCACTTCCAATGCCACATTCAAAGGCGCAGCAATAAAGCAGCTTGGAGTCGCATCATACATATCTTCCATCGACAAGAAAAGGCGAATAAACCATAGAGAAAGGGGTGAACTTCGCCAGACAAAGATATAGGTTCGCCGTTCGTGTGCTGGTCAAGCTGAACGGCATCATCCCCATATAGAATAGGGCAAGCTTTAAACGACCATGATTGCACGCCACAGGAGCATTGATCCCTTAAGCTGTTGAGCATAAGATGCCACCCATAACCTATTATTGTCTCCTGGCCAAACCTAGAATAAATAATGAGCCGCAAGCTGTTTCCCAGAACAAGAGCTGATGGCCGGTATGCATTCTTGTGAGGCTTTGTCCATTCTCCATTGGTGCCATCTAGGTTGGTCCAATATTTAAACATGTAAATTGGTGCAATCTTATGTGACTAAAGGTTTTACCTTAAGGACTCATTTTCGTACAATTCTCTCATCACAAAGGCCATCTAGGTTGGTCCTAAGTCAAATCTTTTTTTCTTAATTAAAATAAGACTTCATCAGTTAGCAATCTCTGTACAATAATATTATGTTAATTGGAAAAGGTTACACGTTCATTATAAAAGGAGTCTTCATAACGAATTTAGTAGTTTCAATTTATCTATATATAAAGTGTTAGATATCGATGGTGAATGTTTGGCTTTAGAAGAAAACCAATGGTTATAGGAACAATGGTGGAGCTTGGACAATTGGACCTAAATCCAGCAGGACACCCAATCATTAGAGAACAATGCTTCTTTAATTTTTTTTATCAAGGCAAATGATTGCAAGTAATGAAGTTCACAAAAGCTAAGGGGGTGGCCATGGTCTCTATTGGCATGTACTCACTCTGTTCTAAAATTTAAGACGTTTTGTCTTTTCTATATATATTGATTTTATTATATATCTAGACATAGTGTATATCTAAAAGTATAACAAAAATTATGTATCTAGAAAAGCCAAAACATCTTATAATTCGGAACGGATGGAGTACTAAGAAGCTCCACCACTGAGCAGGAAGATCAGAACAACCATATGGTCTCTTGGCGAGACATGCATGGTAGCATGGCTCTGTATCAGCAAGGTGGTGGAGCAATAAGCAACTGGAGAAATCGATAGGAAGAAGATGATCTGGGGAGCGCTAGATTTAAAAGATGATCGGTATTTACAATGTTTTTTAAATAAATATCCATACATTCCCTTTAAAAATTCCATGTATTTCACCTAATAACATGTTTTTCTAACCGGTGGATCTCACCCCGAGTGATGGCGGGGCCCATGCCACCTTCTATATAAACATGCTGAATAGCTCGACAGAGCACGGTGCACCCATCAGTCATCACACAGACTCCCAGAGTGCGCCATGGCGTACAGGACGCTGGAGGTGACTCTCCTGTCGGCCAAGAACCTCAAGAGGGTGAACCTGATCTCGCGCATGGAGGTGTACGCCGTGGTGACCATCTCCGGCGACCCCCTGACGCGGCAGTGCACCCAGCCGGACCGCTACGGCGGGCGGCACCCGTGCTGGAACACCTCGTTCCGGTTCAACATCCCGCCCAGCGCCGCGACGGCCACCAGCTGCCTCCACGTGCTCCTGCGCACAGAGCGCGCCATGGGCGACCGAGACGTCGGCGAGGTCATCGTGCCCCTGGCCGACATCCTCGCCGGCGGCGGCGCCGCGTCCGACCCTGGCGCCCGGCCGCCGCAGCTGGCGTCGTACCAGGTCCGCAAGGTGCACCGCTACGAGCCGCGCGGCGTGCTCAACGTGTCGTACCGCCTCGGCCCCATCGTCGCCCCGCAGGCGAGAGCCGTCGACGAGGCCGCCGGCGCCGGCGCCTTCGTCGGGTACCCGGTGCCGCGGCAGTTCTACACCCCGCCGTATGCCTACCTGCCCTCGGAGCCGCCGCTGTCCCTGGCGCCGCCCCCTCCTCCGGCGCAAGCTGCCGGTCGCGACGCCCAGCTGCACCCACCTACACAGTACAGCTTGTCTGCTGCTACTTATCCGCAGCAGGCGGCCGCCGGGCGCGCTGCTTTGCCGGCGCCGGCGAGCGGGGAGAGCAACGGGAAGCTGGACTTCGGGGTGGGCCTCGGCCCGGGTCTGGTAAGTGGTGCGATCGGCGGGATGCTGGTCGCCGGTGACGTGATGATGTCTGACGCGGCGGCTTACAACTCCGGGTACCGCGCTGGACTGGCCGACGGCGGCGCGGCAGCAGCGTACAAGAATTCTCATCAAGTTCACGACAGAGTTGAAGCAAAACGGACGGCGGTGTGACTCACTTGAATCGATGCATATATACTGTGTGTGATTATTAGTCGTCTTGTTAACAAACCAAATAATAGTACTTATATGGAATAGATAATTGCCTCGAAAATTTTGATAGTCGTCCACAGGTTCAGATCTAAGGGTTAAAATATGAAAGGCACCTAAGTATCGTACTTAAGCGGTGGCCCTCGAACCAATTAGTAAAAAAAGTATAAGGGTATACCGATAATATTAACATGGTCATACCTTGTTTGCTGCACGTCTTCGGTTATGATTAAGGGCATCTTGCCATATTGTCATTTGTCAAGAACCCCAAATTTCGAAAAATGTGTGTGCAATGTCATTAATTTACATGGATTTTGTAGATGTCATTGTTCACAAACCTTCTAGAATATTCAGTTTTGCACTTCTGCACTTCTCCTTGCCTAATTTTTACACTATTGCACTTCGGCAGTTGATACTCTATACTCTACTAGTTATTTTGAAATGAATTTATGCATAAAACTAAACATGACGACAATGGTTATGTTAACTAATTAAATTGAAGCTCCTCTCGTTCGTGAACTTGCAGTTGATGTGCTTGTGACATGCTACTTGTCAACATGTCCCTTTTACACGCTTTCGATCGTTTTTTTTCTATTTCAGTTTAGAATGATATTTAAACACTTAATAACATCTCAATCGCTTCAAAGTCCTACATTTTCACTTGAAAATGTTGTATAAAATGTGGACCGTCATAGATACATACCTATTTGTTGCATATATACATATGGTGATATGAATAGTTATTGCTACAGTAAAACCATGTAGATGGTTTAGGCACGTAGATGATGATGGGCTTTAGCATTGCAGGTTCACAAGAACTATGGGTTAGTGCCTTAGCCACACTTTGAACAAGATCCCCTCTCCCCCTGTATTTTTATCATGGATCCGCCATTGAACCGCCGGGATCAACGAAGCAATAATCGTACTGATTCCAAGTCTTGTTCGGCACTGCCATGGCAGCTCCACACATCACCGGTCTTATAGTTGTCAAGGACACCCATCCTGATTGGTCGCTAGCAGCTATACAGCTAGCAATCCTAACATCCGCCAACACTGACAACACTAGCACCAATCGAAGATGAGTAACTTGACCTAGCCGAAGCGTGCTACAGGTACGGAGCATGTCAATGCCGTGAGGGCCACCGAGCCCGGCTTGGTGTACGACATCGACATTAGAGGATATGCCCATGGGCGGATCTAGCTGTGGGGTAGGAGGGGTCAGGGGGCTCCAAGGGTTCGGCAGCGGTAGGGGGGCTAGAGCCCCCCTCCCCCCTGGTCGTTTGAAATGCTTACCATTCGTGCAAGAACCATTCACTGTGTACCGCACTGTAAAAAATGTTGGTCCCTGTGATACCCTGCGCTCCATTGCTCGTAACACAAGCTGAACTTGCAAGCAGCAAGCAGACTACAAATATTTGAAGCTCAATTATCCAACAATTATGGTGCCACTCCTGCAAGAACCATACGGTGTGTACCGCACTGTAACAAATGTTGGTCCGGCGACGGAGACATACAAGGCAGTGATCTATGAGCCGGCGGACTCCATACAGGTGACGGTATTCCCCGACCTTCTCTTCACCTGGTGAGAAGAAGTCCTTATTGGTGACGGTGAATGGCAAGGGATACCCTGCGACACAAGGCTCTGTGAAAGAAGCCAGCATTACTTGTGTTTCTGCAAAGCACAGTGTGCGAAGCCCAGTCATAGCTGTTTTCGGTCTTCCAGAATGATCGGATGCAAAAGTATCGGCCAGTTGTGCCAAATACTACTATCAGTTAGGTGTGTGATCTGTTCTTAACTCGTCTCATCGTATGTGATATGTTCGTTACTCCATCTGTTCCTCGTTCGTTCTTAGAAAATAAAAGTGACTTGCTGTAATGTGCAATGCAGAATCTCAATGGACTAGAATGATGGATGTTTGTGTAACAAAGAAAAAAGATGATGTGTGTAACAAATCAAACTTTAAATTGAGTTGCATAGTCGAAGATGTCACTACATTTATGCCAAAAGATGGTGTTCAGTCTTTTAGTCTTGGCAGCCTTGATAAATGGACATACTTACACTCTGACGTTTTTGTCCCTGTGATACATTGACTTGCCTCACCCTCCACCATAAACCATAGGAAAATAGGAGTGCTTTGGTTCCATCCTGTGCACTGAATGTAATACATACAGAACACAGTTCACAGTAACGAAGACCAAGCCTCGTCATTTCGTTTCACCATTGGCGGCGGCAGGAGGAGGAGGAGACGAAGCAGTGGACTCCTAGGAGACGAAGCAGTGGACTCCTTTCCCAGCTCCTCATCCGTGACCATCAGTGGCAGAACCAGGGGGGCCAGTAGGGGCTGTGCCCCCCCCTTCTCCCCCCAAGCATAGTAGATGTTGTTTAATATCTGTATCAATATATGAATTTATAGCACCAAAAAATCAATTTTCACCATTTTTTATTAAAATATTATGATTTTGGTTATAATATTTAAAAAGTTGTTGAAATATATAATTATGTATATTTTATCATATTAAAAAATATGATCATATTTGTCTTGCCCTCTTTAATCAAAATTGCTGGCTGGTGACCGTGGACATGCCCACAGTGGCAGCAGCTTGTCAGTTTCTCCTGTGCTTCTCTCGCCTTGCCCCAGCCAGAGCACCATGGACAGCCCCGCCACGCCACGATCCGGACCAAGGATCAACGGACCGTGCATAATAACGTCCATGTAAGTAAGAACAGCTGATTCGATGATCAGTAGTTCTGCTTTTAATTACCACCGCGTAGCGTAGGCCGACGAGTAGAGCCGGATGTCGAGGCCGAGGCTGAACCAGTGCGGCATGCATGTCCCAGTCCCTGTACTGGAAGCAGAGCAGCGCGGACTGGACGGCGCCGAAGAGACACACCAGCGCGGCGATGGAGTAGTGGCACACTGGCACGGGAACACCTCCCTGAACCTGGCCTGGATGGACAGCCAGACCGCGTAGATGGCGATGGCGAGGAACGAGCCCACGATCCGGCCAGCGGCGGTGTGAGGCGTCGTAGATATAGATTTGAATGGGAAGCACTCCTTCGCACGCGCGCCGACCGCAGCCAGCGAGCCAGGCTCACGTTTGGTCGCTGTCGGCATGCTAGCTAAACGTGCTGTACGGCGCCGCCTTAGCCCACGCGTGTCGTCACTCGCCGCGAACGCCTCCAGCCAGAGCCGACGTGCCTAGTAGTATCTGGCAATGCCGCCACCGCCTCCCCGTTGTCGGGTTCGGCGACGTCGTCCTTCGCCGTCTGTTCGTTGCAACTTGGAACGTGCTGTGCATGGCCGCGCGCGCTGCCTGCTGTTCTCATCCACGGACCACGGTCTGCCGGCCACCACGCTCCGCCGGCCGCCGAGGACGCTGCCAAGCTGGGGCTCGCCCTCGATCGCCGACGCGGCGGATGTCAACTCCGATCCGGTTGCTGCGAGGTGTTGGCCGACGACGGCCAGCGCAGGGCAAAATTTCTCACGTACGCATGCACTCCGATCCAATTCCTTGGACCAAGATGATCGAACCGTTAAAGATTCGTCGTGTGGCAATACTAGTTCGATACGGTTAAGTAACCGTAATAGTAATTATATTATATATACGAGTTACGAGCTAGCGTCGTGGTAGATAGAGTTCTTCGACAGCACGATCGATCGATGACAATGTCGGCGTCTTCCTCTGCCGCCGGCGGCGGCGAGGCCGAGCCGCTGGTGCACGCCGCGTTCAACAGCAACGCCACCCACTTCGTCGCGGCCACGGCGTCGGGCATCCGCGGCTTCTCCTGCACCCCGCTGAAGCACGCGTTCAGCATGGGCTTCGTCCCGTCCCCGGACGGCGGCTCCCGGGTCCGGGTGATCACCGCCGACCTGGCTCCCTCCGGCACGCTCGCCGCCGTCGTGTTCAGGCCGGAGCCCCCGTCCGCACCCGACGCCGACGCCGACGACGAGGGCGACAGGATCAGGTACTGCAGGTACGTCGTGCGCGGCGAGATGCTGGGCGACGACATAATCCCCTCCATGTCCTCCTCGAGCCGCGTCCGCGCCGTCCGCCACGCCAGCGGCCACGTCCTCGTCGCCGGCGACGGCAAGGCGGCGCTCCACTACACGACGTCGGGGCGCGCTGTGAAGCGGTGCCTCGAGGTGGACACGGGGCCCAACCCGCTCGGGGTGTGCGCGCTGGCGGAGGCGCGCGACGGCAAGACGGTCGTCCTCGCCTGCCCGCGCCCGGCCAAGGGGCAGGTGCAGGTGCAGGTCGGGCGCCGGGGCAGCAGCGGTGCCCGCGTCGACGTGCACGCGCATAGCTCCAGCGTCGTCTGCGTCGCGCTGTCTCGCGACGGCAGGCTCCTCGCCACCGCCAGCTCCAAGGGCACCGTCGTCCGCATCTTCACCGCCGCCGACGGCAAGAAGGTCGACGAGGTACGCTAGCTATATATATGCATGGCACACCCGCTAATTCGTTACTCCTTTCCAAATCTTTTTTCGCTAAATCGTTAATCTTTTTGGGACACATATTAGTTATAAAAGAAAAGCAACGAAATCTTAACGAACTTTTAGAATATTGACCCCTGCGTATAACATCGGCCGCAGCTTTGCCGCTGATTCCCTCTCGACGAGAGAGGAAACTAAAAAACAATGGCGTCCTCCGTCGCTAGGACGTGGACGAGGCCGGCGCCCACGCTATCGCATCCTCTCGGCTACCTATCCTTTAGCCACGACGCGTCGTGCGTCATAGCGGCGGACGCCTCCACCGTGCACTGGCTCAGCTGCGACACCTTCGCCCTGCGCGGCCTTTACCAGGAGAGACACGCCAGCAGGGCCGTCGTCGCCGCTTGTGGCGACATGCTCGAAGAGAAGGCGTCCACCTGCGCCGTCGTGACGACGAAGCGCGCCGCCGCCCGCCCTGCTGGCGGCTCCGAGACGACGACGTTCGCCGTCCGGCGCTGGAGGCCAGGCTACCTGAACTACCACTGGCGCTACGACGAGTGGGCGGCGGACATCGAGGCCGTCGAGGTGCGGGCGGTAGGCGTCCTCGGCGACAAGACCTTCCTCGTTCTCGACGGCCGCGTGGACGTGTACGGGCTCGGCGGGGACGGCCGCGTGCATGTGCTCCACCGGGTGGAAACGCGCAGCGCCAGGCCCCTCTGCGCCGCGTCGCGGGCCGTGCCGGTGGAGTTCGCGTGCGCCGGCGCGGAGGTCGGCGAGGTGCGCGTGGAGCGGTGGGCGGCGGCGGCGGGCGGGTTCGCGCCGCTGTCGTCCTTCCGTGCGCACTCGTCGCGGCTTGAGTGCGTGGCCGTGTCCTGGGACGGCCGGTTCGTTGCCACGGCCAGCTTCAAGGGCACCATCGTGCGCGTCTTCCACGCCGCCGATGGCATGCTGCTTCGAGAGGTCAGATCGTCTCATAGTTTAGGTGACTAGACTAGATCACAGTGGCGGCGAATCTAGCCGAGAACAGGGTCAAATTCATCATCACAATAGTATTTTTACCCAAAGGTTTCACAGATGAATAGCTACTGAATCTCATCAGGCACATCGCTCATGTCGTCGTTGGTTGCAGCTACGAAGAGGCGCTGACAGAGCAGACATCTACAGCATGGCGTTCTCTCCCGAATCCAAGTGGCTTGCCGTCTCCAGCGACAAGGGGACGATCCACGTCTTCAGCGTCAACGTGGATGTGCCCTCGCTGTCGCCGGCACAGGAGGACACCCACAACCCTGACACTGACAGTCCCAATGCTGGCTCTGCACTGAACGCCAAGCAAGGCTCATCGTGGTCTTTCTTCAGTGGTACAACAACTTCTTTGAGCAACTCATCTATGTTTAGACTGTAGATAGAATGTGTTGTTTCTGCACTTTTTTTTATATGTAAATGTAAAGATGGACAGATGGTAATGCTAAGAGTGCCTGGAACTTGAATACTTGCAGGTTTTGTGCCAGGATATTTCAGGCAAGATGGCTCGCTTGCCAAGTTCCGCTTGCGCGAAGGCGTCAAGTACGTGGTGGCCTTCAGCCATGTGCCAAACACCATCCTCGTCGTCGGCATGGATGGAAGGTGAGTCTCGTAAGATTAGGACTGCTCTCTATATTGACAATTCGATGATGTTTCTTCAGATCAGATAAAGTAGCTTCTGATGTTTTCTGACTATACATCGTGCAGCTTCTACCGCTGCGAGTTCGATCCGGTGAAAGGAGGTGACATGAAACAACTGGAGTACAGGAACTTCATGAAGATGAAATGATGATGGTCCAACAGATGACTATTATGTTGCTGATGGATGCTATTTGTAGTTTGTGCAATCTTCTGATTGGAATCTGTCATTTATCAGTGTGACCAAGAGTCCAAGACCAATTTTTATGGTTGTATATACCGTTAGTTTGTCTAAAGTCTAAGTAGAAGATTCATCGCGGACAAGTTGTATATACCGTTAGAGATTCATTGTGGCCGGTTGGTGTGGATTAAATCGGTGCGAAGAGCCGTCCCAATCTATGCTATGATGGCGGACAAGTTGCCGCCATGGGCGAGAAAGGAAATAGATGCCCTCTGCAGAAGGTTTCTGTGGGTTGGAAAGGAGGCAGCGGTTCGCGGCAAGTGCATGGTTGCGTAGAGCACGGCTTGCAGGCCGACAGAGTTAGACGGGTTGGGAATCTCTGACCTGAAACTTGCGGGCTACGCACTGCAGACACAGTGGCTATGGTTACAGAAAACAGACAGTGTCCGCGCTTGGAGTGAACTTCCACTGAAGATCGAACCAGAAGTGCTGGCCTTCTTCAAGGCGTCCACATACACTGAACTTGGCGACGGCCCACACTCTTTTGGGAGGACCGGTGGATTCAGGGAAGCTCGGCAGGCGACTTGGCGCCCAATTTGATGCAGCTGATGTCCAGGAGAACAAGGGCACGGATGTCTGTCCGTCAGGGCATTACGAACAGGCAATGGACGTGGGCAATTACAGGCAGCATGAACATGATCACCACCGCCGAGTATCTTGACCTTTGGGAAGCCACGACCCATGTTATCCTGGGTGACCAGCCGGACAAGGTCAGGTGGCGGTGGACACCAGATGGCCAATACACCTCCAAATCGGCTTACAAGATGCTACGACCAGTTCCGTTCAGGGGACACTCCCTAATACGGAAGACATGGGCGCTGCTTCAGATAAAAATTTTCTTGTGGCTCACATTCCGCAGGAGACACTGGACTAATGATCGACGCGCGAGGCACGGACTCGAAGCAAGGGAAGAGTGCTCTTTCTCCAGGGAGATCTGGTTCCATATTTGTCAGTCCCTTGGGCGCCCACTTCCGGCCATGGAACGCACGGTGATCAACTGGTGGAGGCGCTTGAGATCTGCCTGGCCTAATCATTAGAGGAAAGGAATCGACTCGCTCTTCGCTCTGGTATCCTGGAGAATCTGGAAAGAGCGGAATGCTCGTTGTTTCAGGAAAGCGACGTCAGCGGTAACCGATCCACTAATGGTTATCAAGGCTGAAGCGAAGCAATGGGTTCAGGCGGGTGCCAGGGACCTAGGAGGGTTAGCGTCAGGGGGTAGATCGCTGCTCACCGAGCGCGCGGAGTTGTTCATTCAAAATGCAATCCTCTTTGTTCCCGGCTGAGAGCCGGCTTTGTAAACTCTTTCGTTTTTACCTCCTTAATGAAATGATACGCAATACTCTTGCGTATTCGAGAAAAAAGAAGATTCATTCGCCTAGTACATCAATCTACGCTATTGAAATTGCCATTGCATTGTCGTGTATCTGAAGTCTAAACAGAAGATGAGACACCTACATCAATCTGCGTTATTGACAAGAGTGTTATGTTATAATGTAAATTGAAATGTTCATACAAATCAAGAACCAACTGTGTCGTGTGTGCAATTGCACGCCGGGGTCCGTAAGTGGTACCATCATACGTATACGTATATACGTTATCTAAAAACCGGAATATGGCCAGCAGCATTATATACGTTATATAAAAACAAGAAAATGGTCAGCTTTTGAAACTTGGACTGCTGATGAATGATACAATTAAGACGTCCGGACGGACGGATGCCTCCCGCTGCTCACTCCTGCATGTGCCGCTTGTCTAGCAACCCTATCCGCTCGTCCCGTCCGCGCGCCACGATGCTCGCTGCGCCGTTTCCTCCCTACGACGCCGTTCCCATCCGTCCACCCCACTCCGTCTCGCCGCCGCCGGTCCCGCACAGCGCCATGACCCCGCCGCTCCGCGCCCCATCCCCTGTGGCCTCCTCCGCGCTGCCTCCTCGCGCCGCATTCCCCACAGGGCCTGTGGGGGATATACCCCCGGATACCGTCATGGCTATATATGGGCCGCACCATCCGAGGTGGTCTGGCCCCACAAGATCAAGGCGTGCACCGCAAGGCTACAAGGAGTACTAGACATTGTAATAGTATAAAATCGGATACTTTACTTGTAACCCTCCTCCTCCAGAGTATATAAGGAGAGGAAGGGGTCCCCTAGAGGACATGTTATACATCTCATAAAACCCCAGAGAAGAATCTATCTCATACTCAATCAATACAAAATAACGGGACACATGACGTAGGTATTACGCCACAATGGTGGCCGAACCTGTATAAATCTTGTGTCTTGTGTCTTGTGTTCTGTTACCATCCGGTTCGTGTCTTGCGCACCTGTCTACCGACTAATCTACCATCACGGGCATACCCCTTGATGGACTACCGACCACATTTCATCGACAGTGGCGCGCCAGGTAGGGGGTGTGCGTATGGACTTCCATGCGAGCCAGATGGGATTCTCTACTAAAAACAGGGTGAGTCGTTCTACGTTGTTGATTGGATTAGTCTAACAGATTGATTTTTCTGCATGTAACGACATCTCTCTCGTTCGCGGTCTACTTCGCTAACATCGTCCTGGAGCTCGCTGGGATTAATATCGAGAATTAACTCGACAACGACGGACTCGGTAGCTTCAGCGGTAGGAGAGCAGTTCCAACATGCTCCGACTACGACCACGGCCTCTTGCCCCGACTACCTGTCACATCGCAATAATAATCGCCGCAAGAAAAGGCGCTACAACAACTGCGACGCCGTCGTCATGACGGATCGGAAAGCTCAAGGGCCAGCCAATTTCATCACCACCGACCAGACAACGTCTCGACTAAAGCTAAGTACACTTTCAATATTTATATTTAATACAATTTTTGCTACGACGTTTTTCCACAACGTCCTCGTCATGTTTTCGCTACGACGTTTCTCCACAACGTCCTCGTCATGATTATTCTTCAAATAACATTTGTCCATGTATACCATCTTAAAGATGACATACATCTATGCTTAACGCAAATTCCTGACCAGTCACGTTGACGCTCGATGTCTCTAGAGACGACCCTGTCTTCGGCTTCTCCCCACACGTGCATGAGCGTCTGCCCTCTGCGTTACGGGTGGTCGGCAGTGGCTCCTTAGCGACGCCATCCACACGCACACGGGCTCCGCGCTCAGCGTAACGCGGGCAAGCTAGGCCTGGAAACTCAGCTACATACTAACTGGTCGGGCGGTTTATGCTAAGTGTAAACACAAACCTCACATCAACACTGATGTTTACAAATCACCGGTTGCTTTATCACATCATGCTCATTTGCAACTGACTGCTGAGCGTCATATACTATTTCATCATTACTGATTCTCTTCGGAGTTCATATATTCCTACATCACGTACTACCGCTCTACATATTTATATTGTAGGATCTTCACCGAGCTCTCGTCGCTCCTCGTCAGGCTCGTCGTCGAGCTCTCGCCGCTCGACCACGTCTTCGGCCACACTGGGGATTCCTCGCCGAGCTCTCGTCGCTCCTCGTCAGGATCGTCGCCGAGCTCTCGTCGTTCGACCACGTCTCCGGCCACGCTGGGGACTCCTCGCCGAGCTCTCGTCGCTCCTCGTCAGGCTCGTCGCCGAGCTCTCGCCGCTCGACCACTTCTCCGGTCACGCTGGGGACTCCTCGTCGAGCTCTCGTCACAACGTCTCATCAGTGCGCTATCAATCTACTCTATGTTGTTCAGATCAGGGTGCTGATCTTGGGCACATCAGGGGGCTTGATACGTACATCGCTGGTGACGTTGGCTGGCAAGCTTTTGGATTTATTTTCTTTAGACCCTGGCACCACGTGTCTACGTTACCTACTACCAGGCTTGGGGACTAAGTGGCTACACTTCACCTCGCGGTGAATATAGTGCTTTTCTTCTGGCTTACACTTCTTATCGACCAAGGAGTCTAAATGGCTACACTTCCTGGGAAGGAAATCTTTTTCTTCTTCTCAAGAGCACCATGCATTATTCGAACAACCAACTTCTTCGGTAAATCCAGTCGGCTAATGTCACGACAGGTCGAAGACCGTCAGCAACTGCTTGGATGGTATGTTCAGTGGTTAAAGACTCCAGAAGCTGAAGCCTCACTGGTCGAAAGAAGGTCATCGGCGTGTTGCTTCATAATACATGGCGCTTGGGGACTAGCTGTGAGGGATATACCCCCGGATACCCTCATGGCTATACATGGGCCGCACCATCCGAGGTGGTCTAGCCCACAAGATCAAGACGTGCACCGCAAGGCTATAAGGAGTACTAGACATTGTAATAGTACCAAATCGGATACTTTACTTGTAACCTTCCTCCTCCAGAGTATATAAGGAGATGAAGGGGTCCCCTAGAGGACAGGTTATACATCTCATAAAACCCCAGAGAGGAATCTATCTCATCCTCAATCAATACAAAATAACGGGACACAGGACGTAGGTATTACGCCACAATGGTGGCCGAACCTGTATAAATCTTGTATCTTGTGTCCTGTTACCATCCGGTTCGTGTCTTACGCACCTGTCTACCGACTAATCTACCATCACGGGCATACCCCTCGATGGACTGCCGACCGCATTTCGTCGACAGGGCTCAATCTGCCTCGCCCGCCTCTAGCACGCTACCTCCTTGCCGCAATTGCCTCCACCGAACTAGCGAGCAGCAGCTGCCTCTACTGAGCCGGTGAGCCTCCACGACAAATGCTCCAGCAAGTAGGCGAGGGGGACGAGATTCGTGTGACGCCGCGCCCGCCGGCGAGTTGCCCATGCTACTGCTGCACAACGAGGTCCATGCGCTGCCGTCGACCTCCACGTCGGCGTGCCTCCATTTGCCCAAGCAAAGCCCATGTTGCAAGAGTATGTTTCAAGTGTTTCAGATGTTTCATCTAGATGTTGCAAGTGTTTTATCTTGATGTTGCAAATGTAGATCGGAATGTTGCACATGTTGCAGTGGCTATACACGTATGTTTGAAGTATATGTTCCAAATGTTTCATCTCGTTTTTCAGACGTATATTTGCAAGTGTTTCATCTGAGTGTTGCATATATTTTCATACGTATGAAGTGTTTTCAGATGCTTTTTGCAAGTGTTTCATACGCATGTTTCGAGTGTTTCAGCTGTACGTATGTTGTAAGTGTTTTATCTTGATGTTTCAATTGTAGATCTGTTGTTGCAGCTAGTGTTTCAGATGCATGTTTCATGTGTTTCATCTGCCTTCAGACGTATGTTGTAAGTGTTGCATCCGGATGTTTCAAAAGTAGATCGGGTGTTCCATCCCTGTCTTTGCTTTTATGCTTCCTCACCTTTGCCTCAGCGTCTCCTCCTCCTCCTCCCGGCACTGGCTGGGCATCCTCCGTCCCCCTCCTCCTCTTCTGAATGCTGGCATAGCCACCTGCTATAGTCACCTACTGGAGCTGCTGGCCGCGTGCATGCGTGTGAGAAGCGGAGGGGGCGCGAGAGGGGACTCCCCACGTGCAGTCGGGTGGGTCGGGTGGCGCGGGATGCTATTGCGCGCGGGTGGGGTGGGGGATGGGGGGAGGGGACGCAGTGCAGGCATGGGCCCCCGGGCGCTAGTACTGCCGTTTCCAAATGTTGATCTTGGTAACAGGGGAACTATGTGTTTATTTGTCTCGGAAAGTATCATAGTCTCATACTTCTTCTATCCATAAAAAATAGTACTAATAAAGTTAAAACAAAAAAACAAGTACTTCCTCTACTCCCAATCATAAGACGTTTTGGTTTTTCCTATCTACGTGGTTTTCTAGATATATTATTTTATCTATGTCTCTAGACATAGTTTATATGACCATCTATGCAAACGTTCTCAAACAAAGGTAACTTAGAAATCAAAACTCTACTCGACATTACGGCAGTGATGATTTCTGGCAAAAACTATGGAAGGTAGATTGCCCTCCTAAAGTTAGATATTTTCTATGGACACTCAATCATAACACGCTGGCAGTGAAGAAGATTCTGCAGAGGGGCATGAAGCTGGACACAAAATGTTGCATGTGCGGGAGACTTGATGAAGATGGGGGACACCTGTTCCTCAAATGCAAAGAGGTCAAGTGCATTTGGTGGGAGCTGAACTTGGAGATGGTGGGATGTCATCTGCTCTTGGCAGAATCTGCTAGAGCCATGATGGAGAAAATTCTGAAGCTGGAACCAAAAACGCAGCTGGCTGTAGTTCTCCTCCTATGGCTGTGGTGGAGTGAAAGAAATAAATGGAGAGAAGAGGGAAGAAGGAGAACTGCTGTGGAGGTGGACCAAACAGCTTTGTCAGATAGATTTCTGCAGCAAATCAGCAAGGTCCTGTTGTCGGAAACTCGTCAGGTACAGAGATGGACCAAAACGAGTCCAGGTATCTTCAAGATCAATTCGGATGGTGCATATGATAGCAAAACTGGCCATGGCGGATGGGGCTTCATCATTCGAGATGATCAAGGAGCAATGGTGAAAGCGGGAGCGGGTAAGAAGAAATTTTTACAGAACGCGTTCCATGCGGAATTGCTTGCGTGCTTAGCAGGGGTGAAAATGGCGTCTACGCTGGGGCTACAGCAGGTGGTCCTGGAAATTGATGCTTCTCTTGTCAAGATGGCGCTGGAAGGAGAGGAGTACAGGCTCTCAGCTCTTAGTGGAATTATCACGGAAATCTGACTGCTGCTAATGTCGGAATTTATATTTTTCAGTATTTGTGTGTGTCCTAGAAACTGTAATAAGATTGCTGATCGCAGCATATGGATGTCGTGTTTCCAGTGACGATCAAGTCATTTGGGATGACGTACCTCATTTTGTAGAGGGTCTGGTGGCCAGCGATCTTGCTGAGTCTAATGAGTAATAAAGTTTTGCTCTTAAAAAAATACTATGTAAAATCAGGGGCGTCCAAGCAGACGACCAGGACGAAGCCAACTGTTGGATCTGTCTGATCCAACAACGGTCAAATATCTGTTCGCCCAATGGTCACATAAACCGTGTGCTCCGTCCCCAACCCATCTCCCGTGTTGGAATGTAATCGGTGTTGAACACTATACTTAGCTGTGCTTCAGTAGCCACTGCATGCCATCGCCATGCATACCAGTGACCACGGTCACCGATGAGACAGGCCCGGCGCCCTGCGTGCTGAGCCGTCCGCGTCGTCCTGTAAATGTGTATAAACACACTTGAATGCTATCAGTAAAGATTGTAGAGTTGCATTCCATCCTTTCACATCCCGCCGTCGCGCCGCACCGAACCTTCATCCGCCCCGAGCAACGCTGCCGACGCGCCATGAGGCCTCTCGACGAGAAGGAGACGACGCAAGTATTCGAAAAGCTGTTCAAATTCACGGGGCCCAACCTGAAGCACCTCCTGGATCGCCCCGCGGTGGAGGGCCCCGACGCAGAGCCCGGCCGCTACTGCCTCCGCCTCCACGGCTCCACCGCAACCGCGTCTACTACGCCTCCGAGGCGCTGGTCCGCCGCGCCACCGCCGTGTCGCGCCCACGCCTCGCCGGCGTGGGCACGCCTATCGGCAGGTTCACCCACCACGGCGCGTTCCACCTCACGGCCCACGCGCTCGACCTCCTCGCCGTGCACGCGCGCCGCCGAGTCTGGCTCGAGCCGGACACCGAGCGCTCCTTCCTCTTCGGCAACTCCGTGCCCAAGTCCTCCCTCGCGCGCATCACCGAGAACGCCAGGGCCGGGGACAGGGCGGTCGTCATGTCCATGGCCGACGTCCCGCTCGGGTTCGGCGTCGCGGCGAGGTCGGCGCGGGACTGCAGGAAGGCCGACACCAACGCCGTCGTCGTGCTGCACCAGGCGGACGCCGGGGAGTACCTCCTTAGCTCATGTGAGGTGAGCGCAGAGGCTTGGCTGATTAGAGTGAATTAATTCTGGAAGATTGTGCATTGTTGTTGTGTTCCTAGGCTTGAGGCATATATATATGTACTGAAGAATGAGTAATTGCTTGTTATGAGATGTGATGATTGCTGTCGCCAGCTTTCATCTTTGTTGGTGCTGATAGCTGCTGTCTTATGAGTAAATCCAATGGTGGTTTTGGATCAGATTACTTGCTGATTATGTGGAATTGATCAATCGAAGTAGTTTGTAGAAAAGAACTGTTTTGAATGGTTGTTTTGGCATTCGATAGTAAGCTGTTTATAACGTGAGGAAATTTGACAGCATGGAGATAGCCGAGTTGATTGAAGGAATGTGTCAATACTCAATAGACTTCCAACCAATTGAAAGGCAGGAGTGCAGGATGAATAAGATGAATGGACAAGGAATTTTATGTCCTATTGTTCTGTTCAAGGCCTCTTCGTGTGCATGTGTATTGATGCACACTGAGTAGTTTCTATTATGTGATCACTTGGGTGTGTATGGTTCATATTATAGCTCCTAAATTGCACTAAATTTATCATACAAAGTAAGTCTAGGTGTGGATCTGTACTAGCTCATCATTTTAGAGTTCTCTACAATAGATCATCAACAGTTACCTTTGTATATATATGTGAAGCAAACTTAAATTGAGTTGCATAGTCGAAGATGATGTTACATTTATGCCAAAAGATGGCTGTCCAGTCTTTAGTCCAGCGGCCTTGATAAAGTAGTCTAGAACCTTGAAGCTATCTCCAACCTCATTTTCTTATTATAACTTGAACCCATCAGATTGCTTAGCCAATGATGAGAGCTCAGTTCCTGCCAGTTGCAAAGGGATTTCCTTTTCCATCATGGACTCTTGATATGCTCGTTGATCAGGTGGGTGAGATTATGGATTAAGATTCTGGGTTGCAAGTTTGATGGTTTGACTCTTTTCAGCGTATGATTATCTTAGCGTGCCTAAGGTGTATGATTACTTTTCAGTATCTGCCATGGAAATCTGTTTAAGGGCCATACTAGCAAATGTATCCCCTAAATATCGTCAGCAGTTCAGTGTATAGATCTCAGTGACTGTATAATTACTCACTCAGTAAGCTAGTACTGTATTCCATGACAACCTATAACATCTCGATGTACTAATAAATAGGTGTATTTATCATATTCCTGATATGGCACTTGTAGATATTGGTTTGAGATATCATGGTTCTGATTTTCCACTTTTGCCATGCTTGCAGGAGTAACATGGCTATGGAAAGATATCTGTTGCACTGACAATCTGTAAGCAGCTCTCCCATCAGTCTTCAAGGAGACAAGAATGCAGTTTTTACCTGGTGCAAGGACAGGCTGGGAACCAGTATTAGAGTACGTAGTTGGCATCTCATAAGAAAACAGAGAGGAGTTGATCTACCGTGTATCCTAATAGTAATAGAAGCCTTGTCCTCAGGTGGTTGTGGGTTTATAAATTACGTCACGTTGTAACCTGTGGAATTTGTTAGTGCTATCAAATTATGTGGGCTTTTCAGTCGCAGGCTCGCAGCGTGGAGACGTGGTCTAATTCTCTAGGCTGTTGGAGTAGATGGTGAGCGCCCTTTGAGTGCTTCTGTGTTCTTGTTGTTCAAAAAAGAGTGTTATACAGACTCTAAATGGAATGGAAAACTGTTATCATTGGTTGAGGTGAATTCGAATTTTTGAGGTAAGTCATCGCTTCTCTGTATAATCAGTAGAACTGTTGAAATGCACTGCTATGTGAACCTGATGCTATGTTGTCAGGTTGTTGGCCCTACACCAAAGGCAACGGCCATCCCGCCCCGGCGTGTGCATCTGTTTCATTTTCAAAATATATCACTGTTTGTCTAGGGAATATCGGCTCAGGAAAAGTAAAATCATGGCTCTTTGGAAAAAGCAAAGTGCAAGAAACAAAAATTGTCTAGGGGAATATCCGTTCAGGAAATGTGTGAAACCATGGCGCTTGCAAAAAGCCAATTGCATAAAAAAAATAAGTGCGCATCCGGGGAATCGAACCCCGGTCAGTACCGTGGGAGGGTACTATGATACCACTACACCAGATGCGCTTAGTTGCGCAAACCAGTGTTCAGAGATAATTGTAAATTCTAAACAGAAGTTCACCTTAGGTACCACACGTACCAGACTACTCCCTCCATTTCAAATTATAAGGCATTCCAAGAATCTTGGAGAGTCAAAGCATCTTAAGTTTGACCAAAATTATAGAGAAAATTACAAAAATTTATAACATCAAATAGGTATACTATGAAAATATAATTAATGAAGAATCTAATAATACTTAATTGGTGTCATAAATATTATTATCTTATCATATAAATTTGGTCAAACTTGAGATCGTTTGACTCTCCAAGATTCTTGGAATGTCTTGTAATTTGGGATGGAGGGAGTAGCTAGGAATGAAGAGCATGAGGAAATTTTATCTGGGAGCAAGACTCAAAACGGCTTGCATTTTGGAATGGATGGAAACATGGAGTGCATCTTTATGAGACATGTCATCTTATAGTCAGCACTCTGATCTGATCTTCAGATGCTCCCTGTCGTTGCCTTGCCAGTTGGCAGCCAAATGGACGACGTGCATGGCAGGTAGCACCCCACCACACCGCGCCTCCCCCGCGTCCCGCGTCCACGGATGCACGTGACGGCCCTCGTGCGACAGCGCCCTCCGGGGCCCTTGTCTGTGCGGTGCCCACCCCACGGCCCGCAGGCCTTGCGCGCTGCATATTCTGCCGTGGGCCCGCGGCCCGTGTGGATGAGGCTGACTATTATTGCCGCGACGGCGACGTCCGCCGGTGGATCTGAATGGATCGCCGCGCCTGCCTTTTTTTTTTCTGACTATTATTCCCGTGTGGATAGAGTATGCAATGATAATAAATACTCCTATATATTATATATATGATATTATATCCTGTGCGCGATGCCGGTGCTATTCCGTGACGGAAAGATGCATGCAAATGCAATGGACAATTGGACTTGGACATGGTGTTGGCGATTGGCAACGCAATCCCGGACATTCACAACTTCCAGGAACTTTCCAGATGCTTTGTGTGCACCTTTTATCCTCCTCTATATACTTCCTCTGTCTTAAAAAAAGCAACTCTATGTTTGAGGCGTGTGAAAAATTTAAACTTTATCAAATTTATAAAAACAATATTAATATTTATATCTCTAGATATGTTACTTTATAGTCAATCTAATGCTACTTATTATTCGTCTATTCAGTATCATATATGTTTATTTACATTTGGAATTTAAAATTGTAGAAGCGAGAATTACATTTTTTTATGTGTATATATCCCACCGTTGTGTGTGTGTTTTTTTATGCTTCACCGTTGTGTTGTTGAGGCCGCTCTTTCATATACTCTAGCGGGTCTTACATTTTTCAAGTACTACTTCAGTCTCCAGAAAGAATTAACGCTAGTCTGATTTTGTCTTAAGTCAAACAATCTTATACTATTATTAAGTTTATAGAAATGAGTATGTATATTTATAACTTAAATTACACTTATTTGATATCACAAATAGGGATACTTTTCAATATGAATTTAATCAAACTTAATGTAGTTCTAGTTAGATGCAAGGTGGGTTGTCCGCAAACATGCAAATGTATGTACTCATGTGTAGTAACAATTCCTACTCCCTCTTATTTCAAAAGTATTTTGTTTTACATTTGTGCGCAAGGGGATAAGGAAGTACACCAAATGACCTATAAAGCAGGGCCAATGAAAAGAAGAGGATAAAGATACGTAGAACTTCTAAAACAACCTATGTATAGAATGGGAGAGAATCACTGTTCGCCTAAACGGCCGTTTAGTCCGTTTAAACACCATTTAAACGGTAAACAGAAGTCAGCCGTGTTGTTTAGGCCATAAACGGTGAATTAAACGGTTGGACCGTTTAAACCCGTTTAAACCGTTCAATCCCGTCTAAACGGTCTAAACAAAATCAGAATAAACATGATTAAATGAGCTAAACAACCATTTAATCCATAATTAAGTGAATTAAAGGACTATGTCTATCACAATCAACATGAAACTAATTAACATTGTAATTATATGAAGTGTTGTGGGATTTAGATTTCTTCCAACAAGATTATTTGGTAGAATATTTGATTTTTACATGTGTAAATATGTATGGGTTCTAGCAAATTTTATTTTTACCTACATAAATATGTATATTTTATTGTTATTGTACAAAACCGTTTAGGCCGTTTAACACCGTTTAAACGGTCTAAACGCTAAACGAAGGGTGACCGACTGTTTACCGTTTAGCATTTAGGAAAACATTGGAGAGAATACGGCCGGTTTGTGGAGTATCACATTGTTGTTTGTTAGGCCAATAAGATAATTATTTGTTCTGTTTTTGTTCATGAGAGTAGCCGAGTAGGCCCAAAATATGAATATGGATTCTTACTTTTGGATACGAAGACAGTATATATATAATTTCTTCTTTCTTTTGAAGTATATTCCATGTGTCCTATGGAGCACTCATTATGCATGATGCAATTTTACTGGGATTAGGAGTAGCTTATTAATCGAGAGTTATGAGAGTACTGCTTTGAGTGGTAATGTGTGTGTGGCTAGTCAAAATCCGAGCTTGAAGAAACGTTCTTCTTTGTTCTTAATTTATTTATTCCCTGTGTTGCTATCTCACTAGAAAAGGCTTCTTATTGCTTTTCCATCCCCAAGTTGCTGATGCCTGAGTTGAGATCTCGAGTAGTTACTAAAGTAGATTATTCTGTGGAAATTGGAAAAGGCATACTCTATGTGCCGAATCCCTTTGTACAATACATGTTGCTGTCACATAGATGCGACATAGATAAACGTGTGGACTATTCCGCGCCCGCAACACCCCCCGCGATTGTACATTTACCGCTGCTTTGACAAAAGCAAACATTTTATTGCCTTCTCACAGGTTCGTCTGAGTCTCGAGTTACCTAGGACTATACAAACTTTGGGAGTGGGGCTTACCGCTTATAATTGTTTATAGTCAAAATAAGCTGAAGTTATTAGAAGCTAAACGGTATGTTTTTTATTTGTAGCTTTTTTTGCCACGTTTCTTCTCACAACCACATTTGTACTAAAAAAGTAGAAGCTGGGTCAGAATAAGTTATTCAGATAGCTCTTTTCCTCCATTTATGCAACTTCTCATGAAAGCAGTTATCTAACCGCTCTATTAAACAGAGCTTTATTTGTTCCTATCGACACAATTGGCTTGCCCTATGAAGAGATATTGAAAAATAGCATATGAACATATCAAAGACTCAAGTAGTTAAAATATACATATCCTTTTTTGTTGAGTATAGATATGTCGTATTATTATAAAAAAAAGATTCAACATTTAGTGTGTTGACAAGTTTCGATGCTCAAACTAGTTAACCAAACCTAAGTGCTAACTCGAGAGAAACACTTGTCGCAACACCTACACATGTTGGTTTTATAGCTTGTTTTAGTTGGGATAGACGATAACCCTATAAATAAGTTTTTTATAGAGTCCAAGATCATCGAAATCTAAATTTAGAATTAAAACTTACGATCGTTTTAGCTGATTGTGCTAAAAATTCTAGGTCGGATCAGAATTTTGCTCAAGGTCGAAAATTCCCATGGAATTTCTTATCAAGGGGCTTCTGTTTGGATTTAGTTTTTTCCGACTAGAAACCAGACCTTGACCAAAAAAAATTTATACCTATTGCGTGTTAAACTCTATGATTTCAATACTAGCTTTCTATCCTAATAACCAAAATTTCTAATCCTACGCATAAAAGTGCTCAAACAGCTAGTTTTGTGGGGTTGGGTATTTATATCCCCTCATCCCTCTCTCCTTAGAGCTTTTTGCAGCCACTAGGAACACTCTCCTAGATGTATTTGGAGCTCTCCCCAATCCCTCTTTACGAGACTATTTGATTCTTGTGAGATCTAGATAGTTGGGTTGTGAGTAACAGAGAGAGCAATCCCATCCTTGAACAATAGGGAATTTTGTCAAGCATTCATTGTTAATTTGTGATTTCGGGTTACACAATACCGGAAATTCCGATCATGATATTTGTTGAAAGTTCTATATTCTTTAATTTAGAATGACCTATTAAAAACCCCTACCATGTAGGCTATATCTCGATTCTTTCAAAAAATAAGTAGCAAGTCCTATTAGATCATCTTAGATCCACCACTATCATACAATCATATCAAATGATACTTTGTTATATGCATTTCCTGTTGGGAGTATGCCCTAGAGGTTATCATAGAGATGATTGTATTGTCTTGTATCCATGACATATTATGAGTCCATTGAATATCCATTAAAGACAACTTGTATCGATTAGCAATTATGTGAATTGTTTGTGAAACTCTTTTACTTGTATGGTTATTCTAGAATGGTCCCTAATCGGAGTTCATGTTAGGACGCACATGAATATTAGATCAGCACATTATTAGTTGATGACTATGTTTCACAAGTCATAGACATAGATATGTCAAACTAATAATGTGGGCACATGTGTGACATGTAGGCTGGACTGACCCAACGTGAGATGTTGTTATTGTCTCGATTCACATCATGTACGTTATGTCCTTAGACCTGAGATTGTTGCATGTACTCAAGATGTGAAATGACCTACTTAGAGACTATTAAACGCTACTCCGTAACTGGGTAGTTATAAAGGTGGTCTTCGGGTTTGTCAAGAAACATGCTGTGAGACATAGACAATTAAGATGGAATTTGTCCCTCTCTATGTGAGAGAGATATCAATGGAACACTAATGATTGGATCAACAAATGCATGGCCGTGCTTAGATTAAGTGTTAACCTATGAGTTGGACCAAATATCGTGTGGCAAAAGGAATAACATGTATATGGTTTGTGGTGGTTCGTCTGATATGATCTTTGCGTACACATAGGAGTTGACACGTCTTGCTAGAGACCGCTATCAACTAATGGCCGAGTAGAAGTACTCGGGCCACGTCTACGTGTGCATGAACCCATAGGGTCGCACGCTTAAGGGGCTGGAAGCCTAATTCGGGTTGGACCCGAATTTGACTAGGCTTAGGGTTTTCTAATTGGGCCTCCAACTTGGGGCTGATTAGAGGCGTCTATATAAGAGAGAGAGGGGGCGCGGCCAGGTGACTCACGCCATTGGGCAACCGCCGTCACCCCCCCACGCTCATGCCTACCGCTCCTCGCGGACCAAGCAGTCTGGAGGCGCAACGCTTCTTCCCCGTACGTGTGGGATACCTTGGAGGTGCTGCATCTGGAGCACAAGGACGAACCGCACGAGAGGGACGATCTGCGAGCGGAGGGTGGACGTGACGGACGACCACGCAACTGCACGGCACTGCTACGACGCGTTCGACTACATCGAGTCGCTTCTGCTGCACCTGCGCGTCTAGTGGTAATTCCGTAACCTGTAACTAGCAGTAGATCCTGGTTTATGAGGTCGAAATTTTGATTTTATGGCTAGCGTAGCAGCCTCATAACCCTTCAGTGGTATCAGAGCCGTAGCTGCTTTGTTATAGGTTCGGTTGTATGCATATGGAGATATGCGCGGTTGTAGATGAGTCTCTGATCATGGTTCGTGATCTTGCTGTGTTGGTCTTGTAACGATCTACTCGTACCGGTCGGAATTCCGCCATCCGAGTTAAGTGATACATGTAAACCCAGTTATGGCGAGACGGAGATCAATCAGATTGATCGAATCGAACCTAGGTCAAGTGCCGAGCGCATATGATGCGCGGCGGTGGTAGATTGGATCTACTGCCGGGCACCGGGTTGCAGGAAAAGTGTTGTTTGGTAAAACGGCCATAACTTTTGTATACGACCTTGAGTTGAGACGCATTATATCTGAAAATTGATCTACAGAGAATTTTACATCTGATTCTCCCCCACTTTGTCGGGTTTGCCAAAATTAGATTTGCGAAAAAAGGCCAGGAAGATGGTGTTTTCGGCGTTTTAAGATTGGACGTCGGAATCGGTTAACTCTATTTTGCAGGATTTTATGACTGGTATAGCCCTTATGTGTATGTGATGCATGTATGTAATTAATTCATGGCTTGCATGTCATGAGTATGACAATATGGCTGGAGCCACATAGATATTGTCAACTTGATGTAATGGCCTGCGTGCCAAACTGTGATGATCCTATCCGCGATTGTGTAATATTACTTCATTGCCTTGCGTTAGTGATAGATAGTCTTGGTGGATTCATCACTGATGGACGGCGTACATGGATCATGGAGATGGAGATCATCATGATGTACAAATTGATGGAGATGGAGATCCCCAAAGTGACAATGGGTTATACCAAGTCATATATGTGATAATGTCGTTCTTATTATTATGTTCTACTTTCACGTGATAATGTTTTTGTCTACATATGCGATAGTGAAGTAGAACGATCCCTCAGTAATGTTTAAGTTATATGCTTCCCCAAACCTTGCACTGTCATGTGTCTTGTACAATCGGTGGTGGATCTATGAAATTAGGGTGCCACTGGTTTTCCTCGACTAGGCAGATTCGTATCGGATATTTACTGCAGAAGGGTTGGTTACTTGAACAAGGTCATCCTAATGGTTAGGGACCTTGGAGCATAAGGAATTGGGCACCACAGCATAGAGATGCTACCTAACAACAAGAGTCATATGTGATATGATTAGCAAAGAGTTGCTTACTGATCTACCATGTCTTCTAGCGGTGATGCTAAAACTCACTAGTAGACTTGTTAGTTGTGGGTATTAAATCACTAAGTTTCAATTGAGGGATATTGATTTTAGTGGGAGTAGATTCTATTAAGATTTTAATATGATTTACTCTGTCTTGGATACTTTGTCTTTGTATTTTGCATTACTTTTGTTGTAGATAAATGGCGCCTAGCAATCAACCATTTACTTTGCGTTCAATTCTTGAGAAAGATAAGTTGAATGAAACAAACTATGCGGATTGGATCCGCAACCTGAGAATTGGTCTCAGAGCTGAGAAAAAGGAAGAAGTTCTAAACAACCCATTACCTGAAGCACCTGCTGACAATGCACCCGCTGCTGAGAAAAACGCTTACAAAAGGGCATGTAATGCTGATTTTGAAGTGAGTTGCCTTATGCTTGCATGTATGGAATCAGATCTGCAGATGCAGTTTGACAACAACCATGCAGCGCACGATATGATCGTGGCGCTGAATGATATGTTCCAGACTCAAGCTAGGACTGAAAGGTTCAATGTCTCTAAGCCGTTTGTTGAAACCAAGCTTGCAGAGGGCGCACCTGTCGGGCCACACGTGATCAAAATGGTTGGTCACACTCAGAGGTTGGAGAAGCTGGGCTTCCCAATTGATCCAGAGTTGGCTACTGATTTCATTCTCGCATATCTTCCGCCCAGCTATGGGAACTTCATCTCGAACTACCATATGCATGGGGCGGAGAAGGGCTTGAATGAATTGTGTGGCATGCTTAAGACAGATGAGGCTGATATTAAGAAAGGTGCTGGCACTAGCCATGTGATGGCGGTCCAAAACAAGCCTAACTTTAAGAAGAAGGGCAATGCTTGGAGGAAGCAAAAGGGCAAGGGCAAGGCCAAAGGTGAGACATCTAAGCCAAACCCACCTGCGTCCAAGGCTGGACCATCTGCTGATGAAGAGTGTTTTCATTGTAAGGGTAAAGGTCACTAGAAGAGGAGCTGCAAGCTGTATTTGGAGTCCTTAAAGAAGGATGGTGGTAAAGGTACTACCGTTGCTCATACACTTGTTTATATTACGGATATTTTCCTCGCTAACTCTTATATTAATTCTTGGGTATTTGATACCGGATCGGTTGCTCATATTTGCAATACGATGCAGGGAATGATAAGAAGTAGAAGCGTGGGAAAAGGAGAAGTTGATTTCCGCGTGGGCAATAATGCAAGAGTTGTTGCGTTGAACGTCGGGATGATGCAACTCCACCTGTCGTCAGGATTTATTTTGGAATTGAATAATTGTTATTATGTTCCTAGTATAAGTCGAAACATTATTTCACCTTCATGTTTGATGAAGGATGGTTATTCATTTACGAGTAAAGACAATGGTTGTGTAATCTCCAAGGATGATGTGTTTGTGGCTTTTACATCCATTGTGAATGAGATATTTATTTTAAATCTTGATGATGCACCTGTCTGTAATGTTAATGCTAAAAGGCCTCGGCTTAATGAGTTAAGTCCTACTTATATGTGGCATTGTCGTTTAGGTCATATATGTGAGAATCGCATGAAGATGCTCCATTCTGATGGGCTTTTAACTTCGTTTGATTTTGAATCATACGAGACGTGTGAGGCTTGCTTAATGGAAAAGATGACCAAGGCACCTTTCACAGGTTTTCCTGAGAGGGCGGCAGACTTGTTGAAACTTGTACATACTGATGTATGTGGACCAATGAGAACGACAGCTAGAGGCAGATTTCAATACTTCGTTACCTTCACTGATGATTTTAGTAGATATGGCTATGTCTACTTAATGAAACATAAGTCTGAGACTTTTGAAAAGTTCAAAGAATTTCAGAATGAAGTAGAGAATCAACGTGGCAAGAAAATTAAGGCCTTGCGATCTGATCGTGGAGGCGAATATTTAAGCCACGAGTTTAGCAATCGTCTAAAGAGTTGCGGAATTATTCCACAGCTTACGCCACCTGGAACGCCTCAGAGAAACGGCGTGTCCGAGCGACGTAACCGGACTTTGTTGGACATGGTTCGGTCTATGATGAGCCAGTCGGACCTTTCTTTATCGTTTTGGGGATACGCTCTAGAAACAGCCGCTTTCACACTGAATAGGGTACTGTCTAAGTCCGTAGTTAAGACACCATATGAGATGTGGAGTGGTAAGAGTCCCAGTTTGTCTTTTCTGAAAATTTGGGGCTGTGAAGTTTATGTCGAACGACTTATATCAGATAAACTAACACCCAAGTCGGACAAGTGCTTTTTCGTGGGATATTCGAAGGAAACTTTAGGGTATTATTTCTACAACCGATCAGAGGGCAAAGTGTTTGTTGCTCGAAACGGTGTTTTCTTAGAGAAAGAGTTTCTCAAAAGAGAGAAAAGTGGACAGAAGGTGTATCTTGAAGAAGTTCAGGATGAGCCAATAGGGAATGATTCCACGAGTGATGCTAATATAGCAGAACATGTTGACATACCTATGGCAATAGAGACACCGCCACAACCACGAAGGTCAGCTAGAATCCGTGCATTACATGGCGATTTGTTATTGTTAGACGATGACGAACCTGCGACATACGCGGAAGAAATGATGGACCCAGATTCCGAGAAATGGCAAAGTGCCATGAGATCCGAGATAGATTCCATGAGTGAAAATCAAGTTTGGAACTTGGTTGACCAGCCTAATGGGGTTAAACCTATCGAGTGCAAATGGATCTATAAAAAAAGGATATGGATGGAAATGTTCACGTCTATAAAGCTCGACTTGTCGCAAAGGGTTTTCGGCAAATTCAAGGAATTGACTACGACGAGACTTTCTCGCCGGTAGCGATGCTTAAATATATCCAGATCATTCTAGCAATGGCTGCTTATTTCGATTATGAGATTTGGCAGATGGATGTTAAAACAGCCTTTCTAAATGGAAATTTGGAAGAGGACGTGTATATGATACAACCTGAAGGTTTTGTTGATCCTAATAATGCTGGAAAAATATGCAAGCTTAAGAAATCTATTTATGAGTTAAAGCAAGCATCTCAGAGTTGGAATATTCATTTTGATGAGGCAGTCAAAGGGTTTGGCTTCCGTTAGAATGATGAAGAACCTTGTGTTTACAAAAAGATAAGTGGGAGCGTTGTAATATTTCTAATCTTGTATGTGGATGACATACTATTGATTGAAAATGACATTCCTATGTTCCAATATGTAAAAACTTCACTGAATAATACTTTTTCTATGAAGGATTTAGGAGAAGCAACATACATTTTGGGCATAAAAATCTATAGAGATAGATCAAAGAGGCTTAAAGGTTTAAGCCAAGATACGTACATTGACAAGGTGTCGAAACGGTTCAACATGGAGCAGTCCAAGAAAGGGTTCTTGCCTATGTCACATGGTATGCGCTTCAGTGAGAAACAGTGTCCTTCGACAGCTGAAGAGCGGGAGCGCATGAGTAAGGTTCCATATGCCTCAGCTATTGGTTCTATCATGTATGCCATGATATGTACTCGCCCAGATGTCTCATATGCTCTAAGTGTTGCGAGCAGGTACCAAGCTGATCCAGGTGAGAGTCACTGGACACTTATCAAAAACATCCTTAAGTACTTGAGAAGGACTAAAGATGTGTTCCTAGTCTATGGAGGTGAGGAGGAGCTCGTTGTAAATGATTACACCGATACTAGCTTCCAAACTAACACGGATGATTCACAATCTCAATCAGGTTTTGTGTTCACAATAAATGATGGTGTTGTTAGTTGGAAAAGTTCCAAGCAGGATACGGTGATCGATTCTACAGCAGAAGTCGAGTACATTGCAGTCTCTGGAGCTGCAAAGGAAGGTGTTTGGATGAGGAGGTTTCTCATTGAGCTTGGTGTGTTTTCTGATGCGTCTAGCCCATTGAATCTACATTGTGATAATAATGGGGCGATAGCGCAGGCTAAGGAGCTAAGGAATCACCAGAAGAACAAACATGTACTGTGGAAATTTCATCTCATTCGAGAGTTTATTAGACGAGATGAGATCAAGATGTGCAAGATACACACGGATTCAAATGTTGCAGATCCTTTGACAAAGGCTCTTCCACAGCCTAAGCATAAGGCGCACGTGAGAGCTATGGGTATTAGATATCTTCGAGATTAACTCTAGTGCAAGTGGGAGATTGTTGGGAGTATGCCCTAGAGGTTATCATAGAGATGATTGTATTGCCTTGTATCCATGACATATTATGAGTCCATTGAATATCCATTAAAGACAACTTGTATCGATTAGCAATTATGTGAATTGTTTGTGAAACTCTTTTACTTGTATGGTTATTCTAGAATGGTCCCTGATCGGAGTTCATGTTAGGACGCACATGAATATTAGATCAGCACATTATTAGTTGATGACTATGTTTCACGAGTCATAGACATAGAGATGTCAAACTAATAATGTGGGCACATGTGTGACATGTAGGCTGGACTGACCCAACGTGAGATGTTGTTATTGTCTCGATTCACATCATGTACGTTATGTCCTTAGACCTGAGATTATTGCATGTACTCAAGATGTGAAATGACCTACTTAGAGACTATTAAACGATACTCCGTAACTGGGTAGTTATAAATGTGGTCTTCGGGTTTGTCAAGAAACATGCTGTGAGACATAGACAATCAAGATGGAATTTGCCCCTCTCTATGTGAGAGAGATATCAATGGAACACTCTAATGATTGGATCAACAAATGCATGGCCGTGCTTAGGTTAAGTGTTAACCTATGAGTTGGACCAAATATCATGTGGCAAAAGGAATAATATGTATATGGTTTGTGGTGGTTCGTCTGATATGATCTTTGCGTACACATAGGAGTTGACACGTCTTGCTAGATACCGCTGTCAACTAATGGCCGAGTAGGAGTACTCGGGCCACGTCTACGTGTGCATGAACCCATAGGGTCGCACGCTTAAGGGGCTGGAAGCTTAATTCGGGTTGGACCCGAATTTGACTAGCCTTAGGGTTTTCTAATTGGGCCTCCAACTTGGGGCTGATTAGAGGCGCCTATATAAGAGAGGGATGGGGCGCGGCCAGGTGACTCACGCCGTTGGGCAGCCATCGTCACCCCCCCACGCTCACGCCTACTGCTCCTCGCGGACCTAGCAGTCCGGAGGCGCAATGCTTCTTTCCCGTACGTGTGGAATACCTTGGAGGTGCTGCATCTGGAGCACAAGGACGAACCGCACGAGAGGGACGATCTGCGAACGGAGGGTGGACGTGACGGACGACCACGCAACTGCATGGCACTGCTATGACGTGTTCGACTACATCGAGTCGCTTCCGCTGCACCTGCGTGTCTAGTGGTAATTCCGTAACCTGTAACTAGCAGTAGATCCTGGTTTATGAGGTCGAAATTTTGATTTTATGGCTAGCGTAGCACCCTCGTAACCCTTCATTTCCTCCATCGCAAGTTGTTAGGCTTCATATTCTAGTGTGTTTAGCTGTGATGTACAACATGCACATTGAACATTCCAACATGTATAGAACGCTAGGGCCTTTTAACTTGCACACCCCACTGGACCAAACACACTAGACCCTAGGGCTTGTACAAAGTCACTAGAGTTGAAGATTTGGAGTATATAATCTTCTCTACGCCAAATAATCTTGGCATGTACAATGAGATCTACACTTCCTCCGTTCGGTCCGTTCTTAAATTGCAAATTGTTTTATCTTTGTCCTAAGTCAAATCTTTCTAACTTTGATCAAGTTCGTAGAAAAATAATACACATACATCTACAATAAAAATCACAATATTCTCATATACTCACTCCATTCAAAATTGTAAGTCGGTCTCACTTTTTTATATACATATAACTTTTATTATATATGTAGATATGATCTATATCTATGTACATAGGAAAACAATGTATCTAGGAAAAGTCGGAAAAACTTATAATTATTTTTGAGCATGACAACTTATGATTATGGGTGCAAGAGAAGTGCCGATGATGACATATGCGGAGCTTGCAGTAGGAACAAATTAACGTGTGTGCATACGTAATATGAGCAAGGAGGGATGAATCCGAGAGAACAAGCAGGCAGTAAAAGGGATCGAATCGTGGCACTTGCATGCTTGGGTGGTGCAGAAGAAGGAAGCATAAGCATCTTCTTTTGAGGAAAGTTGCAGAAGATAGATGGTTATGCTTCCTTCTCCTGTAATAGCGGCGGCGCCGGCAAGACGGCAGCAAACCAATCTGGGCATACTGGCATGAAGCGATGATCCCAGACGCCCATCCGGACACGGGCTATCTCGCATCTGCACTGTGCACCAGCAGAGACACAGCAAGCAAGTCCAGGCTGCGCCGGCCGGCCGCGCCCGGCCCCGGAGCCTGGGACGACTGGTGGTGCACCTATCTAGCTATCCGCCTATTTATAGGCACAGTCGTCAGACGGAACAGCAGCAGTGCCAGCAGCTAGCTAGCGCATCAGCGAGCAGTAGCAGTAGAGGCAAGACAGGGATAGACTGCCGATAGATCGAGCTAGCTAGCTAGCTAGAGCCTAGAAGTCGATCTGTCGAAACGACAGCGACGAGGAGGATGTCTGGGTCGGGCGCCGGCGTGTGGGTGTTCAAGAACGGCGTGATGCAGCTGGAGCAGCCGGCGGCGGCGAGCCGGAAGGCGCTGGTGTACGTGCCGACGAACGAGGTGGTGCGGTCGGTGGAGGCGCTGGAGCGGCGGCTGGGGACGCTGGGGTGGGAGCGCTACTACGAGAACCGCAGCATCGTGCAGCTCCACAAGCGCGACGGCGGCGCCGACCTCATCACCATCCCGCGCGACTTCGCCAGCCTCCGCTCCACCCACATGTACGACGTCGTCGTCAAGAACCGCGACCACTTCAAGGTCGTCGACGCCTAGGCTAGCTAGCCGGCTAAGCTCTAGCTGCAGCTCCATCGTCCACGATCTTATCTCGGCATGCATGCGTGTGCAGCACTGCACAACTGCTGATCGATCGATGCCAGGAGTTATATAGTAAGTCTAGCTATATTGAATTGAATATATATGAACAAACATGTATACATATGTATGTGTGCAGAGTGAGTGTGTACGTAGGTACATGGCTTAAATTAGTTGCACGTCTAAGATGAGTTTGTGTGTGTGAAAGAGAGAGAAAATTAAAGTGCGCGCTAAATATTGTACTGATCGATGCTGTGTTTTGTATATTGCCTTTTGGTTTTTGTTTGTGTGAAATCAAGAAGTGTCCTGGTAGTACTTGTTGATATGCATATGCTTATATAGAAGATTGAAATGGAGGAAATACTTTGGTTGACTTGCAATATATGTGCACCTCCAGAATCCAGATAGGGGAAACAAAAACAAGCCAACAACCAATTGCTTGCATGCCGTACAACTAATAATTGTGGCATTTGCGTTAACATCTGGGCGGTGTTTTAAGTCTGATGTGATCTTCGACGTGGATTGAGCCGTCTATCTTGACCTCTTTTTTGTTTTTATTATTATATATATGCCCAGGGAATTTTTTTATATATATTTGCATCTGAGATTCCTAACACCATCTTTCTTTTTAGAAAAAAAATAAAAAAGAAACTTTATTGGCTATCACTGTTGATAATTGTTAGTCGGTTTCCGTCAAGCCAGCTCGCCGACGTACTCCTTCCGTATCGGATTTAGAAATCGTTTTGATAAGGTTTGGGTTCAACATTGGGAATATAAATCATCAATAACTTTTAAGTTGTTGAGTTTGCAAATGTAAAAATTATATAAATAGATTTGTCTTGAAAAATACTTTCATAAAAGTATACATATATCACTTTTCCATAAATATTTTTTTATAAAAACAAGAGGTCAAAGTTGTGTTTTGGAGACCGTGTCGCTGTCCTAAACGACTTCTAAATCCGATACGAAGAGAGTGTAAGCCTACATAGAAAGGCTACAGGGCCTACAACCTTAGGTTAGCTATACGTAGAGGATTCGGAAGATTGACAGAGATAGACACAGAATTCCGTCAGGAAAGAACCAATTCAGCTCCCACCTGTCACTGTAACACGTATGCACGTCGTGTGTAACGTTCACGTGACGCGCCCATCTTTTTCCCAGATTTTTTTTTAAAAAAAGCATGACATGGCAAAAAAAAAAGTTCTCCTTTTTTTATTAATCGACGGTAGAAGCACTGTCATATCATTTAAGATACGGAGCAAATATGAATTCTTATAGACCCGACTTGGAGGGAAATCCTTGGTAGCTCAGTAAAAATGCCACGAACATATCATAGCTAAGCCCTTGTTTAGTTGATGAAAAGTTAGAATTTTTCTAACTGTAGCACTTTCGTTTGTATTTGACAATTAGTGTCCAATTATGGATGAAAAGTTAGAATTTTTCTAACTGTAGCATTTTCGTTTGTATTTGACAATTAGTGTCCAATTATAGACTAACTTGGCTCAAAAGATTCGTCTCGTGATTTATAACTAAACTATGCAATTAGTTATTTCTTTTACCTACATTTAGTGCTTCATGCATGCGTCTAAAGATTCGATGTGATGGAAAGAGAGTGAAAAAATTTTAACTTTAGCTTTCATCTGAACCAGGCCTAAGTCAGAAAAACTTGCAATGACAAACTCACGGAGCTAGTGAAAAGACTGCACTCTCTAGAATCTGTAAACACTGCCAGCCAAGGCAGCACTGTGAGATCCATGTTCAGACGACAATCCGAATGGTTGCTGCGTCCGTGATCATCATGCAATTTAATTCCGAGCGGTTGATCATACCACACGCATGTACTCACCGGAGACAGGTAGCCGTGTCACGATCGAGAGGTCCTCACGCAAAGGCACCGCGCCATTGGAGGCGGAGAGCAGCTGCTGCCTGCCACTGCAACCGGCCCGGGCTTTGAAGAAAACAAGCCACCTGACCCACCTACCAAAAAAAAAAAACCCCCCGACGGCCTTGCTTTCCAATTCCCACTGCAGACAAACAAATACTACTAGCCCTGCCTCAAGGTAGCATAGCAGCCAGTCGATCCGGTGGCGGGGCCCACTCTGCAGACATCGATCGCCGATCAACCAACCGGATGGCCGCCGAGACGACCGACCCGGCGCCACCGTCCCCTCCTCCGCCGGTGGCACCCGCTGCCGCGCCAAGCCGTCCGGTACGCACGGTCAACTGCATCTTGGGTGATGGAATCCACAATTCCGAATTCTGATCGGTTCTTGGCAAGTCGCTAGGCCCCAGTTGGCTTGTGCTCATGCTGTGCCTTCGCGTTCTGGTTCTTCGCTTGCAGAGACTGTCGGGGTTCGAGCAGCTGGACGGGCGAGTCAAGGTGGTTCAGAGGGCACGGCGCCACCAGGTTCTTCTTTGCAGCAGCAGATGGCGACTTGGGTTGATCCTTGTGCTTGTGCTGTGCTGCAGGAGCTGACCTTGTCACAGGCGGAGTTGCTGGAGAGGATCCAGAAGCTGAAACAGGTGTGTATGGATTGTCCAACGAAATGCAGATCAGGGCTCGTGCAATTGATTAGCTAGCAAACGAGTTCAGAGAGTAGACACTTGGATTTGGGAATTTGTTGCTTCAATGACCAGATGCTGATGAGATGCAATTGGCTGGCCTCTGTTTCAGGAGGTGCAGAACTGGCGCTCCAACGTAGAGACGCAGGTCAAGACATGCCAGAATGTGAGTTCTGCTCTGTCCTTTTTCCCGCACCTTGAAATTTTAGAATCCAGAATGCTACTTGTAGTAATGAATATCCTACCAGACCAAAACGGTGAGATATCAGATATCCAGTGCCGGTAATCGACTTTGTGTTTCTTACAGGAACTCCAGGGTCTGAAAAAAGGACTCGACTCTGAAGTGGAGCAGCTGAAATCGGTCTGCCCTCTTTCTGTCGACTTCTATTCCTTTTAGTTTGGTCTCTAGGAGCAGCACACCATCCTGTTATTTTGCTTATAGGAAATGAAGGCGATTAGATCTGCAATCCAGGAAGAGAAGGGCAATCTACCTGCACAAATTACATCTTCAGAGACGGTTAGTTTTTTTCTGAGAAAAATCTATGTGATAATGCTCTACTGGGCCATGCTGTTGCACAACAAACTACAATAATTTCCTTGTTTTGTAGAGCAATAACGATACAGAACAAGCCTGGCAGACCCAAGACCAAGTACTGAAGGTTGCTACTGGTGCTAGTATGGAAGAACAAACAGCAACACAAGCGTGAATTGGTGCTTCCCTGCAGAGGTGAAGGCTGTTCTGCTGGATATTCAGCTCCTTTCAATGGATCAAAAGGGTGAAAAGCTGGCAGATACACCAAATCACATGAAGTATTCGTATTATTTTTGAATCCATACCAGCAAGTTTCCAATTGCAAATATCTCTATAACAGTGACAGCAGATTGAAGTGTAACATTTCAGAACAATCTTGTCAAGTGATACATCTCATGTACAAGAACTGCTTGTTTTGTAACAATTCCATGACTACTATTACAAACTCTAATTTTGAAATAAAGTCTGCACAACCACCTCTGGTTCTAGTGTTTTACACATGCTTGAAATATATATAAAAAAAATGTTACCCAATGAGGATCTGAAATCTGGAGGTGGCCATGTAATATTGCAAGTCAACATGTAATCATTTCTGCCATTTTGCTGCTTCATCACAGCTGGCTGAAAGATCACCTTATGTCATTTAAGTGAAATGCAACAATCTAGTACTCCATCCCACCTTGTAAATTGACTGACATTATGCAGTCAATTCTGGATGGCCGACCCCTTCAGTTGCTTCAGGGCAATTTACAAAAGCTTAGGTCACCTTCCCTTAAAAACAAAGCTGCCTAAGAAACCTTAATTTGTTTGTGGTGAATATCTTTCCGGTTATCAGTGTGAAGGCTTCCTACAAGAGCAGAATATAGGGGGTCATCTGGAGTCAATCCAGCTTTCAACATATCATCATACAACTGGAACGCCTCCTCTGATCTCCCTTCCTTTGCCAAACCTGATATCAGAGCCGTATATGCCACGACATTAGGTTCCGTTTCCCTCTGCTTCATCTCTTCAAACAGCTTCAGCGCCACATCCACCTTCCCGTTGACACAGTGCCCATGAACTAGCGATGCATAAGTGTATACATCTGGAACAAGCCCTTTCTTCTCCATCTCCTTTCTGAACCTCTCAGCCTCGCGGATGCTCCCCTTCTTGACGTACCCATCCATCATAACATTGTAGGTCACAACACTGGGCATGGCCCCTTTCCCTGCCATTTCTCGGAACATCCTTCTAGCCTCCACCATGTCACCTTCCTTGCAGTGTATGCTGATCAATGTAGTGTACGTGACATAATTTGGCACGACACCCTTCTCGATCATGATGTGCAATAGAGTCTTGGCCTCATCCAGTCTATTCACCCTGCACAGTCCACAGGCTAGTGTGTTGTATGTGTAGACGTCCAGTTCGATGCCCGTTTTCTCCATGGCCGCCTTTACTTTAAGAGCATTGTCCACCATCCCTTTACGACAATAGCCATCAATCATCGTATTGAAAATAATTTGGTTATGTCCTACACCTCGCCCTTGCATGTCTGCCAGCAGCATCTCTGCAGCCTCCATCTGCCCAATCTTGCAGAACCCGTTGATCAATACACCATAAGTACGCTCGTTCGGCTCAATGCCATTGCCAACACATTCGTCAAAAACCTCAGAGGCTCTCCGCACATTCCCTGCTCGGCAGTACGCGTTGATGACAGCGGTGTACAAGTACACATCCCCCACAACATTATTCGCTTTCATCTCATCAACCAGAGCTTCAACCTTGCTGATATCCACGGCCGTCGACAAACTATCAACCAGGATCGTATATGTGCCAACCGTCGCCTCGATGCCTTCAGTCTTCATGATCTCCAGAAGTTCCTGGACCCGTCCTTCATCCTTTAGCCGCACGTAGCAGTCAAGCAGCGAGTTGTAGCACAGCGCATTCAGCCTGACGCCATGGCGAGGCATTTCGTCGAGCAGCCGGCGAGCGTCGTCGACGCGCCCTGACTTGCAGAACCCGTCGACGACGACGGACGCGGCGAGCGGCGAGACAGAGCCCGGGCACGAGCCGATCGCCCGCGTCAGGAGGCCCGCGGCGTCCGCGAGCTGCCCGGCGCGGCGGAGCGAGAGGAGCGAGGACGTGAGCGAGCGCGGGTCGAGGCGGCCGAGGCGGGACACAGTGGCGTCGAGCGCCTCGGCCGCGCGGTCCGCCGCGCCCGCGTCCGCGTACGCGCGGAAGAGCATGTCGTGGAACGCCGCCACGGCGTGCGGCGGTGCGCCGCGCGGGAGCGACGTGGCGGCGAGGTCCCGGAACGGCACCGCCAGGAGGCGCGGCGTGAGCAGGGACGGGAGCTCGGACTTGGCGGCGGCGAAGCGCCGCGCGGTCAGGAGCGACGAGAAGGCGGAGAGTGTCGTCGCGGCGGCGGACGCCGCCATCGGGTCGCCTCGGCGGGAGAGGAGAGAGAGAGAGACCGGCCGGAGAGCCGGGAGCGGAGGTCGGGTCGTTTAGTTTTGGGTGGAGTGGACGGCGTCGCGGGCTGCCTGGTTCTGAACATTCTGATGGACTCGGCCTGATTGTTGGTTCGGTGGGTGGGCCCGTAAAAGCTTTAGTAAGTGGAGTGGGCTTACCAGTGGGCTCTAACGAAACAAACCATCCGTGAACACGTTTAACATCCTCTCATCTCAAACAGAACCAGAGAGAGAGAAAACAATGCGTTTCTGCGACAAACAAAATATGGTAATGCTACCATTAAGACGTCCGAAAGACCGGAGTCATCGCTCCACTCACTGCCACATGCACCACTCACCTAAAAAAAACATGCCTCGCCTAACAAAATCAACTCACGCACGTCTCGCTCTACTCCCGCCCTTACCCCTTCTACGCTTCTCATCCCCTGCTGCAGCGCGCCACCGCCCCGCGTCCTCCCCCATCGGGAGCCCACGGCGCCCGTAGATCCGATTACCCTCTCCCTCGGAAAAAATTCTATGCAATCATGATGTATACCAAGGCCCGTGCAGCACGTGCTAGATGCCGTCCAATCTTGCAAACGCTGTTGTCCTTTCGTCCGATCTCCATGTCCACACAGCTGTCAGTTCCGGCTGTTTCGCGAAGATAATTCTCTCTATCCACTTGCCTGGTGGGGAAGGACACGCATGACTGCATGCAAAAGGTGATGCATAGGAGGCGATGTACATCACGACTACATATAAATCTTTCCCTCTCCCTCACCTCGGTTGGATCCATGGAGCAGGAGCGAGATCCACTCGTCTCTAGCGAGATCCATGAAGGTGGTGTGGCGGTGTTGCAGGGGAGTGGGCGGCTCTTCTCCACCCCAGTGCGGCGCCCTCCCCACCCCCGGCGACACCCTCTCCCACCCCGGCGACCGAGCTCCCCCACCCCAGCGGCCATGGCACTCCTCGCCCCCCATCCCCTACCGTCGCCGTCGAGCCAAGCCCGGTACTGATAGCACTGGTGGTGGTGGTGCTCGTGCGCCGCTGCTCACCGCCGGCTCCGACCGCGACGGCTGGAATCGACCGGGCCAGGCTTCCCCTCACCTATGTTGCAAATGTATGTTTCAGGTGTTCTAGTCGTTGCAAAAGTAGATTAAGGGATGTTGCGTATGTTGCATATATTGCAAGTGTTTCAGAAGCATGTTGCAAGTATTTGTTCAAAATGTTTCATCTGTTTCCATACATATGTTGCAATCGTTTTTTATTTAGATGTTGCATATGTTTTCACACATATTTTGCATTCCAAATGTTTCAGCTCTTTCAGTCTTATGTTGTGCTAAGTGTTTTTTCATGTTGCAATTGTTTTTATCTGGATGTTACATATGTTTCACACACATGTTGCAAGCATATGTTCCAAATATTTCATCTATTTTAAATGTATGTTTCATTGGTGTGCTTCATGTTGTAAGTGAAGAACGCCGGTGTTGGTGTCCATGAGGCCGGGCAGGGCCAAGCCACAACCCCTGACGCGTAGAGGAGGCGTAGGCCGCCGACGTCGGTGTGGGGAGGAGGCACACACGCGCGGTGCTATTGTGGAAGAGGTAGGGACGAGTCATCCGAGCAGCGTGAACAGCAGATCTGAAGCGGGCGGTTCGGATGCGAGCGTAGGAAACGAAGCCGGTGCGGGTAGCGTACGAATCCAAGCGGACGTGGCGGAGCAGCCACGGGCGTCCGGGCGATAGTGCTGCCCAACAAAATATGCGGAAGTAGAGTAATAAAATTTTCACCTGGTGTTAACCGCCGTTCACGAGCTCCATAGAACAGGTGCGACCATCTCTCCAACGGCCATGCAATGCAAGGAGACACAGGCAGGACAGAGCAAAGCACGATGAGATAGGCGTTGTTTAGATTCTAGAATTCACCCCAAATTTTACTGTGCAAAAAGAACATATATGGAGTACTAAATGTAGATGAAATAAAAAACTAATTGCACAGTTTTATTGTACTTTGCGAGACGAACATTTAGAGCCTAATTAATCAAGATTTGGACAATTATTAAAAAAAACAAAAGTGCTACAGTGCTCGGGTGGCACTGTGCCAAATCGGCCCCGAGTCGGATAACTAAACAAGGCCATACATGAAAAGAGGTGTGATGGGGACAGGATGTGACGCGATTCCATCCGGGCCCTTCCGTACGGGCACGGGGCACGGGGCACGGCGCCTCCCCTGCTGCGTCCCTGCGACGCCGCTCGTGCGCTGCCGGTACGGTGGCGCCCCTCGGCGGCGACAGACATGACGCCGCCTGCCCACCATCCATCGATGACCATGACGGATGCATGTACTACTCCTACTCGTACACGTACAGTACGTGCACACTGCGTTACAGTCAGGAGGTTGGTGATGAGGCCGCCAGCCTACGTGCATGTGCTTGTGTAGTTGTGTACTGTACACGACTACACGTGCGTGTGCGTCGGCAGCTTTTCCTTTTTTTTTTCTTCAACGGCTTTTCCATATCTTGTGTGCCTCTATAGAGCCATTCTCGTTTGCTGTCTTTGGCTATTGAGAAATTCGGAATACATATGGTCATTCAGAGAGCTATTTGCTAGAAAATTATTTCATATATCTTTTCACTCTCTAACAGTTTTTCTATATCTTGTGTCTCTAGAGAGTTAATTATCATTTTCTGTCTTTGGCTAGCGAGAAATCCAGAATACAAGATGACTATATTTGGACAACCAAATAAATAAAAAAACTCTTGAAGAATATTTTTTTTATCAAAATGTCTATTCATAGCAATTAGAAATGATATAGAGAGTCTCTTGGAGCTGCTCTATTGCATCTAAAGGACTAGGCTTAAAGTCTAAAATGAATCGATAGGACAGGAACCATAATTACCAAGTCATATAAAAAGTGCACAAAGAAATGGTAATCCAATTACATGTCTCTTCAAAATATATTTTATCCAGTTACATGTCTTCTCTCTCCTAAGACCCACTTTGTCAGGCTATAAAATCTCTTATTATCTTCACTATCATGTAAACATAGTTTTCTATATAAGAAATCATTTCATTCTCTCTTTAATTTCATTGTTACAACATCTGTGCAAGACCATGGGCCGTCACAGGAGACTTCAACTTGATCCTCCGCAAGGAAGACAAAAGCAACGAGCGTATCGATCGAACTAACTTACAATGATTCCGTCGTGCGGTGGCCTCGCTGGAGCTTCAGGATCTCCACCTGCACGGGTGAAGCTTCACTTGGTCCAACGAGCGGGAGTCTCCAACATTGGTTCGCCTAGACCGGGTGCCGGTGTCTGTTGACTGGGACAAAAAGTTCCCTAACTCACACCTTAGAGCCCTGGGCTCTGATGCCTCCGACCACTGCCTATTGCTCCTCCATACCAATATGGGCTAGATGGCCAAGGCAAGGTTCCACTTTGAGATTTACTGGCCCAAGTTCTGCGACTTTGACGAGGTCTTCGCAAGCGCCTGGCGTAGGCCACAAAACGAGCACGACCCTCTATCGTGCCTCGATGAGATGCTGCGGGCTCTGGTGCGGGTGCTGCAAAGCTGGGCAGCAACAAGAATTGGCGAGATCAAGGCACAGCTCTTGATGGCACGCGAGCTGATCCTTCAGTTGGACTTAGCCCAGGAGTCTAGAGGGCTTTCGGAAGAAGAGGCCGGGCTACGGAAACGCATGAAGATGCGATGCCTCAGTCTCTCGTCCCTGGAACGAACGATGGCAAGACAGCAGTCACGAGTGCGACAGCTAAGGGAAGGCGACGCCAACATAGCATACTTCCACTTGATCACCCGGGGACGCAAACGCCGCAACTACATCCCAGCACTCACTGTGGGCGGCTCTACCATCGCAGACCATGCAGCCATGGAAGAGGCACTACACGAACACTTCACCGGCATCTTAGGCACGGCGGTTGACGCATGGACATCTTTAAACTTCCATGCACTGGGCATTGTAGCCTTGGACCTCTCGGAGTTGGAAGCTGACATATCTGAGGAGGAGGTCTGGGATGCAATCAAGGCGTTGCCGAGCGATAAAGTGCCGAGCCCAGACGGGTTTACGGGTGCGTTCTACAAGTTGATATGGCCCACTATCAAGCCAGAAATCATGGCGGCTATCTAGGCCTTTGCGCACGCCGACAACCGTTCCATGTCAAGACTGAACAATGCGCTCATCGTCTTGTTGCCCAAGAAGGTCGGGGCGGCTTCTCTAGGTGACTTCTGGCCAATCACCATGATACATAGCTTCGCCAAGCTAGTATCCAAGATCCTGGCACTGTGCTTGGCGCCAAGAATGGACGAGATCATCGCCAAGAATCAGAACGCCTTCATCAGAAACTGGAACATCCAGGACAACTTCAAATATATTCAGCGAGCGGCTGTTTTGATAAGAAAAAACAAAGTGCCTATGCTGCTACTCAAAGCTCGATATCTCAAAGGCCTTTGACACCTTGTCTTGGTTGTTCCTCCTCAACATCTTGCAAGCTCGTGGGCTCGGATCGGAGCAACTTGGCGAAGATGGATTGCTACCCTACTGAGCACGACATCGTCCAGGATCATTCTAAATGGTCACCAGGGGCCTCTGATCAAGCACTTGAGGGAAGTTCGCCAAGGGGACTCATTGGCACCTCTGCTATTCTTCATTACTATGGACGTCTTGCACAGGATGTTCTAGAAAGCATGCACGGATGGAGTAATCAGGAGGATGCAACAGCACGAGATCAAATATTAGTGCAGTATCTATGCGGACGATGTTATGCTCTTCATCAGGCCGATAGTGCAGGAAGCAAGCGCCGTGAAGGAGATCCTGACCATCTTTGGGGAAGCCTCTGGGCTCAAGACAAACATGGCCAAATGCTCCATCACTCCTATCTATGGAGGGTATGAAAATCTGGATGAGATCATTAGTATCCTAGGATGCTAGGTGCAGCCATTCCCAATCAAGTACCTTGGGCTGCCTTTGAGCATAAAAAAATCCCAAAAGCATAGGTGCAATCCGTTGTCGAGGCAGTAGCAAGGAAGCTTCCCCTTGCCATGGCTCCCTTATGGCGCGGAGCGGACGACTGGTGTGGATCAAGACAGTACTGCGTGTTGTCCCTATTTACGCAATGATGGCTGACAACCTTCCGCAGTGGGCTAGGAAGGAAATTGACGCAATGTGCAGGAAATTCCTATGGGTGGGCAGCGACGCCTCTGTCCACGGGAAGTGCATGGTGGCATGGCCGACGGTCTGCAGACCGACTCAGTTCGGCGGCCTGGGGGTCAGTGACCTCAAGTTGCACGGCTACGCCCTGCAAGCTCGGTGGCTTTGGTTGCAAAACATAGACAAAGACAATGCATGGAGTGAGCTGCCGATCAAAACGGCTCCTGAGGTATAGGCCTTCTTCGGTGCTTCCACATTCTACCGGATTGGAGACGGACGCACTGCTTTGTTCTGGGAAGACAAATGGATAAACGGGGAATCCATCGATAACATCGCGCCGTGCCTCCTACAGCTAATCCCAGCACAGATACGGCATCGGCAAACTGACAGGGAGGGGCTGGCAGTGGGTGCGCTCCATCTATGGTGGCATGTCACAGACTGCGGTGATTGAGTACCTTGAGCTGTGGAACACCCTCCAGCTATTTAGCCTCAATACTCAGCAAGACAAGCTAATTTGGCGCTGGACACCAGATGGCGCATACTCAGCAAAGTCGGCTTATAGGATGCTGCATTTAGGGGCAATTTTATTCAGAGGACACAACCTCATCTGGAAGGCCTAGGCTCCACTCCGCGTGAAGATCTTCTTGTGGTTGGTGATGAAATGCAGGCACTGGACTGCCGATCGATGGGCTAGGCACGGTCTGGATGCACGTGATCGCTGCTACCTTTGCGACCAAGCTTCGAAAACAATTGACCACATAATTGCGTGCTGTCCATTCACAAGGGAGGTTTGGCACTTCGTTCTGCAGGCCATCGGCTTGCATCTGCCCCAACGAGCTCAGACAACCATCACCTGGTGGAGGAAGCTGCGTAAGCTTGCCAATGGCAACCAGCGTAAGGGGATCGACTCTCTATTTGCCTTGGTGTCTTGGCAGGTTTGGAAGGAACTGAACGCAAGATGTTTTCAGGACGCCACGGTGACCATCGCTGAGCTGCTGCAAATCATCAAAATGGAAGCGGATCACTGGATTGAAGCCGGTGCGACGGGGTTGAGAGCTTTAGCTGAACAACACTAGCCAGTGGCATCCCCTTGCTATTTGTTTTGTTTATCAATGTAGCCTTGCAGTGCCACCGGCTATGCCGGATACTCTTGTAACGTAAACTCTTTTTCTTCTTAAATGCAATGATACGCAGCTCTGATGCGTATTCGAGAAAAAAACTGTTACAACATCGATCATTTTGCTTAGTTAGCATCCTAATTAATGCAAATAGAAACTACCCCAGTTTCTTCATTTAGAGACTGCAGCTAATAACATCGATCATTCTCACTTTTGTTTTGCATTTAGATATATACCACATAGCAAATGCAACGTATTTAGAAAAGCTAAAACATAATTTGAAACGGATTTGGTACTTTAGTAAAATCAGTGTGTGTAGAAAATAAAAACAAACGTCATATAATTTAGAACAAAAGAAGTACGTATAATTCAATAAAAACATACTTTGATCATAAGATTTTATTTTATTTTAGTTTTACAAGTCTTTTAGAGCCCACGTTTTGATTTGAGTCAACCCTCGGCGGATTCTTGGAGAGGCCCCTGCCCAAAAGGCTTTTTTTTTTTGGCTAGCTACACATTATTATTTTGTTTCGTCACGACGTACTCTCTCCGTCCCAAAATAAATGTCGTCATTATAGTATTCATGTCTATCAAACTTTCTTAAGTTCGACTAGATTTGTAGGAAAATATTAACAATATTTGTATCTCTAAATATGTGTATTATAAAAATAGATTCAACGATCTATCTAATGATACTGATTATGCACCATAAATTTTTGTATTTTGTTATATATATATATTATTAAAGGTAAAAGTGTTTGACTGTCGAGAAAAGAGAACGACTTTTGTTTCGGAACGGGGGAGTACGCAAGACGGGCAAGAGTGAACGTGTGCGAGCTAGGACTAGGGGTTGTTTGGTTCAGCGCCCACGTCAGCCACCAGGTTGTGGCGCTGGCGAGGATTGTGGCGGAGAATATGGCCGCCACATGTGTGGCGCAAATAAGCCGGAGAAAAACTGTGACGGCCACAACTGACGCATTCAACCAAACAATAGCTAAACTCTTGTGGCAACCGCATGCGTGGCGAGGCAAATTTGGCCAGCAACCAAATACAGTACCCCTTAGGACTGTGTGTGTTGGAAGCGAGCGATGACTTGTTCGTTTCGCTAAAAAGCCAAGGCTGAAAGTACTGTTTGCTGATTTATTATGAGAGATGTGAGAGAAAAACGTTGCTTTTTTACTGAAAAAGTATGGCTGATAAGCCAAGTGAACCGTACTTTCAGCCGTGATTTTTCAGTGAAGCGAGCAGGGCGCAGGACCCTCCGGTACGGGCTAACGGCTACGTGGGTGGCGACGAGCGAACCCGGCCGAGGGAGCTGCATGCGCGCGGCCGCCGGCGGGGAGTCGGCGCGGCACCGATCGAAACACTCCCGAGCAGGCGGGCACGTACGCGGTACGCCCGCAGGGAATGGCATGTTCGCATGGTACTGGTAGGTACCTGTACCGGCACACCGCATAGGCTTCGCCTGCTGTCCTGCGTGCCCAGCCATGGCCCGGGCGAAGAGCCGAAGACGGACGGACGGGATACGTACTGTAGGAGTATGAAAGAACAAACAGTGAGGCCGGAAGCGGATTCGATCCGAGCGATAGCCTCCCTGTTGCTGCTAGGTCTGCTTCAGTTGTATAACTCCTTTCGTCTAATTGAAAGTGTCGTTTGAAAAACGTGCACTTCTCATAAACATGTTTTTTTTGGGTCATACTTCCAATGCGACGGAGGGAGTAGGTGGTGCATGCCAAGGCAGGCTTTCCGCTGCAGGGGATTTAAATTGGCGAGACAGCGAGCCCAGAGGCGCGGCTTTTGATGCAGAAAGCCTCCGAGTCCTCTTCGTTCTCCCTCCCATCCATCTTCTCCCCCAGGCCCCAGCCCAGCGCCAGCCTCCTCGTCCTCGTCCTCGTCCTCGTCCTGGAGGATGGACATGGGCTCCTGCTTGCTTTTGGTGAGATAGGACGACGGTAGGACCCCGGCCTCCGGCCAGCTGCTACTCCGATCCGATCCGCCAATGGCCACGGCGATGAGTGCGCTCCGAGATCCGTCCGTCGTCCCAGCAACAAGACTGACCAGGAGAGGAGGCCACTACACTGCGCGCTGCAGGCTTTTGCTTTCGTAGCTTGAATCGTCGCATTCTTCAGATAGCCCGTGTTTAGATGGGAATTTTTTTTTTGAAAAATTCCAGTAGCACTTTCGTTGTTATTTGGCAAAATTTGTTCAACCATGGACTAACTAGACTCAAAATATTCGTCTCGACATTTACAGACAAACTGTATAATTAGTTATTTTTTACCTACATTTAATGCTCCATACATGCGTCCAAAGATTCGATGTGACGGCTACTGTAACATTTTTTGGGAAAGTTTTTGGGAACTAAACAAGGGCATAGACAGATCCTCTTAGGCTGTTTAGTCCTGGCGTAAAGTTTTGGGGTGTCATTTTGGGTGTCGCATGGAGTGTTCGGATACTAATAAAAAAATAAATTATAAAATTCGTCAGTAAACCGCGAGAGAAATTTATTAAGCCTAAACCACGAGACGAATTTATTAAGCCTAATTAATCCGTTATTAGCACATGTGTTACTGTAACACTTTATTGTTAAATTATGGACTAATTAGGTTTAAAAGATTCATCTCGCAAATTACACGTAATTCGTGTAATTAGTTATTTCTTTAGTCCATATTTAATACTTCATACATATGTCAAACATCATATGTGATAGGGTGTAAAGTTTTAGGAGGAGAACTAAATAACGCCTTACTGTACTATTCGTTTTGTGAAGTTTATGGAATAGTTCCATGAACAATGCGTGCCGCTGCCGCATGTGTCGTGTCGATGAGTAACGGCAGGCAAGGGGTCCTGCGGTGAGTTTAGATAGCACAGCATGTGAGCGTGCAGCACTGTGTCTGAGATACTAGGCGTAGCACGACTTCATCGATACTTTTTAACGAATAAACAGTATTTTTCTTATAACATTTTAATATAAACGTCAGCATAAACCAAATTTCAGCGAAACAACCAGGGCCGCTAGTCGTAACTGACAAGCCATCGATGAATCGCCGCTGGCCATGCACATCCATATCCACCACATTTTGATAGTATCGGTTCCAATGCTACGTGCTGCACTGAGTGTCGCCTGTCGAGCCATTGTTGGAGCTTGCTCAGCCAGCAACACCACTGGCGGAGCCACATTAGGGCCATCCCCCCATTCTAGTTCCCATCCTGATGATGATATGCTAGTAGTATATTTCAACGCACTATTACAGAACTTAATTAGCATTTGCGTTTAGCTCATCTGGCCGTTTCAAATGAGTACTGCTGTTGTTTCCGCTGTCTTGCATGCAACTGCGTTATAACATTTCACTTTTTACTCTGTTATACTTTAGTACGTCTATTTGGCTCTCTTCTTCTACTTAAGACTTCAAGGACACAATGACAACTAGCAAGAGTCATCTTGCAACACCTTACACTCATCAAGTGACATATAGTAGACTGCATATGCATTGCATACGTTTCGGTTATACTTTATCTAATAATAATATATTTAATTTACCTTACAAACTTGAAACTCCTCCACTAGAATTGTATGGTTGTGTTATATAGAAAAGAAGATTATGCCTATAACCAGTGATTAGTCACAGGACTAAAATTGCCCCCGCCCCCCCCCCCCCCCCCCCCCAAACCTGGCTCCGCCACTGAGCAACACCCACACAAATACACAGGGCGTGTTCAGACCCCAAATATTTTTTGAAAAAGTTTCTGTAGCACTTTCGTTGTTATTTGGTAAAATTTATCCAACCGTGGACTAACTAGGCTCAAAAGATTCGTCTCGACATTTACAGACAAACTGTGCAATTAGTTATTTTTTTACCTACATTTAATACTCCATGCATACGTCCAAAGATTCGATGTGATGGGTACTATGCAAATTTTTTTGAATCTTTTTGGATCTAAACATGGCCACATAGTTGAAGTTTCAGGTGCTTGAGGTACAAGCAGGAATTCAGTGGACATGCATGGATGGCGGCTCGGCAGGATAAGAGTTCGTTTCTGCGATGCACGTTGCACGCACGCACACGTATGATATGCAATTCCAACTTCCAAGCGTGCGGAGCCGGTTCCTTTTGCTGGTCGACGAGCGCTGTTCGCCTCGTCTCATCTTCGTCTTTCATCGAGGTTGGTGGGCTTGCATTTGTGCGGACATTTGCGGTGAACGAAACAAAGCTAGGCTGGCTAGGTTATTGAATTTTGCTACTGTAGCACTTTCGTTTGTATTTAGTAATTAATATTCAATCATGGACTAATTAGGCTTAAAAGATTCATCTCGTAAATTATAGACAAACTGTACAATTAGTTATTTTTTTATCTACATTTAGTGCTCCATACATGCGTCTAAAAATTCGATGTGATGGAGTGAGAGTGAAAAAATTTCAACTTTAACCTTCATTATACACCCACAGGCCAACAGGGCTGAATTCTGAACCTGTGAGCTGTGACCTTTTATGCCCCAGGCAGCAGGCATCAGCATCTTTCTACTGCTGGTACTAGGCCCCGTTTAGTTCACCAAAAATTTTGCAAAATTTTTTAGATTCCTCGTCACATCGAATCTTTGACACATACATGAAGCATTAAATATAGATAAAAAATAAAACTAATTACACAGTTTAGACGAAATGGACGAGACGAATCTTTTAAGCCTAATTAGACCATAATTGGACACTAATTGTCAAATAACAACGAAACTTGCTACAGTGCCATTTTGCAAAAAAAAAAATAGATCTAAACCGGCCCCTCGACTGGTACCGGAGACTACAAGGAACGTGAATGTGGCATGGCTGTGTGTGTGGTGCACTCCTGCATCGCTACAACTATCCACACAGCCATGATTGCATGGAACGGAACGGCGGCGGCGGCGCCATGCATGCATGGATCTTTGCTGCAAGAACCAGGAAGCGAAGCGCGCGCGGGCGCAGCATGGCTAGGCTAGCTGGACGTGCGTGGCCTTGATGGAGGCTGGGATAAAAACCGTGAGCCATGTGCCGGCCGGCCGGCGACGGACGGCCGTACCTCGAGCTGCTCAACAGCGTAGCATCATCCACCCACACCTGCCTGCAGCAGCGGAGTGTGCCGGCCGGCCGGCCCGCCTGAGTAAAAAATTGGAATCCCGCCGCGGCAGGGCAGAGGGCTAACCGGCTACAGCTAGAGCTGGAGCTGGCGCTGGCGGCGCTTCCGCGGTTCGAGGCGGCGGCTTGGGGGTGCTCGCATGGCGTTACATGCACGGGCGTACGGTGCGCGTCCATGGCCGCCCGGCGGGCGAGGCGGGAGGACAAGCCCCCGCAGCTTTTGCCTTTGGACAAGGAATAATTACCGTCCTCTCGACCCAGCTACTAGGGCCATTGTCTGATTGTCAGTTGAAGGTTACTGTACGTTTAGGCCGCGTTTGGTACGGCTCCGCTTCACTTCACTAGTGAAGCCATTTTTTTTTGGGTTTCAGCTCCATGAACAGCTCTATCGGTGGAGCTGGAGCCGTTTTGATAAATCGTTTGGCAAAACAGCTCCACAAATAGAGTTTCTTAAAATATGCTCTCACAGAACGCCACGTAGGATGAGGTGAAGCCAGGAGAAGCCACTATTTTTGGCTCCTTCTCACCCCAAAGCTATGTGACAGCACGTTTTTAGGGGCTTCATCGGTGAAGCCGTTTTTATTTTACCCCGTTTGGCAGAAAACGGCTCCAAACGGCTCCTGAAGCCGCTGGAGAAGCCCTGCCAAACGGGGCCTTAATATCAATTTCTAATGTGCCACGTTGGCAGCTGTAATAGTATCGAAATGGTGAATGAAGGTTAGGTTTAATACTAGTATCAACTACAAGTACTCGTAGTCATAGTACATTATTCGTACCTGTGGTTGTGGGACCACAAGGGCTCCTTTGTTAATGGAGATTGGAGGACAGCTGCACACGTACGGCACCCTGTGTTAAGGCTGACAGTTCACGAGCTCATCAGGCAGGACAAGATTTGTTCTTACTACTACTATTAGTACTCCTACTAGGTGTCTAAAAAGAAAAAGAGCACGCACGCATCTCCTGCCCCTCTCTCTACTCAGTTTGCCCTGGGAAGTGATTCTCTCCAACCTTCGGCTTGCGGAGTTGCGGTTGTATAGGTCCATTTGTTTAATTTTGTAGTAATAAATTAACCCTTTGTGGTAGACTACTAGACATGTTAGCTGGTAGCAAATCTTAGTGGTAGGAAGACTAGCTAGATGCCCTTAACTAAAGTTATTCTAAGTGCGCTGCTATCGTAGCATAATATACGACGCTATTCAACAAATACTCCCTCCACCATTGATTAAACCAATTTCTAACTTATGTTATATTAGTAAACATGAGAAAAGGCTCATTTTCTTTTGCAAGGTAAAGATAGTTTTATTAACTAGACGGAGAAATTACAATCATAATTCAAGAGGGCAAGTATGTAGTACACAAGAGCTTGCCTTAGCCACATTAGCAATGTGAGTGTTCCGTCTAACTAAATGAGCCGACTCATGGGCCACTTTGTTGCAATTTCTCTTCACCTTGATGACCCTCCAAGCCACCAACAACTCCAACAATTGTTTCGCCTCCAGCTAGGCAAAACGAAGTTTCGACTTGTCCATGTGATTATCTTGCATTGCCCCAACAATCCTGACTGGGTTTGATCCGGTTATGAATAGCTTCAACACATGCTTGAATTTCTACTTCATTTGCCGACACGCATCAAAAGAGCACTTGCCACGTTGTGAGTAGAACATCAGCACTAGTGGCGAAAAGACTCGTTGTCCTTTATTAAACAGTTAGATCTTAATTACTAGTCGGTTGAGTAGTGGTGTCATTTGGTGTATCAGGAGTAAATTAAATGTTGCTGCACGCTTAATTATTGCTGCGGACTTGAGGATTGACGGAATTATGGGGAAGACGCAAACACAAATGTGGATGTTGCTAAAGGGCCTAGTAGGGTTTAAAAAGAGGTAGTGGATGATCGATCCCCCATAGGAATTCAATGGGTTGTGTTATTTCCCAGGAGTTTGATGTCAATTAATCATTGTATGCATATTTTTTTTTCGAACCAGGGACCTCCCCATTTCCATTACTGAGAATGAAAATACAGCATTTTTTAGAAGTGTTCAGACAGCAAAGAGATGTTCAGGGGGGTTCAGAGCAGGCATACAAGCCATGCACAATTTTGAGAAACAAAAACGGCACAGACAGCAGCTATGAGATTCAATACTACGACATCTAGACCAAGGCAGAACCACAAACAACAAAAGGAGCTTCAAGGCCTTTTCATTCCTCCGGCTCTTAGTCTGCATCATCGTCATTGGTTGCCTGGAGGAGCTTGTTGCTGCACGTGGGAGCTTGACGTTCCGCCAGGAGCCTTACAGCGATCTGGAACATTCCTTCTGCCCCCTGCACCAGTGCTTCCTTGTAGATGTCGGTCTGTAAACCTGGCCAATATTTCATAAGAGCACATGCATGACTTATTATTTCAAGAGGATTATGAAACTTTTTCCCGTCAAAGCATATCTAATTCCGCATTTTCCAAATGGCCCAACATATAGCTACAATGCCAGTAGCATGAAATTGGTTTCCATTAGGAAGCCACCGCGCACACCACCTCCAGCTCTGTTCACAGCTAGTAGGAATATTAGCTGCCCCGAGGCTAATGGAAACAACAGACCATATGACCTTAGCAGTAGAGCATGTAAACAGGAGACGGTTAGTCGTCTCCGGTTGATGACAAAAATAGCAAAGAGGATCACCACGCCAACGCCTCTTGAGCAAATTATCCTTGGTCAGTATTGCCTCATTGGCTACCAACCACAAGAAAATTTTTGATTTTAGCTGGAATCTTGCTCTTCCAGATGTGCTTAAAAGGTTGACCACCATCACAGCTGGTAAGAGCATTGTATGTTGATTTTACTGAAAATGTTCCATTTTTTTTCAAATTTCCATATCACTTTATCCTCCTCAGAGGTTAAATGAGTATGAAAAATATCATCAACAATCTGATTCCACTCAGCTCTCATATCATCAGATAGCCATCTACTAAAGGTAAGAGGCCTTAAACCATTAATAATCTGAAAAACTGACACATCTTTTTGATCACAGAATTTGAACAGAACAGGGTACTTTGTCAGCAAAGGATCATCATACAACCAGGAATCCCTCCATAGCAAAGTAGATTTTCCATTTTGCACACATTTTCTCCTCCCTTGCATATAAATGTGTTTCACTTTGAGTAAGTCCAACCATATGGGGAAGTCAATTTGCTTATGTTTGACAGAAGAAATAGACTCTTTTCTAAGGTATTTATGGTAAATAATGGTTTGCCATAAGCCAGATTCTTTTTCCAACTTCCAGCATAATTTGCATAAGAGACTTAAATTCATTTTTCTTATATCTTTAATGCCCAATCCCCCTTTTTTTACTTTTACAAATCTTTGGCCACCTGACTAAATGATATTTTCTATTAACATGACCTCCTTGCCAAAAGAAGGTCCTTCTAGCTTTGTCAAGTTCCTTGGTCACAGATTTAGGAAGAAGATATACAAACATATGGTAAATGGGAGCGTTGTTCAAGCTGGTTGAGATAAGAGTAGCTCGACCTGCAATGGACATAGATGATCCTTTCCATATGTCAAGTCTTTTTGCATTTTTTCCAATAAGGGTAACCAGTCAATGACATGCAGCCTGCCAGGGCTTACTGGTACCCCAAGGTACTTAATAGGGAAGTAGCCAATCTGGCAATTAAACATTTCAGCATAAACAAGCGCTATGTCATCATCACCATTGATCATTACAATTTCACTTTTGTTAAAATTTATCTTAAGTCCAGCCATCATCTCATATAGGTAAAGGAGCAATTTCATGTTTCTTGCTTTGATCATATCATGTTTAAGACATATAATCGTGTCATCAGCATATTGGAGTACTGCTACTCCATGAGGGATGATGTGATCTGCGAGACCCACAATCAGCCCACTATCCTGAGCCTGGAGGATCATTCTTGTAAGGCAGTCAGCCACGAAATCGAACAGAATGGGGACAGGGGGTCACCCTGCCTCACCCCTTTATAACTCTTAATACAGGGGCCAATTTTGTTGTTAACCTTGACACTAACAGTCCCTCCCTGAACCACTTGTTTAATCCAGCCACACCAGGTTTCATTGAAGCCTCTAGCTTTCTGGCAGGTAAATAAAAAATCCCAATTCACCTTGTCATAGGCCTTTTCAAAGTCAATCTTAAAGATTACTCCACATTCTTTTCTAATTTTGGTCTCATGCAAGATTTCATGCAAAGCAAGTACACCAGACATGATGTTTCTGCCCTTCATGAAGGCAGATTGGGTGGGATGGATTAATTTTTCAGCAAAAGGTTCAATCCTGATAGTAAGTGTTTTGGTAATCAACTTGTATAGACAATTTAGAAGGCAAATGGGTCTGAACTGCTGGATTCTAGCAGCATCAGATACTTTAGGCAAAAGAGTGATGATGCCATAGTTAATTCTGCTAATGTCCACTCTTCCCTTATGAAAATCATCAAAGAGTTGTATAATGTCAGCCTTCACAATTTTCCAACAGGATTGGTAAAATTCAATAGGAATACTATTAGGTCCTGCAGCTTTATTCTTTTCCATTTGAGATAAAGCATCCCAGATCTCTGCTTCAGAGCTGAAAGGTTTGCATATGCATGGTTTTTCAGATATCGATCCGAAGTTATACTGTTTTTCTCCCTTTTTCATCTTTCATGTCAAGTCAGTAAACAGTCGAATATGACAGTCATTTAATACCCACGGTAAGCAAACCATTTGATCTTTAATTGCTTTATTAGGTCTTGTTTGGATCTTATTCTTGCAGTGATTAAAAAAAGAGAGATATCTAATTATTAGATTAGATCCTAAATTAGTGTTTTGACTAGCAAAAATTTTCAAATTGCAGGACATCTAATTAGTGCCTTAGATCACGGTATGCTCGGTTTATCGAGAACTATTTGGATTAATCTGTGTGGACGGTAAAAGCGTAAATTATTTTGAGACAAAATATGTGTCTACAGATCAACTTCATCGGCCTATGTCTAGACTCTAGACGTGAATCCAGATGGCGAGCATTCACCAAAGAAACTAACCAACCGAGCTTTTACATTCAATTTGTTTGGTGAAGAGGCTAAAAAATGACTCCTATATACTCCTAGTATAGCTATATAGGAATATCATTAAAAAAGAAGTTAGTTATACATTGTATATGAAAGTAGCTTTCACAACGAATCTAATTATATTGAACATGAGTTGTGAATATATATACATTTTCTTACAAATCGATAGCCAACGTATATAGGAGATTGATTTAGAATAAAAGATGAGCCGTAGCTCGGTCGGTCTGCTCTACCGGCGTGGATGCAGTCACGCGTTCAAGCATGATTCCCACCGAGGTTTTCTCCAAAATAAATTTCAGTTGCCTCCTCACGTGGTGCCACAATGGTCAGAATGACATGCCCACCGTCTACGGAGCCCTCGGTGACTCTGTCGATCTCACTAAGGACGTGATCTTCAAGCTGCGTATAGTTATAGGTCTTAATATGTGCGTAGGGGTGTGAGTGTGTGCGTGTGTAAGAGTGTGTGCGTGTGTAAGGGGTTTACGTGGGTTTGCATACTACAGCTGTACCAGTTAAGCAGACAAAAAAAAAATGGATTTATACCAGTGGTGAGCCGGAGGAAATTGTTCCCCATGTGACCACACTAGCACAGTCGTAGGACGTCCAAGTAGCAGTGACCACACTGCTGCCTATTATTACCTTTTATTACCTCTCATCAGAAAGTTGAACAGTGGTCGAGGTAGGGGTTTTTGCTACTGCGCGCGAGACAAACCGGTGAAAAACGACTGTTCAGGTACTGTAAACACCAAAAAAAAAACGTGACAGACTAGTGAGCACTGTGATAAAACTACACCAAGGCACGACGTCTATTCGAGCGACGCATGTGTCCGGTGCCCACGGCTACAGGCTACAGCTACGTGCACCGACCCTGCCAGGCTGCCATACGCAGCGTTCGAGTAGTAACATGTTTTCACGGTTTCACCGCGTAGCGTGAATAACGAGCACGCGGTACATTATTCGTCTGTTGTCGACGCGCAATGCACGCAGCTGGCACGTTACGTAGAAACTTTCTACCATTTTACCGACCGTCCCGCGCGCGAGACAGCAACAGCATGCATGCGTGCCGAGGTTCGTGCAGCGGCAGCGTCGTGCCCACGAACAATCTACGGACGTTTATTGCCGGATCCGCGATAAATGCGCGTGCTCCCTCCCAGTGCAAGACGATGAGAACGATTCCCCCGTGCTCTGCTGCTGCCTGCGTCGCCGTGGCCCATGCACGCCTGTCTGTACTCATCCCGTCCTTGCTACGGAGCATCGTAGCACTACGTACTCCTACGTGTCGACATTTCAACGTACTACTACTCTACTACTACGCTGAAGAGTGCAGAGTACGCTGGGCCGTGGCCTTTGGCTGAGAGCCCGTGGAAATACTAGAAGCCTACGTAGTAGCACGTACTAGTACAGTAGAATACTCCTACAGGCTGCAAGGAACAGTGTCTGACGCCGCGGCTACCGCTGCTGTCACCGTTGCTCTTCTCTTCCAGGTCCCCGGACGACGCGACGCAGGGGCGTGTGCACGCACGCTCCCGGCTCTACGTCTCCTCGTTCTGTTCTACTCGGAGAAAAAGGCACCGGAAATTGGCGCTTTCATTCATCAGATTCACGTCAGGCCAGGCCACTGGCGCCCACAGGCCTCCTGCAGCACCACGCGCGCGGTGAAAACGACGCCAGTTATTACGGCGTGGTAAAAGAAAAGGAGGCGGCTTTTGAATGAATGCTGCATCTGCAGGGTTGGTGCTGCCTCTAAATGGCCTGTCGAGCGCTCCACCAAACCGCATTGGAACGTATCGATCGACATGAACCGGTCACACGGTCGCTCTTCGATCGGCGACACGTTGCCACTGGCACTGCCACTGCGCACTGATGACCGCAGACGGGCAGCAAGGAGATGTGAGACCGTGATCTCTGCACAGGAGAGAAAGACGGAGAAAAAAAAATCTTATCAGGATCACATGCACGATCTTGCAAAAGCTGAAGACACGATTTCGTGTGTGTGTGTGTGTTATATCAACCATCTGATGGAGGCAACAACTGCTAATCAGGGGCCACCATGATGCATCATCATCAGCGGCCAACTCCAATGATGTGACCAAATGTGGGTCTGGTGTCACCATCCCCTGCTGCCGCGGACGAGACGAGACGAGATCCGCGCCCGGAGCCGGAGGCCCCTGCCACGCCCCGCGACCTGGACGCCCGGGCGACCACCGGGCCCACCTGTCGGTCTCACCTTTTACTTACTCCTCTTCTTCATCTTACTAGTAAGTACACGGTGTGGCTACGCCTAGTACTAGTACGCTGGTTTGTTGGCCATTATAAAGGTTAGCTGGCTAATAAAGCAGCCACTCCCTCTTGGCATTGCCATTGCCATTGCCACCCCCACAACAGAGACAGGGCCAGCCAGATAGGAGGAGGAGGGTTCAGCAGCTCTCCGCTCAGCTCAGCTCCGGTCCTCCACGCGCCGAGCTCCAGGCTACTCTAGCTCGCTCTCGCCATGGCGTCAGGGGAAGCAGAGCCGCTGCAGTACACGGTGAGCGAGCGGGGCAGCGATAGCTTCTTCAGCTTGTATTTCCCTATCGCTTAACCTTCCTCTGTTCTCGCCGGCAGACCACCGCGCTGCGGGTGTCCATCCACTGCGAGGGCTGTAAGAAGAAGGTCAAGAAAGTGCTCCACGGCATCGAAGGTACGTACGTACACCTTGTGTCTCGGTTCTCCTGCCGCCGGCGATTCCTCGTTTTACGGTGCCGACGACGGACTGTCTGACCGGGTTGTGTGTCTGCGGCGGCGCGCCGTCAGGCGTGTATAAGGTGACGGTGGACGCGGCGCAGCACAAGGTGACGGTCACCGGCGAAGTGGGAGCCGACGCGCTCCTCCGGCGGCTGCACAAGGCCGGCAAGCAGGCGGCGCTCTGGCCTTCGCCGGCACCCGTCGAGGCCAAGAAGCCCGAGGAGGCCACGCCTGCTGCGCTGCCAGTGCAAGCCGGGGAGAGCGGCGCCAAGGACGCCGCGGACACCAAGCCTCCCAAGGAGGCGGAGGCCAAGGAGAAGCCCCCTGAGAAAGGCGACGGCAAGGAGAAGAAGCCGGCCAAGGACCAGAAGGCCCACAAAGGCGAGGCCGAGGCGAAACCCAACAAGGACGAGGCGAGCAAGCACGCCGAGGCGATAACCGAGCCCAGGGAGACGAAGGAGGGCTCCCCTGAGCCGGCGAAGCAAGACGCCGCCGAGGAGCCCAGCGGCGGCGGCAAGAAGGGCAAGAAGAATAAGAAGAACAAGCCCAAGGAAGGCGGCGAGGTGGAGGAGGCCCCGGTCCCGGCGCCAGCAGCGCACGAGAAAAAGCCGCACCAACCACAACCACCGGTGCCCGCGCCGCTGCCGGGCCCCGAGCGCCCGCCGCCCGCCGCGTTCCCGTACTACGCGGCGCAGCCGGTGCTGAGCTACAACGTGGCGCACCCGAGCTCCAGCGTGTCGTACTACGCGCCGACGCCCGGGGTGCCCATGCACCCAATGGCGCCGCCTCCCCCGCAGGTGGTGCCCTACGGGTACCCGCCAATGGTGCCGGTGCCGGCGGAGTTCCTGTACGGCCCGCCGGGCATGCGGTCGTCCCCGCCGGAGGAGTCGTACAACAACATGTTCAACGAGGACAACGCCAACTCGTGCAGCCTCATGTGATGTCACGCGCCGCAGCCGCGCCGGTGTACTCGAAGCTGTAGTTAGAGAGTACTGGCTCTCCTCTCGTGATCGAAAAGCCTCGTCCCGTCGTGGATGGGACGAGTACTGTCAAATTAGGCGGTCAAAGCTCTTATTGACCAGATTTTTTTTTTACTTCTCGGCTCATCATGTAATCAGATGGTGGTGATATTCTAGTAGTACTGCTGCTACCACTCGCAAAATGCAATGTTTTTCCTCCTGTTAGTACTACGTACTTTCCTGTTATGAACTCGGGTAGGAAAGAAATTTGAAATTCGGGCGAATTTCGAGCTCGGGTACGGTTGGTGAGTGAATTTTTAAGGGGAGGTCTGCAGATGTTGGTGGTAGGGTAACAAAGCGGAGGTTTAAATGTACTACTACTAGTACGGGTAGTAATTGCCTAATTGGTGAGGAGTGGGTCCGGGTGCTTTGAGACGGGGCGGGACCCACCCCCAGGCGCAGGCAGGGTAATCAAAGGTGGGTCCTGTTGGTTGACAGGCCTTTTCAAGGATGATTGCTTTCTGGTGTGCAGGGAATGTGTCACAGTTTGTCACATGTAACGCAATGATTCCCTGCATGCATCGCGTTTGCATTCTTGTTGACGACACCTTGTCCTGTTCGATACTCTCTACGTATCCCATATTTAGACGACACTCCCAGTTACGTACTGTACACATGCTAAATGAACTCAAACATTAGTTACTAAATGGTGAACCTTAAATCCTAAACAGCCCCTGGCCGCCTCCGCCGGTTTGCCAGCAAGTGGTAGCGACGGTCCATGATCATAGATAGAAAAAGACAGCCTTTGCAACACCTTCCGCGTCTCTTTTGATATTTTCTATAGAGCCGGAACCATTCCTGGTCAGGAACGGCCGGTAATGGCGTAACCGCACGGTGCCTCAATCTTTTACTTCGCTCCCACGACGGCTGGGATGGTTGGTTGCGAGTTGAATCTGTGGCTTGTGAGGCTGCATCTACTAGCCTTCCCATGGCGATCGTGATGGTCGGCGACCGACGAATGTGGCACAAGGAGAAGGAGCATCCGTGCTCAGGGGCCAATAGTCCTCATGACGGACATGGCATCACGATGGCCCATCGTTGGCGCCGCAACGTCATGGGCTCGTCAAGCTATTTCGCCACTGGAGAGGCCAAGTCTTTCGGGCTACACCTCACACACTGCCGATAGTCTGAGTTCCGACATGCCCGCAACCCTTAGCGCTCGTCCATGGCCTCCATTTGGTTGCGTGCCCTTGTGCTCTGCGTGAGCTAGCAAGGGATCAAGCACTTGGGGCGTGATATGGCCGAGCTCTTGAGCAGTAGTGGTCGGCGCGCCTAGCACTACGGTGTTGCGAAGACGGTATGTTGTGCTTGAACTCGTCATCCTGTTCCTGAGAAGGTGACATACAATTCGTGGGTTTAGACCGCCTTTGGAGAAAGCCGTGCACGAGCTAGCGATGCTATCAACGGCAACGGCAACGTCCTCGTAGCCGCTAGCCTCTTTGGAGGCGTCGATGTGGCGTCCCCACCCAATAATTGTAGGGCTCATCGGGGTGAAAATGTAGGGAGATAAGTCAGCTCATGCTGTTTTGCTCATGCTGTTCCGTGCAACGATGTTCCCTTGCCAGTACCACGTACACTCGCACGTTGGCGCGTGCAACGCGAACCAAAAAGTGCCGCTTGCTCCGTTGTTCGTGGCCTGATTTGCTGCCGTTCCGTTCCGTTCAGCACTAGTAGGAGCACGGAGTACCGTGCATACTACTGCTACGCGCTACCCTGACAGTGGTACGTGCTGTAGTTGGCAGCTGGGCAGGCTGTGGTTACCAGCTGACGACGCCTGGGCATATGCAGCGGAGAGCAGGCGTTGGCGCACGCACGAGGATTACCATTACCGCGAGCGACGGGACGGGACGAGGTGTACAGTACTGTATACTCCCGCACGCAGCTGCTGCAGCCTCGAGGTAGCCTACTAGTAGTACTCTTCTCCTAGAGGCTGTTTAGTTGGCAAAATTTTTGGCGAAACGCTACTGTAGCAGTTTCGTTGTTATTTGGCAAATATTGTCCAATCATAGTCTAATTAGGCTTAAAAGATTTGTCTCGTCCATTTCGTCTAAACTGTGTAATTAGTTTTATTTTTTATCTATATTTAATGCTTCATGCATGCGTTCAAAGATTCGATTTGACGGGGAATCTGAAAATTTTGGCAAATTTTTTGGCATCTAAACGGTGCCCTACTTAGCTAGCGGTAGTACGAGCGCGCACGCAGAAGGCAGGCAGCGCGCAGCAGAAGGCCGGCCAGGGTTGACGCCCGCCGCAGCCGCAGCCGGTGACTTGAAATTTAATCTAGCAACACTTATCTACTCCCACATCCCAAGATAAATCAACTTTTACAGTTGTTCTTAGTCAAAGTATTATTGTAAATTCGACCATATTTATTTATAGATAGAAAAGAGCATCATTATTTATGAGACTAAATTTCTCTCACTAAATACTGTAATATTTATTATACTAGATTTATTAGATCAGCCGAGAGGCAGTAACCATGCTAGCACTCTGATATGCTCGTGCCTCGTATCGTATGTGAACGCTCAGCTCAGCTGTAGCGTCCTCTAGTTAGCGTTGGCGCCTCGTCGTCTCGTCCCTCCGTCCGGCCGGGAGGCGAATTGATGCGCGCCGGCGGATGCGGCGCCGATCCATGGCTGGAAACTTTGTTCTCTAGCGCGTGGTCTTTTGCGCCGCGGAGGAGGCCGGCGAGCCTGCCTGCTGTGGTGCATGCATGCCTCGCTCGCTGCAAGCCTGCTGTGCTGCAGCGGCAAGGTGCTGAGGGAGCGAGGAGGATCTACGTACCTGACTCCTGACTCCTCCTACTCGTGATCAAGGCGGCCTGCTTCAATGTCAATGCCAGGCGCAGCCAGCAGCAGCAGGCATTCATTCATGCCGCTCTTTGCCCACAGACTACAGTACTAATCACTGTTGCGTGCTGCTAGCTCATTCATGGCATGAGCTTGAGCATTGCGTTGTCCAATCACATCGCGTTGAGATTCGTTTCCTCATTCAGCATTGCCGTATTTCGACGGAACGATACCAAGACTGCATCAGTTCGGTTCAAATATGGTATGGAGTGTACCGATCGAGTACTAGTAAAGCCTTTGATCTATTCAGTACTACGAGTACCAAGTAGGAGTACCAAGTACAAGTACAAGACCATTGTTTGGTGCGGTGTATCTTTTTTCTGTATGTATCTCCGGCCGCAAGCTAATTAACAAGTCTTTTGAACGTACTAGTGTTGTGTCAATTAGGAGAGGATCTAACTAAATCTTTGCTAGGCCAGGCCTAAGTGAGATACTACTAGAGAAACCTTTGCAACAAAGGCGATAGCAGGGTATAGGATTAGCATGTCCTTTTGAATTGATCCTCTAAAACCTACTCTCTGAAAACAACCATTTCATCGCCGCCGCACTGCAGGTGATTATCGAGCGAGCCACAGACAGAGATAGTACTTGTCAAGGTGCTAATAATCTAAGGCCTTGTTTAGTTCCCAGAAAATTTTGTAAAATTTTTCAGATTCCCCGTCACATCGAATCTTTGGACACATGCATGAAGCATTAAATATAGATAAAAAATAAAACTAATTACACAGTTTAGACGAAATGGACGAGACGAATCTTTTAAGCCTAATTAGACCATGATTGAACAATATTTGTCAAATAACAACGAAAAGAGCTACAGTGCCGTTTTGCAAAATTTTTTGGATCCAAACCGGACCTAAGTGAAGCGGCATGCATTAGCACGTACGGAGTACTGTACTCCTCCTACGTTTTTTATTTACTTAACTTTGTTGCCATATTTCGCTCAAAAAAAAACTTTGTTGCCATATTTCGTTTTCCAGCTGAGAGGCAGAAAATGGGTGGTGACCAGTAGGTACGTGTATGCAGTGGCGAAGCTACGTAGTGGCTCGTGGATGCGGATGCACCCAAGAAATTTGAAAAGCACTACAAAGATCAAATTTTCACCATGTTTGTAGCTTAAAAATTCACATCTATAAGAGAACCGTACCCCCCACTAAGTTGTCCTAGCTTCGCCACTGCGTGTACGCTCGTACTAGGAGTACAAATGTGCAAGCAAACGTAAGTATCGGCAGGCAGGCAGCGCTTGGCATCCAATGTACTGGCAGTGCCTACGTACGGCCGTACGCCCTGAAGGATCCGGGGCTCAGAACATCTAACAACAGTAAAGACAAGAGAAAACAAGCAAAACAAATTCGACAAGACAACAAGGGCCCGGGCCAGCTTCAGGGACGCATCACCGCTGCAGGGAGGCTGACATGTTTATACTCGTAGCTGCGTACGGCTGCGATCATGGCCAAACTTTTGTGAAAGTGGCACACAAGCACAGGCCCGTCCATCCATCTGAATTCTGAAAAAGGAGATCTTCACATTCATTCAGAGTGCAGGAGGAGTATCGATCTGACCTGACGATGATGATCTGTGTCATGTGTGTGCTAGCTTGCTAGCTCACTCTCCTAACTAGCTTTTGTCAGCCGGCCAGCCAGCCAGCCAGGTACTCGGATCGAGTCCTTAGCTCGGAAGGAAGCAATTAGCCCCAGCCCAGGCCATGATTACCATGGTTGAAAGCTCACTCACCACTGATGCTTTTGGAAAAGCCGGCATGCATGGCCTCTCTCTTTCTCCCTCTCTTTATTTTTTTATTTAATCCATGCACTTCGTCAATCACACACAAAAAGTCATCAAGTGCTGTACAGCCGTAGACTAAATAGCAGTATAGAGTAGACTGTAATTCCATTCATCAGTTGATCGCAAAAGGCCCGACCAAAAAAAACAAAAAACCCTAGACCAAACTAGAAGGAAATATAGTTACCATTTTATCATAAAGAAGAAAATATGGATCGAGAATGGTGCACACTACAGGTCGAGAGTTTAACTCCCCGTTCTCACAAAAAAAAGGTGTCACTCTTTGTGCTATTTTCAGTAAAATATAATATATGGTCCACTAGTAGTTACTCCTACATACATTACATTTGTACGTGGCTGCAAGCACATTTCCCGATCCCGTAGAAGAGAATCTTCTACCTTTCTGTCAATGTCTTAGAAAAGGACTTATCCCTAAGGGTCCAGCTTTTTTATGTATAAGAAGGAAAAATATAGGAACCTCAAATAAAGTTCGATGATGATTTAACTTGGATGGTCTGGCATACATACATGTAAGCCTGTTCGCTTGAGATTATTAGCAAAATCAGTCAGGCAGCCAGCAGTGTTTTTTCTCTCACAAAAAACCAGCAAGTACTACTTTCAGCCAGCCAGATTAGCCCAAGCAAACAGGCTAAATTACATACCCTCGACCAGCTGAGCTAGCTTAGCTTCCTGGTCCTAGATCACCAAGCCTGACGAAAATCTAACTAACTGGGCTTATCCTTTAGGTCCAATGTAGCTCATGGGCCAAGAAAATCAGCTCGGCCTGGTCCCGCGGATAATTCGCAGCCATCAGCCGATCAGGGTCCAGGAGGGCTCGCATCAACTGACACAGCCTGGCTGAAGAGCATTACAGGTTCCAGTTTGCATTACTTGTACGTTCAGAGTTTAAAACAGCAGAATACAAGCGTTTAAACCAGTAGGCTGATCTGAACGGACAGAGATGGAGTCCCAGTCTCACACAACATTTCTGCATAATACAAGGTGACCATTTTGACAGCTAGTTTTTGTCTGTACAAAAACATATGGCCAAGGCCAAATAATTGGAGAAGTTCACAGTTGGTGCCAAATAACTGTATCAAGGAACAGTTTCTTCTCATTCCATTGCAGTACATCTTTCTAGAGAAAGATCTTCTCCGGTGCAACAGATCTCAATAAGTTACATGACATGCTAGTTTTCCTACTTAATTGAATGGCTGAGCTCCAGTCGCTTTCGTTAAAAAAAAACATTACATGCTAGTGATATGTCAATGTCCATTGTCATTCTCGCTCTCCGAGGGTTGCCAACAAATGCTGCATGCTAGGATAGTGCAGCATGTGCAGGCCCATGCCTCAGAATGGCCATGTCTGAACTCTGAAACCAAGTTCATGCCACTTCAATACCAAGTGATACAAAGACTGCAATCCGGATGCAAGCCTATTACGTCACCAGAATAGCAAAGAGAACAAGATGAATTATTGTACTATGCAATAAGGAGAACCCAGATGAAAATTCTCAGATTATTTAAATTTAGCAAAGAGGAGCTTCAGAATATAAAGCAGCCACACAAGGCTAGAGAAGCTCCTCCTCTTAGCATACAGCAAGCGAACAGAGTTTGGAACGACCTCATCAGACGTCAGAAGCGCTCAGCCTGAAAGCTTACACGCTCCATTCAGGATCCCGGGGGCTAAAGAACGAAGCAATGGCCTTAGAATTGAGCAGTTTCAGCGCAGGGCCTGACTCGATGCACCTTGGGGTTTTGTACTGGTTAATAGAGCTGCCTTGGCTGACCAACAGATCCATCAGAGCATCAAAGGCGCCAGCTTCAACCAGCCGTATCTCCAGTGGCCCTACAGACTTGTCATGGGCTCTGCAGCGCCTGTAGACATAGTCAAGTGACTCCTCCACAGCTATGCAGCAGCTCTCGAGGAGCTGGGCATCCAGAGGTGTGCAAGGGACTGTGCCTTCGGAGGTGGACTTGATCTCCCAGAACAGAACGTAGTGACCTGGGACCGTGGAGGTGTCGGTGCAGCTAGTGTACTCCAAGAGGAGGTGATTTCGGTTCTCCAGGATTTTCTTGGCCCGGGAGACACTACCGTGGAGATCTTCCTCGTTGGTCTTGTCTGAATCAACGCTGAGGATCACATTTCTCCGGCAGATGAATTTGAATTGTGGTGCGCGGTTGTAGAAGCCTGTCACCTGAAGTACATCGCCTACCCTGTACCTGTAAAGACCTGAACCAAAAAAACAAAGGAATTCAGATTTACGATACACAGTGTTGGTCTTCACAATGCTGACGATCAATTTTATTAGTTATTACCGAGTATTGAAGTATAACTGTGCAGATTATAGTTATAGTATTTGCAAGAGGTTCTTACCAGCAAATGTAGTAACCACAAGCTCGTAGTAGCATCCAACCTTGACATCCACCAGGTTGACAAGCTTGTCTTTCTCCACCACCTCATCACTCTTCGCCAACTTGAGGCCATCCTCCAATGGTACGAACTCAAAGTAGGCCATGTTCGGGAGGATGGTGTAAGACACGTCTTTCGGGCTGCACAGTGGCATCAGATTGACGCCAAAGTAGCTTTCTGAGGAAGCATACATGGTGCAAACCAAGGGAATCCTACCATCGCTGTAGAATTCAAGCATGGGGATATATTGTGCCATCGTTCCCGTAAGAACAGCTTCGATGTACTTAACATTAGGCCAAAGCCTACCAAGAACTCCCTTCCATGACCCTGAGCAGCATATCGCCTCAATTTCATCAGCTAGCTCAGGATTGGGCAGTGCAAGAAAACTCTCCATGGCCAACCGGCATGTGGCGTTGGTGATGTTGGAATTAATCTGACCGGTTCGGATGTCAGTAACTAGGTCACACCAATGCTTCTCAAGAAAACTGATGGACCGAAGGAATGCTGAGGCAAAAACTGCTCCGAGACGAACAACATTCTGGCGTTCTACCAGGCCACAGAGTAGCTGGCAGTACATGCTCTGCTGGCTGTCAGGGCAAAGAATGACCTCATCAGGACTGGTATAGCTGTTGTAGAGGTCATGCGTGCGCTGCAAGAACTGAGGGCTCTTATAATAGCTAGTGAGGACTGATCGGACTGGAATGCCAGCATTTGTCAATGTTTCAGCTTTCACAAAGAGAAGATACATGGCTTTCCCCTCGCCAAGGCCTCGTATATACCTGGAGACTTGACTAAGTCAAAATTTGTTACAACCATGGTAAAATCTAACAGCAGACTCTGAAACATTTGAAATGTACTGATAGGACACTTTTTTTTTGAGGCAAACAGGAGGGGAACACCCCTACTGAACTCATTTTTATAAAGATATAAGTCTGTACAAAATGACAAAAAAGAAGCAGCTAAATACAAGAAAGCTAAAAAGAAAAAAGCCAGTCCCTAAGAAGAGGTTTCTTAGAGGACTTGCACCTAAGAATAGTCAAAGAAAGCTCCTCCCGAAGTAAACTCTTCCAACGCCACAAAGATAGTACTGATAGGACACTCTCTAAGATCTTTCTTTAATTATGTTGAATGGAAGCAAGAGCAAAAAGATGTGATAATACAATAGATGAAGGAATGAAGACAGTTTATCTGAATTCCAAGTATCACGGTAAAAACAAAATCTCTTTCGAGACTGTTAAATGCATATTTAAGAAATACTGAAACTCCTATTAGGCTAAATAATTTGCTAAAGCAGAAATCTAACATTTCAATTTGTTCTAAACTTCTAAGCCTTTTTAACGAATGGTTTGAAGGGGGTACTTCAACTTGTGATAAGTATTGTCCCATCTTTCGTGTACTCCAACTGGACCCAACTTTTGTAACTACCACCAAAATAAAATAAAATAAAATAAAATAAAAACAACTTCCAGAAAAGATTGGTAGCTTCTAGCCTTCTACAAAGGAGAGCTGAGAATTATTTCTCTTTCAACTTTCAAATAGCAATCATGAGAAGAAACTTTGGATAAGTGTCATCATGATTTAAGCTAGTGCCTTTTGACTGAACAAAGACGTGGGTCAAACAATAAGAGGTTTATAGAATAGATAAATCCTGATGTATCTTCATTTATTTAGCTTTCCAAGTGCCTTCATGAAAACTAATGAATCTATAAGAAAACAAACTTACTTGTTCATGATAGGCATGATCAGACTATACAAGTACGTTCGGCGGTAAAGATCCTCTGAGATGGATGGCATCAATCTTGGTTCACCCCGAGAAGTTCCCGAGCTAATAAATAAAAATATTTGGTTAATATCAGACCACCACTAACATCAATAAGTTCTTTCAAGACAGAGAAGAGTGATAGGTTTTCCTATACACATTTACAACTTCAGTGTGTGGTTCACAAAAGTGACAGATGAATCCTAACAGAGAACATAATAGGGGAGATAGGTGTTCAACCTGTCCTCAATGTAGAGAAGATTAATAGTGACGGGTCCCTAAGAGTTCCTTACCATCAAAATACAGGAGAAATTATGCTAACCACATTAAGCACAATATAAAACAGTTAATGGGCTTCATAGTCCATGGATGCAAACATGTAAAGGAAGTGATAACAAGATCCTGGGGGTAGAATAGCTTGAAGCGGAAAAGCTTCAAGCTATTGCAAGCAATATTTGTACACTACATGAACCCTAAACTACCATTAACCTCTTAGGGTTGGCAGAATCTGTAACCAAGTGGAAAAGCAGAACACGTTACACAACACTTACAAATCAAAATTTATAGGTAGCATGCATTTGATAATAAAATGATCTAACATTAATACTTCTTTTCTTCCTATTAGTCGCATAGTAGCATTATACAATAGAACCAACTTCCACTAAGCCAGTACAAAGCGTCATCTAATAAATGTATGATCATTCTTATACCTCTACTATATGCATGCAAAAATGTTAATGATAAAATAATCAGGAAGAGACTCACACCTTCGGAGCAACTCTACAATTTGTTCTCCACATAAAATTGACGATCTTTCACCAGCAGCAATCCTTGAGATGTAGGGTTGGACCACATCATACGTCACTACTGGAACCCGGCTCTTGAAGGCAGAAATGTCTATGGATCCATTCATGAATTTATTCAGGTATTCAGTAGCCTGATTCTTCTCAAGAATTTTACTCAATATAACCTCTTGTGCTGCTTTGGCATTTATAGTCAGTATTTCAAGCTCTTGAAGAACATCGTTTCCTTTGTAACCTAACTTATGTTCATCCATGTTAGAAGAATTAGAGATGGGTCTTATTTAGAAGAGGAAGACAATGGCTCAAAGTAACAATTTCTGGAGCAAGTGCACCCCTTTTATAGATAGGGCATGGTCCGAGAAACATATCTTCTTAATGTCTCTTCCTTATCCGAGAGATTCTGGGCCAATTGGATGGTGCACCCATGTAAAATGATCCATATACAATCGTTCTGGACGCGACAATATGTTTCAGTATATCTAGAAGTTCCACTGTTATGGTTCTACTTTAAATTGTCTGTCTCGACTCTGTACTTTATCCATTACATTGTTTTATCTCGTCACACATAACTCCACTTGTGTTCTCATGATGTACCTTTAAACTACAGCTTTGCAGCCTTGGAGAAACAATGTGCAATGTAGGGCAATTTTATCTTGTACAGGTGAACTGTACAGTGTCAAAACCTCTCATTTTTAAGGGCATGGCTATAGTAGTCCAAAGGATAGGATAACCTGGTAAAGCAACTACTAAAAGGTTGAAAAAAAACAGTACTTTTGGCAGACCATTGTTTTCTTTCATCCCAAGAATTTTTCATCATATCTGTAGTGATTCTAGTGAGTAATACTTACCAGACTCTCCAGCGATGGAGAACACCTAAAACAACCGTTATGCTTCCTCTGTCAGACAATCCCATGGACCCTAGCACAGAGCTACTGACAACGGGAGATCAAAACACGAACCAATGAGAATGGACACTTTGTTCTTATCACTACCACAAAAATATCTGAAGAATACTTACTTCAACCAATTAAAACATCTAGAAGAAACAACCAACACTCGACAAAAGGTGTATGTTTAGAGACAATATCAATTGTCTAACCACACCTGAAGTTATCAATAATACACCTAAGGAATGCACACTATCTGCCAGAATACAGAGGCAGACGCAACCAACAAAGTGGGTAGCACTGAAAGATAAGAACGCATTTATCCACTTCAAAAGTTATTCTTGAAATGTTGCATCAGCACCTGAAGCCTTCATAAGACATTATGAGAAAAGATGAAGAGGTACACCAGAACCTAAACACAAATTGTGTTCCGTACATTACGCCGTCCGTGCAAGTGCTTGCGCGGAATCAAAAGGGGCAAAAGCCTTAGATTGCATAGCTGGGCTCCAGCTCCACTGAACCAATAAGACTTGTGACCATAATTAAACGCCAAATGCCTACTTGGAGCAACCAAGGATTAGTCTCGACAATAAACATGGGCATGCTGACTATAAAGCAGGGGCGAAGCTGCGTTGAGAGTAGGGGGTGCAAATGTACCCCTTAAAAAAATGTTAAAACAGTGATTTTGTCTTTTCACCATATATGCACCCCGTACATAACATGTATATGCACCCACTGACCCACAAGGCAAGAGCACCCCCCACCCCCTCTTCTAATTTGAGTTAGCTTCGCCACTGCTATAAAGCATAGGATGTGCTTGTATAATTTTCTCAATTAAGCTACTCCGTTCCAGGAGCTGCTCGTAGAGCAGACAGTCAAAGCCCCATGGTGGGAGCTAGCCGGCCAGGGCTCGAGCCCTGGTTCCTACATTAAGCCTCCAAAGTAGGCCGGGTCAAGTGACCTTTCTCTCTAAAAAAAAAAGCTACTCCATTCCAAATTATAAGACGTTTTGGCTTCTCTAGATTCATGACTTTTGCTATGCACCTAGATATATATTATGTCTAGATACATAGTAAAAGTTATGAATCTAGAAATGCCAAAACGTCTTATAATTTGAGACAAAGGAAATTGAATAGGAGAAATACTTTCCCAGTCGAAATGACAGAACTGCACAATATTTCAAAAGGATATGTCAATGGAACAAGCGTGTACGTGATAATTGCAGCTGTTGTACTTTCTTTGTGATATTGCCCGGTCAATTCAGAATAAAGGGTGGATTCTCAAGTTGCGGATGCTCGCCGCATATGGTGGCCTCCCTGTGGTGGTGCAACATAGAATGCTCGCATGCGTGCCTCCTTGCTCCACATCCATCAACTGCCTACAGAAAAAAGGAAACAGTGCACAAATTCTTAGCTAAAGTTCAGTTTTAATCAACAAGACAAGTTATTCGATCCTTTGCAGCCTTGTTCTTATCATATCTCCCCCAACTTTCAAGTCTCCCATCCTTGCCAGATCTCCTCGCTTTCTTACTTGAGCAGCAGAAACTAAGTGAATGTCCTCTTCAAAATGGATAGCCTGAATCCACCATGATCAGAATAAGGCCATGTGAAAGTAATGCACAGCTCCACAAAGTCTCCTCGCCTTCTGAAGGCAGAAGCTAGTATCAGTGTCCTATTGAAATCCCAGCCTGCATCCACTATGATAAGAATAGGTCCATGTGCAAGAAAGAAACTCACGAGTCGTCAAGTGTATTACACATATGACATACGGTTTCAGAGTTGAGCCATTTTGCCGAACAGGTGGTGGGCACGGCATAACGCCATGAGAGCGACATGCTGCCCGAAAGGCAACGAAGACAGATCTCCCTGTATGTGCTCAGCACTTCATCCAAGTCACTGTCGCCCAAAAGACTGCCTGAAAAATATCTCACTCATAGCAATCCAACGTAAGCTGGGATTCGATCCTCTGCTGCTGCCTGCATGTCGAAGCCAAACCAATTTCCAGATCCAAAAGCCATGGTACTTAAGAAAATCAAGAATTAATCTTACCAATCTGCAGTAAAGATGCCGGTAAAATCGGGTAACTTTGGAGATCAGACCGTGCACCACAGCCGGTTTAATCTTTCAGCAACCAAAAGGCGATGAAAGGACAAAAGAAGTACGGGGTGAAGGGGAGGGGGGGAGGAGAGCACTTTCATGATGGGAACCTGAGCATGGTTGGGCGAAGCAGCAGCACTGAAGCCAGACCGTGCACCAACGCTGGTGCTTCCGGGGAATGCATGCATCGAGGGTAGTAGGGGGGTCTAGGGCCTATCCAACCCTGCTCTGGTATTCTCTTGTGCTTGCTTTGTGTGCGTGTGCCCCCTCCTCCATGACCAGACTATTCGCTTCACTTTGGAGGATGATCAAGGTGGGAGACATCAAAGAAGGAACTAACAAGAAGCCACTGCCAGCTAGTGGAGCATAGGACCAGCCTGCATTGTCGGTTGTCAGCAGGCTTTGAACTCGATACTTTAAGAGAAGGAACAATATCAAGAGAAATATTTCTCACTTATAAATTATAAGTCATTTTATATCTAGATGTAGAACAAAAACTATATATTAAAAGTATTAAAAAACCAAAATGGCTCATAATTAAGAACATAGGCCGGAGGGTTACTCTATACAGTAGACAGTTTTCTGGTTTTCTTCTAATTGTTGCTCAACAAGTTGCTTTCGGAGGCCGGCTTGTCTGGCCTCTTGTTTTTTCCTTTCCTTCACGGTTGTTTTTTCTTTGCCAGTTGCCGGTCGCCGTTTTCCTGAGGTCGGCGAGGTTGTAATTAGCTTGTTGTAATTCCTTTTTATTTTTTCACCGTCTAATAAAATCTGCGGCAAAGTTTTTGCCGTCCTTTCGAAAAAAAAACTATCTCCTTTTAGCAATGTTGTTGGGTCCACCTATCTATGGTGTAGAGTGTAGACGGTAATACTTTGCCCTTACAGTTTTATAATTCTTGTCATCTTTGACCATGTTGTCTTAGGCACAGTTTGGTTACTTAGCTTCTCCTTACCTCATCTTTGTTAAATGATAGCTCTGCCTTTGAATTGAGCAGAAAAGAGAGTTTATGCACAAGGATGTGGCTTAAATTGCTGACCACAGGGAATTATCCTCGCAATTTGCAACTACACCCCTAGGAACACGCAAATAGAAAGCCTCCGTTGGATAAAAGCCGATCTAGCCTACAAATTTAGCACTTATGCAAACAAACCCTAAGTGGCTCCGATTGACGGTGTCAAATGCCTTTTGAATGTCGAGCTTTAAGAAGAGGGTCGGCGTCTTCGTCTCGTGTAGTTTCTGCACTGTGTTTTGGACATACATGAAGTTGTCCTGAATGCACCTTTGTTTGATGAATGCACTTTAATTCTTGGAGACTAACGTCCTGTTCACTTGGCTTATAAGCCATACTTTTTTAGCTAACAAATAGTGTTTTCTGTCACAACGAATTAGCGAACAGTATTTTCAGCCATGACTTTTCAGCTAAGCGAACATGGCGAAAATTGTTGAGGAGGGGCGCCATCTATTTTTCAATAGCTTGGAGAAGACTTTCGCTATGCTGTATATGAGATGGATGGGCCGAAAGTCGCCCATTGATTTAGCCTCGAATGTTTTGGCCGTGTTCATCGTGTCATTGTCTGTAAAGCAGGATCTTTGTGGGAATCTTGATTTTTCCACGAGCGTTTCTTACCACGGGCAGTTGTAATCTTGTGTCCCAATCTTTGTTTTGCGCCACCTTTTTTTGACGGCCTTCACTGTTCGATGAAGCCGGCATCCATATGCACGATACACCCAAAAATTTCTCGTACATATGAACAATCGGAATCCATGGTAGGGTAGTGACATCGGTGACGATGACCTAAGGCCACAGAACTTATACGGCGGTACCAAAAGTTTCATGGAGATTATGGACATCCCACAGGAAGCTGTGAATGAAAAATATTTGGGCCTTCCAGTATATATGGGGCGGTCAAAGAAGAAGACTTTTGAATATCTGAAAGACGGAGTGTGGAGAAAGATTCAAGGTTGGAAAGAAAAACTTCTCTCTAGGGCGGGGAAGGAAATTCTTGTCAAGGCCATTGCCCAAGCCATTCCAACATATGCAATGTCATGTTTCGATCTTACTAAATCTTTGTGTGATGACATTAGTACTCTAATCAACAGATTTTGGTGGGCACAACAGGAGAATGAAAAGAAAATGCATTGGCTGTCCTGGGAATTACTTTGTTGCCGGAAGGACAAGGGTGGCCTTGGTTACCGTGATCTCCACTTGTTCAACCTTGCAATGCTTGCTCGGCAAGCTTGGAGGCTAGTCATGGCCCCTGATTCGTTGTGTGCTCGTCTCTTGTTGGCAAGGTACTGTCCGGATGGGGACCTCATGGCTGCACAAGAAGGACCGGGCATTTCCTATTCTTGGCGTAGTATCATTAGGGGAATCCAGGCCCTGAAGAAAGGTATCATTTGGAGGGTGGGAGACGGTGAACAGATTCGCATTTGGGATGATCCTTGGATCCCACGAGGTCAGACACGGCGGCCGATCACTCCAAGAGGTGCTGTCCTACTGACAAAAGTCTCGGAACTCATTGATCCTGGTACAGGTTCTTGGGATGTCCAACTGCTAAACGATATTTTCTGGGAAGAAGATGTTAAAGAAATCATGGCAATTCCAGTAAGAACAAATCAGGATGACTTTGTTGCTTGGCACTTTGATAACAAAGGCACTTTCTCAGTCAAATCGGCATACCATGTCTTGCATGATGTCCGGGAATATGAAGCCACAAGGCAACAGGGGAGTTCTTCCTCTGGTCCTGGATCGGCGAAGGGTTTAAAGTGGAAGAGAGTTTGGCACTTGACATGTCCCCCAAAAATTAAACAATTTGTTTGGAGGCTCACGCATAACAGTTTGGCACTGAAGATGAATATCAAACGCCGGGGATTACGGACTGACACACTTTGCCCAGTCTGTAAGCGTCTTGATGAGGTTGGAGGTCATTGTTTCCTGAAGTGTAAATTTGTGCGAAAATGTTGGCAAGAACTAGGCCTAGAGCAGGAGAGATTGGAGCTGACGGAGATGCATTCAGCCCGTGATATGATTGAGAGAATTCTGGATATGCCTGATGAGAAGCGCTACAAAATTTTCATTCTGCTATGGCGATGGTGGAACGCCCGAAACAAGGTCAATGCTGGGAGGCGCCGGACACTACGCAGATGATTACTGCAGCTGTGATTCGATTGATGAATGAATTACAGAAACAACCATCAGCTATCAGCATGCAACAAAACAGGATGCCAATCGCATGGTCACCTCCCCCGGAAGGAATACTGAAGGTGAATACTGATGGGGCTTTTGTTCAGAGTACCAAACAGGGCAGCTGGGGCTTTGTTTTCTGTGATCACTCGGGTGATATGGTCTTAGTAGGAGCCGGCAATTTAGCTGGGGCTCAGGATGCCTTGATGACTGAAGCTACAGCATGTTGGAAGGCCATCGAGGTGGCAGTAGCACATGGCATTTCTCGATTGCAGTTGGAAACGGATTCAGTCCTGGTGCGGGATGCTATTCAGTCTACATCACTGGACCAAACCTCATCGGGGGTGATTTTCAGAGATATTCGGACTATGATCAGAGAGCACTTTTATCTCTTTGAATGTTTTTATGTTCCAAGAACATGTAACTCGTCTGCGCATGAGATAGCTACTATAGGGTTGAACCAAAGTTCTGGTTCGGAATTTGTTTGGGAATATCCGATTCCTGAGTTTGTAAGCAGTCAAGTTGCCGGCATTTTAGCCAGGCATGAAGTTAATTGAAAGGCCCGAGAGCCAAGTTTCAAAAAAAAAAGTATTTCCTCCGTTTGTGAAATTATATAAGTCAATTGTAAGCACTTTAGATATAATAAATTTTGTATGTATCTCGATATAATGTATATCTAAGTATATAACAAAATGGTAATTTTTTCCTACTCCGTAGGAGTAGCTACTCCCTCCTCCCAACCACGTACCTAGTCCATAGGTCGATGCGGCTCGTGAGCCTCTGCGCTATCGGGTTTGTAATCCTTACAACCCGTTTAGATTATCACAAATCAGATCCTACTTATATGGGAGCCACATATTTTGAACGAATCTTATTAGCCTCTCCAGGATACATTAAATAACCACCACGCATGAAGGCCGCCGCCTCTCCGTGCGACTATTATTCACGATTTCGATGACCACCATGCGCCATAGCCCTTGCCATGGATCATGGATAGCTTCGCTGCCGCAAGGCATGGCCTCGTGTCCTGGGTTTCTTCCATGCTGCAACAACTCGCCATCGTCGATGCCATGCGAAGCTGGAAATGGCATCGATGATACAGGGTAACGTCATTCATGTATATGTTTCTACTTAATGTATGGGAAATCTAATCTTGTGCGGTACTTGCAGATTGGTTAATATTGTAGCACTGATCATTCCAGAGAGTCACGGCATCAATCAGTTGATCTGCATTTTTAAAGTAATCTAAATTCATCCCATTCATTTTTGAAGTAATCCTTACAACCCGTTAGTGAAGGGATTATGATGTCACGTGGATACATTGATGGATCGAAGCCATCATCGCATCTCAAGATGTGGAACTTTCATCGCATCTCTATTTGATGGATCTTAATTTTTTCTCCTACTAGTATTTTCGCAAGTTATTTAAAGTTGATCTTATACCAGGAAGCCATTGATGAAAGGATCATGATCTCCCGACCACCATGGCTATTTGATGGATCTTAATTTTTTCTCCTACTAGTATTTTCGCAAGTTATTTAAAGTTGATCTTATACCAGGAAGCCATTGATGAAAGGATCATGATCTCCCGACCACCATGACAGATGCAGCAAGCCAGCCACAGGCCGGGAAGATCAAATTCACCAACTACGTGATACTTTCCATGTTATAGTATCAATTGATACCTTTCAGATTATAGTATCAATTGATACTTTCCATATTATTGTACCATGTGATACTTTTCTTTTCGATGAGCACCCAAAGTAAGTATGCACGTATACTTTGGCATATATACCTACCATGCTCAAATTAAATATGCATACTTTAGTATGTATACATACTCGAGAAGGTGACATGTATCTGAGCATACCCAATCACTTGATACTTCCTTCAATACTCTTGTATCACTAGATAAAAAGTATATGTACATACGTACATACTCTCTTTTATTAAATAAAAAGTATATACGCATACTCTCATTTAATGTATGTATATACTCTCTTTTATTATTAAATAAAAAGTATATACGCATACTCCTTCAAAAAAGTATATACACATACTACTTCAAAATAGGACGCAAATATTTTATTCTCAAAGTAGTATGTATATACTCCCTTTTAATAAGTACAAGTATGCACATATACACTCATTCTGCGTTTGCAAGTTCACATACTGCAAAGAACATGTACGGAGACATACGCAAATTCAGAATCATGCATGCATGGGAACAATGGCCACCCGAGAATCCAGGCACGCCGTACAGATTATTCTATACTAAAAATCGTAAGTTTAGATCCTTAACGGATCATTCCCTGTCCAATAACCCGCTCAGCTCAATGGCATCAGGACGCCTTGAGTGCTAGATAAGATAGGAGTAACTACTCCTGGCAGTATAAAAAATGCACCATATAACAGAAACTATATATAATTTAAAAAAATTAAACACTGTTATTATATCCATGTACATCTAAGTCGTCATCATAGTGTTGCTGGTACCCTTGCGGTATACTGTATACCATCATGGTGTCTCCCGGCTAAGCCCAGGAAGTTTGTGCTGTCATACACACGTAGCACTGTCCTTTACATATAATTTTTTCTTATCATCAATGTCCGTTGGAACATGGACAATTTCACTACTTTAAATATAAAGATATTCATCATGTCATCTATATTTTATATTCCTTAACTTACTTACTTAATACCCAAATATTCCATCAATCGAACTCGTATGACTCATGCTCACAGAGTTAAAAATAACTTGTGTTTAACGACAATATAGAGTCTAATTCTGATCCTATATGTAGGTGCCGTTGCAACGCATCTAAAAAAAAATTAAACACCGTTATTATCAGGGGAGTAAAATTCACCGCCGGTCCTTAAAGTTGGCAGAGGTGTCATCCCGGTCCCTAAACTTTCAAAGTGTTACCTGCGAGTTCCTACACTTTCAAGGTATTCATCGTCGGTCTCTAAACTTATTTTGAGTCTTATCCGAATATAAATGGGCCTAATCCATTTTATACGCTGACGTTGCACGCTGACTTTTTTTTTTAAAAAAAAATCATAACTTCTTTTATATGAGCTCGGCGACTCCGGCCTCCTCCTCCCGCTTCGAGATGCTCCGGCGGCTCTTTCGCGACGCCGTCGACGGCGGCTGGTTCACCGTGCCGCCCCCGAGGCCGCCGCTCAGGACGCCAGCGCTCCCGTCCCAGAGCGTGTCCATCTCGAGCTACTTCGTGATGGGCACGCGCGTGCGGATCTCCGTCACCGGCAAGGGCACCTTCTCGCTGGACGTCCGGTTGGGCGCCTGGCGGATGGAGTTCCCCGAGGAGCTGCATCGGCTGGAGGGCCGTGCGTTCTTCGCGCCGGAGCTCGGCGCCGTCGTCGGCCTCACCGGCGGCGACAGGCTCCTGTGCTCGTACAAGTTCGAGCACGGAAAGGATGGGTCCCGGACGCTGACGTGGCACAACACGTGGAGGGAGGCGATCCCCTGGGAATGCTTTGACCGCGGCTACGCCTGGGAAATGGCCGGCCTGGCGTATCTAGGCGACGGCAGGTTCTGCATCTGTAGACCCGTCAAAATACTAGGCGCTTGCAGTGGGCTCAACTCCAATATGTACTCCTTTTTGGTGCTGGAGCTGAGGCGACGATTGCCGGACGGCAAGGAGCTTGAGCTAGCCAAACGCGGTCAAGTCAACTACCAAGGTGTATTCGATGAGGGATATACTCGAGACCTCTACTTCATCCAGTAGTCGTCTATCTACTCCACTAGTGGAACGGAAACGTTTTTTTGTAAGTTTCAAAAAAAAAATTGTTTTGCAACATCATCAATGTCAATCACAAATGCGGCTCAATCGTTACATTAAGATTTGCACAAGCTCGTTTAAAAAAAAAAGAAAAAGAAAGAAAGAAGAAAGATTTGCACAATGTACCATATGTTGTGCTTGAATCGGTGGCGAAGTGTTTGAATCAGTGGCAAGCGTGAACAGCGATCTGTAGTATCAGTGCAGTGGCGACTTCTGGTCAGTGGTTACCACCAAATGTGTGAACCCCTTTATTATCTAACAAAAAATGTGTCAGCCCAGATAAAAAGGAATAAAAACTCTCAGTTGAGCTTGGTTCTTGAGTAAATAGCCAATTAGGAATTCAAACTTCACTAGGACTACAATATATCCAAAACTAGTCAGACCATTCATAGTTTATATATAAGACATAAAGAACCATAACAGTTCTTCAATCAAGGATCACAGATACTCGAGGACTACACAATGATTCCGGCTAGCGAAACCTTCGATGTAAATTCATCTACTGCTTGATCTCAGCCTTTTTTTTCTGCCACAGCCTATCCAAAGAGCTGTCCGCGTCACCCTGCAAAACCAAATAAACGGTGTAAGAACTTCAGACAAGCTTGCAGATCTATCATGGTCAACTAAGATAGTATTCATATAAGACAAGTATCAGTTAGGTCTTTCTTTTCTCATCAGGAAGTTGAAGTCATGGCGTGTAACTGAAAGAAAGCTAGTGCTAATACCCATCTAACGCTACAACTAACTCACGAACATTCACCATGAGATTTCAGACCATCCTATATAAAACTGTTCAAAGGATAAACACAAGCATTTTTATAATATCTTTTCAACAGCAAATTCATACTGAGACCAGATCTAGTCAACAAATGGTCATCCATTCCATTAGAATGGTAGCAGAGAAAAACAGCAAGATGACAACACCTGAGCACGGACGAATCCAGACAGGGCAAATGTGGTGAAGTTGGCATCATACACGCCATTCTCATACAAGTGACCAATATTAATCTGGACCGAGGCATGGTCCTTGGCAGTGATGATCCTGTTTGTGGCAGAGCTGCAAGGAACGACACAGAGTAAGAATGAGAAGGGTTGCCATGGCATTGCTGTTCCAACAAGTTGTCAGACAGAGAACATGACTGCACATACCACTTCCTGGGGACATAGAGGTCCACCATCTTACCCTCCTCGTTCTGCATGATGGCAAATAAGGGGGATCCGGCAACACTACTGATATCCATACAAGAAAAGAAACAGCTGATTAGGAACAGAACCGATCAAAATGGGTGTTTTTATTAAAGATAACTTTGTTCAGTGCAAAGCTAGTGCTAGAATCAAATTATGAAGTTTTTGTAAAAGCTTTGTAGCATTGTCTATTCCAAATTTCCAATATCACAGTACCAGCAGCCAAAGTCCATTGCAGCCAAGGCTACCTCACGCAAAGAATCAACAAGATAAGCAAGCTATCATGTATGGTTTGGAGAAACAGTTATGATCAAATGTAATCAATCCATGATACATATTGAAGGCGTTTCATCCCAACATACAAATCACACTTCAGTTGTACAGTCATGCCTCACTAACTGGGTTTTCTCTTCGATCACATGTTCTAAATCATCAGACAGTGCGGGCGCGATTATAAGTACTACACCCGCAGCTTCTGATGCAATATACAAATCACGCGTCAACAATTTTCACAGATCGGAAGCAGTACAGAACTATTGCACAAACTTTGCGACGATTACAAAATAGACGAAGCGTACGGATTTAAGTAGGTTCGCCGCAAACTGGCGCGCAATGAGATCGAGACAGGAATCATCGAGCAGATTAGGAGAATTTGGGGGGCGAGGAATCACGGTGCACCTCGGAAAGCGCTGGAGACGACGGGTGCTGCGGCGGCGACGGCGGCGCGACGAGCAGAGATGAGAGAACAAGTGGTCCGGAGTTCGGGATTGGTTGGTTTTATGCGTTTTTTTTGCGAAGGGTTCGTGGAGGACTGAATGGAATACGAACCCTAGATCCTGTCCCGGGCCGTAATGCCAATTTGAAAGATTGGTCCATTGGGCCTCCCTATCGGATGCTGGGTTATATTTTCTATTTTAAACATTTTTACTAGGCAGCAATTTTTGTTTTTGGATTTTTTTTTCTTTTTACGTCCTTTTTTATAAGATTTTATGCCCCTTTGTATGATGTTTGAATGCCTAACGAGTCATGTTTGGTCAAAGTACTCCCCTAATGATAGTTTATATTTTCAGATGAGGTATGGAAGATCATGTGCTCAATGCTTAAGCCAAAAGATTATACGATATTTTAGGGTTCGAATCTGTTTTTAGGGGGCGGTTAGAATAGGTCTATAGAGGCAGCTACACCACCGGTCCCTACCTATGTGAGTGCTTGGTTTCTTCGACGGGATTGCCTCGCCTCGCTCGGATTTGTTAGCACGGAGCACGAGAAGCTTGCCTAGCCAAGCGAGCCAATTTGGCTCTCTTAGGGCAGTCCCAATGCCTATTAATTTATAGAGACACTACATGTAGAAACCGTGGTTCCAATAGATAGTTTCTACAGAACAATTTTTTACCCAATCACATACTGTCGGTGTAAGAAACGGCGGTCCTAACACCAACGAGTAATGAGTGTTTGCGCGTCGGGAGTCCGGATGGTGTGCAAGATGGACACAGACGATTTATACTGGTTCGGGCCAAGAAATGTCCTACGTCCAGTGAGGGGGGGAGAGTTCTGTATTATCTTGCACCAAAATGCTTGTAGTAGGGGTTACAAGCGGACATGAGAGAGGGAGGAGTTCCCAAGTCTCACGGCATAAGTGGTGAAGGTGGTCGTGGTGGTGTGTGCGACTCTGCTGGTTACCTTGCAAGGTCTGGGAGAGTAGCCTACTTGTATCTCGCGTTGTGTTGCTATGGTGGTTCAATTGAGTTGTCCTCTACCTTCTCCTCTCTCGAATGATCCCTGCATGCTCCTTTTATAGTCTCAAGCAGGTGCAGGGTTACATGATGTTGGTGTTTGGTGTGTCCTTGCCGGTGGAGGAGCCTGGTGGCCTCGGAAGGGCCTTATCTGGTGGCGGCGTGATTTGCACTATGGAGGCATGGCGTCGGTACTTCTGGTACTGCTGCTACGTGTTCTGGTACGTGCGCCACTGCTGAAGGAGTGGTCTCTGTCTTTTGGCATTGTAGCGACGTGCTTTGTCATGCCTGGTCCTGTACCCGACGTGGCGTATTTGTCCTTGTAGTATGACCCGGCGTAGAGCTCCGAGGCCTCGGAGGCGGGAAATGTGGTGCGATCTTATCCGATCGTGGGAATAGTGGCCCAGAGCAGTTGCTCCGTACACTGCGCCCGCACGAATCGTGCGTATAGTGCCAGTATGGGTGGCAGAGTGGTCAGCAGCTCTTCCCTATGCCTGTGACAGTCGAAGGCGTGGTGATTTGACCCCGGTCATTCCTGGCCTGTCCGGTTGGGCAGACGCGAGAACGCGGGTGACATCACAGGGGGTCTTGAGCGCGCCAATGGGGGAGCGGCGTTAGAGGCTGGCCTCGGGCGAGTCAGAGACGGATAATGCTGCCTCTGGGGCTCGAGCGAGGCGGTGATGTTGCCAGGGGTCGGTCTGTGTCCGAGACCTGAGGGCAGAGGCCTCGGGCGAACCGGAGGTGTTCCGAGACCCCTCTGAGTGAGGCCTCGAATGAAGTGGGGATATGGGCTGGGTTGCTCACGCGTTTTGCTGGAGGCCCAGCAAGGGGGAGTTTAGCCCGCTTCTCCTTCGTTGATTTATTCCCTTAAATGGGGGGGTGGTTTTCCATCACAATTTGGGTACCCCTAATTGTGGTACCCGACACATACATTTTGTCGGGTACCTGGATTAGGGGTGCCCAAATCCAGGGATTAAAAGGAACAGGCCCCCGAGGAATTCGCGCCCTGAAACCCCTTAAAAAATCGTACCAAGGCTCCGCCTGCACGGACACACCGAGCTCGGCCCACATACGTATGGTGACACCAGGCCACCCTCGACTACGTTCCGATTCGCACGAGGCCCGCTCGACGGGATACCTCGACCCTGGAAAATCTCCGACTCGCACGACCCGGGGTCGGGCCGGTCGACCCCTCCTCACCCACCTACTCGCTGACAAGGCATTCAATGCAACCACTTTCACCTACGTGGCTACAGGGCCACCGGCGTGGGAACAGTACCAGTGTCTAATCCTACTTTTTACTGCTCATCTTGGGGTGGACGGTAAAAAGCTGCCACTATACACACCACGTCGGGCACTGTTCTACCTTCGACGCCCCCTCGAGGCACAAGACGACAACCACCGCGCTCCGAGTTTTCTGGGGCTTGGCATTATCCGTTCCTCGTCAACCCCCCCCCCCCCCCGCTATGTCCCGACCAGGCCTCGAGCGCCGCCGGTGAACAAAGGAACAACGCCCGCATGACGACAACAGGGGATCGCACGCCCGCCACAGGACCCAGGGTCTTTCACCGTCCCGTCACCGACATCACCGTGACATCCCAAGGATGGCCGGCATTCACAGGGACACGTCGCTACAGCAACCTCTACAGCACCCACCGCGCCTTCTCCTCCAAGGCACCACCCTAGGGTTTTTTGTACACCTAGGCCTCCACTTGAACCTATAAAAGAGGAGGGCGACTCAAGTAGCAGCAGGAGACAGAGAGTTCTCTCCTTCGGAGATCAACATCTCAAGCAACACTCCATCTTTCTCTTTCTTGAGACTTGGGACCGGCTTCCTCTCTCGCAGCTTGTAACCCCTACACAAGCACTTTGGTGCAAGGAAATACAATACTCCCCCCCGCTGGACGTAGGGCCTTCTTTGCCCGAACCAGGATAAACCCACGTGTATTCTCTTTGCATCACCATCCGAATTAGGGAGCACGCAGCACAAATTCACTCGTCGGCTTAGGCCCCTCCCGGGTCCGAACACCGACAGTTGGCGCGCCAGGTAGGGGACCGCTGCGTGCCAGCATCGCCTTCCTGCCATTCCTCCGGATGGCTGACCCGAGCGCCCACTTCCGTTGGCCACAGTGATCTGGTTTGGGAGTTTAGAGTTCATGTCCCTTGGCTACGGCTACGACATGGTCCTTCTCCCGCCCAGGCACCCAACCGACCACGACCACGACCACGAGCTCTCCCAGCCTAGGGGAGCGGTGCGCCGGTACCGCCGTTCTCGCCGGGATCGTGTAGCCAGGCGACGGCGTGCCCAGCGTAGCTACCACCATCGCCTCGTGGAGGGTGACGGTGTGCCCTGTTCTGGCGCTCCTCAGCCGGCCACCGACACAGAGTCTCTCAATGAGGACCTGCATAGAATGAGCTTGGCTGCGGGCAAGATGCCAGCGGGGCATCCTGACATCCCATTGTCCGGCGCGGCGCCGCTTCCTACCGGATCAGGATCGGTTTCCCCGGTGGTGGGGACAAAGCCGTCGTGGACACTCCCATATGGGCTGAACACGGCTGCCTAGGGGTATGCTTCCTTCATAAGCACCAACATGGGTGTTTACGAGGAGCTCCCAGGGCACCATCTACGTTCCACCCTCGACCTCGTAGCATCCACGCCAGCTTCCGAGTACCTGGACTCTACGGAGACCCCTGGTCTGGAGCTCCGTGTGGTCGCCTCCCGCCGCTATGACTCCATGAATCGACGACCCCACATGCATCCGTCGTACTACTACTTCGGCGCCCCCGACTCCGACTCTGCCGATGACAGCTACGATCCGACTCGCGAGTGCTTCCATATTGATGGGACCATCGCATCGGATTCGGAAGCAGAGGCGGCTGCTGGAGGAGGGAACGCCACACCACCTCATGCCACGCACCCTGGTGCGCGGGACGGAGCCCAACTTCTCGAAGCAGACCAGGGGGCACAACTCGTGCAGATTCGAGAACTGCAGACCAAGCTCGACGAGGAACGAGAGCACTTGCGCCTACTTCAGCAGACCCTCGAGCGGGAGCGTGCGGCGCATGCACGTGGCGGAGGAGCTCGAGAGAGAGCTCGCGACGTCAATCATTGCATCATCGAAGACAGGGCGGGCGAACCCCCAGTCTTCAACCGAGCCAGCCAGAACGTCGCCGCCGCCGCCATGCTTCTTCGCAATATGCCTGAGCCATCTACACCCGAGGCCCGGCGGGCCCACGATGAGATTCGAGGTCTCCTTGAGACTGCGGCCATGCAGCAGGCCGAAAGTTCCGCCTCGAGGCGCCGTGGGCTCACCTCGGAGCAGCCTGCGGAGCCCTCTCAACACGAGAGAGAGGCCTCGGTTCATCCCGAGCCTGCACCGCAAGGGAACAAGGCAGCCTCTGTCCGTGAGCGCGTCGTCGACAACCGCGAGCCTCGAGACGCCCGCGACGACATCAACGAACGCCGCAGGCGCAGAAGTGGTGATGGCGCATCTCGAGGCTACCACGAGCACAGGGGCGGGTGTTACGATAGCGCGGAGGACCATTCGCAGGACCCAGCTTCTGATTCGGTTTCGCCCTCCGACGACTCTCACCAAGTATAGCTTCCATTTGGCCTGTCAGTTGGGCGGGGCCACCGACGACCGAGTCATCATCCGACAGCTTTCCCTGTTCCTATCGGACACCGCTCGAGCATGGCTCGAGCACCTCCCACCTCGACAGATCCACAACTCGAACGACTTGGAAAGGGTGTTCGAAGGGAACTTCAAAGGGACCTACGTACGCCCCGGTAACTCTTGGGACCTCAGGAGCTGTAAATAGAAGTCGGGCGAGTCCCTCTGCGACTATATCCGGCGTTTCTCCAAACAGCGCACTGAGCTTCCCAACATCACCGACTCTGACGTCATCATGACTTTCCTCTCTGGAACTACCTGCAAGGAGTTGGTCTGAGAGTTGGGCCGCAACACCGCCACCACTGCCAACGAGCTGATGGACATCGTCACCAACTACGTCGTCGGCGAGGAGGCGGTTGGTGCCATCTTTGGTGGCGACCAGGACAAGGGGAAGCGCAAGGACGAGGACCCTGAGAGCTCCAACCGGGGCGCCAAGAGGAACAATAGGAAGAAGAAGAAGAACCAGCAGGGCAAATGCGAAGCCGCGGCGGATGACCTTATCGCCGCTGCTAACCGCAAGAAGCCTCGAGGCCCCCCCGACGGGGGCATCTTCGACAAGATGCTCAAGGAGCCATGTCCCTACCATAAGGGACCCACAAACCACAACCTCGAGGACTGCCACATGCTCCGGAAATACTTCGAAAGCCTAGGCATCAAGAAAGACGACAAGAAGAAGGACCCCAAGGAGAAGGACGGCGACAAGGACGAGGGGTTTCCCGAGATCCATGGCTACTTTATGATCTACGGGGGACCCTCGACGTGCTTCTCCACGCGCCAGCGCAAGCGCGAGCGTCGAGAGATCTTCTCCGTGCAACTCACGACCCCCCTCTTCCTCGACTGGTCCAAAACCACCATCACGTTCGACCGTGGTGACCATCCGGACTACGTCCCCAATCCTGGGGTGTACCCGCTCGTCGTCGATCCCATCATCGCCAATACGCGTCTCACCAAGGTGCTCATGGACGGAGGCAGCAGCCTCAACATTATCTACACCCAGACCCTCGACCTCCTGGGGATCAAGAGGACGTAGCTCCGACCCAGTGTCGGGGGCTTCCATGGAGTCATGCCAGGGAGACGAGCAGAGCTCGTCGGGCGGATCGACCTGCTCGTCTGCTTCGGCACCCCCTCGAACTTCAGGAAGGAGACTCTCACTTTCGAGGTGGTCGGGTTCCACGGGACCTACCACGCCATCCTTGGGCGTCCCTGCTATGCCAAGTTCATGGCAGTCCCCAACTACATCTACCTCAAGCTCAAGATGCCGGACCCTAAGGGTGTCATCACTGTCGGGCCCTCCTACGAGCACGCCTACGAGTGCGACGTGGAGTGCGTCAAACACGGAGAGGCCATCGTGGAATCGGCAACCTTGGCTGCAGACCTTGACGGTTTGGCCAAGGAGATCCCCCACCCCAAGCGCCACGCCGGCAACTTCGAGCCCGCAGAGGACGTCAAGCTCGTACCACTTGACCCCAATAGCTCGGATAGGAAGGCGTTGAAAGTCAGCGCCGTTCTCGACCCCAAATAGGAAGCAGTGCTCGTCGACTTTCTCCGCACGAATGCCGATATATTCGCGTGGAGTCCCTCGGATATGCCGGACATACCCAGGAAAGTCGCCGAGCACGCCTTGGAAATCCGGGCCGGCTCCAAACCAGTGAAGCAACGCTTGCGTCGCTTCGACGAGGAGAAGCACAAGGTCATCGGTGAGGAGATTCACAAGCTTTTGGAGGCCGGATTCATCAAGGACGTCCAGCATCCCGAGTGGCTAGCTAATCCTATACTAGTTAAGAAAAAGAGTGGGAAATGGAGGATGTGTGTAGACTATACTAGTTTAAATAAAGCATGTCCGAAAGTTCCCTTTCCTTTGCCACGCATTGATCAAATCGTTGATTCCACTGCGGGATGTGAAACTCTATCGTTTCTAGATGCATATTTCGGCTACCACCAGATTAAAATGAAGGAGTCCGATCAGCTCGCGACTTCTTTCATCACCCCATTCGGCATGTATTGCTACGTTACTATGCCCTTCGGTCTACGGAACGCGGGGGCTACGTACCAACGATGCATGCAACACGTTTTCGGGAAACGCATCGGGCCAACCGTCGAGGCCTACGTTGATGACATCGTGGTCAAATCCAAGAGTGTTAGCAACCTGGTTGACGACCTCGATATCGCGTTCAAGTGCCTTAAGGAGAAGAACATCAAGCTCAACCCCGAGAAATGTGTCTTCAGCGTTCCTCGAGGCATGCTCTTAGGGTTCATTGTTTCCGAGCGTGGCATCGAGGCCAACCCGGAAAAAATCTCCGCGATCACCAAAATGGGCCCCATCCGAGATCTAAAGGGCGTACAGAAGGTCACGGGCTGCCTTGCGGCCCTCAGCCGCTTCATCTCGCGCCTCGACGAGAAAGCGCTCCCTCTGTATCGTCTCCTAAAGAAATCAGAACACTTCTTGTGGACCCTCGAGGCCGAAGAAGCTCTTGTCAAGCTCAAGGCAATGTTGTCCAACCCTCCAATCCTCGTCCCTCCGGCCATGGGGGAACCCCTGTTGCTCTACGTTGCCGCGACAACACAAGTGGTCAGCGCGGCCGTAGTCGTCGAGAGGGCGGAGGAAGGACATGCCCTACCCGTTCAGAGGCCAGTCTACTTCATCAGCGAGGTACTCTCGGAGACCAAGGTTCGCTACCCGCAAATCCAGAAGCTGCTATACACCATCGTGTCGACATGATGCAAGCTCCGACACTACTTCGAGAGCCACCTGGTGACCGTGGTCTCTTCTTTCCCTCTGGGGGAGATAGTCCAGAACCGGGAGGCCTCGGGAAGGATAGCTAAGTGGGCGGTCGAGCTCATGGGCGAGACCCTCTCTTATGCACCACGCAAAGCAATCAAATCCCAAGTGTTGGCAGATTTTCTGGCGGAATGGACCGATACCCAACTGCCTCCAGCTCAGATTCAGGCCGAACTATGGACCATGTACTTCGACGGGTCATTGATGAAAACAGGAGCGGGCGCGGGCTTGCTCTTCATCTCGCCCCTCGGAGTTCACATGCGCTACGTGATCTGACTCCACTTCGCTGCCTCCAACAATGTAGCTGAGTATGAGGCCCTCATTAACGGCTTGCGCATCGCCATCGAGCTCAGAGTTCGACACCTCGACGTTCGTGGTGATTCCCAGCTCGTGATCGACCAGGTCATGAAGGACTCAAGCTACCACGATCCTAAGATGGAGGCCTGCTGCAAGGAGGTGCGACGCCTTGAAGACAAGTTCCACGGCCTCGAGCTCAACCACATCGTGCGGAGATACAATGAGGCTGCCGACGAACTCGCGAAAATCGCGTCTAGTCGAACCACGGTTCCACCTGATGTTTTTTCGAGGGACCTTCATGAACCTTCCGTCGACCTCGGTACGACAGAGGGGGTCGACGGTCTGCCGCTCGACCCCCCACCTGAGGCAGAGGCCCCCTCGATCGGGGCTGACGTCATGCATACGGAAGGCTCGCCACCACCAGCCGCCCTCGAGCCCGACTGGCGCATTCCATACCTCGACTGTCTCATTCGAGGGAAGCTGTAACAGAACCGACCAATTATACGAAATTAAGTAAGAAAATCATCCACCGAGCAGACGATTTAGCAAACTTAAGCCCGTATAACCCGGTAGTCCGTGAAATCACGACGGATTTCAAACCAACTTGCATACCAGCCAAGATCGTAATAAGTTTAGCGGTCACCATCACAAGTTACATAAAAGTTCGTGTCGTAAATACATCGGAGTTTAAACATAGTTATTACAAACCAAGTTCAAATAAAAGTAGCGGAAGCATTTAGTTCAAACCACACACACTCACACAGAGTTCGAAATAAAATGCCAGCTCCGGATCATCTCCAACAAAAGCATCAGACGAGACGTAGGGAATGACCACTGCCCATGGTCCTAAGCTTCACCCATCGCTGGATAAAGACAGTTGATACAGTAGCCGTAATACATCTGTCCATCTGCAAAAAGTGGGAACAAAGCCCTAAGTACGAGAAGGTACTCAGCTAGACTTACCCGACATAACCGAAAATAAAATGACACCAAGGATCATGACAGGCTTTATGGTAGGGTAGCTGACTCATTTGCAAAAAGGCATTTTTAGTATTTAAATAATCTTTTCCAGAAGCTTTGCATCAAGTTAAATCTTTATTAACCTGTCAGCTACATTTGCACATATACTAGAGTAACATGTAATTAAACAGGTAAGGATAACCAATGATCATTAACAACTTCCATCATGTCATATTCCATATAACTGTCCAAGTGCTCCATCAAGATTACTACGATGAAGTAACTCAAGTCAAGTGCTCACTATCCAGTGAACGATGGCGATTCGAATCGATTATTAACCAGCTGGTAATTTATTCCTCACACAAACCTCACTCACCCGCTAAAGTGAGATATTGGTCACCGAGTCAACCATTCAGGTAAAGTCTCGAGTTTGCCAGGAACCACATGCACCCGGGGGCCGCCCGACTGCTCTTTGGCCTTATCATCGCGCCCCCGTGTCCTACCACACCTGCTTTGGTACAGTGCGTTGCGGGCAATCCACTCGGCCCGGATAATCTCCCAGCTTCGCGGTCGAAAGGTACATTATTCGGCCAGCTAAATGTAAGGCATGCGTTCAACATGACTCGAGGCCCAACAACGGTCGGTCCTTAATCGACACAGACGGAAAACACTACAGTCCGAAACCCTGTAAGTCTCCGTCCGGTCTCAATTTCACATTAACACTTAGTTATTTTACGATGACATACTTCTTCAAGCAGATCCAGGTAACCACCTATAGCTCGCAGGTGACAGGAAATCACCCGACTTCTACCGGTCTAAGCAAGCTAAGCATTTCTTGACTGCGAATACCAAGGTAACAAGGATATGGTAGAACAGGGTAAACAAGGTATAATGCAGCAACGGTTGCAAACAACTCCTAAACGTAATGCATCAGTTAAAGTAAAGCATTAATAAAATATTTGCAAACCGGGAGAGATATTCTCCGGGGCTTGCCTCTCTCGAAAGAGCTCGGACGGTGGTCGGGACACTCTGGAAGATCCTCACCGACCTCCTCGTCGGCTTCGGGCACCTCCTGCTCTTGCACCTCGGGCTGCTCTTCCAGCTCCTCGGGAACGGCTATCGGAGTTACTTCCTGTGATCCTGTATGATGCAAATGTATAAGTGCTCATGCCTAGGTGCATTGCAGAGATGACATGTAATGATCATGATGAATGAGATGTAGATGAACAGGTTTACTTTATTGCATAACGTGGAAATACAACTCTTCTACAAGGTAGTCTACATCATCCAAGAACATGTACTAGTATACTACTACAAACATTCTCTACCATGCCAAGTCACCACAGAAATCTAAGATGCTTCAAAGATACACCAAATCAAATCTTATTAATTAGTCATGTATTAACAAGGTTAATTAAACCCTAATTGCAACTAGGTTTGAACAGCAACACCTATTTTGGTAGCACAGAAAAATCTGAGAAAATTACAGTAGCTTACTCTCATCTAATCTAGCATGCCACAAAATTTCATTGCATTTGGATTACTAGAACTGCCTACACAAAAATAACAAGCTAGAGCTTAAATAAGAGCATGAAAATACTTTATACTATAAAAAGTATCAAACAACAGATTTAGCATTTTTCCTACATTCTACACAATAAACAATCACTATAGAAAAATTATTATATGCATGTTTTATTCATATTTTTCTCTCTATCAAAAATAATAATTATTAACAATAATAAGCACTTGTACTACACATAAATATTTTTCTATAGAACATGCATGGCACATATTTTTCCTAGAAAGTACATCACAAAAGAAAATTATTGCAAGTGGAACCATATTTTTCTGAGCTTTTTATGATTTATTACATATTTATCAAGAAAACAGAAATTTCAGTAATTAAATAAAAACCCTACAGAAAAGTATTTCAAACTTGACATGCAATATTTTTAGATCATAGATCTACTTATGAGAAACACTACAAAATTTGTTTCACAATTTTTGGAGCTAAAATGAGCAAGTTATGAATTTCTAAACCATTTTCATCTTTTCTGAAAATCATTTTCAAATTTCTTTTTAAACATCAACCGCTGAAAACGCTAGGTGCACCCGGTGCAGCGTACACGCGCGCGTGAGAGGAGACAGACAGATGGACCTGCGACCCCACGGGTCAGTCACCCAGAGGCGGGGAGGCGCTGACCGCGCGGTTCTCGCCGACGGTGAGCTCGCCGGCGGTGAGGTCACCACCATCGTGATCACCGTGCCAAGGCGGTCACGTTGGTGCAAACGGCGTGACCGGAGGAGCTCGGGAATAGGCTCGCCGTCGCCAATGGCGGAGCGACAGAGCTGTTCCCCGGCGGTGAGCCGTCTCCGGCCAAATCAAGGCGCGGGGAAGCGCTCACGGGCACCGGTGAGGTGGTGCGATGCGGATGCGCTTGAAAAAGAGGCGAGGGGTGGAGCAGAGGGGCGAGCTCCACGGAGCGGCTCACTCTGGTGAGCTCGGTCGGAACTCCGACGAGCGATTCACGCGGAGGGGAGGCTTACCACGGGCAACTGGTGCGAGCACGGGCTACGCGAGGGAAAGGCGGAGCTCGGGGCAAGATGGAGCGGCTCGCGGTGAGCTAGCGTGGCCGGAACAGCAGCGCCGGCGATGGCGCGCGGTGCCGGTGGAGGAACTGTCGCTGCTGCTGCGCTGCGGAGTGAGGGAGAGAGCGAATGTGACCGTGGAGAGAAGGAGACGCGCGGCTGCGGGTTTTGGTGACCAGGGTCGTGGCGGGGGCCACCGGGGCACGCGGCGAGCGGCGTCGACGGCGTACGGCCACGCGGCGGGTGGACTCTGCCGCGAGCGCCACGGCGTCGCGCGCGCGCGCGGGCGGGCGGGAGGAAGCGGGCGCTGACGCGGGCCGGGCCGTTTGCGCGAGCAGGCCGAAACGGAGGCGGCGGCCCGTTAAGGCCGGGAAATTCGTTTTTCTTTTCTAAATAAATTTCCAGATTTTCTAAATTGATTCAAATTCAAATTTGAAGATGAAAAAGGCATTTTCACAAGTTGACCCCAAAACAAAAGTTGTTCAAAATTTAATTCTCTACAACTTTCATTTAGGGCACTTTTCAAAATTCTAAACAGATTTTGAATTAGTGATTTAAAGTCCAATTTTTAAATAAAAACTCATTTTTCTAGAATATTTTTAAAAGCAAAATTTGGGGAGATTTTGAATACAAAAGTTGCTCCAAAAATCATGCTAATTAACTCTAAGTCATTTAAAGTTATAGCCCAATAAGTTTTACCACTCTTAGCAAGCAAAATGCACTAATTTAGGGTTCAAACAGATGTTTTTCACACTTCAATTTAATTTCAACTTATATTGCATGTGATAATGAACATGTATGTGATGCTAATGCTCATGCTTTGGGATGTTAATGCATGCTTAACATCCAGGGGTGTTACAGAAGCTCCCTTCGGACAAGACCGAGGCTCGACAGATCGCTCGCCGGGCCAAGACCTTCGTGATATACGGCAATGACAAGGAGCCTTATCGACGCAGCCCCACGGGCATCCTATAGCGTTGTATCACAGTCGAGGAAGGCATAAAACTACTCAGAGATCTACACTCGGGGGCTTGCGGTCATCACGCGGCGCCTCGAACCCTCGTCGGAAACGCATTTCGGTAGGGCTTCTATTGGCCAACCGCGGTCTCCGACGCCATCAAGCTGGTACGCTCCTGCAAAGGGCGCCAGTACTACGCAAGGCAGACCCATCTCCCGGCACATGCCCTGCAAACCATCCCCATCACGTGGTCGTTCGCCGTTTGGGGACTCGACTTGGTCGGACCCTTGAAGAAAACAACCGGGGGCTTCACCCACTTGCTCGTCGCCATAGACAAATTTTCCAAGTGGATCGAGGCCCGACCCGTCACCAACATCAGGTCAGAGCAAGCCACGCTGTTCTTCACCGACATCATCCATCGCTTCGGGGTTCCTAACTGTATCATCATGGACAACTGCACCCAGTTCACCGGCAAGAAGTTCTTGGATTTCTGCGACAACCATCACATCTGTGTGCTCTGGTCAGCTGTAGCTCATCCAAAGACAAATGGCCAAGTAGAGCGTGCTAATGGCATGGTTTTACAAGGCCTAAAGCCGAGAATCTTCAGCAGATTGAACAAACACGGCAAGAAATGGGCCACCAAGCTCCCCTCGGTCCTGTGGAGCCTAAGAACAACGCCAAGTCGAGCCACGATGTTCACTCCATTTTTCTTGGTCTATGGGGCTGAGGCCGTGCTTCCAACCGACTTGGAGTATGGATCCCCGAGCCTGAAAGCCTACAACAAACAAAGCAATGATGCCGCAAGAGAGAACGCCCTCGACCAGCTCGAGGAGGCCCGAGATGTAGCCCTACTGCACTCCGCAAGATACCAGCAGAATCTCCGACGCTACCACGACAAGCGCGTGCGCAATCGAGACCTCTATGTTGGTGACTTGGTGCTTCAGCGAAGGCAGAGCAACAAGGGACGACACAAGCTCACCCCGCCGTGGGAAGGTCATTACATCGTTGCTGAGGTGTTGAAGCCCGGGACTTACAAGCTATCCAACGGCAAGGGCGAGACCTTCACCAACGCGTGGAACATCGAACAACTACGTCGTTTTTACCCCTAGAGCCTCGAGGCTTTGTACCTATTTCCATTTCCATGAATGAATAAAGAGTACATCCGTGTTCAAAGCGTTCTTTCATGAAAAACAAGAAGGCTCGACCTTGCTTTCGCAGTGTCGAACCTCCCTCGGGGGCTAGAAAGGGGGGAACCCCCTGTGTCCCTAAAAAACTCGCATTTTTTAAAAACTTTTACATAGTCGACGAGTCCGCGAGGGCACCCTAAGGCTTAAGGGTTGTCCAGCCGTGAAATCGCTTACGCGTCCGCACTATGCCAAGGGGTGCGACCGCGCGCTAAGAAGACCTAGTAAAAGCTCACGATTTCGAAAAAGCAACGTCTAACGTTCCTATACACTTCGATGCGAGTTCTTACATAGTCGACGAGGCCACAAGAGCATCCTAAGGACGAGGGGCCATCGAGCTGCGAGATCGCCTACGCCTTCAGGCTACAGTACCTCTACTCACACCCCACGCCAAGGGGTGCGACCGCGCACCAAGAAGACCGCGTAAGAACACGATTCGAACGAAAAAGGAATGAAAGACTCGAACGAAAAAAGACATTTAGTGTATATTTACATCCAAATGTTTTAAGGCCCCTGGGGCCACAATAGCACGAGTCACGATTAAAAACTAACTTATTACATGGGCCTTCATGCCTAGATTTGGCTCACAGGCCCTCATCGTCGTCACCGGGAGCGGGCGGGAGCACCTCGTCCTCGAACAGCCTCGTGAGTCGACCTCTAGGCTCTTCTGCCGCCTCGATCAGCCCTAGGCAGGCCGCCTCATTCTCCTCCTTGATCTTACTTGGGTTAGAGGTGAAGCCGTCAGGAACAAGGCCCATGTTGTACTCGAAGCCGGAGCGGACGACCGCCAGGGCCCTCTTCACGCCATGGTGCAGCGCGCCCCGCACCCTCTCGCGTACGAGGTTGCCCGGCGCCATCATCCCGTGCATAAAGAAGTTCCCTGGCGCATCCTCCTCATTGTCGGCATCGGGCTCGACCCCCAGGTTGTCACACACCACGGTGATGGTGCCCTGGAGCAGCTGGTTCCGCCCGGCCTCGGCCTCGAAGAGGGCTTGAAACGAGGTGGCGTTCGCCTGGGCCTCGCGCTGCTGCTTCTCCAACTCTGAAACATGAGATCAAGTTAGCAAAAACACAGGAGTCTAAAGTCGAGGTCAGAATTCAGCAAAAACTTACCCTCAACATGGGTCTGCCAGCCCACGATCTGATCCCGCAGCTCACCGAGCGTCTTCTTGGCCGACAGAAGAGCCTCGTCCTTGTCTTGGACGGTTGCCCTCAGCGTCTCGATCTCCCGACCGATGCCCGAGAGAGCCTCGTCCCTCTTCCAGATGGTCTCTTTCAATGCCTCGACCTCTTTGGTCAGGGTCCCGACGCGTGCGGACGCTAGCCCGATCTACACGGTGAGGACGTCGCGCTGACCGCTAACGTGAGCAACGTCCTCCTCGAGCTCCTTCGTTCGCGCCAATAGCGGCACAAGGTCCTCGCGAGCCTTGGCCGCCTCCTCTCAGCCTTGGTTGCGTCCTCCTAGGCTTCGGCCGCGGCGTCACGGGCCAGCGCCGCCTCTTCCTTGAGCGCTGCATGGACGACGCGAAGCTCATCCGCCTCGGTGCTCTTCTCGGACAACCGCTTGTTGACATCCTCGATCAGAGCCCGTTGGCGAGGAAGCGCCGCCCACACGCCGCTCTCGTGGCGGATAAACAGCAACTTGCGGCGCGACCGCTCCTTGATCTCTTGATTACAGTCAAACCCAAAGTCAGAACCAAGGGGACAAGGGGGTCGAGCCAAATAAATATCGAGACAAACGCAACCTACCTCGAAGGCCCTTGACATGTTCAGAACCATGGTCTCCATGACCATCCGCAGAGACTACACGGAGTGCTTGCGGAGCCCCTCGACGTACTCCCAGTACCTCACCTCGTCCTTGTCGTCCAGGATGAAGAAGGGATCGGCGTCAGGATTGGCCGCGTCCCTGAACTCGAGGGGCGAGCGACCCCAGCGTGGGAGCTCCTCCTCCGTCCATATGAGCGCCAGCTCTGCGAAGTTGGGCCACCTGGCGAACGCTTCCGCCATCTCGTCACCCGACGCCAAGGATGTCCCAGGCTGATCCGAGGCGTCGACCATCTCGACGTCTACCTTTTGATTCCCCTTATCGGATAGGGTATCTTCAGAAGTGAGGTCGATGACGATTGGCATCGACCCTTGGGGCGGAAGTAGCCCCTCGCCTGCTGGCACCTCCGCCTGCGTGTTGGGCGGTGTCACGGACACCTCCCGCTTTGCCTCGGCCACCGACTTCTCTGGTCAGCCCAGCTCATGCTGCTCCGCCTCCGGTTGTGGCTGCGACGACTGCTCCTGCTGTTGTTGCTGCTGCTGCTGTTGCGGCTCCTCCCTCTCCGTCTGCAGCTCCTACTGCTCCTTCTCCTTCCTCGTCTCCGGAAGGGCCTCATCTGCCACTGATTGCTGCGGCTCTTGCCATGGCCGCCGCCGCTGCCCTTCTAGCTCCTTTCCCGCAACTTGCGGGGTCTCCACCACCTCCTTCATTTCTTTAACACCTGCCAGCCCTACATCGCGGGTGGATGTCTCGGCCTTACCGGCCTCGATGGCCTCTGGGGTCCTCTTGGTCGACCCCGACTCGTGGCCACCACTTTCAGACTCATCGAGCCTGGCGGTGCCCAGGGTTGTCTCGACCCGCTCCGGCTTACGGGCGGCATCTCCGGCCTCGACGCCCTCCTGAGCGCTTATGCCTGCCTTAACGGCGGCCTCTTTCGCCTTGAGCCGCTCCGTGGCAGCCTGACACTTTGCGACCCAGGCGGCGTCGTCCGCCAGCGTTCGCATCATCAGAGCAGCACCAGCCTTGAGCGCTTTGGCGGGCGTCATGGCCGCCGGCTCCGCCTTGTGCTTGCGGCTGGACAACGAACGAGTGTGTTAGAACGAGAAGTGAAATAAGACTATTGGAAAACTGAAGCGGAGCACTTACCCGGACATAGGGATTAGGGGCTTCATCCCCGGCTTCCCCGGACCGCTCGAGGGTTTCTGCATCGACCCCTCCATCGAGCCTTTGGTCGACCCGGGGCTCCTCGGAGCCTTGGCTGACGAGGCCTCCGGGGTCCTCTTCGCCGCCGAGGCCGTCTGACCTCAGGTCCTCATGCTTGACGACGATGTCCTGGTCTCAGGTGGCGGCGTCACAGACTTGCCCGCCAACGAGGTCCGAGGCGACCGAGCACGCGGGTGCAGCGCCACTGACGATGACGGTGGGACCACTGGCTCGGCAGATCCCCTTCTCGAGGGCCCCTCAGGGGCCCTCCCTTCTGCCCGCTCCTCCTCCCCCTCGACGGGCGCCGAGGCTGCCCTCGACGCCTGGGAGGTCAACCCCCCGCCAACGGGCTCCTGTAGGAACCGCACGTCAGGGAGATGGGCAAGGGTAGTCGCGGTGTCGTACCGTGACTCGGCATCATCATCGTCGTCGTCGTCGTCATCGTCCTCCTCTCCCGAGGCCGTCTCAGGGGGGGACTCCTCCTCAGAGAGACCCTCGAGCCTTTGCTTATGACGACGCTTTATCAACGCCTCGCGCTCGAGGATCTTCCTGTTGCGCCGCTTCTTCGCGGCATCCTTCTCCTTTTTCTCTTGGGCTGCGGAGAAGCGTCTCACCTGTTGAGCCGCGTGATCCTCTGGGACCGGTGGCGATGCATCCTTAACTGCTGTCAGATCCTGCACGAAAACCTCGACGGGCCAAATCAAGAAAACCAAAGAGGAAAGGGACACGAGACCAGCGAGACAATACTTACCAGAGGCTCAAATCCCTGGTTGGGTCGCATCGGGACCCTGTCTATGTCCTCCTGCTTGAAGCCGCCCATCACCCACCGAGCGCGCCGGACGACCTCATCGAGGGGGAGGGTCTCATGCGACATCCGGCTCCCCTCCATCGGGGCACCCGGCTCCATCTGGTCCATCCGCAGTCGACGCTGCATCAGGGACAGGACCCTTCGACGGTGGAACGCGGCAGCCACCATGCTCGCGGTCAGCCTGCGCAGGCGAAGCTTCCTTAGCGCATCGAGGAGCGGCTATAGCTTCGGCTGATCTTCCTCGACGACGCCATACGCCCAGTTCTCCCTCCAAGACATGAGGACTTGGCCGGAGAAGTGAGGCAGCTGGCCGTCGTCGTTGCGCAGGTAGAACCAGCCGTCGTGCCACCCACTGTTCGAGGAGATAAGCTGGGCTGGGATGTACAGCTCACCTCAACCTGGCCGCACCTGGATAGTGCAGCTCCCGGCATGTACTGCCTACCGCACTCCCTTCTCACCTGCCTTCTTGGCGAAATGCTCCGCCTTGAAGAGGTGGAGCCACAACTTTCAGTGAGTGCAGCTCCCGGCATGTGCTGCCTACCGCACTCCCTTCTCACCTGCCTTCTTGGCGAAATGCTCTGCCTTGAAGAGGTGGAGCCACAACTTTCAGTGAGGCTCGATCCCCAAGTACCCCTCATAGACAGCCGCAAAAATGGCGGCCTGTGAGATGGAATTGGGGGCGAGATGGTGGAGCTCCACCACATAATAGTACGGGATGGTCCGCATGAATCGGCTCGGCGGCACCCCGAGTCCCCTCTCATGGAAGGCGACGAAGCTAACCACGTAGCCCTCCGGCGGCGCCGGTTCCCGGTGGTTGGCCGACGGCACCCTCCACTCCGGCAGATCTCGGTTGGTCCTCGGACGAAGGAGACCATCGCGCATGAGCTCCTGCAGCCTCTTCTCCGTCACCGAGGAGCGAACCCACGGATCTGTTGGGAGGACTGGGCTCTTTCCCGCCATGGATGCAGGGAATGGATGACGACGGCAACTAGGAAGGAGAGGGCAGTCGCAAAGGCTAGGAAGGGACGAACGAAGCCCTAGGCCCCGTATTTATACCACGGCGTAAGGCATACGGGCGAATCCGGCGAAAAGGCAAGTAAATCTCCGCATTTAATGCCCTTACCTAACCGCACCCTCGAAACCCGCACGCACAGGCACGTGTTAGCCGCTCGCTCGCTAACAGTTCGCTACGCCGCCCACTACCGCGCCGTTTCGCTTCCTTCCTAAAAAGACGCGCCCCAACGGGCGGGAAAGGATGCTCCCTGGCGGGCTCTTCCAGGCGAAGGAACCACGGGCTCCGAGCCCGCTTTGAACCTCGAGGGTTCGAAAGCTGGCCCTCGACCAGGGTTCGACAGCTGCCCTCGAGTAAACAGAGTTAGGGATGACTGAGGGCGGGCCCGTACACGGCCAGGGCTCGAGCCGCTTTCTCGAGACACCCTCGGATATATTCGAGGCTAAAGGAGAGGTCGGCGGTGGAATCCCCTCGGAGGGAGGCATCGAGCCCTCGGATCCTATCGAACGGTGCCGAGACCCACACTACAACTCTTTGGCATTTTTGGAGAGCGTCTTCGCGGCTGCCAGCCGACCCCTATCGAACGGGGCACGGGCTCCCCCTTGAAATTCCCGCTAGTAGCTCACCGGAGATCATCGGAACTCGCCCATCGAGGGTAGTGCGGCGTTCCCCACCCCTCTTCCTTACCTAAAGGATGCGTAAGGGCCGTACGATAAAGACGGGCAAGACCCTAGTCGACCTCGCGCGCGTAAGGCTCGGGGGCTTGCCCGTGACGAACTAGCCTTGGCGAAAGAGGACCAAACGCGCCTTGGGGGCTCAAACGCAGGAGCGTCCCTCGACATAACATATTAAAGCCCTCGAAGGAGTCACCCACTCCTCTGAGGCCTCGGGGGCTACACCCGGTGGGTGCGCTCGCACACACCCACCGGAGAGCCACGATGCTACGACTCCAGTTCATAACTCGCTAAGCCTCTACGAGAGTGTCCACACTCGCGCAAAGGCTCGGGGGCTACTGTCGGGTACCTGGATTAGGGGTGCCCAAATCCAGGGATTAAAAGGAACAGGCCCCCAAGGAATTCGCGCCCTGAAACCCCTTAAAAAATCGTACCAAGGCTCCGCCTACACGGACACACCGAGCTCGGCCCACATACGTATGGTGACACCAGGCCACCCTCGACTGCGTTCCGATTTGCACGAGGCCCGCTCGACGGGAGGCCTCGACCCCAGAAAATCTCCGACTCGCACGACTCGGGGTCGGGCCGGTCGACCCCTCCTCACCCACCTACTCGCTGGCAAGGCATTCAATGCAACCACTTCCACCTACGTGGCTACAGCACCACCGGCGTGGGAGCAGTACCAGTGTCTAATCCTACTTTTTACTGCCCATCCCGGGGTGGACGGTAAAAAGCTGCCACTATACACACCACGTCGGGCAATGTTCTACCTTCGACGCCCCCTCGAGGCACAAGACGACAACCACCGCGCTCCGGGTTTTCTGGGGCTCGGCATTATCCGTTCCTCGTCAACCCCCCTCCCCCCCGCTACGTCCCGACCAGGCCTCGAGCGCCGCCGGTCAACAAAGGAACAACGCTCGCACGACGACAACAGGGGATCGCACGCCCGCGACAGGACCCAGGGTCTTTCACCGTCCTGTCACCGACATCACCGCGACACCCCAAGGATGGCCGACATTCACAGGGACACGTCGCTACAGCAACCTCTACAGCACCCACCGCGCCTTCTCCTCTAAGGCACCACCCTAGGGTTTTTTGTACACCTAGGCCTCCACTTGAACCTATAAAAGAGGAGGGCAACTCAAGTAGCAGCAGGAGACAGAGAGTTCTCTCCTTCGGAGATCAACATCTCAAGCAACACTCCATCTTTCTCTTTCTTGAGACTTGGGACCGGCTCCTTCTCTCGCAGCTTGTAACTCCTATACAAGCACTTCGGTGCAAGGAAATACAATATTCTCCCCCCCGCTGGACGTAGGGTCTTCTTTGCCCGAATCAGGATAAACCCCCGTGTATTCTCTTTGCATCACCATCCGGATTAGGGAGCACGCAGCACAAATTCACTCGTCGGCTTAGGGCCCTCCTGGGTCCGACACCGACACATTTTCTCTCCATTCTCTATCAATCACATCCCTTCATGTCTTAGTTCTCGTGTAGACATGGTTTCTAACTTAGACCTAGTTTCTATGATTTTTACTCTCTCCTTTCAATAACTACTTTGCCACATCAGCAAAACGCTTGGGTGGTAGTACAATTAATGTCTATAGAAACTATGGTGGTCTCTGCATTGGGAGTGTCCTTAGCTGGGCAAAGCAAAACTCGCTCTCACGGGCTTTGAGATCTTCAGACAAGTCATGCAAACGAGCTAGCTAGCTTCCTGTCCTCACCGAGCAAAGGCAATACAATGGCTGGCGAGAGAACCAAGCAACCCCCGTCTCTCTAAAATCATGCTCGTTGATTGAGCCGTCTCTAGTATAAATCGCCGGCGCCTTTAAAAATCATTTCTAGTAACATTGGAACACGTGAAAATTTCATGAACCCTATATTTTTTCATGTAAAATTTCTGCATGATTCACATGAACCTCTTCGTTACAAAGGAACTCTACATTATTAAGGGGTGTTTGGGATTGCTCCGCTCCACGTTTTTCAGCTTCGCTCCACATTTTTTTAGTCAAACGGTTTCAGCTTCACGCACTCTATTCGAGGAAAAAATGTAGAGTTGTGAGAGCGCCTTAAGAGGTGGAGTCTGTGGAGCCATCCCAAACACCCTTAAAGCTAATCGCAAGAAAATGTTAGACGGGAGAAACATATATCCTGTTGGTGGAAGTCAATGGTAAACTGACAGTCGTGACCCAGTTAATATGATTGGAATAATTATTTTTGGGAAAAACATATCCTGTTAGTGGAAGCCCAGTCCTCCTACCTAGGCCTTGTTTAGATACTCAAATTCATCCCCAAATTTCACTATGCAAAAAGAAGATTTCACGTCACATCGAAATGCCGGCGTATGTATGGAGTACTAAATGTAGATGAAATCAAAAACTAATTGCACAGTTTTGTTGTATTTTGCGAGACGAACATTTCGAGCCTAATTAGTCAAAATTTAGACAATTTTTACCACATAAAAACAAAATTACTACAGTGCACATTTATTACTCAATGTAGCAATTCGATGCCCCGAATCGAGCATCTAAACAAGGCCCTAGCAAGGGAGCTCCAAAGTCAAATGGCAACTGGGGGCCGCCTGTCGAAATGATTCCTCCCTTCGGCCGCCGTCCTCTGTTTTTAAAACCTCTCCTCCGCGCAGCGCGCCCTTGCCGACAAATCAGAAGTTCACAGCTAGCTCAAGTGCTCAACGCAAGAGAGACGCCCAACACGTCTGCCACGCCACGAACCATGGTACGGCACTCGCGCGCCCCGCTCCTCCTCGCCCTCGTCGCCACGCTCGCGGTGGCCGCAGCGTCGGCGTCGGTCTACGCGCGCTCCGCCGACGCCGACACGGAGCTCCTCGTCGGAGACGACGACGACCTGCTCGGGCTGGGCGGCGTGTTCGGCGGCAGGAGGCGGCTCGACGACGCCAACGCCACGGGCCTCGACGACGGCAACGCCACGAGCATCGACGCCGTCATGGGGGCATCGGGGTTCAACAGCTACGCCGCGCTGTCCAGGGACAGCGTGCCGTGCTCGCAGCGCGGCGCGTCCTACTACAACTGCCGCCCCGGCGCGGAGGCCAACCCCTACAGCCGCGGCTGCTCCGCCATCACGCAGTGCCGCGGCTGAGCCAGCAGCTGCGACTGCGAGCGAGACTGCTAGGCTGCTAGCTGTGTGTTCCGCTTCTGCCATTGCCCTCGCCGCTAGCTGCTTGCACGTACGCGCCCTCCTTGCTTTCGCTGGTGCTTGCGTTCTTCCTGATTCCGAATGAACTGAACAGAGTAGAGGTTTTACCATTTTGCTGTAAATCGTTGATATTCTCTTGTGATAAGATTAAGATTGACGTTTGTATTTTGCCTGATGTGTTATGTGGATGACCATATCCAATATAAGTTGATTGATTCTTACAGCATTCAAGATTAATTATTCCATCGATGCAATGCAGTGTGTGTCTGCTTTATGTGATGCTGCTGGTTTGTCTTTGCTCTGTGGACAATTTGATGTTGTGCGTTATATTGGTCATTGATCTCATCCACGCAACGCCAGGTTTCATTCAGACCAACACTTCAGCTTTTCACTCAGCCATGCCCATGCATATCAGAACTGAACATCCATTCTAGGAAAATGCAGTACTCTGAGCTCAGATGATCTCTTTTTTTTCTTTTTCTTTTTCTTTTTTTTTGAAAAAAGGGAATATAACATTCGAATGACTATAGTCGTTTAGTACAGCAGATCCATGGTGCTTAGCCCACACTCCACCGTATGGTGAAAAACAGACGATCTCTGCCCCTGACTGCTTAGTTAACCAATGAACGTCTAGTTCCTTCATTTTACTTTTACACAACTTAAGGCCCCGTTTAGTTGGCTACGTTGGGCAACTGCAATGAGACTAAAACGGTGTGGCATTGTCTTCACGTTCGTTTATTCACTGCGACCAGCTTTGATCCTCGTGGTGCGCATGAGAATAGTAGTTCGGTTGTGAATCTGTCGGCAGCCTTTGTTGACGATTGCGCAGCGGCAGCTAGCGATATCAGATTATCAGCGTTATGTTGTTGCCAAGAGCTGCAAACAGGCAGACAGCATTACATACAAGCTGTACAGGGACTGCTGTTCCACTACTTGGATGATTAGCGGCTGACCCGGCTCAGACAGAGGACATGACATTCACTAATGTTTTTCTTTCTTTTCTTTATAGCAGTAGTATTACACTATTACTTATGGCAGTTCAGGGGATGCTGGAACAAATACTCGGCAGCTGGAGATGTTTATTGATCTTGATCCAACCAATGGAGGCAAATTATTCATAGGGATCTTCAGCTACTTTTTTTTTTAATTTAGAAACTCCCATACGTGTACCAAGGAGTGAGGCCGTGAGGGTCTGGTAGTGCTCGCCCGCTCTTACAACATCAAAATTACAGTATTTCAATAAAACTTACGTAGCATATCATTTCTGAAAGGATCAAGACGCCCAAGAGAAGGTGAATTGGACTTTTCTAAAAATTAATTGCAAGAATTAAATTCTACAAGCCAAAGTTCACCCCCAGTGCCTACTAGTGTTCCTTGTGATTCTACCGGTAAAAAGTTTTGCACCCTAAGTTCCAATCCTAGTCTAGCATGGCAATTCTAGGAAAGTAAATCAAGCAAAGAGAGTAATACACGAAAGTAAATGCTTGAAAGTAAAGGTTAGGAACACGGCGATGTTTTCCCGAGGTATCGGAGAGTCGCCACTCCCCACTAGTCCTCGTTGGAGCACCCGCGCAAGGATGTAGCTCCCCCTTGATCCGCGCAAGGATCAAATGCTCTCTACGGGCTGATTATTCGACACTCCGTCGCGGTGAATCGCCCAAAACCGCTCACACGATGAGTTGGGTCATCCACAAGCTCGTCGGATGATCACCAAACTCCCAATCACCACCAAACCGTCTAGGTGATGGCGATCACCAAGAGTAACAAGCTAGAACTCTCACTTGACCACAACAAGCCTAATGAGAAGATGGATGCACACTTGCTACTCCCTAGTCACTAATGAGGGATCTCAAACTTTGATTCTCAAATCACTATCCTCACTAGGGCTCTTGCACTCCCTTGCACTTGAAAGGTGTTTCTCAGCTGAACAAATGAGCAAGAGACCTCTAAAAGAGGTGGAGGGGATGTATTTATACACCCCTCAGACAAATCCAACCGTTACCTGCCAAATCAGCAAAACACGCACTGACCGGACGCGCCGGTCGTCGTGACCGGACGCGCCGGTCGAGTGTAACGGTCGAAAAGCCGAAAGTCAGCGCTGAGTGACCGGACGCGTCCGATCATGCAAGAGTCTTACTGTACTTTGACCTGACGCTCGACCGCGTCCGATCATGGATGACCGGACGCGTCAGGTCAGCTAAGTACCTTACTGGAACATGACCGGACGCGTCCGATCACTTCACAGTCGCGTCCGATTAGACTTTTACCCTCTGAAACTCGTGTCAGACTGATCACCGCGTCCGGTCCTCGCAGGGACCGCGTCCGGTCAACCAGTTAACGACGCAGTGACTGTTAGTACTGACCGGACGCGTCCGGTCGTGACAGAGACCGCGTCCGGTCAAGGGTAAACTGCTCAAACGACTTAGAAACGCGACGCAACTTGAACCAAGTTGCTTCCAACTGAACTTTGAGCTTTACCTGAGCTACCTAGAGCTAGGTTTGACAAGTGTGCACCACACCTAAACAAAAGACTCACCTAGGTCAAGCTACTCGCTCATGCCCCCCTTTATAGTACGGCCAAAGGAAGAAACAAAGATCCTAACGACTATTCCGGATGTAACTCAACACCTTGACATCCGGAACTAACCGTCCTTAATCTTGTCGTTGATCCTTTGAAAACCGAAACGATTTCCATCAAGGGACATGAATACCATAGTGCCCAAAACAGTTATCAACTCCATGACCTAACTTATCAAGGTTTCTGCAAAACACACGTTAGTCATGGTAATAATGCGTTGTCATCAATTGCCGAAACCAACACTGGGGCCTAGATGCTTTCAATCTCCCCCTTTTTGGTGATTGATGACAACACTTAGATTCGGAAGATATAGGAGTTGAGGTTTTCGAACATGCTTGGTTCACATAAGCAAAAAGCTGTAAGCACAAGAGAAAAGGAATTGCTTATGTGTTCCAAGCCAACTGAGTGTACTCACAAGATAAAACATGAAGAGTTAGTACACATAAAACATAGCTCATACGAAATCGGAGTAAGGCACGGAAGCACAACCTTATGAGCTAAAACCAATTACGTGACATGATATAAAATAAAGGTCTCACAAGCACATAGTCACAAGATGCAGGGCGAGAAATTAAACATGATGCATGAATGTAGCACACAAAGAAAAACGAAACCCTCTATCAACACTCCCCCTGAATCTACTCTCTCTCCCCCTTTGGCATCAAACGCCAAACACAAAACTAAGGATCTGACGGGGGAACAGAAGCTGTCGTGTCGGGTGCCGAGGAGCGTGGAGTGATCACGAACTGTGAAGCATCCTCCTCAGAATCTGAACTATCAGGCTGACCCTCTGTAGATAGACGTGGCAGTGAAGCGGTCTGGGTCTGTAGAGCAGGTGCAGGAACTGAAGGTGTAGAAGCAACAATAGGAGCAGTCACTGTCGCCTGAGCCTGAAAAATACCAAGAGTGGGAGGATCTGTCGATGCAACTGACGATGGCACAGTCTCTGTAGTCCTGGCCCCTGACACTGGAGGAAACGCAGTCTCCGAAGCTGACATCCCTGAAGTGGTCACAACAGTGGTGTGCGAGGGTGTCGGCTGACCAGTCAGCTCGCTATAGGAGGCACTCAAGTCAGTGAAAGGAGTGCCCGAGAGAAGATGAGGTCTAGGCTGAGCTGGTGGAGTGAACCCCATCTGAATAGGAGTGTAGCTCGGGGACTGAAAGGTCTGAGGAACCTGCTGCTGGGGAGAGGTAAACTGAAAGCTCGGCTGTCCCTGACTCTGAGGTCCACTGGACTGTAGTGCTGGAGTAAGGATAGACGGTGGTGGAGGTACCCCAACAGTGACAAGGTGTCGCAGGAGCTCAAGATACTGCTGCTGGGTGGCTGCCTGCTGTCTCTGCATCTCAAACTGCTGCCTCTGGAACTCGTCCTGACGAGCCTGAATCTGAGCAAATGCGGCAGCTGTGTCCTGAGCCTGTCGCTGCATCTGAACCTCATGTCTCTCCTGGGCCTGGGTCAGCCTCTCAAGTATAGCCACCATGGCTGGGTCTGAGCGGGAGGCTGAGCCTGAACCACCGGCCTCATGGTCGTGAGACCGAGGAGAGCGGTACCGGGGGATGGGCTGGTAATCCTCGTCAGTGCTTTCAGTAGCAACATCCTCAACTGGATCAGCTGGCTGAGCATCAAGATCTGCAAGCTCGGCCTCAGCAAGACCCTCAACGGTCTTGTCTTGCTCAGCTGCTGTCTCTGGAACCTCTGGCCTCTGATGCTGTCCTGGGCCAGGTGCCTGCTCTCTGGTCACTGAAGCCCACAACTGTCGAATGTCATACTCTGGAAATGCAGTAGTGGTATCAGATATCTCAGCTCTAATCTCTGCAGGCAGATCACACGCAGATCGAATAAGAAAACAAATCCAATGAGCATAAGGTAGCTGCCTGTGACCCTTGAATCCCTCTGCCAAGGTATCCTCCATCTCACATAGCATCAGATCTCAAATATCGAACGATGTCTGTGAGATGAGGTGATGAACAACCCATAACTGCATACGAGTCAGTCCCTCTCTGTATCCCAGCCTCGGAAGAAGGGTCCTCCTCACAATAGCATCTAGCACTCTGGCTAGGGGTGTCAGGCTGGCAGGTATACGTCTAGATCCCTCGCCAAACGGCTCACGGAAGCAGGGTCTGATCATGTCTGTGGGTGGCACTGTGCCTCCGTGAGGGCGTCTCGGAGGTGAAGTCTGTCCAAAGCACAGCTGGTGTATCTTCGTCTCTGAAGCAGGGAGTCTGAGGATCTCCCGTACCCTGGTGCTGTACAGTCTGCGGTCACGGCCTCGGAATGCAAAATGTATAAACTCATGTGCTGGGTCAATCCAAAGTGAAGAGTAGAACTCTCTGATCCAAGTCCCGCAGTAGGCTCCAGTCCGTCCAAGAAGGTCTGACAAGCCAGGTAGAAAGGATAAGTGCGGACGGAGCTGCTCACCAACCACCTCAACTAAAGCCTCCAGTCGACAGACTTTCTGAGGTTTGAATGCAATCCCGCTGTCAACATAGGCTCTGTAGAAGTCCTCGTGCAGAGGTGTGTAGAAGCCCTCTGAAGCTCGGGGATCCCGCTGAGGTGGGAACCACCGACTAACCTCTACAAACTGAGAGCCTGTACCTGTCGAGCTGTAGCTCCCCTGAGGTCAAAGTGCTCAACTGGGGGGTGACCTCGAGCCCTGGGAGGTGGACGACCTCCACGACGCTGGCCTTCTGGCCTGGGAGTCACCTGAGCTCGCGAACGTCCTGAGCGACGACGTTGTGGAGAGTGAACTGTCTGCTCCTCTGTCTCCCCTGGGTCCTCTGTGGGCTGCTCTGCAGGTGCATCCTCGGTCTCTTCTGTGGCCTCAGTACCGAGCTGTCGACCTTCAAGGTGAAAGCGACGATCGCCAATATGAATCCCACTGCTCCTGCCACCTCTCTCTGCTAGCTCTGCTGCATCTGCAACTGCCTGAGCCACATCTGCCTCTGTGAGTGTCCTCTTTCTCTTCTTGGCGGCTATCTTCTTTCGCTTGCCACGAGCCACCTCTGTCATCCTGGGAGGACTGTCGTCCCCGTCACTAGGTGCACCACCAGCATTCTTGCAGCGAACCATACTGATAAACTGCTATGACTGAGAAAACCCGGACAGTGAAAGATGGTGTACTGACACTCGTGAGGCTTGGCCTCAATCCGTATCCGCAGGCTTGGCCTCGGATTCACAGCTGATCACCTGACACACACACAAAGCACCGACAGGACTCACTGAAAGGATAGAATAGATAGAGCTACTATAAGCAACATATTTTATCTAATAGATAAGTGAGATCATAATGAAAGCAAGCATATTAGATAAGATGTGAATAGACCGCGATAGCTACCTCGGACGAGCGAAACTCCGATGAAAGGAAAGTGACCTTGACGCGCTAGGGTTCCCCGGAAACGACGGACAAAACCCTGGAGTACCGATGAGATCAAAGGTTGTATTAGAAATTCACCGGAAAACCATCGGCAAACCCTAATTGAAGGGATCAAGGCAATGAAATCACCTTGCTGAGTCGAACTCGAGCGAAAGTCCTTTGCCGGAGAACGACAAATTGAAGACGACGCGATTGTTAGGGTTAGGTCGAGGCGCGACGGTCAGAGGCGATTCGGTTGAGCGGCTGTCGGAGGCGAAGAACGGGGGGGCGCAGAGCCGAGGAGCTGGGAGCCCGGGAGAGCGGCGGCGGCGCGGCTGCGCGGAGTAACGGCGGCGCGCGGGAAGGCTGCGACTGCGGCGCGCAGGGCAGCTGCGACGGCGGGGCGGCTGCGGTGGCGCGCGGAGCTGCTGCGGCGGCGCGGGGCTGCTATGGCGGCCCGAGGAGCGGCTTGCGGTGGCGCTGCAGATCACGGCGAGGAGTCGGCTAGGGTCGAGGAGCGGCGGCGGATTGAAGAGATGGAAAACGAGATGCGAACGTACGGTTAAAAAGGCTTAGATCCGCTTTACACGCGATGACCGGACGCGGTGGTCGCCTGACCGGACGCGGTGGGGCAGCGTCCGGTCAGAGTCCAGTAAGCTCCTCGTGTGAGCGGTTTTGGGCGATTCACCGCGACGGAGCTTGTGGATGACCCAACTCATCGTGTGAGCGGTTTTGGGCGATTCACCGCGACGGAGTGTCGAAGAATCAGCCCGTAGAGAGCACTTGATCCTTGCGCGGATCAAGGGGGAGCTACACCCTTGCGCGGGTGCTCCAACGAGGACTAGTGGGGAGTGGCGACTCTCCGATACCTCGGGAAAACATCGCCGTGTTCCTAACCCTTACTTTCAAGCATTTACTTTCGTGTATTACTTTCTTTGCTTGATTTACTTTCCTAGAATTGCCATGCTAGACTAGGATTGGAACTTAGGGTGCAAAACTTTTTACCGGTAGAATCACAAGGAACACTAGTAGGCACTAGGGGTGAACTTTGGCTTGTAGGATTTAATTCTTGCAATTAATTTTAGAAAAGTCCAATTCACCCCCCCTCTTGGGCATCTTGATCCTTTCAATTGGTATCGGAGTCGAGTTGCTCTTTATTTAGGCCTCACCGCCTAGAGCAAGATGTCTAATGGGGAAGGACCACCTCCCACCTTTGAGGAAGACGATTTTCCATATTAGAAAATTCGTATGGGGGCATACCTCGAAGCCATAGATGTTGGGTGCCTTAGAGCCGCAACCGAGGGACTTCCCGCTATCAAGGATCCCGCCAACCCAAGTGGTGATGAGGAGAAGTACGACCGGTGGAATGCAAAGGCAAAAAATGCACTCTACCGGGGCTTAGGCAAGGATATCTTCAATCGTGTGCGTAATGCCAAAAACGCTCATGAATTGTGGGAAAACCTTAATGCTCTCCATGAGGGAACTAAGAGTGAGCGTGAGGAACGCTATCACATAGCCTTGAAGAAAATTAATTCTTTTGAAATACTTCCCAAAGAAAGTGCTAATGAAATGTACACTCGATTGAATGTTCTTGTAGAGGATCTCAATGCTCTTGGACTCACTCAAATGAGTCAATCGGATGTTGCAAGGAGGATCTTGAGCGTTCTTCCCAATGAGAAGTATGGTCACATTGTCACCGTGCTTCATCAAAGTGATCTCTCCACCGCAACACCGACACAAGTATTGGGAAAGATCAATGCACATGAGATGTACATGCACATCACTCCGGAAGAGGGCTCATCATCTTCCAAGAAGGACTTGGCCTTCAAAGCTAGCTATGACAAGAAAAAGAAGAAGGGCCAAGCCATGATGGTGCAAGAAAGCTCAAGTGAAAGTGATATTGATGATGCATCACTTGCACTCATGGTGAGAAAGACCACCAAGATGTTAAAGAAGCTCAACAAGAGTGGCATCAAATTCGATGGCAAGAAGAAGAAGTTCTTCACAAGTAGCAAAAGGAAGCCTATATCCGAGATGGATTGCTACAATTGTGGTGAACTTGTCCACCTAGCTCATCAATGCCCTAAGCCTCCAAAAGACAAGTACAAGAACAAGAACAAGGGCAAAAGAAATGACTCAAGTGATGAAGAAGATGACAAGAAGAAGAACAAGCCATACAAAAAGAAGGATGGCAAGAGAAAAGAGTTCCACAAGAAGAAGAATGGAGGCAAAGCCTACATTGTTGGTGATTGGCTCACCGACATTGAGTCATCATGTGAGTCCTCCGGCGATGAGAGCGATGATGAGAAAGAGAAGGTTGCCGCATTTGTAGTTGGGCCATCATCATCTTCACCGACATCTTCATCACCACCTTCACCGCCACCTTCACCATCATCTTCCACTACTCACCTATGCCTTATGGCCAAGGGTGAACGAAAGGTACAAAACAATGATAGTGATGATGATGATAGTGATAGTGATGATGAATATGATGCACCTTCTTATGATGAACTTGTAAAATTGTTGAACAAATACTCTAAAGTCATAAGAAGAACTAGAAATGAAAATGATGAGCTCCAAAATGAAAATGACTCACTCTCATCTAAGCTTAAAAATGCACAAAAGACTAGTGAAGAGCTCAAAGATCAAAATGAAATTATGTCTTCTACTCTCAAGGAGCTTAAAACTTCTAACAAAGAGCTTAGAGATGAACATGATAAACTTGAGAAGAAGCATAATGAGCTCAACACTAGGCACAACTTGCTAAAAGACAAATACACTACATTGAAAATCAATTATGATAGTCTTATTGTTGCAAATGAGCTTGCTCTTGAGACACATGATGCTACTAACCAAGTTGTTAAGATTGATATAGCTACATCATGTGATGACTTGATTATTGAGAACATTGAGCAAGGCTCTAGCGGCAAAGGCAAGAATGTGGTTGAGTCCGACAACTATGATGATTATGTCAAGCTAAAGAGTGAAAATGAGATGCTTAGAAGTGAGAACAAGAAGTTGATGGCTCTTGAAAAGCAAACATCAAATGAGCTACTAATTGAAGAGAACAAAAAGCTCAAGCAAGAAAAAGAGCATCTCAAGACCGGTCTAAGCAAGTTCACAAGAGGCCAACATTTGCAAAGTGAGCTACTCATGAACACCGTCATGAAGATGGATAGAAGTGGCATCGGTTACTTAGCAAATCAAGAGAAGAAGGCTAAAACTCAACAACAACAAAGCAAGTCAAAACCCAAGCCAAAGAGATGTGTTGAGTGTGGACAAGAAGGCCATTTTGCTCATGAGTGCAAAACTCCACCACCACAACCCTTGCCCAAGCATGCTAGACCCTTTGCTTTCAATGCTCATTACATGCTTAGAAAAGATTCAAGTGGAAAGATGAAAGTCATGTTCTTAGGTCCCCCTAACAAGAATAGGCCTAAGAAAATATGGGTTGCCAAGTCACTAGTTGACAAAGTCAAGGGTCCCTCTCAAGTTTGGGTCCCTAAACAAAAAGCTTGATCTCTTGTGTGTAGGTGAACTACAAGACCGGTGGATCTTATTGGGTTATTGATAGTGGTTGCACTCAACATATGACCGGTGACCCTCGTATGTTCACCTCACTTGAAGAGAATGGGGTATGTCAAGAGAAGATCACATTTGGGGACAATTCAAAGAGCAAAGTCAAGGGTATAGGCAAGATTGCAATATCAAATGATCACTCTCTTTCAAATGTGCTCTATGTTGCTTCATTGAGTTTCAACTTACTATCTGTTGGGCAACTTTGTGATCTTGGCTATCAATGCTTATTCACTCCAAATGAAGTGGTAGTTACAAAGATAGATGACAAGCAAATGATTTTCAAAGGCTTTAGATACAACAATATCTATCTTGTTGATTTCACCTCCGAAGATGCAAACTTGATGACATGCTTGTTCACCAAAACTTCACTTGGGTGGCTTTGGCATAGGAGGCTTGCCCATGTTGGAATGACCACTCTCAACAAGCTATTGAAGAAAGAATTAGTGAGATGTTTGAAGGATGTAAAGTTTGAGAAGGACAAACCTTGTAGTGCATGTCAAGCCGGCAAACAAGTTGCAAATACTCATCCAACCAAAGCTTACATGTCAACATCAAGAGTGTTAGAACTTCTTCACATGGATTTGTTTGGTCCTACTACTTACAAGAGCTTGGGTGGAAATCTCTATTGCCTAGTGATTGTAGATGACTACTCAAGATACACTTGGACTTTCTTCCTTCATGACAAATCCGAAGTGGCAAATTGCTTCAAGAAGTTTGCAAAGAGAGCTCAAAATGAATTTGAAGTCAAGATAAAGAAGATTAGAAGTGACAACGGCAAAGAGTTTGACAACACAAACATTAAAGCTTATTGTGATGAAATTGGAATCAAGCATGAAGTTTCATCAACCTACACTCCTCAACAAAATGGTGTAGTTGAGAGGAAGAACCAGACTTTGATCACCCTTGCAAGAACAATGCTAGATGAGTATAATACACCGGAGAAATTGTGGGCCGAGGCAATCAACACCTCATACTATGCTTCAAATCGTCTCTTCCTACAAAAGTTTCTTGGCAAGACCCCCTATGAGTTGCTAAATGGGAAGAAGCCGGACGTCTCATTCTTCCGGGTGTTTGGTTGCAAATGCTATATCTACAAGAAGCGTCAACACCTAGGGAAGTTTCAAAGACGTTGTGATATTGGTTTTCTTGTTGGTTACTCATCAAAGTCCAAAGCATATAGAGTATTTAACCATGCCACCGGTTTGGTTGAAGAAACATATGATGTGGAATTTGATGAATCTAACGGCTCCCAAGGAGCAATTGAGAATTGTGATGATGTAGGTGATGAACCATTGAGGGAGGCAATGAAGAACATGCCGGTGGGAGACATCAAGCCTAAAGATGATGAAGACGATGTACAAATTGTCAATCCACCATCTTCATCACATGTGCCTCAAGATGATGATAAGAATGAGAGTTGAAAATTAAGATACTCATGTCTCTCATGAACAAGCCGAGGCACAAGCTCAAGATGTTGATGCTCCCCAACCCTCTCCTCAAGTGGTTGATAGAAGAAACTCACCTCTACTTCAAGCACATCCACAAGATCTCATCATAGGGAGTCCTGCAAAGGGTGTAATGACTCGATCTCAAAAGCTTGCTTCTTTTATTGAACATCACTCTTTTGTCTCTTGTCTTGAACCTAAGAATGTAGAAGAAGCTCTTCAAGATCCGGATTGGGTGAATGCTATGCACGAAGAATTGAACAACTTCGCCCGCAATCAAGTTTGGACACTTGAAGAGCATCCAAAAGGTGCAAGAGTCATTGGAACCAAGTGGGTGTTCCGCAACAAGCAAGATGATCAAGGCGTAGTAGTAAGGAACAAGTCAAGACTAGTTGCAAAGGGGTTCTCTCAAGTTGAAGGTCTTGATTTTGGAGAGACCTTTGCATCCGTTGCAAGACTTGAAGCCATTCGTATCCTTCTTGCATATGCATCGCATCATGAAATGAAACTATATCAAATGGATGTGAAAAGTGCTTTTTTAAATGGCTTCATAAATGAACTAGTCTATGTTGAACAACCTCCCGGGTTTGAAGACCCTAGATATCCTAATCATGTTTATAGGTTGTCCAAGGCGCTATATGGGCTCAAGCAAGCTCCTAGAGCGTGGTATGAGCGCCTCCGGGACTTCCTCATTGAGAAGGGCTTCACTATTGGGAAGGTTGACACCACACTATTCACCAAGAAGCTTAATGGGGAGATCTTCATTTGTCAAGTCTATGTTGATGATATCATCTTCGGGTCAACAAATGAAGATTATTGCAAAGAATTTGGTGAATTTATGTCAAAGGAGTTCGAGATGTCAATGATTGGTGAGCTAACATTCTTCCTTGGTTTTCAAGTCAAGCAAATGAGAGAAGGGATTTTTATCTCTCAAGAAAAGTATACCAAGGATCTTCTCAAAAGATTCAAGATGGAAGAGTGTAAGCCAATCAAGACCCCAATGCCATCTAATGGACATCTCGACCTAGATGAGGGAGGTAAACCAATTGATCAAACTCTCTACCGTTCTATGATTGGTAGCTTGTTGTACCTTACCGCATCTAGGCCCGATATCATGTTTAGTGTGTGCATGTGTGATCGCTTTCAAGCGTGCCCTAAAGAACCTCACCTAAGTGCCGTAAAAAGAATATTAAGATATCTTAAGTACACCCCAAGCATCGGTCTTTGGTACCCCAAAGGAGCTAGATTCCAACTAGTTGGCTATTCCGATTCGGATTATGCCGGTTGCAAAATTGATAGAAAAAGCACATCCGGAGGGTGCCATTTGCTTGGGAGGTCTTTAGTATCTTGGTCATCTAAAAAGCAAAATAGTGTGGCTTTGTCCACCGCCGAGGCGGAATACATTGCCGCGGGGGCTTGTTGTGCACAAATCTTATACATGAAACAAACCCTCATAGACTATGGAGTTGTTCTTGAAAAGGTGCCGCTTTTATGTGACAATGAAAGTGCCGTTAAAATTGCAAATAATCCGGTACAACACTCACGCACCAAGCACATTGATATCCACCACCACTTTCTAAGAGATCATGTTGCTAAAAATGATATATCACTAGAAGGTGTAAGAAGTGAAAATCAATTAACGGATATCTTCACTAAACCTTTAGATGAGGCTACCTTTTGTAGGTTGAGAAGTGAACTAAATGTGCTTGATTCTAGTAACTTTAAAAAATGAGCTTGTGTTGTCCCTTGCATTGCATTGTATTATATGTCATGTTTAATTCCCCGCAATGCATCTAGAACTTGTCTAACACGGTTACGATAACCCTCCTTTGGAGGAGTGAAGAAGCCTAACCGTGGATCAAACTTGACAAGCAACCTAGTCTTCCTTTCTCGCTTTGCATTGCATATGCATGGTTGTTGCTTTGTCGTTTCTCTTTGGTTTAGCTTTGAGTAACCTCTGTGTTCGTCCATGAATAGAGAGAGCATTTGAAGCTCCCAAGGGTTCAAAAACTCTATTGCATGGCCATACGTTGCTCCTCGGGTGTTTATTGCATATTTTCTTAAAAATAATACTAGCCTAAGGCAAAATATTTTGAAAAACTTGAGGGTTTGAGTGAGGTCACTCATATCAGGTTCCAATTGGCGTTTATTTGAGTCTCTTTGAATTGGAACTTGATTGGGAGAAGTTGCGTCGAAGATCGGATTGAAGAAAGGCGTTTAACAGCGACCGGACGCTGGACCGGACGCTGAACCGGACGCGGTGCTGCTTCACCACTGCGTCCGGTCCCGGCGACCACCAGCGCGTCCGGTCATCCCGAAGAACTTCTCAAGGATCTGTGACCGGACGCTGCACCGGACGCGACGTTGTGACCACCGCGTCCGGTCCCGGCCACCACCACCGCGTCCGGTCATGCGCTTAAGTATCCCCGGTAATCTCTGACCGGACTCTGTCAGCGTCCGATCATCCCTAACCGGACGCGTCCGGTCGTTCCAGGAGCTTACTGGACTTTGACCGGACGCTGCCCCATCGCGTCCGGTCAGTCGACCACCGCGTCCGGTCATCGCGTGAAAAGCGGATCTAAGCCTTTTTAACCGTACGTTCGGATCTCCATTTTCTTCCTTCTCAAATCTGCCGCCGCTCCTCGCCCTAGCCGCCTCCTCACCGTAATCTCGCGCGCCACCTCAAGCCGCTCCTCGGGCCGCCGCCGCAGCCCCGCGCGCCGCCGCAGCCACGCCCCCCCGCGCCACCGCAGCCGCCCGCTGCCCCACGCCGCCGCGCTGTCCCGAGCCCACGTTCGCTGCCCCACGTCGCCGCGCCATCTCGCTCCCGCGAAGCTCGTCCCGCGCGCCGCCGCAGCCAGCCGTCCTGGGCTCCGCCGGTGCTCCTCCGCGTAGCCGCGCCGCCGGTTCTCTCCTGCACTGCCACCGAGTCAACTCCTCCTCTGACAGGAACCTAACCTAATCCGTCATGAAGCCTTGCGACAATCGTCTTTCGTCGAGGTCTCTTCGCGCGTTTCTGTCTCTGCGAGGTGATTTCATTGCCTTGATCCCTTCAATTAGGGTTTGCCGATGGATTTTCGGTGAATTTCTAATACAACCTTTGATCTCATCGGTACTCCAGGGTTTTGTCCGTCGTTTCCGAGGAACCCTAGCACGTCAAGGTCACTTTCCTTTCATCGGAGTTTCGCTCGTCCGAGGTAGCTATCGCGTTCTATTCACATCTTATCTAATATGCCTGCTTTCATTAGGATCTCACTTATCTATTAGATAAAATATGTTGCTTATAGTAGCTCTATCTATTCTATCCTTTCAGTGAGTCCTGTCGGTGCTTTGTGTGTGTCAGGTGATCAGCTGTGAATCCGAGGCCAAGCCTGCGGATACGGATTGAGGCCAAGCCTCACGAGTGTCAGTACACCATCTTTCTGTCTAGGTTTTCTCAGTCACAACAGTTTGTCAGTATGGTTCGCTGCAAGAATGCTGGTGGTGCACCCAGTGACGGGGACGACAGTCCTCCCAGGATGACAGAGGTGGCTCGTGGCAAGCGAAAGAAGATAGCCGCCAAGAAGAGAAAGAGGACACTCACAGAGGCAGAGGTGGCTCAGGCAGTTGCAGATGCAGCAGAGCTAGCAGAGAGAGGTGGCAGGAGCAGTGGGATTCATATTGGGGAGCGTCGCTTTCACCTTGAAGGTCGACAGCTCGGTACTGAGGCCACAGAAGAGACCGAGGATGCACCTGCAGAGCAGCCCACAGAGGACCTAGAGGAGACAGAGGAGCAGACAGTTCACTCTCCACAGCGTCGTCGCTCAGGACGTACGCGAGCTCAGGTGACTCCCAGGCCAGAAGGCCAGCGTCGTGGAGGTCGTCCACCTCCCAGAGCTCGAGGTCACCCCCCAGTTGAGCACTTTGACCTCAGGGGAGCTACAGCTCGACAGGTACAGGCTCTCAGGTTTGTAGAGGTTAGTCGGTGGTTCCCACCTCAGCGGGATCCCCGAGCTTTAGAGGGCTTCTACACACCTCTGCACGAGGACTTCTACAGAGCCTATGTTGACAGCGGGATTGCATTCAGACCTCAGAGAGTCTGTCGACTGGAGGCTTTAGTTGAGGTGGTTGGTGAGCAGCTCCGTCCGCACTTATCCTTTCTACCTGGCTTGTCAGACCTTCTTGGACGGACTGGAGCCTACTGCGGGACTTGGGTCAGAGAGTTCTACTCTTCACTTTGGGTTGACCCAGCACATGAGTTTATACACTTTGCATTCCGAGGCCGTGACCGCAGACTGTACAGCACCAGGGTACGGGAGATCCTCAGACTCCCTGCTTCAGAGACGAAGATACACCAGCTGTGCTTTGGTCAGACTGCTTCACCGAGACGCCCTCACGGAGGTACAGTGCCACCCACAGACATGATCAGACCCTGCTTCCGTGAGCCATTTGGCGAGGGGTCTAGACGTACACCTGCCAGCCTGACACCCCTAGCTAGAGTGCTAGATGCTATTGTGAGGAGGACTCTTCTTCCGAGGCTGGGATACAGAGAGGGACTGACCCGTATGAAGTTATGGGTGGTGCATCACCTCATCTCACAGACACCGTTCGATATTTGGGATCTGATGCTATGTAAGATGGAGGATACTTTGGCAGAGGGATTCAAGGGTCACAGGCAGCTACCTTATGCTCATTGGATCTATTTTATTATTCGATTTGCGTGTGATCTGCCTGCAGAGATTAGAGCTGAGATATCTGATACTACTACTGCTTTTCCAGAATATGACATTCAACAGTTGTGGGCTTCAGTGACCAGAGAGCAGGCACCTGGCCCAGGACAGCGTCAGAGGCCAGAGGTTCCAGAGACAGCAGCTGAGCAGGACGAGACCGTTGAGGGTCTTGCTGAGGCCGAGCTTGCAGATCTTGATGCTCAGCCAGCTGATCCAGTTGAGGATGTTGCTACTGACAGCACTGACGAGGATTACCAGCCCATCCCCCGGTACCGCTCTCCTCGGTCTCACGACCATGAGGCCGGTGGTTCAGGCTCAGCCTCCCACTCAGACCCAGCCATGGTGGCTATACTTGAGAGGCTGACCCAGGCACAGGAGAGACAGGAGGTTCAGATGCAGCGACAGGCTCAGGACACAGCTGCCGCATTTGCTCAGATTCAGGCTCGTCAGGACGAGTTCCAGAGGCAGCAGCTGGAGTTTTAGAGGCAGCAGTTTGAGATGCAGAGGCAGCAGGCAGCCACCCAGCAGCAGTATCTTGAGCTCCTGCGACACCTTGTCACTGTTGGGGTACCTCCACCACCGTCTGTCCTTACTCCATCACTACAGTCCAGTGGATCTCAGAGTCAGGGACAGCCGAGCTTTCACTTCACCTCTCCCCAGCAGCAGGTTCCTCAGACCTTTCAGTCCCTGAGCTACACTCCTATTCAGACGGGGTCCACTCCACCAGTTCAGCCTAGACCTCATCTTCTCTCGGGCACTCCTTTCACTGACTTGAGTGCCTCCTACAGCGAGCTGACTGGTCAGCCGACACCCTCGCACACCACTGTTGTGACCTCTTCAGGGATGTCAGCTTCCGAGACTGCGTTTCCTCCAGTGTCAGGGGCCAGGACTACAGAGACTGTGCCATCGTCAGTTGCATCGACAGATCCTCCCACTCTTGGTATTTTTCAGGCTCAGGCGACAGTGACTGCTCCTATTGTTGCTTCTACACCTTCAGTTCCTGCACCTGCCCTACAGACCCAGACCGCTTCACTGCCACGTCTATCTACAGAGGGTCAGCCTGACAGTTCAGATTCTGAGGAGGATACTACACAGTTCGTGATCACTCCACGCTCCTCGGCACCCGACACGACAGCTTCTGTTCCCCCGTCGGATCCTTAGTTTTATGTTTGGCGTTTGATGCCAAAGGGGGAGAGAGAGTAGATTCAGGGGGAGTGTTGATAGAGGGTTTCGTTTTCTTTGTGTGCTTCACTCATGCATCATGTTTAATTTCTCGCCCTGCATCTTGTGACTATGTGCTTGTGAGACCTTTATTTTATATCATGTCACTTAATTGGTTTTAGCTCATAAGGTTGTGCTTCCGTGCCTTACTCCGATTTCATATGAGCTATGTTTTATGTGTACTAACACTTCCTGTTTTATCTTGTGAGTACACTCAGTTGGCTTGGAACACATAAGCAATTCCTTTTCTCTTGTGCTTACAGCTTTTTGCTTATGTGAACCAAGCATGTTCGAAAACCTCAACTCCTATATCTTCTGAATCTAAGTGTTGTCATCAATCACCAAAAAGGGGGAGATTGAAAGCATCTATGCCCCGGTGTTGGTTTCGGCAATTGATGACAACGCATTATTACCATGACTAACGTGTGTTTTGTAGAAACCATGATAAGTTAGGTCATGGAGTTGATAACTGTTTTGGGCACTATGGTATTCATGTCCCTTGATGGAAATCGTTTCGGTTTTCAAAGGATCAACGACAAGATTAAGGACGGTTAGTTCCGGATGTCAAGGTGTTGGGTTACATCCGGAATAGTCGTTAGGATCTTTGTTTCTTCCTTTGGCCGTACTATAAAGGGGGGCATGAGCGAGTAGCTTGACCTAGGTGAGTCTTTTGTTTAGGTGTGGTGCACACTTGTCAAACTTAGCTCTAGGTAGCTCAGGTAAAGCTCAAAGTTCAGTTGGAAGCAACTTGGTTCAAGTTGCGTCGCGTTTCTAAGTCGTTTGAGCAGTTTACCCTTGACCGGACGCGGTCTCTGTCACGACCGGACGCGTCCGGTCAGTACTAACAGTCACTGCGTCGTTAACTGGTTGACCGGACGCGGTCCCTGCGAGGACCGGACGCGGTGATCAGTCTGACACGAGTTTCAGAGGGTAAAAGTCTAATCGGACGCGACTGTGAAGTGATCGGACGCGTCCGATCACGTTCCAGTAAGGTACTTAGCTGACCTGACGCGTCCGGTCATCCATGATCGGACGCGGTCGAGCGTCAGGTCAAAGTACAGTAAGACTCTTGCATGATCGGACGCGTCCGGCCACCCCTGACCGGCGCGTCCGGTCACTCAGCGCTGACTTTCGGCTTTTCGACCGTTACACTCGACCGGCGCGTCCGGTCACGACGACCGGCGCGTCCGGTCAGTGCGTGTTTTGCTGATTTGGCAGGTAACGGTTGGATTTGTCTGAGGGGTGTATAAATACATCCCCTCCACCTCTTTTAGAGGTCTCTTGCTCATTTGTTCAGCTGAGAAACACCTTTCAAGTGCAAGGGAGTGCAAGAGCCCTAGTGAGGATAGTGATTTGAGAATCAAAGTTTGAGATCCCTCATTAGTGACTAGGGAGTAGCAAGTGTGCATCCATCTTCTCATTAGGCTTGTTGTGGTCAAGTGAGAGTTCTAGCTTGTTACTCTTGGTGATCGCCATCACCTAGACGGTTTGGTGGTGATTGGGAGTTTGGTGATCATCCGACGAGCTTGTGGATGACCCAACTCATCGTGTGAGCGGTTTCGGGCGATTCACCGCGACGGAGTGTCGAATAATCAGCCCGTAGAGAGCACTTGATCCTTGCGCGGATCAAGGGAGAGCTACACCCTTGCGCGGGTGCTCCAACGAGGACTAGTGGGGAGTGGCGACTCTCCGATACCTCGGAAAAACATCGCCGTGTTCCTAACCCTTACTTTCAAGCATTTACTTTCGTGTATTACTTTCTTTGCTTGATTTACTTTCCTAGAATTGCCATGCTAGACTAGGATTGGAACTTAGGGTGCAAAACTTTTTACCGGTAGAATCACAAGGAACACTAGTAGGCACTAGGGGTGAACTTTGGCTTGTAGGATTTAATTCTTGCAATTAATTTTAGAAAAGCCCAATTCACCCCCCCCTCTTGGGCATCTTGATCCTTTCAATCACCAAACTCCCAATCACCACCAAACCGTCTAGATGATGGCGATCACCAAGAGTAACAAGCTAGAACTCTCACTTGACCACAACAAGCCTAATGAGAAGATGGATGCACACTTGCTACTCCCTAGTCACTAATGAGGGATCTCAAACTTTGATTCTCAAATCACTATCCTCACTAGGGCTCTTGCACTCCCTTGCACTTAAAAGGTGTTTCTCAGCTGAACAAATGAGCAAGAGACCTCTAAAAGAGGTGGAGGGGATGTATTTATACACCCCTCAGACAAATCCAACCGTTACCTGCCAAATCAGCAAAACACGCACTGACCGGACGCGCCGGTCGTCGTGACCGGACGCGCCGGTCGAGTGTAACGGTCGAAAAGCCGAAAGTCAGCGCTGAGTGACCGGACGCGCCGGTCAGGGGTGACCGGACGCGTCCGATCATGCAAGAGCCTTACTGTACTTTGACCTGACGCTCGACCGCGTCCGATCATGGATGACCGGACGCGTCATGTCAGCTAAGTACCTTACTGGAACGTGACCGGACGCGTCCGATCACTTCACAGTCGCGTCCGATTAGACTTTTACCCTCTGAAACTCATGTCAGACTGATCACCGCGTCCGGTCCTCGCAGGGACCGCGTCCGGTCAACCAGTTAACGACGCAGTGACTGTTAGTACTGACCGGACGCGTCCGGTCGTGACAGAGACCGCGTCCGGTCAAGGGTAAACTGCTCAAACGACTTAGAAACGCGACGCAACTTGAACCAAGTTGCTTCCAACTGAACTTTGAGCTTTACCTGAGCTACCTAGAGCTAAGTTTGACAAGTGTGCACCACACCTAAACAAAAGACTCACCTAGGTCAAGCTACTCGCTCATGCCCCCCTTTATAGTACGGCCAAAGGAAGAAACAAAGATCCTAACGACTATTCCGGATGTAACCCAACACCTTGACATCCGGAACTAACCGTCCTTAATCTTGTCGTTGATCCTTTGAAAACCAAAACGATTTCCAAGGGACATGAATACCATAGTGCCCAAAACAGTTATCAACTCCATGACCTAACTTATCAAGGTTTCTGCAAAACACACGTTAGTCATGGTAATAATGCGTTGTCATCAATTGCCGAAACCAACACCGGGGCCTAGATGCTTTCAATTTCTAAGTGTGTTTTTATAGATGCTAATATATTAGTCAAAAGTTTTTTTTTGCGAGCAGAGAGAGAAACTTTATTAGCTAGGCATCGTCAAATTACAATCGGCATGATGGAAGGACAGAGCACACGCAGGCACTTGTCCAAGCCAGGCTGCAGAGTGTTTACATCGTCTAGCTAACAAAGCTAAAGCATTTGCTACTTGATTGCATTCTTTCTTTACTTGGGAACACTTCCAATCATTCATCAACCGAGTCAAACCTCTCGCCTCCTCTATAATATGGCCTATCTCGGACCTATCTGGCTCATGATTTTTCAAGGAAGACATAACACGCGCGCAATCTGATTCAATGATAACTCGGGAAAGCCCCCATTGATTTGCCCAGCGAAGACCTTCGACACAAGCAATGGCTTCAGCCTCAACTGCGGTCCCGCACCTGTCAAAAGATTTCCAGGCTGAAAAGATTAGCATACCGCGCCAATCTCTCGCAATGGCATATTAGTCAAAAGTTAGAAATATTTAATTAGGATAAATTCAAAATGAACTGTAATTTGAAATGGAGGAGGAGACAATATGTTAAAATAAATTTATGTAATTTTTCAAAAAAAAAAGTATATGCATCCGTTATACAAGTTATTTGGTTTGATCTTTTTTCTATCAATGTATACACGCCATATTTCATTGCTTGTGATGGAAGGCAAACAAACCAAAGCATGATGTCTGAAACACTCGCTACCGCTGTATTCTTTTCTTTGAAAAGAACATCATTTGACAATAGTTCTTTGGTTCATGTACACGTGAATTGAGTTGGATACGATTATACCTAAACAAAAAAAGGCGATCAACCAAAGCATGATGTTTGAAACACTCGTTACTGCTAGATTTTTCTTTGAAAGAACATTTGACGGTACTAGTTCAGTTCATGTAACATTTTGTTGCATTTTCCTAATACAAGCTTGGCTATAACAGTGGTTCAACTTTAGAACCATAATTGCCTTCTGCTAACATGTCCACGAGTCTCTGACAGTTTGTCTGACTCATGCACTCAGTATGAGTGCTCATGTTTCTAGTTATTTGTTATGCAATGGAAAACAACATATACATCGACGACAAGACATATATAATGATTTCACTAATATCAGAATCTTGTAACTTAGTCTTCTTAACATCTTGAAAAAAAAACACGCTAAGTTTATACCATACACCATACCATCTTATAAGTTGCTTATTGCCAAAATAAGTGTTTCTTTTCTGCAGTTTATTTGTACTAAAACATAAAAGCTGAGACTGACCAACTTATGTTGATCGTAATTTTTCTCCATCTATTTATGTACACTCTTCTTGTGCTTCAGGTGCCTGAAAATGGCTGAGGTTTTAGGCGATAGTTTAATTTCCTGATTTGGGAATGGGGTTGGTGGAGGACGAGGGCACTTTTATACCTAGCATTTCTTGCAACCATAAAAAAAACACTTGCAAGATTAACTAGACATAGGCGCTTATCTATTGATGTTGAAACCATAGATTATTTTGTTATTGTTTAGCTATAGAAAAAAAAATTATGTTTTGTGTTTTGTTCTTTTAATTGTCATTCTGGAGGTAGTTTTTTTTTGTCATTGTTTGACTATAGAAAATTTTTGTAACTGTGTCTTGTGATTTATCTTTTTTTTTTTGAAAAAATGTCACTTTCCCTATCAGTTAGGTAGTTGATTTTTTATTGTTCCAGCTTCGTTGGTGTGTGAACAGCAGACAAGCAAATGAAGGGGAAGAATGGCCTTGTTTAGATCCGTTTTTTTTGGGGAAAAAATTTGTCCAATCATGGACTAACTAGGCTCAAAAGATTTGTCTCGACATTTACAGATAAACTGTGCAATTAGTTATTTTTTACCTACATTTAATGTTTCATGCATGCGTCCAAAGATTCAATGTGACAGGTACTGTGCAAAATTTTTTGGGTGCTTTTGGGAACTAAACGGGGCCAATATATCTACCGTTCATTTTCCATCAAACAAATCACGCGCGTTGCCTAAGATGAGGTTAACTTTCGAGCACTTGATCAATAGCATGTCCCATTTATGTAGTCTCTTATGATAGCGTTTTTTTAGAAAAGTTTTACTAACAAACAATATAAGTTTGAACGTGTTTAAGAGCAAGGATAATAAGCCCGTCTATATCGTGCTGCTAGCCACATATGCTTGCATAATAGGCAAGCTAATAGGTTGACTGCAAAGAGAATAAATAGTAGTAGCAAAGAACGTATGAGATTGAATGGGAGTGAGTTTTTTTTTCCGTTGCGTGTGCTGCAGCCGGGCTGTTAAGTAATGGCTCGCTTCCTTCTATCGCTTCAATTCTCTCTCCTCCACGTAGAATTTCGATGACATAGATGATCTTGCAGCTTGAATTAAGACTTAATTATACTTGCTTTAAAATAAGAATGGCTTTATCTAGCTCAGTCAATGCCGGAAGGAAACTGGCCAACAACTCTACGCTGATGGGTTTCCTCGTTCAGTTACATCCAATGGTAGTCTGCCGCGTGGCCAGCCGCCCAGCTTTGCCTTTTGAAGCTTGACAAATGTCACAGTCCTTTCCAGATTCCTCCGAGGGATCTTGCCACGTCGTCGCTATGGCCGCCGCAAGTAGGCGATGGCCCACACGTGTTCTGGGCTTTCAACGAAACAAATCCAATCGCCCAGAATGTCACGAAAGCCCACTCCGTAAATTACCCGATTTAGCGCGGGGGGCTTAACAAACTCCCACGGTCTCAAAAGCGACGGACACGCACGCGAAACCTTCCACTGACTCGTGGACCCAACCTCCCGCGAACTCTGGCTCCGGGCTCCGGCGGCGTGTCCACGTCGTCGCCCGCATAAGAAGGCTGGTGGTCGCCACCGCGCGCAGCCCAGTCCACCCCACGAGTACAAACAGCGGCAGCTCGCGAGCCAAGCGCCCGCCCCCGCAACGCAAAACCCTAGCCCCGGCCGCCCCAAACCCTAGGCGGCTACGGTCTCTGATCCCGGTGGTCCCGGCCCAATGGCGTCGTCGCCGGACTTGTTCCCCAACGTCGCCTTCTCCGACGTCTCCGCCGCCGCCGCCGCCGCCGAGGGGGCCACCGCCGCGTTCGGCCTCGGCGCCGCCACCGGGGCCCCGCGCCTCAGCCTCGTGAAGGCCGGGAAGGCCGAGGCGGAGTCCACGGTCGAGATCGACCTCGCCGACGCGCAGGTAGCCGCCGTGATCTCGGTGAATGTGATTTGGGTTCGGGGCGAAGCCGGAGAGGTGGTGGCGCAGTGTGTGTGCTGTGCTGCCTCTGCCTGTGATTTGGCTTGATTTGGTGTGGTTCTGGGGAGGTTTCCGCTGCTTTCGTACGTTTTGGGAAGTCACGCGTTTGGGTTTTGCACAGGTATTCAAGTTGGGACCGAGGGAGTGGCTGTGCGTGTGCGACGAGTCGGAGGCTAAGGCTGGCGTGGAAGAGGTAATTTGTTTCTGTTTCTGTCAGGTTTATTGAATTGCTTGTGCTGACTTTGTGGAACTACAGCATGTGTAGCATTGCATTTTGTTTACGAAGAATATGTTTCCTTGGCATATTTCCTTCCAAGCTCGGTTTACATTCGTATAACTAATATTTAATGCTCGATGGTGGTAAAGCTGTACATTCCCCCCCTTCATTATGTATAATGATCGATGCTTCTAAATCTAGTTGGATGTAGCTTCAGATCTGGATAGCAATAATGAATTGGTACTTTTTACCCACTGCCTGCAAAGGATTTGTCTGATGCTTTAAATTTTCACAGAAGCATGATTTCTTTATTTCTATGCTAACTTTCCTGAAATAGAGCGTAAATAGCACTAAAAGGTTACTATATCCTGACATGACATAAAGCTCCATGTGTCTAAACTCCATTGCCATGCTTGCTGACCTATTAACAACTTATATATGAACCTGAAGATCATTCTTTGTCCTTGTACATTAAAACTTTCTTGTAGTACATATTAAATGGCTACATGTTAACTCTCAGTTCTTTGAGGCAGAAGTCATTTTCAAGAGCAATTAAGGTTGTTCTTAGGACAGAAGCTGAGAGCAAAGCCTTCTCTTTAGCTTTTCAACGATGGAAACACCAAGTTATTAGTGGAAAAGCTGGTTTGTCCTTTTCATGACTTGTTTCAGATAATTTCAGCAGTATGCTTTGTTGCACTGTTTATGAGTCATTACCTTATGTTAGTTTTAATAGCCACAGGCATAACATATTTGTATTTCCCCCGTATTTGCATCATAAAAGAGTGAAGCATTTGCTCTGAGCACTACTGAATTTCAGACTACATACTGTCATACTGACTTGCACTGTGTTTTTGCATGCTCATGTAACCCTACAATCTGGTGAAATGTCAGAATTTTATGTCCATACGTACTCTAATTCTACCTTCATGATGAAATTTTATGTTCTTGGTCATTTTTAGAAATCAGAACTTGGGGTTCTTTTCCACTATTTTTCTTCTATAATATAATGATATGCAGCCCTCCTGCGTGTTCGAGAAAATAAATTTATGTTCCTGGCCACTTTCAGAGCTAGCATATTTTTGCTGTGCATCTCCACAGACAGACCTACTAGATAGTAACTGTTAGTCAGATTAAACTGTGTGCTGTGTGCAGTTTGATGCATTGGAGAAGTTGAATGAACACTCTGCACCTGCAGAACTTTAAAACAAAAGATAAACATAAATCAGATATGCTTATTGCATGACTTAATGCTAAAACGGACACAGAAAAATGACTTTGACTCCCTCTGTCCATTAATGTTGGGTGTATTTTGGTTAGGTAAAAGTAGTTTAAAGTTGATTTGACTGTCAATTTCTCTTCCAATATATATACTGTCAATGCTACAAGCTTAACAACATGGTAAAATTCCTTTTAAATCCGAACCTGTTGATGCAAACTTTGTATGCTCAACTCGTTATTCAAAAAAAAAAATAACGAGTTGAGCAACTCGTTATTTGAATAACTATTTCCTCAAAATTTGTAAATCTTGACTTTTCATTAAAAAAAACGTTTAAACTGATGGATGGATGTAGTATGGTGTAACGTTTTTCCTTTTTTTTTTTGTTGCAAAAATGCTTATTTTTGCTTATGTGACAGGTGAGCGGCTGGAGAATGGATCAATAATTGCTTCGAAAAGCAAATTCGATACAAAAATTGAGGCATCATCAGCAAAGATGTATTTCCACTACTATGGCCAGCTATTACATCAGCAAAACATGTTACAAGATTTTGTGCGGACAGGTGTCTTACCACCTAAAGCTCTCAGTTCTTTCTATTCCGATCCACAGGGTGTCATGGTAGTTCAAATTCTGCACTAATACTGACAAGGTCGTGCACATTCTTTCCTTCAGGAACATACTATGCTGCTGTAATGGAAAACCGATCCGACTTTGAGGGTCGAGTTGTGGTTGATGTTGGGGCTGGAAGTGGTATTCTTTCGTTATTTGCTGCACAGGTGCATTTTAAACTTGCAACATTGCCTCTCTTACTAGTTATTCTGTGCTTGATTGATACAGTGATGTGACTTGACAGATAGTGGTTTGGTATGTTAATGTCAGGCTGGTGCCAGACATGTATATGCAGTTGAGGCATCTGAAATGGCTGAACATGCTCAACGTCTAATCTCCGGGAACCCGTCTCTTGGACAACGGATCACGGTTTGTTTTGTATCCCTTGAAACTGTACACTTTTTGTTAGCTTTGACCCTCAACTGATATTTACCCCCTCCTGAATAGGTCATCAAGGGCAAGGTTGAGGAAGTAGAGCTTCCAGAGAAAGCTGACATACTGATTTCTGAGCCTATGGGTATGGCACTCTTCGATTTTCTGGAGTGTTCTGATTGTTTTTCTTCTGCCTGTATGCCTCACATTAATCACTTGTTATCTATTATAGTATTCACAGGTATTGAAAAATACAATGTTAGGTTGTTATCATATGTTTAACCTGATGTAAGTAAAAAGCATATCTATGTGCAAACCCTTTTTTATGTTAGAATTGTCTTCATCTTACGAGCCCTTTGTATTGGCTGTAGTATGTTAGGATAGATGAAAGGACATCACTTCCATTCTGAACCATTCATTGACTCTTTTGGAGAGTTGCATGCCCGAGCTACACCAGCTGTAATTTGTAATGTTTCACTGTTGTTGTTTGAGTTTGGAAATATGTCCTAGAACTTGCTCCCTCAAAACAATTTTACGATACTTAACATTTGCTCGTGTTTACAAAGGTTAAATATTGGGATGAATTATGTATTTGGTTTTAGTCTACTCCAATGTTCACAACAAACAAATATCCAGTTGTTCTTTGATTTTGTTCACTGGGCCAAATGGCAACTTTGACAATTCAGACCTCATTGAAGAGTAATAATATATCATGATTTCATTTTTTTTCTTCCTGTGTTATCCATTATTGATTGATTTGTAATCCCATGCTTTTAGGTACCCTTTTGGTTAATGAGAGGATGCTAGAGTCCTATGTCATAGCTAGAGACAGATTCCTTGCTCCAGATGGTAAAATGTTTCCAACAACAGGAAGGTATATTTGGCACTTAGAATTACATGCTAAATTTTAATTGCTCTTGAATCTTGATAAGTCTTTGATTCATCTGGTAAACAAAAAGGCCATATCAACTCTTTTCACGATTGTTCCTTGTGTGCTTAATTAATAATTGTATCAATTTCATAGAAGTTTTTTTTTCCCTTTCTGTATACACTTAGTTTATGTCCTGCCTGTACTTGGTTTACATCATTCCTACCTGTATTACCTGTTTCCTAGATTTTCAGCCTTACGTGGGGTTCAGTTTTATTCAATCACTGAGCAATTTTGCAACATATCGGTTCTTGATCATGGATTGCAAATGTTGAAACCTTTATAAACCAATCAAGTCATTATCTGTGTCATACGACAATCGACAAGAAATGTTATTAAGTCACAAAAGTATATTTTAGTATGGTCTTCGACTTTGTATCAGCCTCTGCACTTCTCTGCTTCAGTTACATGTATTTACTGTAACACCCTTGTGGTTGCCTTACTTCCTAAGGTTTGAGATACTGTTTGGACCTTGTAGTCAGGCCTGTGGTGCCCATGTTGTTTTTGCTATTGATACTGAGTCACAAGTTAGACATTTTGTTTGATGGCATTTACTTGTGGAATTGGAGTCATCATACCGATGGCACCCCACACTGAAAGGATTCCACTTAATTCTGATTCAGAGTCTTTAGGGTGGATTTGAATATAATTAGAAGATCATATAGGTCTCTTTTAGTACGTGGAGGTGTTTTTCTTTTTACAGCATATGAGTTTAATGTTCTTACAAGCAGTCCAACAGTATTTGTTTAAAATAATGAGCTCAGAGGCATGCATAGTCATCAGTTCTGTTCAGACTTTTGTATTTCAAATTACTCATCAATACTTCATGTCTTTTTAGGATTCACATGGCTCCATTTTCTGATGAATACCTTTATGTTGAAATGGCAAACAAGGTACTAAATCATTGCTAGGTTTTCCTTACATTATTGCTGTCTAATGCCTTCTTGTAATGCTTTATTAATGTTACTGTAAATTCTCATATGAAAATTCCTTTTTTTCATCCTCAATATATGAGGGAATAGCACCCGTTCTTAATGATGACTGGTCAATCTTTTGTATCCATGATAACTGCGTAGGGCTGAGGGCTCAACTTAATAGGAAAATGTTTTTCAAGTAGCAGTATTGCATAGACTGAGGATTGAAGTCCAGTGCTGCATCACTGGACATTGTAACTTATCTAAAGCAAATATTATGGTACACCTGTGGACTAGTAGACTGATGGCTAATTACGGGGATTCTGATCCTATCAAATTGCGGTAGTTTTTTTGTTCATCTTTTGTTTTGGTAATTAAATTATGAAAAAAAAGTCTTCATCAATATTTAGTATCCCATGAGCCATCCATCAAATATTAAAATATGCCTATAGAAATTCCCCTAGGTTTCAAAGTTGGATAGGAAGATACCACACCACCAACTGCTATGTTTGATACCTTTGTTGGATATTTAAATTTTAATGTGGCAACTTCACTTTGGCAGCACTTTTTCTTATTCATAATTGATTTTGTTATTTATGTTGCCATCTTGTTGTGAAAAGATCTGTCTTATTTGATTATACATTATTTTTATGAACTCATGATCTCTTCATGTGTGTCTATATTTTAGTATCAGGTCTTTCTCATGTAGTGTTGTCTAATATCTAGGTTATGTGCTCTTGCAGGCTCTCTTTTGGCAGCAGCACAATTTTTTTGGTGTTGATCTTACACCTTTACATGGTTCAGCATTCCAGGGATACTTTTCACAGGTTACACTGCAGTTCCATTCTATAACTGTTAAAATATATAGGTTATGTGTTCTTGCTTTTGCTGTGATGAGAAACTAGTAATTTCTTCTTCCTTTCTCTGTGCTTGCAAATTGGAACAGTGGGCTTGGATTGGGGTAGATATGTATATTGACTACTGAATCACTAATTGTATTCAATTACTGACGTGACATGATTTGTCCCAGAACTCTTATGGCTGTAGTGAACAATTCTTAAGATTTTTCTTCTATTATTTATTATTACTGTTGTCTGGTTCTGTGCTAAAGAGTCTTATTAATTTGAGTGACTCTTTCTTTTTCCTTGACAAATCTAAATTCCTATTCTATTCTCATGCAGCCTGTTGTGGATGCATTTGACCCGAGATTGTTAATTTCTCCGCCAACATATCATACACTTGATTTTACTAGCATGAAGGTAAGCATGGCATGAGATATAAATTCCATGTGAATTTTCTGAAAGATTTCTTGGTTTGATGGAAATATGACATGCTTATCTTTCTTTTCCAGGAAGAGGAGCTTTATGAGATTGATATTCCTCTGAGTTTTGTAGCATCTGTTGGCACTAGAGTACATGGATTAGCTTGTTGGTTTGATGTATTGTTTAATGGGAGGTCAGTATATCTCAGTATATACTGGAAATTCTGTTGACTAGTAATATTTACAGAGTCACAGCACTCCTTTAGATTTGTCTTCCGCTATTCTAAATTTGCTATGCTGTACTGCAGCACTGTGCAAAGGTGGCTTACCACTGCTCCAGGATCCCCTACCACTCACTGGTACCAACTGCGATGTGTGCTTTCACAGCCATTGTATGTCATGGCTGGTCAAGAAATAACTGGCCGTCTTCATCTCGTAGCCCATAGTTCTCAGAGTTACACAATATACTTGACAATGTCAGGTTAGGCTCTTTTCCTATTTTTCCATTTCTCCAGTCTTGTATTTTTGAAGGTTATAGTTCTTATGCTCATTTGATTCTTACTTGAAGCTAAAATGTGGGGTGTGGGTGCGGAGCAAGGCGGTATCCTACAGACATCTACTGGAAAACTTGAACTCAAGGAGCCATACTACAGGTTGTCTCAGCCGCAATCCTACATGTTGCCACAAGATCAGCAGCAGCAGCAATTGCCATCTTTGCAGCCACAGGTATGATGTACCTTCGCATTGTAGCAGCAGTTATTATTTCTGAAATTCTGTCTCGGACCTTCCAGAACATGGTTCATCATCCTACATGTACTCCCTCCGTCCACAAAAGAGTGCACTTCTCGCTTTTCGAGAAGCCAAACAGTTTGAAGTTTGACTAAATTTATATAAAAAAGTACTAATAATAATGATACAAAATAAGTACCATTAGATTAGTTATAGAATATATTTTCATAATAAATTTATTTGGAGCCATAAATGTTAATACTATTCACTATAAACTTGGTCAAACATGAGCTAGTTTGACCGACACGGTTACCATTATTACATTCTTTTGTGGACGGAGGGAGTAACTCTGAAGCAGTTCGGCTGTTGTCCTGCTGTGCTGTACATCCCATGTGCATGCACAGCAGACCAACAGTACCGCGCAAAGCTACACAAGGCTTTTGATAGTAGTGCTATTCTTATTACTACAAGTCACTTGAGGGAAAATCTTGCAAAATGCTTGTGATGTTCATATCATACTGGACATGTTGCAGTATAGCAACACTGGCTCCTGCCCGAATGATTGTCACAATAGACAAAAGTTTTTTTATGGTGGTTAGGCATTGACATAAGGTCCACATTTTTTTGTTTGTGTTTTGTTGGGCGAGGGGTATGGTATGTTATTGGAATTTGGGTGGATTTTTGCCTGAGAATTACGTCTGGTTCTTTGGGCAGAGAAAAAATAAACTTGCATCCCTAGTTATAATCGAAATTTCAGCTTTCAACCAGCATTATTTTGCTGCATTACGCATGTTATTGTATTTGCAAACAGGGATCAGAGCAGCAGATGCAGGAAGGACTTAGCCCAGGCATCACGATAGACCAAGTAGACCAAGATTGCGGCCTCAACTAGACAGCCTGAAGAACCTGAGTTGTATGCTGATTCCAGCAACGAGCTCAGGTCTGTACAAGTACAACAGTTCAGAGTGCTCCTTAGCCTATGTTGTCAGGCGTTAGTTGCCAAATGCTAACATCACGTTCGAGGTGTACGAGACCATTCCTGAGTTGTGCAGCTGCAGCTAACTGCGGTGGCGCCTGCTCCGTTACTTACGAGGGAGTCGAAAAAGGCAAATTATAAAGTGTATTTGGTTCCAGGTAAAGTGAAGAGCGGAGGCATCTAACAAGGACGGGTGTATGTTGTTTGATATATTCTTGTTAGAAATTAATTTATTTTCATGTTAAGCATGTTTGATCCAATTGGCTTCATACCGGTCGTGCGTCTTGTCGTGGCGTATCTGCATGCACCAAAACATGTGGAAACGTCCGTTGGCTTCATTCGCAGTTTGTTCTGGTCCCTACTGTGCCAACGTCCGTTGGTATGCCAGGCATGTGGAATCATCGTGGCCTGGTCCAGAGCTTCTGGTATAATTTGAGATGCAGTAGTGCTTGCAAATTGTGATGATATTTTTGATGGGGGTTCTAATTCGAGACCGCTCTTGTGTTGCCGAGCCCGAGCTTGCTGAAGCCTGGATCCGATCTGAATCCGCCGGCCGTAAAGCAGAAAAGGCTTTGGAAGTTGGAAAGCAGCAGGAATCCGACACACGTGAGTCCGCGCAGGACGGTCTGTAGATCGCGGAGTGCATCAAACACCGGCAATGGAATATCCTCGTCCCAGCCTGCGTGCTTCCACCAACTTTGGAGGTGATTTCCTTGCGTACCATTCGGCGCCGCGGCAGCAGCTTGACCATGTCGTTGGCTAGTTGCTAGCAGCTTAAAATCTGTCAACGGTCGTACGTACTTAAATCTGTCGATCGAACATTTCGCCAAATCTTCTGTTCCTTAACCCCAAAGCAAAATTGCAGGGTCAAAGCTTCTGTTCCTTAAACCCATAGCAAAATTGCAGGGCAAACAAGATTCAAAATAGAGAAATCTCTCAAGATAAGTGTGTCGTATAAAATAGAGAAGTCTCTCAAGATAAGCGTGTCGTATGTACTGTACCTTCGTCAAATTACGCTGTATCCCCACCGAAATTAATTTCTAGAACTCGGGCCATGTTTAGTTTGCAAAATGTTTTTGGAAAAACACTGTAGCACTTTTCGTTTGTATTTGACAAACTTTGTCCAATCATGAATTAACTCGGCTCAAAAGATTCGTCTCGACATTTACAAACAAACTGTGTAATTAGTTATTTTTTTTACCTACATTTAATGCTCCATACATGTGCCGGCATATGCGATGTGACGGGAAATCTTGAAAACTTTTTGCATTTTGACATGAACTAAACAAGGCCTTGGTCTATCGTGATGCCTGGGCCCACCAGCGGCCGCCTCGTTTAGTTTCTCCCAAAAACTTTACACCCCCTGTCACATTGGATGTTTGGACACATGTATGAGTATTAAATGTAGACTAAAAAAATAACTAATTACACAGATTGCCCATATTTTGCTAGGCGAATTTTTAAGCCTAATTAGTCCGTGATTAGACAATGTCGTACTACGATAAACATATGATAATAATGAATTAATTAATCTTAATAAATTCGTCTCACGGTTTACATGTGATTTCTGTAATTAGATTTTTATTAATATCAAACACTCCTTCCGACCGATGTGACACCTTATAACTTTACGGCCTGGAATATATAATCACGGCCTGGAATATATAATCGGATCACGTCGTCCAGCCGGGCCCACCAGCGGCCGTGCCCATCTTGAACCACTGGCACACAGATCGATCCGCTCGATTCCGCGAGTAAAAGATACAGGGCGGTTACGCAGTTGGCGACGTGCCCATTACGGGAGCCCCGACGTGGCGGCCCCGCTCCAGAGTGTTCTGGCGAAGCCTCGACGGTCCCGATCGAGCGAGCCACGCATCGGACGGCCCGACGACGACACCCGCCTCCTATATAGCCCGCCTTCTCGGCCCTTCCGTCTCCTCGTTCTTCCAGCGAAGCAAAAGCAGCCGAATCGTCTCGTCTCGCCTGTTCAGTTCTCCTCTCCTCTCCCCGCAGCCCAGCTTCCCGACCAGGTTCCAGAGAAGCCAACCAACCCCACGTCCGGTTCGCGCGATGGCGGAGGAGCAGCCCAACCCCAACCCCCAGCCCCAGCAAGCGGTAAGCGTGATCCCTACCTCCGCTCCTCGCCTCGATTCGGACCTGAATTCGGAGGTTGATTGATTTGGTTTGGTGCGGTTTTGGTCTGATCTGTTGGTGCGCCATCCACAGGAGGAGAGGGAGGTGGTAGTGGAGCAGCAGCAGGAGCCGGGGAGGGCCACGAAGCTGAGGTACCTGGACTTCGTCCAGGTGGCGGCGGCGCAGGCCGCGGTGTACCTCGCGGGGCTCTACGGCCTCGCCAAGGACCACGTCGGCCCGCTCCGCCCCGGCGTCGACGCCGTCGAGTCCACCGTCAAGGGCGTCGTCGGCCCCGTCTACGCCCGCTACGGCGGCCTGCCCCTCGACGTCCTCGCCTTCGTCGACCGCAAGGTGAGTCGCGTCGCGCGCCCTGTCACCGATCCCCCTCTTCTCCTGCTGCTCCTTCGTTGGCCCGGGTCGCGGACAAGCACGGCGGCGTGGTTCTGCGCCAGTTTGGCGGGGGCGGTTTCACGGGACACAAACCTCGCCGGAGGCCGGACCCACTCGCGCCGTGTGGAACACGGTGCCGTAGTTCTGCGCCCGTTTGGAAGGTTCTGGTCGCCGATTAGATATTTTCCTCCATTGTGCATGATTGCTATGGCGGCCCCACGCGAGCTGTGTGCGGCTCATCTGAGGCCGTCTTTAGATGCCCAAAAGAGGCCAAAACTTTTGCATAGTAACTGTCACATCAAATCTTCAGACGTACGTATGGAGTTTTAAATGTAGGTAAAAAAATAATTAATTGTGATAAATGTCGAGATAAATCTTTTGAGCTTAGTTAGTCCATGATTAGACAAAATTGGCAAATAACAACGAAAATTGCTACCTGAATTTTTCAAAAAAAAAAAATCACAACTAAACGGGGCCTGAGCTGCGGCCCCGACACTCGGGGGCCCTACTTGGGTTGGGTGGGTGTGCGGTGGTGACTTCTCGTCGTCTTTTGTCCTCGCGCGGGGAATCCGCCCATGCCTTCTGCCTTCTGTGGCAGATTCCTTAGATTCCGGCGGAGAGTCCGATGCCATCGTCGGCAACGGAATTAGCGAGGGTTTTTCGTCGAATCAAATTAGGGCATGTTAGTTCTTGGAAAAAATTTTAGGAAACGCTACCGTAGCAATTTCGTTGTTATTTGACAAATATTATTTAATTATTGACTAACTAAAATTAAAAGATTGAATTTCGTCTAAACTGTGTAATTAATTTTTTTTATCTATATTTAATGCTTCATATGTCTAAAGATTTGATGTGACGGAAAATCTGAAAAATTTTGTAAATTTTTTTGCAAACTAAACAGGGCCTTAGCAAGTGTTAATTAAATCTTGGGCTTCCTTATTAGTGGTAATTAATAATCACAGTAATCGCGGTTCATCTGTCTGTTTGTGCTATCACCGTGTTGTGTGTTCTCCCTCTGCTTATTGCTGACCGATGCGCAACGCCAATGGCCACAGGTGGACGACACGGTGCACGAGGTGGACAAGCACCTCCCGGGCGCGCTGAAGGCGGCGTCGGCACGTGCCTACGCGGTGGCGCGGGGCGTGCCGGAGGTGGCGCGCGAGCTGGCGGCCGAGGCGCAGCAGTCGGGCGTGAAGGGCGCGGTCCACGCGGCGCTCGCCAGGGCGGAGCCCGTGGCGCGGGACGTGTACGGCCGCGTGGAGCCCGTGGCGAGGGACCTGTATGTGCGGTACGAGCCCGCGGCGGAGCACCTGGCCGTCTCCGCCTGGCGCTCGCTCAACGGCCTGCCGGTGTTCCCGCACGTCGCGCAGATCGTCGTGCCCACCGCCGCGCACTGGGCCGAGAAGTACAACCGGGCGGTCGTCGCCGCGGCCGAGCGGGGCTACACGGGGGCCAAGTACCTCCCTGCCATCCCCACCGAGCGCATCGCCAAGGTGTTCTCGTCGTCGCCGGAGGCAGAGCCGCTGGCCGAGTCCCAGTAGTCTGTGTGTGCTCGTCGTTTACCCTGATGATGATGGGGGTGCGGTGGACTGGTGGTGACCCCTCGAACTGCAGCACTGAATAAGAAAGGGAGAATCCGGAGGCTAAAGATGGCGGTTGGTATGGTAGTGGTGTTGTAATAGATGCGTGATGGGACACGATTCGTCACGGACCATGATGATGATGCTGTGTTCCACTAGCTCTGCTTTTTGTGGTGCTCAAGTGCTGTGCTTGTTGCTTTTGTATAAAAGTCGTTCGATGTCGCAATCCCATTTTAATCTGCTGCAGTTAGGTTGTTCTGTTTGTGGCCAATCTTGTTTGATCAGGTTACGGGCGGAACCGGTATGCTGTCCCATTGGGTGGCTTTGCGTAGAATCCTATCCGTGGGTGTCATTTCTGGTGGAAATCTTTTTTTTTTTTTTTTTTTGCTTAGGCCATGTTTAGTTCCCAAATTTTTTTAATATTTTCTGTCACATCAAATGTTTGACACATGCATGGAGTATTAAATGTAGATGAAAGAAAAAATCAATTACACAGTTTGGTAGAAAATCACAAGATGAATCTTTTGAGTCTAATTAGTTTATGATTGACACTAATTGATAAATACAAACAAAAATACTACCGTAGCCAAAGCCAAAAATTTTCACGAACTAAACCCACCCTTAGCCTGTTGTATTTGCGTGGTGTGTAGCTCTCAGTGCCATCCTGCCACGGCGTTTTGCGCAGATGTCAAAAACACAGGGTTTCTTTTTACAAGCACGTACGGAGTACGTGCTAGTATCGGGCAGACGAGCTATTCCAGAAGGTTATTGTCGGAGCTCGGCTTGATTTTCTTTGTCATATATATGAAGCATCAATTCCTCGACCTTCTTTTCCACTGCAGCCACTGGTGTTAAGAAAAAGATGCGTCGAGAACTCCGCATGCATCAGTTCATCACCTTCTTTACCACTGCAGCCACATGTGTTCAGTTATGCGTCGAGAATTCATATTCATAATATGCATCTGTACCTCCTTATGCTCTGGGAGCCGTTCCGCGCGTGGAACGGTTCCGACGTTACAGCGAGGAAACGGTTCGCCAGGAATCAATCCTATGAATCCATAGAGTACTGAATATAATATTATTTTGGTTTTTTGATCGGTACCGTTATACAGGCCGTTCGCTTGAGATTATTAACCAGATCAGTCAGTTATTTAGCAGTATTTTTCTCTTAAAAAAAACTAGCCAGATATGTCAGATTTCAGCCCAATCGAACAGACCGATAATTTTGCAACTTTTAAGAACTACTATTACTGTTTGTCTATTTAGAACTATGCCATTACAATTCGTGTGTTGCCTGATCCGTGCCATATTCTACATATCCGATGACGTTGGGCCCACAAATAGGCTACAGCAATTTCGTATGGGCTAAAATGCCCCTAAGACACTGCCTCGCGGGGTCCACAGGTCATCTCCTCTTTTCCCTCCCTCCCCACACGGTGGTCACCAATCCACCTCTCCACAGCCGGCACCACCGCCGACGCAGCCCTCGCCCGGGGTGGACCCGTGGCTAGCCTCGCCGTCCGCCGCAGCCTATGCTCCTCCAGCCGGGCACAACTGCTCGAGTTCCACGCCGTGCCCGCCGCGCTCTCTGCCACCAACGAGCTCTTTTCCGGCGAGCGGAGGTTGACCATGGCAGAGCACGCCCACGCGCATTCCCTTCCTCCAGATCGCGTTCGCGCTAGATGAGGACGAGGCTGGCACTGGGAGGAGAGAGGAAGAGTAGCACGCGACGGTGAGCGCGTGCTCCTGGAGGTCCGCCCCGCCACTGTCGCCGGCGCGGGAGGTGCTGGTGGAGATGGCCAAGGGGGCGTGGAGCGCATCGCCAAGGTGTTCTCGTCGCCGGAGGCCGAGCCGCTGGCCGAGTCCCAGTAGTGTTTGTCAGTGTGTGTGTGTGCTCGTCGTGCCGACAGGCAGGGTAGTGCGTCGTTTACCCTGATGATGATGGGTGGTGAACTCTGGATTGCCCTCGAAACGATTTGTCATGTACCATGATGATCATGATGGTGATGCTATGTTCCGCTAGCTCTCTGCTTCTTCTTGCCTTTGTACAAAAGTCGTTCGATGTCGCAATCCCTGTTTAATCTGCTGCAGTTTGGTTGATTTGTTTATGGCTAGTCTTGGTTGGTCAGGTTACGGGCGAAAACGGTAAGCTGTGCCATTGGGTGGCTTCCCAATCCATTTTCTGTGGATGTCATTACTCGTGGAAATCTGTTGGCTTGGCCTGTTGTATTGCCATGGCGTTTTGCGCAGATGTCAAAATCACAGGGTCTTTTTCAAGACAGACGAGGTACTGTAGTATTCCAGAAGGTTGTCGTCGGAGCTCGGAAGGGTATGCTGGGGAAAAGCGATGTTTCATTTTCCCTGTCCTATATATCAAGCATCAATTTCTCTTCTTTTTTCCACGGCAACCACCGGTGTTCAGTTAAAGAGAATGAACTAATGTACTAGTATCGACAATTCCGCATGCATTTTTACCTCCTTATTACTCCTCAGTGAATCAATATAGTACTGAACATAATAATATTATTTTCTGTTCCCCCCTTTAACTAAAGACACGTGAGATGCAGCCTAAGATGGTTTTATACTCTTTTGTTAAAAAAAGAATATTTGAGAAGAGGATCCATGTTGAGCTCAATGCCTAGCGTTAACGTTGCAACAGAGAATGATTGCAAAACATCGTGTAGTACATGTGACAATGAAAGGAAGTCTCCACTAACATTGTGGCTGCTCTTATTATCTCTTCTATTCGTTGACGAATGCCACGATGGCGACGTGGAGTATGTTTTAAGACTTCGTCGGCCAGATCCAGACCCACGGTGAGCTGATGGCAGGACGGAGAGAGAGAGAGAGCAAGTCGTGGTGAATATTATTTGTTTATTGTGTCATTGTGTGAATTATTCATATCATCGGAAGAATGTGCATTGCTCTCTGTTTCTCTCTTCGAGGCTTCGTAAACAAAGATGAAGATGGTGACGTGACAAGCTGGAAAAGCGCTTGAAGTTGCAGGACGATTTGTCACGGACCATGCTGATGATGTTGATGGTGTTCCACTAGCTATGCTTCTTGTGGTACTCAAGTGCTCTGCTTCTTGCCTTTGTATAAAAACTCGTTCCATGTCGCAATCCCTTGTCAATCTGCTGCAGTTTGGTTGTTCTGTTTGTGCCTAATCTTGTTTGATCAGGTTACGGGTGAAACCGGTATGGTGTGCCATTGGGTGGCTTTGCGTAGAATCCTATCCGTGGGTGTCATTTCTGGTGGAAATCTTTTTGCTTAGCCTGTTGTATTTGCGTGGTGTGTAGCTCTCAGTGCCATACTGCCACAGTGCCACGGCGTTTTGCAGAGATGTTTTTACAAGTACTACTGTACTAGTATCGGGCAGACGAGCTATTCCAGAAGGTTATCGTCGGATCTCGGCATGATTTTCTTTGTCATATAAAAACAACTCCTCACCTTCTTTTCCACTGCAGCCACCGGTGTTCGCTTTATTAAGAAAGCGATGGGTCGAGAAATCCACATACATCAGTACCTCCTTAGGCCCCGTTCCTTTCGCAAGGAATAGCTCTCAGGAAAAATTCCGGCCGGAATTGCAAGTTAATTTAGGGCTCGTTCGTTTGGAGTCATTCTTGCCCGAAATTATTCCTGGTGAAGTCTGCTGTGTACAAATTAAATAAGTGTTCCTAGCCCGAACGGTTCCGGGACGTGATTCCCAGGAACCGAACATGCCCTTATACAAAGCTTTCATTATCTGGAATGATTCCCGGCGTCATTCACCCCTAACCGAACGAGCCCTCAGTGAATCAGTAGAGTACCACCGAACATAGTGCTATTTTTTTGTTCCCATTTAGCTGGAGAAAATGTTAGAAGCAGCCTAAGATGTTAGGTCAGTCTCAGTGGAGAGTTTATTTTGTTGTGTCTAAGACTGTCATGTTACATAGAATAAAATGAAACTTGGATGAAAACCCCACTCTCAATGGAAAGTTTTATTCCATAGTTTCATAGACATTTAATTCTATGACTTATAGAGAGTTGGTAACTGTGCCAAGAGAGTTTCATCTCCATAAAACTCAATTCTTCTCTCTTTTCATTAAAACGTTGCCATATCATCAAAAGTAAAGATGTGGCAGACTATTAAATGTAAATAAAACTCTAGTAGAACTTCCACTGAGACTAGCCTGAGAAAGCATCAATGCCCTAACGTTGGAGCAGACAGTGATTGCAAACATCGTGTACAGTACATGTGACGATGAAAGGAGGTCTCCACCAACGTTGTGGTTGCTCTTATTATCTCTTCTATTTTGTTGTCGATGGTGACGTGGAGTCTGTTTTAAGACCGTCTGGCGTCGGCTCGACCCAGACCCACGGTGTGAATTGTTAATGTTGTTCGTACAGATATTAATTATAGGTAGGTCTTATCCTGGCGGAAATCTGCTTGCTCAACCTGTTGTATTTCATCATCTGGTGGCGTGTGTAGACTAAAGAGAGCACTCGGTGCCATGGCGTTTTGCGCGGATGTCACGATCGCAGCGTCTTACGTGTACTATTGGGCATTGGCAAAGGTTAAAGCCGGCTGTAGATCAGATCATCAGACGAACTAGCCACATCCAACTACCCACATCCAGAAGATCGTCATCGCAAGGATGTGCATGCAGTGGCAGAGCCAGAAGTTTTTCGGATCCTAGGTCATCGTTATTGCGCAATATTATTTATCTAGCAAATTATAATATTTATTTATATATATAGAAAATTTTCTTTTGAAGTTTGCCGAGGAGGCCGGCCGGCCGCCCGGCATGTGCTCTCTATTTATCTCTTGAAGACTTCGTAAACAAAGAAGGATGAAGATGGTGACGTGGTAAGTAGAAAAGTGCTTGCAGGGCGATGCAAAGTTACCGTCCGGATTCCCGAAGGACTTTCACTGGCATGTCAGCCAAGAAGAGACGCTTCTGCTCTGGGGCTCATGGGCTCTCGAAGCTGCAGACCACACGAGTCCACTGCAGCATGGGCTCACAGCGCACCGGCCCACGGCCTTTGAAACAACCTCAGTTTCGCGAACTGCGACGTAGTAGCTTCTGCCGTTCCGCGCACATGCGCCACCGCTGCCAGGCGGGCCTAGCTTTAACGAAAGCGAAGCGAGGCCTCTGCAATTCTAGGCCGTGTTTTTACTTTTTAATAATGCAGAAACTTCTCATAGGAAAACGTACAGAAATTTTATACAAATCAATTTAATTTTCATTGCTAGCATTCGAACATCCGGACGAACGCACGAGGACCGCCTGCACCCCTGCCCTATCACCCTCCGCTTCTCGCGCCCGCTACCGAGCATCACTCCATCCCTCTGCTCCCCCACGTGCATGCACAGTGTCCAAAGCAGCTGCAGCAGGTGGTTATGGCAAGGTGAGTCACATTGCAACATCTTGTTCTACTTTTGAAACATCCAGATGAAACACTCGCAACATACATACAATGTACAAAGCAGCTAAAACACTTGCAACATGCGTATGAAACACTTACAAAACACTTGAAAACCATTGCAAATATATGCAACATCCAAATAAAATAATTACAACATACGTGTGAAACATATGCGGCATCCAGATGAAAAAATTGTAACAAACTTCTGAATGAAACATTTGGAACATACATTTGAAACATACTATGCCATTACAACATGTGCAACATTCCAATCTACTTTTGCAACATCAAAATGAAACACTTGCAACATCCAGAACATCGAAACACTCACTATTAGAAATATCCACTTCTATGACGAAAATCTTAATGACGAATCTAAAATCGTCATAAAAAATAGCTTTTTATGACGAATATTTCGATTTCGTCACAGACCATTGGTGACGTTCCTCGAACCCCCCCTTTATTATGATGAAATCGGATATCATCACAAAAAACGTTATAGAACAGCGTAGGGTTTTGTCACAGATCGCTCGCGCGACTGTTCTTGCTCATCTGTGATGAACTTATTTAGAACTATGACGACCAGAGCTTCATCATTGAACTAATTACACATCTATGACGAACAATATTCGATCTGTAACGAATGACACTTCGTCATAAATCTCCACACGGTTCTTTCTTCATCCGACGTGTACATGTGGGACCTGCGGTTACTCATCCGTGACATTAGCAATTCGTCATAAAAGTCTACGCTCGATCCTTTCTCCATCCGACCATCCGACGTGTACCTATGGAACTCATCTCCATTCGACCTGTGGGACCCAACGACTTGCGTGTCACGTGTACCTATGGGACCTTTCTCCATCTCCATCCGACCTGTGGGACCCAATAGCTTGCGTGTCACTTGTGGACCCTTCTCCATCCGACCTTTGAGACCCGACGGCTTACGTGTTACATGCATCTATAGGATCTTTCTCCATCTCCATCCGACCTATGGGACCCGACGGCTTGCGTGTCACTTGTTGCCGCTAGGGTTTAATAAATTCAAACTTAAAAAAACCATGAGACCTGGGAGTCAAACCCGAGACCCAGAGCAAGGAATAGACCAGTGCGCTAGACGCCTAGTTGTGTTGACATGTCTTTGGAGTCCTCATAGTAGTATATGTTCTCTGTGTGGACAGGTTGACTTATATATTGGATATATCCACTGCAAGTGGAAATAAATCTGTGCCCGTTGGACTTGCGACGGCGGAGGCGGTGGCGGAGGATCCCCGGTGTGTTGCTTTGGTGGCTTAGGTGTCCTTTTGGAGGCTAGACAGCGGGTCTTCCCGGCAGAGCGCGACGACATTGGCATATGTGTCCGTCATGTGTCGCGGCAGAGGTGACAGATCCGATCCACAGGTCTTCTTTCTCGCCTTTTCTTGTTCGCGGGAAGCTATGGACGCTATGCAAGCAGAATCTATTGCTGATGGGCAACAACCAATGACTAGTGCTGATGTTGTTTCCAAGGTCCTCTGCCTCTCCCAGGGCAAGCCTCCCTCCCAAGCAAGCGGTAAAAACCTTTTTTTAAGAATGTTGGTATCCTGACAAGTTCTACCAGAGCAGAGACATCGCGCGGAGATAACGCTTTGGGAACAGTTTGCTGGTAAACAGGAAAGTTCCACACCCTTCGTCGAATTAGTGGATGAACTGAAGAGGAAGATAGAAAAGTCCGAAAGGGAGTTTAAGGAATTCAAGAAAACGGCAATAGGGGGAGTACAATAGGTTCTTTGAGCAAGTCATGCGCTTAAACTCTCCTGGTAATTAACTCTCAGTCTTCAACTCCTGCGGCTTGATGCGGTGAACATTTGTGGTCTGTTGAGATGATGGTTTGTTGTGGTGATACTCTGTCAGTGCCTTGCTGTTGACGTGTGAAATGTTAATTGTTGATATTTAATTGCCAGCTTAAATAATTATGTAGTCAATCTGTGCAGTAGTGATGACCTCGAATTACTTTTCTGATGTAATTAGTCCTACACGAGGTAGAACCAGGTCAGGCTACGTGATCAAACAAAAATACGACACGTGGACCATCCAGTGCATGACACATGAATTGGTCAGGGCACGACACGTGGGCTATTAAAAATCCGACACGTGGAAGGAAATCGTCACGTCACATGGACGTATAAAAAATACGACATGTGGACGGACAACACCGTGACGCGTGGTCGAATAAGAAACGGACACGTGGACCAATAAAAAATACGACACATGGTCCAATGAAAAAGTGATACGTGATCCAACGGCAACACGACACGTGTGCCAGTAGAAAACTGACACGTGGAACAACAGGGACCCGGCACGTGGTCCAATAAGAACCTGAAACGTGCAAGAACCAGAGATGGTCATATTGTGCAATAAGAAGATGACACGTACCTGAATCATCTCCAATGCAACCGTCTATAGTATGTACACGTGAAAAGCATCTCCAACGGAAACGGCAACCAGTGTGGCAGCCCCCTGCCACGCATGCCAACACAGTTCTATAACGATCTGTCTTTCGTCACAGATCAAGCCACTTCTATGACGATATTTTCGGATTCGTCATAGAATTTCAACTATGACGTACTGTTTTTCGTCATAAAACTAAAATTATGACAAATTTAGCTCATTCAGTGATGAAAGCTGTCATAGTTATAGAAGTGGATATTCCTAGTAGTGACTTAAAACATAAACTTGCAACATGCACTGTGGAATTATCACCTTGCTTCTTGGACGAGGTACGGGTACCTGAGCAGCACAGGCACGCCGGCGAAGGAGAGCGCCGCGACAGCCAAGAGCTTCTACACGCCGAGGTCGAGGTCCCCGCCAGGGTGGTCCGCGTAGATGAGTGCCCGAAGGAGGTCGTAGTTGTCATCCCCCGCACTGTTGAAGATGTCCGACTCATCGACCACGCCGGCATCGATGAGGTTCTAGAGAAGGAGTGGGTGCGGCGTGGCGGTAGACGCGGCGCAGAGGGGGATGGGAGCGCTGCGCAGTGCGCAGTGGCGAGGCGAAATGGGGCAGGCGCCCAATGCGGTGCAGCCGCGATGAGCTAAGCGAGTGGGGAATTCTGTCGGTGGGGTTTCTGTTGCTGCGTAGAGATGGAAATGGAGGAGAGAGCATAGAGGAAAGCAGGTTGATTGCTCATTGGGCCCGATCGCTGCGCAGACCCGGGAACAGGGGCGTCTGGGCGCACACGGCGGACGAACGCCCTAATCATAGTATTACCATTTAATTTTGTAGTCATGTGTTCGAAATTATATAAATTAGTGAATTATTTCAACTAGGAATCGTTCTGCTGTAAATAACCGAACGAGCCCTTATCTGCTTCAATGTGGCCGGGATCCAGAGAGGTTCTTGGCAATCAGGTTGCCAACTCTTAAGATTTTTCTCTCAACCTCACAATCATAAAAAGCAGCATGCATCAGAGGAAAACGTTTCATCATCATCATTATACGAAAAATCCTACGAGGGAAGGGAGAAAGCAGAAGATATATGGTGTTTATTATGTGAGGGAACTTGAGATAAAACTCCCATCTTCAATTCTCGTGCCAATACCTCGGTGAGGAATCGAAGCAGCTCGTGCACCACTAGCCGGGACGAGCAGCCTGTTCGCTTGAGCTCTCAGCCGCTTATTTTCAGCCAGCCAGCAGTATTTTTCTCTCACAACAAATCAGCCAACAGCACTTTCAGCCGCTTATTTTCAGCCCAAGCGAACAGGCTGGAGAGGTGTTCCGGCCCGGCAGCAGGCTCTCTGGCCTCCGCCCCCCAGCGTCGCTGTCGCTCTGCGACGGTCTCCGGTGTTGTTCCACGACCGTCGACCGAGCTGCACCTCCACCACCAGTCCCCAGCCGCGCGGTCGTCAGGTGATCAGACACGGACAGCGCAGGCAATCTGGCAGTCCGGCACTGGCACCTCGACCTGACCTCGGTGGTGGGGCCCTGGGCCCTGGGTGACCGACCGGCGTTGTCTCGGTGCTCCTTTGTCGGCAACGTCGCGGTCGTCAGGTACAGGCCGGGGACGGCATCGTCGTCGCGGCCGGCGTATGGCATCGGGCGCTTTTCTCCTCGCCTTTTTCTCTACTCCTGTCTGTGTCTCGCTCACACGCCCACACTGCCGGCGCCGAGCTGGGAGACGGGAGACCTGCTGTACGTGCTGCCGTGCCCGGATGCCCCGGCCCCTGCGTCAACGGGCTACCGGCCGGCGCCGGCGCGCATGCACGCCTAACACGTGCTGCTTCCGCTACCGGATAGTACCTTGATTCAGTCGGCCAGCGACTCGGTCGCCCGCCACAGAAACAGTAAAAGGTAGCGCCGCATGGTGATTATTGATTGATTGATTGAACAAGAGTAGTCACGTGCACGATTTCCGTGAGGTGAATTCACGTGCATGATTCAAGGAAGGAGGATGCGCTCTCTCTAGCCTCTTCTCTTGTACGTACTAGTACTCGCAAGGTGATTTTTCTATGGAGTTTTATTTTGTCCTTGCAAACTTGCAAGGTGTGTTTTTCTTCTGTTCTAGCCAAAGCAAACTGTGTGCACGTACCACCACTTCGTCCCGGGCTCCCGGCCGGCCGATAAACTAGAAGCCACTCACTTGTTTGTGCCGTAGAAAATACTCACTTTCTGTTAGGAAATTGGCCCCCCGTACGAGAGGAAATCTAATTTGTCGAGCAAAGCATAATAATGTCAAACGGGAGTGTCCATTTTTTTTTTGCGACGACGGAAGTGTCTGTTAAGTAATAATACTATAATAAGAAAGTAAACTTATGTACGCTCTCTAACATAAATAGTACATTGTGTGCATGGAAACTTTAATAAAGACACGCCCGCTATGTAACCCATCTAATAAAAGGAGTCAGTTTTGCCCTTTACTACATGACAAAAAACACTAGACATGACGTGCTTCTAAACTTTAGGTTGGTGGTTGATCTATACACACATGATAAGGTATATCAATGTTCAGTATTTTTATGAGCATTTACTTGTCTGCCAGATAACAAAGTAACAAGTTTTAATTATGTACATATACGGTGACATTTGCATATACCACTTCCTCCGTGCACAGAACTATAAGGAAAGAGACACGTCTTTGTAATCCATCTACACTTCTCCCTTTTACGTGACAAAAGGCATGAGACACGACGCGCTTAGGTGAATTCCTATGTGCGAGAGAAGTTATTGACGTTAATAATTGTTTATGAAAAAAGCATTACTTGTTGATCCACCTGAGAAGAAAATGAAACTCAAGAACGGATTGGCCAGTTTGGCCAGTCCTAGTCGCTCACTAGCCATTGCCCCCATCTGGCTAGCACCCCATTCCGGCCATCCCCTACATGCGAATTCACCCTAGTGCAACGTCTAAATACTCTACACAGTCTTATCAACGTATATGGCAAAAATGAGGGTGTTAAGTGGTAAACCTTTTTTTTTACCATGGTGCCAAGGCACCAGGGAGCTTGAACCTAGCATTGCCCCTGCCCCAGGCTATGGCTAGCGACCCCATCTTGAGCCCCTAGCGGCATGGGCGGATCTAGGTCCTAGGCTAGGGGCCGCAAAAGGTAGAAGACATGACACGCTTGTGAAGTTAGGTTTGATCAAACTACACATGCAAGACAAGGCGAGACATCTATTTATCCATTGGAAAAGAAAGTAGATTTATCTACATATGAGCATATGGCGACACTTCATGTAATATTACTTGTGTGCATAGAAATGTAAGGAATCGAAACAGTTGTTCTTAACCCATCTAGCAAAAGGATACACCTTCGCCGTTCACATAATAAAAAGGCACAAGACACGGCGCCCTGGATAAGTTGCTTGGACTTAAGACCTGCCTGTGGACTGCTTGTACACAGTTGTAAAATTGCCTAGTCATGCCGATGTGGAATTTAAAGTAGCGTTTGGTTGGTAACATGGCACCTTGCCTGGATGGCCAAAGGGGAAGGCAATGTTTGGTTGAAGATTTGCATGTGTGCACAGTAGTTGGGAAAGTGATTAGGGAGTATTAATTGAAGCCAGCCAGCCAACACAGGATATCCCAGGCAATCGATTTGGATGGCCTAGCACCAGGAAGCAGGTACAAGCAACTACAGTCTAGCAATTATATTAGGACCTCAACCAAATATATCCTAGGAAGATCACATGCAAGGATATCTACCAGGCATTTTTGGCCAGGGCTCCATCCAAACATGTCTTTACTGTACATCAATGATTAGGGAGTAGAGTAGATCAGTGTTCAACGTTCATAACGAGACCTCTATTGGGCACTGGATTTTCATGTAACTAAGGGTGGAGCCTAGTGGATGGAAACTACGCACCTTGTGTTGTGGATTTTCATGTATGATTGCCATATACATATTTGCAAAGTGCTCACCATTTCTTTTGTCTAACTACTCATATTTTCTTGATTTCAATTGTTAAGTGAGCCTTTTGTCCCTTAGAGCAAGTGGCAAGTACGGTAGTCGTGCCGATGCACAATCAAGGTGGATTCACCACGCCGCCCTGGATGGCCAGTGAGCTGTCATCACACCCCTATGCCACTGCCAATCCAGGACCCAACCGCGCCATGTCTCCTAGCTTCACCATGTTGCCACACCAGGCACCAGCCGCTACAATGGGCTAGAACAGGTGTCGCCAGCTGCGCCGACACATCCAGATTGCTGCGGGCAACCATGACGCCATGTTAGGATGGCCGTGAGGAACAGGCTTGCAGGAGCAACTACGGCGCACCGAGCAAGAAGATGTGAGGTAATAAAGTGGAAACGAATTTAGAAGGAAAAGAAAAATTTAAACTGAGTCACTCATGTATGAGTCCCATACGTCAACAAATGGGGAATGGCCAAATGGGTGGAGCTTTTCTCAGCCTACTCCAACAAGCATTCCCTTTTCTCTTTAATTTTATTTTCTAAATCTTCTATATTGACATTTTAGGAAAGGGGATGTTTTGATCTGATAAACACTCTTGGACCGGCCACAGCGTGGGCTTTTGCCGGTGCTGAAACAGGTGTGAGAGTGTTTCAGCACCGGTGCCCACCACTGTGGCATGCGGTGCTCAGTTCGTTTTGGGATGATACGAGGCTTGTTCGTTCACTGATGCCTGAGTGAATAAAGAATGATTTTGAGCCGGCCGTTGGTCCTTGGCGAATAAAATACTTTTGTTCCAGGTGGCCGTTGGTCCCGGCCATTGGCCTCGACCGTTGGCTTGCTTTGCTTGCCAGCCGTTGCAAGCTGCTGCATATATATATACATCCAGTCTGTGTTCAACAAGCACACACACCGGCATATATCCAAAAGCAAAAGTTCAAAGATGGACAACTCTTCCTCTCAAAGTTTCTCAGATATGCTCAACCCACACATTACTCCAGAAGCCCCTAATCCAAACACACACAGCAGCAGTACCCAAACTTCAACTCACACATTACTCCAGAAGCCCCTAATCCAAACACACGGCAGTACCCAAACTTCCAAACCTTCCATCATCACCAGCAGTACCCCATGAACTATCCAACCATCAATTTGCATGGTCCCTACCCACAAAATATCATGAATCCCTTTGGTGGACCACCAAATTTCCAGCACTTCACATTCCCACCACCAGCATACCATGGAGGTTACCATGGCAATGATCCAGCATCTCCAATTGGATCCATGCCCTTGTTTGGACCTAGTGGTGGCAGCAACTCCAGGGGTGATGAGAGCAGCCCCATTGCTTCATCTTCTCCGGCATCCAGAATGCATCCAATGGAGTCAACACCTGTTCAACATCAAGAAGACAGTGAGAGCAGCACAGATGATAGTGAAAAGCAAGCAGGTTGCAAGCTTTGGTGTGAACAGGAGAACCTACGCCTAGTAAGTGCCTGGCTCAAGAATTCTAATGATCCAATCGATGGCAATGGAAAGCCTCGAGACCGTTTTTGGAAGGAAATTGCAGATCAACATAACAAGACTGCTCCCAAGCAGCAAAGAAGAACAGCAATTCAGCTCAAAGAACACTGGCACAAGAATATGCCTCACATTAACAAGTTCAATGGAGTCTAATGATGTCAAGAATAGAAATGCCAGTGGTCAATCTGATGATCAGCTTATGGAGGAGGTTCGGGCAAAGTGGAAGGGACTTATGAAGAAGAAACGACCATTCCCATTAGAACATTGGTGGGCAACGTTGAAGGACCAACCTAAATGGCAGCAAACTTACCCAGCTCATGAAGTGCAGAAGAGGGTTAAGCTGAATTCATCTGGTACTTACACCTCTTCTTCAGCTCAAGACACGGATGGAGCGTCTGTTCAATCATGGCGACCGCAAGAGAGAAATGCAGTCAAATCTGAGAGGAACAAGAAAGGAAAACAAAAGTGTTCAGAAGGAAGTGTTTTTTCAGAAGAAAGCATGCAAAAGTTCAATGAACTGCAACTACGGAAGTCTCGGGCTGCTGAAAAAATGGCTGAAGCAGCACTTGCTCAAGCTGCAGTTGATGACAAGACTGCTGAAAATAACAGGGAGAGGAACAAGTTAGACAAACTTACAGCATATATACAACTATTTAACAAGGATACTTCAGGTTATGATGAGGATACTTTAGGCAGACATAAACAAGTCTTGGATTTGCTAGCTACAAAGCTTGGTCTGTACAAGTAGCCTTCAATATTTATTTTGTATTTGTAGAAGTAGCTTATCATTTGCTTTCCAGATTGTGTTTGTAGAAGTAGCTTATCATGTACTTTCCAGATTGTGTTTGTAGAACCTTATCATGTACTTTCCATAATGTATCTTGTTCCTTATATTTATGTATTGTCCTGTTATGTCAATTATAATTTAATTTTTTTATCACTGGAATCTAGCTGTTGCATCACATGTACAATTTAGTGCACTGGAATCTAGCTGTTGTAAAAAGTTGTCCAAAGTTGGAATCTAGCTGTTGCAGCACATTTGGATGTAGACGTTGGAAACTAGCTGTTGTGACCAGCTTTTCCCTATATAAATAGAAGGTGCTGCTCAGAACACTTCACACAACAAACCGGTACACACCTCCTAATGTTGGAGTATGTGTTTAGGCCCATGTGGCTAAGGCCCATGTGGCCCATGTATGGAACCTATATAGCTACCCTTCTAGGGTTAGCCCTAATCAATAGAAACAAAACCTTCCAACATGGTATCAGCTTAGGGTTCCTTCCTCTCCTCTCCAGGCGCCGCTCCTCTCCTCTCCAGGCGCCGCCGGCTGCTTCCAGGCTGCTGCCGCCGCCGCCAGCCAGCCATGGCCGGCCGCCAGCCACCTCCCCCTTCCCCCACCTATTTCCATGTGTTTCCCCCTCTCTCTTCTCCCTCCTGGGCGGCGGCTGCCTCCACCCGCCCGCTCCCTCCCGGCGCCGCACCACCAGGAGGCCCGCAACCTTCCTTCCCTGGCGCGGGCGGCCGGCCCCTGCTCCAGCCGCCAGGGGGCGGGCTGGCCCTGGGTGCCGCCTCTGCCTTTCCTGGCGCGGGCGGCCGGCCTATGCTCCAGCCGCCAGGGGACGGGCTCGCCCTGGGTGCCGCCTCTGCCTTCTCCACCGCAGGCGGGCTGGCACTCGGTGCCGCCCCTGCTCCCCACTCCGCCGGCGCCCAGCCCCTTCCCGGCATCGAGCCCTCAGCGGCAACCGCGTCCACGGCGGCTGCCCTGACCACGGCCGGCACCACCACCCCTCCCGGTGCCGCCGTGGGTCCTGAGGGTGCAGCCGCAGGTGATGCCCCTGCCGATCTCCCTCTCTCGCCTGCCGGTGCTCCTGCTACCGTGGTGGGTTTCCAGATGGCCCCGTCTGGCGGTCTTTCCCCACACCACGGCATCGGCGCATCAGGCGCGGGTGCAGGACCAATCTGGCCCCCACCTGACGCGGCCATCGCGCCCCTGCTGGCTACTGCTCCTCCATCTTCTGCTGCTTGGCCGGCCTCTGGCGGGCTGCCTGCTGCCGCCACCGCGCCACTGCCGGCTGCTGCTCCTCCTTCTCCCGCAGCATGGCCGACCCCTGGCCTGCAGACTGCCTGCTGCCTTGCGTCCGGTGTGACCGTCGGGACCGCCCTTCCCTTTGCTGGTGCGGCCCGCCCACCCGCGCTGCTGCCTTCGCCCACCCCCTCCGCCTCTGCGCCCCTCTTTCCCGCGACATGGGCACCGCAGGCCATGGCTTTCGTTGCCGGCAGTGCCCCCGCGACTGCGCCTTTCCCGGCCGCCCCGACCACCTCTCCTTCCTGGGCTCCGGCCGCCCTTGGCGTGGCCCCGGCATCGCCCGGCCACCCTCCAGCGCTGCCCGCCGGCGCGGGCCACCCACTCGCGCCGCTCACCTCTGGCGCGGGCACTGGCCAGGCCTGGGCACCGCATCCGTCCCCTACGCCACCGTCGTTTCTTGTGGGTTCTCCTCCCCCCGGGCCGAGCGGGGGTGGGGGGGGCCGTGGCGGAAACCGTCGTCGCGGACGGGGACGTGGTAGGGGTTCTGGGTTCCACGACCCGTCGTTGTCCTTCCAGGCTCCCGGGGGTGAGCCTCGCCTGCCGGCCGTCGCCATGCTCGCTGCTGCTTCTCCCGGTTTTCAACCAGTAGCATTCCCGTGGGCTACACCCTCCAGCGCCTCGCCCGGTTGGGACTCGGCGGCCTTGGCACACTCCTTCAGCACGATGGCACCGAGAACTCCTGTCGGCCCACAGTGGATCGCCGATTCGGGTGCCACCTACCACACCACTCCTGACCCCACTATTCTCTCTTCCGTTCAACTTCCTTCTTCCTATCACCCTTCATCCATCATGGTCGCTAATGGGTCTTGCCTTCCTGTCACGTCCGTGGGTGCCGCCGGCGCTCATGGCTCCTTTCGTCTTCCTGATGTTCTTGTGGCACCTTCTATGGTTCACAACCTTCTTTCTATCCGTCGGTTTACTGCTGACAATTCCTGTTCTGTGGAGTTTGACTCTTCCGGTCTCACTGTCAGAGATTTGGCTTCCCGCCGTCCTCTGCTTCGGTGTGACAGCACGGGTCCCCTTTACACCATTCGCTTCCCAGCGTCTCCTTCGTCTTCTCCGCCGACCCCTTTGTCAGCTGCTTTCGCCACCACTACTTCCTCCACCACTTGGCACCGGCGACTCGGCCATCTGGTCGTGATGCCCTGATGCAGCTCAGTCGTAGTTCTGACATTCGGTGTCCTCGGACTCACGATGAGCATTTGTGTCATGCTTGTCAGCTGGGCCGTCATGTCCGTCTTCCTTTCCATAGTTCTTCTTCCCAGGCGGCTCACATCTTTGATCTTATCCATTGCGACCTATGGACCTCTCCTGTCATCAGCGTTTCTGGCTACAAGTTCTATCTTGTGCTGCTTGATGATTTCTCTCATTACTCCTGGACTTTTCCTCTTCGTGCAAAGTCTGACGCTTTCCCCGCCATTCTCCACTTCTTCGCTTGGGTGTCCACACAGTTCGGCCTCACCATCAAGGCCGTCCAGTGTGACAATGGTCGTGAGTTCGATAACTCCGCCTCCCGTGCCTTCTTTCTCTCTCACGGTGTTCAGCTCCGCATGTCTTGTCCATACACCTCTTCCCAGAATGGCAAGGCTGAGCGGATGATTCGCACCACCAACGACACCGTGCGTACCCTTCTGTTTCAGGCCTCTCTTCCCGCTCGCTTCTGGGCTGAGGGCCTGCACACCTCCACCTACCTTCTTAACCGCCTTCCTTCCGCGGCCTGCTCCACTCCGGTCGACACTCAGGGCAAGTTGTCTGAGGCTGAGGGACCACCGGTGACCGATCCCACTGCGTACAGGAGTCTCGCCGGGGCCCTTCAGTATCTCACCTTCACCCGGCCGGACATCACCTATGCAGTTCAGCAGGTCTGCCTCCATATGCATGACCCCCGGGAGCCTCACCTCACGGCTCTCAAGCGCCTCCTCCGCTACCTCCGGGGCACGCTCGACTACGGCCTCCTCCTCCACCGACCTCACCGTTTACACCGACGCTGACTGGGCCGGGTGCCCGGATACTCGCCGCTCCACCTCCGGCTACGCCGTCTTCCTGGGCGGCAACCTGGTGTCTTGGTCGTCCAAGCGCCAGCCGGTGGTCTCCCGGTCCAGCGCCGAGGCGGAGTACCGCGCCGTTGCTAACGGCGTGGCGGAGGCCGCCTGGCTCAGGCAGCTGCTTGCGGAGTTGCACACTCCGCCCTCCCGGAGCACACTGATCTACTGCGACAACGTCAGTGCGGTCTACCTCTCCACCAACCCCATCCAGCACCAGCGGACGAAGCATGTGGAGATCGACCTCCACTTTGTCCGTGATCGGGTGGCCATAGGCGAGGTGCGGGTCCTTCATGTTCCGACGACCTCCCAGTTCGCGGACATCTTCACCAAAGGCCTCCCGTCCTCGACCTTCGCCGAGTTTCGCTCCAGCCTCAACATCACCGGTGGCTAGTTGCGTCTGTGGGGGGGGGGTTGTGTGTGTTCTTTCTTGTTCAGCCTCGAACTCCGCTGCGCCGGTAGTTCAGACTGCGGGGGGGTGTTGGAGTATGTGTTTAGGCCCATGTGGCTAAGGCCCATGTGGCCCATGTATGGAACCTATATAGCTACCCTTCTAGGGTTAGCCATAATCAATAGAAACAAAACCTTCCAACACCTAACAAACAATCCTCAAGGAGCCGAGGAAAATGGCATCAAGTCCAGAAGATACTGCAGGAAGCTCTCCTGAAGAAGCAACAAGTAGGATTAACATCCAGCAGTTCTTTTGGGAGTTCATGAATGATCCAGTGAAAGCTGAGATTGAGGCCAGGTTTCAAGGTCAGATTGAGGCTCAAGTAGGAGGTACGTCCAATGACCATCGTCACTTTCCTAGAAGGCATATAGAAAGAAATCAGGAAGCTGCTAGTGATAGGCTGGTTGCAGACTATTTCTCAGAGAATCCAGCGTACAATGATGTTCAGTTCAGGCGTAGGTATCGTATGAAACGTAACCTATTCCTACAAATTGTACATACCTTAAGTACTTGGTCTCCATACTTCTATCAAAGGAACGATGCATTTGGGAAGATGGGCTTTTCACCATTGCATAAATGCATAGTTGCTATGCGTATGTTAGCATATGGTACACCTGCAGACATGTGGGATGAAAATTTCAGAATAGGAGAAACCACAGTTATTGAGTGCATGAAAAAATTCTGTCAAGGTGTGATTGCAAATTTTGGTGAAAAATACCTAAGGAGGTCTACTAGAGAAGATATTCAACGTTTGCTCCATATAGGTGAAGCTCGTGGTTTTCCTGGTATGTTGGGGAGTCTAGATTGCATGCATTGGCAATGGAGGAATTGTCCAAAGGCATGGAGGGGGCAGTATACCCGCGGCGACATAAAACATCCTAGTGTGATGCTTGAAGCTGTTGCCTCACATGATCTTTGGATATGACATGCATTTTTTAGTGTTGCTGGGTCCAACAATGACATCAATGTTTTAAACCAGTCACCTTTGTTCACTGAAGTACTTCAAGGAAGAGCCCCAGAGGTTCATTTCACGGTCAATGGAACTGAGTACAACATGGGTTATTACCTAGCTGATGGCATTTATCCTGAGTGGGCAACTTTTGTGAAAACAATACCATTGCCTCAGTGTGAGAAAGACAAACTATATGCAGAGCATCAAGAGGGAGCAAGAAAAGACGTGGAGCGTGCTTTTGGTGTTTTGCAAGCTCACTTTGCTATTATACGCAACCCATCGCGTATATGCATGTATTATACTGCACAACATGATTGTGGAGGATGAGAGAGATTCTTTTAGAGTTCGCTACGACGACAACTATGAGAGTGAATATGAGCAGCCAAGCTCTTCATCCACATTGGCTGGATTTGGACATGGGCCTGTTCACGGATTTTCAACACTACTCGACGTAGAAGAAGACATTAGGAACCGAGATATGCATCGCCAGCTAAAAGAGGACCTAGTTGAGCATATATGGCAGCGATTTGGACAAAATCAAGCTTAGTATGTTATGTAATTTCTGCTTCTAATATATGTATTATCATGGTCCAATCGATGTAATGTTTGTATTATCATGCCACAACAGATGTAACCTTTGTATTGTCATGCTACAATCAGTGTTGTTTCCAAACTCTGAAGTCACAAATTCTAGAAAGCCGCATGACTCCACGGTTGCACTAGGACTGCAACTGCTTACTGCATAACTCTAGAATCAAACTCTAGAAGTCTAAAACTGCCGAGTAGAAGTTTAGAAGCATTGCCATTTAATTGGAAATCAACCTGCGTACTATCTGCATATGCTTACAAGTATGTATACCCTCGTTTGCAGGTGAGTACATGCTTATATATATGCCTCTGATTCCACTTCATATTTCCAATATCATAAGAACCATAAATAGCATCGCTAAAAAAAGAAAAGACAGAAAGTTGTGCGGCTCCAACAAAGGGATTAGTTCATGAAGCACGCACCTGGAGCTGAGCTCGGCTGACTGCGAGTCACGGCCAAGCAGCGTAGATCTCGCTAGGAGCCAAGCAGCGGGTCACGGCCAAGCACCTGGGGGTCCAAAACCACAGGAGACGCAGCGGCACCAGATCAGCTGCCGCAACCTCGAAGCCATGCCGTCGTAGTCATGGCCATCGCCGTCGGGACCAGCACAAAAGAAGGGAGAGGTCCGCCAAGAAGAAGTGCTATGTATTCACGATTTCGAGGAGGGCCTTGATTTGGGGACGCCGAGATCGATTTGTGTGGTTTGTGCGGGCTGATTTAGTGGGATAGAGAGATCGATTTGGGCGGAGACGGCAGGAAATGTCCCTCGCGCCGAAGCAATCGAGAAGGAGGGGAAAGGGTCTGTGGTTGGGGTCCACGCACAGGGATAGCATCGGTGCCGACATTGTAAGATAAGCTGGAGTTGAGGCATCTGGACAGCTGGCACGCTGAAATGGTTTTAAGCACCTCCCACGTTGTGGCCGGTCTTAGTGACTATAGCCGATGCAGAAAACAATTGCAATTTTTTCATACATAAAATATGTAACAAAATTTGTTGAAAGTTGCGTGGAAAAGCTTGAGCCACACCCGATTGTGAAACAACCATCACCCAAGATCTTTAAAGTTGGTTAGTTTTCTGTGGTTGAGTATACCCATCCAATTTGAAGTTCTTGACTTGGTTTGAGTGTTCCTATTCTTTTTAAGGATTTAATGATACTATTTTTCGGCGACAGATGATGTGTCCATCGATAACTATGCGTGTGCGAAAAAAAATCATACCACACGGGAAAAAACTGTACTACCTACTACTCTGTCTTACTGTCCGACGGATAAACATTCGCCTAACAAGACACACGTGTAATCAAATCCCGGTGTACAAAGAAAGGTGGAGCCGGAGATGCATCCGAAGAAATCTCCCCGGCTGCCCGTGCCGATGGATGAAAGCGGCAGCGGACCACCGTCGTTTCCGACCCCAACCCCAACTGGGCGCTGGGCGCCTGCGTTTCTACACCGCGCACCTAAACCACGGCAAGCCAGGCAGCCACCACCATTCGTTTCGTCGGTTGGTTCGTTGACGCACGCAGCCACAGCCCACGGGCCACGGCGGCCAGCGCGCACGCACGGCAGCAGTGCCAGTCCACCTCGCCCTCCGGGTCCACCGGCCCAGTCCAGGCCTCCACCTCCAGAGGACGGACAGCTCACCTCACCTCACCTTTGCCCTCTGGAGTGGCAAGTCGGCAGCGGCCCAAAAGTAGGTGGGGGCCCGCCCGCCCGCCGCTCGCCCCTCTCTCCTCCTGCTTCTCCGAGCCGTGGGGGGGGGGGGGGGACCACTTGGCGTGAACGGCCGCGCCGCGGATCGATTCCGTCCGGGCGGGAGTATATAAGCGGGGCGCCCCACGCCCCACCCCGCGCTGCGCATCGGCCTCGCACCTACCCTTCGTTGCTGCGCGTTCCGTAAACGGAAGAGAGAGGAGGAGGAGGAGGAGGCAGGAGGGTGAGGGAGGCATCTCGCCCGTCCCCGTCGCCGAGAAGAGAAATTACATTCCAGTCCCCTCTCCGCGCCGGCCGCCGCTCCGACTTTCTCGTCTCCGATCCGGGCCCGAGGGGGAGACCCGCGCCCGCCCGCCCCCCTTTCCCTCGCGATGGTCGACACCAGGCGGAGCTCCGCGGCCAAGCGCCGGGGCCCGTCCGACGAGGCCTCACCGCCGCCGACGCAGGCGGAGGCGGCGGCGGCGTCCCCGGCAACGGCGGGCGCGCCGGCGGAGCCCGCGTCGACCCCGCCCCCGCCGCCGTCCCGGAGCCGATCGGGCAAGCGCGCCAAGGTCGCGGTACGGCGCTCGTTTCGTCCATTCGTGCGGGGTTTCTGTGGGGGCCACGGACGGATTGATTGATCTGACGCCGCCGCCGCTGCTTTTGCGTGCCAGGTTGCGCGGGCGGAGGACCCCGGCGACAAGGCGGGCGTGGACCCGGCCGCGGTCGACGTGCTCGACAGCTCCGTCGAGAACCTGCACGGCGTGGCGAGGCCGGCCGCCGTCAACGTCGCCGCGTCCTCCACCGTCTCCAATTCCGCAGGTGCGTGGGGGTTTCCGCCTGGCCGCGCCGCCGCGATTGCTGTGCCGCCTCGACTCGACGTATCTTTAAGGTTGGGTTTGATTGGTGGCCCTTCTTGATCCGGTTTTCTTCGTTCCAGGGAGGAGGAAGAAGAATCGGCCGGTGAGGGCGTTCCCGACGGACGAGGGGACGTTCTGGAAGACGCGGCCCGCCAGTGGCCGCGCTGAGGCCTGGGGTAGATTGATTTCCCAGTCTTCTGAGGTTGGTTTCGTTTGGTTTGGTTGCTTATTCAACTCTTGGAACAGTGGAAATGATAGGCCTCACATGCTTTGATCATCTTTTTAGATTAAGTAAAAAGGACTCAATCATTAGGAGATAGTCAAGCATCTAGGCTGTACTGTAATTTATTGAGTGGAGAACTGAACCGTTGTAGCCAAATCATCATATACTGCACTGTACTGTACTGTACTGTACTGCCAGCAACTATCTAGTGAGCGCATTTTTTTTGTTATGGGTTCTAAACCATTTCACCCTGAAACAAATATTGGACTGAAATCACAATTTTTTTTTTTGTTATGGGTTGCTTTGAAATTCCATTCCTAACTTTGTTTCTGAATGAGCAAAATATCTCAACTGGCTACTAGATCTAATGCAGATTGGTGTGCTGTATTACATCATGCATGAGGTCAGGTGGCAACATGAAACCATTATGTGCTGCATTGTTATTGTATCTTGTCAAACTTTGATAACATGGTGTAGTTTGAAGTATAATGCTCTTATGCTCCTTTCGAGTGTACGCTATCTGTATCTCCTGGCATTATGCTACCTATACCTGAATGCACGTTATATATTCCTGTAATTGGCTGGTATTTTATCGATCATCATCATTCTATTATTGTTTGTTTGGGTCATAGTCAACTTTAGCTATGGCAAGCTCCTTGTGTCCTGCATTCTCCATTAGTCTATTTACCCTGCTGGCTCACTGTTTATGTCGCAGAAGATTTTCACCTCACAATTTGTAAAAGGTCTAAATAGTACACATGCATTTTTAATGGTGGCAGCCCTGCAACCTGAATTTACGTCATATTCCCCTAATACTTTTCATAGGCTAGTTAGTGCTTGTTCACCATACACATGTCATAGTGGTTGTCTTGTTGATGAATGATGGTGGGAAGAGGCTATCCAACCTTGCCTCTTAGGAGACAGAATCGTTTCTTTTTTCACATCGGCAGAATCCCATTTATCTACCATGTTAGTGTGTGCTGTGGAGTTATAATTCTTTGTTTTAATTCTCTGCCATTTCATCTCCAGTATCCCTCAATTCCAATTTATCCTGCTCATTTCACTATTGGCCATGGCGGCAAGTGTGACTTGAAACTCACCGAGACATCTCCTGGGTCACTTATTTGCAAACTGAAGCATGTTAAGGTACATTTTCCTTGTGTTTCTTTGCACATACCCTACTACTTTTGTCTGTATTATGAGTTTTTGACTCTCAATGATGACCTCTTGTACCAGAGGGGTGCTGCCCTTGAGATCTACATGAACAAAGTTGTCCATGTCAATGGGAAGGCCTTGGACAAAACTGCTAAAGTCACCATCACCGGTGGTGATGAAGTCATTTTTGTTTCTCTTGGGAGGCATGCTTATGTATCCTTTCCTACCACCAGCTGTGCTTCTCTGAGATCTATTTCCCCTGTTCCATTAATATTCTTGATGGTGTATACAAACATCCATTTGGATACGAAATTCCTTAATGTGCTGGCAGATATTTGAGCAACTTCTGGAGGAAAAAGCAAGCACATCATCTTTGTGTTCAAAATGTGTCATCCAACAAGAACAATATCCAGTTGTCAAAGGCACACTGGATCATTTGTCGTCTAAAGGAACCAAAATATCAACACCATTTAACTTTGGAAATGGTCGACCTCCACTGATTCCTCATGGTGAGCCACTGAACCTTATTATATACTCCCTCCGTCTCAGGATATTAGGCGCAACTCAGAAATCGCAAAGACCAAGGAGCATATTAATTAGCGCGCGCTCCTAGAAATTTCCCTTGGGTTCCACCTCCGATTAATTGCATGAAATGTTTCTCCGCGGCACCGTTAGCCAAATCGCCAAGCTCCGAGCGCATGCATACATGCAGATGCAAATTTGACGGAGCCCATCTAACGGATGGGAGTTGAACGAGGAGGTCCAACAACCCACAGTAAATTCTGCATGCAAAACAGTCTACCGCGCTTTGCTGTTGCATGCATCCAAAGAGTCACACGCCTTGTATCCTGGGACTCACTAAAAATGCAGTTACGCCTAGTATCATGAGACGGAGGGAGTATCAGCTTTATTTTGCCATCGATCCCATGCTAACTTATGATGTGGTTAGCATGTGCCATTCAAGATAATTTTAAGTATCTATTTATGTTTCCTAGCCCATGCTTTTCAAGATTTTGTGATATTTTTAATTGCACTGCTCTAAATGAGAGATAGTTTCAAGTCAAACTCTACCATTTGGTCTTGAACAGATTAGGAGTTAGCCAGCAATTGAAAATCTGTGATACATTTTAATTTCACTACACTAAAAACCTAGTGTTGAAAGCTCCCACACAAGATGGGGTCTAAGGAATTGAATTTCTATGCAGCCATAGAACAACTCCAAGAACCTCTATAAATTTCAATCTCTATATCTTTATTTGAAGAGCCATTCAATGAATATTCTCTCGTGCCTCCAACAGATTCTCCAATTTTTGTTCTCTAGTATACTCCAATATCATATTTTTTTGTGTGAAAAAATTCATGAGAAAACTACCATATATTGCATTTAGAGAGCCATGTAGCTTTCCCAAAAGTGGAGAGCGAGAAGGGTGGTTTTGGAGAGTGGAAAAGATGGAGACATGGAGAGTGATTTAGAGAGTCTATTGGAGCATCTTTTTTTTGGTTTGTTTTCTAATCTGTGTGGTAAAGAGCCATGTAGAGAGCCTTTTCGAGATGCTCTTAGCCTTATTTGTTGGGCAATGATGCACTGCACTAAAATAGAATCACAATTTTAAGGTGAAATCTACTGTTTGGTCTTGAACAGATAAGGAGATAGTCACCAGTTTATCTAAGACTATGGGGGAACAGAGCTACTGCCCCTCTGAAGAAAATATGACAGTTGGTCGACACCAACTTTTGAAGGATGATTTGAAGAAAGCAGCTATAAGTGCAAGTGATATATCAGAGTCATTTGATAATTTTCCATATTATCTTAGGTATGCACTCACATTTCAGCCGCTCTTTCTGTTATATCAGTACATTATGCATTTTTTTAATGTTGCAGTTCGTTAAGTAACATCATAATGTATGAATTTGCAACACCACATTTTTTTTGTTGATGTAATGACATGGCATAATTACAATGATGCAATACTACTGGTTACTGAAGAGTAATATTGCTGTCGAGCTGTATTTCTTTTGATTATTTATAATAACTAAAATTTATCTTCGCATTTCAAATCCTGCATCGAAGTGCATCTGTAATTCTTATTTCTAAATAATGTTGTTTAACAATGAATCGGTAGCATTGAATAGGGCTGGTAAATACCGATTACCCAAGTATGTCACCCTTGAAGCTAATGGCCTGTTGATTGATTGGTATCCTGTAGTTATGAACTATCTCTTAGTAGCTTCTCATCCTTGCAGTGAAAATACCAAAAATGTTCTCCTGTCATCAGCATATGTAAACCTATGCTGCAAGGTATCCACCAAGTGGACAAAGGATATATCTTCTCTTTGTAAAAGGGTACTATTATCTGGTCCAGCAGGTATTTGCTCTTGCTCTATATGATCACCACATTGTCAATTAAAAACTTTTGTTGCTGCATGCATGTAAAAACAACTTGCCTTTTTATAGGGTCCGAGATCTACCAAGAATTACTGGTTAAGGCACTTGCCAAATCCTTTGGTGCTAAGCTGCTTGTCATAGATTATTCACTGCTGTCTGGTGTAAGCTTCTTAACGTTGTTATTTTTGCTTAGTACTGATACTATTGTGCGATAGTTAATGTTGCATCACAGCCAAGGGCATGCTTGTTTTTTCGCCTAACTTTGTAGTGGTAAAGGAAATCCTTGCTAGGGAAGGAGAGCCATTTTGCTCTGAACAAATGCATGAAACAAATATTGGGCAAGGTTACTTATTTAATTTCTTACCCATTAACATTGCCATAGAAGGTGACACAGAAGAACCAAAACATGCCCCAAGTTCTCCTGATACTATGATCTTTTGACATTATTTTGTAATGCTGCTATTACTTATTGCAATCATGATATGTTTCACTTCCTATTAGAAACTTGGCTCTTCAAGTAATCTGCATCTCAAAATTGCAGTAAGGTTCTGCAGCATTTCTTCTATTAGCAAGCACATAAAAAATCTGTAGCATTATCTTTTCACTAAGTAATTTCGTATCTTGATGCCTGCCTAATATATATATGTTATGATGTAAATTGATTTTGTTGTATACTTGTATGTGGTGGAAAAAGTTCTAGTGCAAAAAGCTTGGAAGAAGGAATAATGTGTAATGCCTTTTTCTTTCACAAATCAAATAATCTAGGAATTACATTGACAAAATCTGATAACATTGTTTACCAAGAAGGAAAGAGAAAACAATAATTATAAAAGAAAAAGGGATAGAAATATCCTTTTCTATGTTTGTTTTTGGTATTGCTCCAGTTTAATTTTTTGCTTGATTATCTTTGTTTCAGGGACAGCCTTCAAAGTCAAAGGAATCAGAACCATACAAAAAAGGTAAGGTCATCTACACAGTTTGCCTTGCCTAATTTTTAATGCTGTTTTGTTGTGAAACTGAGTACACTAGCCTTCATCTACATTGTAGAAAGTTGGCAGGAAATCGCAGTATTTTCCCACTATGTTCATGGTGATAATGAAACCACCTGCGATCAGATATAGACCATTGTTCACTCCAGGCTGTACTAATCCTGCTCATGGTTTGTTCAGGTGATAGGGTGAGGTACATTGGTCCTCCTCGATCATCAGGGTTTATGCTTGAGGGACCGAGGTATGTTTGTGAGTTGCATTGTTATGATTGGTGCTCTGATATACCCGCTTGCTTCGTTAGATTATGAAAGTAATTTTTAAGGCGCCATGTTTCCAAACTAAATATTTATAAAAGTTAGTGATGGTCAAAGTTTCATGAGTTTGATCCAAAACATCAATCATTTGTGGCTTGGGGGATTCATAGATAGTATCATTCAAGGTCAAGTAGGTATCACCATTTGTACAGGATAATAACTTATATTCACTGTAACCATCTTAAACTCTATTTTGTGCAAATGATACATCTGGTTTGGTGCTGAATTGATATTTGGCACTTGAATTGTGTACTTCATCTGTGGTTGTATAGTTTTCCCGATTGAACAAAGACCATGTGCTCGTCTATGTTGAGTTCATGCTTGTTAGTCTGACAAGTGCCAACTTATGACTGAGCATCGCTCAGTTACATGTGTAAATAATAATTTACTTATGTCTAGGCTTATTATCCCTTTTTCAATCTGCAGAGCTCCTGATTATGGTTCACAGGGTGAAGTGAGGCTTCCTTTTGCGGAAAATGGATCCTCAAAAGTTGGAGTCAGATTTGATAAACAGATCCCTGGGGGCATTGATCTTGGAGGCAATTGTGAGCTTGATCATGGCCTATTCTGTTCTGGTATGTTTCGCGTTCTCTCTTGTATTTCTATATCTTTATAAACCATTATAACTTATCAGAAATTTATGCTGCATGTTGTCATTTTGTAACTTTGTAACTTTGTAACTCACTTTGTATGTTCATTGTTATCTGCCAGTTGATTCTCTGTGCCTCGATGGTCCAGGATGGGAAGATAGAGCCAAACATTCATTTGATGTTGTGTTTGAGGTGATAGGATTTCTGCAGTCTGCACTTGGTTGTATCGATATCTTGTTTTCTTTTATATTATTTACTCATTGGGTTATCTTCGCAGTTTGCCTCTGAAGAAAGTCAACATGAGCCTGTAATCCTATTTCTGAAGGATGTTGAGAAAATATGTGGAAATAATTACACCTACCATGGTCTAAAGAATAAGCTTGAAAGTTTCCCAGCTGGAGTTTTTATTGTTGGGTCCCAGTTTCAGACGGATGCTCGGAAAGATAAGGTACTGCATCTGAGGAAGGAATTTACGCTCAGCTCTAAATCTCTAATTGTTCACCTCTTCTTGTATAACTAAAGTTTATTTAATTGTATTATCTGCAGTCAAACAATGGGTCTCCTTGGCTCAAGTTCCCATACAGCCAAGCAGCAATACTTGACCTTGCATTCCAGGTGCAGTTAATAGTTGATTCTACTTACCTTTCAAATTGAATTTGCTTACCTTAAACACTACTATGTTATTCATTTGTATTAAAGTTCTCGAGACTTTTGTGAGTTGGCTCCCGCTAGTTTGTGGACTATGATATGAGATGGATGATGTGGGATGGAGGGTTAATATTTCCAGTTTACCATGTGCTGCATTGCTACATTAGAAGATAAGGATAATAGAGGGTTAATGTTTCCTACCTATTGCAATTTACTCCCTCCATTCCAGATTATTAGTCGTTTTGGTTTGTTCTAGATACATAGCTTTTGCTAAGTATCTAGACATAGCGTATATTTAGGTGCATAGCAAAAGCTTATTTAGAAAAGTCAAAACGACTTATAATTTGGAATGGATGGGAGTACTGTTAAAGTCACTCAGTATCAACCTACTATAATGGAAATGGTGCTTTCATTTTTTCTGTTTACTTGTTGCCATCTTCCATTGTTTGATTGAGCTATCTGGTTACCAAATTACATGTTTTGTTTGTAGTGCACCCTTACAATTATTATGCTGTACTTTACAATCTGTTGTATTCTCGATGCAGGATAGCTTTGGTCGGGTGAGTGAAAAAAATAAAGAAGCACTCAAGATGTCAAAGCATATAACTAAACTTTTCCCAAATAAAGTGACAATTGAACCACCTCAGGTCTGTCACGTTCTCAAGAGGGTATATAATATATATCCGGGAATTTTCTTTTGCAAGTTTTAACTCTTTAAAATATGCTACAGGATGAAAAAGAACTCTCCCAGTGGAAACAGCTATTGGATCGTGACATTGAAATTCTTAAGGCAAAGGCTAATGTTTTGAAAATGCAATCTGTAAGTGTGTCGTGAAGATAGCCCTTTGTGTTTTATTATTTATGATAAACTTATTTGCATTTGTTTCCTCTGGTAGTCTGGTGCCTGGTCTGTTAGCCTTCCGAATTCAATAATCGGTGTAACACTGTAATGCTTAATTTTTCTTTTTCATTAAAACCTCACTAGTGCTAATATTCTCATTTTATAGTCAAAGTAATTGTTTGGCTGCACATCCCTTTGCTGTGTGTGTCATGCTTGTTGCAAATCTATAGACATAATGGGGATAGTTCTGCTGTTCTTTTAGTCAATGTCCTTAATATACAGGGTTGGGACGGTATAAAAGCACTGTATTGACTGATTTCTGTATGGGCTTTTTACTTCACGCTACTGCCGTTTCTGTTCTTGTGTTGCGATATTGTAAGACTTCGCTAATATATTTCTGCTGCTGGATGCAGTTTCTAACCCGCCATGGTATGGAATGTACTGATTTAGAATCAGTGGTTTGTGTCAAAGATCGTAATCTGACAAGCGAATGTAAGTAGAACTCCTGCTTTCTTCGTTGATTTGATATAATTTGGTCTTTGTAGCCTTAGTCTGCTACTTGTGTTTTCAGGTGTTGATAAAATAGTTGGTTGTGCTTTGAGTTATCAACTCAAGGATCGCCCTATTCAAACTCCTGGAAAGGATGCGAGAGTTGTCCTTTCCGGTGAAAGGTATTGTATCTAAACTTTCTTGGTTTGTAACTTGGTATTGTTGTGGGAAACTCTGTTTCCCAGTTTTATCTGGTGACTGCTTTGCTGATGCTTGCTAAACTGCAGCCTTAAGCATGGAGTTGATTTGTTGGAAAGTATCCAAAGTGACCCTAAGAAGAAGAGCACAAAGAAGTCACTCAAGGTGACATGTTTTCTCGAATTATTAAAATAGCCTCATGTTATTATGACTGCATGCTATAATTGTTCTCTTATATTTATAAAGAATACATAGTGCTACATTGAGTGTCAACAAAATAAATTTGTTGTCTCATTATCTGCTTTTACCATGATAAAATAAGGGGCCGTTTGGTATGGCTTCCGAGGCAGCTCCCGGAGCCGTTTTTCAGCTCCAGCTACCAAAGGCGACCGAACGGATCCTCTCCACCATCGGAGCCGCGGAAAACGTGCTGAGAGAAGAGGAGAGAGAGGGTCGGAGCTGCAAAAGGGTAGCTTCACGCGGCTCCTGCGACAATGTAGTGGGCCAGATCTTGGTGGTGGCCTGATTTGTCCCTGGGTCGACGTCCGCGACAGCGTAGAGCTGAGCTCGCGCAGAGGTGGCCCGCTCGCTCGGTGTCTGGGCGGAGGCAGCCGGAGTCTCGGCGTCTGGGCGAAGGCAGCCAGAGTCTCGGCATCTGGGTGAGGCGGACTGGCTAGCGTGACGTCTGGGAGAGGCGGAGTGGCTGGGACGACGGTCGTGGAGGAGCCACCGGAGTCGTGCACGGCCACGGCAGCTGCTGCCGGGGCAAGCACGGAGGAGCCGGGGAGGGCCGGCAAGGGTAGCACAGAGGTAGGGATGCGATGCGTTGCGGGGATGCGATGCGAGGTGACACCGGGAGCTGCGGCCTGCGATGGGATAAGGTAGGGAGAAGAGAAACAAAAGGAGAGAAAAATAAGAAAAAAAGGGTATTTTGAACCTTTCATCCTTTTTCACCAGAAGGAGAAGCTGTTTTACCAAACGGTCCAAAAAACAGCTTCAGCTCTCCAAATGAATCTGCTCCACTGATGGAGCCACAACTAAAGCTGTTTTGGCTGGAGCCGAAGCTCTGCCAAACAATTGTTGCCTTTGTCTTACATTCTCTTTGCTATTGTTAGGATGTCGTCACGGAGAATGAATTTGAAAAACGTCTTCTTACGGACGTCATCCCTCCAGATGAGATTGGTGTTACCTTTGAGGATATTGGAGCATTAGAAAATGTCAAGGAAACTTTGAAGGAGTTAGTTATGCTTCCTTTGCAAAGGCCTGAGTTATTCTCCAAAGGACAACTTATGAAGGTACATGCCATTCTCTAAACTTCATTTTTTTTTGTGAAACTATTGTTTGAAGTGCGACCCTTCTTGAAAGCCCAATGTATCTGTATGTTTAGTCATCCATAAGGTGTGGATTGCGGACACACAGATCTAGCATTAGATTGGTGGTTTGCTATTTTTTCCCCACTAATAACTCCATTACTTTCTGTTTCCTGGAGTTAAGTTTTCTTTTCTTTGACTTTGTCAATGACACCCCCCTTGTAATTTTTTTGGGGGTATTGTTGAGGCTTTCCTTACCAAAATCATTCTTCTGTGTGTTTCTTATCTTGTATTCCTGAATTAAATCGAAACAAAGGAATTGCTATAAAGTTAGGATGCTGAATGTTAGGGGTATATTTTTTTTTACATTTAATGTAATGTTTCTTTTCCCGACTCATACCTGTGTGCAATCATACTTCTGATCATCTATTTGCCCCAGCCATGCAAAGGGATATTGCTTTTTGGTCCACCTGGCACTGGTAAGACCATGCTTGCCAAAGCTGTTGCGACAGAGGCTGGTGCTAATTTTATCAACATATCAATGTCAAGCATTGCTGCGAAGGTACTTGTGTAATGTTATACTCATCCAGTTTGTTCTCATTTTGGAGTACTTTTTACTTTGCTGATTTCAACCCTGTAACTGTAACAGTGGTTTGGAGAGGGAGAAAAATATGTGAAAGCTGTTTTTTCACTTGCAAGCAAAATATCTCCTAGTGTTATTTTTGTGGATGAGGTTAGTGATGAATTTCTTAATCGCCTATGACATGATAAGTTCATTGTATCACTGTTTTAGCTTACTCATTGATTCGTGTCCTGTATATTAGGTTGATGGCATGCTGGGTAGACGTGAGAATCCAGGGGAACATGAGGCCATGCGTAAGATGAAAAACGAGTTTATGGTGAACTGGGATGGTCTTAGGACAAAAGACAAAGAACGTGTTTTGGTACTTGCTGCCACTAATAGGCCATTTGATCTTGACGAGGCTGTTGTCAGGAGGCTCCCCAGGAGGTAAATTGCATTCCGTGTTTATGCTACTTTTCTGCCAATTGTGACATGGTAATAAATAACCCGGCTACAACTTCTCCTTAGGTTGATGGTTAACTTGCCAGATGCACCCAACAGAAAAAAGATTCTTAGTGTAATACTAGCAAAAGAAGATTTGACAGATGATGTAGATCTGGAGGCACTAGCAAACCTGACAGATGGGTATTCAGGCAGTGATCTGAAGGTATTCTATTAAGATATTTCTTTCTTATCCTATTTCCTCTTTCTGAATTTCTCTTCTTTGTGTTGATGGCAACAAGTATTTTGCAGAACCTGTGTATAACTGCCGCACATTGCCCCATAAGGGAAATTTTTGAAAGAGAGAAGAAGGTCAGCAGATATTCTTGGAACATTTCCCTATCTGTTCTCTTGCTGTCTACGACATTATTATAAGCAATGTAATAAGGATGAAATTTTCTGTGCTACTAGAAGCATTGATGTGGCATACATTATTTTATGTATATTCAGTTTGATTTGCTGCCAATTTGGTTTAATGCTAACTTAAACAAACCTAACTGATTATTATGTGCAATGCAGGAGAGAACCTTAGCTGAAGCAGAAAATAGGCCAGCCCCACCTCAGTGTTGTAGCGGCGACGTTCGCTCCCTAAAGTTTAGTGATTTCAAGCACGCACATGAGCAGGTAAATGTCACGGCCACTTGCACTACCTTGTACTGTCATTTATTTTGTCTTCTAATCTCTGCTCATGATCCGAATGTGTGTGTTGCTAACATGACTGGCCTTGTTTAGGTTTGTGCGAGTATATCATCGGATTCAAACAATATGAATGAGCTCGTCCAATGGAACGACCTCTACGGAGAAGGCGGGTCGAGGCAGAAGACATCGCTGAGCTACTTTATGTAGCCTAAATAACGCTTTAGATGAATTGTACATACAGAAGCAGCCGAGAAGATAGTGGTAACAAGAATAGCCTTTTGTATAGGTGGTTTCCAGTTAAATTTGCTGGAAACCTTTATTCATTCGGGTTTCGTTTCTATAAGCAAATAGTGCCGGACTCCATCAGCTTGGCCAGCCGTCCCGTCGAGCCTGAGCAAGACTAGGCATTAGTAATTTATTTCGATAGCAAGTGCAGTTCGTTCTTCGTTGGATCATGGCAAATTGGCAATACCGTGTTGCTTTGTCAGCCTGCTCTGTTGGGATCCCGCCCGCGTGTTTCGCTTTCGCTGCGGCGAACAGAGCCGTGCCGTGCCGTACAACTCCGGCAGCAGTACATCACTGTCATGACCCGTGTCGGCCAGCAACTCCGGCAGGAATACCGAGTACATCACTGGCATGAGTCGCCTCGGCAAACTGAGCCTGGTCGCTTCGCTTCACATGGTGCACGAGCACTAGCCCCATGACGAGCGAGGGGTCGGCGTGAGGCTCCACCACTAGGGAAAGCACATCCTCCCCTAGCGCCACCCCGCTGGCCGTCGTCATCCTCGTCGCCTCCGCGACGGCGACTCCGGTGGAAGAGTCGACGATCCTGCACCCCTGCTTCCCTGTGCGGCGCTCGTCGGTGACGGTGTACCGGCTGACGCGCCCAGTGTCGTCGCACCAGAACTCGCACGACGACGCCGGCGGCCGGCGCCACCGGAAGGGGCCGCACGGCCTCGTCACCGTGAACCACGGTGTCTGGCCGGGCCATCTCCTGTACCCTTCCCATCTGCCGAACGTGAGCCTCTGCACACGCAGCCAGTCACCATGCAAGCGCAGCAAGTGTCATCGACAACGTTACATATAATCGGCGCCGAAAACGAAACGAACGTTACACGACTTCTCTTAGTTTCGCACCTACCCTTTTAACAATGTTTAGGACGACGGTGCCGTGGAGGTCCATGAGGCAGACGCCGCCGCCGCACCTGGCGGAGCCGTAGTTGTCGACGCGGTAGACGATGCCGCCGTCGGAGTCGTACACGGTGCAGCCGTGGCCGTTGAGCACCAGCGACTTCATCCACACGGTGAACACCTTCCTCCGCTCGCCCGTGCACGTCGTTGTTGGAGAAGAGGAGTGTACCCGTGGCGCCATTACTAATTTATTTACCCGGCAGGATCGGTGTTGCGGTTTAATTTGCTTGCACACTGCAGGCTAGGGCTAGCTACTGCGTGCAAAAATATAAGGAATGGAGTCATGTGGTTCGGTACTTAGTTTAAGGTATAGGAATGGAGGGCAAATCGCAACAGTACTCTTTTGGGGGCACTGATCAGCGGCTAGTAAATTACGCAATTAAACACATTTATGTCATGTCTGTCAAGACTGAGTAAGCAATTATATATATTGTCCCTATAGATTGTCTAATTATGACCTCCAGCTCCAATACCATTTTAGGTCCCTTTGGAATAGAGATTTTTTGTTTTTCCTATAAAAATAAACCGATTCCTGTGAAATTTCCGCATAATTCTTACGTTCGAAAGGTGTAGATGGCTTGTCTCAAAAAAAAAAAAGGTGTGGATGCCTCAAATTTCTATCTAATTGGTTTTAGCACCTGAGCCCACTCAGACCGGTTTATGGCTGATGTGGATGTGGTAGTGGCTGTCGAATTTAAACGAGGGAAAAGCGCCTTCAACTCTTTCAGTTTAAATTTTGGGGTGGGGTGGGGTGGGGTGGGGTGGGGGGACCAGACTTCTAAAAAAAAAAAAAAGTGCACAAAAATTCCTAGAAATTTTTAGGGACACAAATATTAATCCCCATAAAAATAACATATATCCCATTAAACAGGTTCCAAAAGACTCAAGCAAAACATTTTAAGAGGTAAAAAACAGAAAACAAGCTAGGATAGATGAATTTAAAAGATCCCGGACAAAACTGAAACGACGACCGAGATGCCAATGCAAGTTTCATATATACAGTAGCTACTACTTCGTGCTAAACATGACAACATGACGGTCACTATTGCATTCAGTTTTTTATCTGAGCAGTGACAGGCACCCTTAAACTGACTCTTCAAAGTTCTTAAGCTCATGCTAAAAACAGTAAGCAAAGCGCACAGAGCCATTCGCCTTTTTTTTGGCATATATATGGCAGCTAGCAGATGACGACGACACTATGTATAAGCAGTGGTCAGTTTTAGCAGGCGGGATTAAGGGCATTCGCGTCACCGTCGTGGCCACGCATGCAAAAGTGAACAGAAGCTTCCAATTTGGAACTGAGTTGTTTTTTCTGCAGCATGCATGCATGAGTGTACTTTTGGCGCTTAATCACTAGTAAATTTCTGGGTTCGGTAGAGATCCGTCACTGCATCCATGTCAGCTCTCGACCTTTCCTCCCAAGTTTATGAGAACGGTATCCTGGCTCTTCTTTTTTTTTTTCATAACCGCGCTCAAGTGAGCCCGTTTTTTATTAAGAGGCCTCTTCTTTCATTTTTATAAGGCAAATGTTATCATGGCACATCGGGAAAACGTTGTATTAGCCAATTCAAATTGTTAACGTCAAGATTTGCTGAGTATTATTATGAAATCATGCCAGAAAGACACCATACTGATTATTGTATTTATTTCTCAGTTTTGGAAGAGAAGGTTGAGAGATGTTGTTTTTTTTCTTTTGTCTTCAACATCTAGCGCCATGCATATATCCTGGTTGAGCGTGGAAGGAGCAGGACCATATCTCCTAGTCAGACTCGTGTTTCATACTTTGATAGGACACTTATTAGTTTTTGATTGAAGTCGTATGGAATGAGATAGACATGCAGAGGCATGATGAACTGTTCCTGGTCGAGTCAGTTTTGAGACGGTAAGGTTTGCAGCCACGCGACTGCCCTACCAATTAGTCAGCTAGGCAAATTAATTAAGTTTCCATTCACGGGCAGGTGCACCTTCAGTTGATCTGCCAACTCAATTCAAACTTGGATTGATAGGTTAATTTGCAGACATGTGCATTGTATTCGTGTTACAAATATAAGCAAATTTCGGTTCATTTTATTCCAGTGTTGCCACATTCAGGACTATATATGCACATGAGGGCATTTCTTTCTACGTCTATGTCAGGGATGCGCAGTTTGTAGAACTTATGTCATGGAGGCATATACATGTTCACAGGGGCAGCAGCGTCAAAAAGAAGAAGAGTCGTGGATGTTAGCATGAAGCTCATGTTGATAAGAGAGGGTAAAGAGGTGAAGGAAGGGATGAATGGGAAGAACACTTGAGGGAGAGGTGAAGGGAGGGATGAGCGAAAGAACACTTGAGGGTAATAAATAGACGAGGATGGAGGGGGCAGCCTGCTGATGGTAAACGTCAAGAGGTGTGGCTGTGGGCAGATACACCTATAGCAAGAGTTAAAATTTTCGAAGTGATGTGTGTTGTTGTTGTTTGGTTTTGGGGTTTCATACCCCTTTTTCTTCTTCTTAATATATAATGATTCGCAAGTCTCCTGCGTGTTCGAGAAAAAAGTTAAAATTTTCTATTTTTTTAACTTTTTGGGTGTCCTTGGGACAAATTGACCCTTGGGTCACCATTACAGCTTATGTCAATAGATGATCTGGGGCAGAAACGGTGCAACATGTGGCATTTGAAAACCAATCTAGAAAAGCTATCATGGTTAGGGAAAGTCTCCGAATAAGTTATAAATGCTAATCACTTTTTTGGTGTAGTTCTGGTTTACTTCGATAATAATTACTCACGCTTGAGTTTTTGCTCCACCGTGCCACCGCAATTCAAGAGTTTTCAGCATAGCCACAAGGGGCTCATGAAGGTAAAAGCATTTTTTTCTGTCTCCCTAGCTATAGCCTTATCGTTACTGTTGAATGTTGATTGTGATGGTTGTAGGGCTCATTTGGGTTTTAGTCTCTTTACTTGAGTTCAAGTTGCAGGGCTCGTTTGGCGTTGGTCGGCCGATGGGAGGTACTCGGCCTCGTCAGCTTACAGGGCTTTCTTCGCGGGCTCCGCCTCGCTGCTGGGAGCCAGGGAGTTGTGGAAGACCAAGGCGTCGGCCCGGGTGGAATTCTTCTTCTGGTTGGCGTTGCATCAACGGCTTTGGACCGCGGAACGCCGGAAAAGGCACGGGCTGCAGAACAACGATGCTTGTGTTCTCTATGGCTAGGAGCCGGAGACGGCCGATCATCTCTTCACTGGGTGTGTTCTTACCAGAGAGCTTTGGGTGGAGCTGCTGTCACCACTTGGTCTGGCCGTGTTGGCTCCACAGCACACGGAGGATGCAACCTCCTGGTGGCTTCGTCAGCGGCTACGCATTGATGCATCGTTTCGGCCGGCTTTCGACTCGTTGGTCCTGCTTGTGGCATGGGTGGTCTGGAAGGAGAGGAACGGTAGGACTTTCTCCCGTGATGCCAATAGAATCTGGGAGCTACTTCTGAAGGCAGTCAGGGAGGCTGACGATTGGGTGAAAGCGGGGTTCAAGACGCTTTCAGTAGCAGCTACCTTTTGGTCGCAACATTTGGCGTCAATGTAATCGTTTCTTGCTGTATCCAGTAGATAGGAGTTGTGTGCCCGGTTAGCCTCGACGGCTGCTCGCCTTCGGGGTCACCGTGTTTGTCTCAAACTTTTCCCTCTTAATGAAATACGGGTGAATGGGCCGATCTCGAAAAAATAGTCTCTCTACTTGTAGCCTTATCGTTACTATCCATTGTGATGGTTGTATAAGTCCAAATCTTGGTCTAACTATGAGTTTCACAATCGATATTTTCTGGTAAAGATGCAAAAGAAGACTAGTGTACTCAGAAAGCATTTGTAGTAAGAGAATCTATCATAACAATTGTAACACCCTGGTGTTAAGCATGCATTAGCATTTGCAAATCATGAGCATAATCATCATTATGCATTCATAAGCATCACATGAAATATAACTTGAAACATGCTAATGAAACATGTGTGTTGCAATGTCTGGTTTCAATAGGTTGGATGCCATGTTTATGCTTGTTATGTCACGTATGTACTTGTTTGATCACTAAAGTAACTAAGAAATACTTAGGATTCAATTTGGAGCAAAGTTTATATTCAAAGTTTTGTGAAATTAAGCTTTTAAAATAATCTTCCAAAAATGAGGGTTTTTTAATTAAATTGACTTTAATTCTATAACTCAAAAACTATTTGGAATTTGACTTTGCTCCTTTTGGCAAAGTTATAGAACATAAAATTTTGAGTAACTTTTAATTTTGGGTCATGACTTAAAACTATTTTGAAATTGCTCAAAATTCATGTTGTGCACTGTTATTTGGAAAATAAAAAGAGAAAGCTTTCTTTTCTTCCAATTGGGCCGCCGCCTCCCTTTCGGCCCGCCAGCCGAAGCCGGCCCAGCGCTGCGTCCACGCCCGCCCGCGCGCCTCACCCGCGCTCACCCGATCGGGGGCAGAGGACGGCCGCCGTGTGGCCGCCGCTCGCCGGAGACGACGTACGGGTGGCTCTCCGGCGGGTCCCGCAGCCCCGCGCGCGCCTTAAGCCACTGCCCGAGTCGCTCCCTACCTCGCTCGCCCTCCATTTCGCTCCCTCTCTCGCCACCACCAGCAGCCGCAGACGCCGGAGTCGTGAGCGCCGCCACGCCATTGTCGGCCACGGAGCTCCGCACCTCCGTCCTTCTCTCGCGTCCACGCCTTCTTCTTCACCCGCTAGGCCTCGCTGCGTCTTGCGCCGCCGCTATTGGAAGGTAAGGAAGGCCGATTTGGCCGTTTTTCTCCGCCACCTGCCATGGCCGAGCTCGCCGGAGCTCGTGCCCGCGCCGGTAGCCCGCTCCGCCTCCCTTTTTCCCCCATTTTCTTGTGCGTCGGGATCGCCTCTGCTTCGCGAGGCTCGTGCGCCTCCTCCCGCGCCTTGCCATGGCCAGAATCGGCGATGGTGCCGCCATGCAGCACCGCCACTCGCCGGCATCGGTCGCCGTCGTGACTAGCGCCTCTCCTCGCTGCCGTTTTCCAGCCTGCAGTTCTCGTGCCGATGAGGGGAGTCTGCTGGTACCCACCATGCCACCGGAGAGCTCGCCGCCGGTGAGCTACGGCCAGCGGAGCTCCTCCCCTACCTCTGTGCCGCTGACCGGTGGGGCCCGGTCGGCCTTGGGGGCCCGCTGTCAGCGCCTGCGTGTGGATTTTGGGGGAGAGCGCTGGGTGCACGTGGCATTTTCCAGATCGGGTTTTTAAAGAAAAGAATTTCCAAAATGATTTTCAGAAAATGGGAAGAAGCTTGTAAAATGTATAACTTGAGTTATATAGCTCCAATTTTGTTGAAACAATTTTTTTTAGGTTTATTATGAGTAGATCTACTATTTAAAAATATTACATGTCAGTTTTGAGATACATTTATATAGAGCTTTATTTAATTCTTGATATTGCTGATATCTTGTAAAATGCATAGTAAATCATATATGCATCATAAAAATGGGATTCCAATTTTTTTGATCTATTCATGTGATTTAATTTCTGTGAAAAATATATGACATGCATATTCTGTGGAAAATATGGCTAAGTAATTTATGTGTATTAATTGCTGTTTTCTTGTAAAATTGCTAGGGCTAAAAATATTAATAATACATGTCGGTGAAACTTTTTCCACAGTGTTCCATTGATATGTAGATTATGGAAAAAATATGAAATCTATAGTTTGATACTTTTCATAGTACAAAGTATTTTCATGTGCTTAATTGTTATGCTTTTTGCCTTTTTAGTATAGGCTGTTGTACTTATCAAATTGACTTTTAAATTTTATGGTAGGCTACTTATTGCATGATGAAGCCACTGTAATTTTTTCATAATTTTCTGTGTACCAAAAATATGTGTTGCTATTCAAGCCTTGTTTGAAATAGAATTAATTAAGATTCCTTAATGCATGTTTAGTTAAAACATATTGCCTTGGTGTATCTTTGAGGCACTCTTAACTTGTTGGTATGTCTTAGCATGTCAATTGACTAGTGATATATATACGTGTTTGTTTGGGTCTGCATGTGTGTTGTTTAGTGTAAATCTTGCTCTAGTACTAGAGAGGAGATTTGCACCTACTCCGTCAAATAGAGTTAAACATGTTCATCTACATGCATGCACTCGTGTTCATCATGTACCATTCCATTCTATGCATGACTTTCATAATCACACATACATATGCATCATATAGGATCGCAAGAGGAAGTTTCGGTAGTGGTGTAAGAAGAGCAGGCGGGAGCAGATCCGCAGGAGATCTAGGCACAGGAGGTGCCCGAGGCCGAGGAGTCAGGCGAGGAACTCCCGGAGTGCGTGGACCACCAGCCTAGCTCATTCGAAAGAGACAAGCCCCGGAGCATTCTAAGTCTCCTACTTTATAAGCAATTAATTATATAAGTTCTATGTATTGTTGCATTAAGTTATATGAGTTGAGTGAAACCGTTTGATGCATATATTATATCCTTGTCTACCTTGTTATATCTGTTACCCTACTAGGGTAGGATCGAATAAATGCTTAGCCTTGCTTAGACCGGTAACAGTTGGTGATTTCCTGTCACCAGGCAACTATAGATGGTTACCTGAATACCTTAGCTATGAATGATATCATGGAAATAACCAAGTGTTGATGGATAATTGGACACCGGGCGGAATAAATGTTTGGGCAACCAGACAGGGTTCTGGGGTGCTTATAGTTTCCGTCTGTGTCGGTTAAGGACCGATCGTTGCTCGTCCCTCTTGTCATGTTGAACGTATGCCTCACATTTAGCTGGCTGAATAAAGTATCTTTCGACTGCGAAGCTAGTGACACTATTTAGGCCGGGATCTACACGGGCTGGCAGACTGGTGCTGAAGGGAGTAAGACGGGGGCACGAAGAGTGAGCCCAAGGGCAGGCTGGGCCTGATTCCTGGCAGTCGGGAGGCCCCTGGGTAGTGCGGTCCCAGTTTGTCCCGCGACGTTTACCGGAATAGTGCCATTGGTGATCTAAGCGACCCTGACGGGGAAGCGTGGTTTGTGTGAGGAATAAATCACTAGCTGGTTAGGAATCAATTCGAATCGTCATCGCTCCTGGATGAGCACTTGACTCGAGCTACGACATTGTAGTAATGATGATGAAATACAGATGGTTATGTGGATGATGTTAGAATGCTAAACCTGAGACGGTAACTTAATGTTAATGATTAATCATGTGATTGCTATAGCATAGGTGCTTACCTAGAGTGACAGGTTATAATAAAGATGATGCTAATACTTAAAATTGTTTATTCATGATAACTTATGATTTTCGCAAATGAGTCAGCTAGCCCACTAAAAGAAAGTCTTGTATACTTCTTGGTGTCGTTTTATTTCTGTTTAAGTCGAGTAAGTCTAGCTGAGTACCTTCTCGTACTCAGGGCTCTGTTCCCTTGGTTGTTGCAGATGGCCGGATGTACTATGGGTATTGCATCAACTATCTGTATCCCGCGATGGGCGACAACTAGGACCGTGGACGTGGTCACTCCATATGTCTCATCTACTGCTTTTGTGGGACTTGATTGTTATCTGGCACTGTATCTGAACTAAGTGCGCGTGTGTGGTTTCGAAACTATTTACCTCCGCTACTTTATTATGAACTTGGTTTGTAATAACTTTATGTTTTAAATTCCGATGTATTTCAATGATGTTGCAAACTTTATGTAATATGTGACTGTGGCTGCTAAATTTGTACGATCTTGGCTGGTATGTTGGTTGGTTTGAAATCCTTCGTGATTTCACGAACTACCGGGTTTGTATGAGCTCCAGTACGGGGATTTATCTGCTTCGGCAGGTGATTTTCTTACTTAAGTTTGTATAAATTGGTCGGTTCTGTTACAACAATTTTGATAGAACCCCAAAAAAACAGTAAAAATGTTTGTATCTAATAATTTGGGTTCGGATTTTACCCAAAATTGACAAAAAAATACAATTTTGACATAATTTCAATAGCATTTTAAAACGATAAACAACGGTCCTTCAGATCAGTTCATGTCTTCGTATCAATTATATGCTAGCATAGGTCTACATTGAGCCATATCAAATAATAGATCTATGTACAATGCACTGAACCACATCATGTCTTCATACTAGAAATAGAAGAAAATTGTGATATTTTGGGTATACAGATAGTTCACGTACAGAGAAACATTGCCCGAACTAATTTAGGTTTTTATCGAGTATTTCAGATTCGCTACTTTGGCTTTGAGTTCGAGTAATCAGGTTCAGAATTGGGTATCGAATATTTTGCCCACCCCTAATATCGATCTTCATACATTATACTTGAATATTAGATCATGTGATCTTAACTTAATTTTCTGGTTCTTCATCCGGTCTTCATCCACATTTGTTCGTTTATGTGTGTTCGCGTTCTATTTTTGATCTCAGCTTTTCCAAATATGATCTTGTTTTTGCCAAAGAAGATATAGAAACAAAGACGAGATATTCATGGCTTTTCCCAACATCCTGTTTGTGCCAAAGAAAATATATACATGTACCTTTTTTTGGGAATGAATATATATCTATACATAATATTAAAGAGACAAAATCTCTATAATTTTTTTCATCCAACTCTAGTCCCTTCTCGGATTCTGATTTTTTTTGTGCGATAATTCTCTTTTCGGTGCCCCGTTTAGTTTCAATCTAATCTTAGTAATTTTCCTTTCCTCGGTTTCTCTCCATGTGTAGTTCAGCAGTCCGATTTTTTCGCCTTCTGTACAATTTCATTTTTGTTATGGATTTTTTTATTGTTTTTGGTACTCCATTCATCCTCTCAACGGATTTTTCCACAAAAATAAAAAAATGATAGATAAATATTATTCGCGTTTGAACCATTAACTTTTCTCTAAGAAACAAATTAATGTCAAGTTGTTAACGTAATTTTAGTTACAAACATATTCTTATTAAAACCTTAGATTAGCCGATGGTTTACCTAATGAAAACAGAAACTGAAATCTTGAGCACTTTATTGTCTCATCCAGCCTAAACAAATGTATCTTTGCAATCTCCGATAAGGTTAGCATGTGAAAAGTCGAGAGAGACCTCCTATCACAATCATCAGTGGACAAACTAATTCTTGACACGTCGGCAACTAACACCTTGTTAACTTTAATCAAGATAGATTTTTATGAGTCCTCAATGGTCACGGAACTGAAAGTTAAAGTTACAATATATCATTTATTTGTGTTGCAGTGGATATGAAATCCATCAAGACTCTATTTTAAGTAGATACAAACTTAATAGTATATTGCCATATTGTTACCCAATATTAACTTATATTATATGTCATGGTCATAACTAAATAAATTATAACATTCAAAGTTTTATAAATGGTGAGACATAAATAATATGTACTATTCCTATCCTCATTGTTCTTCATAAATATTTGATAGTTTTTTTATAGTTTTTTTCTCTTGTCAACGTACGGACGTGTTTGCTAGTAGAAAAAATGAGACGGTTTGCGGTCCTTTTTTCGTCTATTCAAATCCCTCTATACCCACCAACATGTATTTCAGTTCCAAACAAACAAATATATAAAGCTGGGCAGTCATAAGTGACACATGCGACTAGGCCGAAAGGCCCAATTGAAAAATTTACCAATTTCCTCGTTGGGCTTTTGAATGCGTTATATACAACAAGAACAAGCAGTCCATGCCCCATGCTGCCATGGCCCATGGCCAGGTAGATTTATTCTCGAATTGGAATTTATTATAGAAAGCTAAAAAAGCAAACGAAACCGAGCAAGAGCGCAAGCGCAACGCAACGGAATTCAGTTGGGCACGGCCACTCGCTGCTGTCCCTTGCCGCAGAGCCGCGCCATGCGCTGGACGAGCACGGCAACCTGTGCGTCGTCCGCGTCGTTCCGCGCCACCACCTCCCGCAGCTCCGCGGCGCGGCGCCTGAGCGCGCGGCTCTCCTCCCCGCCCATGGCCCCGCGCACCGCGCGCGCCACGTCCTCGGCCCGGAACTCCCCGAACCGCTCCTGCGGCACGCGCACGGCGGCGCCCAGCTCGGCGGCCAGGTTGGCGCCCAGCGGCTGGTCAATGTGCAGCGGCAGCGCCACGATCGGCACGCCGGCCGCCAGCGACTCCAGCACGGAGCTCCACCCGCAGTGGGACAGGAACGCGCCGCAGGCCGGGTGCGCCAGGACGCGGCGCTGCGGCGCCCACCCTTCCACCACCAGCCCGCGCCCGGGCGCCGGGGCGAACCCGCGAGGCAGCGCGCGCGCCGCGTTGTCCTCGTCCTCGGGGCCCTTGGGGAACCGCACCACCCACAGGAACCGCTCGCCGCTGAGCTCCAGGCCGCGCGCCATCCGCGCCAGCTGCTGCTCCGACATGAAGTACTCGCTGCCGACGGAGACGAGCACCACGGACGTGGGCGGCTGGGCGTCGAGCCACCGCGTGACGCGGTCTGACTCGGACGACGTACCGCCGCCGGCGCCGGCGTCGTAGTCGTCCACGAGCAGCGGGCCGACGGGGACGATCTCCTTGCCGTCCAGGAGCTCGGAGAGGTAGCCCATGTAGGGTCGCTCGATGTCGGCGCACGTCTTGACGGCCACGAAGCCCGAGGAGCGCACGAGGCTGAGCAGCAGGCGGTCGCGCTCGGGGACCAGGGCGTCGGGGTGGTCGCGGACGACGAACAGAGACGTGTAGTTGGCCTCCTCCTCGGCGCTGCCGAGCCCGACGCCCTGGTACGGGAACGCGCGGCCGGCGCGGGCGCTGCCGAGGTAGTGGACGAAGAAGGAGGTGGCGGCGGCGCTGCAGGTGCAGGTGCACCGCGGGCACGCCGCGGGCCGCGGCCTCGAGCGGCGCCCACGGGTAGAGGAAGTCGAAGAGGAGGAGGTCCGGACGGAGCTCGTCCAGCAGCGTGCCGAAGCGCGGCGCGGCGAGGTCGCACGCGCGCTTGAGCGCCGGCATGAGGCGGGCCGGGAGGTGCTTGGTGGTGTGCAGCTCGGGCGGCAGGTCCGGCGGCGCCGGGAGGTGGAGCTCCACGAAGCGGGGTCTGGTGCCGCGCGATCGCCGACAGGTTGACGGGCGTGGAGACGAGGTGCACTGTCACGTCGATATTATCGCCGGCGGCGCGGCGGTCCGTGGAGGTGAGGCGCCTAGCCAGCTCCAGGTACGGGGTAATGTGGCCGTGCGCGAGCCACGGGGACATAACCACGCTCAGCTGCTCGCGCTCCGGCTGCGCCATGGCGGTCGGTGGATGGGTGAATAGGTGTTTTATGCAGCCGTGTGGGTGTGTTGTGGTGATCGCCGAGCTGGATGGCTATGGCGATTCGTCGTCGTGCAGATGTTCTGATGATCGAAAACACGTGGAGCGTGGGTGTATGCATATATGCATGGAGCGGGGTCTGGGTGCGGGACGAAACGCTGCGGGGAGCCGGGGAGGCGGCATGGCGGCTTCGCGACGTGGCCGGTCGTCCCTGACCGGTGGCCACGTAGGGGGCGCGCGTGTCACGCTCTGCCGTCACCTTCGAGAGGAGAGGAGCGCCTGCCCAGGAGGTAGGTGTCCCCGGTGTGCTTTCTTTTTCTGCCGTTCCGCCGCCATGGCTCCAAGCTCCAGCATCCAGATGGCGCACCATTTTGCAGAGTCAGCCTTCTACAGACTACAGAATGCTGACCTCCGGTTTCGAAATCCTCTAGAGAGCCGTGAGCTGTTTCGTCACAAATGACGACCCAGGACGATGGGTTAGAGGGTCACAGCACATTAAAATTCCTACGAGAATAAAAATATTTTTGTGGTACCTTAGAAACGGTGTGACTTTAACTAAAGACAATCTTGTCCGACAAAATTGAAATGGGGATACGAGAGGTAGCTTCTGTCACTCTCCAGAAACTATTCAACACCTTTTTTTTTATTGTTTCTATGCCAAATTCTTGTGGCGCGCTATACATTTAATGGTTAGGATATCACCTCCCCAGAGTATAGATGACTTATTCAACAGGTGGTCTAAGACGGGTGGTAACAAACATAATTCATTGTTATTAACAGCAGCATCAACTTTGTGTTGAGCAGTTTGGGTAACCAGAAATGAGATGATTTTTGACAAATGTAGACCAAAATTTTTTTGGTAGGTTCTTTTCAGGGGAACCCACTGGCTCCGTCAATGGGCAAGACTGCAGCGGCGTGATGATCTACGAGACCAGCTGATCCTTGCAGGACAGCATCTAGAGACGTCGGCCTTGCATTTTTTTTTTGGCTCCAATGGGTGGTTGTCAAATAGGTCTATTGGTCTCGTTTAGTTAAGACTTTACTTTTGTTTATTCGTGTGGATGGCTGTAAGTTGGAGTACTTTACAGCCCGCGTGCTGGCCTACGGACCAAACTTTGTAATAAAAGACCTGATTCTATCGGTTGGTAGATGAAGCCGGATATAAATTATCCTTTATCTATCTCTAATAATAAAGAGGTAAAACTTTAGGATTTTTTTTTTAGTCCATCCATTTATTTAGTCCGTCTCTCTTTAACTACTGAACGATGGAGAGTTTCTTCCGTCCGAACTTATATATATAACATGTGCTTAAACGAGTTAGAATAGCTCTTGTCTAGCACGATACAGAGTCCGATTCTAATATATACACGGTTTTAAGTAATATGGATAGCAGGAAATCATAATCCAAATAGATCTCTCCGATCCTAAATCTGAATAGGAATTTTAATCTAAGTAGAAAAGAAATAAAGTCAAAAGTTCTGCCTTTTTTTTGTCTGGATTTTTTCATCTGGCCGAAAGAGATAAAAAAAAAAGAAACACAGCCCGGCATGCATGTCCTATGCGTCTTCGCTTTCCCAGTCCGTTCCGCTTTCCCCCCGAATCAAACCAAGTCCTGCAGCAGTTAAGTCTCTACAAAATAATATTACCTAATCTCTTCATATTACTATAATTGTCCTAAAATCCATTTATTTATTATTATACAAATCATATATATCACAAAAGAGAAGTTTGAGTCGGTTGCCCGGTCCGGAGATATCACGATCTCCTGCAGCTACCAAAAATCAAAAGCGCTTATACTATATATATGAAAAAACACCAAACCAAAGAATTCTCAAGCAAATCAAAAACCCCAAACTAAGCAAGAAAAAAAAAATCATGAAGCAGGCAAGCGCCTGTCGGCTAGCGATAAAAAAATCATGAAGCAAGCAAGCGCCCGCCATCTAGCCAACTGTACAAGTGCAACGTCGATCGAGGATGGGGCAGATCCGTTTGGGGACTGCCAGGTTGTGTTTCATCTTCTCCGCCATGGACGACAGGCTCCTCGATGACGAGCACGGGGACGAGCCTGGGGATGACGAGGCCAGAGAGGATGAGATCGCCGGCCACGCGAAGGTTGAGCACGGCGAGGACGAGCTCATCCGCGTGGAGGATGAGCCCACTGTGGCACGGGAGGTCGAGCACGTGGAGCCCGCCGACAGCGCGAAGGTCGAGCGCAGCTGTAACACCTCGGGTGTTAAGCATTGCATTAGCATTTTAAATCACACGCTTGAGCATCATATTGCATTCATTATCGCATGTAATGAAAGTATAACCTTGAATTGAAACAGGTGAAACATGACATTGAAACGTGAATGTTGCATGTGCTTGTCTAAATATATAAATTTTGGCCATGATCATGCTTGTATGCTATTAAAACATGTTTAGTCATTAGTGCAAATCCCCTAGAAATGTTTAGCATCATTTTTGGAGCAACATTGGTATTCAAAGTTTTGTCAAATTTTGCTTTAAAAATTTGTTTCTAGAAATGGTCAAAATACCCTTCTATTAGCTTTTACTTCCCAATTCAAAATCTATGCAAAATTTTGAGTTGGTCCCTTAATAAAAGTTGTAGAGAATTAAATTCTAAGCAACTTTTATTTTTGGGCCATTTTTAGAAAAAGTCATTTTACTGCTCAAAATGGTATTTGAAACCTAATATTTGAAAAAATCCGTAGAAATGAAATTGGAAAATGCTTTTCTTGTTTAAACGGGCCGCCGCCTCACTTTCAGCCCATTGGCCGAAGCGGCCCAACTACCCGCGCGCTCGCGCCCGCGCCCGCGCTCGCGCCTCGCCTCGGCCCGGCCTGCTCCAGCGGCCCAGCCCACGCCGCACGCCTCTCTCTCTCGCGCGTGCGCGACGCCCCGTCCGACCGCGCGCAGACGCGCGACGCTTCGTGGCGGCCGCATGCCGGCGCCGTCCACCGCGTGGACGCCGTTGGCCCCCGCGCGCTCGGCTCCACAGCACCGCGCCCGCGCCTCTGCCTCCACTCCACTCCTCATTTGCTCTCTCTCTCGCTCCCTTTGGAAAACCCGAACGGGAGCCGCGCTCACCCACCGCTCGCCACCGCTCGCCACCATCTCCGCCGCTGCGTTCCGACGCCGGCGAGCCGCCTCGGCTCGATTGCCTGCACGCCACGCTCCGCCACCTCCCCCTCTCCTCTAAACAAGCCGCCACGCCGTCTTGCTCGTTTCGGTAAGGCTCAATCGAGCGTCTCCCGCACGCGCCACCATGGCTGGGTCGCCGAGCTCATGCTCCGCCCGCCAGCATCCTCGCTTCTCCTCTATCCCCGTGAGCCGCTTTCCTGTGTTCGCCATCTCCTCGCGGAACCCGTGCGCGCTCCAGCTAGTCCGTTCATGGCCGGGGATGGCCGTTGGCCGCCGACGGCCGCCGCGCTGCCGCGACGCCGAGGACGCCGGCGCGTCATGGCCGCGACCGTTCCCCCCTCTGTTCTCTGGGCCAGACGGCCGTGGGCCGAAGCCCCGAGCCGGGCCGGCTCGCCCTCCCCGCGCTGGTTGCTGAGGCCGGAAGCGGCCGTGGGCCGATCGTTTCTGTGGGCCGGCCCGTTATTTCAAAAGAAAAATAAGTTTCGGTTTTCTATTATTATTTGGAAAGAAAAATGCTTTGGAAAAATGTTGTGTACCCATTTTGGCTCCAAAAATGGTGAAACAAATTTTTGTAGTGATCCTCATGAGTAGATATATGGCTTAAAAATATTGCATGTCAGTTTTGTGACACTTTTCTGTAGAGTTTTATTTAATCATTGAAATTGTTGTTTTCTTGAGAAATGCATAATAAATCATAGAAAACTCAGAAAAATATGATTCCAAGTTTGTTCCTCTTCTTGTGTACTGTACTTTCAAAGAAAAATATGTGCCATGCATGTTATGTAGAAAAATTAGGAGGTGTAGTTCAAGTGCTTGTAATGGCTGATTTTTGTTATTTTTGATAGAGGGCAAAAGCTGTATAAAATATGCATATGATAATTTTTGTACAGTGATTGTGTGCTATGTAGAACATAGGAAAAATGCTAAATCTGTTGTTTGATACTTTTCATAATACAAAGTATTTTTCATGCTCACTTTTATGCCCTAGGTTGTCATTTTTGTGTAGGATGTTTTACTAGTCCAAATCCCCTGAAAATTTTATGGTGTGTTACTTGTAGTAATACTATGTTACTGTAATTTTTGTAGATTTTTATATGCACCCGAAATACATGGTGCTGTTGTAACCCTAGTTTAAATAGGAATAAAGTAATCTTCTTTATGTAGATTTAGTTTCATAATAAAGCTTTGGTGTATCTTTGAAGCACCAAATCACTTGCTGGTGTTGCTTGATAAGTTAATGTGTTTGTGTTGATAAAGCGTAGTAGCACGCATGTTAGGGTTATATGCTAGCTAGTGTAAAAATAGACGAGGATTGTTAGCAGAGGTGAATGCAGTAGATGACATGTACTTGTAGTACATGTTCTTGGATGATGTTGACTACCTTGTAGAAAGGTTTTGTCCCTAGTCTTTACTATAAGCTTCAATGTGTTCATCTTCATATCATGCCATCATGATCATCATACCACCACATCCGATGCACGGTTTACATGTTTACTTATGCACTTGCATCATACAGGATCGCAGGAGGAGTTGCCAGTAGCAGTTCAGGAGGAGCAGACCGGGTCCGATCCACAAGAAACTCAGGCACAGGAGGTGTCCGAGGTAGACGAGCAAGAAGAGGATCTACCTGAGTGTGTGGACCACCAACCCAGTTCCTTCGAACGAGGCAAGTCCCGGAGCATTCTAAGTCTCCTACTTTACAAAAACAATTCCTTATCTATTTATATGAGGTTATAAATTGTGCATTAAGTATAGGAGTTGAGTGAAACCGCTGCTGCATATATTACTATCCTTGCCACATTTTTACCTACGAAAGGTTGGGTCGAATACTGCTTAGCCCTGCTTAGACCGGTAGCGATCGGTGAATTCCGGTCACCTGAAATGATAGGTCGTTACTAGAATGTTTTAGCTTTGGAATGGTTGATATCCGGGCAAATAACCATGTGTTGATGGATAACTGGAGATCGGACGGAAAAGTTGGAGGCAACCAGACAGGGTTCTGAGGTGCTAGTAGTTTTCCGTATGTGTCGGTTAAGGACCGATCGTTGCTTGTCCCTCTTGTCATGTTGAACGCATGCCTCACATTTAGCTAGCCGAATAAAGTACCTTTCGACCGCGAAGCTAGTGACACTTTTCGGGCCGGGATAAACTCGGATTGGCAGACTGGTGACGAAGGGGTTGTACGGGGACGCGAAGAGTAAGCCCAAGGTGCGTCCTGGCAGTCGGGCGGTCCCTGGGTAGTGCGGTCCATGATTGTTACCCCGCGACGTTTACCTAGAAAGTGTCATTGGTGATCTGTAGCTCACTTGATCGGTGAGTGTGGTTTGTGTGAGGAATAAATCACCAGCTGGTTAGGAATCGATTCGAATCGTCGTCGCTCCTGGATAGTGAGCACTTGACTTGAGTTACGGCATCGTAGTAATGATGATGGAACACTTATGGTTATATGGATGAAGTTGAAAATGCTAAAATTCAAGTGATAACAGGATGTTATCGGTTAATCAAGTGATTGCTATAGTATATGTGCTTACCTAGATGAATAAGTTATAATAAACCTGAGCCAAATTACTTAAAATGGTTTAGTCAGGATAGCTTACGCTTTTCGCAAATGAGTCCACTAGCCCACTAAAAGAAAGTCTTGCATAATCCTTGGTGTCACTTTATTTTGGTTTAAGACGGGTAAGTCTAGCTGAGTACTTTCTCGTACTCAGGGCGTTGTTTCCATTGTTGTTGCAGATGGTCAGATGTACTACGGCTATTGCGTCAACTGTCTGTATCCGGCGATGGGTGACAACTAGGACCAAGGGCAATGGTCACTCCGTATGTCTTATCTAATGCTTTTGTGAAAAGTGACTATCTTCTGGCACTGTATTTGAATTAAGGGTGTGTGTGTTTTATGAAACTATTTGCTTCCGCTACTTTATTTTAAACCTGGTTTGTAATAACTTATGTTCTAAACTCCGATGTATTCAACTGTCGTTACGAACTTTATGTAATATGTGACTGTGGCTGCTAAACTTGTACGATCTTGGTTTGTATGTTGGTTGGTTTGAAATCCTTCGTGGTTTCACGGACTACCGGGTTATACGGGCTTAAGTTTGTTAAATTGTCTGCCTCGGCGGGTGATTTTCTTACTTAATTTCGTATAATTGGTCGGTTCTGTTACAGCAGCGTACCGGATGGCGGCGCGGGGAGGACGAGCCCGGCGGCGGCGGCGCGAAGGATGAGCGCGAGGAGAGCAAGCCGCCAGCGACGTGGAAGATGAACGCGAGCAGCCGGGAAGATGAGTGCTGAGAGAAAGAAGAGAAGGGAGGCGTGGGGGCTCATGCGGCGGGCTCGGCTGGGGAATCTATGAGATTTTTCTCAACGCTTGCTCTCTCCCTATTCCGATTTCAGGGCTCTGGGATTAGGCGAAGGCAGGAAAAGGCTCGACGGCTTGACCGCGTCATAGGACTATCGACAATGGCAAAAAGTTGGCAGAGATAAGTACGAAGACATGAGTATCATGTATTGTGAGGGTCTCACAGATTATCCAATATATAAAATATAAATACCATATCAATTTTGCTAAAAAGTAACGTTTAATTATATCTTTTCTAATCTAATTCATCCACGAGTACTAACCAGCACTCTGATCATTCACAGCAAAGCGCGTGCCTTTTTTCTCTGTGTTTTCTTTGGTATAGAGTTCGTTTGGTAGCTGATTTTATTAAGAGTTAGTAATATGTGATGAATTAGAGATTAAAATCTTAATTATTTAATTGTCTTGAACTTATGAGCCTTATGCGAGTTAGATATTGTATGTCCAACCAACCTAGGTAGTCTGATTTTAAAGTGCATTAGAACAAATGACATTTACGTTACAACCCGTGGGTATTCGGGGGATTCACAACATGAGTATAAATGTGAGGGGTGCATTTTGTCACCAGCAAATGAGTACTACTACTACATAATCATGTCTTCATTAAAAGATATAAGCGCAAAGCCTTTTGATTTAGCTATTATTATGGCAATTACTTTTAAATGTAGGTATATATATTTTTGCTAAACTATTCAAATTCACTGCCATACTTTCATAAACCGGCAGTTATTTATTTCAATCAAATGCGGCAATTAATTTAATTATAAGCAACAACCATTAATTTTAAAGACATCTATAAGGATTTGTTTATTTGCTTCAAGCCAATATTACTAGCTATGTAGGCTGGCCATAAGGTCACTTATAAAATTAAACACACGAGTAACATATGTCAAATTATAACATAGAATAAAAACGCACAACTAATTGAAGCATGATGTGATTGTTACATCTCTAATCTATAAATTATCTAGGCCCATGCAAGACGTGAGTCCCGTTGCAACGCATGGACAATTTTGCTAGTCTTAAAAAAAAATGACGATGGCAGCTGCACTCCACAGAACGACAGAACCATCCACCACAGTTCATCAATCACCGTACGGTCATCGCCATGCGGAACAGCATATAACGAAGAAATTACTGAAGGGCATGAGAGATTGAGAGACCGTCTTGAGCGAGTCCAAGTGCGCTTCGATTGGACGTTACGCGGAGCAAGCAGCCCAAGCCCACAAGTTGAAGTTGCTGTTTCGCCGCCGGCACAAAAAGAGATGGCCCACGCTTGCGTCTTGGCACCGTGGACAGTGCCGGAAAGGATCCAGGCTGGGCCCGGCATTCTGCGAATGCTTGCACCCCGCGAGCGAGATGGCACACGGCGACTCCGCTTGCCCGGCCGGACGCCGCCACGAGACGCCGGTGTCGGCTGGGCGGTGCGAGATCCACTAGACGGCCGGCGGTCGTTCGCCAAGCGGAAGAGGCAGCACTAGCAGAGTCGCAGCAGTAAGCCTAGTTGGCCACTGCACTCCGGATTCGGATTGCCTTGCCTACGGATTCATCAATGTTATAAGACGAATCTCTTCCGATCACGACATGAACGAGACCTCGAGCTTGCTTTACTAGTTTGTTCATTTACAGCAAAATAAAGGTACTCCCGTCAAGCATTGTCCAAACCAGGAGTATAAAATACTCCTATACGCCACGAAGTTCCGACTTGTCCCCCAACCAACGACTGAAAAAAACAATTGTCCACGATGTTCCCGATTGATGGTGCCTCACGTCTCCAAATCATCCCATAAGATAAAACGCTCCGTTGCAATTCTGCTTCCAATTCGCAGTAGACTGAAGTTTGCAGAGGATGCAGTAGCAAGCGCAGTGCACCATCCCCTTGTTTTCGATTGGTCATCTTCAGTAACATAGCACAAGCAACACAAGCGTCAGAGGAGGGGACAGAGGATGCTACGCCTGCTGTTCTGGCCAGCTCCCCTGTCGCTGAAGCTGGCCTTCACCATCTCCCTCGCCGTCTCCTTCTCCGTCTCCTGCTGCGCCTCCTCCTCCTCCTCCTCCTCGCCCCACACATCATCAGCCAGGTCCCCGCAGGCCGTAGCCGCGGACCTCCTCTCCGTGCTCGCCGGCCCGCGCGCCGCGGCGCGGGTGCCGGCGGCGGAGGCCTCGCGGCTCCACGCCTGCCTCCGATTCCTCGCCCCGGCCAGCCCCACGGCCTCAAAGGTCTCGTCTTGGAGCCGCGGAGGCCCCCGGAAGTTCCTTCTGGAAGGTTGCGATGCGGGGGCGGCGGAGGCGGACGAGATGGTGATGTGGCCGCCGGCCCCGGTTTTGGAGCTGGCCCGGCTGGCCGTCGACTCCGGAGGCGATCCCGGTGCCATCCACCGCGCGCTCGACCCAACAATGCTGCCAGTGAGTGTTCGACTGTTTATGTTCAGCTCTCCCATTCTGGCAAGGGGAAAGAAAGGTTTGGATTGGGGGATGCATTTTTTTTTAATCTTGAAGGTAGCAAGAAATGGTGTAGATTAATATGATAAACACGATGATGCGCAGCTGCAAGCGATAATTCAGTTTCAATTTTGGTTTAGTGATCAGAAGCTGGGATTGGCCATGTTCTGACTATGTTATGTTGTGTAAGTATTGAATAGGAACAGGCACCACCATTAGGTTTTGGCTTTGCTTTCTCCTTAGTTTTAATATCATGAATTATGGTATCCTGGAGTTACATTTTGTAACAATTTCAAGTAATTCGTTGGTGTACATACAGACAAGTCTAGGTCCTTGGCCCTAGTTCAATTTTAAGATCGCACATTAGGATTATTAGTAACCACGACTGAACTATGGTATTTTTTACTGCCTAACTAAATCGATCATTGCAATAGGTGCCAGATGTTGAGGCGGCCCAGAAGAATAAATGCGAACTCACAAGAACACCATATGGGAGGCGGTTTGCCAGCGAGGTCCTAATTTAGCTCAAATCACGCTTGAATTTCCTTATAATTGTAGGCTCCGCATTTTGTTCACGTGTTTTGCGCCCTTTGTGTTGCTAACAGGAGATCAATTCATATTTTGCATTCTTGTTTGAATTGATTGTGGCACGTGGACCTTCGGTTGGATTAAATGTATCCCTGAATCGCTATGATTTGTTCCATGGCCATCTTTTCCTTGCATCTGAAACAGGACGGCTTGGAATTCTGTAAGTTCCTTGAATCGTTGCTTAGGCTTTGTTCCCAGACTTTCTACTATCAGATCTCCCTTCAGTAAAATGTTACAGAAGATGTATCTGGTTTAGATGTCTTTTGGGTGGCATTACAGTTTATCTACTTTCATGTGCCAATCTAGAACTAAAACCTACAGACATACCATCTGCAAATTGAAGCTAGAATTTCTTGGGGGTAAAGGATGGAACTTGGATCTCCTGTAAGCTCTTAGTAGTTGAGTTAACCACATATGGAGCAAAGTCAAGTTTGATATCAGGGTTGCCATAAATCATAGCAATATATCATCTTTAATATGTATCCCTCTAGAAATATTTCATATACTTGAGGCAAAATGTGTCGAGTGTATGCAAAGAAATATTGATGTTTTACTCATGATTGATTCTTTTTTGATGTAGGTTCCATGCTAAAGAATACCCAGCATTTAATAAGGAATTGTTTCCATATTATTTGGGATATTGCCAAGAAGGTAAATTTTATATTATTCTTTTTGGTTTGATGCATAATAATCTAGTTTCCTTTGCTGTCGGTGCTGTATTTGGGCACTGTACTTTAAGTACTTAGTCGAATTTATTTTCCACTCCTTACTTTACAGGATCTAGTGTACCATATGATGATTCTATGAATTTGCGCAATGTTGTTTGGTTAGCACCTTTGCCATCAAATGAGACAAAAGCTTGGTTAGCACCAGGTAGGGCTACTGAGCACTCAGCTTTGTTCATGTATTCTAACTTGCTGTTTTCCTGATAATAAATCAGGCCTGTTCTGTGTATCTAATCTGTTTTGAATCCCTATTTCTATGCACAACTTAAGCATTATGGTTATATGCTACAGGAGTATTAGTTGTCTTGGACGCACATCCTGAGGGAATTATCTATCAAGAGATGATACGTGACTATGTTCAAATTGTAAGAACAGTATACGAAGGTTAGGTTCTGGAACTCTGTTGGCATGAAATGTGCTATGCTTTTGTACATGATAGGTAACTTAACTGATTTCTTAACACTTATGCAGATGATCTCGGGGAGGTCGCTGTTGATGTCAATTATCTAAATGTGGCAAATGCAGCTCCCGTAGATAGAGTTTTCATTTGCTGAAAGTCCTCTGCACGACTATTCGTCTTCCCACGGTGTGATTTTATTTCATTTCTGAGAAGCGGACGTCAATGCATCATCCTCATGTCCACTAAAGCAATGATTTGTTCCCATGACGACTGATGTATATTTTACATGTTTATTTGATTAATTTTGATTAAAAATGCTCAATGAAGCAATGATTTGCTGTAAAGATTTACAGTATACTGTTTTGTGTATTCCGTGTACTTTATATTATCTTAGTGGCACTGGGCACAATGATCATCATTTTTTGGATAGTACTCCCTCTATTTTAAATTACAAGACATTTTTGACTTGTACATTGCTTTTTAAATTACAAGACATTTTTGACTTGTACATTGCTTTTGGTATGTAAGTAGACACAGTGTATGTCTTAGTGTATAATAAAGGTAATGTATCTAGAAAAACCAAATGGTTTTATAATAGCCAAAATGTCTTACAATTTAGAACGGAAGGACTGACACTTTTGAGGCAGATACGTGATAGCCTGATAGGTAACTGTCTCGAGGACAGTTCAACGAAGACGTTGTAGCTCGAGAAAATACTGCTAATTTGTATTACTCAACTTCATATAGCAGGCTATAATAGTGAAGTTATTTGTAGCACACAGCAAGATACAGAATGCTCATTATGCCCATGGTGCACAACTACTGGGATTAGCCATCGCCCTGTTCGCTTGGTACAGTGTTTTTCTCTCACAGCAAATCAGCCAACGGTACTTTCAGCCATGACTTATTAGCCATTGTACATCGGTCAAAAACTAGCATATCAGAGCGGATACAAATGGGACGATTCACCACCACCGTAAACAAAATCTCACTATGGCTCTACACTAGCAAAACAGCATTGATGCAGCCATCATTCTCCGGATTGTTTGTAACTTGAGCATATTTCCCTGCAACACAAGAAATTTTGTTTATTGAACAGGATTCAAGGTAGGTTGGGCAAAAGGAGCACAAAGTTGGCAGATTTCTCACCCCAAACAACTTTTCCAGCGGGAGTTACCAGACCAAGCTCACTGACATTTACCTGAAAGAAGACCATTGTAAACAGCAATTTTCGAAAGGGGGTTACAAAGAGATAATCTCAGTGAACCATGATGAACACCTAGTATAGTCACTAGTCATCTACAGAGTATTGGGTACAATAACTGGTAAAAAAGCTTGGCATACCTCAATGATTGTTCCCCTTGTCATAACACCAAGAGAAGTGTACATTGGACCATTTGGGTTTTTCTTCACAGAAATTATGTCAAGGTTGAAAGTGCACTTCAGTTCTGGGTGAGTCACATGAGCTTTGGTGAAACGCAGACCAGTTGGCCGAATGAACCGTTCATACTTTGGTGGTTTCCTTGTAAATCCAGCTCCAACAAAGGTGGCTTTGGTAACCATTCTCTTCCACTGCTTGGCTGCACAAGGAAAAAAAAGAACAGCTAAATTATTCAGACCAAAGGAAAATCTTGCGTCCTATCTTATGAAACGTTTATGAACTCTTAACGGATGAAACACATTGGTTGTTCAAATCAGTTGCCAACTTCTCATGTAGCACATCACAGTTCCACAAAGCATATAGAGATAAGTATCATGCCACATAAACCTTTTAAACGGTAATCAAATTCCACATTCATTAACAAATTGCATCATCACTTACTTTTTCGCTTGCCAGTTCATAGAACCTTGAACATTTCTTCTTCAGCTACAGGTCTGACCTGAAAGGACAAAAATTGTGTTGAGTAGAAAGTAACTCATTGAAGCAACCAGAAATGGGCTTGCTGTGTTGAGATTTGAGAATCACCTTTGGCAGAGGAACATCCCATTTGCCAGCCTTTTCCTTCCTCTTTTGCTTGATTGTGTTGCTGAGAACCTACACTTCACCAGACATCAGTGATCAATGCCATAGAATGTTACTGTATCACAATTAGCTGGAGAGAAGCCAAGAACACTAATTCACCTTGGCACGCTGTGTCTGATCACGATCCAGTAGATACGGAGGAAGAGCACCCTCCTGGACATCATCATCGACCTTCTGTCGTTTAGTTGATTCATCGTGCATTTTCAGGCTGCAAAAGAGCCGATTCAAGCAGAGCCCCACATAAATACAATTTTGCCAGACAGGAAGACTTGAAACTGTGGCGTAAGCAATTTTTCATGCTCACAACTCCTACTCAGGGTTAAAGATGGCAATTTCTACCCGAAACCCGATGGGTAATTAACTTATTAGGGTAAGGGTATGGCTAATTTTTTTACCCATGGGTAAATTAATGGGAAAAAAGCCTTACCCAGCGGGTAAAGCGGGTAAGGGTATGGGACTGCATTGCCCATACCCGTTAACCCATGGGTAAATTAAACCCGATTCAATATGTCTGAAATCATGGGCCAACATGTAATATTTGATGAACTCACTAATTTAGTACTATGTGTGGGTGTGGCCGTGTGTCTATCATGTGGTGGAGACTTGGTAGTAATTCCTAACTGGTATGTTGTACTGTATGTGAACTCGTGAAATTGATCACTTGGTATTAGTAATGATGGATTTATCTATTAGACTATTTGATTAGGTGTTCATGTAGCTTGTTTGTTTGATGAATTGGCTGAAATTGGGAGACTGATATATTGATACATGTAATTTTGATTTGCAAACATTCTTGGAATCATGGGTAAGGATAACCCATGGGTACCCGTTACCCGCATGGGTAAGGGTATGGGAAAGAACTCTTACCCGTGCATGGGTATGGGTAAATTAACGGGTAAAATATTTTCACGTGGGTAAGGATATGGGCAGCACATACCCAGCGGGTAATTACCCATTGCCATCTTTACTCAGGGTATGATACACCAGTCACTACTTGGTAAAACTTATTAGGTACTAGAAGTATCCATGCATCAACTTAAGTTGCTCATACCTACACTAAGTACATACGGAGTAACTACCAACAGATAAACACCAGTAGCAACAAGCACTTACGTCTTCTTCATCTGCGCCTTCTCAGCATAGCATTTCTTGGCGAACCTCTTGCCCTTAGCACCAAGCAACTACAACAGCACAATGCACGCGACCATCAACAACAGGGGGCACATGAACAACAAAACCAAAAGGGAGTAAACTTATCAGATCAGAACCGCACATTGCGGGCATCCTTCGAGCGCCTGTGCACCTCGCGCGCCTCACGCTTGCGCTTGCGCTCCTCGTGGTCCAGGCGCTTGCCATGGCGCTTCTGGTGAAGCTCGATGTGGTCTCCCTGCGGCTGCAGCCACACTCGTGCACGGGGAAAAAATCAGCACGGAAGTACGGAACTTGTAAAGATAAACAAAATCACGAAAAGCAATAGTAAATGGGAGGAGCGGGGAAGATTGAGACAGATGGGAGCTAGCTAGGGGCAAGGAGAGTTCTCAGATTCGAGGCGGCGCGGAGACGGGGACGGGGGGCTTACCATGGCGGCGGAACCCTGAAGGTCGGGGGGTTTTGGGTGGGGAGGAGGAAAGGGAAGTGAAGAGGGATATCGGGGCTTAGGGCACCAGTAGTGCGAGCAGCAGCGGCCTTCTGCGCGAGCGAGGGCGGGCGAGCAGCGCCGGCCTCCTGCGCGGACGGGGCGGGCGAGAGAGCGGCGGCGGCCTCTAGCGCGGTGGAGCGAGAGGCGGCGGAAGTTGGAAGGCGATGCTGCGCGAGAGCCGAGGGGAAGAGAAGATACATGGGCTTTTTGAGATCTTGTACACTCCTGAGCCGTGCCCTAGGTTGTGTATGGGCGGGCCCTAGCGTTTGGGCCTGTATCGTGTGGCCCATATAGAATTTCATTAATTGATATTAGTACTATTTCTTATAAAAAATCCTATTTATTTCTAAAAAAATCCTATTTATTTTATTACGTCACATAGGATTTGTGGATATCGCCAAAGTTTTACAAACACTGGGAGATCTACCTATAAAAAGGATTGGTTTGGGTTCCAAGATAAACCCGTGCAAGCTAACTCATGTGTACAATTATCGCATCAAAAGAATTAAACTATGTCTAAAAAGATTTAGACTCTCCGAACAAAATGCCTTGATCTGAATGATCGTATTCAGAAGATTTGAGTGCCTTCACCAAAACTAAGAAGTCCAATTCCAGTTGAATTTGCAAATTACTTCCTAACACATCAAAAGGTAGTTTAGATGGTCTTAGGAGGTAATTTGCATGGTTTTGTCAACACCTTTTGCGGTTGATTCAGGGAGGAAAATTCAGACTCATATATGACAGTTTAGAGAGGTAAATAGAACTTTTTGCTACCCTAAACCTTTCATGTAAGAGTTTTTCTAATTAAGTTTCTTTTAAAAAACGAATCAAGCATAAAAGCTTCCAATTATATTGATTACATTGATAAAGAAGAAACCACAAACAACCACCCCGAAGTATTTCCTAATTGCTACTACATCTGTGCATTCTTTCATCTGAGCTCAAATACCAATCTCTATCCACAATACAGATTTTTTTAACCCCGTACATTCCTTTTGGATGGTTTTTTTTAACCTCATACAGAGCACCTATAATAATCGATTATGGGAGAGCATTTGTGAAGAAATATCTGATTCACACGCATCAGTAAGTGGCTGTTTGGTTCCTAACAGCATCTAAACCCTAGGAAAGGCGAAATTTTACATCTGGTGCCGGAGGATATGTGAAGAGAATGTATATTTTCTGAATGCCATTCTCCACAAAAGTGTGTTCTTGATTTACACTAGGATTGGGAAGCTCAGAGGTCAAACAATGACGAATGCTGATTACCACAGAACAGCACAGCATGCCATGGATATAAAAATCCCACTCGAAACCATCCGGTGACATGGCCTGCAGACTTCATTTTCCAAGCGCTAATTCTTTGGCAAGGTCTCTCGTAAGACTGAATGCCAGTGTGTTATGCCATGGGAAAAGAGTACGGGTAACTGGAAGTTTTCGCCGAAGATCCTGCGCACAAATTATGGAGAGTTTCAGTATAACTGAAACAAAGGAGCCATAATGACGAGGATGACATAGCACTGTAACTAGCATAGGAACTATCATTCCATAATGACGAGGATGACATAGCCTACCTTGAAAGTTGCATCAGACAAATTTAAGTATGATTCCTGCACATGAATAAAGCAAAACATTATTCCAGTTCATGCTGATGGCTAATTGGTTGAATAAACATCAGGCAGATACAGACCTCGAGAGATGACAAATATTCAGACTCATGATGTCGAATGATGTTAGTTATTGAAACCGCACAATCGTCAGGTGACTGAAACATCAAACATAAGAAATATTAAGTTAGAGGCATGGTTTAAGTTTATTTACTCTTTACTCCTTTTTTTCTTAAGAAAAAGAAAGAAGAGAGAATTAGGTTACATTTCAATGCATTATAACAAAAAAATACATTAGTGGAATATTTTTTAAGTTCTAGCCAACACCTTGTATTAGAGGGGAAAAAAAACTAACACATAAACAGAATATAATAACAGTGGATGGAATATTTTGCATTGTAGACTGAACTAATTTGTGCAAGTGAAGCATATCATGTAACAAGTGACAACCACTGAAACAGTAGCGGGACTAAATGTGTGAGGTCAGAAGAAGAATGCCATCACAATATTCAGGGCTCAAATTCTTGCATTAACTAACCTGCATTATGGTGGAGTCCTTGCGATCAATGTTAGTATCCAGCTGGACATTTCCCTCTTCAAAATAGTGAGCATCTACCTGGCGTATATGCAAGTGATATTTACAAAAAATTAACTTCTGTTATATTAACATAAATTTAGAGCTCTTACCTTGTTAAGTAAAAGGGCCAACCTGTATGTTTCCTTTAATATCAACAAACTGCAACTCATAATTGAAATCCATAGTCCAGATTGAACGCCAGCTGCCATTGCTGGATGACACAATATTCAGTTGGCCTTCATCAGAGGCTAAACAATTAAAAGATCAAATCTTTTTGGAGCATTCTTAACAGTTCTATTGAGATTATGTGAAGCAATTCCTCTGATAGAGAAGAACGGGCAGGCATTAAACATGTCATAAAGTTCTAGGCCAATGATAAAATAGTATACTCAAAACAAACAACAGTTCACAGGGATATTGAAAATGCCACCCATGAAAAATCTGAAGACAAAAGGTTGCATGCTGAATGGAAAAATAAATAATAGGTTCTCAAAGGAATGCAAGGAGACACTGATAGGAAACTAAAGTTTAAGGAATTTCCGGAATAAAGTTTTACAACTAAAGAGAATCTAGAAACAGAGGATTGGTAAATCGCCTTAAAGGCTAAAAAGGATCTATTAGATTTTTTAGTCTTATTATAATGCAGAGCAAAACTAACTGATCCATATGTGCAAGATTTAAGAAAATAAGGCAGATTTCTTCAGGGACAAGGAAAAGTCAGAAGACATGAACCAGACAATACCAAAAGTTCTGTGGGCTACGCTTAGCAGCAGAAATAACTGCTGTGAAACTGAAATCTGCTCCTGGTCCCTCTATATCCTTTCCACTAGTACAATAAATGGCACAGGCCCCTTTCGGATAGGCTTCAACAACATATTTTGACAATTCAACATCTAAAGCACACCTGTATTAATACATAAGATTAGACAACATATGTGCAGTTGTGATATAATATGGAAACTGGAATAAGTCAAAGGAAAGACGCACAGGTAGTCTACCTAAACTCTTCAATGTAAGCTGATGGAAGCTCCTCATCTTCAGCAGGCCTCAGTTTTGTACAAGTCTTTTATCATGAGAAGACAAAAACATTACAAATTAATTTGATGAAGGGTCATCTACAATTGAGTGACCAAATAAAATCAGTAAAACTACAAAAGAGCCTTACATCCATATATATATTTTTTAAATAAAACATGCTACCAAATACATTAATGTATTCAGGCGTTAAATAACTTATATCTTGCAAATTGACCACTATCCAGGCTTAATGCGATCTTTGTTTCAAATAGCCTAGACAAGCATGCGAGTACCAACAAAAGCCTGACACTGCCAACCATGGCATAGTGTGAACTGTTTCAAGTTGTTGTGTTTTTTTTTTGGGGGGGGGGGGGGGGGGGGGGCGGTGGAGGAGTACATCCTCGAATTTTGAACAATTTAAACTTCAATTTAAGTCGTGGACATAACAACATATGGCAATTTTAGTATCGACATCTAAATCTATTGTGCAGTTTACTTATAAACCAGAGCGGAAGAAACTGTGCAATCAGATTCTGCAATGCACAGCTCATGTCTGCTACTAATTCATGTGGAGCATATTGGTTGACGTGAGTACGCGACATACCCTTCATGAGACACGTTAACACGCTGCATGAACTTTAGACAAGAAATGTTAATGTAATGTTTCAGATGCAATGTTCCATTTATTAAATGTATCAGAATATTTAGATTATCAAGTTCAAGATGCTGGAGATACTTATTGCAGCCATGAAGCTCCTCGGTACACTTTTCTCTAAGATGACTAGATTGTGTGGTGCTTAAGTTTTCTAACAGATTAAAACATCACTTGCACAATTGGCATCACAGATCTGTTTAACATAGCAAGAGAAACATAGGGTGTGATGTGCGACATTACCTGTTTCATATGATCTATAGTAGCCACTTGCGCAGTCCTGGGGTCCAGATAATTGTTCTTGTCAATCTCCCCATAAGTTGAGATGATTATCTGCAAGCATACATATTCAATGATGGTCTGGTGTGATTTCTGCTATTCTTAACGAAGTAATATCACTTAGGCTTTTGCCCCAAGAGTGCACTGCAAAAAACTCCACCACCTCACCAATTTACATAAACTAATAAAGGTAAGTTTCAGATGTTCAAATAGTTAACCCAAATGTTTAACATTACAAAACATAACGAGTCACGAATAGGGATCTATCCTATTACAAGCTCACTGGAGCTTCGAGATTTTCTGTCTCGATAAAATCTCTAAGTGAACTGCCAAAATACATCGGGGCAGTGGCAGAGTGCAAGAAACGTTCTGACAGCGATTCCTGTGCGCAGTGCCTTCATGCGAAATCCGTAGTGTGCTACGTTCTGAGGACGAGTCACAATCTCTTGGACTTCATTGTTGTGGTCAGGGTCAGGGATCAGCAGCAAAGAGCGGAGTTCTGCACTCAAGTAAGTGCACAGAGGAGGAAGAGCACAAATCAAGTCATGTGTGGAACAGACAGTGGATACTCGATAAGTCCACCATGGCGTCCCACTCTTGTTGTGGGGCTCAAACGCCTTCATTGGAACCTTCAGTTCTCGGAAGGTTGAAGCATACGACATATACCGAGTAATTGGATACTCAGCATTAGCACGCCCTTCATGTTGAGTGTTTTCAGGGTAAGTAGGGATGTACAGGTAATTGGTGGTGAGGCACGAGGTCTCAAATGTACCGAATGACTCAATCAACAAAGCAAGCGGCAGGGGAAGTTCAATCTCCTTGGCAAAACTTGATGGAGTCGGATAATTGGAAGGGTGCAATCCGTAATCATGATGGATGTTGTATAGCTTTGCATACAGCGCAGTCATGCACACATCAATAGTCGCAGGGACAATCGCTTTAAGCTCGGTATTGATATCAGCATCACGCATAGATCCACTGTCAAAATACAGGATCATTAAAGAGTCATTAAGGACGCTAGCCATGCAGCGACGTAATTCAGTGACGCCGCAGAGAGAGTATTGAGATATGATGGATCAAAATGGAGTCTACGAGCTCGTGGAAGAGTTGCAAGCATAGGATTGTCATTTGCAGTAGCTGCAGGTGCCCCCATTGCCAAGGCCTGACTTGTGGCTTTTCTCTTGGATTGGTTGGCAGAAGCTCCAGCATCCTTGCCAGTGGCATCAGAAGCTTGGGCTTCATCAACTTTGCACTTTAGCATTTCCTTGCATTCAGCCATGGGGACTAACGTTGAAAGTCTATCCGCCGCAGGGGGCTTGAAAAGAAAAGGCAAAATTAAAGCTTCTACAAGTATTTAAGACAATGATCTTCCATGGATCATTATCCATTATCTGCAAGCATATGTCATGCAATTTAAACAAAATGTTGCGCGTCATACCCAAATTTCCCTTGGCTATTATGAAGCGAAGAAGAAAATGACAGTAACCATTTGAACACGAAACACCCCTACTTATCATGTTACCAAAGAGGGATCTACCTAAATGTTCCAAGTTCTCATAAACAACAATTATGCAGTTCCCTAGTGCTCTGAGCCTCCGAATCTAAAAACATACTCCGGGCCTCCGGGGGGAATTAGCAATAATTGATGCAAGGGCAGGATTGCCAAGTCTTACTGATAATTGATTCAGATTGTGATGCACATAATAAGAACACGAAAACACCAAAACGGATCAGGAAACCGGATGAGAACTGAGAAAAGAGGTGCTCACGTCGCCACTGCGGTCGGGGAGCTCGAGGGACACGAGGCGGGCCTTGTTGTACTCCGGGAAGGCCTCCGCGGCGGCGGCCTCGAACACCGCGTCGTCCCCCAGCAGCGCGCGCACATCTGCGCACGGACGCGACGCCACGGCGTGCGTTGGAGCACGAGTCAGATGCCGAGCTGGATTATATACAGGCATGGGGATCGGAGGGAAGGCGGGAGGCACGTGGGGCTTGCCTTTGGCGACGTAGTGGATCTCGCCGGCGGGCGCGTTGGAGAGGAACCAGACGGCGATCTCCCGCTTCTGGCGGTCACTGAGCGGCTCGTCGGCGCCGCCTTCGTCCGACATTTCGGGGCCCTGGAGCGGCAGCTGCGGCTGTGGGTAGGGAAGAGGGGAGGAGGGGATGGGAGAAGCCGAGAAGGCGACGTGGAGTGTGTGGAAAGGGTGGGAACGAAACGGAGCGGAGGGAGGAGGGCGATGGCAACACGGACGGACGGCACGTGAGAGCAGGCGGGAGGCGGTCGCGACGGTTGACGATGGTCCAGGGTACCCATCGGACGGACGAGGCCTGCAGATTATGGTAGAGGGCCGTTCTAGATTGCCACTTGCACAAAGTTTAAATCTATATTAGTCTTCCGTTTCAAATTCAAAAAGAAAAAAATACTCCCTCCATTGCAAGTTATAAGCCGTTGTGTTTTTTCTAGATACATTAATTTTACTTTATATATAAACATAATTGTATCTAAAATTCTAAATACATAGAAAAACTATGAACTCTTGTAATTTGAAATAGAACGAGTAGTAGGTTTTGACTTTTTTTATATAGTATATATCTAGATACATGTATTGTAACATCTATATATTTAAATAGAAAATTCAAAATAATCTATAATTTGTGGTGGAGAAAAACACTTGGAACTGTTAGAGTAAATGGTAATTATTATGTTTCTAATAGTTTACTATTTGAAAATAACATCAAGCAAAGTCAAGATTGTGATACTTAGATATATACTTACAGTAAATTATAGCTCACTTCATCCTGAAGCTTACTCTTTCTCTTCTTCTGGTTGTGTTTGAACCCACCCAAATTCAAGAACCTAACTTCTATGATCCATCTTGTAATTCAAATACTCTAGATTGTGTTCCTAGGGATTCAAACAAACGAACCTTTACAAACTAACATAATCCGTAACCTACTAGCCAACTTAAATGATCTAAGGTGAAAAACTCAATCCTAACGGTACCTGAACCATACATCGGTGACACATATGATGACAATAAAAGCATAAGGCTTGTCTCTCACTAGTTGGGTAAGTATATCGCCTTGTAATATATGAGTATTTAGATAGCTGTAAAACTGATACGAGATATTAGAGCACCACCGACACCGACATATAAAACAAACATCTCAACAAAAAGGTTGTCCTTCACGTAGAATTTGATAGATTGAGGCCATTGTTTTCCCAACCCAAGCTGCTCATATATTTTCTTTCACCAATTCTGCCACTCTCTTTGCTTTTTTCTCAATCCGTGCATGCAATTGATGTCCGGTCTCCCTGAGGGATGGGTGTTAGTGGACTAGAGAAAACATGTAGTGTGGGGTGCTTACCTGTCACTGTGTGTTGCTTCAGTGAGCATTTCTATACAAAGACATGTGAGGCATATATTTGTGTGTTTTGCAGACAATACATGCTACATTAATAAGCGTGCTCTTACTGCCATAGGTTTTACCTAAAAGCTATTGTCCATGTAAGTAGAGTAGATACGAAGCTATTGCATTCCTAGCCTAGAACTCTATAGTAAAATAGGCAGATTTATCTTTGGCAAAGCCTCCCATCTCCTCCATCTTAGCCATGTGGAAACATACGACATAGTCATAGTATAAACTCATAATAAACCGGAGCGAATCTAACGGCGGGGTAGATCCTACTACCCCACAAGCAATGGAGCTCTCTTCTAACCTCTCCTCCGTTTCCAAAGATAAAGAACGAAGAAAGATAAAGGGGGAAAGAGAGAACAAATGAAACGGGAACAAAGAAGAGCCCTTGCTAGCCTCATTTGCTAGCTCCATCATCGGATAGGATACGCAATAACAGAGTAATGGTGTTAAATCTTTTTTTTTTTTTGCTTGTCGAACCAATCGGTGTGAGTTTCAAGTTTGATAGACTGTAGAGACGTGACTACAACGAGCGTATTCTTTTAGTGACTTAATTAAATTTTAAAATATTTAACTTTTTAAACGAAATCGTAATAATTGAATTTTCTAAGACCAAGGGAGTACCTAGCAGAAAAAAAAATCCATTTTGCTGTCACGGTCACGGGCTCACACGATATACTGTAGTAGTATCTTGAGCCGAACACACTCAACTTACCTCGTCTCGCCAAATCTGCTGTTCCCGATTCAAATCCCCACCCCGGTGGCCGGCGCCCGCCTCCCGCCGCCCGCACCCTTACAACGCCGCCGCCAGCCTTCCCAGCTACCGTCCATGCGCCGTCTCTCAGCGGCGCCATGAGCAGCGCTGCAGCCCACAGCTGCCGCAAACGCCGCCACGCCGATGCCCACGAGGGCGCCTCCTCACCTCGCCGCCGCCGCCGCCTCACCATCGTCCCCAACTTGTTCCAGGCCGTTCGGTCCTTCGCTCTCCGCACGATCGCCAGCGCCCCCCACAAGCGCCGCCACGACGACGCCACCTCCTCGTCTCGCCTCTGCCGTCGCCGTAGCCGCCACCGCCACCTCAGCCCCGTCCCGTTCCCCGCCCTCCGACCGCTATCCACCTCCCCGCGCCGCCGCCGCAAACTTCTCGTCGACGACGCCCGCCACGCCGTCTCCACTCCCTGTCGCCGCCGCAGCCGTAGCAATCTGCTTCCCAGGGTCAGGCACTTCCCAGTCTTTGGTCCATTCGCACTCCATTTCCTCCTCACGACCGGCGGATTAGCCCCTCGCCGTCTCCGGAAACCCGCGGAGGTAGATATGGGCAACCGCATCTCACAGCTACGGGGGAAGAGCACCAGCGACGGTGTATCGGAGGCGCACACAAAGCGGCTCGATGGGTCGCCGGAAGTGGTGGATCTCACAGTGGAGGCAGAGCTTGAAAATATCGATGTCGTGGGGAGGCGAAATGGCGACTGGAGCGTCCCTGCACTGGGGTCATCAAGGTCGCTGGAGAAGAAGGCGATGTTCTGCAAGGCACTTCAGTGGTCCAAGAAGCGCGGTGGAAGATTACATGAGAAGTTCAGACTTGCCGAGCTGCCTGATCCTCTGGACACTACACCCAAGGAGGTTACCATTTTAATCTTAATTCTCATATTGAACAATGTATACATGACCTTTTATTTTTTTTATTTGAATAGTAAAAAATGGGTAATGTTTTGGTGTTTTCGGAACCTTAGTTCTGTGAAATACAGCACCTATCGAAAATGGCTAATTGTGAGCTTTTGAAACAGAACAGGTGTAGCAATTTTCTCTAAGCCTAAATTTTCTGTACGCACACTAAATACAAAAATTATATCATTTTCCCCAAAGGTGCTTTGCTTTGGTACATTTAATTAGTAGTTTAATACATGCCCTCTCTGTTTTTAAGTATATACTAATTACTTAGCTTTTCCTAAACGCCATATTTAAAAACTGAGGGAGTAAATTAGTACACTGGCTTATTGGTTTTCTGTTGTTTGAATTGTTATAACAACTTTTCATATGTATAATATACTTTGAAACTTGATTATTGCAGGATCTATCTGAACTATTTACACCTCTAAGTGACAAAGAAGAAAGAGAAGTTGATACTCTGTTGTATAATAGGAATCACAGGTATACTTAGCATATGCTCATGTTATGGAACTTTTTTTTCTTCATATTGCTGGCACAACCAAATGATATTCTGGTTTCTCTTATTTTTGTAGTGATAAAGTCATAGTGATACATGAGCCTTCTAACATTGAGATTACTAATGAGAAACTTCAATGTTTGAGGCCTCGTGGCTGGTTGAATGATGAGGTAAATATATTGAGTATTCATTTTTCATCTGAGATAATTCTGCAAAAGATCTTCAATAATCACTCAGCAAAAATATGTGATGCTAGGATCCCTAGTGCTATCTCTAACATTGTGTTTTTCGCTGCTTGCAGGTCATTAATTTGTACATTGAACTGTTAAAGGAGAGGGAAGAAAGGGAACACAACAGGTTTTTGAAATGCCATTTCTTCAATACATTCTTCTACAAGAAGGTATTGGATATTCACTTCACATACTGCATGAAATGCTGGTTCTATTATATTATATTTAAGACTTATGGTCTTATACCGCATAGGAAGCAAAAGCATACAAGATCGTACAACTACTTATGAACAAGCATCTCCTATATAATACATGCCCTCTTGTCATGTTAATACATAGTGTGATTCCAGACCCTTGCCTGGAATGCCAGGCAATGCATGTGTTTTGTCTTCTTATGCTAAATTGAACAATTTTCTTGTTCTTCTGGAGTTCTCAGAAGCTAGTATTGATGAATTGGTGTCATCGTTCCTCTTTTAGGCTCTAAATTCACTTACTTTTTTAACACCTAGTTTACAAGCAAGGATAATAAATTCGTAACATTCCTGTAATGTATCTTAGCATTCCTCTGAGCCTAGTTAGAACACCTGCATTTTGGTGTAGGTTAACTCTTCCTTTAAGTTACAAGTTATTTTTTCTCACATGTTCTAGCATATGGCTAGCACCCAGCACTAGCAGGCCTCATGACTTCTGAATTATTGCTCAGCTTACTTGCGGAATAGCTGGTTATGATTACCAGTCTGTTAGAAGATGGACGACGTTCAAGAGGTTGGGTTATGGACTCGTCGAGTGTGAGAAAGTAAATTGCTATTTTGTCCTTTTCCTATTATTGGACTTGTCTCCGTTCCATGCTTATTACCCAATTCCAACTTACCGTCACAATTTATGTTACAGATCTTTGTTCCAGTGCACAGAAATGTACATTGGTGTTTGGTAGTTATAAACATGAAGGATAAAACATTGCAGTACCTTGATTCTCTTGGAGGTTTGGGCCATGATGTACTGAAAGTACTGGTAAGCTTATCTGACCAAACAGAAAGTTACACTATTCTTACTTTCTTAGACTAGAGTGCCTGAAATGCATGGGGTTGCCTTTGCAAATTATTAATGTAATAATTGTATATGTCTTTCTTTTATTTTTTAAGATATAACTGATATTCGTTGTCAAGAAAAACATAAGTACAAAGTACATTGTTCTTCATAAAAGGACCCAACACAAAATTAAAGGGCCTGCAAGATTTCTAGTGTTGGATTGAAGCTCTACAGTTACATTTTCTGTCTGTGGCAGACTAGATACATCGTGGATGAATTGAAGGACAAGAGTAACTTAGAGGTAGACCCTAGTTCATGGGTCGTAGTGTCAGAGTCTCTCCCCTTGCAGCAGAATGGGTAACCTTTCTTCTAGTACTAATCACTACAAAATTCAGCATGTGGACGCTGATTTATTTGATTAAGAAAGGAATTTATATAAAGTATTAAATTCCAGTAAACGGGTTACTGGATTTTTAACATCCAAGTGTTTTTTATTTTCAATTCATGTGGTGCACATTAATGGGCAGGCATGGCTATCTGACACTATTCTCTTGTTATAGGTGGGACTGTGGCATGTTTATGCTTAAATACATTGATTTCCATAGCAGAGGTATCAAACCATCTTTCAGTCAGGTAAAGTTGACTGGTGAAAAACATACCTACATATCTGTAATTTCAGTTGACTAGATATACTTAGATTGAGGGGCTTGAGTTTTGTCATACTTAAAAAAGAACTTTAACTTGCTTATATGAAGCATAACTTCTGATGTAGGAGTACAATCATACACTCTGGTGTTACGTATTAAGAAGTTTATGTTTAGCTTGATGTTTGTCTTAATGTTGTATGCAGGAACACATGATGTATTTTAGGAACCGAACAGCAAAAGAGATCATGACATTAAGAGCTGACTGAACAATGACCGTTTCATGGCCACCATTCTTTGACATTTTCTCAAGTCAGGTATTTCTTTTCAAACAGTAGAGATGTGATTCTAAGGCTGTTGCTGTGAATTCAAGTCCATGTCACCACACCTTTGTAGGTATGTATTTTTTAGGACCTGATTTTGTTAGGGAAAAGTGAAAAGAGAGGTAATGTAAAACAATGCATGGTTACAGAAAATGTAGTAGTTCGGAAGTAGTTAGACAAAATGGTCACACCTATGTAATTGCATTGGAACTAACTAAAGTTAGTACAAGGAACTGACACTTTGTTTTGTTTCGTTTATTTCTTGGAATAAACATAACATATGTTGTTGTGAAAACTAAAGCTAGTGATTGCATGACTCCAGTGTGAATCTTCATTAGCGTTTTATGTATTTGGGAAGTTTTTGGTTGCGCATGGATAAACAATTGTGAATCTTGTTCGATGAGTTTTGCGACCTATATAAACATTCAGTGGTTATGGGCTTAAACCGGTCCAGAAAAAAGATGTAAGATACTCTGTAGTCAAAGGAAGAATCTCAGAACAACTTCAAACTTTTCAGGCTAAAATCGTAAAGCTGTACCGAGAGGGCCACATATGTACACATTTGTAACTCCGCATTTGAACAACCAACCATCACTACAGTTCCTCCCTTTCTCCATCTAGCTAGGAGCACAAGACAGAACATCGAATGTTAATAGAGGGTAGATCACTTTATTTCACAAAAACTTGTGACAAAGCAAGATCTAACCAACAACAATCTTAACAAATCGAATCATCCTTCCACCAGTATAAGCTGACTATTTAGATGCCTAAAAATGCTCTGCACTGTGACTCCCAATGCTCCTTAGCCAGGTGAACACGTTCAACTCGCTCCAATTGCATTCTCTTCTCCCAGTACTCTGGACAACTGTTGAGAGATCGAAAATTCAACACACTAGTAATACATATATAATCCTAGAAAGTTATCAGGGTTTATACTTACCTATGGCTCAACAGCATGTTGAGTTCATCCAGGCGCATAGCGTCAGGAAAGACCCCTTGCTGAAACGGGATTAGAATGGTTGGCTAGATGACGCTCAAGTATCTGCTCGTTGAAATAAGTGATAAATTATTTACCTGTCGGCATAGGGGACATTTTGATTTATGATCTGCAGACTTCAGCCCATCAACAATTGTCACAGATGCAGCAGAACAACAACATAAATAGCAGAATATGTGACCACAGGAAAGGGAGACTGGATCAAACACTGTGTCCTGTAAATAAAAATATGAAAAATGAAGAGTTTGATTATGGATTTTAAATAGAGAGGACGGGGAACCTCGAAAACTTGAATAACATAACAAGGATATACTGTTCTCTTAATCCAAGTTTACAGGGCAAAATAGCACTGTAATTGTCAGAAGTACGTGCAACTCACCAAGCATATAGAACATGTCAAGCTAATATCAACACGCATGGAGTCAAAGAGGTTGCATGAGAGTGTTGGTCTGTCATCATCGAATACGAGGGAGCAGTCGCCAAAGAGCTCCATTGCAGCATTGTTCTTCTTGCTCCTCCTCAAGTTCATGTAGAATGCCATCAGCTCGCAGAGCCATGGGGACTGAAGTATCTCAATGTGTAGGATCTGAGCTTGAGCTTTGAATTCTTGCCCTTGCTTTGAGTAATGTATCTGCAAAAGTGTTTCTTTTCATTAACTCTCTGTGATCACCTATTCATATCTAGCTATTATAATTTGATGAAATGCAAATACAGATATTGCATTTGATGGATTTAATTAGCTCCTATTCAGTTACTGAATTTTTTTTTATAACACGGCTGAAATATACAGTTAATGTATCCTCATAACACACACCCTATAGCACCTTATGCACTTTTAAGAAGAATCAAAGTGCTACACAGTTTTTCTCAGGTAGTAGGAGTATTATTCGATAAATGAAAAGACAGGATGGTCGAGTTGAATGCCGTGCCTTGTCATACTTCTTGAGAATCTTCCTCATGGCCACGGCATTTATAATCGCATAGGTAACCAAGTCTTTGCCCTGCCGTATCAACCTCCCGTGGCTCTTGTCACCCTTGTTGGTGAACCACATGGTGTATTTCTTGAATCCTGACGCCAGGTGCAGTTCGAGCAGCTTCTTGGCTTTCTCGTTGAAGCAGCCGACCACCGCTGACATCTCGGTCAGAAGAGACGGGAAGAAGCTCCCATCACACACTGCATATGAAAATGGAGTTACCAATCCGTCAGTGAACCAACCGTGAGTCCATGACAGGCAATATACACAAAAGATGGTCATCGTGTCAACTCTAGTGAATAGTTCTGTGTTTTTGGGGGGCATTGAAGCTTTACCAAAGTCGTCCTCTAGAATCAGATGAAACAAGTAAATTCATTGTTGTTAGAACAATGCGTGGTTCAACTCATCGCTAAAGCCAAAGCTAAAAAAAGCAATGGGTGCACTGGAAAGAAAAGAGTGTAAGCACTTGGAATTTGTTTAACAGTTACTAAGACCTAGGCGGCCAATGGTTGTAGAGGGACACCGTTTACCAAGATAGTATATGGAGTTATTTAACAGTTACGACCTAGCTAGGCGGCTAATAAACTGGACCGTTGACAAGCTAGGATGGACTTTGTCGATCAAGACAAGACAGAAGACACCAATACCAAACAGAGAGGCGGCCAGCCGGTGGCTGCAGGCGCCAACAGCCAACAGGGGACGTGTTCCGTGCCAAATTTGCCAAGCGGGGCAAATTAACCTGCAAGCAGCGTGCATGATGCAGCCACAATGCGAAAAGTATTAATTGCCAGTTGCCACCTGGACAAGGACCAGTTCTAGTCTTGTACTGTACGTAGGCTTGCTGTGAATTGTGATCCCGCATGCGCAATTGAAGATTTCTTGTCCTTTTGCTGAAGCCAAGCCAAGATTTTTTTTTATTTGTTTAAAGCGCGCGGGGCTTTGCTGCGTAACAAAAGCGATCGATCGAAACTGAACTTGGACGAAAGGAAGAACGGAAATCACGATTCACGAACAGCAAAAGCTAGAGAGAGATAACAGCTGTGGTTTTATTTACCAGTGCACCGGCGGTCGCTGCTGGTGGCATCATCGGCTGCTGCGGCGGCATGTCTTGAGCATCTTCTTGAGGCGCTTGATCCCGACGGCGGGGAGCTCCGCCTCCAGGCCCCTCATGTACGCCTCGTACTTCTTGCCGAACTTCATGGCTGGCGGCTGGGATGGAAGCTAGCGAGCGAGCTACGGCCGCCGCAAGAAGCAGAAATGGGGTCACTCACGCAGGGCGCGCCCAGGATGGGATATGGCGAAAGGAAGGAGGAAGAAAGCCCGATAAGATAAAAAGCGGAGTGATTGGGTGGAGTCATGGAGTGGAGGACTGGAGGTGGAGGCAACAAACACACAGCCGAGAGAGCTTTTATAACTTTTCTCGATCGATTGATCGATATAGGAGGAGGGGTGGGGGTGGCCAGGTGGGCCGTGACCGTGAGAGACGGGGTCAGCCGGACAGTGGGATTTCATTTGGGGGATTCGAAAGGGGACTCCACTCGCGCGGTCGGGTCGGGTGGCATCGCGTGCGCCAGCCGTTGGTTTCGTGTCGGGAAGCTTTGCTTTCCCCTGTGTTCATGGTGCGTGCGCGAGCGGCGGCTTTGCATGCCAAAACGGAGGGAACCCGCACGTTCAGTGATGTGTCCCAACCGGGATTGATTATTTATCGATCTTATCTACAAACATCTTTCCTCTTGGGGGCAGAAGTAGAGAGTTACGTTAATTCCAAGTAAACCCCACGAAGCCATGCGTTGATGGTCGTCCACACACCATTACATGCATTTACAGTCGTCGTCGTCGTCGCCGCCGCCTAAAAAGGCAAAGTTGAGTGCCGCCTTCTTCGATTGTACACGCGATCGTAGACCATGCACGCACGCGCGAACGAATCGAAGGACCAAGACCGGACCGGCAGTATTATTAATTATTGTTGTATACTACTATCTGGCCGGACTTTGCCTTGCGCATTTGGAATAATTCGTTTCGTTCCGAGGAAACAAAAGGTAAGGCCTTGTTTGTTTTTCGCTGAAATTTAGCTTACGATGATTTGTCGTGAGAGGAAAACACTGTTCGTTCGCTAAAAAGTACTACTAAAGTAGTGCTGCAGAACAGGACCGGACAGCAGGATGCTAACTAGACTAGTACGTGTCCATTGCATGCGTTTAATTGGCGTCTCAAGTTGGATTGCATCGTGTGACTAGTCGATATCATCATTATGCCGGCCAAAGAATGGGCAATATTTACATGATATACTCCCTCCTTTCCAAAAGGAGCGTCGTTTTTTACTTCTTTGACCATCTATCTTATTCAAATTTTTTATATAAATATCATCTATTTTGTTATGACTTATTTTATCATTAAAGATACTTTAATAATGGTTTATTTATTTTATAATTTACACAAAATTTTTAAATAAGACTAACGGTCAAACATGATGTCTGAAAGTCAAAAACATCACTCTTTTTGGACGGAGGGAGTACATATACTAATGATCCATTCAGACATTCAGTGGTGATCTGCTTATTTTCACGGTCCCAAAAAATAATACACACCTTCCTTTTAGACAAGTTAGTTAATATTAAGTTTAACTACATATATAAAAGGATTTCTAGTATCAATGAAAGATGCAATAAGGCACCTCGCCACAAACCATAGCTTTCTGGTGGCATGGGCAAAGGCTTTATAAGACAATCGCACCACCACCGACCATGTTGAAGGAATCACGAAAGATAAAAAAAACGCTTGCACAGCTTTGCAAAATAGTACTACTTGACTGTGAGACTAAAGTTTGGATCAGGACTAAACTTTAGTAGATGTCATATCGGGTATTTGGATACTAATTAGAAAGATTAAACATGAGCCTAATTAGGCTTAATAGGTTTCGTCTCGTAAATTAGTCTTAATCTATGTAATTAATTTTGTAATTAGTCTACGTTTAATACTCCATGCATGTGTCTAAACATTCAATGTAACACGGACTAAATTTTAGCAGGAAGAACCAAACACCAGGGAGTGAACACCATCCTACAGAACCACAAGTCTAGTGCACAGGCAGATCGTTTAAAATATCAGTGGCAACTTCCACAATCTGGACATGTGAAAGTAAATGTTGATGCGGGCCAAAAGGATGGTCATGCTGGTTTGGGAATCATTGCGAGAGATGCACGTGGTTCAGTTTTTAGTCTATTCGTTTAAGATTATCAGCCAAATCAGTCAGTCAGCCAGCCAGCAGTGTTTTTCTCTCAAAAAAAAAACTAGTCATCAGTACTTTCAAGCCAAATTTGTTTTCATTGGTGTGTTCCGGGTGTTACTAAATTTATGGCAATGACTGAAGGGTTGAGATTGGCGATTCAATGGATTGATCAACCTATTGTATTGGAGACTGACTGCCTATCAATTCGCAAAGAAGCTAAGTTGCTCGGCGATGAGCTTAGAGGGGTTAAGTTCATATTATATAATAGGGTCGTTCATGAATTAGGCCAACATGCTTGTAAAGATCTGTGTTCCAAAGTGTGGATCAAGAGAGATTTTTTATTTATTTTTAACCTTTTTTAAAATAATTTTTTAGGATTTAACACTGATGCTTTTTTATTTCCAAATCTAACTCATTTGGCCACGTCCAAGTCCCTGGCACGGCCAAAACACACTGTCGCACCACATGCATTAGCGCGGCACGATCTACCACGGTGGACAACGATTTTCAGGTGGAAAAGATTATCGCTCCACTCCCGTTGGTGTGACAGCAATATAGCGTCGCGGCAACTAGATTGGCGCAACAAGAGCAACCTAGAAAAATTATATCTTTTTCATATGATCTTGGATGAAGATAATATTTATATGAAAATTATAGCCCTCAATGAGATCTACAATTTTCTCTTTTTGAGTTATTTAATTAAAGTCGTTAAGATGCTAAAAAATTAAATAAATTTTCAGCAGTATATTAATCGCGTACAGTTTTCATATAAACATCTCGTTATTACAGTTTTCAAAAGCTGGCCGGCTAGTGTGGTCACGTCGCTCGATTTTCACGGCCGTTCGATCGGGCGCGCGGACGGCACAGATCCATCGGGCGAACCACGGTCATTTTGCAAAAAAAAAAATCCTTCTATTTTTCGAAAATCAACCCGCGCTCCAGAGGCCCACCATCGTGCCCGCACCACTGCCCGCGCCGGGGTGCCCGGGACCGCCGCGCCCACGCCCGCCACCCACGCCGGCCCGCCCCCGTGCGTAGGAGAGAGACCCCGAGCGAGAGAGAGACCAGCTCGCCGTTGTCGAGGCATCGGTGAAGAGGACCTCCAGCGTGCGTTGGAGAAGCCCGGGCCGCTGCCGAACTCGGGGTCGCCGGAGTCGCTGTCCGCCGCTCGCCGCGCCGGAGCCGAGCGACATCGCCGCCGCCGTCGTGCCTCCCCTGCTTCTCTTCTCCCTTCCCTCTCTGCTCCCTTGCGCCGCTGCTCCCACCGCCCATCGCTCTCGCCCTCGCCTGCCACCCGCGCCGCCGCAGTCCGCTGCCGCCGGCGCACCTCCTCTGCTCCTCCCCTGGCCGCTCGCCGCCCAGACCGCCGCCGCCGCAGCCCAGCTCTCTCTCCCTCCGCTCTTGCTCCCTGCTCGCTCTCCCTCCTGCCTTCCCTTTCTCTTCTTCTCTCCCTTTCTCTCCCTTTCTCTTCCTTGACCGCACGAGGCAATGGGGAAGGATGTTGGACACGGACTCACCAGCGATAGCACCCAAGGCCATGCGCCCCTGGCCACATCACTCGGTCCAATGGGAGCACGCCACCTCGCCCTTGGAGGCCCACACGGCACTGAGATCCCCCTCCTCCTCCTCCTCTGTGTGGACACGGTCCAGTGGAATACAGAAACAGAGAGAGGAGTCCATCAGATCGGCTCACAGCACAGTGACCGGTCAGACCCACAGCACTGGCCCACGCGTCAGCAGCCTGGGCCAAAACGCTAGGCACACACGGGAACCAGTAAGCTTATTAATTACGTAAAAATTCCCAGAAAATTTCTAAATAAACTAAACTCACCCTATATCATACCTACATAATTGCCACTCATTTTCATTAGATAAAAATTGCAGAAATAATTTTCATGCTCCTTTCTACCAGCGATGAGTCGGTAAACTTTAATAATTTATATCTTCCTCGTCATAATTCCGAATTCCGTAATTCTTACACCATAAATCTCCCAAAAAAACATACAGATTAAAATGTTTTCCCCTATTTTTTTGGAGCCCATTAAAATTCTACATATGATTGCTTTTCGTTTCCTTATTTAAATATTAATTCGTACATGCATCCATTAAAGCCACATATATCCATGTGCATACATACGCTATACTCTGTATATAAATACATGGATAAATGCAACATGTAAAGGAGTAATACATTTGCACCCATGCAAATATATACACGGTAGTAATATATACGCGATAGGAATATATAAACCCGCATATAATATATGCGTCGATAGTTACACCTGCACTCCCCCACGTAGACAATATAGCGCACTTTCGTCGTAGTAGTACTTAACCCCGTATATTCGTGTATATGCATGTACCATGACACATACTCGAATATACCCACAGCCAACCACCTCAAATAATAGGTATCTATAGATACAAGCATACGCCCGCTACCTGGGTATACGCCTTTGTATTGCTAAATATTTATCGCAATAGTAATATATACGCGATAGGAATATATAAACCCGCATATAATATACGTGCCGATAGTTACACCTGCACTCCCCCACGTACATAATATAGCGCCCTTTCGCCGTAATAGTCTATGTTACAATAACTACAATTTCAGTAATCGAACGATTATCGATTGCACAATCAACATCAGCTCAATGGATATATGTTTCCATGGCCTCGATTCCTGGCTTTCTCGCTCCACTCCATCCATCCCCATTTGCACACCATGGCCTTCCTTCCTATATCACAGACTGGTCCTCCGTGGAGGGCGCGGCAAAGCCGCGCCAGTGTTTCTAGTGTATAATATACTTCAACTTCAGTGGTAGACGTTTGTTTCTATGAAATAAATACAAGATGCAACGAGCTTGAATGCAACATACAGTAACTTACAATACATTCGTGCTGGTTGTGTATTATGTATTTTGGTTTCTAAAAGTTTTAAGAACACGTTTACATATCAAATAGAATGTTTTGGTAATTTTCTATATATTTTTAAATATTTTCCCTATTTTCTAGAGCAAAACCTAATTTTTAGAAGTTTCTAGAGATATTTTTCACGAGCTCTAAATATTTTATTTAGATTTCCCTTATCCCAACTATCTCTATATTTTTTTGGAATTTTGAAAAGCTTAAAGACATTTTCCTCTGGTTTGAAAACCTATGAAAATACTCCAAATCAGGACAGAGAGAAGACAGTAGAAGGGGAGCGGCAAGAATGGGCTAGGCCAACTTTTTGGCCCATGCCATAGTGGCCTTTCCGATGGCCGAAAACGATGACTCGTCATGAAATGGAGTCCGGTGTCCATCGGGCTGGTCGTCCTCATCTGGTAGCCCAGCTACGAGCTCCTGATTTCACGAAGCAAAAAAGTCCACATTACCTCCTCAATTTTTTTTTCGACGATTACCTCCTCAACTTTCGCGAAAGTTCGTTTTTCATGAGGGAGGCAATGTGGACTTTTTCCTTTTATAAAATATAGGTAATCTCGTGAAATGGAAAGATGGTCCATCGGGCTGGTCGTCCTTGAAAATCATAGTGGTTCCCTAGAGGGCCATGCATCACGCACTCCCGGCCAAGTGGGCTGCAAGTTTGCAACTCCGCCCGCCAGCCTGCCTCCGATTTCCTCCTTGCTTCGCGTGCTCTCACTTTAGAGCAATACTAATAATACAGCCGGCTGCTAGCTGTAAGGTTTCTTTACAGTCTTCTCTTAGCCTACTCATATAGTAATTAGTTCATCACTATTAATACATTTTTTTTGAATCTCCGCCCGCCAGCCTGCCTCTTATTTCCTCCTTCTTGCTTCTCGTGCTCTCGCTTTAGAGCAAGGCTAATAATATAGCCGGCTGCTAGCTGTAAGGTTTCTTTACAGCATTCTCTCAGCCTACTCATATAGTAGTTAGCTCATCACTATTAATACAGTTTTTTTTTCGAATTAGGGATAACCCCATTTCCATTGCATGAGAATGGAAATATATCAGAGTATTTAAGATTGTTCAGAAAGCATAGAGAATTCAGAAACTAACAAAGACATGGAGCTTTTGACTCCCGCAACACATTACATCCCAGCAACTGATAAAAGAGCTAGCAAAAGACTTCCATTGGCAGACTACAGGCCCGTTAACTTCCCAGGCTCCATCAACGCCCAAATCCTTGCTCTGTATCATCATCTTCAGCAGCATCACGAAGCATGTAGGTCTAATCAGCCGCTTGACGCTTCTCGGACAGTGTAACACCCTCGGTGTTACCGCTTATTGAACTTGCTAAAACATGGCATGAGCATCATATTTATGTGGCATTGCATGTGATTGAGTGTGAATATAAATATCTTGTAATATAAAATGACTCATAAAAATGTTAAAATGAAAAGTAGTCCAATGTTGCATTTTATATCAAGTAAGGTTGAAAACCAAATTTTCACGAACAAAAATGTTATAGGACATATACGTGACACCTTAATAAAGTTTGAAGTACAAACTTTGTAGATGACAATGAAATACTTGCTGTTCAAAAATAATATTGCTAAGAAATATTTCTACTAGCCTAAAATGCAATTTTGAAATTGGGTTCAGCCCAAAACTTGGACGAAATTCCAAGTTCATGGACAGCTAGACATACCTACGTTTAGCAATTTAGTTAGAGTGGTTGGGTTAGAGAATGATGCGGTTTTTAGCTCAGTGTAGCAGCCTCATGAATCAACTTGAGCATGGTGAAGTCGGTTTAGGTTTAGAAGCAATGGTTTAGTGGTAGTTGTGGCTTTAAAAACCGTGCATGGCACGCTCTCGGCATGTTTCCTCGATTGGGTGCGGTCACCGCGTCTCAGGGACGTGACGTCGACGCGTTGGGCACCCTGCGCGCGCGCACGATGCAGCGCTCGGTTGGCCACCGTGGGCTAGTCGGCCTGGCTGCACGGCGCCGTTGCCATGCGGGCCCGATGCCTGGCCGCCCTGACGCGCGGGTATCCCGTCCCACTGCCGCGCTGCTACTCTATCGCTACCGTTGCGTCACCGTCTCGCTCTCGCCTGCTCGCTGCACCGTGCTGCACCGCTTGCCCGCCTGAAAGCCCAAGTTTGGTTTTGGAAATTGAGTGACACCAAAGTTGCTAATGTTATGTGATCAAGTGTGATTAAGCTAGGCATAAGCAACATGTGATGGAGGTGGAAATAGCATGGATAGATGGCCACAAGACCACATGATTTGGTGCATGAAATGATGAGCAAGATCATGAAGGAATGCACATAAAATGATGGACTTGATGATCAAGTGGAGGAGAAGGATCTAAGAGCGCAAGGCAAAAGTATAACCATAGGGTTTTTCTTTTGCCGGTCTAAGATGAGTAGAGAAGTGATTGACCGGGTTTAGGATACATAGCCGACTATCAAGAGGGGCAATTACGGTTAGCTCGGGAATCAAGTGCCACTAGATCAATGTCTTGAGCATATGCATTAGGATCTAGTTGAGAGCTAACATAACCCTTTGAAAATGTTTGTGAAATGCTAACACACATGCACATGGTGGTGTACACTTGGTGGTGTTGGCATATTTGCAAAGGAGAAGGTGTTGGAGTTGATTTTGATCAACTTGGTGAAGGGAGAAAGGTTTTTCGGTATTCTCTGGACACTAGGATGACTCTTGGAGTGGAATACTGCTTTGATCCATTGTGACTTGGATTAAGTGTTCATATGGGTTGTGTAGCCCTCTGAGTAAGCTTTCCAAAATATCCAAGATCATCGAAATCGGAGTTCGGAGCTAAGAGTTATCGCCGTTTTACCGAAGAGTGGTCTGTGACCGGACTCGTGACCGGACGCGTCCGGTCAGCACCTGCGCGTCCGGTCAGTGTTTTTCGCGGGCAAAAGTGACCGGACGCTGCAGCGAGTCCGGTCAGTGATGACCAGACGCGTCCGGTTGCTTCGGGAGCTTACTGGAACCTCTCTGTTCGCTGTTTCACTGTGACCTGCGCGTCCGGTCCCGTTAGTGACCTGCGCGTCCGGTCAGTTCGACCGACGCGTCCGGTCGATCCGAAAATTCGCCAAGTGAAGGGGTAACGGCCATATTCGTTCGTGGGGGCTATAAATAGATGGTGGCCGGGTTTAGGGGGTTCTCTCTTGCACATTTGAGATCTTGAGACATCCTTTGAGCTAGAGAACAACCCCTCCACTCATCTCTTTGCTTGGTTGCACATCTTGAGTGAGATTGAGTGAGATTCAAGTGCATTACTTGAGTCTTCGAGTTGCTGCGGATTTCTTGTTACTCTTCCGTGTTTCCCGACGCAGTAGACGACTTGGAGCAGCGGAGGTGATTGAGCTCGCAATTAGAGATTGTTGGAGCCCTCACCAAGTGTTGTAAGGGGTTCTTGATCCTTCCCCACGGGAGTTCGCGAATTGAATACTCTAGTGGAGCTCGTGGCTTGGAGGATCCCCATCTTGTGTGCGGTTGTGCGGCGCCCGCCGAGGGCTCGACTCTTGATAGTCGATTAGCTCGCGAACCGACAAGTGGGTGCATCGCCACAACGGGGAGTAGCTTGCCGGGAAGCAAGTGAACCTCGGGATAAATTCTTGTGTCGTTCTCTTCCCGAGGATTTCTCTTATGTGATTGATTGATTGGTACTTCTCATCTCTACACGGCGGTATAATAACTCGAAGCTCTTCTCTCGTATTACTTCTTGTATCTAGCTTGTAGTTGTTGTTGTGTTTAGTGGATAGCCTTGTACTAGACTTGTGTAGGTGGCTTGCTTAATTAGTTAGAGTTAGTGCATTTGGCTTCGCCACCTTTTGTACTAACACGTGTGGTTAAGTAATTCTTGTAGAAGTTTTAATTAGGCTATTCACCCCCCCTCTAGACTATTTGGACCTTACAAGTGGTATCAGAGCCGAGGCACCGTTTGATTAAGGCTTAACAACCTCCGGTGAAGAAATGACTCAATTAAGTTTGCATATCAACAACACCAGGAAGGCACCATAATTTGATGACATAAATTATGCATATTGGAAGGTCAAGATGACCGCACATCTCAAGTCAATCAATAGAGAAGTGTGGAAGGTCACCGAAACAAAGTTTGAGGTTGCCAACCCGGAAGCACCAACACCGGTTGAAGAGAAGAAGCTTCAATGCAATGACATTGCTATTAGTGCTCTTCATAAAGCGCTTGATGACAAAACATTTGAGCAAGTGAAGAACATAGAAGTTGCACATGATGCTTGGGCAAAGCTTGAAGAAACATTTGAAGGCACTGAAGGCACCAAGACCGCCAAAGCTTACATTCTCCAAGAAAAGTTCTCTAGCTTCAAGATGCAAGAAGATGAGAGTGTGCCGGAGATGTTTCATAGATTGCAAGTCATTGTAAATGAGCTCAAGGCACTTGGAGAAGAAGTGAAGGACAATCAATTCTCTATGAAGTTCTTGAGAAGCCTACCTAAGAGATTTGACACGTTGATCATCGTGCTTGTGAGGACAGCATTGAAAGATTCAACTCCTCAACAAGTTTTCCAAGAAGTGATGATCGATGATTCATATAGAGAAGATAATGAGAAAGAGGAGTTGATCAAAAAGAAGAAGAAGGAAAGTGAGAAGAAGGATGATGAGAAGAAGAAGAGTGTGGCATTCAAAGCCACCACATCCAAGGGCAAGTCCAAGATTGAATCATCAAGTGATAAAGACTCAAGCTCTTGTGATAGTGATGACATTGATGAGAAGATGACTCTCTTTGTCAAGCAATTTGGCAAATTCATGAAGAAAAAAGGTTATCATGCAAGGAGGAGAAAGAACTCATCCAAGAAGAATGAGCAAACTATGAGATGCTTTAGATGTCATAGCAAGGACCATCTCATCGCCAAATGTCCTTATGATAGTGATGATGAAGATGCTATCAAGAAAGAGCGGAAGAAGCAAAAGAAGAAGCAAGAAAGGAAGGAGAGCTCTCATAAGAAGAAGAATGATTCTCATGTTGCTACATGGGATAGTGATGATTCCTCAAGTGATGATGAGGACTACAAGAAGAAGGGGCATGCTAGCATTGCTATTCAAGAGAAGAGCTCCATATTTGACACTCCATCATGCTTCATGGCTAAGGCCGCTAAGGTATCATCCGACGATGAGAGTGATCATGATAGTGCTAGTGATAGTGATAGTGATGATGATGATCTAACTAAAGATGAACTAATCACTATGCTAGAAGATTGCACTCAACATTTTAAAGAATCTAGAAAGGAGTGCAAGGGCTTGCTTAAGGAAAAGAAAAACCTTATGCAAGAACTTGATGAGCTTAGGGCATCTTATTAGAGTCTAAAGGTAGACCATAAGAAGCTTCAAAAGTCTCACACTAAGCTTAAAGAAGCTCATTCCTCTCTAGTTGAAAAATGTGAAAACATACCAACTAATGTTAAGAAAGCTAAAACTTGCAACATAGACATATCATGTGATATAATTGGTGAATCTTTTCATAAGCCTATTGTTGTTGCTCCCACTAACCCTTCATGTAGCGCATCTACATCATCCTCATCTAGTAGTGACAGTTTCACTTGTGACTCCACACTTATAGTTGAGAATGAAAATCTCAAGAAGGAGGTAAAAGAGCTCAATCACACCTTAGCTAAGGCTTATGGTGGTGAGGACCGCTTGCTTATGTGTTTGGGTAGCCAAAGAGCTTCTCTCTACAAAGAGGGATTGGGCTATAACCCCAAGAAAGGCAAGGCCGCTTTTGCTCCTCACAAGACTCGTTTTGTGATGAACAATGGTAGCTATTGCAAAAGTTACAAGTAAGTTGGTCACATAGAGCAACATTGCATGAACAAGAAATCCAATGCTAATGTATCCTCAATTAAGTTTGATTCTTTCTATATGCTTACCAATGGTACTAATGGTGTTCATGCTAAGTTCATTGGTACACCATGGATGGGCTCAAAGAAGAAAGCCATTTGGGTACCAAAGAGCTCGGTCACTAACCTTGGAGGACCCAAACAAGTTTGGGTACCTAAAAAGAATTGATCTTGTCTTGTAGGTTAATTACAAAGCCGGAGGAAGGCATTGGGTGCTTGATAGTGGGTGCACTCAACATATGACCGGGGATTCTTGTATGTTCAAATCAATTGATACAAGTCAAAATGGTGGTTTTGATGCTATCACTTTCGGCAACAACAAGAAAGGCAAGGTCAAGGGGCTTGGTAAAATTGCTATCTCAAATGACATGAGCATATCTAATGTATTGCTAGTTGAGAGCTTGTATTTCAATCTTTTGTCGGTGGCACAACTTTGTGACCTTGGCTTCAAGTGCATATTTGGTAGTGATGAAGTTGAAGTCATTAGTGTTGATGGATCAAATTTGATATTCAAAGGATTTAGACATGGTAGTTTATACTTGGTTGACTTCAATGATAGTGAGACACAATTGACTTCATGCTTGCTTAGCAAATCTAGTATGGGTTGGTTGTGACATAGAAGGCTTGGTCATGTTGGAATGAAATAATTGAACAAACTTTTGAGGCATGACTTAGTTAGAGGCTTGAAGGATGTCACCTTTGAGAAGGATAAACCTTGTAGTGCTTGTCAAGCTGACAAACAAGTTGGAAATGCACATCCTAGTAAGAGTGAAATGAGCACATCAAAGGCATTTGAGCTATTGCACATGGACTTGTTTGGGCCAACAACATACACTAGCATTGGTGGCAACAAGTATGGTTTTGTGATTGTTGATGACTACACTAGATACACTTGGGTGTTCTTTCTCTATGACAAGAGTGATGTTTATGATTTATTCAAGTCTTTTGTCAAGAGAGTGCAAAATGAGTTTGAGACAACTATCAAGAAGATTAGAAGTGACAATGGTAGTGAGTTCAAGAACACAAGAATTGAGAATTTGTGTGAAGATCTTGGTATTGGACATCAATTCTCTCCAACATACACTCCTCAATCCAATGGTGTAGTTGAAAGAAAGAATAAAACCTTGATTGATATGGCTAGATCAATGCTTAGTGAATACAATGTGAGTCATTTATTTTGGAGTGAAGCCATCAACACGGCTTGCTATTGTAGCAACCGTCTCTATTGCCATGGGAAGCTTGGGAAGACACCATATGAGCTATTGAATGGAAGAAAGCCCAACATTGCATACTTTAGAGTGTTTGGTTGCAAATGCTATATTCTCAAGAAAGGCACTAGATTGAGCAAGTTTGAAAAGAAATATAATGAAGGGTTCTTACTTGGTTATTCTACCACAAGCAAAGCATATAGAGTTTGGAATCTCACAAATGGCGCCTTGAAAGAAGTTCATGATGTTGAGTTTGATGAAACCCAAGGATACCAAAATGAAGCTCAAAACCTTGATGATGTGAGAGGAGATCAGTTGGCAAAAGCAATGAAGAACATGGACATTGGTGATGTTAGGCCAAGGCAAGTTGATGATGATGATGACATTCAAATGATCAACCAAAGCATGCAAATTGATACAAATCAAGCAAGCTCTAGTGGTTCTCATGATGAAGTGCAAGATCAAGGTCAAGCTAGTGAAAGCAATCAACTCCCAATACTCCAACCTACTAGCATTGCAAGAGATCATCCATTGGATCAAATCATTGGTGGAATTCAAAGTGGTGTTCAAACTAGATCAAGATTAGCATCCTTTTGTGAGCACTACTCATTTGTGTCACTTGAAGAACCTAAGAAAATAGAAGATGCCTTGAAGGATTCCGATTGGGTAAATGCCATGCATGAAGAGCTAAACGACTTCACTAGAAATCAAGTTTGAGAACTTGTTGAAAGGCCAAAGAACTACAATGTGATTGGTACTAAGTGGGTCTTTAGAAACAAGCAAGATCAAGATGGTGTAGTTGTGAGAAACAAAGCAAGATTGGTAGCACAAGGTTACACACAAGTTGAAGGTCTTGACTTTGGTGAGACATATGCACCGGTTGCAAGATTAGAGGCAATTAGAATTCTTTTAGCCTATGCTTGTGCCCACAACATTAAGTTATATCAAATGGATGTGAAAAGTGCATTTCTCAATGGGTACATAAATGAGTTGGTCTATGTTGAGCAACCTCCTGGTTTTGAAGATGACAAGAAGTCCGACCTTGTTTACAAGCTCCAGAAGGTATTGTATGGTTTGAAGCAAGCACCTAGAGCATGGTATAAGAGGTTGAGGGACTTTCTCCTCTCTAAAGGGTTCAAGATGGGAAAGGTTGACACCACTCTCTTCACCAAGAAGATAGGCATTGACTTGTTTGTGTTGCAAATCTATGTGGATGATATTATTTTTGGATCAACCAATCAAGACTTTTGTGAAGAGTTTGGAAAAATGATGGCAAATGAGTTTGAGATGTCTAGATTGGAGAGCTTAGTTACTTCCTTGGACTTCAAATCAAGCAAATGAAGAATGACACTTTTGTAAGTCAAGGGAAGTACATCAAGGACATGATCAAGAAGTTTGGATTGCAAGATGCTAAGCCAATGATTACACCAATGGGCACAAATGATCAATTGGGTATTGATGATAGTGGAAACATGGTAGATCAAAAGCTATACCGGTCTATGATTGGAAGTTTGCTCTATGTCACCACTTCTAGGCCGGATGTGATGTTTAGTGTGTGCAAGTGTGCAAGATATCAAGCTTCACCTAGAGAAAGTCACTTGAAAGCAACCAAGAGAATATTGAGATATCTTAAGGGCACTCATGATGTTGGACTATGGTATCCCAAGGGATCTAATTTTGAGTTGATTGGATATTCGGATTCCGACTATGGTGGTTGCAAGATTGATAGAATGAGCACAAGTGACACTTGTCAATTACTAGGAAGGTCTCTTGTTTCATGGTCATCAAAGAAACAAAATAGTGTTGCACTATCTACCTCCGAGGCCGAATACATTAGTGCCGGTAGTTGTTGTGCACAATTGCTTTGGATGAAGGCCACTTTGAATGACTTTAGAATCAAGTTCAAGAATATGCCATTGTTTTGTGACAATGAAAGTGCAATCAAGATGACTCAAAATCCGGTTCAACATTCAAGAACGAAGCACATTGACATAAGGCATCACTTCATAAGAGACCATCAACAAAAGGTGATATTAGCATTGAAAGCATTGGCACCGAAGATCAATTAGCCGACATATTCACAAAGCCACTTGATGAGAAAAGATTTTACAAGTTGAAGAATGAACTGAACATACTTGACTTCTCCAACTTGAAATGAGTGCACCCCCACATTCTTATATGACATGCCTCCCCTTCGACAATGCAAGGTAAAGTTGTTTGGCATATCATTCATACTTTGCTAATGACATGTTTAGAACATATAGACATATTTGCATGACAAATAGGCTCATTCATGAAAATCAAATGAGTTTAGATGTATATATGGTACCACTATTGCTTATATATTTGTTTGATCTAGTGGTAGCATATGACATGTTTGTGGGCTTGCAAACCTAGTGTTGAATCTAGAAAATGAGCTCATGATGTGTAATTCAACATGGTCAAGATAACCCTTATACTTTATGAGGTGTGAAGAAGCTTGTCCTTGGTTCAAACCGAATTACATATTCTAGGCAAGTGATCTAGATTGAACCATAATTTGGACTCCCTCATATTGTTTGACTTAATTCTCACTAAAATTGACATCTTTTTGGTGATTGTTGACAAAGGGGGAGAAGTAAGTCACAAAGATATAGAAAGGGGGAGAAAGCAAAAGATATAAGGGGGAGAGAAATCAAAGATATGACATTAGAAAGGGATCAATTAAAATTGAGCACATGAGTAGGGGGAGCAAGCTCATGAATCATTTGTTGCATTTATATGTGCATTAACATGATGAATTGTTGCATTGCAAAGCTTAAATTCATATTCATGATTATATGGTGTATGCTAGAAATAGAACTTGAATGATGATTTGTTGAGAGTAGCTTTACAAGTGGTATCTAGACACCTTTGCTTATAATGTTGATCTCACGAGGTATTTTAGTGTTTGTGATCTTTACAAGTGATGTATTACAAGTGGTGTCTAGCTACATCGATGCTAAGGATGGTATATAAAGGCAACTCCGATTGGTATCACGCTTCAAAGGTCCATTCTATATACCTTAGCATCAATTTGATAGTAGTAACTCTCCCAAAATTCAAATCCATACATATGTGCACAATTGAACCAAACTCATGAAAGCACATATGTAGGGGGAGGTAATACTATCGAAATTGAAAATTGATTTCATTTCATATCTTTGTGGTGGTTGTCATCAATTACCAAAAAGGGGGAGATTGAAAGCCCAAGTTTGGTTTTGGAAATTGAGTGACACCAAAGTTGCTAATGTTATGTGATCAAGTGTGATTAAGCTAGGCATAAGCAACATGTGATAGAGGTGGAAATGGCATGGAGAGATGGCCACAAGACCACATGATTTGGTGCATGAAATGATGAGCAAGATCATGAAGGAATGCACATAAAATGATGGACTTGATGATCAAGTGGTGGAGAAGGATCTAAGAGCGCAAGGCAAAGGTATAACCATAGGGTTTTCCTTTTGCCGGTCTAAGATGAGTAGAGAAGTGATTGACCGGGTTTAAGATACATAGCCGACTATCAAGAGGGGCAATCACGGTTAGCTCGGGAATCAAGTGTCACTAGATCAATGTCTTGAGCATATGAATTAGGATCTAGTTGAGAGCTAACATAACCCTTTGAAAATATTTGTGAAATGCTAACACACATGCACATGGTGGTGTACACTTGGTGGTGTTGGCACATTTGCAAAGGAGAAGGTGTTGGAGTTGATTTTGATCAACTTGGTGAAGGGAGAAAGGTTTTTCGGTGTTCTCCGGACACTAGGATGGCTCTTGGAGTGGAATACTGTTTTGATCCATTGTGACTTGGATTAAGTGTTCATATGGGTTGTGTATCCCTCTGAGTAAGCTTTCCAAAATGTCCAAGATCATCGAAATCGGAGTTCGGAGCTAAGAGTTATCGCCGTTTTACCGAAGAGTGGTCTATGACCGGACTCGTGACCGGACGCGTCCGGTCAGCACCTGCGTGTCCGGTCAGTGTTTTTCACGGGCGAAAGTGACCGGACGCTGCAGCGAGTCCGGTCGCTTCGGGAGCTTACTGGAACCTGTCTGTTCGCTGTTTCACTGTGACCTGCGCGTCCGGTCCCGTTAGTGACCTGCGCGTCCGGTCAGTTCGACCGGCGCGTCCGGTCGATCCGAAAATTCACCCAGTAAAGGGGTAACGACCATATTCGTTCGTGGGGGCTATAAATAGATGGTGGCCGGGTTTGGGGGGTTCTCTCTTGCACATTTGAGATCTTGAGACATCCTCGAGCTAGAGAACAACCCCTCCACTCATCTTTTTCCTTGGTTGCACATCTTGAGTGAGATTGAGTGAGATTCAAGTGCATTACTTGAGAGTTGCATTCTAGAGGCACTTGTTCTTCGAGTTGTTGCGGATTTCTTGTTACTCTTCCGTGTTTTCTGATGCGGTAGACGGCTTGGAGCAGCGGAGGTGATTGAGCTCGCAATTGGAGATTGTTGGAGCCCTCACCAAGTGTTGTAAGGGGTTCTTGATCCTTCCCCGCGGGAGTTCGCGAATTGGATACTCTAGTGGAGCTCGTGGCTTAGAGGATCCCCATCTTGTGAGCGGTTGTGCGGCGCCCGCCGAGGGCTCGACTCTTGATAGTCGATTAGCTCGCGAACCGACAAGTGGGTGTATCGCCACAACGGGGAGTAGCTTGCCAGGAAGCAAGTGAACCTCGGGATAAATTCTTGTGTCGTTCTCTTCCCGAGGATTTCTCTTGTGTGATTGATTGATTGGTACTTCTCATCTCTACACGACGGTATAATCACTCGAAGCTCTTCTCTCGTATTACTTCTTGTATCTAGCTTATAGTTGTTGTTGTGTTTAGCGGATAGCCTTGTACTTGACTTGTGTATGTGGCTTGCTTAATTAGTTAGAGCTAGTGCATTTTGTTTCGCCACCTTTTGTACTAACACGTGTGGTTAAGTAATTCTTGTAGAAGTTTTAATTAGGCTATTCACCCCCCCTCTAGCCTATTTGGACCTTACACCGCCTTGATGCCACGCGCAAGAGGCCAGACCGTCGTCGCCACGCCATTGATGGCACTGCGGCGCGCGGGCCACGCTGGTCGCGAGCGTGCGCGCCTGTCAGCTAGCCCCTGGGCGCGGGTCGCCCTGGCCACGTCAACCGCATCCCGCCAAGGCACGCCTTACCATGCAGCTGGCCGCACCCCACCGCTCTCTCGCTTTCTCTTCTCTCTGTTCCTCTCTGGCGCCACCGTCGAGTCGAGCCGATGCTGCAGCCGCGAGGGTTCACCTCCCCTCAATTTCGTGTACCCACGTCTTCGCCCCCACGACCACCCATCAACCGCCCCCACCCCGCCTTGATTACTGTTGGGCCGAGCTCCAATTTTGGAGTTTTGCTTCAGCCACTGCGCCGTTAAGACCTTCCGCTATCGCCGTAGTCGGCCCTCAGCTCACCACTCCTAACCTAATTGGCTGCATCACTTGAACCACCGTGCACCCCTTCTCACCATGCGTACTAAGTCGCACCATTACCGTAGTCCCCCACGACGCTGACACAGTCGCGCCACCACGGCCCATCATCAAGCTCGCCGCGCATGCGGCCAGGCTTGCTCGGGGTGTCTCTAGCCCAGCCATCATCACCAGTAGGTGCGTGGTGAGTTACTGATGCTCACCCACTGCCTCTGTTCCCTCTTCCATGTCATGGCTCACCGGAACACGGTTGCCGCCACCGCAGGTCATCCGTCGCCGTGGAGGGATCACCTGGTCGCGTTGCCGTTCGTCCTACCACCGCCCAGAGTTGCGTGCCAACCTGTAGGTGAGCGTCGGCCCCTTAGCTAGGTCTGCGCGGGCCCCAGTTGGCCAGCGTAGCGAGCCGTACCGCCCGCTGCCGCGCCGGCGAGCGTGGGGAGCTCTGAGGACCCGCCCGTTGCGAAGGAGAGAAAGTGCGAGGGTTTTACTGCATGATTACTGCCTTTAGGAATAGTACGCGTACTGGTCATACTAATACCGTTTAGTGTGGGGGTGTTTCTGCTAAAATGCCAGCGCGCGCGGGCTCCCCCGCCTTGGGCCGCTTCCGTGCTTGGGCCGTGCCCGCGTTGGGCCGCGCTGGGCCAATTGGCTTTTCTTTTTCGAAAGAAATTAGAAATAGTTTTTTTATTTTCCTTATGCACCAGTTTTGTATAATTAAGATCAATTCATATAAGTGTCCAAAAATCGTGAAACCAATTTTGTTAGGTTTCTAAATTCATGATCTATCCGTTAGTGTAATTAGTTTATATATATATCTGTGTTGATGCCGAGACTTATTAAATCATTTGAAAGTACTTAATAATATTAAGTTAAAACTTGTAGGAATTTTTGTGGCAAATCTGTAATAGCTTTAACCTTGAAATTTTTTAGTAGCTTCATGGAAATATTATGTGCTTGCTGTAATTTTTATAGCCCTAAACTAGACTGTTTAATAGGGTAGCTAAATATCCACTAAAACTTAACATGAATAAGCACATAATATTGATATATAAATCTAAGCACTTGTAAGGTGAGCTTGATGCATTGCTTGATGTAAATGGTAGGTAGTTACTGTCTTAGTCATTAGCGCTGGCTTAGTATCTTAACATGTGTGTCCTCTTGTTAAGAGTTGCTTTTGCCTAATTTCTAAATTGTTGCATCGTCATCGCATGCATGTAGAGAACGAGTTGGTGGAGTACGTGACCCCCGACGATCAGGAATATGAGGAGATCGTAGAAGAGTACGAGGAGGAGGTACTTGTACAGGAGGAGTTCCCGGAGCCACCCATGACTGACACCGCTGACGCTGCACCTACCCAAGGCAAGCCTCGGTGCATAACCCTTATTTTGATAATCACAATATATATCTATGTTATGCATTTACGTTGCAGGAAATTGTATGGAAACCACGTGCATATATATATATCTACCCATGAGTCTTACTAGTGTAGGTGCGAGTAATGCTTTGCTTAGATTTATCGGTAGCGTGATTAACCTGCTGTTACTCACAACAGGTGATTATTATTATTATTACTCTCAAAATAAAACGATGGAAAGGAAAATGGTGACCGGACATGGATATGGTGTGGGAATTGGTGGGTGTAACAGGTTATGTTCCACGGCCACAGGGCATAGCTTGGTTGCACTGTTTTCCCTGTCCGTGTTGATTGAGGACCGTTCGTTGCTGTGGATGGTAGTCCGGTCACAGACTTATTATCCCGGGCACATACTTGCTTATGGAAGTGGGAAGGCTCGTTACTCTCTTGTCATGGGTTCTGGCTCTTTCCGAACTGACTGATTGGAGGCGGGGATAGGTGGAGGTTTAAGCACCACATTGAGGCCGGGCCTCAAGTGTGGAGGCTTGGAGTTCAAGTTTGGACGGGGACCTGGACCCATCGATAGGAGTGGAATGTGTTGGTCTTGTTTGTGCCTGGAGTACAAGCGAGGCGTGTGTTTTTCGGGGTACCTAGCTAGGCTACATTGATTCACGAATCGCCGTTTCTACGTGACGATACGACTTGGCTATGGTCCAGCACCGTAGTAAGAACTGAAATATAAAAGGTGGTGAAATGAGTCTGATTTCTCAACTCTTGCTGGAAAGTAGCACAGGTGCTTATTTAGAACGGATAGTAAACAAAGTAAAGTGACTACTAATAAAACTTGATTTTAAGGACGAACTATTAGTAACGCTTTTCGCAAAACAAAATAAACCAGCAAGCCATATTGCCTATCATGTCCTTGAGAGTCGGGAAATATATTCTCTAGTCGGGTAAGTTGTGAAGTACATTGTGTACTCAGGGTTTATTTACCCTTATTGCAGGTACACCTTGAGAAGCTAGCTCTTGTGTGGAGGATTCTTCTGGTGGGCACAAATGGATCCTTGTATCGCTCCATTAGATGTTTATTTCTTTTCGTTGTTTAATTATCGTACTCTGAATACTGGTATTGTAATATATATTTTCTGAAACTCGATGTTGTATGAAATGGACTAAGTATTATAAGTTCGTACTCATTATTGAATCCTGGATGGAAATATGGATTGTTTTGAGTTCTCCCGTGGGTGTGCTCGACGGAATGGCTTGATTTAGTTCACTTTCGAGGTACTTAATGTCTAGAGGAAGACAAGTGCCTCCGAAAGCGTGCTATTTCGGGCGGTTCTGCCACAGATAGCAGCTTTATGGCAATCCTAAACATGGTATCCACACCCTTGACTAGCACATCCTTGTCCACCTCTTTTTGAAGACCTGCCTAGAATTTCATGAGCGCACAAGCGGGACTTACAATCGCTAACGGGTTATGAAGTTTAGCACCATCAAAACATATCCTGTTTCTCATTTTTCAGATTGCCCAGCATATAGCAGCGATCGTGACAGCATGGAATTGCTTGCCATTAGGAATCCATCTTTCACACCATTTCCAGCTTTGCTCAAAGGAGGTGGGTATATAAGTAGCACCAATGCAAGTGGCAACAGTTGCCCAGATAGTTTTGGCAACAGAACAAGTGAACAGAAGGTGTTGCACAGATTTAGGGCAAAGATAGAAATGACAAACAAGATCACCTTTCCACTATCTCTTAACCATGTTATCCTTGGTTAGTATGGCATTATTAGCCACTAGCCACAGGAAAATCTTGATTTTATCAGGAACTTTTGCTTTCTAAATGAACTTATAAGAGAAACCCACCTCACAGCATGTGAGAGCATTATAGGTAGACTTCACTGAAAATTTACCTTTACTGTTAAGTTTCCAGGAAACACAGTCCTGTTCGGACCCAAGCTGTACTTTCATAACATCAGACAAGATTTTGTCCCAATCATTGCTAAGTTCAGGAGTTAGCCATCTACAGAAAGTAATGGGAGTCCCACCACTAACTAACTGGAATACAGTAACCTCCTTCTGGTTGCAAAGCTTAAATAGATCAGGAAAGAGAAGGCATAGAGGTTCATCATACAGCCAGGTGTCTTTCCAGACAAGCGTTGTCTTACCATTTTTTACATTAATCTTCCTACCTTGCAGGTAGATGTCTTTAATCTTAAGCAGGTCAGTCCATATTGGAGAATCTGATTGTTTATGTTCAACAGAAAAGATGGAGCTTTTTCTAAGATATTTGTAGGATACAATGTCCTGTCAAAGGCCAGATTCTTTTTTAAGCTTCCACCACCATTTGCATAACAAACTCAGATTCATCTTCCTTATATCCTTGATTCCTAAACCTCCCTTATATCCTTGATCCCTAAACCTCCCTTTTTCCTACTCTTGCATATTTTAGCCCATCTTACCAGGTGATACTTTCTTTTAGCATGGCCTCCTTGCCAAAAGAATGTTCTCTTTACCTTATCCATATTGTTAATCACAGATTTGGGAAGAAGGTATATAGACATGTGATATAAAGGAGCGTTATTCAAACTAGAAGTGATAAGAGTGGATCTACCATCGATTGACATAGAAGACCCCTTCCAAATATCAAGCCTCTTCGCAGGTTTCTCCAAAAGGGGAAGCCAGTCTATCACATGCAACCTGCTTGGGCTGATAGGCACTCCAAGATATTTAATAGGATAATAACCAATTTGACAGTTAAAAATCTCAGCATAAGCTAAAGCCATGTCATCAAAATCATTAATTGTTACGATTTCGCCCTTATTGAAGTTGATTTTTAAACTAGCCATCATCTCATAGAGGTATAAGAGGAGTTTCAGGTTTCTAGCCTTGACTAAATCATGTTTCAAACATGTATCGTCGGCATATTGAAGTACCGCGACCCCTTGAGGAATAATGTGTTCAATTAATCCAGTAATCAAACTGTTACCCTGTGCTTGGAGTATCATTCTGGTGAGACAGTCAACAAGGAAGTTGAAAAGGATAGGAGAAAGCGGGTCACCCTGCCGAACCCCCTTGTGACTCTTGATGTAAGGCCCAACCTGATTGTTAAGCTTGACGCTCATTGTTCCACCTGCTACTACTTGCCAGATCCATCCACACCACATGTCACAGAAACCTCTGGCTTTTAGACAGGTAAATAACAGAGTCCAATTGACCTTGTCATATGCTTTTTCGAAATCAAGTTTCAAAATAACTCCACACTCCTTTTTTAGTTTAGTTTCATGAAGAATTTCATGTAAAGTAAAGACCCCAGACATGATGTTCCTACCTCTCATGAAGGCGGATTGAGCAGGATGAATCAATTTATCAGCATATGGTTCAATTCACAGAGTTAGAGTTTTAGTAATCAACTTGTAAAGGCAGTTGAGTAAGCAGATGGGCCTATATTGCTGAATTCTAGCAGCATTAGACACTTTAGGGAGCAAAGTAATGATACCATAATTAATTCTGCTGATGTCAACCTTGCCCCGGTGAAAATCCAAAAATAATTGGATAATGTCTGGTTTAATGATGCTCCAACAAGCTTGATAGAATTCAATAGGGATACTGTCTGGCCCGGCGGCTTTATTTTTTCCCATTTGGGAAAGAGCATTCCAAATCTCTGTTTCAGAGAAAGGTCTACAGAGCTGCTCATTGTCTGCTTCAGACAAAGTAACAGACCCATCCCAGATATTATTATTGATTTGAATGTTAAATTCAGGAGCAGACCCAAAAAGTTCAGAATAATATTCTGTGGCATGGGCAGGAAGTTCTTCCTCATTTTCAATGATGCTACCATTGTGTTCCAAACTCAGAATAGTGTTTTGCCTCTTTCTCCCACTAGCCACTCTATGGAAATACTTTATGTTTAGATCACCATTCAACAACCATGTTTCATGGGATTTGTTGAACCAGTATAATTCCTCTTGCTCTAATAGTCTTAAGTTTTCACTGATGACCCATGTTTTTTTTGCCATTGTGCAGAGGAGAGAATGTTATTTTTGTAACAATTCGGGTGTTATGGTTGCTAATTAACCTGCCATGTCATCATACTACATCGCAAAGCATCCATGATTAGGTCAACCCTGTTATGCATTAACTAAAATGAGTTTACCTTTCTAGATTGGATGTGCTTCTCAGTGGTGTGATTCGAACCGAAAACCCTAATTTTGAATGACACCGCAAATACTTAGTCCATGCCCTGCGTAATTTGAGGTGTGTGACTGTGTTACACACTACTGTCAAGTGTAGGGTATGAACTCAAGTACAACACATAAAATGAAGCTCCAAGTTTGAGCTTGAATTGGAATCCAAAACTTGTCGCAAGTTTTCCGATTCGAATTTGAATTCAAATTTGGAGAAATGTTAAAAGATTTTCAAAAGCTAAATTGGTCAACCAAGAGTAGCATTTGGTCAACCATGTCATGCTTGTCTAAATGATGCCCTTGGATGATGGTTTGATCATTAAGTAATCACCAATTAAGGTAGCAACAAATTTCAATTGAAATTCCTCTAAAAACCCTAAAATCCAAAACCCTGTTTTACCCCTTTTGAAATAATTCAAAATCTAAGCAAAATTTGGGAAAAAGTTTAAAACCAAGTTTGTAGAACTTTTCAAGGGCTACAACTTTGGTGTTTTGAGTTTTTAAAGTTTTAGTGAAAAATGTGGAGCAATTTTGAAAATAAGCAAATTTCATATTTGACCCCTTTTCATCCCCAAACTCAAATTTCAAAATGGAGGCAGAATTTGAAAATGTTTTGTTTAGCAAAGTTGTAGGTCTTGGCTAGATGTACAACTTTGGTGTTTGGAGTTTTTGAAGTTTCAATTCAAAATCCAAAGTAATTTCTAAATTACCAAATTTCCAAAAAGTGTCCCCTTTTGAATTTAAACTCAAATTTCAAAATCCAGTTCGAATTTGAAAAAGTGTTCAATACAAAACTTGTAGAGCTTGAAATTCTGAAGATTTCGTATCTTGGGAATTTTTCGAGTTGTTACATGAATTTGAGAGTAATTTGAGAAAACAGTTTGAATTTACAAAGTTGGAGGGGGGGAGCTACAGTAACCGACCAATGACCGCCGGGCACCGCGCGGCATGGGCACCGGCGAGCCGCCGGGCGGCTTCTACGACCTTCTCGCGCGCGCCAGAAATGCCAGCGCGACGACGCGCGCCTTCCAGTGACCGTCACCGTGGCCGTGCTTATATATATGACCGAGGTCACCGTGGCGTTTTCTTTTTTCTCTGTTTTGCCACCGCCGCCGCCGCTAGCTCCGCCGCTCGCCGCTGCCACCGTTGAGCCGCCACCAGCCACACAAATCGCACCAGCAAGTTCGCCTCGCCCTCGCGCACCTCATGGTCCAACTGGTTTAGCCGTTTTCTCGCCCGAACCACCGCACCACCACTTCCTGTGCCCAACTCCGGTCGGAGCACCGCCACCACCGCCCTCACGTGGCCAGGCCACTCCAGCTCGTCGCCGTCGTCACCAAGAGCACCACCATGACCGCTGTGAGCCCCTGAACGTTTTCCTCGCGTTAATTTAGCCGCTACTCCTTTGGGGACGCGTTTTCGCGGCTCACCGTCGACCGTGGTCCGCCGTCGTCGTCGGTGAGGGGTCGCCGGAGCTCGAGTTTAGCTGTAGAAGGGCATAGTGGATTCGCAGGTTAGTGTAGATCGTTTTGGTCGAGTCAATTGGTCGACTGACGCCGTGGTCGCCGGCCGGCCGCCGTGCGGGCATGGCAGAGCGCGCGGGAGAGAGCGAGAGACGGAGGAAGGCGATGACAGGTGGGGACCGCGTGTCAGCGAGAGAGAGAGGGAGAGCGCGCGCGCGCGAGCAGGCCGCGCGGATGGGCCGCGATGCTAGGCTGCGCGAGTGGGCAAGCGCGGGCGCAAACGCGCGAGCGGGCCGTTCGGCTGGGCCGAACCGGAGAAAGGAGAAGGCGGCCCGAGTTGAGTTTTTGTTTTTCTTTTTCAAAAATGTGAATAGTTTTGTTATTTGTTTTTTTCATTAAAAATTCTGTAGAGCTCCAAAAATAATAAAAATTTGTGTGTAAGATTTTCAAGGTGTAAACTACTTAGGAAAAATATTAAATGCTAAATTTGATTATTTTTTGTAAGTTATTTAATTAGTTCAATTAAATATTAAATGCAACCTCCATGAATTTTAGTAATTAAAATAGTAATCCAAAATTCATGAAATTTATTTTGACACTATTTTAGGCCTTGGTTAACCCATAGAAAAAGTTTAAGCTCATTTAGATGAAGTTTGATTTATTATTAATTATGCCTTAATTAATTAAATGTTTAAATAATTGTTAAATTGTTAACTTTAAGTGTTGAGTGCCTTTTTGATTGAGTGATGTCCTTGGGTCACTAATTCTTGGTGATCCTTGGCACCTTAATTACTTGTTTGAGCTCGTTAGTAACAAGTTCAGTAAGAAACGTTAGTATCGCTTAAGTTATCGCTATTAGTTAGTAGGTTTTACTATTTTACGACTGTACCGCGAAGGAAAGTTGTACTCAAGTCGTAAACCGTGGCATTTTATCATCAAGCATCATGTTTATCATTGCATCATGTTAAGACATGTTATATACTCGTGTAGTTTCTGCTCTCGAAGAAGTTGAAGTTGGTGAGCAAGTCTCCGGAGAAGAGTTGTCGTCGGTGGGTTCCGGACCAGAAGTCGAAGTCTTTGAGTCTGAGTCAGTCGTCGCGTCAGAGCAAGGCAAGCCCAGTGCATTTAAACCCTACCTTTAGTTTTACACATCTTTATTTTATACTATGGTTTACTGCATTAAGTAATTAGGAGTTGAGTGATATCCCAATTGTTGCATTATCATCCTTGATTATTGCGATATCACCCTTGATACCTGTTTTACTGAAAATGCGTAGTATGCTTTGCCATGCTTACTAAATTAAGCTTTTTAAATGAGTGTTTACATGGCCATAACAGCATACTTAATGAATATTGAAATATGAGAATGAATTAGAAGATCGGGCGGGTGGTTTGGCCACTACTAACTTGCATTGGGAAATGAGTCTCAATGTAGTGTTTCCACCTTGTCAGTTAAGGACCGTACGTTGCCGTCCTGTTTGTGTTTCGAGACTTTGCAACTAGCCTCATGCCTTGGGTAAGCCCAAAATGTTGGTGATTCCATTTCGAGAACGTCTAACCTCGCACTGGGAGTGGAGAGATGGCGGGAGTAGCGTGTACCCTCGGGGCTAGAATCGGGCCGGGTTCAAGGAGTACTGTACGCTCGGGTGGCGATGGACACGTTCTGGTTTTGGGAGATCCAAATGAGGGTTGGCATATGCAAGATTTGGTTCTACATATGTCGTGAGGTTAGAGATCCCCAGCTGGGTATTATCGGTTCGAATCGTCGTTGCTCCTCGGTTATGGAGACTCGATCACCTGTCCTGCATCGTAGTTAAGAACTGGAATTGAAAGAAAGAATGAGAAATGTCTTGATGAGAATTACGTTGATTTAGATTAGGATCACTTAGAATTGGTTAATGAACCATCAATGGTAAAAGTAAAATATTGAAGGTAAGGACTTACTTTAGTAAGCTTTTCTGCAAAAGAAATTTTGATTCTTGAATACCCGTACCTTGATTCCCTAAAGCTAGCATGCCATTGGAGTCTTTTCTTAGTCGGGTAAGTCTTGTTGAGTACTCTCGTACTCAGGGTTTGTTAAACCCCTTGTTGCAGGTGCGGTTCATGAACAAGTCTGCTTTGAGTCTTGTTGCATGACCGTTGTGGCTGAAGAAAGTGACGACGAGTAGAATGTGTGGCCTCTGGGCAAGACATTTCGCTTGTGTGTTTGTAATAAAGTTACTACCGATACTTCTCTACTACTGGTTTGTAATAATGCCACATAAGGTTTGAAGTTTGGAAACTATGGTTTGTAAACTTAAGTTATTGTAAGACTTCCGCTACTTTACTCTGATGGTATTTTGAATAAACTGTTGTAATATTGCAATACTCATGTGATTGGATCCTGTTCGGAGGAAAGCAGGCCTTTAAGTTATGAGGAACATAAGTACGGCTGTCAGAGGTTATTATGACGATGACAGGTACATGTGGGCCATCATAATTAGGAGGTTCTATGACAATTTTCTTCTAACTCCTCAAGAATAATCAATTCTTCCTGCAGCTCTTTTCTAAGTTTCCTGAGCTCATCCTAAAGGTTGAGTCCCCACCCCTTAAAATATTGTTTGAAAAGCTTAAGCTTCTGTTGGATTTTAGCAATGGTGGTTTTGGCTCTGCATGGTTTGTTCCATATTTTTTTCACTTCATTAAGGAAATCAGGGTTTTTGAGCCAGCTAAGTTCAAATCTGAACTGAATTGTCTTGCTAGGAGTTTTAGTATCAGTAAGCAAAAGGAGAGGATTGTGATCAGAAATCTCTCTAGGCAATTTTTTGATCAAAGCAAGACGGAATAGGCCCTCCCAATCCTTTGTGGTGAGGATCCTATCAAGCTTCTCAAGGATTGGGAATTCTTGGTTATTGGACCAGGTGAATAGCCCCCCCTGTCATAGTAAGCTCCGTGAGTTCATACATGTGGATGAGAGAGTTGAACAACCCAGTGTGTCTATGAACTCCCGTATTACTGTTTCTTTCTTTAGCATATCTGATCAGGTTAAAATCCCCACCAATCAACAAAGGTTCCGAATTAGAAGAGCAGAAGGGGGATAACTCAGATAGGAATTTGATTTTATTTTCCTCCTGAGCAGCCCCATATACTACTAGTAAGTTCCATTTGACCCGATTTTGTTTATCCCACAAGTTTAACTGTAACATAAAATCCCCTTGTCTAAAGGAACCTACATCATAGAATTCCTTTCTGATTCCCACAAGGATGCTGCCAGATTTCCCGTTGGAAGAATTCCAAATCCAAAGATAATCTTGGCTGGCATCAAATTTTCTAAGGAGGTTGTCTTCACAATCTTGTACCATAGTTTCCTGAAGACCAATGAAGTGTAGATTATATTGAAGAATAAGAGATTTTAGATATGTAGCGACCCCATTTTTCCTAAGGCTCTCTACAATTCCATATTAATCTTTGAAGTGTCATTTTTTCCTAGCTTTGGGTTTTTTTGGATACAGGTAGGATAGAGTTACCTCCACCCTTTCCTGTTTGCAAGTCAGAATTTTCCTATACTTACGTTTTCTTTGAAATGGTAGGAGAAAATTTAACTTTCTTTTTCTACTCCCTAGCTTTCTTTTTCGATAGCACAAGGATGAAATCTTCTGTATCAGAGTTTTCATCCTGAAGCCATTCAATAGGCAATGGGGATTCACAATTCCCAACTGTTTCAGTTTGGGAATTCACATTGACTTCTTTTTGTTTCGCAAATAAATCATGTAAATCATGTCTAGCGCACTCTAAATCTTTGAGTAAGTCAAAGGTACCAAAATCATTAACATCAATATTCACACCCATACCAGTAGTTAATTCAACAATTTCATCAATAGGAAGAACAGAAAACATATTATCAGTGGAACATGTACCTTCCATATTTCTTTTCTTAGCCATCCTCTCAGTTTTCTCGTGGGTGGTGAGGGTGATTTCCTTCACCACCCTTTCGCTCCTCCTCCTTTCCTAGGGTGGCTGCTGCAGGCCAACCCCATCGGCTGGAGTAGCTTCACCATCAAGCTCTTTCAGCACAGGTAAAACCTCATCCTCTATAGGAGCTTCAGCTTCATGTGTTTGGCTTTCTTGAGTATGAATGATATGGTCATCAGTGATGAAGATCTCAGGGGACTCAAATAACTTCCTGGGAGAAGTGTTTTTGGACAGATTCACATCATCAGGATTGGTGTTAGAGACCTCCTTCATCAGAACATCATCAATCTTCTCCGGAATAGCATGGGTGGTGTTATCCACTCATCACTATTAATACATGGTCCACTTGTCTCTCTCATAAACTTCCTTGGTTCTTGTGCCTAAGCTGGCTGTAAGCTTACAGCCCGCTTCCATTCTCTCTCCTCTCCTCTCTCGTCCACCTCAGTATTTAGCCAGCTTACAACCTGCTATTATACTTACTCTTATCCTCCCTCTTGCCTTTCGCAGTCTCGCCTCTATAAAGCTTACGGACGCAGCCTGCTCTGCAGCTCACCTCGAGATCATCACAGGCAGCCGTAGCTACTTGCTCTGGCCGATCCAAAGCGCCTACTCCAGTCCAAGTAGCTAGCATGCAGTCTCATTCATTCCACGGGCACAGTCGCACAGACATGCAGTTCTGTTCTAGTTTGCGTCCGATCTGTTCCATTCCATTTCCACTGTGTTTTGTGTATGTGGACGCCGACCTTCGCAAGGTAGCTGAGGCCGTTGTCGACAGGGCGTGCCGCGTCTGCCTCGCTAACTCGGTGCACCACGCCCTGATCGAGGCGGTCGATGGAAGACGAGTCTAGGTACGTGCTGTGTAGCGCGATGGAGAATGGGAGAAGCATCGCGCGGACCTGCTGGCCTGGTGGTGGGCCGCCATGGCTACGGCGCCGTCCATAGGGGGCTTGCTGGGAGCGTCAGCGACTACTGTGCGCACCACGCGCAATGCTCAATCATGATTCTGAAGCAGGGTTAAAGTTGTGTTGTCAAGACTGAAAGGCCTACGCGTCGCTCCTCTCTCTGGGGACACGGGTGGCAACGTGCCGCCGCCGCAGAAGACCACCGCACCGCTGGCTTCCCTGCCCTCGCCGCCGCTCGAGCACACGGCCAAGCCCGCAGGTGCAAGGACGGTGGCGGCGAGGCTCCTGCTTCTCTCCTCCCTCGCTTCTCCTTCTCCTGCGCTTGTGCTTCCATGGACGATGGTCGTCTTCCTCGATTTCGGTGGCCGGGGCACGGTTCCAGCGACCGGGGGCACAGATCCAGTGGCCGGGGATGCGGATCCGGTGGCTAGGAGTGGGTACTCGTCACCCTACGGCGGTGTTGGCCCGGCGCGGCTACAGCAGCGGCGCCACCTATGCGGCTGTGCTGGTGCGCCTGGTCTGCCGGGCCTATCTGCCTGCGCCCGCGCGCCTGTTGGCTGCCGGGGCGGCGGCCGGTCGGTGCAGCCCGTTTGCTCCCGTCCGCTGTCGGCGGGGCCGGGCGCGCCAAGACGTGCTTCGGTTGCTCGGTAGGCGTCGGTGAGGCAGCGGGCAAAGACGTCGCCTCCGGCGCATTGGCAACTGTTGCTGAGGCAGAGGCAAGGTTTTCATTATCGGAAATTAAAATTTATCGGACATCATGGATAAAGAGGATAAGCAAGATATATCGGAAATATCGGACCAAATTCAAAAAATTTAAATTTTTTTCAAAAAATTTGTAGAATTTGACTTGAAACTATTCCTAAGATATTAAACATCACTTGTTCACAAATTAAAACAAGAATAAATTATTATAAGTGTCGGACCGTCGCGTGGCTGATTTTAGATTGTCTGTGTAGAAACAGGAAAGAAGGGAAAAATTTGGCTGATATCAAATTTTATCGGACCCCGGGGATAGAAAGGAAATTTCGGAAATATCGACGACTTTCGGCCGATAAAAAAACCTTGGGGCAGAGGAGCTATGATGACATTCTCTTCGGGCTGATCTGGGGTGGCCCTGCAGCGGCACGGGGCGCGCAGTTTGGCCACGGGCACGTCGGCGGTGAGGCAGCATGCCTATGTTCGTGTGCAGGGGCTCAGCAGCGATGCGGTGTGCGCAGTTCGGCTGCGGGCTTGCTAAAACTGCAAAGGGTCCGGGTCGAACCTTTCGTGAATACGCTCCGCCCCTCGAGTCTGGTAACGGATCAGAGCGGGTCGACTCTAAATAGAATAGGTGCAGCAAGGGGCATGACCCATTGACCCCTGGTTCGACCCGCTCCTCTCGCTGCTTGCCTACCAGCTGCATCTGCATCCTCCGTCCAACACATCCAATCAACCCCCTGACGGGCTAATCGGCAAGGCGTGGCGATGGCTGCCTAGTGACCCGAACCACGCGGCAACGTCCTGCAATGGCGGTGGGAAGGGAACGGCAGGCGACGACATGGAACGTCCGGTGGAGGAGCACATGTGGTTGCGGGAGGCGCTGGCGTAGCTGGACCTATGGTCGAACAGGTGGGAGGCAATAATGGAGGTGCTCACGCTGATGCAGGCATAGGTGTGGACAGATTGAGGTTCTCGCCCAAGTCTATGGAGAAGCACGTGGTCGGCCGAAGTCGAGGTCGCTCCCGAAGGAGTCGTGCCTCGCCGTTCGAGAGGATGTCTCTATTCTTTTCGGGCATGACGACGACGTTCTTGGTGGCCGAGGACGGGAGCGAGCACTCGTGGAACGATGGTCGCTTGGTGAGCTCCGGCAGGGTTCGTCCATCAATGGAGCGCCTGGCGTCAGGCGTCACCGCCGGCAGGTGCCCCCGGGAGCCACGTCGCATGTACAACCCCGATCACCAGAGGGAGTCGGTGTCTGAAGCGATGTCCGCACCGCTGTGCACGGGCGAAACGCTGCACTTGGTGAATGGCGAGCCTAACATTGACGGACTTGCCCGATGGATGACGGACGCATGGATTTGCTAGCAGCCTGGCGTGGTCAGGCAGAGGCACACAGGCAACAGCCTGACGCCATGGCCAGCAGAGAGGATCGACCCTGGCTTTCCTGCGGGGCGAACCTTTCCAATGGACAAGCGGAGCGGTTCGACCCGTGAACCACATTTGTCAATGGTGGAGCGACGGGTCTTGATTAGGTGCGCCCCGAACCGCACCATTTGCAAGTATAGGGCTTGCCAGCGGTGGGGCCACGTGACCGTGGCCGCCCTCCCCATTATGCTGCTCAAGGGCCTTCTCTACCAATTCCAATTATGGGGAGCGCGGCATGCTGTTTGGGCAGAGCGACGACGTCGGCAATGACGGTGTCCGTGGTGGCAGCGTGTTGACGGCATCGGTGTGCACCTCCCACCGTCACGGGCGAGTCCGAGAATGGCTCCGCGCGGTGTGGCGGCTCCTCCCACTCCCTCCGTTGAGGCATAGACGATTGCCGGTGCGCGCCTCCCACCATCGCGGGCGAGTCCCGAAACAGCTCCGCGTGGTGTGGCGGCGGCCGGCGCCCCCTCCCCATCGACGCTTGCCGGTGTGCGCCTCCCACCATCATGGGCGAGTCCGGGAACGGCTCTGCGTGATGTGGCGGCGGCCGGCACCCACTCCTCTGTCCAGGCATGGACACTTGCCGGTGCGCGCCTCCCACCGTCGCGAGTGAGTCCGGTAACGGCTCCACGAGGTGTGGCGGCGTTCGGCACCCCCCTTCATCCAAGCGTGGATGCTTGTCGGTGCGTGCCTCTCACCGTCGCGGGTGAGTCCGGAAAAGGCTCCGCGAGATGTGGCGACGATCGGCACCTCCCCCCTCCGTCCAGGTACGGATTCATGCCGGTGTGCGCCTCCCACCATCACAGGCAAGTCCGAGAACCACTCCACGCGGTGTGGCGGCAGCCGGCACTCCCTCCGTCCAAGCGTGGACACTTGCCGGTGCGCACCTCCCACTCTCGCGGGCGAGTCCAGAAACGGCTCCGCGAGGTGCGGCGGCGGCCAGCAGCCCCCTGGTCCAGGCGCGGATGCTTGTCGGTGCGCGCCTCCCACCATCGCGGGCGAGTCCGGGAACGGCTCCACGTGATGTGGCGGCGGTCGGCACCACCCCCACACAGGAGCATCGTCAAAAGGTTCTGGGCGAAAGCTCAGCCCAGATCAGTCTGGGCTGCGACAAGGATTTTCTTCTTGAAGGCGTCACTGAAGAACCTATCGATGTTGCTTCTCCTAGATCGGCCCGATCAATGCAGTTACCCTCGGCACAAGGCTCGGGTGAAAGCCTTGCCAAGCTCCTGCTTGGCTGACGGTGATTACGTTTTGGTGTCATTGACCTCCCTAGAGACATCGTCGAAGAGCTCCTGTGATTTGGCGTGGTAGTCTTTTCATTTCGCTAGTGTATTTGTGGTTGTGCCACTTTTCGCCCTGGTGCCGGGGCGTCTTGCTGCTGTTGTTGTTTTTCCTCCTAAACATTTGTAAAGCATAAAGCGAGCCAATTTGGGCTATGTCAATATATATTTAGGTGGGAGTAATCCCCTATGACATTCAAAAAAAATGATCGTGAAGCAGCAGCCCAAGTCCAGATGAAAAATGCTTAATTGTCAGACTGCTTGCATGCATGCGCTGATATATGATCCAGCGGCTGCAAATTAAAGCCATTTGCTGGTTGGCGAGTGCTGCGGTTACAAACCCAGCGTGGTACCATGTACGCATGTAGTACTCCCTCCATCCTAAATGGCTAAATTGTAAGTTATTGTGATTTTTCTAGATATTAAGTACAAGTTTAATGAAGATCTACAGCGACGAGTCACCATGATGGTATGGTTTTCACTTTTATAGACGCAAGACACTCACTACCGGAATCCGGTTCTTTGCCGAGTGCCATGTGGTTTGCCGAGTGTTTTTTTTCGGGCACTCGGCAAAGAAGCTCTTTGCCGAGTGCTAAATAAAAAACACTCGGCAAAAAAAAAACACTCGGCAAAGAAGCTGTTTTGCCGAGTGCAAAAAAAAACACTCGGCAAAGACATTCTTTGCCGAGTGCCAAAAAAAACACTCGGCAAAGAAGCTGCTTTGCCGAGTGCCAAAAAAAAACACTCGGCAAAGATTTGCCGAGTGTTTTTTTTTGGCACTCGGCAAAGTAGTTTTTCAAAACACATTTTGAAGCCCTAAATGAATTCAAATTAAAAAGTTTTTAACTACAAAGTTTCATAACTTCTTAAGATCTATAAAGTTTATTTTGGTCATTTCTTCATTCGACAAAGCGATAGTAACGTTGTTCACAAAATCTACACGTCTCTCATATAGTTTTATAAAACTACAAGAGGGATATATAAGATTTGTGAATAATGTTAGAACCACGATCTCAGATGGAAAAACTTCCTAAATAAAAATTGTAGATCTCAAAAAGTTATGAAACATTGTAGTTGACAACTTTTTAATTTGAAATCATGTTGTCATGCAAAACTGCATCCGAATTTCAAAAATTTAAAATTCGAATTTTTCAAAAGACCTCGGATGGAAAAACAACCAAAATAAACTTTGTAGATCTCAAAAAGTTATGAAACTTTGTAGTTGACAACTTTTAAATTTGAAATCATCTTGTCATGCAAAACTACGTTTGAAATTTAAAATTTTAAAATTCGAATTTTTCAAACGACCTCGGATGGAGAAACTTCCTAAATGAAAATTGTAGATCTCGAAAAGTTATGAAACTTTGTAGTTGACAACTTTTTAATTTGAAATCATCTTGTCATGCAAAACTACGTTTGAAATTCAAAATTTTAAAATTTGAATTTTTCAAACGACCTCGGATGGAGAAACTTCCTAAATGAAAATTGTAGATCTCGAAAAGTTATGAAACTTTGTAGTTGACAACTTTTTAATTTGAATTCGTTTAGGGCCTCAAACAATCAATTTACACTTGATTTGGTATAATATTTGGGGAACCGAAATGGAATATAGACGCAAATGAAAGAGAGGTGTAGTGGTAGAGGAGCTCGCGTGTGTGTGAGAGGTCGCAGGTTCGATTCTCGCTGGGCGCAAAGTTTCAAAAAATTACTTTGGCTGGTCACTTGGCAGCAGTTGCCATATGACTGGCCGGCGGGGTCCCTCCTCTAATTAAAAAAACATTTTAAAAATTTTTTCCTATTTTTTTTCAGAATTTTTCGATTCGGCCTTTGCCGAGTGTCGGGCACTCGGCAAAGCCTTTGCCGAGTGCCCGATAAAAGACACTCGGCAAAGGCCGCTTTACCGACAGCTTTTTTGCCGTGTGCTTTTTGCCGAGTGTGGCACTCGGCAAAGCCTTTGCCGAGTGTATTTAGGGCTTTGCCGAGTGCCCTGGACACTCGGCAAAGCGGCTGATTCCAGTAGTGACTACTAGGCGAACAGGGCCCCCACTTGGGTCAGATCGAATCGGATGGCCATGATAATGAATACATAATTTTTTTATTCCTAAGTTAGATTCATTACTAATCCGATATGTAGAATTCTCTTCTATATGGAACTGGTTTATTTTAAGACAATTGGAGTGTATATCGGCACCTAGCATTGGCCTCAACCTATGGTAAGGACCGGATGTTTCGCATCACTGTCCGGTTGTGAGATTTCCATGGACATGGATCTGGGTCTCCTGTTTGGTCTTGCATGCACGGATCCGACTGTCATTTAGACGATGAAGTCACTCGGTGGATATGAGGTGACCAACACTATATATTTATAGTAGTACCTATGGTGAGGACCGGATGTTTCGCATCACTACTCAGTTGTGAGATTTTCATGAACATGGATATGGGTCTCCTATTTGGCCTTGCATGCACGGGTCTGACTCCCATTTAGACGACGAAGTCACTTGGTGGATATGAGGTGACCAACACTATATATTTCTCGTAGTGTGTTCCCGACATCGCACACCACATGCCTAGCTTCTCTTTCCAAAAGCATGGCGTGCACTACCCTTTCATTGCTAGGACACCTCTTGATCACTGTAATGCTCGTCCTCACTCGCGGCATTATCACAACCGGTGTTGTCATAGCTCCACCTCCCACTCCTCTACCTCTTCCATGGCTACGTGCACCCTCTCCGACTCCTCGTCCTCCAGGTCTTGGGGCCCCTGCTCGCACTCCTCTTCCTCCTTCCCCTCGGATAGGCACTCCGCCTCTAACTCCACTTCCTCGCCCATGGTTGGGGGCACCTTCTCCAGCTCGTGTTCCTCCACGGCTAGGAGCACCCCCTCGTAGTCCTATTCTTCCTTCTCCTCAGGTAGGTGCTCCACCTCCCACACCTCCTGTTCGTCCCCCGCAGTTGGGAGCACCTCTTCCTACCCCTGTTCCTCCTACTCCTCAGTTGGGGGCTCCCTCCCGCGGTCCTATTCTTCCTCCCCCTCGGAAGGGTGTTCCACCTTCTACTCCACTTCTAGCACCACGGTTAGGGGCACCCCTCCCGTCCTCTCCTCTTCCTCCAACTCGTGCTCCTATACTTCCTCCCCGTCGGAAGGGCGCTTCACCTTCCACTCCTCCACTTCCTACACCACAATTAGGGAAACCCCTCCCATGCCCTCCTCCAACTCGTGCTCCTGTACTTCCTCCCCGTCAGAAGGGCGCTTCACCTTCGTCTCCTCCACTCCCTACACCACAATTAGGGAAAACCCTCCCGTGCCCTCCTCCAGCTCGTGCTCCTGTACTTCCTCCCCGTCGGAAGGGCGCTCCACCTTCCACTTCTCCACTTCCTACACCACAATTAGGGAAACCCCTCCCATGCCCTCCTCCAGCTCGTGCTCCTATACTTCCTCCCCGTTGGAAGGGCGTTCCACCTTCCACTCCTCCACTTCCTACACCACAATTAGGGAAACCCCTCCCATGCCCTCCTCCAGCTCGTGCTCCTGTACTTCCTCCCCGTCGGAAGGGCGCTCCACCTTCTACTCCTCCACTTCCTACACCACAATTAGGGAAACCCCTCCCGTGCCCTCCTCCAGCTCGTGCTCCTGTACTTCCTCCCCGTCGAAAGGGTGCTCCACCTTCCACTCCTCCACTTCCTACACCAAGATTAGGGGCACCCCTCCCGTCCCCTCTTCTTCCTCGACCTCGTGCTCCTGTACCTCCTCCTCGTCGGAAGCGCACTCCACCTCCTGCACCGCGGTCTAAGGCACCCATTCCACCTCCTATTATTCCTCCCCCTCGGAAGGGCATCCCACCTTCCACTCCTCCAATTCCTGCACCATGGTTAGGGGTACCTCTTCCGTCTCCTCTTGTCCAACCCCCTCGCACTCCTATTCTCCCACCCCCTCGAAAGGGCGCTGCACCTTCTAGTCCTCCACTTCCTCCACCACGGTTAGGGGCACCATTTCCGTCTCCTCTTTTTCCTCCCCTCAACTAGGTGATCCCCCTTGCACTTCTACTCGTACGACACCCGGCTTAGATATTGCTTCTGGTTAAATCTACATTATTTTGTTACTATTTACTATTTGTACCAATATTAACAAATAAATGTAAGCATTTTCATTATTTCTCGGCATGGAATATATGTTGATGCACATTTCCTTGTTTTGATTGATAGTTTTAAGATTCCCAGCTTGATTTGTGTTGGTTTTAATTACTTAAGAAAACACGTACAGATGTAATAGCGAAAGTTGTTAGAGCATCTCTAAGAGATGTTCTAAATCTCTCTGTAAGATCCAATATTGCTATTTAGGGATAAGAAAACGTCTCCAACATCCTCTCTATCCCCTTCTCTAGTGTTCCCCATCCTGTATCCCACAAGTTTCACTCGGAGGAAAAGGCGAGTGCCGTCTCTCGCCATCCAGGCTCGCTCCTCCCTCCCCACGCTCCCCATCTGCTGTGCACGCCCTTCCCGGCCACGGGCAAGCCCGCAGCGGACTTTGGCATCCACGGGCTGTACGTGGCCCATCGACGCCATGCCGTGGCCGCCAGGGCCGCCCGTGCAGTGCTCGGCGACGACCTACGCCTTCCTCTCCATCGTGGGGCGGCGGGCAAGTTCTGTAGGTACGAGTGGCAGAAGAAGCATCAAGCATGGCAGTTGCTCCAACATGGAGCAGCTGGACGAGTACTTCGCGCTCGCGCTCAAGGCGAGGCACGACGACCCAGCTGGTCGCGATCCTCGCGGAGGTCGGGATTATGCCGTCGTACACCGAGACGTTAGCGTCAGTGACGCCATCGCACAGGAGAGACCGGGTTCGCGGCGAACCGGCCTGGAGTGCAACCGCGACGCGGACGGCGAGGCGCAGCTGTTCCAAGTGTACCGGTGCGTGGACTGTGGACAGGGAGGAGAAGGAGCTTATCGCGCTCGCCATGCCCAACATGTGCACCGACGTCCGACGGTGTCAAGAACTCAAGATGCCCGTCTTCTAATTCTGACTGTTGTTTGTAAAACGCATGCAGATCTATAATTCTATACATGTGTGCATGCTTTTTAGTAGAAAAATCTGCAGGTATTGTTTGTTCCGCCCTGGTCTTAATTTGTTCCGTACCATTTGTAGTTTCTTAAAATGCTAGGCTAAATAGGATCTCTCTTTTCACCAGGAGGAAAAATCAAGGCATTTATATCACGCTAATTTAAATGCGTTATTAGTAGTATTGTTTAAACAACGCAGGCTGTCAGGCTCTCGATGATTAAATTCCTATAATGCAGTTATTACTTACTACAAAATACACTATGCAATTTAAACGGAAATCAGTAAATTATTTGGCGTGACAGTTGCCAAATCAGCATTTCATTTTCACTGCACTCTCCCCTATTTAAAGGCTCCCCCTCCTTCTCAGCATTTTCCACAGCGCACAGCACCTCCACTCCAACCAAAAACCCCTCATCGATCAGACGATCACCCATCAGTACGCGTCGTCAGCCATGGTGCTCACTATGGCCTCCGGCCAAGAGGACTCGCTCCTCCTCCCAACCACCTCCCCACTCCCGCCCCTGCTGGCCGTCTTCCTCCTAGCCGCCGTCCTCCTATGGCTCTCCCCCGGCGGCCCCGCGTGGGCGCTCTCCCGCTCCCGGCGCCCGCCGTCGGGCCCGGCGGGCGTGGTCACCGCGCTCTCCAGCCCCGTGTCGCACCGCACGCTGGCGGCCCTGTCCAGCGCCGCGGACGGCGGGAAGGCGCTGATGGCATTCTCGGTCGGGCTCACCCGCCTCGTGGTGTCGAGCCATCCCGACACGGCGCGCGAGATCCTCGCCTACCCCGCATTCGGCGACCGCCCCGTCAAGGACGCGGCGCGGCACCTGCTGTTCCACCGCGCCATGGGCTTAGCCCCGTCGGGCGACTCGCACTGGCGCGGGCTCCGCCGCCTCGCCGCCGCGCATCTCTTCGGCCCGCGCCGCGTCGCGGGCGCCGCGCACCACCGCGTCTCCATCGGCGAGGCCATGCTCTCCGACGTCGCCGCCGCCATGGCCCGCCACGGCGAGGTCTCCCTGAGGCGCGTGCTGCACGCCGCGTCGCTCAACCACATCATGGCCACCGTCTTCGGCAGGCGCTACGACCTGGCCAGCACAGAGGGCGCGCTTCTCGACGACATGGTCACCGAGGGCTACGATCTCCTTGGCACCTTTAACTGGGCTGACCACCTGCCATTGATCAAGTTCCTCGATCTCCAGGGCGTGCGCCGCCGGTGCAACAGGTTGGTCCAGAAGGTTGAGGTGTTCGTCGGCAACATCATTCAGGAGCATAGGGCCAGGCGCGCAAATGGAGGTGTCCACGACGATGAGTTCATGGCCGACTTCGTCGATGTCCTTCTTGACCTCGAGGGAGAGGACAAGCTGTCAGATTCAGACATGATCGCTGTTCTTTGGGTAAACTTTTCGATCGATCCATCGAGTAAACTTTTTTTACATCTTAAATTTTGCGTTCATGCAAAAATGGTTTGTTTTTGTGCTTGATCAGGAGATGATCTTCAGAGGCGCGGACACCGTGGCGATCCTGATGGAGTGGATCATGGCGAGGATGGCGCTGCACCCGGACATCCAAGCGAAGGCGCAGTCCGAGCTAGACGCCGTCGTGGGAACTCGGAGCGTGGCGGACGCCGACATTGCCAACCTCCCCTACGTGCAGAGCATCGTGAAGGAGACGCTGCGGATGCACCCGCCGGGCCCGCTCCTGTCGTGGGCGCGCCTGGCCATCCACGACGCGCACGTCGGCGGCGACCTGGTCCCCGCCGGCACCACGGCGATGGTGAACATGTGGGCGATCGCGCACGACCCCGCCATCTGGGCCGAGCCGGAGGAGTTCCGCCCCGAGCGGTTCCAGGAGGAGGAGGACGTGAGCGTCCTCGGCAGCGACCTCCGCCTGGTCCCCTTCGGCGCCGGCCGCCGCGTCTGCCCCGGCAAGATGCTCGCCCTCGCCACCACCCACCTCTGGGTCGCCCAGCTGCTGCACAGGTTCGAGTGGGCCCCTGCTGCGGCCGGCGGTGGCGTCGACCTGTCGGAGCGCCTCAACATGTCGCTGGAGATGGCCACGCCGCTGGTGTGCAAGGCCGTCCCCAGGTCCCAGCAGGCCTAGCTAAGGCGAGCGGCCGCCGTCACGGTGCATGTCTCCATCTCCATGCATGCCTCAGCTACTCCAGCTTGTGGCTTGCTGGTTTTGGATGTCGAGGCCGGAAATAATGTGGTGTGTTCGACTTTGACACTTTGTGACCATTGTATGCATGCGTCATGTCACCCACGACCGAAAATATATACGGGTGTGTTCGCCGGCCTTATGCTATAGTGGTCATAGTGGTCATGTTGGTGGTTGTGTTGCCTTGTGTCACTGGTAGATGGATATGATGAACGTCACTCCAGCAGTCTAGCACCATCCAACACTTGCCTACTCCTTCCCTCTGTCCAAGTCCAAATACATAACAAAAAAACATTAATATTTATATGATGCATAATGAATATTAATATACTAATTGTGGCATATATTTTCATCATAATAGCTAGACTTACTTAGAGATACAAAAATGTTGATAATTTTTTTTCTATAAAGTTAATCAAATTTATAGTAGAAAAAAAAATAGTTACTAAGATGTTACTTATGGGGAACGTGCGTGCCTAACGAACTGTAGAACACTTTGTATGCTACTCGCACTCTGTCTAGCCAACTAGGTCGTTAATCGTGCTTCATGCTTTGTTGGTAGAAACACCTAAGAGCAGCTCTAGTGTAGTCTAAAATCGAAACAAGAGCAGAGCAGACCGTTCAAACCGTATGTGTCGAATGGAGACGATAAAGTTCTGTGCACCACGTGAGCGGAGAGAAGTAAAGGACGATCGGAGAAGAGTCCACCTGGCCTTGGCCGTGAAACAGATGGATGATTTTTTTTAATCGTACGTGGACCCTACTAATCGATGTCTACGCTAGAGTTATCGAACTCTCCTCCCGTTCGCCTGGCAATGGCATGGATTGTACGGTTCGATTTAGCACTGGAGCTGCCCTAAATGCTCATGTATTGTGCTGACGTACTGCTGATGCTGGTCATCCTATAGTTGCACTAGATGTGGGTTTTTTTTTTCTGGATCTTCCAGATACTTTTTTTTTAATCTTTTCTTATGCGATCTGAATCTTGATTGATCTTTTCTTATGGCGATGTTTGTCAGATTGGGTACAAGATTATTTAAGTTTATGAGTTTGAGCCATTTCTTGTAGACAAAGGAGCCAAACACCCGTAAAAGATTAAATAAATACATGATGAAGCAGATGACGAAGCCGGTGTTCGAGTCAAAGTCAACTCTAATACAATACTGCCGAGACAAGATTAGTTTACTTTCTGCCTTCCCAGTGATCCTCAATGTTGACTCGTCGAGAAGTCGGTGACTGTAAATGCCCTTTTGTTAATCAACACCTCGATGTGGCTCAGATCACGATAGATCATCTTAGATAGGAGTATGTGCCAACAGATCAGAAACCAGCTTAGTGGGTGTTTGGTTCCCCTTATTATTTTTTTAACACTTATCCCATCGAATGTTTGGACACATGCATGGAGTGTTAAATATAGACTAATTACGAAACTAATTGTACAGATTGAGATTAATTTACGAGACGAATCTATTAAGCCTAATTAGTCTATTATTAGTATTTGAACATCCTATGGTCAACCCTATGGTCAACATTTGTTAAAGTTTAACAGGACGAACCAACGCAGGCCCTTAGTCATAGCTGAAGATTATTCGATCAACCCCTAAAAAAAAAAAGAGAAGATTATTGGATCAATATATACCAGCTGATGCAAACAGGTGCAGCAGTTGAAGAGCTGAGAGGTCAACGCCTACACTTTTCAGATACTCCTATGTGTTGTGGTGCTCTGCAGTTGCCGTCAGGGCCACCACTAATTAAGAAATGCAGGAATCGAAGTTCGAAGTCAAATACGGGGATAATTAGCACTGTTTCGTCCAAGGAAACAGAGAGCTGGGTGAGGAGTAATTTTTTTTTTCAACTCCTCGCACAGTCACGCGAAGTGATATGTAGGGATGAAAACGGACGGAATTTTTCCCGTACCGTCCCGTTCCGTTTTCTATATTTTTTCGTCCGTTTCCGTATTTGCGAGATCCCGTTTTCGTATTTGCGGAAGTAGAAAATAGTGTTTTCCGTCCGTTTCCGAGTAATCCCGTTTTAATATGGAATAGACCCGTATTTATTCCGTTTTTATCCCGTTTTCAATCTATGCTCAACATGTTCAACAATTACATGTCCTTATGTTATGTTAATATAACTACGAATCACCAAATATGCATGTTATGTTCACGTACATAGCATGTAAATGAATATTAAACTTTGTATATATTATTACATGACTTTATATAGGTATACTTTGAGAATATTATATTATGTGATCTTAATTTAATTTTCCGGCTCTCCGTCTGTATTTGTTCGTTTCCGTATGTCCGCATATTCCGATTCCGTTTCCGAACCCGTATTTTCCGAACCCGATCCCGTTTCCGCCAAAAAAATATAGAAACGGAAGTAGAAATAGGATTTTTCCGTCCGTTTCCGTCCGTTTTCATCGCTAGTGATATGTGTTACTTTCGAGGAAGCAGCGATCTGTTTGACTGTTTTATTTCACCGTGATTCTCGCACTACTCCTATATTCAAGATACTACTGTAGCAAGTCTCCAATTCGATCTCTTAGGCCTTGTTTAGTTCCCCCAATTCTCCCCCAAATTCCACTATGCAAAAAGAAGATTCCCCGTCACATCAAAATGTCGGCAAATGCATAGAGTACTAAATGTTGATGAAATCAAAAACTAATTGCACAGTTTCGTTGTACTTTGCGAGACGAACATTTTAAGCCTAGTTAGTCAAAATTTGGATAATTTTTACCAAATACAAACGAAATGCTACAGGAATTCTGATACAGTGTTTTTCTTCCCTATTCGCCGAACTAAACGAGGCCTTACTCTAATTTTGATTATTGGTTTTTTTGTTGTGTGTGGGGGGAGGGGGGGGGGGTTTAAAAATACTCAGCTCCTACTCAGTTCTCAAAAGTAGAGTGCCCCAAATTCACATCTTGAACCCTGCTCCAAAACCTTTCCAAAACAACCTTGCTTCAGAGAGTAGGAGAGCCCTATTTTCTGTTCCCATCGTTGTTTCCCTTGTGCCCCTTCGGATCGAGTCCCGAACCCTCATTCCCAAGCCGTTGTCGTCCGATCCACCACGTAATGCTCATGTCGCCCCCGAGCTTTAGATCCGGTGGCCCTCCGTCCCTGACGTTGGCCTCCCTTTGTTTCGGAGTGGCTCCCTCTTGCCTGACGTCCTGTCTCTACACGCAACTACCTCCTTCCTGGATCCTATGTTGTCCCGGCGCAACCTTCACCCCTCTCTCCCAACATGGCTCCTTCCCCTCGACTTTCCTCCCACTTCCCTCCACTGTTGGCCTCTACTACCCCGTCTTGGTGCGGCCTCCCCCTAGCTGACATCCCACGACTATGGTGGCTCTCCACCACCATGTGCCCCCTCCCCTTGCCGCCTCCACTGCTACTCTAATATCTTAGTCGTTGAAGTATGGATTTTATTTTCAGTTGTTTATCAATGTAGTTATCGATATACATGTGATATTTAAGTGGATTCGTTTGATACAATTGACAGTCAGTTTATATTTAGGATTCAATTGATACTTCATTCCTACGTGCCAATTAATTAGCGGATGATGGTAGCACATAAATACGATATGATTTTTTGGCGATTCTGACCAGAGCTCTATTGGGATAGTCGATTAAAAGTCTAACTTTCCTCAATTCGACATTCCCATGGACTTCTACTTGCAACCATCCTACTTTTAGGGACCATTGCTGGAGTTGCGAGATGGATGGATCTCGACTATGTCTAACTCGTCAACCATAGTTTTCTTACCTTGCCAAAAAAAAATCGTGTGGGCACCCTTGACTCCCAATGGAAGTCATATTAGACCGTTCACGGGCGGAGGAAGGCTAAGTGTACCTTTATATATTTTTCTTGCAAGTTAAGTGTAACTACATTTTTTACTCCTATAAGACGTAGGGAGTACTAAATTTTATCTTATATAAAAAAGTTGATTCAAAACAACAACATTTATTTGAATGAGACAACATATAAAACGACTGACTTGGACCAAAGGTTAATGACTTCCCCCTTGTTGTTGTGATGGGTCCATTGGGCCATTCCTGTGTGCTGCAATAAAAATTCTAGCTCCAAAGATGTCTATCATGCAATTTATATATTGTTTTATTTTAACCATATACTCCATCCGTCCTAAATTATGTATCAATATTGGTTTCATCTCAATATATGCTGTCTAAATAAACAGTAAATAAAAAAACCAAACCTGAAATTTAGAACGAAGATAATACTATAATTTAAGAATTACTTGTAATTTCAAATACATGCAGTCACTCACTCGTGTATGATGCAGCAAATTGCCCCTCATCCAATAGCATTTTTTCTATAAATCAGATTGAAGATTGGTGCCCCTCATCCAATACACAAGTCTCAACAAACTTTATTTAAACTTTAAAATACGCATGCATGAAATTAAAGCGTTTTTTTTTTGGAAAAGAAAGAAAACATGTTAAAAAAAGGCAACGATTAACTCGAACTCATTATCATACATATATATGTTTGGACATTCTCCAAAATTAATTGACACAAAGGAAGATACAGCACCAGTCGATACAGACAGGACAAGACAAAGGGGGAGACGTGCCTCCTAACGATCGATCGATCGATCGATCAGATCAGGCCCTCTTGACGGGGTCGAAGTTGGAGACGGCGACGACGGCGCCGACAATGGCGACGAGCACGACCCCGCCGGACACGATGCTGAGTAGGAAGTTCTTGAGCGACGGCGTGAGCGACTGCGCGGCCTCCGCGACGTCCGGCACCACCAGCGCGGCAGCCAGGGCCGCCGCGGTCAGCCCGGCCGCCGCCTTTTCCTTCACGGACGATGACGCCGACGCCCGCACGACCGTCGTCATCCTCGCCGCCCTCGGCTGCAGGGGCCGGAACGACGACGCGCCGAGCGGCTTCCTGAACCCGGCCACGGACAGCGGCGGCGCGACGGCGGACAGAGACGCGGTGGCGGCCATGGCGAGCGACACAGTAATCGAGTTCACGAGCGCGCTGGCGTGTTGTTGACGCGGAGAGGCAGGAGTGGGGATGGTTGGCGCGGAGAAAGGCTAAAGTAGGTTGGTTGGATGGGTAGGAGCTTGTTCGACGCGCCATGTCAGCGTGGGAGTCCGACGTGGGGCGCTGTGGTCGCGCCATTGCAGGATAAGGCTTATCTTGAGGAGGCGGCTCCGTGGCTATGGTGTGCTCGTGTGTGAGGTTTAGATTTTGCTGCTTTTCTGATTTTCATGCGTACGTCCTTGTTAGTAACTTTGGAAAGGTAGGCCAGGGAGAAGCATTTTTTTTAAAGAGAGGGGGAGAAGCATTTTGATGGTTTCTTTCCTATTCGTTAGCTAACTAAGTAACTACTAGTTCGATCGGTAAATGCGCTTCACCGCGCCCGCTTCTGTGATAGGTGATCGTGGAGATTGAGCGAACAGTACATTGCATATGAGGTACCCTCTCCGTCTTGTAAAAAGTGTTGTTTCATTTTCTGAAGAAGTTAAACATTTTTCAATTTTCTTAAATATATAAAAATATGAGTATTTATGATTCACAAATAGTATCATACTATCATTAGATGAAGCATCAAATATATTTTTATAATGGACTTATTTGAAGGTACAAATATTGTTAATATTTTCTACAAACATAGTCGACACAAAGCACATAGCGATATTTTTTAGGGCCGAGAGATTATATTATGCGCATTGCTATTTAAGTGTTCGAAGTAGCATGTGTTGTGCTGGATGCCACTTTTGCAGTCTTAAAAAAAAATGCGTGCCCATATGAAAAAGGCAGAAAATCTCTTAGAATTGACCTATAGATTGAGCCTGCACCTAGTGTGGGGTTAATTATCTCTAGACAAAGTGATCGAAACGATTTGCACACCTTAACGGAACGGACGTCGATGGCACGTAGAGAGCACATCAGCCGCGAATAGAAAAGGCAGGTCTCGAAAAGGCAATGGACCATGCATGGCTAGAGGGCCAGCCAATGCAACGCTTCCCATGCAACCTGGTGATGGCCAGGGCCCGGTGGACATAAGCACCGTGCGGTGCGTGCCCCACAGCCAGTGGCGGAGCTTGATGGGAACAAGAGGGGTCATCAGCACTAATTTCTTACTTAATAGGTATACTTATTAATTTTATAATCACTAGTTTAATAGTTATTTAATAGAGTTTTCAACCAGCAAGTAGGGGCTTTGGCCTGCATGTAGCTCCGCCAGACCACGTTAAAGGGACGCAACCCATCATCTGGCACCACGAACATAGAGACAACACGCGGCAGGTGCATATGTAAATGCCCCTAGATGGATGCCAATCTTTCCATGGGTAAAGATGGATGCCAATGCTGTTCGAGTACATATGTCTTGTATAAAGGCCAGAACAATAGGGTCTGTTTGGACAGCACCTACGGATGTCGTGCCGTAGTCGCAGCTGCGCCAAAGTTCGTCATACAAATCGTGTGCTACAATTTTGACAAGCTTTGGCTAATAAAAATGAGTTGTGTGGCGTTGGCGAGATGCGGTGCCGCCTTAACTCTGGCAACGAACCAGACACTTTGACAAAACTGCGGCGTCAGAAGTGTGGTAGTCTGTGGCGCGATTTGGTAAAGAATCAAACACGTCCATAATTACTTTTCTTTTTCATCCATAAGAAAATTATCATACTCCATGGGCAAATACAAATGCTCTAATGTTTTTCCCCAAGTCTATTTCTACATAAAATGTTTCTTATTCTTAGTAATGAGTATAACAGGTCCCAACAAACCAAGCCCACATTATGGACATCAACTCTCTGCTACGCCGTTGATTTCGTTAAGAAAAACCAATGAGGCACTAATCGAGCTTCTCTTATGAGCGACAAACTATTGTGGAATATATTCAAGGAGTAATTGTATTGTGAACTATCCTATTTAAATTTAGGGTTAAGTACACTTTAGGTCCTCCAACTATCGCAAAAGTCTGGATTTCATCCTCCAATTTTAAAATCGGATAACATTGGTCCTCCAACTCTCGAAAAAGTTCACTTTTCACCCCTGGCGGTTTTGTAGGCGGTTTTGCATGGCACTGTTCACGATGCTGACGTCAGACTTATTTTTAATTTGCGAAATTAATATCTTTTTATTCGGAGCTCCAAATATAGCAAATAATATATCAATTTTGATCGTCTCGACGAGCTCTTTGCAATGGTGTACTCCGTTTTGTTGTTTGAGATAGTTTTATTTCGTGAAAAATTAAATATTTCTATAAAACAAGTGAGAATAACAAAACTCGCGGCCATCGTGTCGCTGTACCGGTACGAGGAGCGGATGAACGGGTACGTCCTGCTCATGCTCTACTCCGTGCACGTGTACCTGGCGCTGGAGCTCGTTCTGGCGGCGTCGTCGCGCGCGCTGGTTGGGCTGGAGCTGGAGCCCCGGTTCAACCGGCCCTACCTCTCGGCCTTGCTGCCCCAGAAGTCGCGCAGCAAGGCCGAGAGGTAGGGTCGGTCGAACCGGGGCTCCAGCTCCAGCCCAACCAGCGCGCAACGCCGCCGCCAGAACGAGCTCCAGCGCCAGGTACACGCGCGCGGAGTAGAGCGTGAGCAGGACGTACCCGTTCATCCGCTCCTCGTACCGGTACAGCGACACGATGGCCGAGAGTTTTGTTATTCTCACTTGTTTTGCCCAGAAGTCGCGCAGCAAGGCCGAGAGGTAGGGCCGGTCGAACCGGGGCTCCAGCTCCAGCCCAACCAGCGTGCGCGACGCCGCCGCCAGAACGAGCTCCAGCGCCAGGTACACGCGCACGGAGTAGAGCGTGAGCAGGACATACCCGTTCATCCGCTCCTCGTACCGGTACAGCGACACGATGGTCGCGAGTTTTGTTATTCTCACTTGTTTTATAGAAATATTTAATTTTTCACGAAATAAAACTATCTCAAACAACAAAACGGAGTACACCGTTGCAAAGAGCTCGTCGAGACGATCAAAATTGATATATTATTTGCTATATTTGGAGCTCCGAATAAAAAGATATTAATTTCGCAAATTAAAAATAAGTGCTGACGTCAGCACCGTGAACAGTGCCATGCAAAACCACCCAGGGGTGAAAAGTGAACTTTTTCCAGAGTTGGAGGACCAATGTTATCCGGTTTTGAAGTTGGAGGATGAAATCCAGACTTTTGCGATAGTTGGAGGACCTAAAGTGGACTTAACCCTTAAATTTAATGAGCTCTAAATTTTGTACGTGTGCTCACAATTTTATGAATGCATTCAACTATACTTATTCATGGTATGCTATGGAAGGCTCTCGCAAAAATAGGTTTGTGTGAGTACGAGCACTTATACCGGTGGGTCCGTGGGTGTGTAATTTTTGGTGCAGGCCTTTAAGAAACGGGCTCAAAATTGGCTTACAAGATCACATTCCGGCCCATTTTGCATAGTGGGCCAGAAGAATATCCCCATTCGGGCGATCGGGGCGCACTACTTCCACACGCCTTTCCCTCCTCTGCCGGCGAGTCACCGCCGACGACTAGCCATGTCCGCCTCCGCCGAGCACACCTCTCCGCCTCAACCGACGGCGCAGGTCCGCGGGAGCCTCATCCCGGCGCTTCCAGACGACTTGGCCGTCCACTGCATCGCGCTCCTGCCGCGTGCCGCGCACCCATCCCTGGCCCTCGTCTCCCGCGCGTTCCACTCCCTCCTGTGCCGCCACCCGGAGCCCCTCCTCGCCGCGCGCCGCGCGCTCCGCCTCTCCGAGCCCCACATCCTTCTCTCCCTCCGCCCACCCTCCTCCGCGTCCCCTCTCTTCTTCCTCCTGCTCCCGCACCCCGGGTGGCCCCCTCTCCCCCTGCCCTCCCCTCCCGTCCCCGTCTCGTCCTCGGCGTCCGCCGCCACCGACGGCACCCGGCTCTTCCTCGTCGGCGGATCCGTATCCGCGGTCCCCGCTGCGTCCGTGCAGATACTGGATCCCCGGACCAGATCCTGGTCCGTCGGCCCGCGCCTGTCCTCTACGAGGGAGTTCGCCGCGGCCGTCGCGCACTCCGGGGCGCTGTTCGTCTCCGGCGGCTGCGTCCCCTCGTCCCCATTCTGGGCCGAGGCTCTCGACCTCTCCACTCCGAACGCCAAGTGGAGAGCTGTCGCCAGCCCGGCCCACCTCCGCGAGAAGTGGATGCACGGCTGCGCATCGCTCGCCGGGAAGGTCCTTGCGGTGGCGGACCGTGGCGGCTTGGCCTACGATCCTGCGGCGCCACCTGCGGAGGCGTGGGCACCGGTGTCGCCGGTGCTTGACATGGGATGGAAGGGCCGAGCTGCGGTGGTTGAAGGAATCCTCTACTCTTACGATTACCTGGGGCAGGTCAAGGGCTATGATCCGGACACTGATTCGTGGAACACAGTGGAGGGGTTGGAGAGGGAGCTACCGAAGTTCTTGTGCGGCGCCACGCTTGCCAATGTCGGAGGATTGCTGTACTTGGTTTGGGAAGGGAAGTGGAAAGGGAAAGGGAAAGGTAAGATGGAAGTGAGGAGCATGGTGGTGATTGAATGGGCCAGCATTCAGATTACAAGGGTCGAAGAGGGACAGCTAAGAGGAAAGGTGGTCTCTAGGGACACTGTTCTGTTCCCGGATGTGCCAAGAGGTTCAACGATCACACATTGCATTGCATTGGAGTTGTGATGCAGTAGATGCAGATGTAAAGCAGGTAAAATGCATGCTTTTGAGAGGTATACTATGGTTTTTCTCCTTGTTATAAGCTCCTTTGACCGAGTTCTATGCTTGCTTGATTGGGCTGAACAAATTAACTAACTGTTAATTGTCATTTTTTTTACTTGTTTGCAGTTCCAGTCTTGCAGATATCATCGTGGCCGTGGGTGGTGTCACCTGTGATTAATGCTTCTACTAGAGGTATGAACTATTCCTGTTTTTATATGGATCGGATTATAGGCTCAGTACGTTGCTAAAGGATAAGTTGCTGTGTTAAATCTATATATTAGAGATGATATTTATGTTTGGAACTAAGCTAGTATCGTTATTCAGTTTGGGTTCTTGAATGACTGGATCACAGTTTTTGATGAACGACTTGTCTTCCTCTGCTCTAGACCAGCATTGTTTATACTATTATTTTGTCCGCTTGTTTTATGCTGTAAGTTCATGTTGAATCTTAACTTCTGTTTCGTGAATTCACTAGTGTTCTTTTTCATAATCAGGGATTTCATAAAGTTGATCCAGATAGATGGGAATGGGCCGATGAAGGTTTAGTTAAGGACCAAAAACATCTTCTCAAGACCATCAAAAGAAAGAAGAAATCCTCTCAGGATGCACATAGTGATCTGTAGTCGGCCCCTGGCAAAACTGCACCTGGCACTGAGAATATTGAGATAGGAAAATATGGAGGCCTTGAAAAGGAGGTTGAGACACTTAAGAGGGACAAGACCCTTCTAATGCAGGACTGTCAGATGGAAGCACAACAGAACTGTAAAAGTCCTCAATATGGTATGTACTAATGACATATGCCATTACCTCATTCAGTTCTCTTTTTTACACAAAGCATGCATATTTAATTTTATTTTGTTGTTGAATTTCTGTGCCTAGTTGCCTGTCTCTGAAGGCAAAGGGAAAACTATGCATCTGATGTCCACTAGTACTGATCAGGTTGAGGTCAGTCATACTAGGAATTTGCAAAACCAGAAGACTTTCTGGGTCATATTTCTGTAGTTGTTTGGTCACTTGCTGGGGTGCGCGGGTTTTCATTCCATTTATTTGGTAGAAACAGTCCACAGTAGCAGATAAATTGATGCTATTTCACCAAACCAAAGCATTGAGCAGTCACAGTTCCTTCCACAGCTAGGCCTATTGTCCATGGTTCATGATTAGTTTTATCAGGCACAAAACAGTAGGAAAGGAGCATGCTGTTTTGGTTTACCATATATATGTTTGTACTCCCTCCGTTTCGAAGTGTAAGGTGTTGTTTTGCCATTTATCTTTGTCAGGAACATATTCCTTTCTTCGACAGTTGACACTGAGTAAATAAGCTCACCTTATTGTATAAAAACTGAATAAGGGATAAGTGATTGAGCATTTCTTGACAGTATGTAACTGCATATAAAATATGAGAACTGCCTTGAAAGTAGTGCAATTTGTTGAAGCATAAAGTACCAAGTTATTTGCATTCATTTTATTCACTTCTCTTTATCCTTCATGGCCTCTTTATCATCAGTTGCAACTTGCAGTTTTTTTTAAAGGCATCAGCAAGAAATTTGCTGTGCATGCATTAATAGAGTAAAGTTTCAACTTGCAACTAGCAATGCGGTTCCTGTTACTGATGTGGTTTCAGTTTCTGCATATTTGTGATGAACGGTATCCTTAGACTGGCCAGGCTAGCCACCATTGGGAACCTGAAGACTATCGGGATTGCTCAGAACTCAGTATATTAATTAATTAATACTCAAAAATACAGTAACACATGTTGGCTATACAGGATTTCGCTTTCCTTGTTAGCTTGTTTAGGCCTCGTTCGTTTCATTTGGAATGCCCACCTGGAAAAATTCCTGGCCGGAATACTAGCTAAATTTGTATAAGTTTCATCAGCTGGAATAATTCCTGGGCTGGTTTTGCTGTAACCGAACGGGCCCTTAAGGCAGTAGGGCAGGGTTTTTGTTTCTGTCCCAGATCTCATTGTCCTAGCGACACCCATAACACAAGGTAACATTGATCATGTTGTATATAATGTTGTATTGGATAAACATGGAGCAATTTTGAACATTTCGTTGTGTACGAATCATATTTGAGTGAAAATGGTCTACTGAATCTAGCACTGATGGTTTGACTGTCTATACACACTAGTATTTGAGTTCACTACTTTCGATAATGCAGCTAGGGCGTCCGTCCCGTGTCGGTCCATTTGGACGCGGCTAGCTGGGCCTGCGGACCGACCCACAACCTACTCTGTTCCCCATTCGCATCGGCCGCTGCGGGCGCCTCCACCGCACCGCAGCCCTTCGCTCGCCTTCTCCGATGCTGCGGTTGCGACCCTCTCCCTACTCCATTATGGCCGCTTCCCTCACACCATGGCGAACGCTCCCCACCACTCCATGGTGGCTCGAGCAAGCCGTTGGCGCGCGGCCCGCCAGGCTCAAGCAAGCCTGAAGCCGCTGACCCTCCCCTACCACGACCGGTGGCGCCCTCCCCAGATTCGACAGCGTCTCCTCTCTCTCGGCCGACGGCGGGCATGGCGGGGGCGTGCGGGCGCGCACCATCCAGCGAGCCTGTGCCACCGCAGTTGCCCCCAAGTAGGTCATGGTCACCTGTCTATGCTGTGTTTCAAGTGTTTCTAGACGCTTTTCAGACACGTTACAAGCCCATGTTTCAAGTGTTCCAGCTGTTTTCAGATGTATGTTTCAACTGTTTCATGTGGAAGTTGCAAAAGTAGATCGGATGTTGCATATGTTGTAATGGTTGTACACGTATGTTGCAAGCATCTATCCCCAATGTTTCATCTGTTTTTTTGTACATGTATGTTGCAAATGTTTCAGACGCATGTCTCAAGTATTTCATCTATCTTCTTTTATATGGTGCAAGTGTTGTATCTAGATATTTCAAAAGTAGATCGGGATGTTGTACATGTTGCAATGGTGTTTCAATTGTATGTTCCAAATGTTTCATTTGATTTAGACGTATATTGCAAATGTTTCATCTGATTTAGACGTATATTGCAAATGTTTCATTTGGACGTTGCAAAAGTAGATCGGGGTATTGCACGGCGTGGCCGGTAGCTATCGCTGCTGTTGGGGCGTAGCCGTGGGTCAACCCACGTGGGTTTTCCCGTGCGGGGCGCGGTGTGGGCGTGAGGGCACGAGTTCCTGCGATGGACGCGGGAGTGGGTGCTGGGGTGGGACGCGGGGTGTGAGGCGTGATGCGGACGCGGGAGCAGCGCAGGTGTCGGAGCCGTGTCTGGATGCGATGTCCCGTCCGGACGTCCGGGCTCTAGGCCTTCCATTACTTTAGCACCTGGAGCCTGACACCGTGGCTGGGCTACGCTAGCTCCTGTGGCCTCTCAGAAGTTTGGACTTGGACGGCAGGAGGCCCGGTCCTTTCTCATTTCAGCGGGGAGTCGATGATGATTGGGCTCTGGAGCCAGCTCTTGCACTTTTGAACTTTAGTAGTAGGGGGGATGTTGGTGATGGGCTGATGGCGCAGATATCGGCCCCGTTCGGCTGTCCTGATAAGCCGACTGAAAAATATTGTTGGCTAATTTATTATGAGAGAAAAATACTATTTCGACTGAAAAAACAAGCTGAAAAGTACGGATTATAAGCCGGATGAACAGGGCCGATCGTCTTATGTTTCTTTAATGGAAAAAGTCTACTTGACCCCCCCAACTATTGGGGTGGTCTAGTTTACCCCCTCAACTATGAAACGGTCTAATTTACCCCTGAACTTTGCAAAACCGGCCAAATCACCCCCTCGAGCGGTTTCGGACGACGGTTTTGCTACAGTAACAACGGTTTTGCTACAGTAATAGTGGTTTTGTCCTTTTCTTTTCTATTTATTTCGTCTGAATCTTTGAAAAATCATAGTAAACCATAAAAAAAATCACAAAATGAAAAATCCAATTTTGTTGGACTCCACATGAGTAGATCTACACAGTGAATATATAATATAGTATGCTTTAGTACAAAGTTTTTGCTGTAAATTTTGATCTATTTTTTTTCTGTAATTAATTTGAATAATTCATACAACAAAAACTTTGTACTAAAAGCAAAACCGTTGTTACTGTAGCAAAACCACCGTCCAAAACCGCTCGAGGGGGTGATTTGGCCGGTTTTGCAAAGTTCAGGGGGTAAATTAGACCGTTTCATAGTTGAGGGGGTAAACTAGACCACCCTCCATAATGAGGGGGGGTCAAGTAGACTTTTTCCTTTCTTTAATTGATGATATGACACAAGTATTTATCGCTTTTTCCACTCAAAAAAAAGTATTTATCGCTTTTGATCCCATGAACTACACAAAGATCATTAGTGGTATGAAGCTCCTCAGATTCGGATCAAACCCACCAGTGCTCCCCTTATACAAGTCAGCTGTAGAGTTAGCAAGCAAGAGGGTTATGTATTATATGACGCACAATACCTATAAGACATGTGTTGCTATCTCCAGGCGATTAGGGTAAAGAGCAATGAAACCCCTTGCTGATATTTACCATTCAGTACGATCACACAGGAGGAGCTTATCAGTCTTGTAGGGACGCACCAGCCGGTGGTTGAGGTCAGTTGGCTCTAAGGAGTGAGCAAACTTGCCACCATTCCTCGTGTGTCGTGTATGCGAGTTCTTCGTCGCAGAGGAAGTTGGCATTTCGCTTGTAGTGCGTCCTCGCAGAGGAAGTTGGTATTTCGCTTGTAGTCCGTGACGATGCCTCTAATAAACCGTCTAAGGCCTCGTTCAGTTATATTGGGATTGATTTCGGGCCTGTCGTTTCTTCACTATCTCCTGCAACTAAACTAAAAAGACTAAAGAGTGGATACTTTTCTTTGGTGCGACAATCAACTTTGACTCTTCGTCCTGCCTCCTGCGATCCCCGACCCTCGCGCCTACGCCCCTGGCTTGCAAAAAAGGAAGCAACAAATCTCTCATCGCTTGCGAAAAGGAAAAAGTCTAGATCACCCCCAAACTATGGGGGTGGTCTACTTAACCCCCAAACTATGAAACAGTCTAATTTACCTCCTGAACTTTTTAAAACCGTCTACTTTACCCCCTGGGGCAGTTTTGGACGGCGGTTTGCTACAGTAACCATGGTTTTGGTAAGTAACCGAATCTTTAAAAAATCATAGTAAATCACAGAAAAATCGTAAAATGGAAAATCCAATTTTGTTGGACTCCACGTGAGTAGATCTACACCAATGAACATATAATATGGTGTGCTTTAGTACAAAGTTTTTGCTGTAGCTTTAAATTTATTAGGATTTTCCAATAAATTTAAAGCTATAGACGGTTTTGGAAACCGCCGTATTATAGCTATAGACGGTTTTGCTGTAGCTTTAAATTTATTAGGATTTTTCAATAAATTTAAAGCTATAGACGGTTTCGGTTACTATAGCAAACCGCCGTCCAAAACTGCCCCGTGGGTAAAGTAGACGGTTTTGAAAAGTTCAGGGGTAAATTAGACCGTTTCATAATTTGGGGTTAAGTAGACCACCCATATTTGGGGTTGATGTAGACTTTTTCCCTTGCGAAAAAGGAAGCAAGAAACCTCGCTCGTCACGATCCAATCCCGCAGCCCCGCGCCCCTCGCGCCCCACGCAGACCCGCAGCGTCGCAGCGCACCTCCGCCGCCTGCGACCACCCTGCACACCGCCCGCCGCCGCCCTCGCACGGCCTGAGGACACCTTCCCCCCGCAGACCCGCATCGTCGGAGCGCGCCTCCGCCACCCGCCGCCGCCATCGCATCCCGACTGCGGAGGCTGCGCGACGTCACGGCGGCGGAGGCCGCGCGACATTCCTCGCCTCCCCCGTTCTCCTTCAGTGCGACGCCGACGCCGCTGCTGCGCTACATCGACGCGGACGCCGGCGCCGCTCTTGCATCCTGCATCAACGCCGCTCCTGCATCTACATCTACGCGCGGACGTTCACGGCCACTGGACAACGAGCAACTCGGCATCAAGGTTTGAACCACCTCGAGAACGATGTCTTCTGTTCTTCACCCATATGGATTTTAAAATCGCTACGCTATCCATCCTGATTGATCTCTCCAATGGGCCGCGTGGTCTCGTAAGGAAGCAACCTCTAACTGCTCCACTGTGGTTTCACTTTGTTAGGCCTTCAAATCTCTGAATTTGATCAGAGTTGTAGGGCATAACATCTAAGCACTTGGATTTACTGTATGAGATAAATGTTGCTGTTCAAGGCATCGCAAACGTTTTAGTTTACCATTTTTGTTGTCTAAAATGGTTTTACGAGCAGACTTGCAGTGCATTAGCTGCTTGGTCTATATTATTCTGTAGATTACCATACCCAGTCAGCCCAACTTAGAAACTGGTTTCTGAAACCGATCAGTACCTAATGCACTGAATGCAAAATAAGATTGACCTATATGATTTTTTAACAATTCAGTATATTTGTCTAGAGCAAACCTACCTATGTAACAGTTCCTGCCGCTAGGTAACAGTTCCAAATTCAGTATACTGGTGCATTAGCTGAAAACATTTTTCTCATGCAGTTACTAAATCCATTCAGCCCTGCGATTAAGTAACAGTTCCATGACCTGTCTATGGTTGATTGCTTACAGCCCTAGAAAATGTTTGCTTCTCATTTGCATTACTGATCCCTGATGGTTACCCACCAAAAGTCCAAATCAGGGCAGGTGGTAAATTCTGCTTCACCTGATGATAACATTGTCAATGTGGATATACTGTCTTCTGTGTTGGTATATGCTTTTTAGTAACAACCTGATGAAGAAAACTCAATCTGGCACTAAAATAAGAGACCTTTGTGTCTAGCCATGAGATATTTGCATCGTAACAAGATGGACAATTTTAGATCTGTTAAAGGATCAATATGTCATGCATTATGCAAACCACCTAAATTTTCATGTAATCATATCTTAAGGGCCATGTGATTCAGTTCATCAGCACTTATGTCTTGTGGAGCTGTACTTGCCAGAAAGTTTGAGCAGCTTATATCTGAAGGGCGCTGTTCTAGCAGTGACCGGGCTACCAGGATGGGAATAGGATTGGGATGCATTCTTAGAAATTAGGAGCTCATCGTTTGGTGTCTAGGACTACGATATACATATAGGGTTTAAATGCAATCTGATTTTGCAGCTACGGTTGAGCTTCCTTAAGTTGTAGTGCAACATAATTCAATGAAGATGTAATGGAAAATAGGTTGCTGATGATGTGTGTTTTCTGCGGCTAGAGGACTGAAATGTGCTAGAGGCTTAAAACTCCATTTTTGGTCGACCTGCTGCTAAGAGGACTGAAATGTGCTTAGAGGCTTAAAACTCCATTTTTGGTTGACCTAGAAATGTCTGTTTCATCGATGTGTCTTCGATTCGCTACTGTACTCTAATGATCTATTATTTTCCATAAATAATGTATTATCACAGGGTGTTATAGTCTGGTGCATATTTCTAGGTCATTCTTTTTATAGCAAAGCATACCGAAAGCTTCAGATTGCAAAGTGTATGTAACATTGTTAGTTAATCATCATCTTTTTACACTCATGGCTAATATAACACAGTTTGTTTCATTAGTGGATACAAAATACTAAGTTTGCCTAAACATGATCAGTTGAACAACATATTTGCATGTATGTAGTGTACCCAGTTCTGATTCTCTGATTCATGTTCACAATCACGAAAGCATTGCCAGGTCAGTGGCTCTTAACAAGTTAAATAAAATTGTGATATTGACAAAAAAACATTTAGGTCAAAGTGGAAATAGCCATTTTTAGATATGCATGCTGTCATATGGACATATATGCCATAAGAGACAGATTTGCAAATTGTGTGGTCGTAATATTTTGTCTTTCGCTAAACTTCTGGTGGGATAATCATAGATCAAGGAAGAAGCGGACAAGATCTCATTCAGTCTTTTGGTGTGGCAAGTGATCTACACGGATTTCAAAGCATCCAACATCCTTCTGGATATCGAATTCAAGCCCTTCTGGATGCAGTGTAGGTGTTTGATGGTATTCCACTGAGAAGGGGCCTAGGTTCAGTCCTTTCTGCATCTTGAGGTATGAGATTTAGAATTGGGACTCTTGCTTTCCTGTAGTTGATTCTTTAAAACCGAAATGCCAAAGAGTACTAATAAATATTTTAGTCAGCACCAGAAAATATTTAAATATTTCCATTCTCTGCACCTTTATCAGAAAGATAATATCCTGATATTTACCATGCATTTCAAGTTGATATGTTTCAACATGATTGCTTCCTACTGTTGTTCAGAGCTGTGGCTGAATTCTGGCGGGAGCTTTTGACATAGCTGTATTGCGATAGCCAACTATGTAAGCTGGATTTTTTACTATTGCCTGTGCACATGTACTGAACATCTCCCGAACTGAGCATATAAGCAAGAGAATTTCCTTGGTGAAAGGTGGGATATTACCGTTTCCCATCCGATACATTTTTCCCTTGTGAAATACCATTATAGTCCTAGACCTAAACGTTAAGAAAATATTCAGCATAATATACAAGATGAGTTGCTGAATTCTTTTCAATGGTCTACACATACCTATGTCTTGTTTCTATTCTTTTTTTTCCATGATTCCTGATCCCCGACCATGTTAAATCTTAAATGTGCCTGTTGTCAGGATAGGGGTGTATGTTCTGTTTGATAGCCCGATGTGGTCGGTGATCGATGTTGGAGTTCCAGGCTTCAGGCAAATTGCACAACAAGGTTAACTAAGGTAATGGCTCTTTGACATTTTTCACTGGGGTGCATGCAGTTGCAGGACCTCTGAATGCGAGTCTTCTTATCGTGCGGGTTTCTTAAACTCCACTTGCATGACCTCTCCCTCTTTAGACAAATTTCTCTATTTTAGTGGTACTACAGAAACAGGGGCGAAGCATGCAGATTAAAGAAAAATAGAGGTCCAGACTATTCACAATGATGTTGCTGCGTTTTTAGGAGGTTTTGTAATAATTTAATGAAAAACATCCTTGCTACTGTATATACAGCTTATCTGCCTTCCTCACATATCTGTGTGCACCAACCTAAAGAAAACAATAACACAAAGACCACATATATGAATTGATCTTTTAATTGGTCGCCCTCGGATAACTACCCTCAAACATACATCATTTAGTAGCATTATTGTTTCCTCTTTAGGTTGATAACAAAAGAACAACATGCAGGTTAAATAAGGCTTGTTCCACTATAATATGTACCACAGTACCAGATCTGTTTTTTTTTTAACTTGCCCAAATTTGATGGATTCATAATAATGGCTAATAGTAGTAATAATATATGTTGGCTGATAATAAAAATAGTTTATTGTAAATAGGGATGGTTTTGTACTAAAGAGGTACAACCTGTAATTTTGTTCTTGCAGGTAAACTTCGATTGCCTCCTGAACTAAGATTGATTTATGTCTACTCTATCTAGCTAACTCTTGGTAGTTGGCACTAATTTTTATTGGTAGAATAATGGTGAGCCTTCCAAACGCATAGAACTGAGAAATGTCGGCACCAAATGTGGACCTCAAGTTAGTTGCCAATATGATCGAGATTCAGGCAGTAAGAAGGAACTGGCAACTTACCCCCTTGTTATGCATGACTGTTTTTCAGATTATATACAGGGTCATATACAACAGCGAGTTGGATTCGGAAAGAGATATATTTCATATTGGAGCAGACAGGCCTGAGAGCACAACTGGTTAGTTCTTGTTCGCTAAGCACAACTGTCAACACTGAAACCTTATTGCTATATGTGTTGTGATTGTCGTAGTTGCCTTATAATTTATATCCTTTCTTTTGAATTTTAGTGTCATTTCTTGTAGGTCAATTTATCGCTGATTTTCAACATTAAGCGTGGTTTTGGTTGTTGAGTAATGTACTGTTAGCTGAGCTTTTTTTTCATAAAGAAATGCTAGCTATGTGTTACTTTAGTTTACACCTTTGTCAGAGGTTCAAAAATGCTAGCTATGATGTAGACTGTTTACAACTTCAGAGTTAAATAGGATATTCCATCTGAGCTTACAATTCTGGTGTTTGGTGTATATAAAGCCCCTATTTTGTTTGGTGTATATTATTGTACAGACAAAAATTACTAGAAGTTGATGAAACGATTATCAATGTGTAGCATTTCAATTCAGTGAGCATTGTGTGTAGCACTTCAATTCAGTGAGCATGCAGTAAGACCTCTTTGTCTCGGCATTGTTTGGTGTCGTCAACGGCAAAAGATGATGAGCTTGCAACCTTGTTGCTTTCCTTTTCATTTGATTTAGGAATGACAAATGATTGTTAGACTGCATGGTAGGCAAATTGAACGCCAAATTATTCAATATACTTGCCTTGATGCTGTGACTCACATGCAAAAAATGAATCACTTGTTGTTGGGTGTCAGCTTAATAGGTCCCCAGTGCGTGGTGGGCGTGGCTCTCGACCTATGTCCAACCTCTCTCGACCTGTGTCCATGCTAGCCATAGATTGCTTTGGGCGTTACAGGCTGTTCTTGGCCGATGACGTGCAGATGTTAGCGCCATTGCAGGTGGGATAACAGCGGCATAGGCAAAGCGATCGCCATGAGCGTGGCCTGCCAGGGTCGGATGGTTGTTCCCGTCGCAACGCACGGGCATGATCATAGCTTGCAATTTGATGCCTTGTCATTCCTTCGTGATGTTTGCTGGTCAGGTAGCCCTTGCAAGGGCAGCAAAAGAATGGACAACGGGTTAGTAAGGAAATGCTCGTATCACCCTTGCAAGGGCATATTGGAATCATGATCCAATAATCATGAATGGTTAAGATGATTCTTTAATAGCATCATATAAATGTATCACCCTTAATACATGATATCGGTCCACAATGGTGTGGTCGGACATTATTTTATTCCTGTTGCAACGCACGGGCTCTATTATTTTATTCTTGTTGCAATGCACGGTCTCGCATTATCATTTTTTGTTACAATACAACACGTTCGTGCTCAAATTATCAGGGCATTATTTGTTCCCATTGCAACGAATGGAAAGGTCTATACAGTAGAATTGGTGAGCCTGCGACGCCGCGCTCTTCGTGAGTGTGTTAATTTAACGATCTTTGCCTTTTGGATTAAATATCACTTTAACATCGATATTTAATTTCACAATATTGTTATCTTATCGTGTGATCTATGTGTTTTCAGTACAAAAGTTTAGTTGTCCTGTAGCAACGCACGGGCACGCTGCCTAGTTTTCTATAACGCCGGAACCATTCCTGGCCAGGAACGTCGTAACCAAACGGAGCCTAAGGGCGTGATTGGTTGCCTGCATGTGCCGACAGCCAGCCTATGTGGCGCATGCGAGCAGGCCCCTTGCTTGGTTGGCACATGTGACCGACCTGTTTCGCTGGTGCAAAAGCAAGTCAGATGCTGCATCTGGGGATACAGATTCTCTGGCCGTTCCTGCTGATGCAGGCTCATGGCATGCACAGCGTGCACCAACTAATGATCGGATTAGCCTATGATTAGTGTATATTAAATGATATTAATATATTTTAAAGGATATTAAGATTTAATATAATAAGATAAAATAAGAACAATTAAAGTATATTTGCATAAAATAAATATGTCAATAGCACATGTTCATATACTTTTGTGTCATACGGTGTGGGCAACCAAACACTATCTCTGCTCATGTAGGCTCAATACATACATCAACCAACATGATAGTGTTGCATGTGCGGAGCCTGTCTCGTGGGAGCCTGCATCTACGATGCGAGCTGGCCAAGTCGTAAAAGCAACCAATCACGCCCTAAATGTCCAAGGCCTACCACGCTTGAATCTAAGCCAAAGGAACAATGATAAAAGTATGTACATGATTCTATTCTTATGCTCCTCCACCTATAATAAGACATTGGTACCGACATATTAAAACATACTCTCTCCGTCCCTAAATATCTGTCGCCATTGATGTGCGTGCCATAAGTTTAACTTGATTTGTAGAAAATACGTGCAACATTTATATCTCTAAATAAATTTATTAAAAAACTAGATTAAAAAATCTTTCCAATGATACTAATTATGTACCATAAATATTAATTTTTTAATATATATTTAGTCAAAGTTGTTTCTCGGGAAGCGAAAACGACAGATATTTAGGGTCAGAGGGAGTATATCATGTAGATTAGATTATAGAAATTAACGTACTTCCTAGTACTATATTATTGGTTAATAGGAGTACATACATGATTTACAGCCTGTTTGCTTGAGCTTTCAGCCACTTATTTTCAGTCAACCAGCAGTGTTTTCTCTCACAACGAATCAATCAACAGTACTTTCGGCCGCTTATTTTCAGCCAAGCGAACAGGCTTTTAGACGGTTCAAAAGGTCAGTGGAGGCAGGGACGGAGCCTAGTGGAGGCCAAACTGGGCTCTGGCCCCCCCCCTTGCCATGTGAAGTTTTTAATACATGTATGTTACTCGATCAATGCATATGTATGTCACCATGCATGCAAGGATTAAAGCACACCTTTCTCTCTCTATATTAGTTGCATATTCCTCGTCTTAGCAATTTTTTACTATATGTTTATCAAAATTGCCCCCCTTGGTTCTGCTTCACCCTCCGTCGGTGAGTGGAGGTACACGAATCTACCGGCTCCGCCACTAGGACACACCGGATCTGTGTCCCCGCCACTACCCGGTGCCCACCGAGAGTCTTCTGTCTGTCCAACAGACCAACACAAAACCACTAGCGCGGGGCTCCGCTCGCCGCCGCAGTTTGGACCACAGTTTTTCGCGTGCAACGTACCCAGCCTGCCTCCGTGCCGTGCCGGCCTACCGCGTCCATTTTTCTTCTTCTTTTGCATGGGTACTAGCCATTAGCCAAGCCGCCTGGTGGAGGTTGCGTCACGACCTCTGATCTCCTGCGCGCCGCAACTATGTGGTCGTAGCTGTTGCGCAGCTGTGGTGGCAGCGGCACAGGAGTACTCACTAGAGTGCTTGTAGTAGAAAAGAGGCCGAAGCCGCACGTGGGTTTCCTCCTTTTCCCGCAGTCCGAATCCAGGCCACGGCCCCACGGCGCCCGCCAACTAGCCGCCGGGCCCCACTCCCCCCACCACACCGACCACGAGTCCACGACGAGCTCGCCGCAGAGTGACCCAGCGTCGTACGGCTCTTCATCCGCCCCGACCGGACCCGCTCACCAGGCTGACAGGCTCGATTCAGGTTCAGGAGGACTCAAGAGGGAGGGGGCCTTTTTCCGCCGGCGACATGGCGGAGGAGAAGGGCGCGCTGCAGTCGGCGAGGGAGTGGGTCGTGGAGCACAAGCTCCGGGCCGTCGGTACTACTACTTACAACAAGTCTTAATTTCCAGATCCTCTCTTCTCCTCCTGCGCGGCTGCGCCGACGTTCCCGCGGTGGAATGGAAATGGAATTGATGCCTTTGTTGGTTCGCTACTGCTTGTTGCAGGGACGCTGTGGCTCAGCGGCATCGTCGGCTCCATCGCCTACAACTGGTCCAGGCCGGGCATGAAGACCAGCGTCAAGATCATCCACGCCAGGTCCCTTGCTGCTCTCCTCACCACCTGCACTTGCATTCTCTGCCTGCCTGCCTGCTACAGTACCCGTAGTACAAGATGTTCTCTCTTTGGTGTGTGTGCCTCTGTGGGTGGGGATGAAGCAACACACTACTCTGTACTCCTTACTCGAGCCTGCCTGGATTACACAGCCCCCTGTTGTTTAGGTTCTAGCCAGATTAAGATAGCCTCAGACTAACATCGATTGGTCCAAACATGTTCTAATGTTATATGTTGGTGGATCGGCCTAATTTCCTTAATGAAAAGAGCATTCGATGTTCCGATTATTGTTTAGGTATGGGCCAGGTAAAATGTTGCTTCGAAAAACATGGATTGGTTGGACATCTGTAGCTGAACGCCTCACCTCCTTAATCCAAAAGGTCACCCTAATAATGATGCGGTGGTTCCTCTTGCCCTACTATATCTCACTTGTTCTACTACTTGGTTCGTTTGCATCTCATAAAACTGTTTCGTTAGTCGTTACTGTGATACTACATGTGTTACACATTTGGTATATTCCAACCACTCCAAATTTGTACTCAGATGCTCTACCAAACATCCCAGCAAGTGAATGCGGTGTTTAAATCACATTAGGCCACGTGTCTTGCGGTCAATTAAGGGACCGTTTGGCTGATCCAAACGTTTCGGATTCTATCCAGAAATGCCAGAATCTCCAGAAACAGCTGAAACGATTCTCACTTTTTTGCCTATGCACGTGAAACAGCCGGGGAGTGGTTTTGCTCGATTCTGTTTCTTGCACTAGCAATCGTATTTTTTTTATTTAATCCATTTTAAGTGCACCAAGTTATTGTATTTAAGTTGTTCTTTTCCCACGAAAAGTTCTCAAACTTTTTGAAGCATATTTTCGTTTATATGATTCTTTTATGAAAAACATTTTTTTCTGAATCAAAATCCAGCCTATTAACCACGATTCCACGAAGTGATTCTTATTATTCACCATTTGAAACGTTTCCTGAAACAATCTAGATTCAAAACGTTTGTATGAGAATCTAGATTCCTACCAAATGCACCCTAAGTTGCTTCATATGCAAACTACTACATACCAAGCATATCCATTAAGTTGGTAGTTGTATGATTTTTTACTTCAACAAAAGAGGTAGAAAATTACACTGTCCTGCCTTTATCTGGTATGCATTTGAGGGCATTGGTAAGGAACTAGTAGATCAGAAGGCCAGAAGGGTGCTGAAACAACTTTCCTGATTGTGCTGCTATCCATGTCCAATTTATCCACTATTACTTCAGAATATAGGAGCCTTCCAAAACAAATAGGTGTACGTGTAGTCTTAGTATTTCTTGGAGCAAACTCTGGGGGAATAATTTCTCTTTGCATTTCTGATATTTGACGGTTCATGAATACATTTTTTCCAGTGTATGCCATTCTAAACTTTGCCAGAATGATGCCTCTCTAAACATGTACTTAACATTGTGGTGGTATAGAATTCATGTGTTTTCTCGGTAAAAAAAAAGTATTCCTTTGTATTGAATAGACCAAGAAGCTGGTACAACATGTGTTGACTAAACTTTGTGCCTCTCTGCTTCAGGAAACTGTAGCTTCTCAGAAATTACCTGTTAATGGTAGCAGATTGTGTTGCACAGAAAGCTTTGCTCTTTTCCATCATTGAGGATTAACTGGTATCAGCATTAGGCATAGATAATCAGTGTAGAATGCAGAACAAGGCCGGTGGAGGGTGGTACAGGCTAGTTAGATTTTGGATACATATTCACTGAACCTATTCTAATGGCTACTTTTAGGGGTTTCCATGAATAATGCCATGGATATGTTAATCTTTTGGATATTTCCCCACTGGCTGTTCACTGAACCGATAAATTGCTTAATATTTCAGTTGCATTTAAATGAATTACCTTAATTGCATTAAAAAGTATCAATTGTTAATCTTTTGGATATTTTCCCCACCCGCTAATGTATCTGCATATATAGACCAGCTTGACATATTATTGCCGTCAACTGATGTCCCGTACATCAAGATGTTTTGCTGTGTCTGTTTTAATTATATATCCCTAGCAGCGATATCCATTTCTAATTGGTGCACTGCTCTTACGCTAGCAATTTCAGTTCCTTTTTTTTAATAAAAAACTAGCATTTACCATACATCTCCACTCTTATATAAATCATGGCTGTCTTTGCTCATTTGTGCACAGTATAATAATTCATGTACAGAAAGTTAGAACGAGAATCCCCTACCTTGGGCTTGAATTTATTCTGACGAACGAAACTGATGTATGCATTTACTGAAAGCTAAAGAATTTTCAGGCGATTGAATGAATATACTAACACAAGGCGACCTAAAACCTTTGGCAGGCTGCATGCTCAGGCTCTGACACTGGCTGCCTTGGCTGGGTCTGCGCTGGTGGAGTACTACGATCATCAACAAGGGTCAGGATCCAAAGTCCACCAATATGCAAAGCAGTTCCTATCATCTGATAGCAGTAGCAGCCCACAAAAGGAGTAGCTAGTGTTGGTGGGTCAGCCTGACGCCCTGACCTTACGAAGTACCAGCAGTGGAGTGGGTGTTATTTTCTGATCAAATAATTTTGCCTATGGCATTCTGTGGGAACTTAGGCGGACCTTTGCCTGCTTTTCTATGTAATGTAAGCTGCTGAAACATGTGCACTTCAAATGCTGTTGTGGTTGCATATGTTTCCCTGAATGTCTTGAAATGAAATAAATGGTTTTTTTATCGGCCCCTGCCGCTCGGTATGCATCATCAGCCGTCACACCGATTTAGCTGTTTGTCTAAGTTGAGTTCAACAGAATGTTCTCCATTTAGCTATTGGTATGACTCTCTTGGGTTTATAGCTTTTTTTTTTTTAATGCTCTCTTGGGTTTATATTTAAAAAAATCCGTCAAGGGGAAAGAACTTCCATAAAACCAAACATAGAAAAAGAAAGATAGAAATGTTAATCGAGTGGGCCATTTCAATCCATAAAACGCAGCCGAACCCAAAAGAACGCAACTAGAAAGCCCAACTAAATAAGAGTTTTCCATTCTCTACTGGGCCCGAGCGAATCATCATCAGAACGCAACGGCCCAAGACCAGCCCAACCAAATCACTCCGTTGTCCGCTCCATCAAACCGGCCCGCCAACTCGCCGCGCTCGAATGGCAGCCCACGTAGCCTATATATATATCTCGCCAGCCGCATCGGCACCTCCTCTCGTCTCGGAAAACCCTAGCCGCCACACCTCACGACCCACTCGAGCACCAAGCCGAGGGAAGGAGGGGAGGGGCGATGGCGCGCGGCGTGGCGGCGGCGAAGGGCGGCGCGGCCGCGGGCAAGAAGAAGGGGTCGGTCGCCTTCACGATCGACTGCACCAAGCCTGTGGAGGACAAGATCATGGAGATCGCCTCGCTCGAGAAGTTCCTGCAGGAGCGCATCAAGGTCGCCGGCGGCAAGGCCGGCAGCCTCGGCGACTCCGTCACCATCTCCCGCGAGAAGACCAAGGTCACCGTCACCTCTGACGGGCCCTTCTCCAAGAGGTATACCACCCTGAACTGCTTCACTGTACTTGCGTACTGTTACTGAATGCCCCTAAATGTCGTGAATATACTTGTGTAAATGTCGTGAATATACTTGTGTAGATCTGTGTAGTTTCTGCTGTGTATGTTCATAAATATTTTGAAGGCAAAAACTGTGGGGGAGGTCCCCGCAGCACTTCAATTTTCTTTTTTCATAAAAGCAGGGAAGTCATACCTTCAAATGTTTGAGGAATAAACAACCAAAGTAAAACCACAAAATTAACTAAAAGCATCTAGCCATACACAGAAGGACGACCGTAGATCATCCTTAAATCTAACCGCTTTGAAGTGTATGTTCATCATATTGCTAGGTTGTAGAAACTTATTTTCCAATTCAATTATGTGGTTCACTTGATTTTCGCGATGAGGAGTAATTTCGCCTATTACTAATTAGCAGCAAGTTTCTGCACATATATTTCTGTCAACGCGGACGCCCAAAGGTTTGGTGTAGTCTATCTTTAACCCTGTGTGATTGCAAATGGAAATAGTTGTTCTTTTGCTAATTTTGGCATATATCTGTGGTTCTTTTATGCACTTTTGTTGATTGGAAAACAGCTATTCAAATTTTCGGTTTACTCCCTCTGTCCAACAAAAAAAGAGTGCAATTCTCACTTTCTAAGAAGTCAATCGATTTCAAGTTGGACGAAGTTTATAAAAACAACATCAGTTTTTATGTCTCCAAATAGGTTTTTTATGAAGGTGCATTCCATAATTAATTTATCAATACTTATTTGGTTTCATAGATGTTAATGTTTTTTTTTATAGATTTGGCCAAACTTGAAATTGGTTCACTTCTTGTGAAGTGACAATTGCACTCTTTTTGGACTGAGGGATTAGCTGATGTTTGGTATGATTATATGACAATTGACACCATTGCTCTTTAGCAAGAATGCTCGAGACATTATGGTTAGCAAATGTATGGGCTGATGTTTGGTATGATTATATGACAATTGACACCATTACTCTTTAGCAAGAATGCTCGAGACATTATGGTTAGCAAATGTATGGACTTGAATCTTTTTCTGTTTACCCTTAACTGAAGCATACACTTGATGGAATAATGAAAAGTTCATTGCTGTTTGTTACCATCCAATATAACATACTGAATTTGTTCAGTTCTGTTTTTTTTTTGACGCAATTGTATCATTATCTGTTGTCACCAGGTACCTGAAGTACTTGACCAAGAAGTACTTGAAGAAGCACAACGTGCGGGATTGGCTACGCGTGATTGCAGCCAACAAGGACCGCAGTGTCTATGAGCTTCGGTACTTCAACATCGCCGAGAATGAGGGCGAGGAAGAAGATTAGAGTGCATTACACTTATATCTTAGTTCTGAACTCATTGAATTTTGATACTTGTACCCGTAGTTTTGCAACTGCCCTCATGTTATGCTGTGGTGAATTTTGGATGGTTAATTTGAAGAATCCTTACATTTGGCTGCCTCAACATCAGAGTGCCCTACTGAGTCTCTATACAAGTTATGTTGTGAACAGAGAAGTGTAATGGGCGTGATTTCTTGCATTTCTTAATATTTTTATACTCTGGTTGGGGCCAAAGGTGATGTTCCTTGCTGCTGGTGTGAAACTTGTGTCCAGTTCCTGAATTCTTGTTGCCTTCTCACTGGTGGTCTGAATTCTGGATGTACTGAACATTGTCGATAGCAATTTAACTAGGGAGCTTAGAGAGTTGCTGATTATCTGTATCTGCTTTCGTTTGTTTCTTTCTACAGCGACAGGCAAATTTCGGGTTCTCAGGCGGTGCAGAATAATTGGGGAATTATGAGCATCCTATGATTTGTAGGAGCAGCATGTAGGAGGAAGGTTTGCTGAACTTGTACCTGGTAATCGAAAACAGCAAAATGGAATCCTGTAATCAATTCAGAGCTCTTGATTCAGCAAAATAGGATACTGTAAGCTAGGTAGCTGTAAACAAATTGAAGAATATGAAGATATGAACAAGGAAGGATCATCCGGTTGTACAGACACTTAGTTAGGCGCCTCCCTAGTTATCTGGTTTCTAAAGAGAATTGGCACTTATCCAAAATCTTCAATATGAAGTTATGGAGTATGCCGTTCAGAATTGGGACACAGTTTGGAAGCGAAAGTGGAAAAATAAGTGTCGATTCTTCTCTTATCACTGCTACTGCAAAGGAAGGTATGCAATCTGAGATCACCAGGAACCATGCATCAATACAAGATATATACATCACATTACATCTCAAGACTAGAAAGAGCAAAGCGGGCAGTATTAAAGGTGTCACGTTACATCAATACAACATGTATTGATATAACACATAACATCAATACGAGATACTCCAAGTCTCCGACACATCCTATCCTATATTAAAAAGAAAAGATACTCCCGGATATGGTGTATCCAAAAGCAAAGGTGTTATGCAGACGATGCGGCTCTGTTCCTACAACGAACAACCACCGATGTCAAGACATAAAGCACATATCGTAGCCATTTAGCCCGGCTACAGGGTTGCACGCAGATCTTCCAAAATCAGAGAGGTCCCCGATCAGAGCACCAAAGGAAATTGCTCCGGACTGTAACAGACTAGCATAGTAGCATTGCCGACTTGCCGTTGTGCACTTGCGCTGCGCACAAGCAGATGGATGCAATGACTTCACCGTCTCAACACTGACGAGCCTTCGTCAGTTTGTCTTTGGAGTTCGGAGGAGGCTACAGCAAGTTCAGCTAACTGAAATTGCAGACACCATTGCATGGAGATTCAGCACACACTAAGCGTACAGAGCGCAACTCACAAGCACCTATGCCGATCAGAATTGGGACACAATTTGGAAAGCAGAAGCGGAAAATAAGTGTCGATTCTTCTTATGGCTACTACTGCAAAGTAAGGTTCCCACATAATCAGAAGAGATGGCCAAGCAAATCCAATCTGTCCACTCCTGTCACACAAGACAAGAACAAGAAACCACAGTTCACATATTTGCCATTTTGCCAACTGCACTTACGCACGGCAGGTATGAGGAACACTGCAGCAACAATGCCCTTCCATCTACCTGCAGCAACTAGATAACACACTTACGAAGTGTAATTTACACACCCTGGAATTTATGGGAAGAAAAGTGCACAAGGGTATTGGACAACAAAATTTTCGACCCAGTACAACAACTAGCAATCACCCAATAGGACATCACCGTCCACAGAGTTGCACACACTATGAGGCAAAAATCTGAAATATGAACCCGCAACATCAAAGTGTTGGAGAAACAATCGATTGTTGTCCCTGTAGTTCTCTTTTTCTCTTCCTTTTAATCTGTGATTTGGCACTTTTAGCGGATCCTTTGTAATCTGTATTTTATTTTAAACCACCTTTGTAATCTGTATTATAGTTTGTACTCCTGCTTTGCTATAATGAAAAGGGAAGAGCACCTGCCACAATTGCTCAAAAGGGGAAAAAAAAAAAAGCAACAACGACTAATGGTACTTGTCTAGCCATGAACTTGCCCATCTACCCCCATTACAAGGCAAGGCAGCAACATACCATTTATATTGTTTCATTCCCCCACAGTTCACCTTATTTAACATGCTAGCATAGCAAATAGGTGTGAAATCCACACCAACAAATGAAGGCGAGAAGAAAAAAAAGGGGACTCAGAGCACATGGGAATAGGAGGCACCGGGGAAGAAACAGTGGCTTTGCAGAAGAATTGGCTTGCTTTGCAAGATGTAGGTCTAGTCAGGCGTCCATGCCGAGCACGCACTGCTAAGAGTATTCGTGTGGTTCTTACTTTGAAGGCTCCTATGCTCCAGAGATCTAGAATCTCTCCTATTGCTACAGGAGAGTTGTGTAAAATGAAGCAAACACATCTATAAGATTCTGAATGAAGCATACTCTACTTAAGCATATCTCAACAAGCTGGTTAATCCACGGATAGTTTTATCAAATTGGTTCTGTAACCTGAAGACACAAACTACATGCCATCGTAAATTGTACTAGTAATTTTATTATTACATATTAGAAGGTATGCAATTTGCGCTCAAAAGCATACAGGTTTTTGCTGAACCGAACTAATGACATCCGACACGTATTGTCCAAATCTATATTGGGGCTTGCAAAGGGAATCAGTTGTGTGAATATGAATATAGTCATGTAAATTACTGTTGTTGCGTGATGATAGATACATAATGTTAATGTTAATACCACTTCAAAACTAATAGCATCCAAGGACACACAAACCTTGATGCGACACAGATGTTCTATGATGCATACATTGAAAGGAAAGTAAGGCCCCGTTTAGTTCCCAAAAACACCCAAAAAATTTTACACAGTATCCGTCACATCGAACCTTTGGACGTATGAATGGAGCATTAAATGTAGGTAAAAAAATAACTAATTGCACAGTTTATCTGTAAATGTCGAGACAAATCTTTTGAGCCTAGTTAGTCCATGGTTGGACAAATTTTGCCAAATAACAACGAAAGTGCTACAAGAATTTTTCCCCAAAAAATTTCGGATCTAAACAAGGCCTAAGTTATATCTATGAAGCATTTGCCGTGCACCTAATACACGTGGAGTAGCAATCTACCTGTGAAGTGAATAGAATTAATGCTTTACCAACCATGGTACTATTGGTGGCACCGAGAGCTTGGTCCTTCCGCCTTCACTTTTGATGCGCAGAATTTTATTTTACTTGCTTGCCATTGTAGTGTAAATGAATCCAATAGTCATAGGTGCACCTTGTCGCAACAACCCTCTGCATTGTGTATTAAGCTGGATGCAGTAAGCCTATATATAATCCGTAGTCTCATATTTTTACTACGAAGGGTCCAAGGCCTAAGTATCATCACCAGGTACCAATCAAATCCATAGTAGTTTGGTGACAATTAATCAATTATTCGTACAAATTTAAACAAGCCACATAACCTTCTATACAGTAAGAAATATTGCGGAGCTAGATGTCTTATAATTTTAAATGCCTAGAGAATTTGATGACCTGCAAAAATCTTTTACACGTCTCTTCAAGGTGAAAAACATATTATCTCCATCCAAGTAATACTCGTAACTCTGCAAGCTTGAAACATTAAGTTGCTCACCCAACAACCACATTAAAGTACTGAAGAAAACAAAGTAAAAGGAGTCACCTGGGAGTCTGCAGAGGCTAACACTAGAGGGTTCTACATCAACCAAATATTTATTTCTTAAAGATATGAAATTATAAATGAGTAGAGATACGACGACCTGACATTCTAGACAGTGGTTCTACTACCATAAAAGGTTGCTTATCTGGATGGACATCCTCCCAAGATGTAGCACCATTTTTGGTTGTTGTTCCACCTGTTGAGCATACCAGATAATCGTCCTGTAATCCTGTTCTTTGGCTTGCTCAGAGGGTGGTTCTTCGGTAGTCATTTATGTTGAGTAGCCAATCTCCTTTATAATCTCAGCTTTGTTATTTTTCTCACTAGCTTCGTCCAAATGTTTGCTTGAGAGAGGCTTCTCTATCATCTGCAAAGCTTGATTTGAGCCACATTGATTTTTTTCTGAAGCAAGAGCTGGATTAAAATTGGGGAAATGGTTACTCCCTTATCCGCTTGTTCCTCACACACAACTACAATGATGTAGTGTACCAAGAATCCTCCCAGTCACATCAACATGTGCTTAGTGTTCTCTTTTCATCTCCTTAACATACTGAAAGCGCAGCTTCTTCGATCCTTGCTTGCAGGCAGTGTCTAGTACTATATAGGCTGCAGACGACACTGGGAGCAACCTGGAGAAAACATATAGTACTCCAAGCTATTTGGGTGTTCCAGTGTTCTAGGCTCTTAACGCCAACTGTTCAAAATTTTTGATTCAGCAAAATGGGACACTGTAAAGTATAAACTGGGTAAAAATTATGCGATCCTGCAAACAAATTGATGAAATGAAAATAAACAACGATGGATCATCTAACTGTATATAGAGAGTAAACTTCGATCAAAAGAAAGTTAGAGAAGGCAATTGTTAAGACGCTAAGTTATAAAGATAGAGTAAAATGCACCCAGGGTCCTTTCTCTGATTCTCATCTTTTCTTCTCGAAAAACGCAGGAGAGCTGCGCTTCATTATATTAAGAAGAAAGTCTCTGATTCTCATCTATGCCCACGAACTCTCAGAGTGGGGATTTGGGTCCTTAAACTTTTAAAGTGGTTCACTCTAGGTCCAATTATGGACCTGGATTCTCAATTGGAGTGAACCACTTAAAAAAAGTTTAAGAACCTAGAGCCTCACTTGAGAGTTTGTGGAGCTAGGTAGGTGAGAATCCTTGAAAAGTTTAAAGACCCTGGGTGCACTTTACTCAATCATAAATGTATTGAAAATCGATGGAAATATGACATGAATGGAACATATTTTGTTGTTTTCATTGGGAATGCTTACCCAAACTCCTGCCTCACAAACTACAGCTTGTTCAGAAACAAAGTGGCCTTCCCCTTTGAAGCAAATGGAACATAACATGGCCCAGAAAAATGTGTTGCTATGCTATTGCTTTTTCTACTTAGATCATCAGAAACCTTGCATCAATAGTTCAATACAAGATATATATAATAGGCATAACATTAAATCTGACGACCAGAAAGAGAAACTGGGCAGTATTAAAGGAACCCTATGTTTCTGGAAATGTTAACTCCAGATGGCGAATATATTTCATGAGCAGAAAGAGTTTCAGTTAGCTGATCTATTTCAGGGAGGATAGATGGAACACCTGTTCTACAATAGCCCAAACACCTTTTTTGACACTGTAGAGAGTGGCTCTCTTACTGAATGTTGGTTATTTGAGTTCTTAAGGCCATCTCCCCAAGTTATATCACCCTTGTCAATTGTTGTTCCCCTTGTTGGATTATCCATCAGACAATTTCCCTGTTCTTTGGTTGCATTAGTATTATCTGGTGCTTCCTCCACTGTCATTTTTGTTGAGTATCCAACATCCTCGGCTTCAGCTTTACTAGCCATATCTAGTAAATAGCCAATCTCTTCCTCAGACTCAGCTGCGTTATTATCCTCATCACAAAAATTTTCAGAAGATGGCAGCAAAGGCATCATATCTTTAGTCAAGACGAGAGGCTCCACTCTGTCTTCTGTAGAAATTCGATCCACATCAAACATTCGATGATGGTTCCCTTCTTGTTTTTCCTCGTCATAGTGATGCAGTTTGCTAAGAATCCTCCAAGTAACAGCATCTGGTGCTAGTCCATTTCTTTTCATCTCCTTAACTAACTGATATGCTAACTTATTTGATCCCTGCCTGCAGGCAGCGTCTATGAGTATGTTGTAGCACACTACACTGGGAGCAACCCCACAATCCACCAACTCGTACATGAAATCACACGCCTGTTCCAGTTTGCTCTGTTTGCAGAGACCTCTGAAGATTGAACTGTATACATAGTTGTCATGTATCCCTGATGGCCAGACGACATTGTCCCAGAATTCCTTTGCCTTATCGAGAAGCCCTGCATCACAGAGCCCTTTGATCACAACAGTATGAGTCACAGAATCAGCAGAGATCTTATTGGCACTCATTTCCTCAAGCAGCTGCATTGCTGTATCAACTTGCCCAATGCCAAACAATCCCTTGAGGACACAGTTGTAAGTAACAACAGTTGGGGAGCACCGACGCCTAGGCATCAAAGAGTGCAGCACTTCAAGGGCCTCTGCATGATCACCTGCACCCAGGTATCCAGATATGAGTGTGGTGAAGGTGACAACATCAGGAGCACAAAACTTCCCACTGAGCATGTCGTCCATGATCCGCCTTGCCTCCTGGGTCCTCCCAGACTTGCAGAAGCCATGGATGACAGTGTTCACGGTGATCACATCCGGTTTGCATCCAGCCTGCAGCATGGACACAAGCACACCAAGCTGCTCGCTCGGGTTGTCCACAACACGCAGTGCCCCAAGAAACACATTGTATATCCTTGTCCTGGTCTCCTCACCCAGTGCCCCAAGAAACACATTGTATAGCCTTGTCCTGGTCTCCTCCCCCGCATCTCCACTACTGTCCTGGCCACACCGAACGGTTGGCTGCAGCATCAGTTCCAGGACATCCTTGGCCTTGGCAAGCTCATTCTCCCGGCACAGCTCGTCCACGAGCACCTTGTATGTCACCTCCCTCGGGCGGTACCCGAAACTCATGCCTTCCATCACCAGCTGGTGCGCTCTTAGGCAGGCGCCGGGCTTGGGGCTGGTGCAGAGCCCGTGAACAATGCAGTTGTAGGAGACGTCGCTGGGGCGCATCCCTCTCTTCCTCATGATGTACACGATCCTGGATGCGCCGTGGTGCTGCCCAGCCCGGCACAGAGAGTCTATCATCTGCGCGTACGCGAAGTCGTCGCCCACGCCGCACCGCCGCTGCGGCATCTCCCCGGCGACCCGGAACACGACATGGAAGAACCCCTCGGAGCAGAGGCACTGCACGAGGTTGGCAAACGCGGCGTTGGTGATCTCCTGGTCCTCCCTGCCGCCCCCGAGCCGATCGCCGCCCGCCGCCGCGCTGGGCGGCCAGAGGGCGGTGTCTACGAGCCTCATCGCGGCGTCGACGTCGCGGGCGCGGAGGAGCGCCTTGGCGAGGAACGAGCGCGCGAGGGAGGTGGGCGCCACCCCGCATTCGGGCATTTCGTCGAGCAGCCTCCGCGCGGCGCGAGGGTCGGGCAGCCGCGCGTACCCGTCGAGGAGCGCGGCGTAGGACACGGCGTCCGGGGCCGCGCCCATGCGGAGGAGCAGGCGGTGCGCGAGGAGGACGTGCCCCGCGCGGCAGAGGTGTGCGAGCAGGCGGTTGCGGTTGGGGAGGGAGGGCGCGGACGCGGGCAGCAACTGGAGGAGGCGGAGCGTGAGGAGCGGCGTGTCGGCGCGCAGGAGTCGGCGCAGGATCGCGTCGGCGGCCCGCGCGTCGAGGCGGCACGCCGGGGAGAGGAGGAGCAGGGACGCGCGGCGGTGCGCCTCCGCGGAGCGGCCCGACGCGCAGAGCGCGTCCACCAGGCGGAGCAGGTGGTCCGGGTCCGGGCCCTGGTGGTGCAGGTGCGGGGACGGCAGCGGAGGGCTCCCGGCGCCCATCGCCGACGCCGGGCCGGGGCCGACCTCTGTCTCCGATCAGTCACAGTTCGTCGACGAGGGAGGAAGCGGCGAGCAGGAATCAGTTCGGTTGGCTACTTGGCTGGCCATCAGTGAATCAGTGATCAGTCCCAGCTGAGAGGCCGAAAGAATTGGAGGCCCAACGATGGTGCCTCCAGGCCCAGAGTATGGGCCTCGAAGCAGCACAAACAACCATTGGGCCGACAAGGACAAGGCAGGGCCCGTTGGATTGGAACGGCTTGGACTGCAGAGAACCACAGGGGCCGCAGGGCCGGGTGGAGAACATGGACCGACCACTTGGAAGGCCCAGGAACAGACTGAGAGGATGACTGCTGACACTAGTGACAGTGCCGCTTGCGTTGCGTCTGCCCCAGGCCCAGCACACCAGCAGTGACCACCGTTGCCCTAGGCCATTGCCGCAAGCTACATGTCATTCAGGAGCCTGCTGCGTGTCTGTCAGCTCGGCGCTTTCGCAGAATCCGACGCGGGCGGTGACACACTGACAGACATGGTAGTGGCTGGCTGCCACTGAGTACGACTCTGCCTGTCAGAGTTGACGCCTTCCACTCCATCGTCAGGGACACACACACCACCGTCACATCACCCAATCTCCAGACCTTTTTTTTTTCTCTCTCTCCGCTTCTTCCTCAGTGATGCAGAGTGCAGTGCAGCAGTGGTAGTTGGTTCTTCTTGCTCGTGAACGTGAATGTGACGGCGCCCCCGCGAATCCCGCCCGGCTTCTTCTTCCTTGCTTCCATGGGCTGCTCGATGGGCCATGGCTGGCTCCTCCGTCCGTGGAAGCTAAGCTATCGTCCCCCGGAAAACACGCATGGTGATCATGCAGACTGCAGTGCAGTGCCTGACTGACCTGCGACCTGACGGGCCTGTCTGAATCTGATTCGACCCAGCTGCCTTTGCGTGTGCGTTTTGTGCATGCTTTTCATCCATCTCTTCAGCCTTCATGGCTGGCAATGGACGAGTAGACGATGGCCATGCTCTCCTCGTTGCTGCCCGACAGCGGAAAGGACGAAGACGGCCATGCTCGTGCAAGTACGTGCACTCCTCGCTGTTTTGTTCGTTGTTCCTTTCCATGGTGCATGCTTTGCCGACGACGACGTTGCCACAGCGGAAACGTTGCGTGCTGCATGCGCTCTATCATTTGGTGCTACGCTACTGCAGTAGTCGTCGTACGTAGTCCTTGCTGTTGCATCGATTTTGCAGCAAGTAAGAGAAGATGGCTCAACTACCAGCTGGACAGGCGCATCCCACTTAATCCCCTACCTGGCGCGCCACTGTCGACGAAATGTGGTCGGCAGTCCATCGAGGGGTATGCCCGTGATGGTGATTTGTCGGTAGACAGATGCGCAAAACACAAACCGGATGGTAACAGGACACAGGACACAAGACACAAGATTTATACAAGTTCAGGCCGTCAGCATGACGTAAAACCCTACATCCTGTGTTCTGTTATATTGTATTGAGTTATGTGGTGTATGACCTGTCCTCTAGGGGACCCTTGCCCCTCTTTATATACTCCGAAGGAACAAGGTTACAAGTAAAGTATTCTATCTGGTACTATTATAATATCTAGTACAGCCTATAATCTTGCGATATACGCCTTGATCTTACGGGCCGGACCACCTTAGACGGTGCGGCCCATGTACCATCTTGCGGTACCGGGGGTTTATACCCCCACATCCTTGTTTCACCAAAATAATTGTACTGTACAGGTACGTGTTGAGAGAACGTTCGCGCAGAGCTGTGGTATATGTTTCACTGAGACAGAGAGAATTACACGATGCAACTAAGAGAGAATGTTCGCAGAGTTGTAATATGTGTTTCACTAAGAGAAAAAGAATTACACGACTCAAAACTATGAGAGAACGTTCGTAGCGTAGGTTATATTTCAGGAACATGCATGTAATCCTCTCTTATTATCATATTTAGATTGGTGATACATATTAATGATAGGTATGCATGTGAATGATACCTTTTAAAACTGAGTTAGAGAGTTAGTTCATCTAGAATCCTTTGTAATTTAAGGACAAAATTTGAATTCTTAGATACCTTATATTTCAAGAAAGAGTGAGTATAATTATAAACACTACTTAGGTGTGTATACATAAGTGAGTTATATTTTGCATCACTAGTCTAACGACTGAGCAGATTAGGTGTGTATGTGCTTGGGATCATGTTGTTGTTCCAATGTGTTGTCACACATGTTTGAGCTGGTGCCTGGTGGTCAATGAGTTGCCACCTCCAATTTGTTAGTGTCGGGGAGTGCAAGCCGGTGGTTAGGGAAGTTATCTTGGAAATCAAATGGAGCTTCTTGCATGCAAGTTTTAGACAGAGGTAGATGATGGTTGTTTGTTTGTTTGGTGAGTTAGAAGATGCAGATCCATTGTCTTCGGGAGCTAAGTTGTTATGCCCCCTCGTTGATGTGAGTAGTTCGTTTAGTTCTTTTTACCCAGCTTGGCAAACCTGTCGAATCTGGGAAGCTGGTTGCGTTGCATGCATATGTAATTCTCTCTTCTCCTTATTAATATGTGAAGTCCATGTTCCGAATCTTAAAAGCGTTAAAATTGCATAGATAAATTAGGTCCCATGGATACTCAAAATTGCTTATCTTTGTTCCCTCTCTCATTGATTCATAATTTTAAATAGTACTCATAGATAATTTAGTTAACACAATACTCATGGATAGTTATACAATTGTGACAAACTTTAGTTGTGTTTTCATCCCTATTCAAGTCTCTCCTCTTTACATGGCACCTCCATTAATATTTTATATGACTTCAGTCAAAACCTTATTTTGAGCTATTTGTTTGATATGTAAATCAAATATTTCACATAATATCGTACACAAAAGTATGTGAGGTCTGCATGGTGAGACACATCATATATGCAAATGTTGATTTTGTTTTTATATGTTAGCAATGGAAAAATGAGGTGGTAATTTAGAATTATATGTACCTTGTTTTTTTAATAGTAACAAAGGTATGTAATTTAGATGTTGATTTAGGATTTTTTTTTGTAAATAATGGCAGCTGGATAATTTAGATCTAATAAATTTAGAATTTTACTTTACAACATTTTTCATAAAAGACATAGACAGGTAATCAAGATGAAGATCTATGGTTACCTTAGGTGTAGAAGGGGGTAATTTAGGTATATATTTATGGTGCAATTTTAGACAATTTTACATAATGGAACATGTGGTAATTTTCTAGGAAATACAATAGATCCAATGTCTATTACAATCAATGATGGTTAGAGTCTATAGAAATGATGGTACGATGTTTCTATTTCTGTGAGCATTTATGGGATCTCTCTTTTCATTTTATAGTATGTATATAGGTTCATGATATAAGATTTATGTTTTTAGATTCACTATAAGAAATACTTTCATAATATATAATTTATATGTTGCAAAACTATAAGGTTTTCTAAAAATATACGGTTAAAGACAATATTGTTTGACTTAGGACAAAACTAATGTAACATGTAAAAACAGTGGTGGTGGGGGGGGGGGGGGGGGGGGTAGCTTACAGACTTTTAAGGAGTATTAACAAGACATCATGGATGGCTTTACCTGTTTGCAACTTGCAAAGGCAAAGCGGTTTCAAAACTAAGTAAATAATAATAACTTGGCTTTTTGCTCTTCCGCGTATATATGGAAGCATTCTCTGGCTGCTGGTGCACATGTCAGTTGCATCCATTTTGTCCCTCCACCATGCTAGTGGACCAAACACTGAAACAAACAGAGGTCGTCACTCGAGTTCCAGGACAAACAACGCCCCAAGCCTCGTCCCAAAAGCCCATGGGTCATCGCGCAACTAGTAGAAATGGGTTGAATAATGAATTATAGAGCCTGTTTGACTACAACCGAATTATTATAATCTAGATTATGTATAGGATTATAATAACCGAGATTATGCATTTTAATAATCAGTGTTTGGATCCCTAGATTATTTTAAAATGAGAAATGCCTATAATCACCAAACAGCAAGTCTGACCTAGATTTATAGGATTATTATTGTAATTTAAGGTTTTGATTATAACAATCCACCCTAAAATCCAGAATGTTTGGATCACGGTTAGATTATTTTAACTGATTATTATAATCACAGTAGATCAAATGGGTCTTAATGGATCATCACTAGATATTCAAAACAAACTTGCGAATAGGCGTCTATATGTATTATTTCTCAAAAAAGGTTACTTTGGGCGTCACTTGGTTGGTCTTGGTTTCCAATTTCTCCCTAGACTTGTGCCAAAAAGCCCACAGATGATGATGCATCATAAGGACACTCAATCGAGTCACCAACCAATTTCCTCGAAGGCCATTTGTGAACATGATGCATCACTTGATGTCCAACGAGGCAACGACCAAATTTATTTCTGCCAACAGGAATAACTCAACGACAAATTAAAGCAATTAGTTACCCACAAGAATAAAACGTCGACCGTTAATTCGCTTAGTGGACGTGTTTGCTAGATTGTACCACACTTTATTTGATTGCAACCCAACTCCGGTCCGGAAAAAAGTTACTACTGATAATGAGAAGAAAAGATAATAAAATAGAGGATCGGAATGAGCCTACGTGAATAATTGGTAGCTGGTAATATGGCAATGGATTTACTGATGCGCGAATCATTGGAAATCCGAAGTAATTGACACTGCAGATCACAAGCTGACGCATCCATCCACCTTGCTGTTAACAATCGTCTAGTTGGTGAATAGAGTCTAGCTTGGTGATTTGGCTTGGCATTGATGCTCACATTTTCTTAGACTAAGGGGTTATTTGGATTCCACGGTAAAACTTTACTCCTGCATTTTTAGCCTATTTTTTTTCTGCCATGGGGATTCAAACAGATGGGCTAAAAGTGAGTAAATGAGATGGACTAAAGTTTTGTCCATTTGCTACCAAAGGGTGCAAAACTGGACTAAAATGTCTTGGGGGCACACTAGACACCACATAGCCCCCACCCACCCACCCACCCACCCACATGCGCCCTCTCTCTCTCCCATAGCTTAATTAAATGAGGGCAAATCAGTCATTGTAGGATGGAGGACTGAACTTTTGCCATGGATCAAAACACCCCTTGCTGGACTAAAGTTTACCAGCAAAAGTTTAGCAGCTTAACTTTTGCCATGGCAAATGAATCGGTCTTACTCTACGCTTTGACATTTTTATTCTTGTAGTAAATGGCGTGCTTCGTCAATAACGAGACGTATGTGGTTAACTTTATCACCTCTGTTGGCTCAGTTTTCCAGAGGTATTTATAGGGATAGGATGTGTGTGCCTATGTTTATGTGTAGGTGAGTTTGCGTTTGGACTATATTAATTTTTTTTTAAAAATAGTCTACTCCTAGTTGAAGTGAATTAACTATGGTGAAATAAAAGAAATGCACACGGCACCCCCTCTTTTTTTTTTTTACCTAGCTGACGATGTGTACAGTGTACTCTCATTTTCGGCGGCGCGTGCACTTTGTGTGCGTCATCACGTAACATAATACGCGCTCGCATTTTTAAGTTAGGATTAGGGGTAGGAGAAGAAGTTGGTTTCTTCGGTTGCGATAGCAACATTAATTCTTACCGGTTACCAACTTACTAAACCATTCAGGAAGGTTGAACCATAGTTAAAGTAATTTAACTAATTAATCTGATGAGTCGTTTGACAGAATCAGCAAGGACAAGGATTTCAATAAGCAGCAGCAGGGCCTGCGCGGGGTTTCAGATATTTTTTTTGTACCAACTGCATGCGTCATGCCCGTGCAATAAACAAAGTGGGAAACGGAAAAGGGGAAAGGGACACATCTGATTTTGTAGCTGCATTATATGTTATATATAACAATTGTTGTGTCAAACAATAATATATGCATTCGGCTGGAGGTAGCAAGCTTAGGCGGCCTCACTATGCGTATATAATAACCTTCTGAATTAATTTGCTTATTCTGGGAGGAAGATGAGAGCAACACGAGGAGACAAATGGCAGGAATTCTTGCCACCATATATATACACAAACATAAACCGGCCGCTCGCCGGCCATCAAGGCTGAAGATAGGAGATCGAATTGGCAATTTGACAAGAAGATGCATGCACACTTGCACAGTGCAGTGTGTCTTCATTGACAGAATTAAAACATATGATGGACTACATGATCATGAATAATAAACTATATATCAGTGCTCGCCGGTGATCACGAACATACCTTTGGATCTCGAATGGCGGCGAGAGACAGGGTATACGTATGTATGGATCAGCAGTACGTACGGGTCATCACCGACGACCATCGATATATATATAGCTTGCAACGATATGACCGATTCGATTTCATGGCCATGGCGAAGTGAGAAAGACCGTGATGGAGAAGGAGAACACGTGCGTGCAGCATACTGGCTAGCTTCTCCGATCCAATCCATATCCATGGAGATAGGTGCATCAAGGAGAGGAAGAACATGCACGTGCCCTGCTTCTCCAGCGTGGTCCCTCTCACTGATATATCTCGAGCTCTCATCTCATCCTCGCTCGTCGGGGAAAACTCGGAATGGTGTGGTGGCACTGGCAGTGGACGGAGCGAGGAAGAAGGTTCGAGCCCTCCTTTTATATATGCACCAGGAAGAGAGAGAGAGAGAGACGGTATGTATGGACCGTGGAGTGTGAGGCCTGGTAGGCGATCGATGAGAGAGAGAAGAGAGAGAGGCCGGGGCAGGTGATGTGAGGCGCAGGGTGCACCGGCAGAGAGCACACTTTCGGTTGTAGGCTTTAGTTCCGGCTATTTTTTTTTTAGTCTGGAATTAAAGACAGGATTAGTCCTGATTGGAGCAACCAATCGGGACTAAAGTCCCCTGTCCAACGGCTAGCGGTGTAGCTTTTGCAGGAGGGGAGCAGATGAGAACCTTTAGTCCTGGTTTGTGACTCAAACGGGGACTAAAGGTCACCCTCCAGTCCCGGTTAGAGCTAACAGCCGTGACTAAACCTTTAATCCCGGTTGGTGGCTCTAACCGGGACTATAATTGTACCTATAGTCTGGATTTATACCATAAACCGGGACTACATGTCCCGAGCTATATACCCTTCTCCTTCTTCCTCCCCCAGCCCGAGCCATTTCAAGCTCTTTGCCTGCTCTCTGTTTCTTGCTCGTGGAAGGAGTTCATTCTTGCGGGATTGGTGAAGACTTCATTCCTCCATCTATTCTTCGGTTCTAAAGGTTACCAACTTCATCCTCCCATGTTTCATCACTAGCATGACTTATTTCGTGGTTTAGAAATAGAGAAATTTGTGGTCTTTTTAGATTGAGAATGATGGTGCATTTTTTTATTTATATACCATTTGAGCTCGAAATCACTTGATAGTTTGAATATGAAGATGAAGGAAACTTATAGTCAAAACTAGTATGCACCTTTCATTGCCTCATTTCATGGTCTAGAAATAGAAAAAAAATTGGTTTTCTAGATTGAGAATAATGGTGGCTATTTTTTTATTTATATGTCATTTAAGCTCAAAATCACTTGATAGCTAGTTTGCATATGTAAATGAAGGAATCTTATAGTAGCTCATCAAAACTAGTATGCGCCTTTTATTGCCTCATTTCATGCATGGTTTAGAAATTGAGAAATAAAAGGTTTTTTTAGTATATAGCTCATTTAATTTCATGGTTCACAAAATGAGAAACTTATAGTAGTTGATGAAAATGAGTATATATAGAGAGTCATAGATGGCGACTGCTTCCGGGTCCTCGGCCTAGCATGGGGTCCCTAAGCGACTGAGGCCAGACTTCCCTCTCATTACGTGCGGCAATTAAGTGTGAGCAGAAGATTGTGAGGGAGTACAGAGTGGAGAAGAAGGGTCCCAGCCAAGAGCGCATCTTCTACACGTGTCCGGATCGCGAAGTGAGTAATTTTTTTATCATGTTTTGTTATGGTTTGTAGCCATTTTTCGTAATAATTTTGATTAAAATTCTTGATTTGTTGTTGTAATTTCAATGGGATGGCACTGGATCATGTGACGATTGGTACTGGGAGGAAGAGTATTGTCGGGTACTAGAATTAGGGGTACCCAAAACCAACGATTAAAAGGAGCAGACCCCCGAGAGATCCGCGCCCTGAAACCCTCAAAAAAATCGTACCAAAGCTCCACCTACACGGATACACCGAGCTCGGTCCGTATACGTGTGGCCACGCCGGGCACCCTCGACTGCATTCCGACTCGTACGAGGCCCGCTCGACGAGAAGCCTCGACCCTGAAAAATCTCCGACTCGCACGACCCGGGGTCGAGCCGGTCGACCTCCCCTCACCCACATACTCACTGACAAGGCATTCAATGCAACCACTTCCACTAACGTGGCTACAGCACCACCGGCGTGGGAGCAGCGCCCGTGTCTAATCCTACTTTTTACTGCCCATCCCGGGATGGGCGGTGAACAAGTTGTCACTGTTCACACCACGTCGAGCACTGTTCTACCATCAACGCCCCCTCGACGCACAAGACGACAACCACCGTACCCGGGTTTTCTGGGGCTCAGCATTATCCGTTCCTCGTCGACCCCCTCAGCTACGTCCCGACCCGGCCTCGACCGCCACTGGTCAACAAAGGAATGACGCCCGCACGTCGACCACAGGGGATCGCACGCTCGCCACAGGACCTAGGGTCTTTCACCGTCCCGTCACCGACGTCACCACGACACCCCAGGGATGGCCGGCATCCCTAGACGCACGTCGCTACAACAACCTCTACAGCGCCCCCCGCGCCTTCACCTCCAAGGCACCGTCTTAGGGTTTTTTAGGACACCTCGACCTCCACTTGACCCTATAAAAGGGAAGGCAGAGGGTTCTCCAGGGGACAAGAACAAGGAGCACAAAGAAGACAGAGATCTTCTCCACTTTCGGGATCAACATCTCAAGCAACACTCCATTTTCCTCTTTTCTTGAGACTTAGGACCGGCTCCCTCTCTCACAGTTTGTAACCCCTACACAAGCACTTCAGTGCAAAAAAATACAATACTCTCCCTCCCCCCGCTGGACGTAGGACCTTCTTTGCCCGAACCAGGATAAACCCTCGTGTATTCTCTTTGCATCACCATCCGGATTATGGAGCACGCAGCACAAATTCACTCATCGGTCTAGGACCCTCCCGGGTCCGAACACCGACAGTTGGCGCGCCAGGTAGGGGACCGCTGCGTGTCAACATCGCTTTCCTGCCATTTCTCCGGATGGCTGACTCCGAACATCCACTTCCGCTGGCTACGGTGATCTGGTTCGGGAGTTTGGAGTTCATGTCCCTCGGTTACGGCTATGACATGGTCCTCCTCCCACCCAGACACCCAACCGACCACGACTACGAGCTCTCCCAGCATGGGGGAGCGTTGCGCCGGTATCACCGTTCCCACCGGGCACGTACAGCCAGGCGACGGCATGCCCAACGTAGCCATCATCATCGTCCCGTGGAGGGCGATACGATGCTCCGTTCCGGCGCCCCTCGGCCAAACGCCCACGCATCATCTCTCGTTGAGGACCTACGTAGGATGAGCTTGGCTGCGGGTGAGACGCCGGTGGGGCGTCCCGTCATTCCACCATCCGGTGCGGCTCCTCCGGTCGGATCAAGATCAGTTTCCCCGACGGCAGGGTCAATGCCGCCATGGGCGTTCCCCTATGGGCTGAACACGGCTGCCCAGCAGTACGCTTCCGCCATAAGCACCAACATGGGCGCTTACAAGGAGCTCCCTAGGCACCATCTACGTTCTGCCCTCGACCTCGTAGCGTCCACACTAGCTTCTGAGTACCAGGACTCTACGGAGACCCCTGATACGGAGCACCGTGCGATTGCTTCCCGCCGCTATGACCCCAGAGATCGACGACCTCACATGCATCCGTCGTATTACTATTTTGGCGCCCTGGACTCCGACTCCGCCGATGACAGCTACGATCCGACTCGTGAATGCTTCCACATCGATGGGGCTATCGCGTCAGATTCAGAAGCCGAGGCGGCCGTTGGAGGGAGGAACGCCACGCCACGCCACCTCACGTTGAGCTCCCTAGCACACGAGACGAAGCCCAATTCCTTGGTGCAGACCAGGGAGCACAACTTGAGCAGATCCAAGAATTGCAAGCCATGCTCGACGAGGAACGAGAAAACCTGCGCCTACTTCAGCAAACCCTCAAGCGGGAGCGCGCGGCGCGCGCACGTGGCGGAGGAGCTCGAGAGAGAGAGCCCGCGACGTCAATCGTCGCATTATTGAGGACCGGGTGGGTGAACCCCCAGTCTTCAACCGAGCCAGCCAGAACATCGTCGTCGCCGCCATGCTTCTCCGCAATATGCCTGAGCCATCTACCCCCGAGGCCCGTCGGGCCCGCAATGAGATTCGAGGTCTCCTCGAAGCTGCGGCCATGCAGCAAGCCGAGAGTTCCGCCTCGAGACACCGCGGGCTTGCATCGGAGCAGCCTGCGGAGCCCTCCTGACAGGAGAAAGAGGCCTCAGTTCATCCCGAGCCCGCATCACAAGGGAACAAGGCGGCCTCTGTCCGTGAACGCGTCGTCGACAATCGCGAGCCCCGATACGCCCGTGATGACATCAACGAACGCCGCAGGCGTAGAAGTGATGACGACGCATCTCGAGGCTACCACGTGCACAAGGGCGGGCGTTATGATAGCTCAGAGGATCGCAGTCCATCTCCCGAGCTGCCGGGCCCTCGAGTCTTCAGCAAGACCATTCGCAGGACCCAGCTTCCTATCCGGTTTCGCCTCCCGATGACTCTCACCAAGTATAACGGCGAGACGAAACCCGAACTTTGGCTCGCTGATTTCCGTTTGGCTTGTCAGTTGGGCGGGGCCACCAATGACCGCGTCATCATCCGACAGCTTCCCCTATTCCTATCGGACACCGCTCGAGCGTGGCTCGAGGATCTCCCGCCTGGACAGATCCACAACTGGAACGACCTGGTGAGAGTGTTCGAAGGGAACTTCAAGGGGACCTATATGCGCCCTGGTAACTCTTGGGACCTCAAGAGTTGTAAACAGAAGCCAGGCGAGTCCCTCCGTGACTATATCCGGCGTTTCTCCAAACAATGCATCGAACTTCCTAATATCACCGACTCTGACGTCATCATGGCTTTTCTCTCTGGCACCACTTGCAAAGAGTTGGTCCGAGAGTTGGGCCGCAATACCCCCATCACTGCCAACGAACTGATAGACATCGTCACCAACTACGCCGCCGGCGAGGAGGCAGTTGGTGCCATCTTTGGTGGCGACCAGGATAAGGGGAAGGGCAAGGACGAAGAACCCGAGGGCTCCAACCGGGGCACCGAGAGGAGCAACAGGAAGAAGAGGAAGAACCAGCAGGGCAAGCGCCAAGCCACGGCTGATGACCTTGTCGCTGCTGCTGACTGCAAGAAGCCTCGAAGACTCCCCGACGAGGGCATTTTCGACAAAATGCTCAAAGAACCGTGTCCCTACCACAAGGGACCCACAAACCACAACCTCGAGGACTGCCACATGCAACGAAGATACTTTGAAAGCTTAGGCATCAAGAAGGACGACAAGAAAGAGGACCCCAAGGAGAAGGATGACGACAAGGACGAGGGGTTTCCCGAGATCCATGACTGCTTCATGATATACGGGGGACCCTCGACGCGTCTCTTCGCGCGCCAGCGCAAGCGAGAGCGTCGAGAGATCTTCTCCGTACAGCTGGCGACCCCTCTCTTCCTCGACTGGTCCGGGACGGCCATCACTTTCGACCGTGACGACCATCTAGACTACGTCCCCAATCCTGGAGTCTACCCGCTCGTCGTCGATCCCATCATCGCCAACACATGCCTCACTAAAGTGCTCATGAACGGTGGCAGCAGCCTTAACATTATCTACGCCCAGACCCTTGACCTCCTGGGAATCAAGAGGACGTAGCTTCGACCCAGCGTCGGGGGCTTCCATGGAGTTCTGCCGGGGAGACGAGCAGAGCCCGTCGAGCGGATCGACCTGCCCGTCTGCTTCGGCACCCCCTCCAACTTCAGGAAGGAGACCCTCACTTTCGAGGTGGTTGGGTTCCACGGGACCTACCACGCCATCCTTGGGCGCCCCTGCTACGCCAAATTCATGGCGGTTCCCAACTACACCTACCTTAAGCTCAAAATGCCGGGCCCCAAGGGTGTCATCACCATCGGGCCCTCCTATGAACACGCCTACGAGTGCGACGTAGAGTGCGTCGACCACGGAGAAGCCGTCTTAGAGTCGGCAACCTTGGTGGCAGACCTCGACGGTTTGGCCAAGGAGATCCCCGACCCCAAGCGCCATGCCGGCAATTTCGAGCCCGCAGAAGACGTCAAGCTCGTACCCCTCGACCCAGCCAGCTCGGACGGGAGGGCGTTGAAAGTCAGCACCACCCTCGATCCTAAATAGGAAGCAGTGCTCGTCGACTTTCTCCACGCGAATGTCGACATATTCGCGTGGAGTCCCTCGGATATGCCGGGCATACCCAGGGAAGTCACCGAGCACGCCTTGGAGATCCGAGCCGGCCAAGCCGGTGAAGCAACGCTTGCGTCGCTTTGACGAGGAGAAGCGCAAGGTCATCGGTGAGGAGATCCACAAGCTTTTGGAGGCCGGATTCATCAAGGAGGTTCGTCATCCTGAGTGGTTAGCTAATCCTGTATTAGTTAAGAAAAAGAGTGGGAAATGGAGGATGTGTGTAGACTATACTAGTTTAAATAAAGCATGTCCGAAAGTCCCTTTTCCTTTACCACGCATTGATCAAATAGTTGATTCTACTGCGGGATGTGAAACTCTATCGTTCCTAGATGCGTATTTCGGCTACCACCAAATTAAAATAAAGGAGTCCGACCAGCTCGTGACTTCATTCATCACCCCATTCGGCATGTATTGCTACGTTACTCTGCCCTTCGGTCTACAGAACGCAGGGGCTACGTACCAACGATGCATGCAACATATTTTTGGGGAACACATCGGGCCAACCATCGAGGCTTACATTGACGACATCGTGGTCAAATCCAAGAAGGTCAGCAACTTGGTGGATGACCTCGATGTCGCGTTCAAATGCCTTAAGGCGAAGAACATTAGGCTCAACCCTGAGAAATGTGTCTTCGGCGTTCCTCGAGGCATGCTCTTAGGTTTCATTGTTTCTGAGCGTGGCATCGAGGCCAACCCGGAAAAAATCACTGCAATCATCAAAATGGGCCCTATTCGAGATCTGAAGGGCGTGCAGAGGGTCACGGGCTGCCTTGCGGCCCTCAGTCGCTTCATCTTGCGCCTTGGCGAGAAGGCGCTCCCTCTGTATCGTCTCCTAAAGAAATCAAAACACTTCTCGTGGACCCTCGAGGCTGAGGAAGCTCTTACTAGGCTCAAGGTAACACTGTCCGAACCTCCGATACTCGTCCCTCCGGCTGCAGGGGAACCCCTCTTGCTTTACGTCGCTGCAACGACACAAGTGGTCAGCGCGGCCATAGTCGTCGAGAGGGCGGAAGAGGGTCACGCGTTGCTCGTTCAGAGACCAGTATACTTCATCAGCGAGGTTCTCTCGGACACCAAGGTTCGCTACCCGCAAATCCAGAAGCTGCTGTACGCCATCGTATCGACACGACGCAAGCTCCGACACTACTTCGAGGGCCACCCGGTGACCGTGGTCTCTTCTTTCCCTCTCGGGGAGATAGTCCAGAACCGAGAGGCCTCGGAAAGGATAGCTAAGTGGACGGTCGAGCTCATGGGCGAAACCCTCTCTTATGCGCCGCGCAAAGCAATCAAATTCCAGGTGCTGGCGGATTTTCTAGCAGAATGGACCGACACCCAACTGCCTCCCGTTCAGATTCAGGCCGAGCTGTGGACCATGTACTTCGACGGGTCGATGACCAAAACGGGGGCGGACGCGGGCTTGCTCTTCATCTCGCCCCTCGGAGTTCACATGCGCTACGTGATCTGACTCTACTTCGCAGCCTCCAACAATGTAGCTGAGTACGAGGCCCTTGTTAACGGCTTGCGTATCGCCATCGAGCTCGGGGTTTGACACCTCGAAGTTCATGGAGATTCCCAACTCGTGGTCGACCAGGTCATGAAGGACTCAAGCTGCCACGATCCTAAGATGGAAGCCTACTGCAAGGAGGTGCGGAGCCTTGAGGACAGATTCCACGGCCTCGAGCTCAATCACGTCGCACGCAGATATAATGAGGCTGCCGATGAACTCGCGAAAATCGCGTCTAATCGAACCACGGTTCCACCTGACGTTTTTTCGAGGGATCTTCATGAACCTTCCGTCGATGCCAGAACGACAGAGGGGGCCGACAGTCTATCACTAGACCCCCCACCTGAGGTAGAAGCCCCCTCGACCGGGGCTGACGTCATGTAGACGGAAGGCTCGACCCTACCAGCCGACCTTGAGCCCGACTAGCGCACTCCGTACCCCGACTGTCTTATTCGAGGGGAGCTCCCCTTGGATAAGACCGGGGCTCGACGGATCGCTCGTCAGGCCAAGACTTTTGTGATATACGGCGACGACAGGGAACTTTATCGACGTAGCCCCACGGGCATCCTACAACGCTGTATCACACTCAAGGAAGGCAGGAATCTGCTCAGAGATCTACACTCGGGGGCTTGCGGTCATCACGCGGCACCTCGAACAGTCGTCAAAAACGCGTTCCGGCAGGGTTTCTATTGGCCAACCGTGGTCTCCGACGCCATTAAGCTGGTACGCTCCTGCAACGGATGCTAGTACTATGCAAGGCAAACCCATCTCCCGGCCCATGCCCTGCAAACCATCCCCATCACGTGGCCGTTCGCCGTTTGGGGGCTCGACTTGGTCGGACCCCAGAAGAGAACAACCGGGGCCCTCACCCACTTGCTCGTCGCCGTCAACAAGTTTTCCAAGTGGATCGAGGCCCGTCCCATTACCAACATCAGATCAGAGCAAGCCGCGCTGTTCTTCACCGACATCATCCATCGCTTCGGGGTTCCCAACTGCATCATCACGGACAACGGCACCCAGTTCACCGGCAAAAGGTTCTTGGAATTCTATGATGACCATCACATCCGTGTGCTCTGGTCAGCCGTGGCTCACCCAAAGACAAATGGCCAAGTGGAACGTGCCAATGGCATGGTCTTACAAGGCCTGAAGCCGAGAATCTTTGACAAATTGAACAAACATGGCAAGAAATGGGCGCCGAGCTCCCCTCGGTCCTATGGAGCCTAAGAACAATGCCGAGTCGAGCCACGGGGTTCACTCCATTTTTCTTGGTCTATGGGTCCGAGGCTGTGCTTCCAACCGATTTACAATATGGGTCCCCGAGGCTGAAAGCCTACAATGAGCAAAGCAATGATACGGCAAGAGAGAACGCCCTCGACCAGCTCGAGGAAGCTCGCGATATAGCTCTACTGCACTCCACAAGGTATCAGCAGAATCTCCGACGCTACCACGACAAACACGTTCGCAGACGAGACCTCCACGTCAGTGACCTGGTGCTTCGGCGAAACCAGAGCAACAAGGGACGACATAAGCTTACCCCATCATGGGAAGGACCTTACATCATCGCAGAGGTGTTGAAGCCTGGCACCTACAAGGTTTCAAATGAAAAAGGGCGAGATCTTCACCAACGCATAGAATATTGAACAGCTACATCGCTTTTACCCCTAGAACCTCGAGGCTTTGTACCTTTTTTATCAGTCACATGAATAAAGAATACATCCGTGTTCAAAATGTTTTTTCATGAAAGCAGGCAGGCTCGACCCTATTTTCATAGAGTCGAACCTCCCTCGGGGGCTAGACAAGGGGGAACCCCTTGTGTCCCTAAAAAACTCGCATTCTTCAAAAAACTTTTACATAGTCAACGAAGCCGCATGAGTGACCTAAGGCTCGAGGGCTGCTGAGCCATGAGATCACCTACGCGTCCGCGCTAATGGTACCTCCACTCATTCCCCCGTGCCAAGGGGAGCTACCGCGCACTAAGAGGACTTAGTAAAAACTTACGACTTCGAAAAAGCCCGACGTCTGACGCTCCTACACATTTCGATGCGTGTACTTACGTAGGTCGACGAGGCAACAAGGCCATCCTAAGGGCGAGGGGCTGTTGAGCCGTGAGACCACCTATGCCCCTGGGCTACGGTATCTCCACTCGCACCCCACGCCAAGGGGTGTAACCGCGCGCCAAGAAGACCGCGTAAGAACACAATTCAAACGATAAGGAGCGAAAGAGTCGAACAAAACAAAACATTTAGCGTATATTTATATCAAAATATTTTAAGGCCCTCGGGGCCACGACTGTACAAATCGCAAACGGTAGCTAACTTGTTACATGGGCCTCCATGCCCAGATTTGGCTCACAGGCCCTCATCGTCAGCAGGCAGGAGCACCTCGTCCTCGAATAGCCTCGCGAGTCGACCCCCAGGCTCTTCTGCAGCCTCGATCAACCCCAGGCAGGCCGCCTCGTTCTCCTCCTTAGTCTTGCTAGGGTCCGAGGTGAAGCCATCAGCGACGAGGCCCATGTCGTACTCGAACCCGGACCGGACGACCGCCATGGCTCTCTTCACGCCATGATGCAACGCGCCCCGTATCTTCTCGCGGACGAGGCCACCCAGCGCCGTCACCCGGCGCACAAACGAGTTCCTTGGCGCATCCTCCTCGGTATCGGCGTCAGGATCGACCCCTAGGCTATCGCACACCGTGGTGGTCGCACCCTGGAGCGGCTGATTCCGTCCGACCTCGGCCTCGAGGAGGGCTTGAAACAAGGTGGCCGTCGCCTGGGCCTCGGGTTGCTGTTTCTCTAGCTCTGAATCATGAGATCAAGTCAGCAAAAAACACAAGAAATCCAAGTTGAGATAAGATTTGGGCGGAAACTTACCCTCGGCATGGGTCTGCCAGCCCACGATCTGATCGCGCAACTCGCCGTGCGCCTTCTCGGCTGCTCGAGGAGCCTCGTCCCTGTCATGGACGGTCGCCTTCAGCGTCTCGATCTCTCGACCGGTGCCCGAGAGAGCCACGTCCCTCGCTTGGACGGTCTCCTTCAACGTCACGACCTCGTTCTTCAGGGTCTCGAAGCGAGCGGACACCAGCCCGATCTAGACGTTGAGGGCATCACGCTGGCCGCTGATAAGGGCGACGTCCTCCTCAAGATCCTTCACACGCGCCAATAGCGGCGCATGGTCCTCACGGGTCTTGGCCGCCTCCTCTTGAGCCTTGGTCGCGTCTTCACACGCCTTGGTCGTGGCTTCCCGAGCCTGCGCCGCCTCCTCCCTAAGGACCGCATGGACGACGCGAAGCTCGTCTGCTTCGGCGCTCTTCTTGGATAGCCGCTTATTGGCTTCCTCGACCAGAGCCCATTGACGAGGAAGCGCTGCTCACACACCGCTTTCATGGCGAATGAAAAGCGATTTACGGCGTGATCGCTCCTTGAGCTCCTGACCATGGTCAAACCCAAAGTCAGAACCAAGGGGAAAAAGGGGGGTACGGGCCAAATGAAATATTGAAACAAACACGACTCACCTCGAAGGCCCCCAACATTTGCTGCACCAAGGTATCCGCGACCATTCGCAGAGACCGCATGAAGTGCTTGCGGAGCCCCTCGACGTACTCCCAGTGCTGCACTTCGTCTTTATCATCGAGGGCGAAGAAGGGCTCGGTGCCGGGATTAGCCGCATCCCTGAACTCGAGAGTCGACCGACCCCAGCGCGGGAGCTCCTCCTCCGCTCGCACGAGCGCCAGCTCCGCGAAGTCGGGCCACCTGCCAGACGCCTCCATTGCGTCACCGTCTGGCGCCGTAGAGGTTCCGGGCCGATCCAAGGCGTCGACCATCTCGACGTCCGCCTTCTGCTTCCCCTTGTCAGATGGGGGGTCGTCGAACGTGAGGTCGATCATGGCCAGCGTCGGCCCTTGGGGCGGGAGTGGCCCCCTGTTGGCCGGCACCTCTGCCTGAGCATCGGGCGGCGGCACGACCGCCTCTCGCTCCGCCTCGCCCACCGGCCCCTCCGGCTGGCCTAGCTCACGCTGCTCCGCTTCCGGTTGCGGCTGCGGCGGCCGCTCTTCCTGCCGTTGCTGCGGCGGCTGCTGTGGCGGTTCCTCCCACTCCGTCCGCAGTCTCGGCAGCACCTCCCCCTCTCTCCTCGCATCTCGCGAGGTCTCCCCCACGTTCCTTGTCTCTTTCACATCCGCCTGCCCGGCCTCGACGGTCTCTAGGGTCCTCGTGGTCGACCCCGGCTCTCGACCATCACCCCCGGACCGGCCAAGCCCGATAGCGCCCGGGGCTGCCTCGACTGACTCAGATTGCTGAGCGGCGTCCCCGGCTCCGATGTCCTCCTCGGCGCTCGCGCCGGCCTTAACGGTGGACTCCTTCGCCTTGAGTCACTCCGTGGCCGCCTGGTACCTTGCGATCTAGGCGGCGTCATCGGTCGGCGTCCGCATCATCAAAGCGGCGCCGGCTTTAAGCGCCTTGGCAGGCGTCATGGCCGCCGGCTCCGCCTTGCGCTTGCGGCTGCACAGCGAACCAGAACGTGAGGACAAGGAACAAAATAAACTTGTCTGAAAGACAAAGCGAAACACTTACCCGGACATGGGGATCAGGGGTTTAGTCCCCGGCTTCGCCGAACTGCCTAAGGCCCCCTACGACGGGCCCTCCGTCGAGCCTCTAGTCGGCCCGAAACTCCTTCGAGCCTGGGCTGACGAGGTCCCTGGGGTCCTCTGCGCCATTGGGGCCGTCTGGCCTCGAGTCCTGACACCTGACGACGGTGCCCCGGCCTCGGGCGTCGACGTCGCCGCTCCACCTGCCGACGAGGTGCGTGGCGACCGGGCACGCGTCCGCGGCGCCGCCGACGTCGTCGGAAGAACCCCCAGCTCAGCGGATCTCCTTTTTGAGGGCCCCTCACGGGCCCTCCCTTCCAGTCGCTCCTCCTCCCCCTCAATGGCGCCGAGGCTGCCCTCGAGGCCTAGGAAGTCGACCCCCCGTCGACGGGTCCCTGCAGGGACCGCACGTCAGGGAGGTGCGTGAGGAAAGTCGCGGTATCGTACCGCGACCCAGCGTCGTTATCGTCGCTGTCAACGTCCTCCTCCTCTGAGGCCGTCTCAGAGGGGGACTCCTCTTCAGGGAGACCCTCGAGCCGTTGCTGGCGACGGCGTTTTAGTAACGCCTCGCGCTCGCGGATCTTCCTATTGCGCCGCATCTTCGCGGCGTCCTTTTCTTTCTTCTCCTGGGCCGCGGAAAGACGCCTCACCTGTCGAGCAGTGCGATCCTCCGGGACCGGTGGTGCCGAGTCCTTAACCGCAGATAGATCCTGCATGGAAAACTTGATGAATTAGACCTACGAGACCTAGGAAGGAAGGCAAGCCCAACACCGGAAAAACAGTGCTCACCAGAGGCTCGAACCCCTGGTTGGGCCGCATCGGGACTCTGTCGACATCCTCCTGCTTGAAGCTGCCCACCACCCACCGAGCGCGCCGGACGACCTCGTCGAGGGGGAGGGTCTCGTGTGACATCCGACTCCCCTCCAACGAGACACCCGACGTCATCTCGTCCAAACGAAGTCAACGCTGCATCAGCGGGAGCACCCTCCGACGGTGGAACGCGGCGGCCACCATGCCTGTGGTCAGCCCGCGCAGACGGAGCTTCCTCAGTGCATCGAGGAGCGGCTGTAGCTTTGGCTTGTCCTTCTCATCAACGCCATACGACCAGTTCTCCTTCCGGGACATCAGGACTTGGCCGGAGAAGCTCGAAAGGAGGCCGTCGTCATTGCGCAGGTAAAACCAGCCATCGTGCCACCCGCTGTTCGACGAGATGAGCTGGGCCAGGATGTAGAGATCGCCTCGGCCCACCCACACTTGGATGGTGCAGCTTTCGGAGTGCACCGCCCGCCGTACTCCCCTCTCACCCGCCTTCTTGGCGAAGTGCTCCGCCTTGAAGAGGTGGAGCCACAACTTCCAATGGGGCTCGATCCCCAAGTACCCCTCGCAGACGAACACGAAAATTGCGGCATGCGAGATGGAGTTGGGGGCGAGATGATGGAGTTCCACCCCGTAGTAATGCGGGATGGCCCGCATGAATCGGCTTGGCGGCGCCCCGAGCCCCCTCTCGTGGAAGGCGACGAAGCTCACCACGTAGCCCTCTAGTGGCGATGACTCCTGGTGATTGGTCGGCGGCACCCTCCACTCCGGCTTGTCCTCGGACGCAGGAGACCGTCGCCCACAAGCTCCTGCAGCTTCTTTTCCGTCACCGAGGAACGGATCCACGCCTCCGCGGGGAGGACCTGGCTCTTTCCCGCCATTGGCATAGGAATTGGAATGCGGTGGCGGAAAGGAAAGGATGACGGTGGCAGCGGAGAACGGCTGATAGAGGCAAAGGAAAGAGAATGCGGTCTCAAAGGGCTAGGAAGAGACACCCGAAAGCCCTGGGCTCCGTATTTATACCCCGGTAGAAGGCCAACGGGCGGATCCGGCGAAGAGGCAAGAAAAATTTCCGCATTTAATGCTCTTACCTAACCGCTCCCTCGAAACCCGCGCATACAGGCACGTGTCAACCGTCCGCTCGATAACCGCCTGCCACGCCGCCCACTACCACGCCGTTTTCGCTTCCCTCCTAAAAAGACGCACCCCAACGGGTGGGAAGGGAGGCTTACAGACGGACACTTCCAGGCGAAGGAACCATGGGCTCCGAGCCCGCTATAAACCTCGAGGGTTCGAAAGCTGGCCCTTGATCGGGGTTCGACAGCTGCCCTCGAGTAAACAGAGTAAGGTATGTCTGAGAGCGGACCCGTACAAGGCCAGGGCTCGAGCCACTTTCTCAAGATGCCCTCAGACATATTCGAGGCTAAAGGAGATGTCGACAGTGGAATCCCCTCGGAGGGAGGCATCGAGCCCTCGGATCCTACCAAACGGAGCCAAGATCCATACGACAACTCTTTGGCACTTTTGGAGAGCGCCTCCGCGGCCGCCAGCCGACCCCTATCGAACGGGGCACGGGCTCCCACTCGAATCCCCCACTAACAGCTCACTAGAGATCGTCGGAACTCACCCATCGAGAGTAGTACGGCGTTCCCACCTTTCCTCCTTGCCTAAAGGATGCGTGAGGGTCGAACAATAAAGACGGGCAAAGCCATGATCGGCCTCACGCACGCAAAGGCTCGAGGGCTTGCCCGCAACTACCCGACTCCGACGAAAGAGGACCAAACGCACCTCAGGGTTTAACAAAACAACGTCCCACGATACAACATACTAAAGCCCTCGAAGGAGTCACACACTCCTCCGAGGCCTCGGGGGCTACACCCGGCGGGTGCGCTCGCACACACCCACCGGAGAGCAACGACGCTACGACTCCAGTTCATAACTCGCTCAAGCCTCTGCGAGAGTGCCCACACTCGCGCACAGGCTTGGGTGCTACTGTCGGGTACTAGAATTAGGGGTACCCAAAACCAACGATTAAAAGGAGCAAACCCCCGAGAGATCCACGCCCTGAAACCCTCTAAAAAATCGTACCAAAGCTCCACCTACGTTCCGACTCGTACGAGGCCCGCTCGACGGGAAGCCTCGACCCCGAAAAATCTCTGACTCGCACGACCCGGAGTCGAGCCGGTCGACCCCGCCTCACCCACCTACTCACTGACAAGGCATTCAATGCAACCACTTTCACTAACGTTGCTACAGCACCACCGGCGTGGGAGCAACGCCCGTGTCTAATCCTACTTTTTACTGCCCATCCCGGGATGGGCGGTGAAAAAGCTGCCACTGTTCACACCACGTCGAGCACTATCTACCATCAATGCCCCCTCGATGCACAAGACGACAACCACCGCACCCGGGTTTTCTGGGGCTCAGCATTATCCGTTCCTCGTCGACCCCTCAGCTACGTCCCGACCCGGCCTCGACCGCCGCCGGTCAACAAAGGAATGACACCCGCACGTCGACCACAGGGGATCACACGCTCGCCACAAGACCCAGGGTCTTTCACCGTCCTGTCACCGACGTCACCACGACACCCCAGGGATGGCCGGCATCCCCAGACGCACGTCGCTACAACAACCTCTACAGCGCCCCCCGCGCCTTCACCTCCAAGGCACCGTCTTAGGGTTTTTAGGACACCTCGGCCTCCACTTGACCCTATAAAAGAGAAGGCAGAGGGTTCTCCAGGGGACAAGAACAAGGAGCACAAACAAAACAGAGATCTTCTCCACTTCCGGGATTAACATCTCAAGCAACACTCCATTTTCCTCTTTTCTTGAGACTTGGGACCGGCTCCCTCTCTCACAGCTTGTAACCCCTACACAAGCACTTCGGTGCAAAGAAATACAATACTCTCCCCTCCCCCGCTGGACGTAGGGCCTTCTTTGCTCGAACCAGGATAAACCCTCGTGTATTCTCTTTGCATCACCATTCAGATTAGGGAGCACGCAGCACAAATTCACTCGTCGGTCTAGGACCCTCCCGGGTCCGAACACCGACAAGTATGTTGAGCACGTCCAAAAATCTCTTGCAAAGGAGACTGAAGCGGCTGATGAGAGTGCACCTGTGTATGATGAGGCAGTGAACTAGCAGAAGAATACTCTGTCAGTTTTAGTTGAATTTGGTTTGTTTAGTGCTATTTGGGATTGTCTACATTGTATCATAGCTTTAATAAAATAATGTTCGAGAGTAAAACAGCTGTATGGTATAGGATATTAATTAATCATGTTGATTGATGGATATTTTGGATTTTTAATTAACTACTAACCATGCATGTTGTATAATATGGGTTATTACAAGTTTTTGATATGGTGTATGTCATGTACGTAATACAGGTGAACCGGCAATTGATGTACAACGCTGACCGCCGCTCCCCAGAGTTCATGAGGGGCATGCATGATTTCTTAAATGTGGCCAAGGCAAACACGCAGAATGGTTTCATGTGCTGCCCATGTGTTCTATGTAAGAATGAGAAGGATTATTCTTACTCAAGGAAAATTCACGAACACCTATTTACGTCGGGTTTCGTGCCTAACTATATTTATTGGACTAAGCACAGAGAAAGAGGTGTTATAATGGAAGAAGATGAAGAAGAAAAAGGGGATGATAACAACATGATTATTCATGGTTTTGCTAAATACGGTGCCTTTGATGACACTGCAATGGGGGAAGCTGAAGAAGAGGTAGCTGCTGAAGAAGAGGTAGCGGCAGAAGATGAGCCCGATGACGATCTTGGTCAGGACATCCGTGGTGCATAGAGATAATGCGAAAGTGATAAGGAGAAGATCAAGTTCGAGCGCATGCTAGAGGATCACAAGAAGTTGCTATACCCGACCGCCGAAGAGGGGCAAAAAAATTAGGTACCACACTGAAATTGCTGCAATGGAAGGCAAAGAATGGTGTATCTGATAAGGGATTTGGGGAGTTACTGACTATCGCAAAGAAGATGCTTTCGAAGGCAAACGAATTGCCCGCCACTACATACGCAGCAAAACAGGTCGTCTGCCCTCTGGAATTAGAAATCCAGAAGATACATGCATGTCCTAATGACTGCACTCTCTACCGCGGCAAGGAGTACGAGAATTTGGATGCATGCCCAGTATGCCGTGCATTGCGGTATAAGATCAGACGAGATGACCCTGGTGATGTTGAGGGCGACGGTGAACGTCCTAGGAAGAGAATCCCTGCCAAGGTGATGTGGTATGCTCCTATAATACCACGCTTGAAACGTTTGTTCAGAAACAAATAGCATGCAAAGTTGTTGTGATGGCACAAAGAAGACCATAAGGTAGACGATATGTTGAGACACCCCGCTGATGGGTCCCAGTGGAGAGCAATCGTCAGAGAATTCTCGAAGTTTGCAGATGACGCAAGAAACTTAAGGTTTGCTTTAAGTACGGATGGCATAAATCCTTTCGGGGAGCAGAGCAGCAGTCATAGCACTTGGCCTATTACTCTATGTATCTACAACCTTCCTCCATGGTTGTGCATGAAGCAGAAGTTCATTATGATGTCAGTGCTCATCCAAGACCCGAAGCAACCTGGAAACGACATTGATGTGTACCTTATGATAGGTGCGGATGAAAGTGAACGAAACAATTTTTCAATAATCATTCTCAATTATTGGCTTCTCGCGTAATAATCATTTTTGTACTCACAGGTCTTCCAACCTGAGTCCAGTTCTTCCATCCCACGATGATGATGCTCTGGACGACGATGATGCGTTCCATGGCACGACTGCATCTCCATCTCCATCTCCTCCAAGGCGGTCCCCCCTCCTCCACCTCCCGCGCCGCAGAGCCAGAAGAGGCCCCCCTGGTGAAGTCCCTGGTGAAGAAGAAAGCTAGCCGTCTAAAACAAAGCCCCCTCCGAAGAAGCTACCTTACGAGCAATCTGAAGAGGAATCAAAAGCGGCGGCACAAAAAGATTTGAATAACTGGCATCAAAGATTAGCAGAATCAAGAGCAAGGAGGGTGGAACTTCATAAAAACCCGCCAAAGCCGCACTATATAGCTCAACGAGAACGAATGAAAAAAATCAATGAGCACGAGAAAATGCAGCGTGATGCACGTAAGCCCTCGCCATTATCGGACTATGAATGCTCTCTTGACAAGTCATATAAGGAGTCGAGGAAAGCGAAGAGAGCAAGAAAAGATGTTGCACAGCTCGGGCAGCAATCTAAGCAATCTATCAACCCACTAGTTGTTGAGGGTGATTGTGCAAACACACAAGACGGTCCAATAGATAAAGAGGCATTGGAAGACTTCATGGCCACCACAGGTCTCACAGCTAAACAACTCATGGGGGAGCATCGATACCAACAAGTGACTATGATAATTATCAGACCTATGTGTATGACCAGAGTCTTGTCAACCCTAAGTACTATTCATCATTGGGTATGCAGATGTTCTTGTTAAACAAGTGGTACTTAAAAGTGACCACCAATGACGAAGCAGCATGGCTTGTTGCCAGAGTAAGACCATAGCATTACTTGGGCTATGACGTTGTACATATTGAGTTCAATGAATTACACCAACTATTAAACCAGGACGCTCTCAACAAATCTCTCGTCAGCTGTTGGTGTCTGTAAGTGATTCTTTCTACAATTGAATTGAAGTAACTTGTTCATATATATAGTTATCCTCACACTATATATATTCTTTTGTACTATATATATATGCATATATGAGATGCTGAAACTAAAAAAAAGCGATGACTGACGTTGGTTTCATTAATCTGAAACGCGTATTCAAGGATAGGGTTACTCCATATGATAGATGGCGACCTCAAGTGGAGAAGCTTCTGTTCAGGTTCTTAGATAAGAACGCTAATAAGACACTGATACTTTTCCCATACGGCTTCAAGTAAGTATGAATGTCTTATGCCCATTTTATTTTGCTTACTCCATGTTGAGTTTAGTTAATGAGTTATGCCTGCGTATAAACATGTAGCTTTCACTTAATACTGCTGGTCATCGATTTGACCAGGAGTCATGTAAAAATCTTTGACTCAGCGACATAACCCCGAGCAGATTACCAAGAAATCCACGATATACTCCAGTAGTAATTTCGGTCTCGCACACACTATATACTCTCTTATGTCATTTTAATGATATAACTCTATTTATTAATTTTGTTGAGCAGTGCTTGGAAAACATTCGCCGAGAAACACCATTATGGTAATTGTAACGTGCCTCTGCATATAGTCCAATACCCAGTAAGTATTATCTAGGTCACCACATCTTTATTTAGTTCAATTCATTATTACCATGCTTCATTGGTTGATAATGAATCTTTTTCTTGTAAAGTGTTGTCTGCAGCAGGGATTGCGGAACAACTTATGTAGATACTATGTTTGCAAGTTCCTCATAGAGTACTCAAGGAGAACCAGTGAAGAGATCCTCGAAGTACGTAAAAAATATACATAATTTATTTATTACCATTGTGTTGATATATATATATATATATATATATATATATATATATATATATATATATATATATATATATATATATATTCATACTTTTGCTTTCATTCGAATTGAAGATTGAATGGAGGAAGCGAAAGGTCCTGCGACGTGACCAGATCAAAACAATTCAAGAGGCATTGTCAGGATTTCTTTTAGAGTAGGTCATAGATCCCAAGGGCACGTACTACTATGACCCTAAAGAATTCATACTTAGTAGCCAAAAGACGGAGGAAAATTAGGGTTGCAAGAAATCCCAAGGACATAAGTATATTTGTGACTTTATTATATATGTACATATTTCATACATGCATATTTGTATATATATAGTTTCATACATTTTAGTGTGTTATTTATGTATAATGCTCGAATGGAACCTTATACGTACGTATATATAGACGTATATTAGCAGCGTAGAATTCGTATATGAAAAGCTAATCGAAACAAAAAGAATTGAATTAAAAAGAAACTATAAAATGAAAAGGAATGAAATGAAAAAAAAAACCTTCTAGTACTGGTTGGAAACACCAACCGGGACTAAATGTGTCACCCCGGTGCAATGTTTGAGAGGCCATTTAGTCTTGATTGGTAATAGCAACCGGGACTAAAAGTCTATTTTCAATTCCGATTCTCAGAACCGGGACTAAATGGGAGGCCTTTAGTCTTAGATTCGCAATCTTGATCGGAAAACCGAGACTAAATGAGGTTTTCTAATAGGGACTGATGCTCGGACCTGCACCAGTGGTGCAGGGTGTGTGTGAGGGGCTGGCCCTGGCCGGGACGGAAATCATCAGATTATTAGTAGTACTAGTGGGAGTAGATCGATCAGAGGCCAGGCTGGGGGTGATGGATCGGACTGTCGTCGGCGGCATAGCCATAGCCTGTGTGAATGAAGAAGCAGCTTTGGTTGGTTGGTTGCTTCCCTGCAACATCTGTCGGGCCACTTATGCCAAGCAAGCTAAGGGATCGATTAGTAAGGGAAGGCGACACCTATTTCTCTTTCGCAACACCTGATCTCGATTACATACCTGATCCGACACGCAAATACGTACGTACTCCATAACAGATGGAAGGCCTCTGACTGCGTACGTATAACGTACGTACGTGGACAGTAGCAGCTAGTGTGTGACGCAAGTCTCCGCACCCGCTGTGTTTACGTTTTCTCTGCCAAAACTGGCTAGCCATCTACTCCTATCTAGGAGTATCATGGAAAAAGACGGACCCGACCCGACCGTTGACAACGCTAACCCAGGATGGCGCCAAACCTGCTGGGGTCTGGATCATCCATCACCATGAGTGAGCCAGCCAGCCATCGCCATGTGGTGTGGATCTTCCTTCTCCCCCGGCCCTCTGCAAGCACAGAGAGGCTGCAGTGCACGTCGATCGTCTGTAGGATCGGAGTAGGCGTTGGTGGTGACATGGACTCGACTCGACAGCGAGCGGTCATGCCGGACGCTATCGATGGATCGATCGATGTGCCGTTGCCATCTACTCCTACTATCTACTAGTAGCTCGCTGTCCCGTGCTGTTGTGCTCACTCGATCATGGTCATGGCCTCAACCCCGACCCAACCCATTTTTAAGACACAAAATTTCTTTCAACCCTTTTTTTTCATCCACCTCTCTCTAACGAATAGAGAGTTCTGTCCGGGCAGGTAGTAGCTAAAGCTGGGGCACGACCGTTTACAACATGTGAGCTGCGGATTAATTCATGCCGCATCATGGTGTGGCGCTGTCGCGGTTTAGGTTTGTTTGCACGTAGGCCTGCTAATGGGTTGGGTCGCAACGGGTATTATGGGTTGGGTTTTAAAACGGGGTCTGTGTGGATGGGTGAGAATGGGTAGTAGCAGCTCACGGGTCGGGGTGGGTTGGGTATACAGGAAAAACGGGTTGGGAAGGGTTGGCATGGGTTATCGCAGTAATGCTCCTCGCATCACTCCAAGCTCCCGTACGAAGAGAAACGCTAATGAAGCGTTGTCCCGCCGCCGCCGGCCGTCGTTGACGCGCTCTGGTGCGTGCTCCTTCGACAGTGGCGGCATTCACCTAGCGGCCGAGGCTGCATCATGTCGTTGCCGCTCAGTTAACTAACATGGACGTGCTCCTCAGGACGGAAGGCTGCGGCCGCGTCGTTGTCATCGCCGGCGCCGTCTCCGCGCTGGCCGCACCAGACCTTGCCGGCGAGGGCCTCGCGGCGCCAGAGTAGTCAGTGTGTATGGACAGCAGCATCGCATAGCTATGCTCATGGTCGTGCAGCATCGTCAAATTGATCTCCGCATGCGGCACTAGTGGTCCGCCGGAGTAGTCAGTGTGCATCAGCGGCCATGGGTGGAGCCCTGCGCCTGGCTTACTGGCTACGCTCATGGGGTGTCGCATGCACTAGTGCTGCACGGGGCTGTAGATAAGGAAGGTACTCCTTGGCTGCTAGCGAGCTCTTCATGGCGGCGCTGCTCCTTGGCTGGTACGCCTGTATTGATGAAATCGATGGAGCCGAGATGAACAAGTGAACATCGACACAGGAGAAACGAGGTAGCAGTAGTAGACGAATCCATGGCAACCCGCGGCAACAGAATCCATGGCAACCCAAGACAGAGTGGGTTGGGGCGGGTTGGGTATAAGTTGATTTGGAATGGGTTGGGATGAGGTTTGAAAATAACTAATTAGATTTGGAACGGGTTGGAAATGGGCTGGAATCTGACCCATTAGCAGGGCTATTTGCACGGGATGAACTAGCAGCCTGCTTGTTGCTGCAGTGCACTACGACCTGGTCGGGGATTGGACGGATTGCAAGTTGATCAAGCTCTAATAATTAAAGGGAGGGTTATACTAATATACGGAGTAGGAGTACCTAGCTTGCTACCAACGGCAGCAGATTGTGGAGGCATGCAGCCGGCTCGGTCTCTGGCCGGCCAGAGGAGAGTGGCTGCGTTGCATGCATGCTGAGGCCTGAGGCACATACATTTGGCAGCTTCTCCAATGTTGTGCTGGCTTTTTGTCTGTTGATTAGGGCCGCGATCCATCGAGATAAAGGAATCCCGTTAACAGCCCCGGTCCGGTCGTCGGTCCTGAGATTTCTGGGCCCTGGAACCCTGGAACTGAAATAAAAATTCAGATGCTCTTATTAGTGTAATATACGCACTCACAATCGCAGCTTATGCTGACTAACGAGACTATGTACAAAATAATAGATCGAGGAAGTCTTTTTAGGTGAATGAAACGATCTGTAAGACATTTTAGGAAATCACAATTTATATCTACTCATGTATGAAGTAAGGAAAATGGAAACATATGGTGTCCGATTTAGCCTTGTCTTTGGGCGATCAACGAGTCGTTAATTGGCGATACGTCTCAGTGATCAGCTGCTGCCTTCTTGTGTCGTTGGACTTTTAGATTTGCAATACTAGCGCTCGAACGTCTAGATATAATCGATCCGGCTGCTTTCACTCTACCTATCCCACTGTACTCCGGCGCTTCTTCCCTTTCGGATCAGAGGCTTCCGCTGTGCTTCTTCACTTTTGGATCCATAGGCTTTCGCTCTACCCGTCCCACCCCAGCACTCATCCCCTTCTGGTTCCCTTCTTTCTCCTGTGAATCTGTGATGCAATAGTAAACCGCGGTAACGGTGATTGCGCTTCCTATAGCGCTGGTAGACACTGCACCTTGTCGTACGCGAGGGGGAGAGATGGAAAGAGAGACAAATGGATCAAATGTTAATCATTGCTTGCAACATTCAAGAACAAAGATTTGCAACATACTGAAACCTCGTGTAACATCAAAAAAACATGTTCATCTTAAATCGACAGTTGCAACATAAAAAAACATGTTACAACATCTTAAATTGACTATTGCAACATTCAAAAAAACATATTGCAACATCTCAAATCGACTGTTGCAACATCAAAAAAACAAATGTTGCAACATCTTAAATCGATAGTTGCAACAACAACAAAAAAAACATGTTGCAACATGTTAAATCAACTATTACAACATCTTGAAAAACATGTTGCAACATCTCAAATCGACTATTGCAATACCATAAAATCCAATTTTATGTTGAGTACCATAAAGCATGTAACATCTAGGATTAACTATTGTAACATATCACATACTATAAAATAACCCACCGTAGAGTGCAGATCCGGTTGCGCTTGCCTACGAAGGAGCCCAGCCACCATGGAGGAGCTTGTCGCCAGTGAGGCCACACCTCCAGCGTGTAGTTCGTCGTTGAGAGACACCCGACCATAGAAGATTTCGTAGCCGAGAAACACCTCACCATAGAGATATCCACTTAGATCTACTTTGCCACCATGGAGACAAGGTAGGAAGGCAAGCGGGTGTAGCGGCGAGGAAAGAACCAGGACGGGCGCGGGCGGGTGGGGCCATGAGGGAGGAAAGCAGGCAGTGAGGGAGTAAGGCGGTCAGTGGAGTCGGGGAGACGAGCAGCAACATCGGGACGACGAGCAGCCACGTCATCGTTAGGGAGACCAAAAACCTCGTGAGGGAGACGAGTAGCGGTGTGGGAGAGAAAGGTGAAGACTGTTGGGCTGTTGAAAGGCTATATAGATTGTGGTCACAGGTAAAAAAAAGCGTCCGATCCGAGGAAAACTAGATGCCCGCGTAGGAGCATTTCGGCTTTTATACAGATAGACCATATTATATATGCCAAATGCCACTGCTACATATCGTGTACCTGGAGAGGGAATCTTCTATTCGGGGCCTGGAGTGGCCGCCCCTTTGTCCTACGTACCTAGGATCGGCCCAGCCCAGCCCATTAACAAACACGCTTGTTTCAAGAGCTTCTGGAATAATGGAAGGCGACCAGACGTGACCATGATGAACGCATATATCGAAACCTAACACGGTGATATGTCACGGCTGTGTGTCAGTGTGAGACACAACCAACGATCGATCAGGACCTGTAAAAGACAACCCAACTATCACTATCTAGACTGCTGCTATGCTATGCTATATGCTACTCCTGTTTGGTTGTAATATAATTTGTCTGTTGTTGATGCGTCGGCATCCAGGTGAATGTATAAGCAAAACTTGCTTTACTAGACAGCGTTGCACGGCCGGCGTCCGATCGGAAGATGGCCGGTCGTCGCCACGGAAGAATTAACCGCGCGCGCGGGCCGGGTAGCAGGCTAGCAGCTAGCTTTTGGCTCGGGCACGCCACGAACGCGGCTAGCCAATGGATGGATGGAGATGGAGGCCCGCCGGATCCGCGACGACCGCGAGAGCGATCGATCCAGCGCTGAAACCCTGGTGGTGGAGGTGGATTTCATTTCACGGGATACACACGCAAACACGACCGTCTTGAATTGAATGGGTAGGCCGGGCTGGGTTGCGTATCCGCCCGGCGACGCAAACGCAATGCAATGGATGATATCGGAGGTCGCCCGATGGACGCGCGGAATCGATTGACGTCCCGATGGACGGACGGCCGGGCGGGCGGCCGCGGCAGCTAGCGATGATGGGGGTTGGGGATGGTGTGGTGAGCGTGACGGACTGACAGTCAGTGGAGTGCACGGGCCTCCCAGCTCCCAATCCCATCCATCCAATTTATGGCCCTGGTTTGATCTCTCCACCAAATTTATGACCGTTTACCCGACGCCATCAAATCAATTTCCTTGTGATTCTCGCCCAGGCCTCGATCCAAAAGTTACGATAGCTACTGCCCGACGCTGACAGACGTACTCTACCATGGGTTACCGGTTTCTTTGTCCACGGTTTTCCTTTTCGACTCCAACATTAGAATAACAGTTTCACGTGGTTCTTTTTCATACTACCCATCCTATTATGCAAATGTAAAAACTGAATTACCCTTTGTAGCCAAATGATTTTAGTGGGTGCTTGTGGCTTCGAACTTAGCTTAGGTTTAGGGTATGATATGCACGGGTATCTATACCATGAGTTAATTTATCACTAGAATATAATTTTAGCACTAGCGAGTGAAAAGACATACCGCACTCGTAGCACTAGGTAGAAACTTGTACCTTATACACGCATCCACGGGCGATGAAATTTTACCCACGCCCACATTCATCGAGTATAATATTCGCAGGTAAGATTGCTATCTTAGCTAGGTGGATTGCTTATGGATGTTTATACATTGATGAATCTTCAGGAGTTTTTGTAGATTTTTTTATATCTTTCAATTTCTAGAACTAGGTCCATTTTTTCCGATGATCTGTGGTTACACAATGTTCCCCTACCACCATGGCCGGTCCCAAGGCCCGGCCACCCCGGGCGTCTACCCGGGCTCCTTCGTGAGTGTTAGTGGAGCAGTACATGTACATGTACATACCAGGCCACGAAGGAAATATGTAAACAAAGAGACGATCAACCTTTAAACTTCAACCAGTGCTGCAGAAACCAGATAGGACATAGGAGACGGAGCGCCGGGCGTGCAAGTGGCCAGTTGCTCGTGCCGGGGCGTGTTCAGGCTATAGGAAAGCAGGAAATTCAAATTGAATAATCTTTTAACCTAAAACTGGCAGGAGTTTTGCTTGGATTATTTTTAATAAAGGACGTGAGTTTATTTGGCCTAAACAAAAAGAGAGAGAAACAATAACGAAAAGAAGCAGAACGACAACTGTACAAAGCCAAAGAGGGCGGAGATTTAGCTCTCGGGGATTATTTCGTCTTAGCTTCCTGCATCCAGCGAGGACCCAGCTTATTAAATTTTGAATAATTGATCTTTTCTCATTATTTTTATTAGGTAGCTGTATCTGATTGATGGATGGATGATGGGTCATCATTTTTCAACGGTTTAAGAAAAAGAAAATAGAGTTGGCGCGCACCATAGGATTGCAAAGACATTCCTTTGAAGACTTTTGGTGGCAATTGCTAACACATAATTCAATTTTAGCGTCATATAGCGAGACAATTGCTATGATATCTCTTATTTCTTAATGTACACTACTAAATGATTATTTTTATTTTCAAAATAACTAATATTGTCGACTTTGCTTATGTTAGCAGTGGATATGTTCCATGTGAACTTGGTAGTAGTTTCTACGTTTGCCCAGGCCCTAGAAAATCTCTGGATCCGCCGCTGCCTACCACATTAGCATTGTCCGATGCTACGAAACTTCTGTAACCACAGATCACTTGCGAGAGCTCATGGAGGCCTCATAATTGTTGGCAACTCCGAGGAGGCGGCAATTTAAATGGTTTTGAGAGTTTTTTTTTTTGAAAAAAATGGCTTTGAGAGTCTCGAGGTAAGGGCACTCCCAATACAGAAACCACCATAGTTTCTATGGATATTAATTGTACTGTCATCTAAATGTTTTGCTGATATGGCAAGGTAGCTATTGAAGAGAGAGAGCAAAAATCATATAAACCGGGTCTAAGTTAGAAACCATGTCTATACGACAACTATGACATGAAGAGATGTGATTGGCAGAGAATGAAGAGAGAATATACGTGATTAGATAAAAAAATTGTTCTATAGAAACTATCCATTAGGACCATGATTTCTATACGTAGTGTCTATGGAAATTAATAGACATGTAGTTTCTAGCATTGGGACTGCCCTAAGACGTGTAGTTTTAGAGTTCGCGGAGAAAGAATTGACCACAAAGCATACAAGGCCTCATAATTGTTGGCAAATCTAAGCCCACGGCCCAACTGAGCTCGTTCAGTCTTTCTTCACATAAAGCCCACAGACTTGGCTTTCAGTCGCAACAACTTGCAGGCAGCCTAGCGCTATCGAGCATGAGACAACGAGGCATAATGAAAATTGCTAGACAATGTGCGATAATTTCCGCGCCACGATTCAGCCGTATGAACGTAACCAGATTCTCCGAAACAAAATAGCATAATAACATACTGTTTTCATAGGAATAGTAATTGTTCGACCAGCTAGAAGGTTAGTAAACCAAGATTACTGAGCACACCCTCAGCTTCAGCAATCAGCGTGCATCAAGAGCAGGCTCAGCAAAATGTAAAGCATCTCACAACACCACCCACGTCATACTGCAAGTTCGGTTCCCAAACGCCAAAAGAGACCATCTTGATGCCACTTCGACTTGAGAGCTTCAGACCTCTCATGAAAGGTACTTAAGACCTGATTTCTGCATATATAACAGGAAGGAAAAATACATTACTTGCTGGCAATGGCAACTGTATTTTGTCTATAAACTTAAATCCTTTTGTACGGCATGCCAATTTGGTCTTACCTGAAACTGAGGCCTCGGCCTGCTTATATGCAGCGAGTCCATTTTCACTAAATTCTCGGCATCATCGAGCTCAATGATGGCCTTGACTACTGCATTTGACAGATCCTTGTCGTCGCTGGCTTCGAAGTAGCAACCTCGATCACGTGCATCCTTCACTATTTTCTGCCAAACAGACCTGCTGTTGGACAAAGTCGTTCCATTTCCAACTATCCATAAACAATGCCTGGCAACAAACAAGGAAAAAAACTAAGCTACTCCTTAGGTTGGTATGAATTTCAAGGTGGCTTTTGCCCAGTCCAACAACCACAAGTCCAATAATACAAAAACTGTGAGACAAAAATCATGCTGCCATGCCAAAAACAGTATATAATACAAAGCCCACATCAAGAGAACACCAAACTACCAAAAAGATCAATCAATTAACACAAGGACTTGTTTTTTTCTTATTTTGTTTGGATCCTGGAATCAAGCACCAAGAAACTTACTTAGCCCTTGTCAAAGCCACATTGGTCCTCTGCAGGATTGTTAGAAACCCAACAGAATCAGCTCCATTGCTCCTCACTGTAGATATGATAATGATATCTTCCTCCGCGCCTTGGAAACCATCCACTGATTTCACTTTCACGGAGAAACCATCGTATGTGTTATAGGATTTCCCCACTTTTTCATGGATAGCTCTAACTTGAGCATTATATGGGGACACAACACCAACAGAGAGCTTGCTACGTGTAGACACTGACTCTGCAATTAACAGAAAAGGAAAACAAAAGAATATTATACACGTAGTGAGCTGAGGTAAAGTTCCCAACGGTTCAGATCGAATATTGAATGTCCATCGTAGAACAACATACCATTATTACAATCAATAAGATTACAACTAAAAACAGTTGTGGAAGTAGTTTGCGAGAGCCCAATTCAAAAGGAAAACAAAATGTACTGTGACTAAAGAATTAACAATGATGGTTACCTTTGAACAATCTCTGGACTATCCGCTCTACTGCAGCAACTTCTACTGTGTTTTTAAGGCTCTGGCCATGCTTCTCAGTTGTTTCATGTCCCCCATCTACATTAATAAAGGAATAGGGTCCAAATATTTTGCTCGCCCAAAACATCCTATCATAGCTCTTACTAGTGACATTGGGACCGTCAGATATCTTGCCATCGTAAAATGTCGCAACTGGAAACTTGCTTATTTCTGGATGCATCCTGTATTGAACGTTCAGAAGGTGCTTCTCATGGCCTAGCAAACTTAACCTTTCGAAAACACTTCGTCCGAAGTTTGCGCTATCGGATATCTACAAAATAATAATACATTTCAACATGGTTCCAACCTACATAACTGAAAGAAAAGAGGAAAATCAGAATACACAGAGCTTACTTTGCTTTTCACCAGAGCAGGTAGTTGATATTCATCTCCAATGAACACGGCCTGCCTTATGCCAGGCAGCTGCAAAGGAATTAAGGTCTCACACTCTTTGAGCTGTGCAGCCTCATCCACAATCAGCATGTCCAAAAGCTTGAATTTTTCAGGCTTTGTGAGCAAACTGAAAACATCTGTAGAAGAATTGCCCAAGGGCACATTGTACAACCTGAAAGAACTAGAAACTGTACAGAGAATGCATTTTGTTCTCTGCAGCAAGTAAATCTGAATTGATCGCATGCTGTAATAACAAGGAAGCTCCAAATTTTTCAGAAGATATCTTAATTCTTGCACACACAAGGATCTAGCTAGCTTGAATTTGTACTTTTTGCTAGTGTTATCCCGCACACAGGCTAGCTGCTCAGACCACAAAATAGGGTTACCGTTATAATCTATCTTGCAATCATGAAATTCATCTGACCATACACGATGTAGACGACGGGATCGTCGAAAAGTTTCGGGCGACCTTTGCGGCCCCTTTGTCGGCCGACATGCAGGAGGCACTGGAGACGCTATTTGGGGACGGATTCGATCCGGTTGCTATGAACCTGGATATGGTTGGGCTTGACGCCGAGGCTTCTTAGGCCTTGTCCTCAGCTTGTTTGTCGTAAAATCCTACTGTGTAAATCACAACCACGTGTGTCTTTCGGTTGTTGGTCTTGGTAATCGGTGGATTACCGTGGCCAGCTTAGGTTGTAACAAACTCTACTTCTGCTTAATGAAAAAGCGTGCCACGGCACGATCTCGAGAAAAAAAAAGTTTCTGAAGAATTTCAATCAATTCAAGCACGTCCAGCATGCACTGAAAGCTGTGTCCTGTTTCTGGATTTCGTGGATGATCATTGTACATTATCTCAATGTACTCTCTCAACTTATTTGTCGCCTTGTTGAAATAATCTTTGAAATAATCTTCGAATGGCGGTATTCTGAATGTACCCTCCATTGCTCCAGAACCGTGGCATCCTCCCTTATTGTCCTCGTCTTCACGCCTGTTATGGGTTGTCTTGTGGAACACCGAGAGGGGTGCGAGAAGATGATCTTTGGAGTTGGGGTTTGAACGCAAAGGATAACGTGGGGGTGCTTCACCCTGGATAGGTTTGTGCCCATCCTTTGCAGAGGGCTCTGATAGCGAAACGCAAGAAGCCCTCGCAGAGTTGTCACCCACATCACGTGCTTTACGAATTCCATCTTCACATGTATTTTGCTTAGCGCTCTCCTTTTCCCTTTCATCTTCAAGTATTTTCTCAACATGCAGCCTGTAACTGGTAATAGGATTCTCAAGATGATCTATTAGCGAGCGCAAACAATGCATCCAGCCTGTGCATGGCATGAAACATGGCAGCAACCGTTCAGCGCGAGAGTCCAAGAATGCCATGGAAAGATCATCCTCATGACGTATTTTCATCTTTTCTTTGTTTCCAAACAGGACAATGTCATTGCGAAAGCAGACACTGCCATATGAAGACTGCTCAACAAGCCTGACAATTCGAGATGCAATTTCCAACACAGCAGTGTTAGTAGGGGCACAGGTAAGTGTCCTTAAGCCCTTCATGAGCATTGTCCAGAGGATAGTACTGATGGTTTTTGTTTTGCCTGTCCCAGGGGGTCCCCATATTAGTTTTAGGGAAGGCGACCGGTTCTCTATTGCTGATGAGACACAGTCAGCTACAGCATTCAGCTGTGAATCATTTAGGTTGAACTTCTCAAGGCCAAGGTCATCAACTGATTTACGAGTGAGGCATTGAGAGAGCTGGGGGAATGATAAGGTACCATCTTCAGCTGCCTGCATGCAAGGGAAAATGAACAAATAATTAAGTCAAACTCTGAGGAGTTATCTCAATTTCTCAATCCACGTGCAGTAAGAGATATGACTGATCCTACTCACAAACCGATATGCTGGAAACATTAGCAAAAGTGTTGTAAATGTAGATGCAGATATAAGGTGTCGATATGATGATGAGATGTTAGAAAGGACATGGCATACCTGTTTCTTGTACTGCCACACCGGATTGACAATAGCTGTATTAGCCTCTCTGCCCTGAAGTGCTGCAAACTTATGATCATTTGCTCCCAAGTGAAGGCACTTCCATATGCGATCATATGTCTTGATATTTATGAGAAAGATAGCAAAACATGGCCCTGTAGGCATGCTTGTTTCCGGATCTACTTCCACATGAATAGCTGATGGAAACCGAACAATACAGCAATTTGGTGGCAAATCACTGTCTTCTTCATCTCCAGATTTTAGAACCGAACCTAAATTGTACGATGACCTATTCTTTGTCAGATCGGACACATGCTTTGGTTTCTGCGAGGACACAACTATTATATCCCCTTGCTTGGGGACATAAATCTCCCTTGACTTCTCGTCCTTGGACGGCATGGAGACCTCGAAACAGAATATTGATTTCTCATCACTAAGCTTCTCCAGTCGGATTATCTCTATAAAGTTTGCATGAGCATAACCGTTCAATGACGAAAAGACATCATAATGTACTTCTTCAATCAGAGGGCCCTTAAATGAGTCCAAGTAAGCATGCAGCGACATGAAGGTATCAGGAATCCTGTGGACCTGTAATACACCCAGATTAATTATATATTGTTAGCTCTCATCTTTAAGCACAATCGATAATCAGTGTCAGAACAAGTGGGGAACAATGCCATGCACAATCGAGATGAAGCCACGAAGGATGGATAATAGTGGCAATTAAATCAAGAGGCTTGTGTCCACACCCCTATTTTGAATGCAAATAGTGATTTTGCCCCTCCGTTTTTCAACTGGAGACTGAGTTTGGTCCTATTCTGTTTTGGGGGACTTAACAGTGTCAATTCAGCTATAAAAAGAGCAGAATGCCGATACAGATTTGCCCCTATTTTCCAAAGTACTATTTGATTTTACCCCTGCTTTGATATCAAACTAATTTTGACATACTTCAAAATAATTTTAGCAACAAAACTTAAAAGAATTTGCATATATTTCAGATCTAAGCAAATTTCTGACTATTTTAACAACATCATGACATGACTTGGATATTACAAAATAATTTTGACAAGTCGGATTTCATTCTCACGTTTTGAAGCCTGGCATACCAAAATTCAAAGATATGTCGCGTCAGAAGACTCAGCGAGCATGAGATGCTTACCGCAGGACCAATCAAATCGATTCTAAAGTGTATGACATGTCCAAAATAAGTTTTCATCTTGTATTTGGAGGAGTTGAACATTCTCAACTTTGACTAAATATATACTTAAAAAATCCTAAGGTAATATATAAACATCGTTAGATTAATCACGTCATATATTTTCATAGTATGAATCTACTATCTTTTTAAACCTAGCTAGTCAAAGTTGAGATCGGTTGAGTCCTCGAAGCACGAGATGAAGACTTATTTTGGGAGTGAGGGATTACTTGCGTGCAGGTCGCATCGATGCCGCACGGCACGAGGCTGCTTGCGACAGTCAAAGGCCTCTGCGCAGACCAAAGGCGCCTGCCATGCAAGGACGCCGCACCGCGTGACTGAGCATCGCGCCGACGGGAGGCTTGCCTGCCTTGCTCAGCCGAGCGGGAGGGAGAGAGGAATCAGGAGGGGCGTAGGAGAGTAGAAACAGCCAGCGAGAGGGTTCCAAATGGGGATTTTAAATTTTTTTTATGCTGGTTCCTTCTAACGACGTCTAAAATAAGAGGTAAACGGAACCTTCGATCTAAAATAATTAGGGCAAAATCACAAATCACAAAGTTGAAAGGAAGAGTAAAATTACCATTAAATTTCAACATAGGGGTATAAATATAATCACCAAAAATATACAAGTCGCTAGATACTAGTAGAACAATGCAATGCAAGCAGAAAGATGCATGCGGTGGACTGGAGTGGACTCGATCACTCACCTGCTGCTTAAGGAGGTCCTTGTTGAAGACGTCTTGGATGGACCAGGACAATATTTTGTGCTCCAGGAAGCCAACATCGAACTTGCTCAGCTTGCGGTCGTCTTTGGTCACCGACTCCCAATAGCTGAGCATGGCCTTCATCTTTGCCCGTGGATCGTGCTCAGGCTCAGCTTCCATTTCTTCGTCCGCAGCGCTCATGGTGCCGTCGTCGCTCATGGTGCGCGTCGTTGCTATAAGCTCTCCTTTGCTAGCTCGCAGCTCCTCAAGTGTTATGAGAAAGACAGCAAAACATGGCCCCGTAGGCATGCTTGTTTCCGGATCTACTTCCACATGAATAGCTGATGGAAACCGAACAATACAGCAATTTGGTGGCAAATCACTGTCTTCTTCATCTCCAGATTTTAGAACCGAACCTAAATTGTACGATGCTCTATTCTTTGTCAGATCGGACACAGGCTTTGGTTTCTGCGAGGACACAACTATTATATCCCCATATTTGGGGACATAAATCTCCCTTGACTTCTCGTCCTTGGACGGCATGGAAACCTCGAAACAGAATATTGATTTCTCATCACTAAGCTTCTCCAGTCGGATTATCTCTATAAAGTTTGCATGAGCATAACCGTTCAATGACGAAAAGACATCATAATGTACTTCTTCAATCAGAGGGCCCTTAAATGAGTCCAAGTAAGCATGCAGCGACATGAAGGTATCAGGAATCCTGTGGACCTGTAATACACCCAGATTAATTATATATGTTAGCTCTCATCTTTAAGCACAATCGATAATCAGTGTCAGAACAAGTGGGGAACAATGCCATGCACAATCGAGATGAAGCCACGAAGGATGGATAATAGTGGCAATTAAATCAAGAGGCTTGTGTCCACACCCCTATTTTGAATGCAAATGGTGATTTTGCCCCTCCATTTTTCAACTGGAGACTGAGTTTGGTCCTATTCTGTTTTGGGGGACTTAACAGTGTCAATTCAGCTATAAAAAGACCAGAATGTCGATACAGATTTGCCCCTATTTTTCAAAGTACTATTTGATTTTACCCCTGCTTTGATATCAAACTAATTTTGACATACTTCAAAATAATTTTAGCAACAAAACTTAAAAGAATTTGCATATATTTCAGATCTAAGCAAATTTCTGACTATTTTAACAACATCATGACATGACTTGGATATTACAAAATAATTTTGACAAGTCGGATTTCATTCTCACGTTTTGAAGCCTGGCATACCAAAATTCAAAGATATGTCGCGTCAGAAGACTCAGCGAGCATGAGATGCTTACCGCAGGACCAATCAAATCGATTCTAAAGTGTATGACATGTCCAAAATAAGTTTTCATCCTGTATTTCAAGGAGTTGAACATTCTCGACTTTGACTAAATATATACTTAAAAAAATACTAAGGTAATATATAAACATCGTTAGATTAATCACGTCATATATTTCCATAGTATGAACCTAGGGGGTGTTTAGATGCAAAAAAAATTTAGAATTTAGCTACCGTAGTACTTTCGTTTTTATTTGACAATTAGTGTCCAACCATGGACTAATTTGGCTTAAAAGATTCATCTCGTGATTTACAACCAAACTGTGCAATTAGTTATTTTTTATCTATATTTAATGCTCCATACATATGTCCAAAGATTCGATGTGATGGAGAAAGAGCGTAAAAATTTAGAATTTGAAAGGCATCTAATCAAGGCCCTACTATCTTTTTAAACCTAGCCAGTAAGTTGAGATCGGTTGAGTCCTTGAAACACGAGATGAAAACTTATTTTGGGAGTGAAGGATTACTTGTGTGCAGGTCACACCGACGCCGCACGGCACAAGGTTGCCCGCGACAGTCAAAGGCCTCTGCGTAGACCAAAGGCGCCTGCCATGCAAGGACGCTGCACCGCGTGACTGGGCATCGCACCGACGGGAGGCTTGCCTGCCTCGCGCCACCGAGCGGGAGGGAGAGAGGAATGAGGAGGGGGTGTAGGAGAGTAGAAACAGCGAGCGAGAGGGTTCCAAATGGGGATTTTAAAAAGATGTTTATTCTGGTTCCTTCTAACGACGTCTAAAATAAGAGGTAAACGGAAGCTCTGATCTAAAATAATTAGGGCAAAATCACAAATCACAAAGTTGAAAGGAGGAGTCAAATTACCATTAGATTTCAACATAGGGGTATAAATATAATCACCAAAAATATACAAGTCGCTGATGCATGTGGTGGACTGGGGTGGACTCGATCACTCACCTGCTGCTTAAGGAGGTCCTTGTTGAAGACGTCTTGGATGGACCAGGACAATATTTTGTGCTCCAGGAAGCCAACATCGAACTTGCTCAGCGTGCGGTCGTCTTTGGTCACCGATTCCCAATAGCTGAGCACGGCCTTCATCTTTGCCCGTGGATCGTGCTCAGGCTCAGCTTCCATTTCTTCGTCTGAAGCGCTCATGGTGCCGTCGTCGCTCATGGTGCGCGTCGTTGCTATAAGCTCTCCTCTGCTAGCTCGTAGCTCCTCCTCAAGTGTTACTGCGGCCTCGTTTAGATGCCAAAGTTTGGGGGTAAATTTTGTATAGTAAACGTCGCCTCACACGGTAGCAATTTTGTTTTTATTTGGTAATAATTGTCCAAACATTGATTAATTAGGCTTAAAATGTTCGTCTCGCAAAATACAACAAAACTGTGCAATTAGGTTTTTATTTCATCTATATTTAGTACTCCGTATATGTACCGGCATTTTAATATGACGGGGAATAGGAATTCTGGGTAGCGAATTTGGTGGCCAGTGGTCTCTGCAGTAGTACGCGGCCGGCTGTTGGAGTTCCCGAGAGACTGAAGTAAATGCAGACTGCGCTCGCTAGTAGTAGGACGGCCACTCCCGTCTCCCGACCTGTGTTGCCCAGCTAGGGACACGGGAATCGGATACGACTAGAAAGACGCGCGGCGATGCCGCGCTGTCCTGTGAGTAGGCCATCTTTTATTTGGTAGCAGCTGGACCCCGATTCTCTGTAACATGATGCATACTAAGTTGGATCAGGTATTAGCTTCCTTGAGGATCTAAAAAAACAGACTATCTCATAAAAGTAGTTTGAGGAAGGTATGTAATCATGTGAGAAAAAATAATCGCAGTTTATCTTTTCACATATCATGGTAGAGGTAGCAACGAATTAATAGAGGCTATAGTACATTATGAAGATTCTTTTTGTTGAAAATGCAAATTGTAAATTTGTTTTGGCTTGCAGAGTCGCTACTGAGAAGTTTCTGCTTTGTGAGATCAGTTTGTTTTAGACATCTTCAAATTAGCAATTCACGACACACGCACAAGGATCACAGTGAATAGTTAAGAGGACATGGCTGTTTACCTCATGGCCTCCATGCTGACCGGGTGCATGGTGCAATGGATGACCGAGTATGAGTACATGTATTTACGTATTTGTGGTTTTCTTTCCAAGAGGAAAACGAAGTATATGACATATTTATGATGTTATATGATGATGTCTAGATACTTATAATGGTTTGCTATTATGGATAGGCAACAGAATAAATTGAGAAACAATAGTACAAGTGAGAACACGACTATTTACCTTATGAGTATTTCCTGTATTTGTCGCAGTGGAGATTGAAGCCAGCGAGACCAGCCTTGGCGTAAGCAACCTGCAGCTCGGCTGCGCAGGCGCGAACCTGGGCGGCGCAGTCGGAGGTCAGCAGGGCGCGGGCGTCCAGTGGCGTGACGTAGTCGGAGGTCGGCAGGGCGCAGGCAAGGAAGCTCGGCGTTGGCGCGCGCAGCCTATGGCTCGGCTGCGCAGTGCGCAAGCAGGGGCGACCGGCGGCGCAGGCCCGTTGGAGGTCGAAGACAGCAGAACACGGTGCCGAACCAAGGGATGCGGTGCTTGCGAGTGGCTCGAGAGCAAACTGGAGATTTGGAGGACTTTTTGGGTCAGAAGATGGAAGAGAGACATTTAATGGGGCCGGCGCCGGCGCATGCTCTCAGCAGCCGTAGCAGCCTAGAAGCTCGTCTACTCGGCCACATAAAATAAAATAAATGAACGACTTGATTTGACGAAGCGCGCGTCTGGACGGCGGTGATTTGCTGGCGACGTGGCCCAATCGCTGCTTAGATATTGTCCGCAGGTTTCGTCTTGTAAAGATTCGAGAAAAGCTGGAAATGTTTTTCTTAGAAAACAATGGAAATGATAAAACGGAAAGCATTCTTCTAACAGTGTATTAGGTTTTAGCCAAACATGCGTATTTTATTTACAAGCATGTCACATGTATATGCTGTAAAGGAAGATGTAAGCTTCTTCAGATAACATGAGATGCATGGACAAATCCTCCTCTTCCTCTAAACTACAAAAGGCACGCCGCGTTGCCGCGTAGGCCAGTATGAGGCCATTTTATTTTAATATATTATACTATTTGTTTTTTTAAAACAATTTCGGTGCAAGTATTTGTTTGTTTGCTGTCTTTCTGGAGAAGGGCATCGTTAGGGGAAGTGGTCGTTGCAATAGCTTGCAGGTGATTATATATTGTATGCAGCAGTTTGTAGTATTCAACTCTGAGTGACTAAAGGTGGTTCTATTTTTTATCTTTTATGTTTTGAGGATAAGTAACATAATGTCATGGTAGGTTAGCTCATTTACGTCACTCATGTGTGCCTTGGAAAACTTATTGCAGACAGCACAATTTGGCATCGTGTAGCGTCTTGTACGTTTTTATGTAGTTATAAAGCTTACCTTTTAATCTACGATTCCCGTGTACGCCTAGTAATTACCCTATGCCTGAGATGCGGGGTCCAGTCTGCTGTCAGGGATGAGCGCACTGTGCTCCTGAGCATAAACACCGATCTGTGAACCTGCCTGCTGTGTCTCTGTATTTCACGTGCACCATGTCCACGCAGGGAAAAGAAAAGAGGAGGTAGTTTCCTGAGGTCTTGCGTCCCTATTGGGCCTGGCTATGTGTCCTGGAAGCCGGCCTTTGCCTTCTCTCGTCGGTCCGCTCGGCCAAGATAGGGCACGCGAGAGAGAAAGGCGAGAGAGAGAGAGGGAAGGAGGAGAGCTAGCAGGCCGCCGGTGGAGCTTGCTCTCGGCGGCGCTGCTCGTGGTGCTGCGGGGCGAGGGCGGAGGAGAGGGGAAGCGGAGCAGAGGGAGGCGACGGCGGCTCGGCGTGAAGCAGAAAACCAGAGCAGCGGCGGTGGCGCGGTGGCTGGTGGCGGGCGGGCGGCTCCAGTGTGCGCGGTGAAGAGGACACAGATAAGAAAACGACTAACAGGCAAACAAAAGAAGCATGACAAACAACGATCGTACGTGGTTCTAACGTGTGGTTGTTTATCCTATTCATATCACTACGTTGCCATCTGTTTATTAACTTTGATGGAGGTATTCCATCCAATAAGGGCTCCTACGGGCTGGGTTAAGGTGGGTGGTTGGTTTGGCGGAAAACCAAACCACATCATTATATCTCACTATTATGTAAACCTGAAAGAGAAAGCCTGATCAAGTCATTACATATGACCGGGCCAGTTTCTCTACAGGTCCGCCTAGGTTAGCGACACATATGCACATGCATATGTACGTGCCTGGTGTTAGCGGGGTTACGGTTAGGTTAGGGTTAGCCATACATGGACGTATACCCGGGTATCGGGCACCGTCATGTATGTATAGGTTTTATCATTTTATGTGAATATATTCGGATATGTGGCACGGTTGATGCACATACATGAATATACGGCTTACTAATGCTAGGGTGATGGCTTCTACAGCGGATTACTACTACAGGTTCTTATTATTTAGTTAATTATTTATTCACGTGACTACGGAAAAATAAAAGAAAAAGAAAATAAAAGCAATTAAATCTAGAATTCAATCGGGCGCCATTATTTATGATTTAGTGTGTTGTTAATCACGGTTTTATTTTAGATGATTTATGGTGAAAGAATTATGCAATTCAGAATTTAAACGCGCAAGTTATAGAATTCCAAAAACTACCGATAGAACGTAAATGAAATAATACATGCAAAATAATTCTACTATTTCTATCTATGCAATATGTGCGAAATCTATGCAATATGTATGAAAACTATATAAATACGACCTAGAACTGCTATAGTTTATTTAGGAATTTATTAGGATTTTTTCTGGAATTTATAAGCTTACCGTTTAGTCTAATGTGTACGTTTTCCAGGGTATGCGTAGCATTTCTACAGTCTGACGCGCGGGTCTAGCCTACCTGCAGAGCTGATCGCACTGTGCTCTCATGGACACAACACCGATCGGTGCACTGCCCTGTCCTGTGCCTGTATTTCTCCTACACCGTGTCCACGCAAGGAACAGGGAAAAGGAGATGGTCTCCCGTGGCTGCCATGTGGGGCATGAGTGCCGAGGTGTCGCACATCTGTTGGTTGCCCGACGTGGCCTTGTGCCCGTACTGGTCCTGGCGTTGAACGCCAGTTGTGGTCGTTCCCAATCCTTTCGTCGTTCCCATTCACGCGCGGCTAGCAATAGAGAAGAAAAGAGAGAGAGAGGAAGGGAGGAGATGGAGAGAGCAGAGGGTCGACGGAGGGGGAGGGCAAGGCCACCGGTGGCAGCGCGCTGGCCGGAGGAGCGGTGCCGGCGGCATGGCAGCCTCATCCCGACGGCGCGGGGCGCCGGCGGCGAGGTGCCGAGGCGACCACGCAGGTCCTTGGCGGCGCCACCGTGAACGGAGGCGAGCATGGGCGGTGCTCAACTCCGGTGGTAGCGACGCGGAGCACCAGCAGCATGGAGGAGGGCGGAGGGAACGGGGTGATGGAGGAAGCGGCGAGCGGGTGGACGGGCTCCGGCGAGCAGTGGCCTTGGCACGGTGTTGGCCGAGCTGCCGAGGGCAGTGCGTTGGCGGGGGGCTCCGGCCACGAAGGCGAGCGGCGGGGCAGGACCGCGGCGTCGGACGACCTCGGCGTCCAGGGCGGCCAGGGGCGCGGCGGCCTTGACCGCGCTCGTCCATGGTGCGGAAGGCAAGTAGAGAAGGGAGGGGAATGAGGGAGCAGGGGAGGAGGTGGAGGCGCTGGGCGGTGGGCGGACAGCGGCGGCTTGGGTGCCGGTGTGCGTGGCGGTGGTCGGCCCCGGCGAGCAGAGGAGGAGAGGGAGGGAAGGTGAGGGAGCCAAGGGCAGCTGGGCGAGCGCGGCTCCGGTGCGGCGAAGGCAGGGGTGCGGTGCTCCCTTGTAAGCCTTGGCGGCGGCGGCTCCATGCAGCCAGCAGAGGGGAAGAGGAGGAGAGGAGAGGGCGAGCTCGGATGGGAGGAAGGGGAGGAACTGATGCCCGAGCAGAGGAGGCCGGATTACGGAGTGCGGGTTGATTTTGCTAAAGTTCGAGGTCTTTTTTGAAAAAAAAATTGAGAGTGGAGGCCGGACTGCGGGTTAATTTCAACGAAGTTCGAGGGCTTTTTTGAAAAATGACCGGCGCTGGCCCGATCCGGGCCATCCGCTCGCCCGATCGGACGGCCGGGATTTGGTGGCGACCTGGCCACGCTCTCTGGCCAGAGCTTGCACCCGCGATTCCTGGTAAGAAGATGGGCACCTCAGGGTCCGCGTCGAACCATGCGATTCGATGAAGACGAACAATAGCAGCGTTCGTGCATCGCTTCGTGGGACTCAGATGGAACAAAAGAATTGTTTTTTTATCCAAGCAGTGCGGCTGTTGGCAAGCGCAGGGAGCTGCCGGCGTATGAAAATATTTGTTTAATGCCCATCGGTGTGAACGCGATTTCAGTTCTGATAACGAACGTCCGCATGCTCTAGTGTGCATGGTTCATTTTTTTCTTCCCTCGATTCGATTCCAGCATACATTGGAGGTGAGTATCGGATACGCGAATACGCACATTTTTTAAAAAGCAGTGACACGACGTCTAGAATATTTTTTAATAATAATAAGTACACATAATTTTAATATAAAATAACATAGTACCACTAAATAAGTGGTGTTTAACAACTTAGTATTGAACGAGCGCTGGCTGCGGGGGCAGTGTCCGGGGCGTACGCTGGCGGTAGCTGCGCCGAAGTGCCACTACTGTGGCGCGGTGGCCGCAAGGAGTCGACGCCCTGCGCTGGTTGTGCGACTTTGGCGCCGTGGTGGCGTGGACGGTGGTGGCTTCCTCATTTTCATGACTACAGCACCATGGCGGCGAGGCGAGCGATGGTTGAGAGGGGGACACCGGCCTCTCACAGTTCGGTGACAACGACAGTGAAGGTGTCCTCCGTTTGCTACCCATGGCCTGGGGCAGGCAGCCCGGTCGACAGGCTCGACGGGAAAGACTGCTGCAGCGGGCACGGGCTGGTCACTGTCGGACGTCGTTTACTTCCTTGAAAGCGTCTATCGAAAGGCCCCCTCCCCTTGTGCGGCATGTTCTTCATGGGTGTATAACCTTGACCTCCTGGTCAGGCGACGATGGTGTCGCTGGCGTTGTGCCCCTCCTTGAAAGCGTCGCTTCAGAAGGTTGTGCCCTGTCAGTCTGTGGCAGCGGCCGGTGTCGTGGCAAGGAAGGTGGAGACCTAGCTGAGGATTCGAGTTATTGGTGTCCACGGTGGTGGAAGGCAGCTAGGAGGTCTGCATTGACACAGCGAATGGAGGGCTTGGCATCTGTTTGCCAGCAGAGGGTGGCGGTCTGGTGAGACCGTGTGCCAATTGCGACCACGAAGATGGCGAAGAGGCCGGCGTGGATGGCGCCCACGGAGTTGGCAGGGGGGCCGACGTGGAAGGTGGTGGCTAGCAGATTTGCATTGCCGAGGTGACCTGCGTGGAGTGCCAACGGGCGGTCCCACTCAACGGCGATCGTTCCGGTGCAAGGAGGTCCTCTGATGGCTGCTGGAGTTGGCATGTGGCACTTCTACCTTTGTTGAGGTAGCTAGGTTGCTAGGAGCGATAGGGTGCGTGCATGGATCTCGATGGTGGGTCGACTTGGAGAGTGCCAGAGGCAGCCGAGCACGATTGGGTTGGCAACTTGTAGCGGACTACGGCGGCTAGCCCTGCTTGGCAATAGCTAATCTAGCGTGGGACAACGTCTTTAGGGGCGGCCCAAGCGGATTCAATTGCGGGAGGGCTATACGGCTCGCAGCGGCCTGCAGTAACTAGCTCTGCTTCGCAGCGGGCTACCTCGGTGTGGGACTTCGTCAGCGACGACAGCGAGAGCGGTGACGACGGCATTTCGTCTTGACGTCTTCATCGTCCGGGGGACGGAAGTACAGTGTGGCGACAGGATGATGGTGGTTTGGAGGCGGTGCGATGTGTGGCTTCTTCAAATTTTCGGTTTTGTTTTGCTCATGTCAATGTCCCAATCTGACCGCCCAGAGTTGTTTTTCTCTTGAGTTTGAGATCGGCGTATGTTGATGTCCCAATCCAACCGGCCCGAGTTGTTGTTTTTTCCTTTTTTCTGTGTTGTTTGTCGTTGCCCGATCTGGGTTCATCTTCTTTTTAATATAGTCGCAACTCTCCTGCTGGATTCGTTTCAGAGAAAAAGAAAAACCAACTTATTAGGTTTCGTTTCTTCTCAGTTTAGGTTGCATGTCGTAGCTTTGGGCCTTGTGAGGGAGCTTTTTTTTTGAAGCCTCTCATCTGGGTACAGTTGTAGTATCTTGTAAATGCACGAACGCACGCCCACGCTACCCACACACACCATACGTGCACAACTAGATCTACAACTACACATAGATCGGAAGACCGCGTCCTTCTTAAGATCACCCGAACCAACAGGGCTCCGTAGGCGACGGGCGCGTCGCAATCCCATTGTGACTCCACGCGAGAGAGGCTGCGGATGAAGACGGGGAATAAAAGCCCGAGGTGAGGCGTCCTAGGTCAATTCTAGGATTCAAACCCGGACCTGCCGCTCGTGCAACCATGAGCGAGCCAACCGAGCTATGCTCGGTCCTCGCCTTGCGAGGGAGCTGTTGTGAGAGTAGTTGGCTTGAGGCACATGACGGTGCAAACAAATAAATAATGGGCCATGTTGGACAGGCACGTTTGCTGAAGAGCATTGCACAGTGTGATCGATCCTGTGTGTTCCGGACCAGTGAAGACGATGCGTCATCGTAAGCCAGGTAAACAAACGCGTCTTAGGGTGTTGTAAAAAAAAAACAAAAAACGTCCCAGGACACTTGGCACTGATGAGCATCTTTCCTTAGCTTCTTTTCCTCTTTTTAAGAAGGGAAAATTGGATCTATACCATTGAAAGAACCAGAGTATAGAAAAATAGCATCCAAAGATTCAGCTTTAGAAATTTAGCATCAAAAGATAGGTTTGGTGTTGCCTTCTACCATTTCCGTTAAATGGACGTTAACTGGAACGCTGCACTGTTATCTCCTGCCGTCCTGCGACCACCACCGCTCACAATGGTGCTGCTACTGCAGGCTCCGGCGGTCGGGACTCGGGAGCACATCCACGACCTCGATGCACTTGTGCTTGCCCGCGAGGCTGCACGCTCACACCCGCGTCTCCCCCTCCAGGTCCACGGCATAGTATACGGTGTTGGGCCTCAGCACGGGACACACCCTGGTGGACGCGGCCACGGCGCCCGCTGCGTCCACGAGCACGGCGGCGTCGCCGATGTATTCCGTATCCTCCCACATCTCCCCGCACTCGTCCAGCACGCGCACCATGAACCCTTCTCCCCCCGTGGTCGTCACGGGGCGGAGCAGCTCCACCTGCATCAGCTCGCCGCGGGGGGACTCCACCAGGAAGTTGCGCTCCACGTACACGTTCGGGCGGCGCGTCACGAAGGGGATGATCTCGGGGAAGGCGGAGTTGAGGTTGTAGAGCTCCGGGAAGACGTACATCATCCCGTACCTCGTGTTGGCGTAGAGGTGGCCCTGGTGGACGACCACGGCAGGGATGTGGTCGGCGCCATGGACTTCCATGCGCGATCGCCCGGCCGCGCCGTGGCCCACTGGTTGCGGTGGTTCAGCTGCCGGTAGATGGCCAGGGCCATGACGCCGCCGTCGGGGGTGGGCACCGGGACGGCCTTGGATTACGGTATCGATTGGGAGGACGCCGCCACCGAGGTGCTGGACCTGGAGGCCTCAACGCGGGCTACAAGGGGGAGCGTGGCGACGGCTGGGAGCGGTTTGCGCGCGCCTGAAACGAGGTCGAGCAGGTGCAGGTCCATCTCGCCACGCTCATCCGCGGCGACTATCGACCTGCGCACGGAGCCAAGGGGCACGAACCTGGCGCGGGTTCACGCGGCCCAGGCGCGCTGGGAGGGTGTCCACGCCTCCACGGAGACCTCGCAGTCAGGGCACATGATTAGGCCGCCGCGGTCAAGGGCGAGGTCGGCGCTGACATCCGCGGGGAGGAGCAGCCTGGGCGGTCGGGGCGCGGGCAGCCGCGGCGGGCGGTGAAGGCGGCTGCGGCGGTGCGCCAGGAGCTGCAGACGGGAGGTGCGCGACGACGAGGTCGAGCAGGTCCTCGTGGAGCCCTGCCCAGTCGGCCATGGCAATCGTGCGACATCGTCCTTGCGTCGGCCATGCTGCGTGCGTGCGTGTGTTCTGTTGTTGTGTGGTGTGTGTTAATGGGAAGTTAACAGAGATGCTAGGAAACTATAACGGAGAGAGCTTCCGATGCTATTTTTCTAAAGCTGAATCTTTGAATGCTATTTTTCTAAACTCTGGTTCTTTCAATGGTATAGATCTAATTTTCCCTTTTAAGAAACTTTGGTCGATTGATTCTCTTTTTCTGGCACTGATGAGCATCTTTCCTTAGCTTCTTTTCCTCTTTTTAAGAAACTTTGGTCGATTGATTCTCTTTTTCTTTCCCTAAATCTTTAGATATCTCCAAATCCAAAGATAAATAAAAGTAGAAATCGAAGTGCTTTGTGGGGGTACATTAGTAACAAAACACCGTACAATGCACCAGTTTTTTTGGACCATGGATAATATCTAGCCAATGGCTTTTGATGTCTCTCTTTTTTTTCTCTCTCTATGTCCCTTGCCAGTCTCTCTTCTCTCCCGGTCCTCCTCTCTCAATCCATGGCGCAGCGTGCTGCATGCACCCGGGCACCCACGGATGCGTACCATGAGCTGCTGGCGGTCCAGCGAGGTGGCAGGCAAGCTGGTCATGTCTCATGTGGCGCGTGCGCGTGGGCAGAGGCGCAGCAAGCGGCGCGGCGAGGCCGAGCGTCTTCGTAGTGGGCGAACGGCCGGACGCGGGTTCGATCCTGAGATCGACTGCGTTTTCTCACCGGGGTTTTCCCCATAATATATTTTTAGCGTAGCCTCTCAACGCGTGGAGTCACAAGGAGACTGTGACTCGCTCGTCGCCTACATAGCCTTGTTGTCTCTGGTAATCTCTTGAAAAACACATGTTCATATTTGTGTATAGTTATAAGTCTGGTTGTGTACAAGGTGTACGAGTGTAGTGTGCGTATGTGGTGTAGGTGTGTGTCTGTATACGAATAGATGCTACAGTTGTATCCACAGTTCTAGATGAGAGGTGTAAAAAAAAGAGGGCGCGGCGCAACAACACACGTGGGCGTGGCGCTGCTACGGTTGCGCACAACGACTATCGGTGGCGAATCCAGCACGAGAAATGACCTAGGGCGGATTTATACACGACAACACACATGCTAAGGGCAAAAGTTGGATAACAATCAATAAGAATCAAGATGTTACCTCGAACTCCCCCACCATCCATCACCAAATGACTAAAATTCTGAAATCCCCAAATCACCGAATCCAAAATCCCCCACTGGCTTGCAGCCAGGGTCCAGCAAGGCCGGCATGGCCGCCTGGGCCCTGGGGGGCTGGCCGGCAGCTGACCGCTTGAGGCCTGGGGGACGGCCAGTGGCTGGGGGCCTCGGCGCCGAGCGGCTAGGAGCAGGGAGCTGGCCGGCGGCCGAGGCACCAAGCGGCAGCGTCTGGGTTGTGGGGCTGGCAGCTGACTAGGGATCCGCAGGCGTCCGGCGGCGACGAGTGGCGAGGGGCCGAGGGCGAACCCGACGAGCGAGATGCGAGGAGTCACGCAGACGTGCAGTCGAGCGAGCAGCGAGGTGCGAGACCTTGCCTTAACTGGCCACCTGGGCCTGTCCTAGGCTGGGGCGCTGGGCCAATGCAGTACGCCAGTACAGAAGAGACGATCGTGGCCCACTATGTGCTCTGGCTATTCTCCGCCTCGTCCCTTCCTGCCTACACGCCGCACGCGTCCGCCGTCTTCGCTGCGTCCGACGGCATCACGCCCTCACCATCTCCGGCCTCCATGGGGTAAGGGTAGAGTGCCCGGCCAAGGGGAGCTAGGGCGGCCGCCCTAGCTCGCCCTAGTGGTGGCTCCGCCTCTGGCGACGATGGACACGTCACACGTGCGGAGTGTGGGAGCTAGAGACAGCTCGGTAGCGAGCAAGCCGGGCTTCGAGCCCAGTAGGAGTAGGAGCGGTGGGGCCAGTCCCCTCAATCGTGGGCCCTACCAAAGCTGACAAACCGACTCCAATGCCAAAATCAACGTTTCTCCTTGCGTTGGAAGCTTAGTTCTAGGACGACGACTTGTTTGGCCCTCCGTTAACGAAAGAATGCAGCTATGGAACCACACCGGTCAAACTAGCTAAAGTTTAACTAAGTTTATAGTAAAAGTAAATAGTATTAGCATTTATATCTCCAAATAAATTTATTATAAAAATCTATTATATAACTAATCTAATAATAATATTTATTTTGTCACATGGGTGTTAGTATTTTTTATATATTTTAGTCAAAGTTTTAACTCCTCGAAATGTGAGAATGGTATATTTTGTGAATGGTGGGTGTATATTTTTTAATATACTAGCAAACATGCCCGTGCGTTGCAACGGGAGACGCAACTTGCTGTGTAATTTATCTAGATGATTTGTAGGTTGAAAATTTATCCAACAAACATGTGACGCTCTAACTCTTATATAAGGTTGTATGTCTACTTGGGACCAAGATTGCAAGAGGCGGTGGAGTTTGATTCGGACAGGAGATAGAGTTTGACTTGATGAAAATACTGCTCAGTTTTGACACAAGAAACTCTTCTAAACCGCATTGAAGCGGATTGCCTTATACATACTAAGTGGGACAGACGGTCATTACAGAGTTGGACACGGATGGATGGGCCGGACCAAAAAATTGAGGAGAGAAATTTTGCCTTTTTAAAATGGGCATTGTCCGGCGTGCGTGAGCCAGAATACTTGGGCTTAGCTCAACTGTGTTTCAATTAAACACTAATAAGGCACATAATAAATAATATCTGCACTAAATTATTTGTGCTTAACTCAACCTTATTTAACCTTATTGAGCTAGAATACTTGGGCTTAACTCAACCTTGTTTCAATTAAACACTAATAAGGCCCATAATAAAATTTTTTTTGCCTCTTTAAAACGGACGTTGTCCGGCGTGTGTGAGCCAGAATACTTGGGCTTAGCTCAACCGTGTTTCAATTAAACACTAATAAGGCCCATAATAAATAATATCTACACTAAATTATTTGTCTCATATGGAAAATCAAGGAGAGATCGACTCGGTTTAATTAGGTGGCTATTATCCCATATGGAAAATCAAGAAGAGATTGACTCGGTTTAATTAGGTGGCTTGTCTATATCTGTTGTAAATCTAATGTTTTTCAATTCTAAACTAAGAAGAGTGATGTTGAGTAGTGATTTTTTAATTCCAAACTAAGAAGAGTGATACCGAGTAGTTAGGGGAGGGCCAGACGAAAAAATGGAAGGTGAGAAATTTTGTCTCTTTATTATTAGGTATAGAATAATGAAAAAAGTTACTCGTTTCTTTCTTTCTTTATTCTCTTGCTAGATTGTTGTTTTACTTATGCAATTTCATATCACTGTATAGCTTAGGTCCTGTTTGATACCCCTCCAATTATTATAAATTAGATTATATAATCAAGTTTCGATCCGAATAAGATTGATTTTACGATGGATTATTATAACCAAAGCTCTTGATTACTATAATCACATAATCCAGGTGAGACAAGGTTATAGGGGATTATAAGTACTGAAAGTCTAACTTGCCTCCAACTAATTGTTCAACTCACCAAACTATAAACGATAAGATACAAAATTCTCAATTCAACCATCCATAATCAATCACCATAATTCATCGATCCAAACACTCTAATTATTATAATTCATAATTCTGGTTATGATAATTCTATGCATAATAAGATTATAATAATCGGGCTACGATCCGTTTAGGCCCTTACCCTCATGAAGACACACGTCTTTTTTCTATTGTCATGGTTATCCATAGGCAAAACAATAAACACTTCCCAAATATTAATGGTTACATTCTCTTGAGTAATTTTTGTTGTCTAGCTTAGGGCGTGTTTGGATAAAGGGCTAATCACTGGCTAGCTAAAAAATTACACTAATACTAAAAATTAGGTGAGCTAATTTTTTAGACAAGTCTTTAACTTAGCGAACTGGCTAGCCAACCTTAGCTAATTTAAGCTAATTGACGGACATAGTCTCCGGGTACCCCACAAGGAAAGGTGAAGACCTAGTCGGACTAGGACTCTCCGTATGTAATTTTAGTAATATTACTACCTTAGAATCCTACTAGGACTCTTCTATTATAACCGACTAGGAATTCTGCCCCTAGTGTTGGGAAACTGTTCCCAGCGGGGGGTTAGCGTGGTTGGATGGGACCTCCGCCGCGTTGCTGGCGGAGGTTAAGGAAGAGTGGGTTTAGGAAAGCACAGGTGGACCCAAAAAAGCTAGGGTTTCATTACTGTATTCACCTACTCCTCTCGGAGCATTTACAACCCCCTATTTATAGGGCACTGACTGATACAAATCACAATTACATTTCTGCCCCGTGATGGTGGCGGTATATTCTTCATAGATATCTTTCCTAGGCTAGTCTCCTAAGAGTAGCCTGTCATTCTCCAGTGACGAAGGCGGCTTCACGGTGGGTCGACACTTGCGGCCCATCTGGCCTCTAGGGGTCTTGGTGCTGATGCCGGAGGAGCATGGTTCGGACCTCCTCCCTTGGATGGCAGAGGTTCTACCTCTGCCCCAGAACTTGAACACCACCCGGCTGTTGGCCTCGCTCGGCACGTTCCCGTGAGCGGCTCTCCAGGGCACCGAGCAGCTCCCAGGACCTCCGCCCGCACGGCGCAGGTCTAACCTCCGCCCGTCAGAGGCAGAGGTAAGGTCTCGGCTTGGGCTCCACTCCCGCGCATCCTGCACAGCAGCACAAACAAACAAAAATATCCAAGCCGGGATTAGCGGGCGGAACTCCTGCTGTATCTCCGCCTGATACCTCCACCCGGGAGTTGCCGAAGGCTCCATCGGCGGTGGCGCCATAGCTCGACCGCGGTCCTGAGCGCGCACCCCGCTGTCGCGTTACCTCCTTCGCCAGGGGGAGATGATCCCCCAACACCTAGACTATATAGAGGAAGGCAGGGCTCCCTAGATCGCAACCCAAACCTATGACAACAGACTCAACAGTCTGAACTCTAAGCGCAGGGCACAATATATTTTCCACCCAGACTGGACTTAAGGACGCCATTCTGACGGACCAAACCAGTATAAATCATTGTCTCTGTGTTTACCATCGAGCTCTGCATACGCCGAACCCCTCCCCTCCCGAACAATCGTCTCGGGTAACACCGACAACTCGCGCGCTAAATAAAGGTTTTCGGCGAATTTACAATCGAGAGCTTGTAACATCCCTGATGTTAAGAAATAATTAAAATGTGATAATGATGCATCATCAAGCATAAGTATCAAGTATTATGCCATAAATGCATTCATATTACAATAATAGTTATCATATGTTGCATATGTAATATTGCCATATGACATGTTTCATATGTTTCTTTGTCAGGTTCACATATTGCAAATCTGGTATTTTAGTTAATCCCATGAAATGATGGCATGTTGATACATTAGGTTCTTTATGAATTTATATATGAGAATTGGCTTAAGCAATTTAAGTTTTGTTTAAATAAAAGTTGTAGGGTTAAATGTGCTTTATAATATGGGATCAAGGCTTGATAAAATTTTGTAAGTCAAACATGTTTAAAATGAAGCTCCAAGTTTGAGTTTGATTTGGAGTCCAAAAACTTGTCACGAGTTTTCCGATTCAACTTTAAATTCAAATTCGGGGAAAATGTAAAAGAATTTCAAAAGCTAAATTGGTCAACCAAGAGTGGCATTTGGTCAACCATGTCATGTTGGTCCAAATGATGCCCTTGGATGATGGTTTGATCACTAAGTAAACACTAATCAAAGTAGCAACAAATTCCAATTGAAAATTCCTCTGAAAACCCTAAATTTCAAAACCTTGTTTTACCCCTTTTGAAATAATTCAAAATCTAAGCAAAATTTGGGAAAAAGTTCAAAACCAAGTTTGTAGAACTTTTCAAGGGATACAACTTTGGTGTTTTGAGTTTTCAAAGTTTTAGTGTAAAATGTGGAGTAATTTTGAAAATAAACAAATTTCAGATTTAACTCATTTTGTCCCCAAACTAGGATTTCAAAATGGAGGCAGAATTTGAAAAAGTTTTGAACAGCAAAGTTGTAGGTCTGGTTGAGATATACAACTTTGATGTTTGGAGATTTTGAAGTTTCAATATAAAATCCAAAGTAATTTCTAAATTACCAAATCTCCAAAATGTGTCCCCTTTTGAATTTAAACTCAAATTTCAAAATCCAGTGAAAATTTGAAAAAGTGTTCAATACAAAACTTGTAGAGCTTGAAATTCTGAAGATTTCATAGATTGGAAGTTTTTCAAGTTGTTACATGAATTTGAGAGTAATTTTAGAAAACAGTTTGAAAATTTAAAATTTGGGGGTGCTACAGTGCCGCGCCAATGGCGGCCGGCCACCGCGCGGTATGGGCGCCGGCGAGCCGCCGTGGCCGCCCAGACCCTTCGCGCGCGGTCGAGAACGCCAGCGCGACGACGCGAGCAGTGCAGCTCTGTAGCCGCGACCGTCGTCTATAAATACGTCGAGGTCACAGTGACGATTTTCGTTTTTCCCGTTTTCGCCACCGCCGCCACCGCAGCTCCGCCGCTCGCCGCTGCCGCCGTCGAGCCACCTCCAGCCACGCAAAGCGCGTCATCGCGTTCGCCTTGACCTTGCGCACCTCGTGAACCCCTTGAGCTAGCCCAATTTGGTCTGAATCACCGCAGCCACCCACTCCCGTGTCCAACTCCGGTCGGAGCACCGCTACCGTCGCCTTCCGTGGCCAGGCCACTCCGGCTTCCCTCCGTCATCCCTGAGACCGCCATCGTCACCGCTGTGAGCTCCTGATCGTTTTCCTCACGCTAATTTAGCTGCTACCGTGCTATAGCGTCGAGTCGTCGAGCACCGTGGCCGTCGAGCCGCCACCGTCGTCGGTGAACTGTCACCGAAGCTCGAACCGTGGTGCTATCTAGCAAAATGGAATCATGAGAAGGTGTAGATGATAATGGTAGGGTCAGTTTGTCGACCGAAGCTCCGGTCACCGGCCAGCCACCGCGCGAGGGTGAGCGAGCGCGCGGGAGTGAGCGGGAGAGCGAGAGGAGGAAGATGACAGGCGGGGCCGGCTTGTCAGCGAGCGCAGAGAGAGAGAGCGCGCGCGCGGGTGAGCGAGCGGGCTGGGCCGCCTGCTGGGCCGCAGTGCTGGGCCGCTCAGGCGAGTGCGGGCGCGAGCGCGCGGGCACGCGCGAGCGGGCCGCTCAGTGGGCCGAACCGGAAGGAGAGAAGGATCGGCCCGAGTTCGGTTTTTGTTTTTCTTTTTCAAAATTTTGAATAGTGTTACTATTTGTTTATTTCATTAAAAATTGTGTAGAGTTCCAAAATTTCTGAAAATTTTTGGGTAAGCTTCTCAATGTGCAAACTATCTAGGAAAAATATTAAACCCTAAATTTGATTACTTTGTGCAGTAGATTTAATTAGTTCCAATAAAGATTAAATGCAACTTCCATGAATTTTATTAATTAATTTATTAATCCAAAAATGATGAAATTTATTGTGACACTGTTTTAAGTCATTCTTAATCTATAGAAAAAGTTTGAGCTTGTTTAGGTAAAGTTTGATCAACTATTAATTATGCCCTAATTAATTAAATAGTAATTAAATGTTAAATCAATAACTTTAAGTGTTGTGTGCTCTTTTGGGATTGAGTGATGACCTTGGGTCATTAACATGTAATGACCCTTGGCACTTTAATTAATTGCTTAAGTTATGATTAACTTGTTAATTAAAGAATTATTGATATGTGATTAATGTAATTAGCATATGTCATTAGGAGTTAATAACTTACTTATGTTAATACTTAGTGGTCTTGTGATAGACTTGTTATTAGATGCAACCTCTTGGGTAAAAACAAAGTTACGGTTAGTTAACTTTTAAATTAACCTTGTTAGCTTGCAACTGTACCGCGAAGGAAAGTTGTACTCAAGTAGATAACTAATGTTTATCCTTTCTAAATGTCTCTTTTATGCTATGCTTTGTTCATTATCATGCATCATGGCATGCATTCCATCATGTTAAGCATCGCATCATTTATATACGTGTAATGCCTACGAGAGTGAGAAGATTCGTGGTGAACAAATGATGACGAGGTTGGTGTTGATCAATCTTCGAAAAGGTGTCATCCACCCGTGATGTTGGCGTCAAACTTGACTTCTACGAGAACTAACCACCGCTGCAACGCAGGCAAGCCCCGGACATACAACCACTCTTCTGTTTTATAAATGCTTTATTACACCTTAAGTCTAGTGTAATGTGCATTATGTTAGTAGGAGTTGATTGAAACCGTTGCTGCATGATTACCTTGATCTACATTTATATCCAGATGATATCCCACAAGTATATGTAGGTCGATCTCTTATGCTTAGTAATGCTTAGACTTCGGTAGAAGTTGAATAATATTTTATTGGATCATAAGAACAGGTTTAGTACTTGCTTCTCCTGACCTAATGACAGGTCATGAGAGCATGTGAAATGAATATGAGAATGAACTTGAGACCGGACGGGGCATGGGAATCGTCTTTGGTGGTTGGTCCCGTCTGTGTCGGTTAAGGACCGTTCGTTGTTGGCCCTCGAGTCAAGGAGTTTTTATTAGTACTAACCATGTACCCATGTCGGGTAAGCCTTACTTCGGTTATTCCATCACGAGAACGTCTAACCTCGCACTGGGAGTGGAGAGATGGCGAGAGTAGTGTGTACCCTCGTGGCCAAGGGCTGGATTGGAGGAGTACTGTGCTCTCGGGTGGCGATGGACACGTTCTGGTTTTGGGCGACCCAAGTAAGAGTTGATATATGCAAGATTTGATTCTACATATGTCGTGTGGTTAGGAAGCCCCAGCTGGGTAGATCAAGCGGTTCGAATCGTCGTTACTCCACGAGAAAGGAGTCTTGACCTTGCACCAACATCATAGCAACAACTGGAACATGATTACTGTTGGACTTGAGATGGAAAAGAATTGAATAACTAGTGTAATGCTTATATTTATGATTGAGATAGATACATGTGCAAAAGTGAGCTATAATTAGGCTATACTAAAACTGGAGCCAACACTTAATTAAAAGTTTGAAAGCAAGGATGCACTGGTAGTAAGCTTTTCTACAAAACTTCTCTTTTCTAGCTTCACTACTTCCCTTAAGCCAGCATATCCTTGGAGTCTTTTCTTTCCGTCGGGTAAGTCTTGCGGAGTACAATTGAGTGCTCAGGGTTTGTTAACCCCTGTTGCAGGTGCTGACTGTTGCTGCTAATTAGGTCATGTCGGTGGGCTCGACATGATCGGGTTGTCCTCTCCTAACTTAGGTGCTCTACCTAAGTTATCTTCTGTAGTTCTACTCGACTTCCGCAATACAAGTTAAGTTTATAAAAAGTTAACTTAATCATGATTTATAAATTCATTGTTGTTATTCTTCCGCACTCTGATGTAAAGTTTTGATACAAATGTTGTAATGTTGCAGTTACTCCTTTGTTGATCCTGGTGTGAGTTGTTAAATGTAGTTTAATCGGGGTCCTGTGAGGGCACCCGACAGATCTTCTTAGGTTATTTGGTGTACATGTATCGCTGTCAGAGGTCTTAGGGACAATGACAGGTGCATGTGGGCCATATAATTTAGGAGGTTCTGCTACAGGTTGTATTAGAGCTCATACAATGGATCAACTACAACATTACATTTGAAAACTTCAAAATGAATTTACAATATAAAAGTTTTTGAAGATAACAAGTTAAAAATGGACTTCTATCTATTTTCTTGCTTGCTGGAAGACTTCATGAAGAATTTCTGATGACTCAAGGAAAAAGGCTTCAAGAAGTTCGTCAACTCGACTTTGGAAGGTCAAGAGAAGAGTCAACTTCACCGATAAAGCTCTACTGAAGTACCTGTTGAAAATCCGTTTTGTGCAATGAAGATAGTGTATAAGTAAAGTCCTACAATCTACTAACATGATGAAGATGAAGTACTCCTGACATTGAGAAGACGTATAGGACGAGCATATCTCATATCATGCATAAAATGAGAATAAAATAATGATTAAAATTTCCCTCCTTATATTCGAGGAGCAGTTATTATCCGTTATAACTGTTCTATTGATGAATCCCGTCCTGTACCAGGTTCTATTAGTCCTTTGATGATCCCTGCTCCACAAGTTCCTAATCTTTGGGGAACTTCTGGATACACTTTATTTACCATGTCGACTCCATGTAAAACCTGGGACTACTCCTTGCATTGACTTCTCAATGTATGCCTGTGTTATGTTTTGATTTCTTCCATCCCGACACATGCTATTACTTTGATATTGATCACTTACATGTGTTTGACGAGAGTTACTTTAGTTGTGCTTTATAGTGGTGCCTCGACCCGTGACTATGGTGCTGTGTTAAACCTGGATACTCTGTGATTCATGACCACACGAGCTCCACTAGAATATGCACTGGTACCGTAGTCGGTGCTCCTGAACCATTATAGCTCACAATTAATGTGTTTTCACTCGTTGGACATTCATCGGAGAATTCTAACCTCTCCAGATCCTTTGTTATTATAACCAATCTCTGATCTTGGTTATAATACTGACATTGTCAAATGAGTTACTGCAGTTGTGCCCTATGCTGGTACCATGAGCAGTGACAATGGAACAGCGTTGTATCCTGGAGTTTCTTGTGACTTGCTACCATAAGGAAATACCGGACACTTGCTGTTATCAGGGTCTATGATCATGATTCCTTATAGTCCACAATTAGGGTGTTTTCATTCTCTAGACGCTCCTTAGGGATTCAAAGTTGTCTTTTTGAGTCCCTAGACGCCTTGTGATTGTGACCGACTTCTGATCTCGGTTATATTCTCAATATTGTGAGACGAGGGTTATCGCTGTTGTGCCCTATAGTGGTGCCACGTTCCGTGACCACGGTGCCGCGTCGGAACCTAGAGTCTCTTGTGTGCCCGGGTCACACGGGTTTCTGCTGGGTGCGCGCAGGTATCGAGGTCTGTGGTCGTGATCCATTATAGTCTCATGACTAATATGCCCTCACTATTTACAATATGTCTTGGGAATTCATGCCCATACTTCTTTTGAATTATCTTAATCCTTGATGTTGGAACCATTATCAAATCACGGTTGTAGTCTTGATTTCTTCTGTGAATATTTTTGTTTCAACAGAAGACCCTACTTTCTTGAAAGTTGCTCCAATTGTGCACTATAGTGGTACCATGATCAGTAACAATGGTATAGCAAGTATCGTGGAAATCCCTATGGCTGATCACTGTATGGGAATACGGGGTATTTGCTATAGCAAGGTCTATGACCATGATTCATTATAGTCCGCAATTGACGTACTTACGACTCTCTTGGACTTTCTTTTGAAATAATCCATGTCTTCGAGATTTCTCTAAATACCTTGTTAATTACAACCATTATTTTGAAATCGGTTGTAATTCTTGAACCAATCTTTGTTGTTTTATGAACTTTCTCAAGGTTAATGTGCTTGACACATTTCCTTATTCCATTATGTAACCCCACGGGTTATGTCGTTCCCTAAATCTCGGGACGAGATTTCTTTAAGGGGGTTAGGCTGTAACATCCCTGATGTTAAGAAATAATTAAAATGTGATAATGATGCATCATCAAGCATAAGTATCAAGTATTATGCCATAAATGCATTCATATTACAATAATAGTTATCATATGTTGCATATGTAATATTGCCATATGACATGTTTCATATGTTTCTTTGTCAGGTTCACATATTGCAAATCTGGTATTTTAGTTAATCCCATGAAATGATGGCATGTTGATACATTAGGTTCTTTATGAATTTATATATGAGAATTGGCTTAAGCAATTTAAGTTTTGTTTAAATAAAAGTTGTAGGGTTAAATGTGCTTTATAATATGGGATCAAGGCTTGATAAAATTTTGTAAGTCAAACATGTTTAAAATGAAGCTCCAAGTTTGAGTTTGATTTGGAGTCCAAAAACTTGTCACGAGTTTTCCGATTCAACTTTAAATTCAAATTCGGGGAAAATGTAAAAGAATTTCAAAAGCTAAATTGGTCAACCAAGAGTGGCATTTGGTCAACCATGTCATGTTGGTCCAAATGATGCCCTTGGATGATGGTTTGATCACTAAGTAAACACTAATCAAAGTAGCAACAAATTCCAATTGAAAATTCCTCTGAAAACCCTAAATTTCAAAACCTTGTTTTACCCCTTTTGAAATAATTCAAAATCTAAGCAAAATTTGGGAAAAAGTTCAAAACCAAGTTTGTAGAACTTTTCAAGGGATACAACTTTGGTGTTTTGAGTTTTCAAAGTTTTAGTGTAAAATGTGGAGTAATTTTGAAAATAAACAAATTTCAGATTTAACTCATTTTGTCCCCAAACTAGGATTTCAAAATGGAGGCAGAATTTGAAAAAGTTTTGAACAGCAAAGTTGTAGGTCTGGTTGAGATATACAACTTTGATGTTTGGAGATTTTGAAGTTTCAATATAAAATCCAAAGTAATTTCTAAATTACCAAATCTCCAAAATGTGTCCCCTTTTGAATTTAAACTCAAATTTCAAAATCCAGTGAAAATTTGAAAAAGTGTTCAATACAAAACTTGTAGAGCTTGAAATTCTGAAGATTTCATAGATTGGAAGTTTTTCAAGTTGTTACATGAATTTGAGAGTAATTTTAGAAAACAGTTTGAAAATTTAAAATTTGGGGGTGCTACAGTGCCGCGCCAATGGCGGCCGGCCACCGCGCGGTATGGGCGCCGGCGAGCCGCCGTGGCCGCCCAGACCCTTCACGCGCGGTCGAGAACACCAGCGCGACGACGCGAGCAGTGCAGCTCTGTAGCCGCGACCGTCGTCGAGGTCACAGTGACGATTTTCGTTTTTCCCGTTTTCGCCACCGCCGCCACCGCAGCTCCGCCGCTCGCCGCTGCCGCCGTCGAGCCACCTCCAGCCACGCAAAGCGCGTCATCGCGTTCGCCTTGACCTTGCGCACCTCGTGAACCCCTTGAGCTAGCCCAATTTGGTCTGAATCACCGCAGCCACCCACTCCCGTGTCCAACTCCGGTCGGAGCACCGCTACCGTCGCCTTCCGTGGCCAGGCCACTCCGGCTTCCCTCCGTCATCCCTGAGACCGCCATCGTCACCGCTGTGAGCTCCTGATCGTTTTCCTCACGCTAATTTAGCTGCTACCGTGCTATAGCGTCGAGTCGTCGAGCACCGTGGCCGTCGAGCCGCCACCGTCGTCGGTGAACTGTCACCGAAGCTCGAACCGTGGTGCTATCTAGCAAAATGGAATCATGAGAAGGTGTAGATGATAATGGTAGGGTCAGTTTGTCGACCGAAGCTCCGGTCACCGGCCAGCCACCGCGCGAGGGTGAGCGAGCGCGCGGGAGTGAGCGGGAGAGCGAGAGGAGGAAGATGACAGGCGGGGCCGGCTTGTCAGCGAGCGCAGAGAGAGAGAGAGCGCGCGCGCGGGTGAGCGAGCGGGCTGGGCCGCCTGCTGGGCCGCAGTGCTGGGCCGCTCAGGCGAGTGCGGGCGCGAGCGCGCGGGCACGCGCGAGCGGGCCGCTCAGTGGGCCGAACCGGAAGGAGAGAAGGATCGGCCCGAGTTCGGTTTTTGTTTTTCTTTTTCAAAATTTTGAATAGTGTTACTATTTGTTTATTTCATTAAAAATTGTGTAGAGTTCCAAAATTTCTGAAAATTTTTGGGTAAGCTTCTCAATGTGCAAACTATCTAGGAAAAATATTAAACCCTAAATTTGATTACTTTGTGCAGTAGATTTAATTAGTTCCAATAAAGATTAAATGCAACTTCCATGAATTTTATTAATTAATTTATTAATCCAAAAATGATGAAATTTATTGTGACACTGTTTTAAGTCATTCTTAATCTATAGAAAAAGTTTGAGCTTGTTTAGGTAAAGTTTGATCAACTATTAATTATGCCCTAATTAATTAAATAGTAATTAAATGTTAAATCAATAACTTTAAGTGTTGTGTGCTCTTTTGGGATTGAGTGATGACCTTGGGTCATTAACATGTAATGACCCTTGGCACTTTAATTAATTGCTTAAGTTATGATTAACTTGTTAATTAAAGAATTATTGATATGTGATTAATGTAATTAGCATATGTCATTAGGAGTTAATAACTTACTTATGTTAATACTTAGTGGTCTTGTGATAGACTTGTTATTAGATGCAACCTCTTGGGTAAAAACAAAGTTACGGTTAGTTAACTTTTAAATTAACCTTGTTAGCTTGCAACTGTACCGCGAAGGAAAGTTGTACTCAAGTAGATAACTAATGTTTATCCTTTCTAAATGTCTCTTTTATGCTATGCTTTGTTCATTATCATGCATCATGGCATGCATTCCATCATGTTAAGCATCGCATCATTTATATACGTGTAATGCCTACGAGAGTGAGAAGATTCGTGGTGAACAAATGATGACGAGGTTGGTGTTGATCAATCTTCGAAAATGTGTCATCCACCCGTGATGTTGGCGTCAAACTTGACTTCTACGAGAACTAACCACCGCTGCAACGCAGGCAAGCCCCGGACATACAACCACTCTTCTGTTTTATAAATGCTTTATTACACCTTAAGTCTAGTGTAATGTGCATTATGTTAGTAGGAGTTGATTGAAACCGTTGCTGCATGATTACCTTGATCTACATTTATATCCAGATGATATCCCACAAGTATATGTAGGTCGATCTCTTATGCTTAGTAATGCTTAGACTTCGGTAGAAGTTGAATAATATTTTATTGGATCATAAGAACAGGTTTAGTACTTGCTTCTCCTGACCTAATGACAGGTCATGAGAGCATGTGAAATGAATATGAGAATGAACTTGAGACCGGACGGGGCATGGGAATCGTCTTTGGTGGTTGGTCCCGTCTGTGTCGGTTAAGGACCGTTCGTTGTTGGCCCTCGAGTCAAGGAGTTTTTATTAGTACTAACCATGTACCCATGTCGGGTAAGCCTTACTTCGGTTATTCCATCACGAGAACGTCTAACCTCGCACTGGGAGTGGAGAGATGGCGAGAGTAGTGTGTACCCTCGTGGCCAAGGGCTGGATTGGAGGAGTACTGTGCTCTCGGGTGGCGATGGACACGTTCTGGTTTTGGGCGACCCAAGTAAGAGTTGATATATGCAAGATTTGATTCTACATATGTCGTGTGGTTAGGAAGCCCCAGCTGGGTAGATCAAGCGGTTCGAATCGTCGTTACTCCACGAGAAAGGAGTCTTGACCTTGCACCAACATCGTAGCAACAACTGGAACATGATTACTGTTGGACTTGAGATGGAAAAGAATTGAATAACTAGTGTAATGCTTATATTTATGATTGAGATAGATACATGTGCAAAAGTGAGCTATAATTAGGCTATACTAAAACTGGAGCCAACACTTAATTAAAAGTTTGAAAGCAAGGATGCACTGGTAGTAAGCTTTTCTGCAAAACTTCTCTTTTCTAGCTTCACTACTTCCCTTAAGCCAGCATATCCTTGGAGTCTTTTCTTTCCGTCGGGTAAGTCTTGCGGAGTACAATTGAGTGCTCAGGGTTTGTTAACCCCTGTTGCAGGTGCTGACTGTTGCTGCTAATTAGGTCATGTCGGTGGGCTCGACATGATCGGGTTGTCCTCTCCTAACTTAGGTGCTCTACCTAAGTTATCTTCTGTAGTTCTACTCGACTTCCACAATACAAGTTAAGTTTGTAAAAAGTTAACTTAATCATGATTTATAAATTCATTGTTGTTATTCTTCCGCACTCTGATGTAAAGTTTTGATACAAATGTTGTAATGTTGCAGTTACTCCTTTGTTGATCCTGGTGTGAGTTGTTAAATGTAGTTTAATCGGGGTCCTGTGAGGGCACCCGACAGATCTTCTTAGGTTATTTGGTGTACATGTATCGCTGTCAGAGGTCTTAGGGACAATGACAGGTGCATGTGGGCCATATAATTTAGGAGGTTCTGCTACAGAGCTCGATGGACCTCAAGATCAACTTCATCCAACGGCAACTCGGCATCGAAAACAAACTCTGTTCTTTGCCCCACCGTTGTCGTCAAGGGGATATGCTATTTTCCGCCGATCTCATCAATCTGCTCATAGAGTTGAAGACGAAGTTGGTTTCCGTGTCACCGCCGCCAAACCGAATTCGGCGCTGTCTCCGCTACGTCTGGACGGCGCGATTTCTCATCTACAAAAGCCGTCTGTGCTGTCAGCCAAGGATGGGAGTCGTGAAGGCTTTGTCCACCAGATGCTGTGCCGCTGTTCCTGATTTGGAAACCGAGGATTCAGAGTGCTGGAGTTGCAGACGCATAAGGGCAAGTTCAGCACCCGACTCCGAGGCAGAGTACTACCTCCGTTCCCAGAATAAATATCCATGTTTATGATACCAAATAAATACCATTAAATTAATTACGAAATGTATTTTTATAATAAATTAATTTAAAAGATGTAAATGTGAATATTATTCATTAAAAATTTGGTCAAACGTGAATCATTTTTTTTGTGGCACACAATTCATAGTTAGTAATAAGACATGTCCAATCTGGTGACGTATGGCTTACAAAAAGCATGCAAGAAGATGTCGAGCATGCAAACGCTCATATCAGACTTGCCCATATACGTACATCATACAAGCACGGCATCTATACTTCCATGATCTGACAATCCGACTCCTTCCCGCCGAGTCCGCAGGTGTCGACTACCTCCCGCCGAGTGCGAGTACTCACTCCGACTTCGACTTCGCCCGCCGGTGTCGACTCCGACTCTAACGCACATGCATGCTTAGGACCTCAAACGGACGCGTGGTCAATCAAGTTCAAAAGCTGACTTCAGGACCAATCTACGTGACGGTCCAAATATAATCTAGACGTTAAGGCTCGCATGCGCTCGTCCCACAACGACTACCGACAACAACTTGATGGCTACTTCGACAGTTCGACTAGTACTCGGCCATGGTTCCGACTACTTGGTCGTGGTGTCCGACTACTCGGCCATGAACGTTAAGCTGATGCTAGGGGGCTCCTAAGCTTAAAATGTCAGGATCACGCCCTGATTCTACCACGCGGCCGTCAAGCAAGCTAAGTCACGATTTAATAGTTTTTCTAAATATTCTTAAATCTTCATATATCTTGGGATGTTATTTATATGCCTCCGCTGCCATACAATGCGTTCCCGACTACTCTTATAGCTCCGTGTTTGTAGTCGGAACAGGTTCCGAGTACTCGACGTACTAGTCGGCCGACTAGTTTATTTCATCAACAAATCCGAGTTCGACTTCAAGATTGCTAGCTGGAATTCATCACCTTCTTATTACTTTTGGCACACGCTGCCTACTTGGCACATGCTGCCTACTTGGCACATGCTGCTTTACTCGGCACACGCTGCCTACTCGACACATGCTGCTCCCAACACATAGCCTTGTGCTAATTTCTGTCGAGGTCCATAGTAATGATAGATGGATTCACACACGTTGCATATACTATGAGGACTCTTTTTACCCTCCAGTTGCACACGCTGCGAAAGCCGAAGAGGGCTGACTCGTCCTTCAAGCTATGGAAGCTTGTTGAGATGCTTGGTCAATTAAAGTCCCTTCACTTGGTGCATGTCGTTGCATCCGGATAGACCCGTACTTAGAACAATCGAGTTCTTTGAAACATCTGGTCATTCACGTCCACCCGGGTAGACCCGTACAGAGAGTACTCCTCTTTGAGACGTCTAGTTAGTTATACCCACCCTTAGTGCCTAACGTTGCATTCAATACGCACACGTTGCGAACTTATCTTTGACATATTGCCTCTGGGTTATTTCCTGTCAAAGCCTGGTTTGATTTTGCCGGGATCTGCACACGCTGCAAACGCCATAAGGACCGATTTGTCCTGGCCGCACATGCTGCAAAAAGATAAAGAGAACTGACTCATCCTTAGCAGCGGACGCGCTCTCTGAGATGCTTGGTCAACTACGTCCACTCCTCAAGTGCTTAATGATGCACTCGGACAGACTCGTCCATCCAAAGCCTTCCACTCGGAAGCACCGTACTCCGCAAGCCGACTAAATAAGTCCAGCGACTCGGTTCAAAGACAAAGAACCGTTACTGTGCCAGCAAGTCAATCGCAGGCATGCACATTCTCTACATGCGTTCAAGCTGGACAAGGTGACGCCGTTCAAGCCGTTTGCACATTGGTACCCGACCGCTTATCACGCTGCAAGCAGCACGGGGTCGTTTTGGGAACTCGGCGAAAGTCGCTTCCTTGTACGTCGTCAAGCTGGCCTTCTACTCCGACTCGACATGCATAGGAGTCTTACTTTAACTCGATCAGGCATACACGGGAGTCCAGAGTCCTACTTCAAATCCATCGGGCATACACGGTGATTGCTCGTCACCTTATCCATCAACGTCCAGTTTCCAAGATCCTAATCAAGCTCACATGCAAAGGAGATGCTTTTGATGTGGCACGGCACCAGTCAATTTTGACACGTTGTCAATACGACACTATCCAAACATTCACTTCAGCTTACTATCGCAGTGGTCAAAAGTCGAGTACTCATACTAGTCGGTACTCGGAGGTGCTACACCAAGATGCCAGCCGACTACAGATTGACGATGATCAGCAGTATGGCTCCGTACGTGTCTTATGGATGCTTTACAGATCGATTAAAAGCTGAGCGCCTCCACTGTTTGGGCGGCGTGACTCCGCGTTACATTACAGCTTGACCGATCAGGCTATGCAGCACTCTATGGGTTTCTTATTACAGCTGATGCTGCATGTACTTGGGCAGCGCCGCACAATACCTGCAAGCTCAACCACTGCGACAACGTAACAGATGCATCTCTCATGAAGCTGGAATTCTGGGAACGACAATTCACCTGCTGACAACTACGACAACATGAAGAGACGAACAGAGTTTCGTCGCACCAATACGAAACCTCTCCATGGAGATCAGCTAGCTCCTCCTCGCGAGTACCCTCCTGCTCTCGCCCTTTAACTTGTCTTCCGTCGCGGCAGATGTGGAGGTCCGGCTGCTGAAGCTCTTCGAGCGGTACAGCCCTGTCGTCACGCTCCAGATGGCTCCCGGCTGATCATCTTCACGGTGGACTGCTGCCTCGCGCACGCTGCGCTCGTGGGTGAACTAGACGCAGGCCGCCACAAGCTCGCTCTTGGACGTCAGCAGCAACGTCATCACCAACGCTGACAACAGCCTGGGCGGTGACTCCCGCTACACAACCTTGTCGCCAAGACACGTTCGGCGCCGAGTCCTTCTATTGGTCACGCGCTGCGTAGATCCACATTCTGGGGGTCGCCGACTCCGAGTTTGCGTCGTCAAGACTCTACAGGACCATAGAATGGTGATTTCAAAGATGATTACAAATATATGAGCATGCACATACGGGAGTAAATTCCCTTGCTGCTGCTGACGTTCGGCTATCATCAACATGAGATCAACATTTGATTATGACTCTCCTGGAGCTCGCTTGTGCATCAGCCCTGTGTCACCTCTGCGACCATGACAAGGAATGCATCAAGGCATGCAAATTATCAAGATTTTGCACATACTGCATGAAGCGCACATGTACCAGACTTGCTGCAGCTCACAAGCTAATTAAGATGGCAAGTACTCTCGCACAACAGCAATCGTATTCCGCTCGCAAGCAAGTTGTGGAGTTCTATTCAACATGGCCGTGTGCTGGCATGTACATACCTAGCATTCACACGTACAAAGCAGACCCGCATGCTACGTCCTCCTTCAGCACCGCCAGCTTCCATTCTCAGGGGCTGGGCACCAAAACTACTCGGCATGCTCCGGAAGCCCGAGTTACTAATGGTCCAAGATTCAAACAGCAGTCCCACTGTGTCCAGCATGACTCCGCGTCTCGCAATGAGCTCCGGCTCACTCGATCTTCATGGAGGTCTTCCCTGATGTTTTATGCACAACCAGCCACTAGATAACAAATCTCGTTGTCAGCCCGCCGTGGAAACTCGTTGCCTGTCATTGTCTTACCGAGGCGCTCGGAGAGCATGCTGCAATTCGCGTCGGCGACGCGCCGACTATTTCCACCACTTGGATGAGGCTTCTTCGCTTCCACGGCTTAGTTGGCACTAAGCTTGGGGGCTCGGCCATTGCTGAAGCGCTAGCAACGCGCGATGGCTCTCTAACTATAAATTGAACAAGAATTCAACTGGGGCACCATCCGTCTATAGATTGCAGTTTCTAAAGCAACTCCGTGGCAGTATGCGACAAGCCAAAATTCCACTTCGATCCGATCAAGCTGGTGTGCTATCAAGTTGCTCAATACTGTTCGGATCATGGTGCTGATCTTGAGCGGCATGTCTGCAGCCTTGATAAATACATGACAGATGACTATTTGCAAGCTATTAAGGATTTGCAGATAATTATGGACAATTCTACTCGGCGATCGGCGTACTCAAACGCACGAGGGCCCACTCTTTATTAAGAACTACATCTAGACCGTATATTACACGGTAACCGATGCTGAGCACATCAAGGTGAAGAAGGAATCCAAAAGCAACAAAGGAGTCCCCGCTGGATGTTTTCCTCAAATGACTAGCAAGCAATGAGAGGTGCATATTCGGTCATGCAAGATAATTACATAATCAAGGATATTACGGCTTGCATGGTGTACGTATGTACACACCAAGCACGAAGGCATTCAGAGCATGAAGTCGTCACGATGGCGAACTGGCTGCAAGTCGCTACGGGTTCGCTCCTAGACGTCGGCGACAACATCATCATCTGCGCTGACTACTGGCCCGTGCAGCGACTTCTGCACCAGAGCTTCTGTCGCCAAGGCATGAATTGGCAACAGACAACTTTTTCAACACATCCATATACTCAATATCAAGACACTAAGCTCCAGGGCTCGGCCATTGCCTCGGTTTAGTTGGCGTCACTCCTGCTATACTCGGGGGCTGCGAATTCAGATATTATAAAGCTTGCCAGGCGGGCTACTCGACTGCATCCTTGAGGATGTCTACAAGATCCTATAATCGAGTACCGGGTACTCAGATTTAGGCTCGAGGGCTGCAGGATACATGTCCTCAGCGGTTGCATTCAATTTTCTTCGAAAGGAATTGGAGCAATTGTAGACAAGACCCTCTAGCTTTTTATGCTAAACAGCAAGAGGCTCGGGGGCTACACCCAATGGGTGCCCTTTCAGGAAAGCGCACACCATTTGAAAACTTCAAGAGCACATGGTTTTTCTCAAGAAAGTACTCGGGATGAAGCTTGATTCCACTCGGTATGCTCCAAGAGATTCAAGAAAACTTCCATCGATCAACTGAAGAGCTCGGGGGCTTGATGGACATAGTCCCCGGGTACCCCTCAAGGAAAGGTGAAGACCTAGTCTGATTAGAACTCTCCGTATGTAATTTTAGTAGTATTACTACCTTATAATCCTACTAGGACTCTTCTATTTAACCGACTAGGAATTCTGCCCCTGGACTATATAAAGGACGGCAGGGATCCCTAGATCGGCAACCCAAACCTACGACAACAGACTCAACAATCTGAACCCCAAGCGCAGGGCGCAATATATTTTCCACCCAGACTGGACGTAGGGACGCTATTCTGGCGGACCGAACCAGTATAAATCATTGTCTTTGCTGTGACACCCCGGGTGTCAGCTTAAAGTTAAGCAGTGGACTAAGTCTAATCTAAACAAGTCAGAGGATAATTATGAGCTTTAGTTTAACAATTCACAAGTGGTGACAGAGGTGGAGTCAAACTTTTTCATTTGAGACCTAGCATAAAATTCTTCTGAAAGGCAGAAGCAAACTTCTTTTGGTTCACTTGTAATCTTTTCAAAGTATGCATGTTTGGTGTTAATCATGTCTTTTTCTTTTGAGTTAATAAACCCTAATCATGATCATCATTTAGTATAACCATCAAGCATTGTGGCATAAATGCATTCCATGTTTCAAGTATAGCTTCTACATGTTGCATATGATGTGTTTTATATGTTACATGAAATGATATCTCAAGTAGTAATTAAGGTTCTTTGTGAATTGATAGGTTAATAAGTTGCTTTAACAATTAAAATTTTGTTAATATAAACCTTGTAATATAAAGTGTGCTCTACAAAGTAGAAATAAAGTTCGGAAATGTTTTCAAGTTAAACATGTTAAATTTGAGTTTCGAAAACTGAATTTAATTTTGTTCTCTACACTAGCAATTTTTGGTTGTCCCTAAAAAAAACAGTTGTTAAGTTCAATATTTGGAGGTTTAGTAAAGGAATTTTCATAAATAAAATTTGTCAAACTTTTGTTCCATTAATTGGAGGGATGTTTGAGCTATATTGCCATGTATTTAGTTGTGATGTTTGACTAGTAAATAGCTGTTAATTAATTGTTCAAAGTTGCTCACTAAAACCAACTTTCAAAATCAAAACTGAAATCTTGTTTTCAGTTTTCAAAGTGCCCCTCTTCGAAATTCAAAATCTTTCAAACTGTCAAGTTTCTGGGGTAGATTCTTAAAACAAAGTTGGAGATCTCAGTTGGATGAGTAACTTTTGTTTTTGGAGCTGAGCAAGTTTCTTCATGAAATTGGGAGAAAAGGAGAAGCAAAGAGGCGCTGTCAGACTGTTATAGTAACCCGAGCAGCAGCTTCTCAGGCTGCTCACCGCCGTGCGCTGTCCGTCGCGTCTTCGCGGCGCTTCTCGTAGTCAAGGACGTCTCCCGCGCCGTCTAACGCCAAGCCGCCAGGCTCTCTCTTTTCTCCCTCTCTGTTCTCTGCTCGCTCGCCATGGACGGACAGGCAGAGCTCCTCCCTGCCGCTATTGCCCGCCTCCATGCCATTCCCATCCTAGCCGAGTGCCGCTACGCCTCCTCCGCCTCACCCTTCTCTCCGCTCGGCACACCTCAGCCGAGCCGGGAACCGCTAGCTGTGTCGCGGCCGCCGTGCAGCCGCTGCCGCCAGCCGCCGTGCGCTTGGCCAGGCCATTACCGGTTGCGCCTGGCCGAGCCACCACCGTCACCACCTGCCTCTGCCCACGCCGCCTCTCCCGCGCTCCTTCCTTGGCTGCTCGCCGGCCACCATGCCCCGCAGACGCTGCTGCCAGCCGCCATGCCGTCCCCGTGCGTGGCCGCGCCCCTGCGGGCCATGCCAGGGCAAGCCACGGCCACTCCGTGCGCGGCCGTGGTCTCTGCCGTCTCCACGCGACCCGCCGGCCCTCCCTCACCGCCGACCGCTCGCCCCACTGACTGGAATCGAGCCGGCCGGGCACCTCCTCTGCTTCGGCGTTTTGAAGGAGAAGAAGGACTTCGCACGTCAATAGAAGCAAGTTCAGGGGCCTTTCTGCAAACTCAATGACTCAAATGAATAGTACTGATAGACTTCGGGTTTATTTGTGGAAAACACAGGGTGAAAGGTCCTTGTTTTGTTTTGGTAATTGAGTGACAACTTAGGTGGACTAATTATGTTTTATGTGAGATACACAGGTGATTAGTCCACATGTTCATGTGTGTGAGCAACATATGCCATGGAGGTGGAAATGGCTTGGAGATGTTGCAAAGCTTGCACATGTGATGATGGAGGAGCTTAGTGCATATGAGACATGACATGGAGTCATGTGACCAAGGTGGAGAAGATCAAGATGAGGCTTGGCTCGATGGACCGGTTGCAAGTGTGAAGGGCAAGTCGAAGGCTTTGAAGCGAGAGACCACGTGTGACGGTGAAGCTTGAGCAAGACTTAGCGCTGATGGACCAACGCAACGGTGAAGAGCAAGTGAGGTCAAGATCGATGAACCAATACGGTCACGTGATGATATGAAGTGGATCATAGCATTTGGTGATTGGCTGGTGTATGTGTTGCATCAACATCGAAGGAGATGGAATGGAATGCGCAAGGCAAAGGTATAACCTAGGGCATTTTATTTCACCGATCAAAGGTTGTGTAGAGAAGTGCATGACCGGGCTTAGGATAGATGGCCGTACTATCAAGAGGGGTAAACTTGTTTGCATATCGGTCATCTAGTGCCACTCGAGTGACCTAACTTTGCATCATTGCTAGAATCGAGTGGCATGGCAAGTTGAGTGGCTAACTCCTTTGACGTAAATGATTATGAAAATACTAACACACATGCATATGGTGATATACACTTGGTGGTGTTAGCACATTTGCGAAGGCAGTGTAGTTTGAGCGGTAGAGATGGGTTTGGGCCCCTCTCTCCCTCCCGCTGAGCTTGCGAGGCGGGATTCGGCATTTTTCGTGAAAGTGAAATGCTTATTTTCCACTACGCCGAAGACGAAGATTTTCTCTAAGTCAAAGGACAAGGAAGTCGGAGAAGAAACGGAGGCGAAAGGAGGTCACTGGTGTGACCGGACGCTGGACCGAACGCGGTCTCGGCACGACCGGCGTGTCCGGTCAGTGGCAGCAGCTGTGCGCGGCGCGGGGCGCTAGGGTTTGCAACCGGCGCGTCTAATCCCTCGAGGAACCGGAGCGTCTGGTCACGCACCCAGGGAACAACGCGTGTCTCAGAGCTGATCGGACGCGGTGGCTTGTCCGGTCACGTGTGATCGGACGCGTCCGGTCGACAAAGTCGCTCTCTGGAACCTCTCTGGACAGCGACCGGACGCTGGCACTGTCGCATCCGGTTGTGGCATGGAGCGCGTGCGGTCAAACAGTGAAACGCATCCGGTCGATCTCTTGACCGTTGGCGTGTAAGTGACCGTTGGGATCGCGTGGACGACGTTGAACGCAGAACGACACGTGGACGGCTGCGAGTAACTGGACGCGGTGCAGCGCATCCGGTCAGTTCGACCGGCGCGTCCGGTCGATGCGAAAAACGCCCAGTGAAGGGGTAACGGCTCTATTTGACCGTGGGGTTATAAATAGAAGTGGTGGCTAGCCTTGGCAGGGGCTAAGCACCTTGGGGATGTGTTGCCCTTGTGTGTGCTTGGTTTGAGAAGTCTCTAACTCACTTGTGCTGGCTAGATTGTGAATCAATAAGCGAGAGAGTGATTCTAGTGCGATTGCATCGTGAGGTTGCATCGAGTGGCACTAGGTGTTCGTGTTGCAAGCCGGTGGTGCTTGTTACTCTTAGAGGTTGCCACCTCCTAGACGGCTTGGTGGCTTGTGGCTCCGTCGAAGCTTGCAAGAAGATTGTGTGAAGCTCCGGAGAAGCTTTGTGAGGGGGATTGTGCTCACCCCGCGGGGATCGCGAAGAGCAACTCTAGTAGAACGTGTCATTGAGCTACCACACTTGATGGTGGGTTCTTGCGGCGCTCTTTGGGAGAGCTCAGTTGTGGATACCGATTAGCCACCGAACTACGAAGTGTTGGTCGACACAACGGGGACATAGCTTGGTGGCAACCAAGTGAACTTTGGGAGAAAATTACCGTGTCAACATTGTCTACTCTTCTCGGTGGTTTGCCTTCGTGCAACACAAGCTTGTATTTATCTTCATATATACATTGCTTGTGTTGTTGCTCTTGTATCTAGTTGTGCTTGTGTAGCTAGCTAGATATCTTCTTGCTTGTGTAGCTAGAAGTATCCCCTTTGCATGGCTAATTTGGTTTGTATAACCTTGTTAGTCACATTGCTTAGTTTGTATAGCTAAGTAATTTGCGCTCTCTGATTTGGCATTGGTTGCCTTGTTATTGAGCATTGCTAGTGAGTTTAGGAGCTTTGTGCTTTTGCTTACTAGAATTGTGTAGGAGCTCCCCAGTGCTTGAAGTATTAGTTGCATAAGTTTGTGTGACCTTGCAAGCTAGAATTGTTTAGGTGGGCTCTTGCTAGGAAGACACCTTATTTGCTTGATTAGGATCTTTTGTAAGGTGCTAGAGTTATAGATAGAGGGGTGCAGTCTTGGCTAGACCGATAGATTTAATTTCGCACTTGTTTCGGTTAGCCAACGCAATTAAGTTTTAGAAAGGATTATTCACCCCCCTCTAGTCCGCCATCTCGACCCTTCACAGGGGCTCTTTTAAAAAAAACTGTCAGGCCGCGCTAGGCCGGTCTGCTCGCGCTACTGGGCCGGCCTGCCATCTCGCCCGCGTGGGCCTGGGTCACTTGACCGCCCAACATGGGCCGAGCTAGGCCACTTTGAGCCGAAGTCTTCTTTTTCTTTTTCTTAGTGTTTTATTAATTCTTAAAAGTGTTGATATTTGTTATTTTCATAACTCATTATGGAAGCATGATAAAATTATGAAAATTTGTGTGTAGCCTTGTTATGATGTGCTCTACATAGGAAAAATATGAAATGAGCATTTTCAGTAGTTTTGCTATGTTTCAAAATTACCTCTTTTAATTAAGAAATGCAACTTCCATAATTTTTGTAGACTAGAATAAATGTCCATAAATTATGAAGTTTGTTTTGGCACTGTTTTATGGTATAACCAACCTCTACAAAAAGTTTGGGAACAATTGGATGATGTTTAATTATATCCTTAGTTATATTGTTTAATTATTAGTTTATAATTATCAAAAGGACTAATCTAAATCATGAAATGACTTGAATGAGTTTTGGAGTTGATTGAAGACCTTGGAACAATTTCATCTCTGCTGATTTATGGCAACTTAGTTACTTGTGTGATATGTTCATGATCCACTTATGATAATAAAAACACTAAAAATGCTTTTTAGTTAATTAAGCACTTCTTTAGTGGATACATGTATATATGTGATCTTGCTTGCCCTTTTCTATGCAACCTCTTGGGTAAAAAGGTTAAGCGATAATAGTGCTTTTCATGTTAATATCTTGTTAATCCCTGTTTGGTATAATCATCTTCTATTAAAAAGCTAATTTTGTTGTTTAAGTGATGCAAGTTTGTAAATAAATGTAAGTTTATACAAAAGTGGATGTACTTACGTCATGTAATGTTCCTTTGCTTACTTATGCTAAGTGAACCATAGCATCCCTGGTGCTCTTTTGTGATGCTCATGTTAATTACCTTTCATAGCTACATGTCTTGCTTAGACCAATCTTATAAATCGCATGTTAGACTTGAGATGCTTTCTATCTTAACATGAAAAGTTCATGTGATGTTTTAGATAGATAACTTGGTCACTAGTACTTGAGTCAACATGATATGACCTTGGCTTGTCTTGTTTGACTAGTATAATGGGAATTGTGTTGCTTTCTTGTTGAGCACATAATCAACTTGTTAGTTAAATAATTGAAACGCTTTGTGAAGTGTAACCCTAGTTCTGAGTGAAGAAAAGTTGTATTTAAGTTTGCTAATCTTGATTGCGTTCATTCATGAACTAGTATGTTATATGCCAAAGTAGTTGTTTTGGTAATTTAGGTCATGTTGTGGTAACCAATTCGCGAGTAAGTCGCTAAGATAGAATGAGAGTCGAACCTCTTAACGATTAGTTACCTTAGTTCACCCTTTAGCATGTTACTTGTCCTTCCTATTTGTAATGTCGCTATTATATTTGTTTCACTCAAGCATGCATTGCATCCATGCATATCATATAGGTGCGATAACGGATGATGAATCGATTGGTGGACTACGAAGTCAAACTCAAAGATGGTGTAACAGTGACCAAGTCCAGGAGATAAAGATGATGGTTGATCATGACCTGAAGGTAAAGCTAACTAATTGACATTGTGCTTCAAACCCAGGCAAGCCCGGAGCATTACAAGCCTTCTACCTCTCTTTTAAAATTACATTCGAGTTTCTCTTTTGTATTGTGCATTAGGTTATAAGAGTTGATTGAAACCCGTTGTTGCATTATTTACCTTGTCCACAATATATGTACCTGCAACCTTATTAGTATGTATAATTCGCTCTATTCTTAGCTATGCTTATACCGGTAGAAGTCGGGTGATTCCTGTCATCCGCGAGATTTAGGTGGCTACTCAGACACGGTTGGCTATATTTGCTATCGTGGAAAAGAACCAGGTAATAGTGGATAACTGGAGACCGGGCGGGATCCGGTGCTATTATGGTTGTTGTTGATGTCGGTTAGGTATGTATTCTTTGATCCCGTCTGTGTCAATTAAGGACCGCTTCGTTGTTGGACCTTGGTTGAGATTGAAGGTACCAAGCACATAACAGGGGCCTGAGTTATAGTTGACCGTGAAGCCGATCCTCGTTCGGGCTGAGTATTGGACTGTTAGCATTGCTGGGAGGAGAGTATTGAAGGAAGAGGACTGGTCAAAGACCATGTTTGCTACGGGCTTCGGGCTTCGGGCAATTCATGTGAGGATGCAGGACCATGAGTTTTGCGAAACGGTCCAGGCTCACCGCCGAATGGAGTGAACGGTGATCCACGCGAGCTAATGAAGGCTCGTATGGGTGTGTGTTTGGGATTGCCCAGCTGGATGTAATCGATTCGAATTGCCATATCTCCCAGTTAGTGAGAAACTTGATCATTGTTCAGTAGTCGTAGTAACTGATGAAACATGATGGTTCTGTTGATCATGATAATGGAATATGGTTACTAATGTGATGCTTATTAATCAAATGATTGTTATAGGATAGATGCAAACCTAGTTATAATTGGCTCCATTGAACTTGAAGCTAAAATTTGAAAGTAAGGATTACTTTAGTAAGCTCTTTCGCAAGTGTTGCTATCCAACTCACACCACCATATATAACTATGCATATCCTTGGAGTCTTCATTTTTCTCCTGTCGGGTAAGTCTTGCTGAGTACAATTGAGTACTCAGGGTTTTATCCCACCCTGTTGCAGGTGAAGTGCTCTGTCTGTTGAAGGTGGTGACTAAGTGCCGGTGGGCTCGGCTACTCTATATATGTTTCTCATCTATGCTCTTGTTGGAGTATGTCATTTGAGCTAGCAATATGATCCAAACCTTATGTTACTGTAAGCACTTCAAAGTTTTCTTGTTTTACCTAATCAAGTTATAAACTCAGTATTGTAATATTATTTCTGCTGCAAACTCTGAGTATGTGATATGTATTTGCTTAATCAAGTATGATCTTGGTTGTGAAGTTGATTTATTGAGGCCTTTGTGGTACTCGACGGACTACCGGGTTTATATAAGTGACGGTATGCACGTGTCAACGTGTTTAATGGGGATAGCCCTACCTAATCTTGTATAAATTGGGCTGTTCTGTCACATCTGCGTTTACCATCGAGCTCTGCATACGCCGAAGCCCCCCCCCCGAACAATCGTCCCGGGTAACCCCGTGATGAGTTACCGGTCAACAAACACCAACACTAATTTTTAGCTAACTAGTAACTAGTCCTAGCTCATCCAAATAGGCCCTTACTCCCAGTAAATTTGTACCACTGTTGTCTTTTAAATAAATCTCACTAATGGGCTTAGCCGCGCCCCGTCTTATTCAAAAGAATAACATCACTAGAAAATTGTTAAAAAAATGTTCATAGTTCAATAACAAAAATCTAGGTTTGTAGGAAGCTTGTAGATACACTTTTACTGTCTATAAACATTTTATTTTCTTGTGTTAAGAAGCTCAAAAATATTTTTAATGGTTTAAAAACCATATAGAGTATGTATTGGCATTTTTATTTAAAGAATAATGGAGGGTAAGGAGATAATTTAAATGGTTTTGAAAGTTTAAGGGGGGAGGGGGAGAGAGAGAGAGAGAGAGTTTGTCCAGTTGTAAAGATAGAAAATCTGGACTCACTCCGGTTATTATAATCTACGACCTCACATGGTCCAACAATAACAAAAGAAAAAATGGCCCAGCAGAAAGTAAAAAAAAAAAAAAAGGAACGACGACGCCTACGGCGACGGATGGAGTTCCTTATTACAGTCAGAAAGCCCACTCTAAATGGATTGGGCCCGGTTTCCCTCGTAAACTGTGGGCCAATTCTCGTCTTCTTGAAGCACCGTCGCAGGCAGTCAGTTGGCAATGGATGCGCACTGCGGCGCCAGCCACTGAAATGGAGCAAGGGAGGATGGTGATGAACCTGAACCTGAAATGATCGCGCTGGCAAAGTACCCACCCCACGCGCAGCAGGGCAGGGCAGGGCAGGGCACGCCTGAAAAGCTCGCGTGCGTCCACGAATGACGAATCCGATGCCCCCCCCCGACAGGACGGAGAACCGGTGCGGCCGTAAGGGGCGGGGAAGAAACCATTCGTATTCCTGCTGCAGCTTCACAGGAACTCCAATTACGAGCGAGTCACGAGCTGGCCGTAGCTCACAAAGCGCCAGTGGAGAGTACACACACCCACTCCACAGCCCAGCGGTCTCTGCTCCGACTCCCATCCGTGACGGCTTGGCTTGACTCGCCTTGACTTTGATGCATGCCAGTGCCCAGTGGCAACTGGCTGGCAACGAGCATGACCATTGGCAGCATCAGTTCAGCGTCATCCAGCAACTGTTTTCTTATACAGTATTCCAGCAGCATCCCCTAGATCGGCCAGCTTATCTTAGCTGTGACTGTGATGATGTTCTTTGCTGCTGCTCGGATGGAGTAAACAACTGCCGACATGGCGCACCTTCTCTGTTTAAAATTCCACGAGCACCTAACCTCTGCGCCACCAACTACTGTCAGGCAGGCACAGAGACAGAGCACCTTCGAAAAATTAAAGCACAAAGAATTTATCCCCCAATGCACGCCAAAAGGGTTCTTCAGCAATCATCACCATCGCATTTCCGCTACCTTACCTTTTTTCTGAACGATGACTCGGTGCGTATATTTTGTGCCACAGTTCATTTTCAAGACTTCAATAATGCAGCGAGGTCATATCAAAACGAGAGGACGCAAGAATCAGCAGTTGTTACTGCTGCTAATCCAGTGGAGTTAACTTTATTTGGTGGTAACAATACAGCCGGTTAGCTAGCTTTCCGGGTCTATATATAAATGGAGATGCCTTCCTTAGTAGACTAGCAAGGAGCCAGCAGCTAGCAACCGGGTAGCCACATCGAAGCTACGCGCGCTCCGGCCGGCGAATGGCGTCGTCCAAGGCGCTTCTCCTCTTGGCGGCCGCCGTGGTCGCGGCGGCGTGCGTGGTCGGCGCCGCGGAAGCCAAGTTCGGCCGCCTGGGCCGGCTCGTCATCACCGGCGTCGTGCCCTGCAACACCGGCAGCCTTTTTTTCGAAAACGCGCTTTTGCACGTGTTGCACTAAGTGGAAACAAGAGTTTTACACGCTCGGCGAGTGGTCACGGCGTGGGGCCGATCCAAGCTGCGGAGTAACACACAACACAAATCACCGCGAGCGGTGGGACGAGAAAGTTGTAGCAACACCGGCAGCCTCATCGACATCGCCACCTCCCCCGCCTTCCCGAGTACGTGCACCCACCTGTACCCCCATTGACATGACATGCATCGACGTCGCCTTGGCTCACGGCGAGCTGGATCGCTTCGCTTGTTTCTTGTGCGGCACGCACGCAGACGCGGACGTGGAGCTGCGGTGCGCGGGCAAGGTGGTGGCGGGCGCGACGACCAACACCAACGGCACCTTCTCCATGGAGCTGGACATGACCAACGCGCTGGCGGCCTTCATCGGCGGCTGCACGCTGGTGGTGGACACGCCGCTGATCAAGTGCAACGCCGACCTCACCGACGTCGGCAGCCTCGTGTCCTACCTGCAGGGCCCGCTCACGCGCCTGCTCGGCGGCATCTTCCACCTCTTCCCCGCCGGATTCTCCTTCCATGCCCGACGAGCCTGATCTGGCCGGATCCATCATATATAATAGATCGATGCATACGTATGTGTACTCCTACTGTACAACACAATGAAAATGCATTAAGTCTCTCCATCCACTGCTTTTCTCTGCTCAATCGTCTGTCATGTATGGTAGTAATTTGTAAGTCTGCCGGGAGCTAGTTACAACTACAGATGTAGTAAAATGTTTCTAGATATATGTGATATATGCGTACAAACTGAAACCAAAGTTGAACCAGAATTTGATATGGACAACTACTGCATCCGGTCATCATAACCACACAATGTTTTGGACACCAAATTTAACTTGTCATAAGGCACTCTCGATCCAACTATGAATAGAGGGAGCTTGTAAATTTTTTAAGCTATCCCTACCTAACACTGTATGGATGGCTTAGCTCCAAGTCAAATAAAGGATCAACTAGCACATTATTTTCAATCAAAATTATCAATACCTCCTCCCCCATCATTTTATTTTTTATTTTTATTTTATAAAAAATGACCCGGCTCGATATGATGTCAAATTGTCAACATAAGACCTTTTTTTTTGAAAGATATGGCAAGAGCTCCACCTTTCAATTAAAAGAAGAAAGAGTGTTTATGCACAATATGCTAAACATAATGGCAAAGAGACCCAGAAGGAACACGAAGGTCCCTCCCTCACACTACAACACAAACCCCCCTATAGAAACGCATAGCTTGCAACAGAAATCCCCAGCGTTGCATACCCTTCCGCTAACCAAGCTGTGGCACGGTCAAACTGACCAGGTATCCTTCTGCTAACCATGCTGCGGCATGGTCCAACTGACTGCTATCCCACCTAACCACGTCCGAGGAAGATGGGGAGCTTTCCATTTAACTTCCGATAAGTATCCCTTCCTTCCGCATGATCCATCCTACCCTCTCATTTATTTATTTCCTAAACAGAATAATCTGCTAATTTATTTCTTATTATCTCCAGGCCGGAGCAGAGTAGATCGACCGGCGCACTGCTTGGGATTGCGATGTCACTGCCGTGATTACGCCTTCAGAGATCCATCTCTACCTTCCCATCGCAACCTCAACTCAATTTCTCGATCCAATCTTGGCGCGGAACCTCTATTCTGGTAAGATCGCTCATCACTCATCCTCTCTCGTAGCTTATGTCCAGCGACAATGGCGATTATTTTCCTTGATGTGATGCGCTCATGTGTTCATCAACAACCTCCTGATCTGGTAACTGATTCTATGCAACTTACACATTTTTCTTGTCAGATATTTTTCTAATATTTCTTTAGATTCTTCGATTCAGAATTCTGTTTGGTTTGAACGTCCCTGACAGATTGCATTTGCTGGTTCTCAATCTCAACACTTATTGGGTACGCTTTTAAGGTATAATATTTGCAACATTCAATGCTTGAAGCACCCAGAATTTTTTTATTCCATATTTCCTAGATTCGTCCAGGCAAGTAGGTTCACATGAATATTTTTTTTCTAAGATATATGTATCGTTCTTCGCTTTTTCTAACATTACTGTGCAGTTTATCAAATTATTAAGCATAGTATTTTAATCAAACTAGCGTACATTAGAAGTTATGGACCAAGAAGAAGTCTTCCAATTGCTCAAACGATGAAACATATTAAATAGCAGGTAAATATTCTCTTAGCATCGTTATTGTTATTAGACGAAAATTTCAATGTATTAGCTAACCTGGTTTGACCTCTTATTTGCTCCAGAAAAGGATCTTAACAGGTGCTCGTGCAGCCTGCTTCCTAGTGTATATTAAGACACATATTATAAAAATAGATTTCTATTTCTCCAAGATATAGCACACTAATATACTCCAATTTCGTTTGTAGATCAAGAAGATAAGAAGATAGAGGTCGACCGAATGTGAGAATGGAGGGCTTGTGGGCTGTGGCATTCTAGAGGACTTCTTTTTGTTTATACTTTACTCACATGTGAACAAGTGAAAAAAAAATACGCCATGGATATCGTGGACTGTATTCATTGTAATTTGATAATTGCTTTCTAATATATGGATGAGTGTTATTTTTTCTCATGTGTGAGTCGGCATTTAAATCTTTTAATTAAACTGTAAAGGCATTATCTCTTTATTTGCCTTCAAATTGATTAATTTGCATTTATTATTAATATATTCCTATAAGATACGCATATAGGCTTTGCAACAATCCAAATCTATATATTGCAATGAACTATACAAATCATTCGTTTATGGTTGGTACCAACACATATAAGCGTTGTCATAGCCTCTAAATATCCGTTGCAAAGTTGCAACGGTTATTTGTAGGTGTTACCAACGTATATGTAAGTGTTGTAATAGACTCTTGCAACGCCACTTTTAGCAACACATAACAAATGCGTTGGTATAGACCCCACCAACACATTTATGGACTTTTAGCAACACATATATGCGTTGCAAAAGGGGATGCCATTTTGTAGTGTCAACATAAGAAATTGTCCTAGATGATTTACTTTTTTATTTTCCTATATAATCCTAAAATTGAACCTTTCTTATCTTCTCCTTAGTAAAGAAGAAATTTGGACTTTGCTTGCTAAAGAGAATCATGTGAAATAAGTACTAAGTGGCACTCCGTCACTAGTGGTTTAAACACCAAGACAGTGAGTTAGCCTTTAGCTGACAACCTGACACTAGGACTTTTTTTTATATATTCCTGAACGACTCGGGACTCTTTCGTGCTTTTTTAAAGAAAGACTAAAGTGATCATAAATAAAGGCAAAAGAAGACGAAGAAAGAAATAACACTCCCAAATGTTCAGAGTGGTGGCATATATATGCGGCCATCTACGTAGGGCTTGTTTGGATTACCTAGATTAGTTGTTAAGCTAATTAAAATTTACGGGATTCAAGTTTAGTCCTCTACTGTTTGAATATATGGACTAGGGAAAGAAGATTAAATTAGACTAAAGTTTAGGTAACTAAAATTTAATCCAGTCCAAACAGACCTCTAACCGCCTCTAACCATAGATTGCTTTTTGCGAGTTCATTCTCACCCTCCACAACATGTTGTCTGAAATCTTCCAAAAACAACAGAAAAATCCAGTTACCATAATGGCAGAAAGTACACTTCCAAATGCCCAAGCGCAATGCGATGTAACACTTCGAACTTTTGCATATAAACTACTGTTAATGTTTAAAGCTAAAGTAATGTTGATTTTTTATGAATAAAATTATGTATTAAATCATGTAGTAACATCAATAAAGAAAATACAACGGATAGTAAAACCATAGTCAAAATGAACAAACAAAATTAGGCCATGTTTAGTTTCCAAATTTTTTTTGGAAAAGCACTGTAGCACTTTTCGTTTGTATTTGACAAACTTTGTCCAATCATGGATTAACTAGGCTCAAAAGATTTGTCTCGACATTTACAGACAAACTGTGCAATTAGTTATTTTTTTACCTACATTTAATGCTCCATATATGTACCGGCATATGCGATGTGACGGGGAATCTTGAAAATTTTTTGCATTTTGGAGTGAACTAAACAAGGCCTTAGCGTGTGGTACACATATCTCATGGGAAAGATGGATCTCATCATCATATTGGCCTCCTCGCCCAAAGCCTCCACCAACACGGAATTGGTATTCTGCAACCACAGGTCGGTCTCAACATTAGTTATTTTCAATCAAAATTATCAGTACCTCCTCCCCTGCCATTTTTCTTTGAAATGACTCTACTCGGTCTCAACATGAACCAATCCTAAATGATTATCACTTTTCTTTTTATAATCCTAATAGTTGGACCTTTGACCTTTCTTATCTTGTCCTTACTAAAGAAGAAATTTGGAATTTCTTATGGTTGATTGCAAAATAGAATCTTGTGAAATACTGGCACGTACTCCATCACTAATGGTTTTAAACATCAAGACAGTGAGTTAGCCTTTAGCTGACACTAGGATTTTTTTTAATTGTTGAACGACTCGTGAGGTGCACTAGAAAGAAAGCGACTCTTTCATGCTTTTTTAAAGAAAGACTAAAGATATCATAAATAAAGACGACTAGTACAATTAAAGAGACAACTCACAAGAAATAATAAATATTTTTTTCTATAGCTAAACAATGATAAAATTACATGTTGTCTGAATAGGAAAAAAAACACTTGAGATATAGCAAAAGTACATAAATAAAGACAAGAAAATTTTTACAATGATTGAAAAAAATAAAGACCATCCATATGGCCAAATCGGACGGTTGAAACATAGGAAGTACCTATGTGAAAGTACTGAGAAGTAGCTAAACGGTGGGGACAGTACAAAAAAATAGGTTGGACTAGTACCAAAATTGGTGGGCTAGTTCTGAATTTTTTATATTTTTTTCAGATATAAGGATAAATCTGTAATTTTAACGTCTTCAACCGATAGACAAAAGGGATAATTGGTTCATCATTGAAGGATCACAACCGGACATTCACATGTGAACTACTACTCCCAGGTCCCTCTCGTTCTCGGAGTCCATGTTATCGTCCGATCATCCCTCTAGCTCTAGTCTAGGCACCGGGCTCCAGTCTCTTGTTGGAGAAAGCAAGGTCAGCGGTGGGCTGGAGTCTCGGGTTGGACAGCAGCTCGCTGCTTGGCCGCACCCCCGTGGAGGCACGCATGGGGTCTAGGTCAGCACGACGAGCAGCAATGGCGGGACATCTCGTCGAATGCCGTGAGGACGTCGGTGTCTCGGCAATCCAGCCCGGCGTGCAGAGGGCACGGACGACAGGGAATAGATGTAGGCTTTGGGAGCGACGGGGAGTACCGTAGCAAGCCGACGCATGGAATCGAGTTGGTACGCGCGGATTAGCCTGACACCGTGGTGTTGTTGGCGATGACGGCCTTGCCGCCGCCTACCCCCGACAGCGCCTGTGCTGCCTCTGTGTTACGGCTTGGAGCAACTAGCGAGCGGCAACACAGGAGGAAGAAGGTCAATTACTAATATACCCCCAATAATAATAATCAGTTTTTTAAAATAATCATCCTCAATTAAATGGTAAAAAATAAAAAAAGAAAGTACGTGAAAGTACCATGGTACTTTTTCAACCATCGTAAAAGAGCTCGAAAGAAAAGACAAAAGAAGATGAAGAAAGAAATAGCGAGGCACTCCCAAACGTTTAGAGTGGTCAGTGGTGGCACGCGCCGTGCGCCCATACCTAACTGCAGCACTGCTTTTTGTGAGCGCACTTTATTTCACCGTCGATATCCTGTCTGAAATCTTCCAAAGAATAACAGGAAAAATCAGTTAGTTACAATAATGGCAGAAAGTACACTCAAATACTAGAGGAGAATTGGAGAAAGCAAAACAAAAGCAAGGACGATGAAATCACAGCTAGTGCCTAGTGGTTAGCTGCTCATCCTGCACATTTAACCCACAATCACCGTACCACTCAGCACCACCATCTCGGTTGTTTTTGCCGCCAGAAGTATAGTTCTTTTGCACCATCGTCATAAGCCATAGGTGACGAGTAGGTTCATGGAGAACCGCACTTTCACGCTGATATCGTCTAAAAATGAGAGATCAAATCAAACCCGCCTTCCAACCATCATATATAAACACTCACGCACGCTCTAAACCGAAGAACACAGACAGCTTTGAAGTTTGAACCGAAGTTACACTCAGGTACGTTCGTTTCTACAGTGAACACCCAACATCCTCTGCTCCAGTAGCATAGCATCCATGGCTTGGAAACGCCTGCTCGTGATTGGGGTCGTCGCCGTGGCGAGCGCGGTCGTCGCATCTGGCGCGCCGCCTCCGCAGCCGGCGCGCATCCAAGCGGACGTCGTCGTGACGGGCTTCGTGCCCTGCAACAACGGCACGTCCATGAGAGCGGGCTCTGCTCCAGGGTTCCCAGGTAATTAAGCTTCTGACCGGCCAGGGGCGCTACTGATGCTGCTCTCGGTCCCTATTCACTTGGCTGAAAAGGTACGATTGAAAGTACTGCTCGTTAATTTGTTGTGAGAGAAAAATACTGTTTGTTGGCTGAAAAAGTACGACTTATAAAACAAACGAACAGAGCCTCGATCAGCGCGCGTGACTGCATACGTTACTGTGACACGTGTGCATACAGGCGCGCTGGTGCAGCTGCAGTGCACGGGTGAGGGCGGCGCCGGCGCCCTTGCGGCGAACGCGACGACGGACGGCAAGGGGTGGTTCCGCATGGCGGTGAACACGACGGTGACGCCGTCGAGCGTGGCGAGCAGCTGCGGCCTCGTGGTGGACACCCCGCTGGCCGCCTGCAACGCGACGCTCCCGGTCACCGGGGCGCTCCACTCCGGCCTCCGGCTGCTCGTCAGCATGGTCTTCTTCCCGCGGGGTTTCTCCTACGTGGCGTCGTCGGCCGATGATTCGCCAGCTGCTTAGTTTCATCGAGTCGAGTGGGTGTCGCGTTGTAGTCGTCGTCACAAAAAGCGACGATCAAGCAGTATACGTGCATGGGTTGTATCATATCGCCTGCACAGCTAAATACTCCCTACCCTCCATCCTTAAATATAATAAAATAAAATTATATATATACTCCATCTGTAGTTTGATTTTATTTTTAATAAGAACAGAAGCAGAATAACTGTGAGCGCACAGGCACATCATCAGAAACGTCAAAATTAGCATGCTAATTATTCACAAGCATTTCACTGGACACTAACAAGACAAAATAACAACCTCAACTATGTATCAGAGAGCATGCAGTGGGTTTTCAAAAACTAGTGTTCTGTTTACATTTAAAATATCTTCATTGTGGCGTAGTAGTGAACCATGCTATAGCAAATCAAATTCTCCCAACCAGAACTAAAGTAGCCATATATGTATCCACAGCATAACCAAAATGCCGCACAACACAACTAAAGCTACTCAACTCATAGTGTGACCCAAAGCTTCATAAACTGTAGGATGTACAACTAAATAATTTAAAACCACAACATGACAACTTGAACCAAATGAATCCCTAAAGTATTAAGTAACAAAAATCAATAGTGATCTCAGTAAAGTGAAATGATTGCCTCAAACTGAAGATTATGCTTTCCAAATGCAGAGAAGGAAACTGATGGGAAGTCAATGCAAGAAGCAGGAGCATGTATATGAGATAGAGATCATACTTAGTTAAATGGTTACCTTATCGTGACAATGCCTGGTGATGGTGTGTCTATCAGGAGATATTTGTTCTCGTCACTGGTAACTTGTGTAGAGGCTACATGCAAATTTGTAGCCCAAAATGTCATGAATTGGCTCTCCAGATCTGCAAATTTCATGCTTGTTGCTGTGCTGATTTTAACTTACTGCATTTTTGTGGAACTTTCGCACATCCAATCTGCAATGCTTCTGAAAATTTTTGCCGAACTTACACAATTTCCACTACTCTCCTTCGTTAAACCCACAAAACTCTCCATTTTCTCTCTTCGGTGATGAAGCTTTGCATGACATGCTTCATCTTTCATCTATGCGTAAGTTTTTCACAAACCTACTTTCACACTTGGCTAAGTCTGTTTTAGTGGATTTTAGCCTAGGAAATTTTGGAGAAAAAATGCAAAACAACCCCAAGCAAATGACCTCGAAAATTTGAAAAAAATTCACAAACCTTGCCTAATAAAGTGAATCTATTCCTACAAGATCTTGCCAAAAAGATTCAAGCTTCACAAAAGACTTTGAATTTTAGATTTTAGCATATCAAAGTTTCACAAAACTACAGATTTTAGATGGGTGAAACATGTAGTTATTTGATGTACTATATAATACTAAATCTATAGTTTTATTACACAACTTATTAAACATAGTTTTGTGGTACTATGACACGCTAAATGTGCACTTTTGTGATAAAACTCCTTAAATTTGTAATTTTGTGATAGCTTCAAAAACCAATTTGCAGTTTTATGATACAACTTAAAAAGTATGTACCCTTTTTGCAATAACTGTGACAGTGAATTTGTTGTTTTGCAAAATTTACAATAGTTACATCGGGTTGGTTGCGAGAGCCTCTATTCTAAGGGGGCAAATCAAAATGTAGGTGTCATGCTTCATCTGTTGTGTGGGTGTAAGCTTGTTGCGTTACTTTCTTTCTTTCTTTTTGCATGGTTATCTATATCTTTCAGATTGATTTTTGTGTGGTTTTCTAACACATTTTTCCCATGCCATGTATTTAATCTTAAAAAAAAGTCTCGTCCTTTTCCATCTCCGTGCAACGTGAAAAAGTCAAGAGATGCCACCTTGGTCAGCGCTGTACCAATTTATAGTACGGGCATATCATGGATTTATTTTCAGAATTTGGAGACAAAACATGTTGCTTAAAATATACATTTTTCTAAGTCAATGCTTGTAGGCAGATGTCTTTTTATTCTATTCCTTTTTGTGGAGACAATTCATAAAAAAAAAACTTGATCCGCGATGGCTAGACAGCGAACTTGATCCGCGGTTGGAGACAATTCATCAAATTGTTCAAGAGGTCAAAAAGACTAGACATGGCCATCAACCTCAAGAGAAACGAAGAATATGTTCATTCATCTAAAAAGAAGAGAGAGACACCGAACCTATACCTGCCTTTGGGAGGCATGTGCAATGAGCGTGCCTAATTAAGTCATCGAAATATGGGCCATGGGGTCTCTAACCTGAATGGATAATGTGCTCATTTGCATGGTGACCCCGAGATGTGGATCCGAGGACTATATTTGTTAGGGACCATAGTTTTTCATATGTAGATAGACTTTCTGAAATCCGAAACATGCATGGACTCAAAGTTCAGGTTTCTCCAGGAGAAACAGTTGAAAATTAGTTGTGGGCTTGGTTTTGCAAAATTCAGAGACCTATTTTCGCAACCATGGTCCATGGTTCAACCTTCAAACAGAAATTTTGAAATTAAGCCCTAGCCTACCGACCTTTGCTAGCCATGTGTCCGTAAACTTTGTTAGACATGCTATTAATAAATGGTTTCTAGTCAACTTGCCCAAGAGAAAGGATAAGGGTATGTACTATAACTAACCAATGAGGTTAGTACTGTAATTTTGCTTGCATTGCGCCTATAAATTGTTAGTGAAATGGTGTGTCCTGCCACACCACTAACACTCACCATTCTCCAAGCTACTTGACACTCGGCGCCATGGCAACCAACAGGATCGTGTTGTTCCAGCTGGGGACTCTCTGCTTCGTCCTCCTTATGCTCCTGCCCGCAGCGCATGGCAAGAAGGGTAGTGGTGTTCTCATGCTCTATGGCACAGCGCGATGCAAGAGCAACCCTTACAGGACCATCAACAGTAAGCTACCGATGATCTAGCTTAAATTGATTCATCAGGGGGCCAAAACTTGCTGCATGTCACATATAAATAAAATGACTCCTGCATATGCAGATGCAACCTTGCAGGTGACCATCAATGGCACCATGGTCGCCACCGGCAAAACGAACAGCTCGGGTCAGTTCTTGCTGGTGGCTAACGTCACCTCGAGAGACCAGCTGATGGCCCTCATAAAGAAGGAGGTGGCCATCACCGCTCCTTCGGGGGCGTGCGGCGGCGCCGTCCCTGCCGCCGCTGCCGGGAGGAAGCTGGCTGCGGCGGCGGACCCGAGCTCTGATGACGACGACGTGAAGATAATTGGTCTCGGGATGAGTATTCTTGATGGCGACTCTAATTTTGTCGACCAACTCGTTGATGATATTCTGAATTCTCCTCCAGTTGATGATGATCATCTGCCGGCTGAGATTCGTGAAGACATCATGGCCTTTCTTGATCGGGATTCGGAGACTATTGATGACCTGAGTAATTTCATTGAGGACAGTGAACTAGGCCGCCGCACCTTGTTGAATGCATTCATGGACTTCCTGGGCATTCCGTCCAATTAATATAAGTATCCCTCGTCCAGGAGTTATTCGGAGGCCGGAGAGCACCTGTGACACTGTTTATCACGGTTCACGATGCGACATCAATATTTACTGTTCACTTTCGTTTTTTCGACAAATTTAAAATGTTTTCTTTACTGTTTATCACGGGCGTGACTGCAGCGCGCCCAACCGTGCTAGTTTATCAGACTAGCAGGTGGAGCCATGAGTCCCGGCCAGAGTTCATATACTTACGGAAATAATAAATTAGTATAAAGGAACGATCAAAGGCTAGGGAGTTTGCTTCAGCGAGTAGTCACCTAGCTGAGTCCGTGTCTGGGCTGGGCATTGTGCTTTGATGTTTATCTTCTGAGCCCAGCCTATATAATCAATAAAACAATTTTTCTCTTAATACAAAAACGCGCAAATCTTTTGCGTGATTGAGAAAAAAAAGGAACGATCAAAGGCTAGATTCATGACAATATGCAGCGTGGCTTTTACTGTAAGACATGCTAGTTGTATGAGCATGCTAGTCACGTATACTACAAATAAATAAATTGGGAATTTGATGTTTCCACCCCTACTTCAAGGTTCAATTATGATTCTACCTCTATTTTATAAACCTTTGTGATTCTGCTCTCATGGTTCTTTTAAAATGAAACTGCCCTGGTTTATGCCGGCATTTAGTACAAAGGAATTAAACGATGAAAAAATATAAAAAAGAAAGACCCCACGAAAAAGACCAAACTACCTATCCATGCAATGTGAAGTTAAGAGATGCCACCTCCTTCAGTCGTACCAATATAGTATGGCCATCCCATGGATTTCATTTCCAGAATTTGGATACAAAACATGTTGCTTAAAATTTACATTTTTCTAAGTTGATGGTTGTAGGCACAAAATCTTTTTATTTTAGGCCTTTTTGTGGAGACGCTTCATCATTTCAAATTGTTCAAATTTACATGTATAATCTAGACGTCAAAGACTAAATATGGTGCCGGACATCAAGAGAAACGAAAAATATGTTCATCTAAAAAGAAGAGAGAGACGACACCAAACTTTTTTTTTTTGAAAATCGGAAAAAGATTTTGCCGGATTTTTATTAGACGAGGGAAAAAGAAAAAACAGAGTTACCAGAAATTACAGTAGTGAGGCTTACTCGCCACCACTAACGCCCGCAGGCCAACCACCCTACTCTGTACACTTCAGGGAAAGCACAAAGTGGCGATCCCCCTAAACTGAAGGAAACAACCAGAAAACAAGAAAGAAAAACTACTCTTAACCGGAAACAAAACGTGAAGACCACAGCCTGCACTGTTGCGATTATTCGGATTGCACATAAGTTCTTGTCGTCAGCTAGTATTGCTCCACTTCTTCCTTGCATAGAAGGGCCACCTGTCTCGGTTGCAACGACTTGTTCTAGAAAGTTCTTCTATTTCGCTTCTTCCGTACGTTCCACCAAAAATAGATAATGATGCCGTCGAAAGCTCTCCTCTGACTCCTGTCGATCTTTGTCCGGCATCTGCGCTAGTAGTTGTGCAGCGATCCATTTGTTCCAACTATGTCGATCACAGATAGACCAAGCCACTATTTCAAAAACGCCCACACTTGCTTTGAGAAAACACAATCTTTGTATAAATACCTTTTTTAACGAACAAACCTATCTATAGAAGCCTTTAAACGTGGTGAGTTAGCTACAGTAAAGTTAGCTACAATCCCTTCCGTTGCTCTCTCCCGGGCCGCTGGCCATCATACGCCCGCCACGCCGCACGCTGCTGGAACCACCGGTGCACTCCTCCCCAGACTGGGTGACGACGCCATCGTTATCTATCCGCCGCCCTCCCCATCCGACCGATTCATGCAACAGAGAATGGAAAGACGGAAAAAAAAAAAAACCACCTCGCCAGCTCCGCTGACTCCGCTCTATACCTGCAAATGGTGCGGAGCGGTGCGCACCACATCACGACCCTCCGCTCCGTTAGGATTAAAAAAGGTTCAGGGGTCGAACCGCCCCTTTTGCACAGCTGGTCACCGTGACCCGTGGATATCCGAGGTTCGAACCTCCTCATGTGCTGGCGCTACTAAGGTACTGTACGTACGTCTACAGCTTGTGCTATTGTGGCCATTTGGGGGCTAAATTACACAATACGTTTTTGAACGAAAAAAATTACACAAAACGTTAACTGAAATGAGCTTGATGAACCAAATTGCCTTGAATACAGAGTAGCTAATCAAAAGAGATTGAAATTTTGATTTAGGGCTGGTTTAGTTCGCGAAAAATTTGGCAAAATGAAACTGTAGCAGTTTCGTTGTTAGTTGGCAATTAGTGTCCAATCATGGTCTAATTAGGCTTAAAAGATTCGTCTCGTGAATTTCGTCTAAACTGTGTAATTAATTTTATTTTTTATCTATATTTAATGCTTCATACCTGCGTCCAAAGATTCAATGTGACGGAGAATCTTGAAAAATTTTGAGAGTTATTGCATTGCACCCACTGGACCAGTACCTTACATACTATTATAATGGTAAGCTTCAGAGCCAACTCCAGTTCAGTACTTTACATAGGGTGTGTTTAGTTACCAAAATATTTTACCCCAAAACATCACATCGAATCTTGCGGCACATGCATGGAGCATTAAATGTAGACGAAACAAAACTAATTGCACAGTTCACCATGAAATCGCGAGACGAATCTTTTGGGTCTAATTAGTCCATGATTAAACAGTAATTGTCAAATAAAACAAAAAACTACAGTACCTGTTCCCAAAATATTTTGGGAACTAAACACACCCATACTGACGACAGCCAAAGATTTCACAGTCACGCCAATTGCTTCCAGTTCCAGCTTGCCACCGGTACAGGTATCGTTCTCCTGTTCTCCAGGTTGAACGCTGGTTAACTACTTCAAGAAATGCTAATAAAACCCAAACTAAAGCTAGCTCATAAAACATCAATTTGCAGTCCTTGACTTCTGGAGCAGTATCCAAAATAAAATATTCCTAGAAAACACTCTGAACCTGTAACACCTGCAAAGAACATCATAAAAATACCATTTAGTCCCAACACCCAAACTGAGATCACAGTGAGAAAAATCCAGCATCACAACCAGAGTATTAGATATCTGGCTCCTGACTCTTAAATCCTAGACAGAATTTCTGGAACTCCACTCTTTGAAAGAATATTATGAGTAGGCTCTCTCGAAAAATGCATCAGAATGGTCCTCCAAACTAGATAAGAATAGACTGTATGAGAATAGAATTCTCTTCTACATAGCAAAGACAATCTATGGAGTGTATAATGACATAGTAGGAAACTCCAAAAATGCAGGCACTAGCTTCTGGAAGTGCCTATGGAACCAACAGGCCCTAAGCTTGAAACTAATTGTTGAAAATTAGAAGTGGTGCAGCACAAAATCTGATACCCAAAAGGCACAGACAAATGGTGATCTCAACCCACAATCCCCATTTGCACACATATATACCACAAACCAATAACCCGATCATGTTAATAAGCAGAGTTCTAAATCAGCCAATCAAGTTGTACACCTTCATCCAATCATCCCAGTACTGCTCAAATGAACAATCTAAAACAAACCAGAGAGGAAGCAATGCTAAGGGCATGTACAACCCACAGACGGAGGTCCGTCTCTAAGCGCCTCGAATCTATCGTACAGACAGGTATAAAGATAGGTCATACAACCCACAGACAGGGAGTCCGTCTCTAAACTGTTTAATGCTTTGCATGTAGTTAGGATCAACTATAAATAAATTTTTGTATATCATTGTGTAGCTATTTGATAGAAAATGTATTAAGGATAAATAAGAGCAACATGATTACAATATTTTTTAAAACTATCAATATATAATTATATTATATATAGTTGTAACACATGGGAGACATTTAACTAGGAACCATTCAGATAGTAGTCACATGTTCACACAGAAAATTAACTAGGAAGCATTCAGATAGCAGTACGTCACATGTTCGGATAGAAAGATAGCAGAAATTTAACTGGGAAGCATTCAGATAGCAGTCACTAGTACATAACATTCAGATAACTAGTAGATAGAATTCAGATCACAACTCATCCTCTGCAAAGAAAAATTGTAGACCACAGCATCAGGTCGATCACACCATGTCCTGCAAAATTGAGGGATAATTCTTAAATCAAAATTGAGAGATGAAGTCAAGAGCACTAGCTCTTTTCAGATAGCATTCAGATAGCAGTTTCAGACAGCAGTTCACAATCAGAAAATAGTAGTTCTTAGCAGTTCAGATAGTAGTTCAGATAAAAGCTTCTATTACTAGTAATTGAAACTAAAGTAATTTACTAGAGGTAGGACAAAATCATTTGCAAACTAATGATTTACTAGGTCTGTATAACAAAAGTAATTCATCTAAGGACTTCCCTGTCCATGGTATAACAAAAAAAAAAACTAACTCTGCAAGAGATTGCCAACATAAAGAGACTGAAAAGCTCTAGTTTTCAGAAAATACACATGAGCAATTCTGTTTTCAGAAAAAATTCACCATAAGCAAACTCACATGAGCAATTCTGTTTTCAGAAAAAATTCATATGCTAATGGAAGCAACAGATATGATTTTCCTGAAACTGTGAAGAGGCAAGTGCATTGTGATTACAGCAAACATAGATAGCAGCTGAAATTACTGTAAATCAAAGAATAGAAGTTGAATAACTTTTTTTCACAGGACAAACACACATCAGCTAAAAACTTCTTTTACTGGCAATTATTGGGTGCTTTTTCGAATTGCAGACAGCTTAATTGGAAACCTCTCCAAGCTACTAGTACTTCCGTAGCAGGTGACAACAACTTTAATTGGTGGACTTTCTGCTAGTGCATTAAAATTAACTAGCCTCCAACACATATATCTCACAGGCAACAAACTGAACAAGCCGGTTGTGAACTAATGATTTACTCAGTCTTAATTGAAATACTCACACACTTAATCAAAATAATCTTCTACTGCATCTTAACTAGGATTGAAAACTGAAATAATCACAAACTTATAGTCAAAGATCCACGAGTTTTGAGTGATTACCACGATCCATCCCAAGCTGCTGAACGCCCAAATCCAGGAGAAGAGGGATCACCGCCGGCCGCATCCCACCAAGCTGAGCCACCACCACGTCCAAGAGAGCAGGTCGTCGGCGCTAAGCCACCACCACGACCGAGGGAGAGAGCCGTCGGCGCCGAGCAGGCACCGCGACCTAGGGTATGGGCTGGGGCCGCAGCAGCCGCCGCAGCTAACACCGACGGTGTCAAGCCCTTCTTCTTCCTAGGTGGCTAGGTGCAGCCTGCGTGGACATCTCGGGCGCCCCAAATCGGAGACGAGGAGAAAGCGAGGTGGAGATGGATGAGGGGGATTGGGGGAAAGTGACGACGCGGGGAGATATGGAGGTGGAGATGGATTTGGCACGCAAAACTCCCGCGCGCGCCCAAATCGGCTGCTGCCTGCACGCGCCCTCAGCTGCTCCGCGCGGGATCTGAGCATTCGGGCGACTCTAGGAGACGACGCCGTACAACGGAGCAGCGCTCGTCTACTCGACCTCGGAGCACGGGACATGACCGTCGCCTCGCGAGGCGACGATGCGGGCGTCTCTGAGCCGTGCTGGGGGGCTTTCTGAAAAAAGACCGTCTCCGAGACGAGAAAAGGACGGCCGTTGTATGTGCTCTAAGTGCCTTCACCCCAACAGGCCTATAAAATACAGAGTAAGAGCTATGCAATCTAGTCCAATTTTAAGCCAGCAACAATTTATGTGGATCATGTACAAGGTCCCAAATTAAGTTCAGTGAAAATCCAGTGACAACTACTTCTCATGATCTAACATTTTAGTTTCGAACCATACCTGCGAGTTCTGCACTTGTGACTTGAACTTGGAGATATTGGACTCCTCCAGCGTCTCACTCTGCAAAAGCCAAGCAAGACCACCAAATGAGGAAGACAATAAACCAACACTAGGAAAAACCCGCCACGCAATGTGAAATTGTTAGCTTCTGCAAATGTGTGGCTAGTGTGGCTACGGCCGGAGGATCACAAATATGCAAATGCATGACATTCAGTTTAGCCTTGAATTGGCCCCTCCTTGATTTCTCCACACGCTCCGCCACTGGGCAACGAGGTCTCCTTTTGTATATCCTCAGTGATAGTTTCGGTGGTCCGACGCACCTTGGCTGGGCGAATCCTCTCATTCATGGCTTCTGCAGTGAAATGTAGAAAAAAATTCGTAAGTGAACTAGGTTGTGTTTAGTTCCCAAATTTAGAGTGACAAAATTCACTCTAGCGACACTGTAGCATTTCGTTTGTATTTGGTAATAATTGTCCAACCGTTGACTAATTAGGCTCAAAACGTTCGTCTCGCAAAGTACAACCAAACTGTACAATTAGTTTTTGATTTTATCCACATTTAGTACTCCATGCATGTATCACAAGTTTGATGTGACGAGAAATCTTTTTTTGCATAGTGCACTTTTCAATGAAACTAAACACAGCCCTAGTGTCAAAACTCAAAAGAAAATCTAGCACTTCACTTTTCATATACCAATGTCAGTAGAGCATTCAATAACCAGCAAGTACTACCCAGAGACGGAACCAGCGATTCTGACTAGGGGGGGCCAAACAAATATGATCATATTTTTTTAGTGTGCTAAAATATATGTAATTATATGATTCAACAACTTTTTAAATATTTTACACTATTTATAACTAAAATCATAATATTTAAATAAAAAATAGGTGAAAATTGATATTTTTTAGCTGTAAATTCATATATTTATATAGGTATTAATGGAAACTTACTGTGCTTGGGGGGGCCACGGCCCCTGCTAGCCCCCCCTGGTTCCGTCTCTGGTACTACCCATTTTGAAGTGCGCATACCAATTGAATGGCCACATAAGCAAGTACTACTCGTAACAAGAGCAATGTAGGTGATGAACTGATGACAGTGCAGGAGAAACAATAAGACAAGACATGACTCATGACCCTTACAAAACTGCAAAATAGCAAAACCAATAGCAAATCATCCCAGACCAATTGCAAATTGTACCAAGAACTGCAAAATCACAGACTCTTACTACTCCTATGCAAGATCTACAAGAAATATTTTTTCACATGAAGGTGCCTAATAGCAAATCATCCCAAATGAGCAATAATCGCTCTCCGTCTCCCGTATGCTGTACCAAACCGATGGATCCAACCCGGCCTAAGAGCCCCAAACGCACTATCCTATAAAAAACGAAGCTTCTCTTGTTCTCTTGCAGCAAGATCCGTGCACGCATTGATTCTGCACCAGGAAAACGAGCGATTCACTCATCCGCAGTATGGAACAGAGTCACGAGAGGAAGGAGCCAAGCGAGCGTACCTACAGAGGGGACTCGACGGCGACGGGAGGAGTGGCAGCGGAACGGGGACTCGACGGCGACGGCGACGGCGACGGCGATGGACGAGCCGCGCCGCGGGGCGCACCGCGGGGAGGAAGAAGCCGCGCCGCGGGGCTGCTGCACCATTCCGGGGAGGGAGGAGCTGCGCGGCGGGGCGCGCTCCGGGGAGGGAGGAGCCGCGCCGCCGTGGTACGACGAGAGCCGCGGGTCGACCCTAGGGTCGATTGGGGTCGGACGGGTCGTGAACCTGTCGTCCCTATTTGTTTGGAGACTTTTACTGTGTGTCATTATAAAAGATCCTAATCCCCTGCGTGTCTCAGGAAAAATTCAGCGGTCTTCAGCGCCACTGCTCCAACTTTTTCGTGTCCTCCATGCCACTTCCGTCAGTTTGGGCTCTAACGCCGTCAAACTGCACGTGTGAAAAGACGAAAATACCCTTAAGTCTAAATATGTTATTAATTTTTTTAAGCATCTTAACGACTTCAAATGAAAAAACTCAAAACTAGAAAGTTGTAGATCTTGTCGAGATCTATAATTTTCATATAAAATTTATTTTTATTTAATTCCGCAAAAAAATATGATTTGATATGATTAATATATCTTAGAAAAATCATATTTTTTTTGCGAAATTAAATGAAAATAAATTTTATATGAAAATTATAGATCTCGACAAGATCTACAACTTTCTAGTTTTGAGTTTTTTTTATTTGAAGTCGTTAAGATGCTCAAAAAAAATTAATAACATAGTTAGACTTAAGGGTATTTTCGTCTTTTCACACGTGCAGTTTGACGGCGTTAGAGCCCAAACTGACGGAAGTGGCATGGAGGACACGAAAAAGTTAGAGTAGTGGCGCTGAAGACCGCTGAATTTTTCCAGGGGCACACAGGGGATTACGATCTTTTATAATGGCACACGGGGAAAAGTCTCGTTTGTTTTAGACTATCCGCACTCATGGTCCTTTATATTCATCCTCTAAAAGGAATATTCTATCCTAGTCACCACAAAATATACAGTTTTCCCGTATCCATCCATCCTCTATATCATCCTCTATCCACTGTGGGCCCCACTTATCACTTTGTCTAAATATATCCATGTGTCATCTTGTTTTGAAGTATTTATTGCAACGAATTTAATGGTACAATCGAAATTTAATTTGGTTTTATGGTTTGTGAGTTATAACATTTTTAGCTAGTTGAACCAGTGGGACCCGCCACTGCACACTCTCTCTCCTATCTCTCGCGCGAGCTGCTGCCTCTCGCGCGGCCTCGAGCGTCGTCCGGTAAATGCCACTGTAGCCGCTTGATTTGCCGTCTGCGGGACGATAGCGTGTGTGATAGAGTACGCCGCTGCAGCGATTTTTCTACGGCAAAGACATTTGGCGTTTCTTTTACCGGCACCGGTGCGGGTAGTCTTAGGGTCGAACCGGTTCGATCCGTTGGCTGAAACTAGGGGCGGATCGTGTTTTCAAGCGGGTCGACCCGCCCCGTTTGCAGGTATACTCCGCTCTCCTCGCCGTCGCCGCCTGCCACGGCCTCTTCGACCTCGCCTGCGTCCGTCTCCCCCTCCCCGGCACCTCGCCTCGGTGCAGCCCCGCACCAGGGGAGCACAGCAGGCCGGCAGGCCTGGCACCGCCCCAGCTGGCGGTACCTGCCTCCCGTGCGAGCTCCGCTGTCCGCTCAGCGCGGCACCACCACCAGCCCGCGACCCCGCCTGCGCCCTCAGACTGCAGCACGCCGGAGCGCCCACCTGGCTGCGCACCGCTCCAGCCCCACGACCCCGCCCCGGCCGCAGGCAGATCCGCCGGTTCCCGCGCGACCCGCCGGAGCGCCGCGGCGCAACAGCACCGCGGCCGGCCCACAACCCCGCCGGAACGCGGACCGCCTGCGCCCTCCTACGGCAGCGCCGGACCACCGACGTGGCTGCCCTCGGTCCGCACATGGCCCCCGCCGCACCGCCGACCCGGTTTCGCCCTCAGCCCGCCTGCACCCTTTGTCGGCCGCGCGGCGCGACATTGCGCCGCCGCCACGACGTGGCCCACCAACAGTGGACAGCATGGTGCTTATCTCTCTCCGATCCCATCTTCTACTAGCGAATGCCTCATTCATGGATGGTGCACACCGCGTGCTCGATGATTTGCCTCTACAGCAATGTTTGTTGCTAACCAGATAACCATGCCCACCTCTCTCCAGGAACAGAGATGCAGATGCACATATCAACATCTGACACAAGGAGTCCTATATATTCAGAGAAGCAACCAAGAGGCAGAGAAGGTACCCTTGCTCAAAAGTTAATTCAATTTTCCAATCAATAATTTTTCCAAGCAATCCATATGCACATGTGCATCCAGTATATATGCAGTAAAGTCTTGCAGATTCTCATTCCAGAATTTCTGTGCTTGCCTCCTGCCACCTACAATATTGTGTGTTTACCTGCTTGCCCGCTACTTTATTATGCTGTCGAATCTTTTATGTTATTTATAACAGAATAATTATCGTCCTGTTAGTTTCCTAAATTATCCAAATAAAATACTTTTGCCCTTCTGTTCATTTCTTGCAAGAACATGATCATTTCGGAAAATTTAGCTTGGAAATCGGTATCATACAATGCGCATATCATGCTGCTGCTTTTATTAAATCCATGGCTTGCATTTTCATGTATGTAGGAATGTCTCAATGCCTCAAAGTAAACAGCAAACCAGGATTGCTAATTTGGTTTCCCAATTTTGGTCACGCACTCTTTTGTCTCAGAATGCATATGCTTAACACTTTCCGCATTCTCATAACTACTTTTCACATGTCACCTTCATCAGTATGCTACAAATGGACAGTCATTGGTTTTGAAAAGACCACACTGCTCAGCTGAAATTTTTGAGATATATATAATACAAATGGCCAAGTATTCTCACTACACTCAATTTCCTTTAGCACCAACCAGCTCTAACTGTTTATTCTCTAATGCAGGTCCTACTGTTTCAGGTTTCCCTCTACAGTATCTGCCATCCTCATGTAAGAATTGCACAGTCTGTGTGCAACCTCTACATTGCCGATTTTGATATGATCCGTGCTACTAAACGGCTCCCTGCTCATAGGGTAACAATTTTCCCTCTAATAGTTATACTCAGCTTCGCCAGGTGTTGTAAGTATAGTCATTTTTCTCTAGCAGCAACCACCTCTAATTACCTATTCTCTAATACAACTCTTTCTGATTCAAGTTTGATCTATACTGTACGGACCAATTATATGCCATGGTCTATGATACACACCTCACATCTTATAAGGCAATGAATTTTCCCTCCACAATTGCTCATGACATGTTCTAAGGTTTGTGCAAGGGAATTAGTGACGGATTTACAGATACTTAAGGCTGCTCTCCATGTCTTGCCCTGCTAAGTTAATTTACTCTTGCCATGTACAGTTCTAAGGTCTGCAACCATTTTCTCCTGTATATATGGACACTGACTTTTCTTTTCTCCAGTCATATTGGAACAAAAAAGTGTTCGACAGCCATGACCATAACATAGTAACGGCTCGGCTCCCTGCTTCATAGTTCTATATGAGATGACTCTATTTCCATATTCCATAAAGAATGCCATATACTCTGTTATTTCTTTACCTTTTTGGACAATGTCTATCCTTCCAATTCGTAAAATTGAATTGAGATTTTAGAAATTTAATAAATTATGTAATGTCTTACAATTCATAGAATTGATTTGGGATTTTGGAAATTTACTAAATTATGTAATGTCTTCCATGCAACGCTACCTGAATATTGATTGCTTGGTTGCAACAACATCATGCGAGAGGTTCTGAAACTCTGGAGCTGTTTCCATTTTGTGATCAGCAAACCTGCTCCATGCTCAGCGTGTGCGTGAGCTAAGCAAGGAGTTAACTGATTTCTGGAAGAGCCAAGGTATTGTCGTTGAATCATACAAAAGATATTGTTGTCATCCTATAATTATATGATTGTTTCCTCAGGACAATTTCTTTATTACTAAATAAAGTATTATGCTACAGAATACTTTGTATTGCCTTATAAAAGATTCTGTTCGCTTGACCCTATTCTTCTATAAGTTATCCCACTTTAATGCTTTTGCCTTACGATTTATTCCTTCCACTGAAAAGATGAAGTGGAAGCCGAAGATGCTTAACATAAAAAACTGGGACTCTATTTGCTACACTACACATGCCATGCTTGCCCTCATGTCTACGAAAAACACATGCTCACATTTTGCTGATAGTAAGCACGTTGGAATGCTTCATAGTAAACAGCAGACCGTGTTTGCTAATTTATTTTCGGATTTTTTCCCAGTCACGCAGTCCCTCTGTTGCAGGAACTTTTGAGCGGCTGATTGTTTTAAGCCTGCCTAAAAGAATGGAATATTATGTTCGAATCACAAAATGGCTCACACCTGCGACTGCTTGTTGTTGCAAGTCTATATTTTTCAGGACGTGCTATAGAGTTCCCCTTACATCTATAAATTTTAGGGGTACTGATGTCAACTTCTTTTTTTAGGAATTCATATCAGGACTATAATACATGCGAATTGTGATTCAGTTCAGATGCAAGCTTTTCCAATGTACATGCCATGCTTGCACTGATGTTTATGAAAAACACATGCTCACATTTTGCTTATGGTAAGCAAGTTGGAATGCTTCATAGTAAACAACGGACCATGTTTGCTAATTTAGTTTTTCTTTTTTTTTCCCTCATGCAGTCCTTCTTGGCAAATGTGTACCCTTGGTGACTTCTAATAGGCTCATTGTTTTCCAGCTGCCTAAAACAATTGAATACTATGTTCGAATCACAGTATGGTTCACACCTGCGGCTGTTCTTTGTTTCATATCTATATTTCGGAACCCGTGCCATGCATTTGCCATTATATCTATAAATTTTAAGGATACTGATGTCAACATTTTTTTTCGAGGAATTCATATTACGGCTATAATATCTGTGAATTGTGATTCACTTGAGACGGAAGGTTTCCAATGTAGCTACGTAGTTCCAGATGCTGAATGTTTTATTTTTCCCCTAACTAATCATCTTTTATGATCAATCTCATTCTGGTGGAACACATTCCCATGACAGCCCTGGCTTGACAAATGTGCATTCTTGCAAAACATTATAATTTCTTTGAGCAATGGTGAACACCTCACGTCTTCTCAGGTAGTGAACTTCCCCTCCACAGTTGTTCATGGCATGATACATAGCTATTTGGTCAGTACATAACTGTTCTTTTACCTCAAATTGTTTTTGCCATATGTCATTTCTGAGCTGCTTTCAGGTATCGACATAACAAGCAATAGCCCTGGGTCCAAAGAACAAGACATTCGTGTGCCTTTTGCCCTGCCACAGAACCAATAATTCTTACTATTGCAATGCTGCCACTGTATATAAAGAACACACTTTCCCTATAATATTTACACATACATGGTCTATATGATTCCAGAATCATTACTGAATGGTTACATGCCAAACTTCTATATTTCTATGTGACCACATCCAAATACAATAAATTCATGCATTCCTATCACTCTCATATCTACCCGCGCGAAGCGCGGGGGATCTTGCTAGTATATATATACTTACTTTTTGGAGGCACACGTGCAAGGAGTGTGCCTAATAACTCGTCATAATCTAGGCCATGAGGGCTCTTAGTCTTAGCTAAATGGTATAGAAGTTCAGTGTGCTCACTAGCATGGTGACTCGAAGACGTGGATCATAAGGCATTTTGGAATTCAAATTTTACTCCTTTTTTAAAAGAGATTGCAAAACCAAAGAAACTTGTAAAGTGGGCATACTGGTTAGGTGTTACAACTACTTATTTTTAGATAATGGAAAGGTGTTACAACTACTAACGACCCAAGGACACTATATTTGTTACCATAATTTTCTTTGTAGATCTTTCGAAAAAAAAATTCTTTGTAGACTTTCCGGAAATTAAAACATGCATGGACTCAAAGTTCAGGTTTCTCCGGGAGAAGCAGCTGAAAATTTGTTTTGAGCTTGGTTTTGCAAAATCCGGAGACCTATTTTTGCAACCATGGTTCAAACTTTTTTTTCGAGAACATGCGTTGGCACGTATTTCATTAAGCAGAGGAAACCATGGTTCAAACTTCAAACAGAACTTTTGAAAACCCTAGTCTACCGAACTTTTTGCAAGTCTTTTTTTTTTCTTTTTGCGAACAACTTTTTGCAAGTCATGCTTCAACTTGCCATTGAGAAAGGATAAGGCTAATTAATGAGGTTATTAGTACAATTGCTTTACATTTCGCCTATAAATTGTTAGTGAAACAGTGCGAGCTGCAACACCACTAGAACTCGACCACCATAATTATCCTAGCTACTTAGGCTTGTTTAGTTTCTCCCCAAAACTTTATACCCTGTCATATCGGATGTTTGACACATGCATTGAGTATTAAATGTATACTAAAAAATAACTTATTGCACAAATTGCGTGTATTTTGCGAGACAAATTTTTTTAGCCTAATTAGTCCGTGATTAGACAATGTCGTGCTACAGTAAACATGTGCTAATGACGGATTAATTAGTCTTAATAAATTTGTCTCGCAGTTTACAGACGAGTTCTGTAATTAGTTTTTTTTTATTAGTATCCAAACACCCCTTTCGACATTCCAAGAAACATCCGATGTGACACCTCCAAACTTTACACCTCTGAAACTAAACAAGGCCTTAATAACACTTAGCACGTACGATGGCAACAAACAGGGCTTGTGCTGTTCCAGCTGGGGATTCTCTGCTTCGTCCTCCTCATGCTCATAGCCGCAGCGCATGGCGAGCAGGGTAGTGGTGTTGTCATGCTCTATGGTACAGCGCGATGCAAGAGCAACCCTTCCAGGACCATCAACAGTAAGTGATGTAGCTTTAAAAGCCTTTAAATGATTCGACCAGGGGAGCAAAACTCTAGCGCTGTCATACGTACCAGTCCCTTCCATAAAAAGAGTCGTTATAGGAGTCAGGCTGGTCAAACTTCTTCAACTTTAACTTTAACTAGATATATAGAAAATACGTGTAACATTTATATCTCAAAAAAGTATATTATGAAAGTATATTCAATGATCTACCTAATAGTACTAATTATATACCATAAATGTTAATATTTTATTAAATATATTTGGTCAAAGTTAAAAGTTGTTGACTTTTTGAAGCGAGAATGACTTTTTTTTTTGACGGGGGGAGTACGTGTCATCATCAATTGACTCTTGCACATATGTAGATGCAACCTTGCAGGTGACCATCAATATAATGGCACCATGGTCGCCACTCGCCACCGGCAAAACGAGCAGCTCCGGGCAGTTCTTGCTGGTGGCTAAAATCACCTCAACAAACTAGCTGATGGCCCTCACAAGGAAGGAAGCGAACATCACCGCTCCTGCAGGGGCGGGCGGCAGCGGCGGCGGCGTCCCTGCCACTGCTGCCGGGGCAGGGAGGAAGCTGGCTGCAGTGGCGGACCTGATGAGTGGCTCTGATGACGATGACGTGGAGATAGCTACCCTACTGATGATGATTCTCCGTGACGATTCTACTGTCGTCGAACTCCAACTCATTGCTAATTCCTATTCTGAATTCTCCTCCAGTTGCTGCGGATCTGACGGTTGACTTTGGCGAAATAAACAGCATTTTTCATTGAGGACGGTGAATTGCCAGACATGGACTTGCATTGGTGGGCGTACATCCAATTGAGTAATAATAACCAGACTATCTAGATTCATGACATGACAATAATCTGCGTGGCGGCTTTTATTGTACGTGCTAATTACTACATAAAATAAATAAATTCCAGACATATATTATTAGCTGTGCGGACAGGAATGCTGGTTATTCACCGCAAGCAGCATCCTCGCCGGTGCAATACTCCTATGCCTGATTGCGACTCAGTAAATCTTATTCTACGTGCGTACACTATAACAACAGCTCGTTCCTTTTTTTTCTTTTTCTCACACACTATACCATGAGGTACATTTTTCATTAAGAGGAAGAAGAGTTTGAAAAGGTCAGAATTACAAGTAATCATAAGATTACCACTGCAGTGCCAAAAACACACTGAGTAAGAGAAAAGAGCAAGAGAAATGATATAAAGCCTCTCGGCCTTAATACCCCCAACAGACTGAACCTACGACAAAAATGACATCAACGCAGAGGTGGCCTACACAACAAGGAAAAAAAGCTTTGACAAACGTCGTATGCACTTATCAGACTGTCTCTTTTCTACAGCAGGCTCGATCGATCTGCTACCCTCTTCCTCATAGGAGTGGAGTGGTCTCCGACAGGGGCCAACAAGAAGGGAAGGGGTAACACAAGAAAATACTTTTGTAAGCAGAGGTAAAAAGCTAGCTAAAATATGTTAAGTCCTGCAGACAAGACAAATATAATATAACTTATTAACTTGGGCTAAGCATTTCTCGTTATAAGAAGGGCTCAGCCCAGTGTCAGTAGCCCACCATGACATTTTCTTATGCTTTTTAATAACTTCAAAAAAAATTAGGAGAACCATTACGCGGTCTTTAGTTTTTTACCCTTTTATATTAGATAGATAATGAAAAGCAAAATGCTCCGACTTCATTCTAAGAAGAGAATAAAGCATTTTCTTATGCTTATTAATAACTTCGAAAAAATTGGGAGAACCATTACGCGGACTTTAGTTTTTTACCCTTTTATATTAGATAGATAATGAAAAGCAAAATGCTCCGACTTCATTCTAAGAAGAGAATAAAGCAGATAGATTTGTTATAGAAAGGAAACCGCTTCTCCACGATTGAGACAAAATTAAACACCCCAACTAAAAACCCAATTCTAGGTTATTAAGCGACCCATAGGCACTGAACAAGTGAAGCTTCCGTCTAAAGGGTCAAGCACGCCTGGAATATGATGCTCTTCTTGTGATCATCACGTCACTCCAACTGTGTCAAGTGCGGAGTTCATCGAATCAATTATGTGGCAACCAACGTCCGTGATGATGAGAGGGATCGATTTCGCTCTAATATCACTTTCAATATTGTTGAAAGGTAGAGTGGGCCTGAGGACGTCTTATTAGAAACTACCGTTGTGGGAAGGAGGGCACTGAATCAAAGAATTGCTGAGAAAAATAATGTGAGACTATGTATGGAGGAACTTGTGGCCAATGGATATAATTTCTTACTTCTCATGCATTCGAGTACAAGCTTTATACGAGGGCAATCTAGATGTGACAGCAGCTAGTGAGCTGACTGCTCAAGGCAACGACATAGATGTGGTATAGTCAAAGTGGCGCTCACATGTGTGTGTAATTTTTCCACTCATGGTGCTCATATATATTCGATTTGTTGACACCACTTGAAGGTTCTGTATCATGATTCGACGCATGCCACGTATAGCTTCCACGCCATTTTGACTCAAGCCGTGAAGCAACTATGTCATGACACTTGGTAACTAGTAGTGAGTGTGCTCTACTTAGTTTGTAATAAGAGTGTAAGAGTGAGACTTTGGTTTGTAATGACTTCATCTCTACCTATTAAGTGTAGTTATAATGGATTTATATATCTTATCTTGAGAAATGTAATGTCAATAAGAATTCTCTGATGCATTATAATAATAACCGTCGGTCTGGTTAATGCTTTAACCCGCCAGTGACACTCGTGATATAGCACTGTTGGGTAATGCGTCAACCCAGTAATGATACTCATGAGATCACTGTCGGCTGAAGAGGCCACCCCATCATTGCCGATTATCTTTTGCTAAATGCAATTCCAACAGTGGTGGGGGTTCTGACCTGGCAGTGATCTCGTGTTCTGGCACAGTGGGGAAAGTAAGTGCTATGAGATGATTGTGGTGTGAACTGAGTCATATTGCCATAAATTATCCCGACAAGAAAAATAATAAGGCATACAAGAAGGACATGAAAGAAGATGGAACGAATAAGAAGTTCATCAAGATCGAAGAAGAAAAATGGCCAAGCGTACTATTCCGAATCTTCACGTAGAGGCCCAAGTCCTAGCTCCATGTGCACGTCTATTGACCATGTACGCTGGTGTACCTAGTTTTGTGACGTCTTTTTCCGTGGTTTGTTTATCCTTCTTCCATGCACGTACTGCACTTTGTGGCTCCTATTTCTTGAAAATACCGTTAATGTACCTCCAAGAGACGTGGAAAGATCATCATTTGTAGTGAAACAGTTGCACTATCTCTTCGTTATCGTACTGTACCCTAGCCTTCATGAAATTAGCTCGGACGTGTATTTGTCATGAAATTCTTTCTATATTTGTGATACATGCAGTACACTCGTCTCTCACAGTCTGCTCAATTAGGCTATAAATAGTGACCAAGCCATGTATCCAAACTCGATCCATCAGCACTCACCATTGTTCTCCACTTCTCCTACACGTGAACACAAATGGCAACCACTAGGTTATTTCTCCTGATCCCGGTCACTCTATGCTTCCTCGTGCTGGCAGTGGCAAAGCAGGGCAAGGAGAACAGTAATGTCCTCGTCATTCAGGGCACAGCACAATGCAAGAGCAACTCCTCCAGGATCATTAGCAGTGAGCAGCAATATATGTTGGCTTAAGAAGCTAAAGTTTATGCAACATTTTGCATGTCGTCCTTACACCATGCATATAATCACGCATATATCACTACAGCAGAGAAAGACATCACTGGCGGTTCAAAACCCCCCTTCACTGGCGGATTTTGAACCGCCATAACCAACTCGGCAGTGATGAGCTGATCACATCACTGCCGGTTATGCCAAACCGGCAGTGATAGCTCATGTATCACTGCCGGTTCGTGTTACAAACCGGCAGTGATACTTGAGCAATCACTGCCGGTTTGTGTTACAAACCGGCACTGATAGGCTATAAAAAAACAAAAAAAAGGAATACCTGCTCGCTGGAGCATGCTCTTCTTGGTTATCATTCTCTGAAATGAAAAAAGATATTAACAATTTTGAAGTGTCAGACAGTTGCTCAATATTAGACCATTTACTCGCACATGAAAGTACAATCTATGCACTACAAGGTCAGATTGAAATTGCTAAGGTTGGAAGGTCCAACTGTAAACTTTACCTGAAAATTACCATCCAAACATGGCCCCAGTTTGGAGCAGCAGTAGGAAACAAAGATTCAAGTGAAGCGACCATGGAATCCATCTTATATACTAATATAGGATACTAGGAGTATCTCCGTCGATATCCTCAGGATTAATAAAAGCAAAAAAAAAGTACGACTAAATGTTCACCCAAATGCTCAAGAGAGCGGCTCAGAAACAAGAGACAATACAAAACACATGCGAGCCCTGAACAAATATTTGTGAGAACCAAGAAGAGACATACTATGCCCATCCCCAGAACCTTATCAACCTCCAAGTATTCGTCGATGCCGTACTTCGATCCTTCTCTCCCTAGACCAGACTGTTTTACTCCACCGAATGGTGCCACCTAAACATTTTAAGGCAGATTAATATTGATGTGCCAGCCACAGAGTAGTCCATTGTATACTACCCCAACCATTCAAAAATGTATGTCATTTTATTTTTGCCCGATGTCAAACTTCTCTAACTTTACTGTGTATAGAACATTGCACAGACATCTGAAACATCAAATTAGCTTCATTAAATCCACCATGAAATGTCTTGATAGTGCGCTTATTTGGTATTGTAGATGTCAATATATTTTTCTATAAAATTGTTCAAAGTTAGAAAAGTTTTGACTTAGGACAAAAGTAAAACGCCCTGCATTTTAGAAAAGGAGGAGTATCATTGGCTGTTTCTTACCTCTGTTGAAATAATTCCCTCGTTTACCCCAACTAAGCCGTATTCAAGAGATTCAGATACACGCCATGAACGAGGTATGCTCTTGGTAAATATGTATGCAGCTAAGCCTGCAGATCCAGCACAATGGGGAAATGCTTGAGATCAGACATAACAAGGGAGATGTCTACTTTGTAGACAATGATCCACATCTTCCATTGTTAGCGGTATGCACACAGTTCTCAGCATAGTTCAGTTTTAAGACATCAAAAGCTACTGCTGTATAATAAAGAACATTTAAGTTATTTTGGGTCTTAATATCAAGAAGAGAAAAATGCTATATTGCATATTACAGCTTCTATGGACAAGAAATAAACCGATGTTACTAAATTATATCCTGCCTAGCTCTATTAACATTTTCTTGCTAAGGCATAACGTGCAAATTATGCTAACATCTAATTTGTTCAAGAGTATTAAATAATTGGTGCACTAGATATTGTTAATGAACCTGCGTTTGTATCGTTGGCCATATGGACTGCTTCTTCCTCAGTTTTGAATGGTATAAGGGGTGCAACTGGACCAAAAACTTCTTCTCTGAAATGAAAAAAGATGTTAACAATTTTGAAGTGTCAGACAGTTGCTCAATATTAGACCATTTACTCGCACATGAAAGTAGAATCTATGCACTACAAGGTCAGATTGAAATTGCTAAGGTTGGAAGGCCACCGCCGCAAAGGAGAAGGATGCAGATGTTCCTGGAATTGGGAAGGAATACACCTGACGCACCTTCTTCCTCCTCCCAATCCAGCCCGCGTCCACTGTCGCCGTGGCCGGGTGCACCTTCTTCCTCCTCGCCGCCGCTGGATCTAGATCCACCTCCATCGGGCACCAAAACTCCGGATTCGGGTAAGGAAGGGGTGGGCACCATGAGGGAGGTAGGTGGGGAGGGGCGAGCAGCAAGGGAGGCCCAGGCGGGGGAGGGGCTAGCAGCGAGGGAGGTCATCCGGGCAGGGGAGGAGCGAGCGGCGCGCGGAGGTGCGCGACGGGGGAGAAGTCTGCGGAGAGAGAGAGCGCGGAGAAGTCTGGGATACATAAAAATTACGTGAGTTTAGACTACTATTCTGTAGTAGTGTTATCACTGCCGGTTCCAGCCACGAACCGGCAGTGAAGCTCATTATCACTGCCGGTTCCAGCCACGAACCGGCAGTGAAGCTTCACTGCCGATTCCAGCCACGAACCGGCAGTGATAATGAGCTTCACTGCCGGTTTGACCCCTACCACAATCATTTGAATGTCTGTCAGAGTTTGAACCGGTAGTGAAGATTTATCACTGCCGGCCTAATACAATCCGGCAGTGATGGGCCGGCAGTGATGAGCTGATCTGTAGTAGTGTATATTTTCTGAAATATTTGCACATGCAGACGCTCCCGTGCAGCTGGTTATCAACAACGCCACTGTCCCCGGCGGCACCGGCAGAACGACGAGCGACGGCCACATCCTCATCACCGTGAACCTCAACTCCACAGAGCAGCTGGCCGCCCTGATGAGCGGCAGCAGCAAGGCGTACGTCACCGCTCCTCCGCACGCCTGCGGCGCGCCAAGTCTCCCCGCCGGGAAGGTGGTAGCGGCGGAGGTGCAGGCGATGGCTATGGTGACTATCAGCGACCACGACGACGCTGGCAGCGCGCAGAGGCCGACCATCGCCGCCGCCGCCGCAGATGCGCTGCTCGTTCCAGCCGTGAACCGCAGCCTCCATGCAACGGCGAACAAAGGCGACGCCGTCCACCTCGTTTGCGCTGCAGTCCGTGAATTCTCCTGCGTGGTGATTGGGACACTCATCGGTTAGCACCATTTGATGTGCAATTCGATCGTTTATATACGCCATCAGCCTCTTTCAATGACATGTACTGTTGGGCCTGGGCCTACACTGTATATGTCATGGACTAGCTTGGTGGTGTAGACTATAAAAATTGGGTCTCAAGTAATGGTAGTACCGATGAAAACTGTCTACTATATTGTAATGATAAAATCTGTCGTCAAGGACAGTGCAGATATATGTGTTACCACATGCGACTACGCATGGAGGTGAGCATGTATGCTCCCAATATGATAATATCGGGGATATGGAGTATTTTCATTATGTTCCTCTCTAAAGCCTCACTTTACTTTGAGAATGGAAGAAATCATTAACAGTGACGAACATTCAAAAGGTTCACCTATATATATAGTTGTCTCAAAAGTATTTATAACTTTTTCATATGAAGTCAGAAGAAAACAAAATTTATACCAAAATTGTTGTAGAGCTTGGACGCGGTATGCAATTTTGTAGGTTATAATTTTTTGATTTGAAACTGTTTGGAGTCCTAAAAGTTAGTTTTAAGATCTCAATTTTAAAATTAAAATTTAGAACTTTCAAATAGCATCGAATATTGACATGGTCTACACAAAAGCTATAGTTCTCAATATGATCTACAGTTTATAGATAACAAGTTTTTCTACTTGAAGTCATTCACATTATAACAGTAAATTTTATATCTTGCCGACGTCTATAATTTTGTATAGCGCATGTCTCCATCTGATAGTATAAGAATCCGGAAATTTAAATCTCAAAATCCAAGAATTTTAAAACAAATATTTGAGACTCTAAACGTTTTCAATTATTTGGGACACTAAATGTTTTCAAGAGTTACATAATATCAAATGGTAATAGCTTAAGTTTCAACGTTCATATGCTAGGCATCATAGGCGGATCCACCTATAGGGTCTACCTCCCCTCCGGCAAGTACCGCCCCTACCTTGCCCCCCGGTCGGCGACCTCCTGGTTCCCGAAACTGGAGCAATGAACAGGCAGCGGATGAATCCGAGGTAGAAGATGACTTGTGGATGGGCTGTCAGTGGCTGACTGCGTTGAGGCCATCTGTGACCACGCGGACTAGGCCATCTAGCTAGGCCCAATGGCCCATCAGTCATCAGTTTGATCCAGTTAGGCATATGACGAGGAGGAGGCAGGCACGAGCATACGAAGGCCAACCCCTGAACTCCGCTCGGTCGGCTCGGCGGCGTGCGGCGCTCGAGCGCTCGGCGGTGGGTGCACGGCAGAGCGGGCGCGGTGACTCTCCGCCTCTCCCAGATCGCAGCAGGCGGCCAGTAATAGGTGGCTGCCCGTGTGCGCTGCGCCTGGTCCATCCTCCGGTCTCTCTCTGTGAATGCTATGGTGATTTTTGGGATTTAGGATTTGTGTGTGTGTGTGAATCAGTGAATGGTGGGTGACTGGCTGATGGACGGGGAAGGCAAGTATGAAAAAAAAATAAAATCTTCTTATGTGCTTTTCATGTGAGTTAATATTCTTCAATCTTCACGTACACTATTAGTTTGCTGAATTACCGATTACAATATAATTGTTATATGCTAAACTAATATAAATATGGTACACATACATGTCCGACTGAAATATCGGTTAAGTTTGGTTTATATATGTGACAGTCCGCCCTACCTCATATTCTTGGCTGGATCCGCCACTGCTAGGCATGTTGGCTAGGAGCTAAGTTTTGTTTGGTTGATTGCATGTATCTGATCCGTATCCATTAGCTCGACTCACTCTAGACAGGCTGAGTGCATGCATACCGTTTTGTTTGGTTCCTTGTACGTAGGAGACTGACTCAGAAAAAATGTTGTTTGGTTGTCAAAAGAGTATAAATCATGTAAGATGAATGTGCCAAAATAAATACTAAAATATTAATTATTTTATGTTATTATATCATATTAATATTAAATTTATCTTATAAAGCCTTAATCTACTTTGAAATCACACTTAATATGCACCAATTATGTGTTAATGACATCTTTAAGTGTACGAACACTCGCACAACGCGAGTCTAGCTCACTGGATATGACTGATCCTCACGTTTTCCCTGGACCTAGCTGGAATTTTGCCTGCACTCAACTTGGCCCGGAGGCTTGCCCGGGCAACCAAACACCGGTGCTTGCATGCCATAGGCCTGGCCCAACTCGATATAGGCATCCAAACACGCCCTAAAGAGTCAACCTGATTGTGCTCTTGGCGAAGAGTTATAATAATCTTTGCTCAAGATCTTGAATCTCCATAGGGGTATGTGAGATGATGGAATTATTCCTTCTTCAACCAGCTGGAATGAAATGGAAGCCAGCAAGTACCACAAGCGCCCAGGTCTACCAGCACTGGAAGCACGGGTCCAGAAGGTCGATCCGGAATACTGAGCTGTGCATCTGTACCATATATAAGTTGAGACATCGGGTTAAAATATTGAAGTAGGAATAGTGGAATACATCAATACTCCGTATATCGCATTATTCTGAGTTCACGGCTTCACGCGCACAAGTAAATTTGTGTTATATATTTACTTCTGGATATAACTTGTGAGTATAAATGTGTTTATAATTTTGTATCATACTAATTTGTGTATGTGACTTGGGAATAAGTTTGTGTATGTGACTTGGGAGTATAATTTTGTATCATACTAATTTGTGTATGGAGAGGGAGGGGATGAGTGGGTGATGCATGGGCCCCACATGTCACTAAGATGGAGGTTGGTATCTTACGTGGTTGTTAACGCCAGCGTGGCGTGGTCAAACCCACTCCACGTTGGACAAAATAGCCGTCCGCGCCTATATGCTAAAAGTGAACGGTTTTAACAGTTGGGGCACCAGTATTAGATGGTTTTATAGTTGAGGATCAAAATTATACGAACCCAGTAGTTGAGGGGTCAAAAGTGGACTTAATCCTATTAACTTATGTGTATGATGAGTTCTATATAAAGCTCTCTCTTTCGATAAAAGATCGAAAAACATATCATGGTAAAAAAAATTACAGAATTATGTAAAAGAATTACATTGAAAAAGTTATGTTAAAAATTTATGGTAATAAGTTATGTCTAGCAAATGTTGTAATAAAAGTTGTGAGTATTATAGATTTGTAGCTTTCTAAAATAGGAAGTTGCGGAAACGAATATTTTCAAAATAGCAAGTTGATCAACAATCTTTTTTTCCTTATTTTTTTTTTCCTCGGCTAGAGGGAGGCGGCGTCTCAACCCGCACCATTGACAGCAGTGCTTGCGCGGTGATCGGCACGGTGACTAGCACTGCTCCAATAGGTCCCTAGCTCTGATGGTGGTGGATAAAGCGGTTGCAGAAAAAAAAATTGTCGTAGGAAAGGAAAGAAGATTGAAGCAGTCTCCCCTTTCTTTAGGGAGGAGATATGAGAGATTTTGAGGGTTCAAAAAAAAGAAAGAAATTGTTGGACCATTTTTTTTTCATCATATCATATTTTTTTTAGAAAAAGGATATTTCTTTTTTCTCAACCTGGTGGAGTTGCTCCCCTACATAATATCACTCATCATTTATGTCGCATATTTAAGCCTTTTTTATTCTAAACTAGCAAATATGTGTGTGCGTTGCAACAGGAGAACAAAAATATAAAACATTCATGAAAACAACGTGAATGGTACATATCTATATCTATTTATCTATTTATGCTTCACCATTTCTATAAAATTTAAAAACTATAACTTATTTTATGATGATCATATCATCCATAATCTATACCTAATAATAAAGAGACAACAAAAACATGTGAAAAAAAAACAGAGAAAGAAAGAAGAGAAGCTACGATGGGTGCGGTACCAGGACTCTCGGATGGAAACCAACGTGAAAAAGAAACAGGACGGGTCTTTTGTATTTAGATTTGGATTTGTATTAAGTCCCTATTCAAACTATTTCCGCAAACCAAAGCCGAATACAAACTAGATTCACGCCTAGACTCAAATCCGGACTCTCATCACGTACACAAACAAAACTGGGTACGCGGCCACAGGGAGACCGACGTATTCTATTAGGAAGGAAAAAAAGACGGTTTGAAGAAACGCTTCGTTCTGTACGGAGAGTAGGATAGGATTAGGATTCTTATCCAGATTATTTAGGACTTAAAGATCTAGTTGAAGTAGGATTTGGATTCGTACCTATCCACCCATCGCCTCTCATCGCTTTCTGGCTTCTTAGCCGTCAGATCGCTCGACGTGAGCCGTCAAAATTCTCCCCAACCATTGTAAAAAATTTCATATTATTATATCTATACCTAATAATAAAGAGGCAAAATTTTCGTGTAAGATGCAAGTAAGACTTCTACTCATCGCGTAAGATGTAAGTAAGACTCCTACTCAACTAAGATTACATATAAGACTAGGTTGATGTTCGACAGCGCCACCGTGGACAATTTGATGGATTCCGTGGAGACCATCGCTGGGTTCAGGGATGCGCAGTTCAGGATGGTGAAGTCCGGGGAGAGGGGTCCTGGGGAGGTGGTCTCGGTGAATCCTGTGTACATGAAGGCCGGCGTACCAAGCCCCACGGTAAGTATAGCAATGGTGCTATCTAATTAAACTTCGGATACAATAGTACTCCCGGTAGCAATGGTGTTTCGACAACAACCACAACCAAAATAGCTAATGAATTGAAATCCTTCCGGAAATGCCTGGGAACCTATTGTTGTGCACGCAACCACCATGCTTTTTAACATTTAGATAGATGTGGTTTTATGTTTGCATGTCAGTGACTTTATAATCAACGGATCAACTCACGTGAGTTCGACTGTTCAGACCCTCGATCAGCAAAGCAAACACCGCTAGGCTACCGTGCTGCTCAACCAACACAGAGCGCCGTCAGGCTGCCAACCGTCCATCACAAACACATCGCCGTCCGGCTGCACTCCTGCATCGTCAAGTCATACGCCGAAGGCCTCTCGCAGGACCGGCCAGCAAAAGCAGCTACGCTCGTTCGTCGGTGCCCTGAACAAGGTGAGAACTCAGTTTTTCTCGGACTTGTTGTCTGGTCTACAGAGACAAATCAAGTAGCCCCGCTCCTGTTTCTCTACTTTCCTTCCTGATCTGCGGCAACTTCGTCGAGAGAGAAGGCTAAAGCAAATAAGGTTTCAGGCAATCCCATATTCAATCAAGAAAAAAAAACCATAATCGTTTTCCAGCAACCTAAATGAACATAATAAAAAACTCGTAGCAACGCACGGGCATATTTACTAGTCTATGTAAAACATGAGAGTTATAGAGAGATGAACATAAATAATTTTCACATTCACATAGTTAGTTAGAGTAGAGTTATAGAGAGACGAACAGAAATAGTTTTCACATTCACGGAGTTAATTAGAGGAGGTCGTACAAAAAAAATGGGTACCAAAAAATAGGATAAAATTTTGCTACTTTATTATTAGGTATAGATATAGATATTCTCTCTCCTATCATCTATGCGAAGAGAGGTAATGGTGGTGTGCTACTGATGAATCGGATGAAAAGGGCCTAACTCTTATCCTCACGCTAGTTTAAAGTTTCTGACATCTGCCGTAGATTTTCGCACAATCCATAGAAGGGCTAGCGCCCGGACGTCCGGACAGGATGTCCGAACTTAGCTCCCCCGCTCGCATCCCGTCTCACGCTCCACGTCTGTATCCCGCCTCACGCCCCCGCGTCCGGGCCCTAGCCTGCGCCAGCGTTGTCGCAAGGCTGCGCCCCCGTGCCCACCCCGCGCCAGCATAGGGAACCCACGTGGGTTGACCCACGGTTGCGCCCTAGCAGCAGCAACAGGCGGTTGCGGCATGCCGCTGTCCGTCAGCCACCGGCGTCGGGCAACACCCCATCTACTTTTGAAATATCTAGATGAAACATTTGCAACATATACGTATGAAACAGATGAAACACTTGAAACATGTGCTCGAAACATGCGTGTATAGGCATAGCAAAATATGCAACATCCAGATCTGCTTTTGCAACATCCAGATAAAACACTTGCAACATAAGTATGAAACACTTGAAACACATGCTTGAAACATGCGGGTAGAGCCATAGCAACATATGCAACATCCAGATGGAACACTTGAAACATAAGCTCGCAACATGCGTATATTGTCATTGCAACATATGCAGCATCCCAGATTTACTTTTGCAAAATCCAAATCAAACACTTGAAACATAAGTCTGAAACACCTAAAACACTTGAAATACAGCGTCGCCGCAACCACGGCCTACCTGGTGGGGAATTGCGGTAGCCAGCAAACTTGGGTCAGGGGGATGTCGAGAGCTGCCCAGCGTACATCCAGGCGTAAACGCAGGTCTCCCCTTCCTACCGCGGTGTCTTCAGCCAGCCGCGGTGCACGCCATGGCCGTGACGGTGCGAGGTGGATGGGGGCACGGTGTGGGGGGCGGAGGAGCGTGGGATGGAGGCCGGGTGCGGCGCAATCACGCTGGAGAAGGCCACGGCGGCCGGAGAAGACGAGCGGCGCGGTGGATGCACCAGCGGTGGTCGCATGCGTTGGTTGGGGAAGGAAATGTCGCTGTCTTTTAGAGAAACACTTAAGTGGAGCGGAGCATGTCTGTTGGGCCCGATGGCTGCGCAGGCCCGAGAACGGATCGTCCAGACGAATATGCCTGAACGACGATCTCACCAGGTAATTTCCGCACAATCAAACCATTGACCATTGAACGTCGAGGCCTTGCTGGCACATCCAGTGTAGCGTCAAAAATTGTCAGAGATGAAAAGCGAACACAAGAAAAGTTCGATTCCTCTAGTGTCAACATCGCTGGCTGGACCCATGTATACAGTTCGATTCCTCTCTCACATGCATGGGCGGGTGGCCAGAGCCATGTACTCCCTCCGTATCAGATTTAGAAGTCGTTTAGGACAGCATCACGGTCTCCAAAACATAACTTTAACCTCTTGTTTTTATAAAAAATATTTATGGAAAAGTGATATATATACTTTTATGAAAGTATTTTTCAAGACAAATCTATTCATATAATTTTTACATTTGCAAACTCAACCACTTAAAAATTATTGATGATTTATATTCCCAATGTTTAACCCAAACCTTGTCAAAACGACCTCTAAATCCGATACGGAGGGAGTACATGAAATAGTATTATTCGATTGCCTCGGTTCGATGTTTCTGCAAAGTCCGATTTCTCTTCTGACAGCCATGGTTCGATGCTCCCAGGTTTACTGTTCGACTCAATCTTCCTGGTTCGTTTTTCTGCAACACTGGAGGTGCTAATGAACGAATATTTTCTGCTGGTTTTGCCCAGCCCAGCTAATAGTAATTTGGGCCCAATTCTTCGCAAGAAAATGGTCCTGCCCATCTACCTTGCCCGTCCTTGGCCCCGTATTTAAGTTCTATACGCTCCCATCACGCACTAGAACCCTAGCGCCCGTCCCGCCGCCGCCGCCGCCGTCGCCGACGCTGCAGCAGCCACCGCGCGGTCACACAACCATGGTAATCTCGTCTTGCTCCTCTTCCTCGTCATCGTCCTCCGAACCCGCTACTAACTTAGACGATGACCTCCTCCGCAGGGTATCGACCTCATCGCCGGCGGCCGCAACAAGAAGACCAAGCGCACGGCGCCCAAGTCCGACGATGTCTACCTCAAGCTCCTCGTCAAGGTGAGCCCCCCCACCCCCGACCCAGTTCTCTCACGCTCTCGCCATTCAATTGGTGTTCGGGGGTTCAGATTTGACGCGATTCGCTCCTCGCACACAGCTCTACCGCTTCCTTGTACGCCGGACAAAGAGCAACTTCAACGCCGTGATCCTGAAGCGGCTGTTCATGAGCAAGACCAACCGCCCGCCGCTCTCGATGCGCCGCCTCGTCAAGTTCATGGAAGGGAAGGTAGATATCTAGTACCTTGGGATGCCATTTTGTCCTTTGTCAACACCCTTGATGTGAGGGTTAAATGTGTGGGCTTAATTTCGATTCATGTGCCTTGTGGGGCTGCAGGGTGATCAGATCGCCGTGATTGTGGGCACCGTTACCGACGACAAGAGGATCAACGAGGTGCCAGCCATGAAGGTGTGTGCGCTCAGGTTCACTGAGACGGCGAGGGCCAGGATCATCAATGCCGGTGGAGAGTGCCTCACCTTCGACCAGCTCGCGCTCCGTGCCCCGCTCGGGCAAAACACAGTATGTCTATTTATGTTGGAAATTCACCTGGTGATTGCTCATGGTGATGCTTGATACCGTGCATTTCATTTCTTGTATGAATCAGTGGAAGTCTTGTAGATTGCAAAAGATAATTCTAGTTAGTCGGACCTGTATGTTTGCTGTACTCCATTGCATTCCCAATACGTCTGGAGTATTATGCTGAACTTGTAGGTGATGTTTAATGGGTTGTAAACACTGAGTGTTCTGTCGGTGCAATGCAATGGACAGCGACAAGTTCCCTGGAATTCTAAATAAAAAAAAAGTTGTAGTAACTTTGTGAGGCCCCCCTCTAGGTGGATGGTACTAATGCTGCTCAGTGGGTTTTGGCTGAGCAAGTACTGTACTCTGATTTAGTTGCGAGGGCTTTGTTCTTGTCATCATTTGGTTATGAAATAGTTATGTTATGACCAGAGATTGCATCTGTTACCCTCTTCTTTGGGCTTCTTTCCAAGCCAAGGAGATAAAATTGGTGCATAGACGTACATGGTTGGCTTACCATCCCATTGCATTTTCATTGTTGCCCTGGTGTCAAATGGTCCAACCAATATTAGTTTGCTGTCTGAAATTGTCCTAGTGATTTAATATGAACGCATACATGCTTGTTTGATTAGAAAGTTTTTATTTCAAATATTACTGCCTCATTTGTCGTTGCTTTGAAAGTGCTGCCCAGTGCCCACTACATTAGACTTTTGAAGCTCAATGGAATCTGAGCAGGAAAGTTCTTCTCTTTTCTGAAGATATTTCTAAATTTTCACATGATACACTTATTTAAGGTTCATATGTCAAGGTTGACATGTGATCCTAGGTTGCCCTGGTTTCAAATGTTTGGACCAAAATGTGTTTTCTTATGGCTGTGCATTATCCATTTATCCTAGCAGTCGAATAAAAGTACTAATTTATTATCTGAACTGTTATGGGTCATTTCGCATATCATGTTTGTTATGACTATATCACTATAGTGTAGGCTACCAACTACAATATGTTTTCAGAAGAGGTCTTTGAACTTAGATATCATCCTTCTCACATTGAAATGACAGTATTCCGTGTACTGACGCCATATATATTCAACACAAGGCGTGCCAGCTAATGCTATGGCTCCATGTTTATTGACTGACATGATCATTAGTATTTCCCATCTTTTATGGTTGTAAAGATGAAGAGAAAATTTTGTATTGTTATGACACCCATTGTATCCTCTGAGATGACAGATATGATCTCTTGATTTCATTCCTAGTTTTGGAACTCCCACTGTGCCTCTGTATATTATATTTATTATTTATTGTTAGCCTTTGTGCTACAGTTGATCTTTTCACCCGCTGAAATTGTTTATCTTGATTAGAAATGTTCAGTGTTATCTAGCTGTCCTCATAATTTATGATTTGTTGATAGGTTCTCCTGAGGGGACCTAAGAATGCCAGGGAAGCTGTTAAGCACTTCGGCCCTGCTCCAGGAGTGCCACACAGCCACACCAAGCCTTATGTTCGCTCAAAGGGAAGGAAGTTTGAGAAGGCAAGAGGAAGGAGGAACAGCAGGGGCTTCAAGGTCTAAGCAGCCGCAGCCATGCAAATCCATGTCATTTAGCTCTTATCAGCTAAACACTATTGTTTTAAGGTGTCAGAGTTGCAATGTTTTAGATGCCAGAATATCGAGTTATTACCAATATCGGACCAATCAAATTTTGCTCTTAAATTTTTTGCGTCCTGAGAATTGTGTTTGTCAGCCCTTGATGAAGATACTCTCGTACCATTGTGGGTGCCAACTATATGTGAAAGTCTAGGTGCCTTTTGCATTGCTCATCTATGTTCACTTGTCAACTGTATTCGCAGAGTTCGTTCATTTAAATTCAGCGCTTTCACAATGTATAACAGTGACACCGCCGTGACCGTGAAACGAAGTATACTGATATTATAGTGCACTTTGGTTGCACGGTACAAATACACATTCCTGTAAAATGAACAACTTATTGTAAAACATGAGGACCGATTGATGGCATGTTTGTACATAGGTAGCTGCAAAAGGAGGGTTTGTACATAGTATGTGCCTACAAAAACAGCGATACTTTTTTATAGTATACGAAGAGGTGAGCGAGTCCACGGCAACTTATTCCAGGAGAATTCATCTTTGCACAAGAAGTGCTAGGGGAAGAAGGGAGAACAACTGTGAGATGCTGACTTCCACCCCTAGTTACATGGGCAGATAAATTACTCCTAACAGTGTATATACTACTATATATAGTATAGTGTATGTATAAAAACCTACTAGTAATAACGAAATAGTATAATATTTGAAAAGCAGCAGCAGCAACATGTTGATAAGCTAGCAGTAACGGAAAGGAAGCAGAGGACGCAGCAGCTAGCATATGATGCGTCGTCGTCTATCACATCACATCACATCACATGGGCACGGCCATGTTGATGCCGTCGAACGTCCACATGTCCATCCCGGCGGCGTCGTCCTGCGGCGGCGGCAGCTGGTGGTGCACGTACGCCACCGTGGGCGGTGGGCGCCTGCTCCTGCTGCGCCACGGCGACGGCGTCGGGCACGTAGGGCGGGTTCGGGTGGTGCTGGAAGAAGGTCCCCATGCCCATGCCCATGACGTCGACGTCGTAGCCGACGAGGTGGTCCCTGCCGCCGCCGCCGCAGGCCATGGCGAGCATCCCCTGCGCGGCGCCGGCGTGGCTGTCGTCGTCGTCGTAGTCGGGCGGCGGGTCCTCGTTGGGGAAGTTGACCTTGGCCTTGGCCCCGCGGATGCGTCGCGCGGCGCGGTCGTAGGCGCGCGCGGCGGCCTCGGCGGTGGCGAAGGTGCCGAGCCAGACGCGCGCGCCCTTGGCCGGGTCACGGATCTCCGCCGCCCACTTGCCCCAGGGCCGGCGCCGGATGCCGCGGTACATGGTCTTGCGCTCCCGCTTCCTGGGCGGCGGCTCTGCACCATGCACGGGTGTCAGGTCAGGCGGTCGAGTGTGTGTCGTATCTATCCTAGCTGTAGCGTGTGTGTGCGTGTGTCCTGCTGGCCTGGCCGTCGTCACAGGTAGCAAGCGTGCAAATGAACATGAGTATTACCTTGGTCGGGATGGAAGGAGGCGGCGGCGAAGTCGTCGAAGTCGGCGGCCGCCGTGGCCGCGTGCGGCCAGAAGTCCTCGGCGCAGAGGCCCCGCTTGCCGCCGCCGCCGCGGGCGGCGTCGCGCTGCGGGATGAACTCGGAGATGATCGCGCCGCCACACATGTTGTTCCGATTCTCCTTTGTTTGCCTAGCCTGCTGCCGCGTGCGTGTGGAAGCAGCTACAACTGCGGTGCGGTGCTGAGGTCGGAGGAAGAGGATGGCAAGGAAGGAGGCAAATTAAAGCCGCAAAGGTGGTGGAGGAGCGAGCGGAGTTGCTGTGGGGGACGGAGCCGTGTGCCGGGCGTGTGCTTATACTGGGCGCGTGTGGTGTGGCTGTCGAGTGCGCCGCGGTGGCGTCTGTGGAGACTGGAGTGGAATGGGGCAGGCATGACGCGGAAAAGGCAACGGCAGCTTCCTGATGTGATTTAATTTGATCCTCTCCTCGGACGGGAGGACCAGAATCCGTGGATTCCTCCCGTCCCGTCCCGTCCCGTCCCAAATCCGGAGCCAATCGTGCTTTCAGACGAGCCGAGGTAACCATGCTATGGACACGTGTCTGCTAACTAAGCCCCGTTCACGCTCCGTACGTACAGTGTACAGAGTGATAGAGTACGTACAGAGAGATGTACATACTCCCAGGCTCCTACGAGTAGGAGAAAAGCACGCATTTCCACTCGACATGGGCCGGCGGTTTTTCAACGGCCGAGGAAAAGGAAGCTGCTGCTGCTAGACGATGTGCGGACCACGGTTTGGGATCCGATCCGGCGGCCTCTGTTTTCGTTTCCGATCGTACGTGCTGGAGCACACGTCTCGTCTCTCAGTAATGTAAAAGCTTGCTGCCACTGGTTGTCGGGTTGACACTGTGGCACGTGCTTAAGGACACGGCATTTGCTTCGTTATCACGCATAACGTGCTACTAGACTAGTAGATAAGGTAATGATGGTGCTAACTTCACGTACATACCTACTTATTTCACGTGACTGAGAAACAAGTTTTTGCTAGGTACTAGGTTTCTTTTTCACCTGAAAATGACGTGCACTAGTTAATTGCTCAAAACGATATACTGATACCAGAGATAACAATGAGGCCAGAGTCGTCCTTTTTTTTTTTTTTTTTGCTTTTGATATATATATCTTGGGTAGTCGAGTCTATAGCCTACTTCGTCGTCGGCCGCCGGAAGACGACGACTCTGAAATCTGAAAGAAAGATAGAAAGAAACAGCGACGAAAAGAGTGCTCCGTCCCTCTTTCCCTCTGCACTTTGAGCTATCATGTATCCGCCCACTCCCAGTTGAGATGATCATGGTCAGGTCAGCTCATTAATGTTGAGTTCAACTGATGCGTGTAATTATGTATATAATATATCAGAGCTATATATACAAATAAAAAACCATGGTCCTGTAGGTTTGTTCTGAGCGCAGAGAGCTAATTATAGTCCATATCTCCGGTCCATGCGCACTCAAATAAAGGCGTGCAGTGGTTGACGTTGCCGTGCTCATGTTAAACACAATTTTCATCTATTTTTTATTTCTGAGAAGGAGGATGCCACAAGAGAGCAAATGACAAAATGCAATAAAGATATTAAAATGTTAAAGTCAATTTGCATTGTAAGTGAAAGCATATTAGTGTCTGAATATAGTGCATTGCGGATAGCAGTTCCTAATTTTCGACATTATTGGTATCAATCTTTTTCTGTTGAATGAATAGTAAAATATTATCAATATTGGCACGGTGTTCCCTTAAAAAAAAATAAAAGTTTTAAATTAGTCATTACACTTCACGGTATAAGATTCATAAAGAAATCTTAAATAAATAAGATATAAAGATCACGCATGGAGGAAATTAACTTCAAGTTCTCATGTAATGAACTAGAAAACTCTTTCTCGTCCCATCATCGATCATCGTCGTTCAATTCAAATCACCATCTTCAACGTTTTTTAGCAATTGGACCATCCCCATCGTTGCTTGAACCATACGTGCAGTGTAGCAAGTAGTGGCCTAACAAGAGCAATAGCAAGCGCTAATGCTAAGTTTCAACCTGTGATATGTTCAATCTATTGGAGTGTGTTCCAAATTCACTGCAGGATATAGGCCGGGCTTCTGACGAAGCGAAGCAGAGGCCCGTCGCGGGAGGCTTGGACCGAAGCGTAGTGGAGTCTGAAGCCGGCCCATCAGGCCGCGGCCCAGTGCACACACGGGGGGTGCGGGGGGCGGAGCCCCCGCGGTACGGTATATATGCCCTTTTCTAGGGTTTCGTGGAGACTTGATTCTCTTGTAAGCCGCCACATGCGTGTAACCCAAAACTCTTGAGATAGTGAGATTGTTGCCGGCTGGTGCCCGTGGTTTTTTCCCTTCGCATTGAAGGGGTTTTCCACGTAAATCGTGTGTCTCTGCTGTGATTGATTTCGTTTACTTCATATTTCTATACGTCGTTCATAACACAATCCGCTATAAATTCTATTTATTATATTTATACTATATTATAGGGTAATCTAGACTACATAATGCAAAAGAGGAAAGAGACACACACATATAAACACTAGTTATCTTTGTAATGTTTCTACTGCAGAAAAAAAACATTTGTAAAGAAAAATAAATGTCCTCGGTAGTGAAATAATTAATCCCTAAAGATTTGAGAAAATATAGCAAAAAGAAAATGTTGTAGACAATCAGGGTCGGGTTGATTTCTGGAATTTGTAATGTTCCACTCTATGAAAAAACTTTCAACCATGCATGAAAAAAATGTTCCATAAAACCATGGAATTTTATTTCACCTTTTTGTACGATAATGATTCAGTGAGAACGTCCGTCCGTCCAGGCACCGTCTTCCCAAATAAAAAAACCATTCAGGCACCGTCTTCCCAAATAAAAAATATCTCTTATTCCGTCTCATGTGCTCATCGTAGGCTCCGCTCCGCTTCCTCTGCCCCGCGCTCGCCGTAGGCTCCGCTCCGCTTCGTCCACCCTGTGGCCTTGCCCGCCTCTGCGACGCCAAGCTCCGCCGCTGGAGTCGCGCCTCCCGCTCACCCCCGCCCTCATCACCGCCGCCGGCACCGGCTTCCTCCTCCTCACCTCCTCCTGCGGCTGGAGACGGTGAGGGCGTCACAGCCGTGCCATACTTCGCATCCGCCTCAAGGCTCCTCGCGCCCTGGTAGCAAAAGAAGCTCGCAGGGGGGCCAAGTCCGTGGTGCTCTTCGCTCGGTCGCCTCCCAACCCCGTTCTGCCCATCAAGGCAGTTATCGAGTTCCTCAGCGCGCCTGACATGGTAGTGGCAGCCCACTAGAGTGCTGCGCCTGATATGTTGCAAGCGTATGTTTCAAGTGTTTCATATATTTCAGAGGTATGTTGCAAGTGTTTTATGTGGATGTTACAAAAGCATATCAGGATGTTGCATATGTTGCAAGTGTTTGTTCAAAAATGTTTCATATGTTGCATATGTTTCACACATGTTGCAAGAGTATGTTCCAATGGTTTCAGTTGTTTCAGTTTTATGTTGCGGTAAGTGTTTTCATGTTGCAAATTGCAAATGTTATATCTAGATGTTGCATATGTTTCATACACAAGTTTCAAGTGTATGTTCCAAATATTTTCATCTGCTTCAGACGTATGTTGCATTCAAGTGTTTCATATTTCAAAGGTGTGTTCAGAGAGTCATGAGGCACGACCCTGGTGTCGGGGGAACGGGCGCGGCGAGACGAATGCTGGCGGTCGAGGCGCGTGGCGTGCCTGGGTCCAGCGGACGGGGGCGTGCTCGTCCTCGTTACTACTCCCGGGCCCACGCGGAGAGAGAGGAGCGAGGTCACTGGGAAGGAGGCGCGGGCACAACAACAAGGGCGGGGCGAGGCGGACAGGGGCGGGCTATGCGGACGTCCAAATGCGCGTATCCATCCAAACGTTCGGACGCTAGCCACCTGCTTTTTCTACCATCGAAACAAGCAAACACGAGCGAAATCTGGATTGTCGTCCTAGTAAATAAAAGCTATGGAAGGTACTTGTGGTACTTATATAAAATTGGAAAAGGGAATCAAAAGGAGTCCGCCGCCTAACCAAACTGGTCAGCTCACGAAAGAAAAGAAAAAAAGATTTATAGGATGAACGAAGGATGATGCTTCTGTTGGAGTTGTTCCAAATTCACTGCAAGATATAGGCCGGGCTTCTGACGGAGCGAAGCGGAGGCCCGTAGATGCCGAAGGCTGGGCCGGAGCGTAGCGGTACATATATACCCTTGCTAGGGTTTCTTGGAGACTTGATTCTCTTGTAAGCCGCCATAGGCGTGTAACCCAAAACTCTTGAGATAGTGAGATTGTTGCTGGCTGGTGCCCGTGGTTTTTCCCCTTCGCATTGGAGGGGTTTTCCACGTTAAATCATGTGTCTCCGCTGTGATTGATTTCGTTTTACTTCATATTCCATACGTCGTTCGTAACAAGTGGTACCGGAGCTTCGGTTGCTGTACGGTTCATGACGACGTCGATGAAGTTCGATCTTCCGCTGCTGAACTACGACACGCGGTTCTCGCTATGGCAAGTCAAGATGCGGGGAATTCTAGCGCAGACTCATGACTACGATGAGGCGCTGGATAAATTCGGCAAGAGTAAAGCCGATTGGACTCCTGAGGAGATCCGCAAGGATCAGAAGGCTCTTGCCCTAATTCAGTTACATCTTCATAATGATATTTTGCAGGAGTGTCTGAAAGAGAAAACTGCTGCAGAACTATGGCTGAAACTGGAATCGATCTGTATGTCCAAGGATCTAACCAGTAAGATGCAGATGAAGATGAAGCTGTTCACTCTGAAGATGAAGGAGGAGGATTCGGTGATGACCCACATCGCTGAATTCAAGAAGATCGTGGCCGACCTAGTGTCGATGGAGGTGAAGTATGATGATGAGGACTTAGGTCTTCTACTGTTATGTTCTTTGCTAAATTCGTATGCTAATTTTCGTGACACCATACTTTTAAGCCGTGATGAACTAACCGTAAAGGAAGTTTATGAGGCTCTCCAGTCTAAGGAGAAGATGAAAGTTATGGTGCAGCATGACGGAACGTCGTCCTCAAAGGGCGAAGCTTTGCATGTGAGAGGCAGAACTGATAACAGATCCTCAAATGATAGCAATGATGGTAGAAAGAACTACGAGAGGAGAGGCCGTTCAAAGTCCAAGCCGCATGGTAATAAAAAGTTCTGTGTTTATTGCAAGCTGACAAATCATAATGTTGAGGATTGCAGAAAAGTACAGAATAAGGAGAAGAGAAAAAACAAGTCGGCTGGTAAGGTCTCTGTTGCTGCTGCTGCGTCTGATGATGATTCTGGAGATTGTCTGGTAGTGCTTGCTGGTTGTGTTGCTGGTCATGATGAATGGATTCTAGATTCCGCATGTTCATTTCATATTTGCACTAACAGAAATTGGTTTAGTTCATATAAGTCTGTGCAGAAAGGGGATGTTGTGCGGATGGGAGATGATAACCCATGTGACGTCGTGGGGATTGGATCAGTTCAGATCAAGACTGATGATGGCATGACACGCACGCTGAAAAACGTCAGGTATATACCAGGGATGTCTAGGAATCTTATCTCATTGAGCACGCTTGATGCAGAAGGTTACAAATATTCCGGTTCAGATGGCATTCTGAAGGTATCAAAAGGTTCTCTTGTCTGTTTGAAAGGTGATCTTAATTCTGCAAAGTTATATGTTCTTAGAGGGTGTACTTTACATGGTTCTGATTCCGCTGCTGCTGCTGTTACTAATGATGAACCTAGTAAAACTAACCTTTGGCACATGCGTCTGGGACATATGAGTCACCATGGTATGGCAGATTTGATGAAGAGAAACCTGCTGAAAGGCTGCACTTCGAGTAAGATCAAGTTTTGTGAGCATTGCATTTTCGGCAAGCATAAGAGGGTACAGTTCAACACTTCTATTCACACCACCAAAGGTACTCTTGATTATGTTCATACTGATTTATGGGGTCCTTCTAAGAAGCCCTCACTTGGTGGTGCTCGTTACATGCTTACAATTATTGATGATTACTCCAGAAGGGTATGGCCTTATTTTCTAAAACAGAAAGATGATACTTTTGCTGCTTTTAAGAACTGAAAAGTAATGATAGAAAGACAAACTGAAAGGAAGGTAAAATTGCTTCGTACTGATAATGGTGGAGAATTTTGTTCGCATGCCTTTAATGATTATTGCAGACAGGAAGGCATTGTTAGGCATCACACCATACCCCATACTCCACAACAGAATGGTGTGGCTGAACGGATGAACAGAACCATTATCTCCAGGGCCCGTTGCATGCTGTCTCATGCAAGGATGAGCAAGCGTTTTTGGGCTGAAGCTGCTAATACTGCCTGTTACTTGATAAACAGGTCACCTTCTATTCCACTAAATAAGAAAACTCCTATTGAGGTATGGTCTGGTACGCCTGCTGATTATTCACAGTTAAAAGTTTTTGGATGCACTGCTTATGCTCATGTTGACAATGGAAAATTAGAGCCTAGAGCTGTTAAGTGTCTTTTTCTTGGTTATGGTTCGGGAATCAAAGGTTATAAATTGTGGAATCCTGAAACAGGGAAGACTTTTATGAGCAGGAGTGTTGTATTCAATGAATCTGTGATGTTTACTAATAGTTTGCCCTCAGAACATGTTCCAGAAAAAGAGTTGCAGCGTATGCGCATGCAGGTGGAGCATGTTGATGATGATATAGGTGTGCAGGTGGAGCCTGCTGATGAGCAGGATGACCATAATAATGATGTTGCTGATGATGATGCTCATGATGATGTTCAGCAAACTCCTCCTATTTTGCAGCTAGAGGAGGAATTACCTATTGCTCAACGCAAGTCAAAAAGGACAGTTGTACCTCCTAAACGTCTTATCGAAGAATGTAATTTGTCTTACTATGCTTTGAGTTGTGCTGAACAGGTGGAGAATGTTCATGAGCCAGCAACCTATAAAGAAGCTGTTCGTTGTGCTGATAGTGAGAATTAGATTTCTGCTATGCATGAGGAGATGCAGTCTCTTGAAAAGAACAGTACATGGGAGGTTGTTCCTTTGCCTAAGAAAAATAAGACCATAAACTGCAAGTGGATCTTCAAGAGAAAGGATGGTTTATCTCCAAGCGAGCCTCCAAAGTATAAGGCAAGGTTAGTTGCAAAAGGCTACAGTCAAATTCCGGGTGTTGACTATAATGATGTGTTCTCTCCAATGGTAAAACACAGTTCAATTCGTACTTTCTTAAGTATTGTTGCTTCACATGATCTTGAGCTTGAGCAGTTAGATGTGAAGACTGCGTTTTTGCATGGAGAGCTAGAGGAGGACATATACATGGACCAACCGGAAGGGTTCATAGTGCCTGGCAAGGAAAAATATGTGTGCAAGTTGAAGCGCTCCTTGTATGGTTTGAAACAGTCTCCTCGTCAATGGAACAAGAGGTTTGATTCATTTATGTTGTCACATAGTTTCAAAAGATCTAGATATGATAGCTGTGTTTACATCAAGCATGTTAATGGATCACTTATATATTTGCTGTTATATGTTGATGATATGCTGATTGCTGCCAAGAGCAAGATTGAAATCACTAAGTTAAAGAAGTTGTTAAGTAGTGAGTTTGATATGAAAGATCTTGGTAGTGCTAAGAAAATTCTTGGTATGGAAATTAGTAGAGACAGAAAATCTGGTTTGCTATTTCTTAGTCAACAAAATTATATCAAGAAAGTTCTTCAGCGTTTCAACATGCAAAATGCTAAGGCTGTTAGTACCCCTATTGCACCTCACTTTAAGTTGTCAGCTGCTCAGTGTCCTAGTACAGATGCAGAGATTGAGTACATGTCAAGGGTTCCTTATTCTAGTGCTGTTGGGTCTTTGATGTATGCCATGGTTTGCTCTCGTCCAGATTTGTCATATGCTATGAGTCTTGTTAGTAGATATATGTCTAATCCTGGCAAAGAACATTGGAGGGCAGTTCAGTGGATTTTCAGGTACCTTAGAGGCACAGCAGATTCATGTTTAAAGTTTGGAAGAACTGATAAGGGTCTCATTGGTTATGTGGATTCTGATTATGCTGCTGATCTGGACAGGCGAAGATCAATTACTGGTTATGTGTTTACTGTTGGCAGTTGTGCTGTGAGTTGGAAGGCTACATTACAGTCTGTTGTTGCTTTGTCTACTACTGAAGCAGAATATATGGCCATTTGTGAAGCGTGCAAAGAATTAATATGGTTGAAAGGTTTGTATGCTGAACTCAGTGGAATTGAATCTTGCATAAGTTTGCATTGTGACAGTCAAAGTGCAATTTACCTCACTAAAGATCAGATGTTCCATGAGAGAACTAAGCACATAGATATCAAGTATCATTTTGTGCGTGATGTGATTGAAGAAGGTAAGCTGAAGGTATGCAAGATTAGTACTCATGATAATCCTGCTGATATGATGACAAAGCCTGTTCCTGTTGCTAAGTTTGAGCTATGCTCAAGCTTAGTTGGTTTAATTGAATAGTCCAAGAGACTATTGTTGGCACCAGTGGTTTTCTATCTTTGTTGTTCAGGATGATGGGTTGATTTATGATACAAGATGAATTTGTCTCAATGTGGAGTTTGTTGGAGTTGTTCCAAATTCACTGCAAGATATAGGCGGGGCTTCTGACGGAGCGAAGCGGAGGCCCGTAGATGCCGAAGGCTGGGCCGGAGCGTAGCGGAGTCTGAAGCCAGCCCATCAGGCCGCGCCCCTACACACACGGGGGTGCGGGGGGCGGAGCCCCCCGCGGTACGGTACATATATACCCTTGCTAGGGTTTCTTGGAGACTTGATTCTCTTGTAAGCCGCCATAGGCGTGTAACCCAAAACTCTTGAGATAGTGAGATTGTTGCTGGCTGGTGCCCGTGGTTTTTCCCCTTCGCATTGGAGGGGTTTTTCACGTTAAATCGTGTGTCTCCGCTGTGATTGATTTCGTTTTACTTCATATTCCATACGTCGTTCGTAACAGCTTCTTGCATGCATTGCCCACCGGATGCATGCTGCGGCCTTCAATCTGTTGGCCAATATATATATCTGACTAGTTTGCTTAGGCCCCTGCCGTCGGTTTTATGCAACTTGCAAGCTAGGAGCGAGGAGTGTGCATGCACTTGCTCAGGTGGTTTACTGGCTACTGCCAGCCTTCATTTTTTCTAAAAAAAAAACAAAGGTGTTTGGAGTATATATTATTTTTAGTTGATGTTTTTTATGGGATAAAAAGGGACTCCAAATTGGAATTATACTTTGGATTTGGATGTTGCTGGGAAGTCGGAATTGCCAACCTTTTCCACTTGCCATCCGTTTATTCCATATCACTTCCCATTATTATTTTTTTCTCTTGGGTCAGTATTGCGAAAATAAATCGTCGCCTGAACAAATGTACAACTAGAACGGCTCCAAACTAAACGAAGTCGATCATCTTGCAAGTTGCAACAAACGTACGTCTCGAAGATATATATAGCTGCTGCAACTAGTTTCAGAATTTAGCGCTGAGAGACGTTGCTTTCAGTGGGAGCAAATGGCATGCATTCCTCCGTCATGTCCACATGCGTGCCCGCCGAAAGAAAAGTTTAGTAGTAACACCACATCAGTACGTAAATGATGCCGTTCGCTTAGCTGAAAAGCGAGCACTGTTTGTTGATTTGTTGTGAGAGAAAAATGCTGTTCCAACTGAAAAAACAAGCTGAAAAGTACGGATTATAAGAAGCGAACATGGATGATTGGAATGAAGTACCTCAGCTGTACGCTAACGCCGCCATTATTATTCCTGCTACGTGTACTAATATCTATCCTAATATATAGTATCATCGCTGTAAGCCACTTCGGCCATGTTCGCTTGTGTTATTAGCCATACTTTTTCAGTCAACGAACAATGTTTTTCTCTCACAATAAATTAATGAACAGTGCTTTCAGCCATAGCTTTTCAGTCAAACGAACATATATAGAATAATGCATGGTTACTACTGTACTGCCTGGGTTAGTTGTCACGTACGGTCCGGAGGAACTGTAATCCTGTGGACGTGTGTCTTTTGACTTCAATCATCATCATCGATCTCACACGACGATATACAGTAATAAGGATTTTTTAAGATGCACGTGCTAGTCAATGCCCTTAAGCAATCTAAGCGCATACTGTTTCAGCAATAGGGCATGATGTTTAATTTTGTGAAGAACATAGAGGTAGTTCATGAGATGATTTCTTTTGAAATTACTACTTATGTAAGATTGTAAAGAAAAGTCTGGTTGACAGAGGAAGAGCAACAGCTGTATTAAGCCCTATGACGGTGGCACTTTGTACGACCACGCACGTACGTCGACCGGTGACCGCGACGAACGAGGAGACACTTTGATTTGACGACGGAATCGACAAACGCACGCGGGTCAGACGTGGACTGATACACTTCATCGTCACACACAAACTTATAGGAGATGACTTTCGTAGGAGTAGATATATGTATAGTAAATTGACCTAAGTACTCCTAACGACGCAGCAAATAAGAAAGGATGACAAAGCTTCATCGTTCGATCGGCTGGTCAATTTCCTCGGATGTCGTTTAGCACGGCCGTTCGCAATCAACGTACAGAGAAAAAAAAAAGGCACCCAGTGCGCTTCGCTGCTTCAGAGGTCAGCTACCTAGCTAGGGGTACCGAATTGTACTCCTAACCTACGCGCGACTATAGATGCTCTCAAAAGTCTGAATTCTCTGGATGTGCATGCAATGCAAGGAAAGTACTTTTAGACTGACACGAGCGTAGTTCGGCTGGTTGAATTTCTTACGATGGGTTGTCTATCTAAATTTAAGTTCTTGATTTAACGTGTGTGGTGGCGATGTGTTTATCGACAACGAGGCATTTATGGTTACTTCGTCAACTCGAGATCTACTAGTTTGGTCAGTCTCTCAAAAGTGCTTATAGTGATAGAGTTTACGGGCCCGTTTGGTTCTAACCCTGGGCAGGTAGCTCCCCAGGCCCTCGATTTGGCGGACGGATCAAGCTGCCTGGGCGAGCACCCCTAGGCCACGCCGTGAACCAAACAGAGTATACACATACATGTATGAGTGTCTATGCCTGTACTACAATTCACAAATAAAAAACAAGTATTTTCTTGGGCTGTACTTCGGGGAAGCTCGCTCACATTCACCTAGTGCTAGTATTAGGAAAAAAATATTTTACCTCCCTAAACTATTACCAGAGTTTAATTTTCCTCCTCGTATTATAAAACCAGATATCTTAACCCATGAACTCTTACGGTTCAAATTACCTCCTGCCATAGTTTGGAGTGCTTTTGAAGGTGCTTTTGTCTTTTTTTTTTTCAAAAAATAGTAAATACTTGATAAGCTTTTTAAACCACAAAAATATCTCAATGCTTTTTAAAAACCTAAAAATAGATTCTAGAGATAGGTTGGAATGTAACAAATTCAAATACAAATATTTAGAGCTCATGCATGAAAGTATCCATAGATGCTTCAATAAAATGATTGGCCTCTAAAAAGCGAAAAAAGTATCCAAAAATCAAGCAAACGCTCAAAACATTCTAATTAATATGTAAATGTGTTTTGAAAACCTTTCACAACAAAAAAACATAATATGCAACCAACACAAATGCATAGCATAAATACATTTGGCATTAATGTATGTTATATTCATGATGGTCACATCTCATATTTTGACGTGCAAAGTTTTTAAAGCATTTTTATACATTGATTAGAATGTTTCAAAAAAATTATAGATTTTTTGGATATTTCCCCATTTTCCTTGAGGTTAGAGCTAAATCTTTTTTTCATAAAAATTCTAAAGATTATTTCATGAGCTTATATATTTTATTTGGATTTTTCATATCCCAATCTATCTCTAGAATTGTTTTGGGAATTTTTAAAATCTTAGAGACATTTTCTGTTCTTCAAGAACTAATCACGTACTTATCATTTTTTTTGTTTAAAAAGAACAAAACCGTTTTTGAAACCACTCCAAAGGTAAGTTAAACAATGTTGAAATTTTATGGTGTAATATGTCTTGTTTCGAAATTCAAAGAGAGAAAATAGATTACGATAATAACTCATAGAGTTTTTTTTTTGAGCACTCGTAGATGTAGAATAGACTTTTTCCTACTTGATGCTCGTCCTCGGAGGCCCATCTCGTCCAGCAGCCCACCACCCACGTCCAAAAGCACGGCCCACCCGTTGACTCTGGATGTGATCATGTGAATGATGCTGCGGGTGTAGGCGAAGGAACGATTAACCGGATGGTAATGCTAATATGCTGTGTGTCTTACGCCCAACACGAGCAAATCGGGTCCCCCACCTCGTTGCTTGCGTTTTTACCCCGCCGCTTGCTTTGCCCGCGAGTTTATTAAAAAAACAAAATCACCCATCCTTATCCCTTCCGCTTCCTTCTCCCTTGTCAAAGCACCTTGCGGTTGCCCGTCTTGGACGCGGACGCACACTCCCATCGCTGCTGCTGCGCGCCCCATTTGTCGCCGCTTGCTCGCACCCCGTCACGTGTGCCTCTCACCCCTCCCGTCGCACGCGTTGGTGCTGGTGGTGCTCGCTTTGCCCATCGCGCGTGGTGCCCCCAGCCGAACTAAGCCCGGTGCTAGTGGCGGTGGTGCTCGAGCGCGTCGTTGGCGCTTGATGATAGTGGTGCTCGCGCGCGACGGGAGGGAGCTCCCCCTATGTGCCGGTCAATTCCGGACGTTGATCGCCACAGGCGCTCCCCCTCCCCTATGTTGTAAATGTATATTTCAAGTGTTTTTAGAGGTACGTTGCAGTTATTTCATACAAATGTTGCAAAAGTATATCGGGGATGTTGTATATGTTGCAAGTGTTTCAGAAACATGTTGCAAGAGTTTAGTCAAAATGTTTCATCTGTTCCAGACGTACGTTGCAAGCGTTTTGATCTGGATGTCATATGTTTCACAAGCTGTAATTTACAAGGGTTATAGATTGAATACCGCACTTCCAAACAGACTTTTAGCAATTTAGTGAGGTAGAATAAACTTTTCCCAACTCGAACCTCATCCACGGAGGCCCATCTCGTCCAGCGGCCCACCACCCGCGTCCAAAAGCACGGCCCATCTGTTGACTCTGGATGTGAACGATGCTGCGGCTATAGGCGAAGGAACGATTAACCCACTTCCTAGGCCACATGTAACAAGTCGCGTGTCTTCTCAAAACATTGCTATTGTTCTTCTTTGTGTTGTATATTAGAGTGTGGTGGTTGTAACGGACCTAACTGGACTTTGATGTACTATGTTGTTAGCATTTGATTAATTTTTAGTAGTAATTGTTGTATAACCGTTTGTTTCTTTGTCTAAACACTATTACCTTAGGAATTTTTTGAGAGTAACTGTTAACCGTTTGTTTCTCTGTCTAAACACTAGTACCTTAGGTAGCGTTTGCATGCGAGGATGAGGAGGAACAGGATGGGATGGCCCCGAGACAACTGCCATTTGGTTCGGAGGCAACCGGGGGCGAGGATGTCCCACAAGCGAATATTCGCACAAGATCCGGGCTCGCTTGCCCCCCCAAAAAAACAACGGATGGGGCCGTCCTCGTGGGACGAGACACACACACGCGTGAGAAGAACGAGGAGAGGAGCGGGAGCTTGCCGCAATTGAGGAAGAAGGAAGAAGCAGGGACTCACCGAAGTCGCCGGAGTCGAGGAAGAAGCGGCACGTGACCATGGGAGCACGGGCTCCGCCCTTGGCGCCGTTGTGCTCGGCCCCGGCGAGATCCGCCCCTGGCGCTGTCGTACCTAGCCCCGGCGACCTCCGTCCCCGGCGAGCCGCGAGGAGGTCCTCGGCGCGAGCTCTGGGGCTGGCCCTACCGCCGCAATGGAGGAGGCATCGGGTGGCACGCGGCCAGGCTCACCACCGAGGTGGCCGGCCAAGTTGGCTTCCTCGGGGAAGCACGCGACGGAGGCGGGGGTGCGGCTGTGCTCGTCGGCGGAGCCGCTGTGGTACGTGTCTGGTTCGAGCGGGTGTTGGGGACGAGAGAGATAAGGAGAGGACGGAGGAAAAAAGGAAAAAAAAAAACTAACAAATGGGTCCCACTTGTCAGTAGTTGATCCACTTTTGTTGTTTCTTGACCAAATAGAAAATAGGTTGGTTTCATCCCTTCTCAATCAAATAGAAAATAGAGTCATCCCGTCCGACGATACAAAGTCAGGTCCCATTCCACTTTAACTTCCAACCAAACGCTACCTTAGATCTGCACCTCATTCATGGAGCCAAATAAAATAAAAAGGATCTTGAGTCTCTAAAAGAACACGACGACCAAACTCACCATTTAGCCTACCTAATATTAGCCTGACCCGGTCTATCGGTATGGGCTATCTTTATGTACACAAATAAACACATGTGAAATTCCCTTAGGACATGTTTGGATCCATTAATTGAAATCAATATCTAAAAAGTGTTTCTTAGATTACTTTCCAATCCCTGATATTTAAAAAATGCTTCTCAGATTATTTTCCAATTCCTCGTCTCGATTCTTATGAACCAAGCATGGCATTGCATTTTCGATATTGTTTACAATTTTAGGTTTTAGCGAAATGTAAAGTTTTTTTTAATTTATGCATAATCCTCTCACAGTTTCTTTTTAGTTGGGGAAATCTCGTACTACGGCTAATCGGTTTTCGTTTTCCGTATTACCTTTTCGGATCACTTTCAGGATCAGTCTGACTGATGAGTTCCGCGGGATTAGATGAGAGATGAGAGATGACACGCAACCGATTCCCGATTCCCAAACACGAGCGAGCTGCCTACCCAAATCCGTCCACGCTGTCTCGTTTCCGTCGGTATCGCCGTCTCCTCCTCGGTACCTCAACCGACCCCGCTGCTGCTGCGATGGCGAAGCTGACATCGGAGCTGCTGCGGCCGGTCGACCCGGCGGCGGCGCTGGACGAGGCGGCGCTGCTGCGCTACCTGGCCGCCAACGTCCCGGGCTTCCCGGGCCCCGCGCCCGCGCTGTCGCTGACCCAGTTCGGGCACGGCCAGTCCAACCCCACCTACTGCGTCCACGCCTCCGCCTCCGCCCCCGGCGGGGGCCCGGCCAGGCGCTACGTGCTCAGGAAGAAGCCGCCCGGGTCCATCCTCCAGTCCGCGCACGCCGTCGAGCGCGAGTACCAGGTCCGGTCCGTTCCGGTCATCTCCGTCTCCCCCCGCCCCGCTCTTCTTCTGCGGCTCGGTCTCGGTTCCGTGCGCATCGAAAAGGGCGCGAATCCGATGTGCTAGTGGATGCGAGCTTGTGTTGTGTGTCTATAGGTAGGATCACGAATCACCCAGCGGTAGCGTACCGTTTGTTGAAAGCTCAGATTGGAATAGTGAATCTACTGTTTCCCTTTCACAGGCAGAGCTGTATTAGTATTAGATTTTGTTAACAGTATATACAAGAAGAGAAAGGGCAGAATCAGTACTGATTCGACTTTTTGTTTTGTCGTACGTCTTTTCTTACATGGCATTTCATTGCATTTGCATGTTTAATGCAATGGCATCCCACAATCTGAACCGTCTTCTACCGCGGGAACCCTGTAAAATTCAGTTCATTGGTGAAAAGTATGCATGGTATGGTTTCTGCTTACTAGTAGGTAGTTTATTCTTTTGAGCATTTCGAAAATCACTTGAATTGTTACAATTACCTGCGGCGATTTGGCTTACCTTAGTTTAGGCAACTAATTGCTTACATCTTTGTCACTATGAAACAATTATGTATTGTTGCCTTTCTTCTAATAACATATATGAGCTTACTCCTGTCATTTCCTATCGGAAGCAGGTTCTCAAAGCTCTGGGTGATCACACAGATGTTCCTGTCCCGAAGGTTTATTGTCTCTGCACAGATGCAAGTGTAATTGGAACTCCTTTCTATATAATGGAGTATCTGGAAGGAATAATATATCCTGATAGTGCGTTGACGGTATGCTGTTTTTTTCTGTATTCTTATGTACTTTTTTTACTGGCCAGGAGCCCAGTGTTCCTCGGTAACGTTTAATATCCATGAAGCAGTTATTTATTTAGCTTACTATCGCTTTTAGTGAAAACACAGCGCACCGTGCCTATACACAATGTAACTTCTAGTTTGTGTTTTTTGATCCTTTTGTTACAGGGGGTAACTCCATCTAAAAGGCGGGCTATATATTTTTCTACTGCCAAAACTTTGGCTGCTATACACAAAGTTGATGTTAACGCCATTGGATTACAAAAGTATGGGAGAGGAGACAATTATTGCAAAAGACAAGTAGGTTCTAATTACTCATATTTCGTGCATGTTGATTCACTCTGACTCCTTCCTTCCTTTTCTCTCTCCCTCAGTTTAGTAACCTTTACTGAATAACAAGTTTACAAACAAATATGCCCTCTCTTCATTCATGTCTAAATGAACATACTCTTAAGTGGCAATCATTTATTTGTTCTTAACTTGTTAGTCTATAAGCGATACATGCATCGATTTCCAATTATTCTTTTCTGCGTGAATGGTTATTGCCTGACAACCTGTAGCTTGATCACTCAGGTTAAGAAAGAGATCCCTAGTTGTATCAATTTGTGTGATGTTTGTCTGTGATACTCCATTTCATTTGAAGATGGTTTCTGTTTCATGTTTACATAGTTTCTGTTTCGTTTTTCAGGTTGAAAGATGGGAGAGGCAATATCTTGCATCCACTGGTGAAGGGAAGCCTGCACGTTATCAGAGGATGCTTGATCTAGCACGTTGGTTGAAAGAACATGTACCTAAAGAAGATTCCTTAGCAGGATCAGGAACGGGTCTTGTTCATGGTGATTACCGCCCTGATAATCTAGTTTTTCATCCAACAGAGGTCTGCGTTTCTGTCATTGCAAGTGTTCGTGCATTCATCTGTGTTGGACATATAATTTTACATGTTTTGTAAGACAATTATATCTGCTTGTATACAGGATCGAGTAATTGGCGTTATTGATTGGGAACTATCTACTTTGGGGAATCAGATGTGTGATGTTGCTTATAGCTGCTTGGTATGAAGTACTTTCTTATTTTAACATTGTTAGGCATCAATCGCCTATATTTAGTGTAACACATTCCTTTTGCGTCATATCTCTTCCTGATATATTCCGACAATGGTAGTTCTTTGAAATTTGAAGGTGATGCTGTTTGGTGTTGTTGTGGACTCCTTCATTGGGCAGCAGTATAATAGGAAGAAGAAGAAAGGGTCGGCTGCCTCTAGTGGCTAGAATTAGTCCAAGCAGCTAATAATAGAACATGCAGGAATAATAGGAATACCACAGCCGCTCATGTGGGTGTTATAACCACAGATGCGGCTGGGGATTAGGATCAAGCAGAAGAAGAGTTGTCACGTTCAGAGCCTCCCAGGGAGGGCGAACTAGCTCTTCTGCTGCTGCCATTGCTAGGATCAGTTACTGTAATTCCCCTCCAGTTCATCAATCAAGTGCCCAATTCTCTATCCCTATCATCTGGTATCAGAACCTTTGATCTTGCGACCACATCTGCTTCCGCCGCCGCAAATTCCCACCCTCATATCACATCTGCTCATCCACCATTTCCAGCCATGGACGATCTCCTCACCATCTCTGAGGGCATCTCTGCGAGGTGTGATCGCATCTCTGCAGGGATCGATTGGATCTATGAGACGGTCCTCCAACTTAGCGATCGGATGAAGGCTCGGGACTCGTCACCACCTCCTTCAATCCAGTCGTCCCCGTCCCTGGGCACAACGGCATCACCGCCTTCTTCCCCGCCAGCGACGACCCAGTCTGCTATACCAGCAGCCATCACATCTTCCCCGCTGGAAGCATCACCAATACCAACAGCTTCACCTCCACCGGCAATTGCGGCTACACCGACAACTTCCCCACCGCCTCCCCCGATGGCTGTCGCCCCATTGACAACGTCACCACCGCCTCCACCATCAGCGGCATCCCTACCTGTGATTACTCCTCCGGTCACATTTGCACTAGCCATGGTGAAGGAGAAGCACCAGGCGATTGCATGTCCAGCGTTGATGTCCGCTCCACCGATGCGAGCGTCCTGCTTGGTCCTGGCCACTTCATCGGCAAGGCCTGCAACACTTGGAGCCCTCGCAACGCCATCAGTAGTGATGCCATCCGCACCGCTAGGACTGAAGCTGTCGGATAGGGTTGGCGGAATAGCAAACTCTCTGGCCTCGTCCGCTCAGCGGGTGTTCTCCTCAGTCTTGGGCACCACACCACCACTGTCTTCTACATCAGCAGCCTTGTCAACAGCAACCCCATCAATTGTGGCGACACCCATAGCATCAGCACCGTTCTTGCAGCTGCCAGATGTGCCACCGTATCCGACATTGTCGCCATGTTCATCAGTTGTGGACATGCCTGCCGCATCAGTATTGGCTGCCTTTGTCGAACACATCCTGACGGCAGTGGCATCTCCTTCCCCTGCGACCACCATGGCCCCACCAATGACACCAACGCCAACACCCCCGCTGGCTGAATTGACTCCAGAGGCGCAATTTCAGACCTCATCTTCCGCCCTCGCCACGATTGTTTTCTTCCAGCAGCTGACTGCTCAAGTGTGCTTCATCACCTTCAGTATTGCTCAGCCCCAGTTCCAAGCAGGCCTACAGCTCGAGGACGAGCTGTTTCGAAAGGAGGGTAGAAGTGTTGTGGACTCCTTCATTGGGCAGCAGTATAATAGGAAGAAGAAGAAAGGGTCGGCTGCCTCTAGTGGCTAGAATTAGTCCAAGCAGCTAATAATAGAACATGCAGGAATAATAGGAATACCACAGCCGCTCATGTAGGTGTTATAACCACAGGTGCGGCTGGGGATTAGGATCAAGCAGAAGAAGAGTTGTCACGTTCAGAGCCTCCCAGGGAGGGCGAACTAGCTCTTCTGCTGCTGCCATTGTTAGGATCAGTTACTGTAATTCCCGTCCAGTTCATCAATCATGTGCCCAATTCTCTATCCCTATCAGGTGTACTCGTTTAAAAACACATTTTACTTTCACTTCGCTCAAGGCTCGAGCTACTTTCAAAGAACACTTATTTGATTTTTGTACCATATTTTCCTTTTTACTGCATAGAGGTGACCATCAGTAGAAACTGGTGCTAGAGATAAGAGTTATGTAAGATATTTTGTGTAACCCTTTAAAGCCTGGCCAAATGGAGTATCTGATCTCTCTTCTATTGCAATGCCCCTCTAATGCAGTAAACTGTGATGCTTCATCTTACTGATCTCATTTTATATTTGGGGGCTTATTATCACTGCCTCTGAATTTGTACCATACCCCATGCCCAATAATGATATATAGATATCCATTTTGTCATATTTTTCTTGCTTTTTGTTTCACTATAATGGTAGGTTACTTGTTTTGGTTGACTCTGATGAATTTCCCTTTCAGCCATATATTATTGATGCAGCACTGAGTGAAAGGACTTCTTATGGAGGGTTTCAGCATACTGGCATTCCAGATGGGATTCCTCAACTGGAAGAGTACCTTTCTGTATACTGTTCTTACTCTGTAAGCATCAAATACACATATTCCAGGTTGGCAATGGATAAGCCACATTCTATTAGCTGTTTTCCCTCACTTGTTCTAAAATATTTCTCAGGCAAGACCCTGGCCTGCTGCAAATTGGAAATTCTACATTGCTTTTTCTTTATTTCGTGGGGCATCAATCTATGCAGGAGTATATCACCGATGGACTATGGTACATGTCTTAAACTCCTGAAATCTGGAAGCCAAGACTTCTTATTTATTCTCATTTACTTGAGCTGGCACACAGGGTAATGCTTCTGGTGGTGAGCGCGCTAAATTTGCTGGCAGGGTTGGTAACGCTATGGTTGACTGCGCCTGGGACTTCATAAATACAGTAAATGTCCTGCAAGAACCGCCTTCTAAGGGTAATTATGTTCAGTAATTTCAGTTCAACAACCTCCTGCCATGCAGTGGAGTCTTGTTTGTATCTCGAATATGCAGTGGAGTCTTGTTTGTGGATACTGGGTAGGCTATTTGTGTTTTGACCATCCTTTGCATTCAACATTAGGTTTTCAAGTCTCAGGAGCACCGTGGCAAGAATTTCACAGAGAGGAAGCAAATTTAACTTCCGAAAAGAATCAAGGCAAATTTGTTCCTAGTGAAAAGGTTATGCAGCTTCAAAAGAAACTAATAAAGTTTATTGAAGATCACATATACCCAATGGAGGGTGAGTTCTACAAACATGCACAGTCAACCTCAAGATGGACAATTCATCCAGAAGAAGAAAATCTTAAAGCATTGGCAAAGAAGGAGGGCCTATGGAACTTGTTTATTCCGGTATGTTTTTCCCTCCTTTGAAACCCTTCGTGCTTACATTATTCAAAAAATTTGCCACATTATGTTTCTTCTGTTAATGGAGGGTTCATCTGTTTTGTAGTTGCTTCATCTGTGCTAACTAAAATCGTTGATCTGCAGCTTGACAGTGCAGCTAGAGCTAGAAAGCTACTGTTTGAAGACCATTCTCAAATTTCCCTTGGAAGTTCGAATGATCTTTTGCTGGGTGCGGGTCTTACAAATCTTGAATATGGATATTTGTGTGAGATTATGGGACGTTCAGTTTGGGCTCCACAAGTATTTAACTGTGGTGCGCCTGATACAGGTAACATGGAGGTAAGAGAAAAATGCTCTTCATTCTCTTATGGAGAATACTGGTTTAAGTTGTTATGGTTGGCTTAAAAGTTGCAGTGGAGGCCATTAGATCTACCCCCATTAATGATGCATGTTTGGAGAAATAATTGTTTCTTAAATTTCTGCTCGGCATATTTTGTAGCGTTGCGAAAAATCTTAGAGTGCAACTATTATATCTGACATTGTTTTCTAGCCATGTAAATAGAAAATATTTTATCTGTAGAAGAATCTGTCTTCCAGTTTAAGTGATTCATTGCAATTGCCAATCGGCATGAATAATTTGTTTTGTGACAATACATGATACGGATATATCAATCAGGTCCTATTGAGGTATGGCACTAAGGAGCAACAGAAGCAATGGCTAGTTCCTTTATTGGAAGGGACAATTCGTTCTGGATTTGCAATGACAGAACCACAAGTTGCATCTTCAGATGCAACAAATATAGAGTGCTCAATATCCAGGTAATAAAAGGGGGAGAAAAATGGTTACTGGCCTGTCAATGGTACTCCGTTTGGATGTTAATGTTTCATTGCCTATAGTTGCTTCTCTGTTCCCCTCTCTCTTGCTCACCTCATTATGATCCTACTGTAACCAACCTTTTATTTTTATGAAAGCTCTAATTATAGTTTATATTTGCATGATATGTTGTTCTCTTCTGGTAATTTAAATAGATGGGGTGCCTTTTTTTGTTTGAACTTTGTGCATTATGGGTGTACTTATGAGCTCTTGTTATTCTTTCTCCTTCTCAACAGGCAAGGAGATTTTTATGTGATAAACGGAAGGAAGTGGTGGACCAGTGGAGCCATGGATCCTAGGTGCAAAATCCTGATATTGATGGTAAATTGCATCTATTTATAGCTACGTGATATTGCTATCATCAGTATTCCATATTTCTGTTTGAATGCTGGATGTTTTTATTTCATTCAGGGAAAGACAGATTTCTCTGCACCTAAGCATAAGCAACAGTCCATGATTTTAGTGGATATCAACACTCCTGGGGTGCAGATAAAGAGACCATTGTTAGTCTTTGGATTTGATGATGCACCTCATGGACACGCAGAGATTTCATTTGAAAATGTGCGTGTTCCAGTAACAAATATCCTGCTTGGAGAAGGGCGGGGTTTTGAGATTGCTCAAGTAAGCAGTGCCTTGCTGTTATTACCAATGCTTTTACTGTAACTTGTGCTTTGTGTGTGATATATACTAGTAGATGCTTCGCAGGGAAGACTTGGTCCTGGAAGGTTACATCATTGCATGAGGCTAGTAGGGGCAGCAGAACGTGGCATGGATCTGATGGTAGAGAGGGCCTTAAGTAGGACTGCATTTGGAAAGAGGATTGCACAGCATGGTTCCTTTTTATCAGATCTTGCAAAGGTATGCTGGTTCGCTTCTATGGTTCTGAACTGATAAATGAACTAAGAATGTTCCAGTTTTAACCTGTAACATTTTTCTCTCTGGGATTTTTTTTTTCACTGCATTCCACTAACATGCATGGGTGCGGAATGCAGTGTCGGATTGAATTGGAGCAGGCTAGGCTTTTAGTTCTTGAAGCGGCCGATCAACTTGATCGACATGGGAATAAGAAAGCTCGTGGTATCCTCGCGATGGCCAAGGTAAACCAAACTTTGGTCATGACCTTCTTTTTAACGGTTTTTATTTAGCAAAACGATTCAACAAAGCTGGGTGGCCTCCATGCAGGTGGCAGCTCCAAATATGGCCCTGAAGGTGCTTGACATGGCGATGCAAGTCCACGGCGCGGCTGGTGTCTCATCTGACACGGTCCTGTCACACCTATGGGCAACGGCTAGGACACTGCGGATTGCAGACGGCCCCGACGAAGTCCATCTCGGGACAATCGCGAAGCTGGAGCTGCAGAGGGCTAGGCTGTAACTTGTGGGCGACGTACAGCTCTTCAGGAGAATAAATGGACACCAACCTGTTTACAAGGTTAAGGGATGGCAGGCAGCACCAGCATGAGCACCCTGCTCGCTTATGCTGAAATTTGGCTTATGCTGATGCTGCTTATGCTGAAATGTTGAGGAAAACACTGGTCTTCGTCAATGTATGTAGTACACTTGTACTCTTGGCGGTACTTAGCCATGTCAACGGCCGGCATTAGATATTACAAGCCCACAAAACAAGACTCCGATGTTTGCTCCGAATGATGGATGTACAGTGATTAACTGGCGGTAAACCTGTAGCAAGTGTTCAGAATGTGCTCTTGTACAGCAGAGAAGAATCAGAGCTTAACAAGCAGTGAGATGCCATTTACTTCCATACATAGATGACTAGCCTTCGGCCGTTGTCGATTATTAACCAAAGAATCATACAGTAGTAGCAAAGGAACACATGCAGTGGTTGCAGCAGGTCCAGCTTTCAGGATTACTGGTAGGCTAGATATATAGAAACTTTGAAGTGAAAACCTTGGGCTAGCTATCTGAACCGCTGTTACAGTATTCCAGAAGAACTGAAGCAAAATTTTGTACTAGGTAGCTAGCTTAGTGGCTAAGCCAGCTAAACTGTAAAAATAGGTAGCTAGGTGATTATTAGGTGAAGCCCAATGTGTAGGGGAAGGATGTGGAGTTGAGCCAGAGGTCTCCCTGGATGAAGTCGAGCACGGTGAAGTTGGCGGCGTCGGTGGCGTTGGTGAGCACGTGGTACCCCGGCCACGCCACCCTGGCGGAGGTGTCGGCGCCGAGCCCGCGGTTCATGTACTCGGCGTAGTAGAGCGTGTCGAGCGCGAAGGTGCCGTTCCACTCGAGCCAGCCGCGCGGGTGGACGAGCGCCTCCATCTTGGTCTGCACGAACACGGTGCGCGAGTACTGCTTCCACGGCCTGCCGAGGTAGGAGGAGACGTTCCCGAGCACGGGGACCAGGTCGGCGGCGGCGGCGACCTTGCCGCCGTGCACGACGATGCCCGTGTTCTGGTTGGGGTCCTCCCGCCCCTGCGCCGTGACGACGTTCTTCTGCCCGGGGCCCGGGCGGCGCGCGTAGAGGCTGCAGCCCTGCAGCACGGCGGCGGCGTCGCCGAAGACGAAGTCGACGGTGCCGTAGACGTCGCAGTCGCGGTAGAACTGGCGGAGGGAGTGCGCGTACAGCGTGTCCTGGTACCCCGCGAAGCTGCAGCGGTAGAAGGCGGCGAGGTCGGCGTTCACGCGCAGCGCCACGGCTTGGTGCTTGCTTGGACCCGCCGCGTTCTCCACCGTCAGGTCACGCGCCAGGAAGCCCTTGCCCACCACCGCTGGGGGAGGGGGACGACATCAGATCAGGCGTCAGATGGCCTGGTCACTGGTGTAGTACGTACAGTCGATTGAATGAAACTGCAGCTGCTACTGCTAGCAATGCACATCTGTCAGCCGACATGACTGACGTACGTGTACGTACGTACGTATCGCTGCTGGCTAGCTGGCGACGGGTGTACGCATTCTCGCAAGTGCCCACAAGTGGCATGTGAGCGGGCACGTTCTACAGGCGATGCACCATCATTGCATACGTACTAACACCGACACGACACGCACCAAGAGGCGAAAGTGGCGTGCCAACCAGAGCTGACAGCCCTCTCGCTCTCATCGATCGTCGTCTGCCGCTACTAGCTGCCTCGAGATCTCTGCTGGCTGCTGGGCCAAAACAAGCGTTTGGTATTGCTTCATTCTCTGTCAGTCTGTCACCACCCAGGCACCGATGGATCATGGATTCATGGTATGGATCGATCTCGGCCAGCCGGCCAGGCAGTATGGCGACATCAGCCCTATAGAGCGAGCGAGCGGGCGGGCGCTTGTGTCCAGCGGCCGCGACAAGGCCACGGACCGATCGAGGAGCTGAGGTTGGTGCGCGGCGCGGTAGACGAGGCACGCCGCCGGCCGGTCTGTCGGTTAGGCCATGGGAGCAGCTAGTCTCTCAAGTCTCAGCAGCTCGCTCGATCCGTTGGTTGGTAGGTAGGGCCGGGCCGGGCGGGCAGTGTCGGCTTGCTGCTGTTCTTTTGCTACGGTGGCATCTTTGCAGCATTGCATTGCATCGTTCAAGCTGCGCCCATGCATAGTACTAGGCCTTGTTTAGATGCACCCCAAAAGTTACAATTTTTTCACTCTCTCTCCATCACATCAATCTTTGGAGCCATGCATGAAGTAGTAAATGTAGGTAAAAAAATAACTAATTACACAGTTTAGTTAGAAATCACGAGATGAATCTTTTGAGCCTAGTTGGTCCACGATTGGACAATATTTGCCAAATAAGACGAAAGTGGTACTATTTATCGGGTTCAAAATATTTGCAATCTAAACGTGGCCCTAGTAGAAATCAGAGGGGAATTGAAGAAAGCATGCATTCGGGATGCAATGCAATGCAATGCAAGAGGAAATGAGCAATGATCCTGGACGCTACGGCGCCTATAGCTGCTGCAGGTTAGGATCATTGTGTGTTTAATTTGGAGCGTGATTCATCAATGCAATTCGCCGGCCAAGTGCAAAGACCAAGAGTGATGAATGAATCTGTCGACTGTCGGTGCCCACTATGCATGTTTGTGTGTTCATTGTTCAAGCGTGATTCAATTCTACTAGAATAGAGTAGAGGTTATCATCCCCACCCCACGCACTGGCACTATGCAGCTGCAGGGACCAGAGGGGAGACCGATCGACGACCAATCGGCCGGCCGGCCGGCATCCACTACACACCACTCGGCCTGTCCACTCCTCCAACAACCCCCCACACAAGGCACAAGGGAGAGAAGAAAGGAAGCAGCTAGCTAGGACTAGGAGCCAAGGACCGACAAATTAAAAGACGGGGAGACCACAGCTAGATACGGAGTAGACACCAGCATCAGCAGTTCAGCACCACGAAATCGCCTCCATCTCTCCTCTCCGATCCGGTGGCCATGCATGGTGTGGTACCCTGGTGGTTGTGGCTGCTTGCATGCCCTCTCGCTTGTAGCGGTGTGGTTGATGAGCTTGAAGCCACTCCGGCCCAGTCCCGACCGATCGCAGAACGAAATCACTTGCATGCGCTTCCATATCTCCGTTTTCGCAGTGGCCGGCAGCTTAGAGCCAGGCCCACGCGCGCGGCCGCGTTAATGCATGGGTTGGGCGTTTGACTTCTCATCTACCATTCCCGTGCTGCATAACTCCAAATGCCACGGAGCAAGGAGAGCGTGTCCTGCGCCAGTGCAGTGCAGCCTCCTGCATTGGCTGTTCAATAGAGTACACAGTAGAGTATTTTTTAGTACTAGCCAGCAGTCGTTCCGTTTAGCATACCGAGTTGGTTGATATCAGGTGATGCCTACACACACACTTGACTATGGGCCTGTTTGATACGGTTTCGCTCCATGTTTTTCAGTCAAACAGCATAGTTTTACAAACTTTGCTCTAACAAAAGAGGTGGAATTTAGAGAACAGCTAAGAGGATGCACCAGAAATTTTAGATTTTTTCGAAGCTACTCTCCGGTAGAATTTGTAGAACAATCCCAAATAGACCCTATATATGTTGCTTCAACTAGAACTCTCATGGCCCATTTGGTGGACAGCTCCAACGGGCTTTAGCTCTGGCTACTCCGTATGTATACTGTAACAAGAAGCTATTTTTATCTTTTCCCTCAAAATAGACTAGAAACCGGAAACCGGACTTTACTGGTCTCCGGCTACTACATGCACTGTAGCAAAAAGTTAGAGCCGTTTGAAGGCTCGGAGTTGATTAGGGTGGGCCATTTGCTGACAGTCAACCCATATGGTAGTTTGGCCCTAGGTATGTTGTCAAACTTGGTCTTATTTAGTTTCCCAACTTTGGAGCCAAATTTCACTATGCAAATTTTTTTCCGTCACATCAAAATGCTGGTACATGCATGGAGTACTAAATGTAGATGAAATCAAAAACTAATTGCACAGTTTTGTCGTACTTTGCGAGACGAACATTTTGAGCCTAATTAATCAATGTTTAGACAATTATTACCAAATAAAAACAAATGCTACAGTGCGCTACAGTGATTTAGCCATCCCTAAATTGGGAAACTAAACAAGGCCCTTGTCTGCAAATCCACAAATAAACTTAGTTTTCACATGTTACCATATACTAACCCATAAGTATTAAGTTTATTTATGTTGTCTGCTCGCCTGTATCATGTAGGTCCTGTCTTCACGTGGAGCAGCTTGTATGGCAAAGCCGAAGTCATTTTGGAAAAAAAAAAAAAGGTTTGACAAAACCCGGCTTCGGTACTAATTTTGTAATAATTTTGTATTGTTATTAGGTTTATGAGAAAGAACTGAGAGAACCACTTTCTTAAGCTCTGACTTTTTCGTAAAAAATGATTCTTGCTCCTCTGATCTCTTGCAAGGAGGAGAATGCCCACCAAAGGCTGGAGTTGGAGGCCGACCAGCAGGGCCGAAGTTTGTCATCGCCAACCTATATAGCAAGCTACATTTATCGGCGAGCCGCGACCCATCAGTCCTAGCAGAACGAGTAGCAGAGGCAACAAAGATATGTACCCAGGGCTTGTTTAGTTTCAAAATATTTTACGAAAAAACAGTAGATTTCCCGTCATATCGAATCTTTAGACACATGTACGGAGTATTAAATATAGATAAAAAATAAAACTAATTACACAGTTTAGACGAAATTCACGATACGAATCTTTTAAGTCTAATTAGGCCATGATTAGACACTAATTACCAAATAACAACGAAAAGTGCTACAGTGGCATTTTGTAAAATATTTCAGGAACCAAACATGCCTCTGGTGGTAACTCCTATCTGACTACTACGTACGACACTCGTGAATCAGATCCACATGGCCTCGTTTAGAGCAAAAAATTTACCCAAAAATTTTGTAGCACTTTCATTTGTATTTGATAATTATTGTCCCACCATGGTTTAAGTAGGCTCAAAATATTCGTCTCCCAAATTACAGATAAACTGTATAATTAGTTATTTTTTTACGTACATTTAATGCTTCATATATATATATATATATACACGTGCAAATATTTAATGTGACGGAGAATCTTGAAAAGTTTTCTACTTTTCATCCATGTACATTTGTGTACGGGCACGAGCCGGCTCAATGCACGCATATGCAATTGTCGGCCTACCGCCACGCGCGCCCAGCAATGCAATCCTGTAGTACTAGAGATGCAATGCAATCATCGAGTTGCACTGTGCTGCTTGTGTTTATGAGGCACAGTAACCTGACTCTGCAACGTTGAATCTTTCTATTCTACTCGGTGAAGTGACGATCCGTGATGAAGTGAGACGCGTGCTACAGCTAGTATAGTAGCAGTGGAGAGTCCAGCTGTCGTCTGCCTCAACCAGCACTGCCACACTTTACAGGTGTATGTAAAAAAACTAGTACGCCGGCCGGAGTGACACAGCGACTGTCGTCGTCTTCGTCTCCGTCTCCGACACGACCGCCGGGGGTCCACTAGAAAGTATCACGATGATCTACCGCTGCATTGCGCGGTCCCGACAGACGGCTGATCTTCTATGTACTCCTATTTGCCAAATGCCAATGCCTCAGACGACATTGCATTGTCGGCAACGGCAAGTGATCTGATTGATGAGTATTAATTCTTCCCATATATTTACTTGGTTGATGGAGTACTTACTGACCTAGCGTGGCGGAGCGGAAGGTGGTGGAGTTGTCGACGACGTTGCGGTTGGCCTTGATCACCGTCCTCCACATGCCGTCGCCGACGAACATCAGGTTGGTCTTCTCGCTCCCGACCTCCACGTTCTCGAAGTAGCCCCCCGCCTTGATGTAGATCACGAACCGCGTCTCGCTGTTGTTGGGCGCCGCCGCCACCGCCTCCCCCACCGTCGTGAAGTTGCCGCTCCCGTCCTTGGCCACCACCAGGTCCGGGGCCACCGGGACCACCTGCTGCTGCAGCCGCCTCCGGTCCGCCGCCGACACCCACGACGGGAACCCGCGCCGCACGCGCCCGTACCCCTCCAGCGCCTCTCTGTCGGCACCCAGGCACCGCCGCCGGCGCCGCTGCGGGAGGCGGCGCAGCATCGCGAGGGAGTTGGACACGAGATGGGCCACGTGGTAGATGCGGCCCTGGATGTAGGGCCGGACGCGGCCGTCCTCCGACGCCGATGGCCCCGCGAAGCCGTCCAGGCAGGTGTACTGGTTGGTCAGGGCGGCCGACAGCACGGTCTGGACCCCCGCCACGGACTCCTCGTCAGTGACGGTGCGGCTCCCCGCCGACAGCTCCGCCTCCGCCGTGCCCAGCTGCGCCAGCGTGTGCCCCAGCAGCTCCACGCAGTCGGACAACGCCAGGCGGTCGCGCACCCGCAGCGCCCCCACCCCCGCGGGGCGCCGGAGGTACGCGGAGCAGTTGGACGCGGACGCGCGCACCGCGGCCGCCGCGCGCGCCACCACCGCTGAGATCACGTCGCGCACCGGCTTCTGCGCCAGGTCCGGGATGGTGGCCAGCGTCGACGCGCAGACGTCGCGGTGCAGCGTCCCCGCGCAGTGCCGCTCCACGGCGGCCGCGTGCTCGGCGGCGGCGGCGGCGTCCGCGTTGGTGGCGGCATTGGCATGGGCGTCGTCCCCGAGAAGAACACGCTTGGCGGTGGACGTGGACGCGGCGGAGACGCCACCGGAGAATGCCCTGTGCGTGGCGACGAAGCCGAGCGGCAGGAGAAGGGAGAGGGAGAGGAGGAAGGTGGCCGCCGCTGCTGCTCGCTTGGGCTTGGGCGGCCTCCGCATTTTGTGGTACGGTACGGTGGTGGGCTCACTGTGCGGTGAGCCGGTGAGAGTGACAAGGACAGTGAGGAGCGTCGGATTGGAGGAGCCCAGCTTTTATAATAGCAGCGTTTGGATACTGCTTATCTATACTTGCTGCCGCCTCTAAAATCGTCCAATTAGCAATTAGTAGAAATTAGAAATGGAATTTTAATTGAAGAATCATTTATATCTAGACTATTTTCGTAAACTAGTCTCTGACACATGCGACTTGCTAACGGCTGGACGTCTGTTCTTGGACGCTAGCATCGGACGGCTGACGCGTGCGAAAGAAGCGACGGGCTTTCGAGCAGCCCACCCCTATGATTTTTTTTATTTTTGACCATTTTTTAATAATATTTCAAAAAACGGCCGTGAATTTTTTTTAAAAAAAACTAACCGTTTTGGTGGCGCCGCCATCAAGGTGCCACATTTCAACACAGTAGCGCCATGGATGGCGGCGCCACAGGCCGTTGACGTGGCTGCCGCGGGAAGGTGGCCGGGGTGACGTGGCAGCTGCTCTGGCGCCAGCATGCAGGACTGTGGCGCCCTGGATCTCGGCGCCAGAGCGGCCCAAATAGGCTGCCGGCCCATTTTCCTCCTCTTCCCTTCTTTCTTCCCCGAGCTTCGTCCATAGCACCGCCGACGCCGCGTTCGCCACCACCGCCGCCCCCTCGTCCGGCCTCCTCCTCCGCCCCATTGCGCCGCCCCGTCCTCCGGCCCGCTCGTCCGCCCATTGCGCCGCCCCTTGCGCCGCCCCCCGCCCCCTCCTGCTCCCCTCGCGCCGCCCACTCCGGCAACCAGCACCGGCCACAACCGGGAGGGGCGTGGCAGTGGGCGCGGGAGGGGGTCGGCCGGGTCCTCACGCCGCCGGTTGGCATTGCCGCCGGCGGCCACCTTTGCAAGGGCACTGAGTTGCCGAGATTTTCAAGGTAATTCCCTAAATCGACATGTTAAGCTAGTGTAGTTGTTAATTAGTTGGTAAATTAGTTTGTAAATCATAGTTGCGTATAAATTAGTATAGGTTAATATAGTTAGTATAGGTTAATATAGTTAGTAAATAAGTTAGCTGTAAATTAGTATAGTAAATTATAGGTTAGTATAGTTAGTATAGTCAGTACAGTTAGTATAGGTTAGTATAGTTATTAAATATAGTGTATTTAGTATATTTAATTAGAATACACATTAATAGTAGTAGTGACACTTTGTACTACGATTTAATGGAGTTTCGTGGAATGCCTTTGTAGATGAATTGTTGTGTTCGGGTCTTTTACGGAGGAATTGTTAGGAAAGAAGATGGTATGTGTTGAGGATATGGATGAAGAAGTGGAATGGTTCGATAAACCTCCTAGCTTCGACGACCTTTGTGGCCGTTTGCATGACAAATTTGGTGGTGATTTCACATTCAAAGGGAGTTTTGATAGTGGGAAGACTATGGCACACTATGTTGTGGTGCCCTTGCGCAACCCTACTGATTGGTCGCGCTACAATCGGGTTCTCCAAAGCTCGAATGTGGCCATGCCTGAGGTGGTTGTGGAGAATGGTTACAGGTTGGAGCACAATGAGGACGGTCCGTACAATGAGGGTGTTGGATACAATGAACAAGAAGTTGGGGTCGAAGGGGAATGAACTCAGGGTGATATGGATTTGGATGGCAATTTGACGCAGGAGCACTTTGATTATGCTGAAGTTGGTCGTATTAGGGATGACTTTGATGTGAGGGAGTTTGAACGGGAAGAGGAGGAGCGGGAGGCGGAAGAGAGGATGGGTGACGATGTTAGCAGTGATTCAGATGACTCAGGTGATGACAATGGAGGTACAGATGCAAGGGCAAACACCGGTAGGTCCGATGCCAGCACCAGTTCCAGCAGAGGTACTCCATGCCATGCCGACTCAGGGGAGGCTAGTCCATGATTTGCCCGAGGAAGATACCCCTTATGACTCATGGGGGAGGATTAGCGAGGCACAACAGTACGTCCCACCGCCACCTTACACAGCGGCAGAACTTATGCAGATGAGGGAGGCTAACCTACCTTTCAGTGCCGTTCCTAACTACAGAGATGTCAGCATGGTACATATGGCAGTTTGTGACACCGGGCTGCATTTGTCTTCTCACTCATTGTATAACCATAAAGACGGTGGTATCCTTAGGAAGGGTATGGTATTCCATACAATGGCAGAGATGAAACTATTTCTTCAGGACTATGCTGTGTGGCACCATAGACCATACCGCGTCACTCATTCGGACAAGGGGGAGAGGTACCAATGCGCATGCATCCATTGGACTTGCCCGTGGGTGTTCCATGCACGGAAGAAAAAGAGTGATGGTAGGTGCATGTAACCAAAGTGGAGCAACCCCACACATGCAGGGATAATTCATCGAAGCATTCTCATCCGCAGCTCACTGCGCGCTACCTTGCCCGCCGTATATTGGGTTGCATTGATGCTGACAACAATGTTTCGGTGTCGATGTTATAGCAGAACATATACACATTTACCGGCTATGACGTCAAGTACGGAAAGGCTTGGCATGCAAAGCAAATTGCCCTTGCCATTCGTTGGGGTAGCTAGGAGGAAGCATACAACAGGGTTCCTCGTATATTGTGTGCAATGAGGTACTACAACCCTGGCATGAGATGGTTTATAGACACAGGAGGTATGTATCTATGGGGGGTTCAGCGGCATGTTCTGTTCCGTGTGTTCTGGTATTTCGCTCAGACGCAGCATGCGTTCCAGTACTGTCGGCCAGTTATTCGTGTTGATGGCACATTCCTTACAGGAAAGTATAGGGGCACCTTGATGATGGCTGCGGCTGTTGACCCAGAGAACCAGATAGTACCCATTGCATATGCTTTGGCAGAGGGGGAGAACAATGAATCCTGGTCATGGTTCATGCGGTTGCTCCATACGGAGGTGCTTGGTGATTCTCGAATCATTTGTTTGATCTCGGACCGGCACATAGGGATCATTAATGCTGCAGCTGAACAAATCGATAGGTTCCGGCCTCTGGTACACAGATGGTGCGTGCGACATTTTGCCGCTAACTTCTGGCGTAAGCAGAGGAAGGCAGAGGTTAGTGACATGTTAAAGCTTCTATGTTATGTACAAACAGGACACGAGTTCCAAGAGAAACTGCGAGAATTACAAAAGGTGTTGAACCCAGCCGCTGATGCATGGTTGAAGAAGCAATTGGATTATAAGGAAAAGTGGGCATTGGCATATGATGAGGGTGGTTTCAGGTACGGCATCATGACCACCAACGCGTTGGAGTCTTTCAACCGTGTGTTCAAAGGTGTGAGATCGTTGCCCGTATCTGGAATCGTTGAGTACTCGTTTACGAAGTGCAACGAATATTTCGTCCTACGGTGGGAACTTGCGCAGAGGAATATGGCTGAGCATGGCAAATTTGGAAGGGCCGCGCAAGAGTTTTTGCACGAGGCAGAGGCATTGTCGAAGGACCAAACAGGGGAGCCATATGGTCCTACGAAGGATATCTACAGTATACGAGGTAAGGGTGGCACTGCCTTGGGAGGGGAACAATATGGTGGGCGAAACTACCGAGTTGATCTTGCGAAAGTTGAGTGCAATTGCAATGTCCCTCAGATCATGCATGCCCCTTGCTCCCATATGATCACGACCTGCAGTAAGCGTGGATATGACCATACTGTCCCTCCATTCATGTCACCCTTGTACCTTCGTTCTAACAGCCTAAAAGTGTGGGAGAAGCCCTTCGAGCCGTACCTCGACCCGTCGCAGTGGCCCCCTTACTATGGTGAGGACTACGCACTGCATCCAAACCTGAAGAAGGTAGGGAAGGGTAGGAGGAAGAAGAAGCGACTCAAGGGTGACATGGACGCTATGAGAGGATACGGCAAGGACAAGTACGGAGGGGGATTATTCGACGAGACCCGTAGCAAGAATATGTGCTCTGTTTGCAAAGAACCGGGTCATAATGCTAGTAGGCATAGAAGACAAGGCCAGCAGGTTGTTAGTATAGTAATTTTGTGTTAGTAATTTTTTTTTGAATTTATAGATATTTTCTTTCGTAAGTTGTTATCATTTAAATTTCAGTTGTTAATTCTTTTTAACATGTGCACTAACACATTGTTTTCCTGCTTCAAACAGGATGGCTCTTCGTCGGGAGGTCTGTCACACCCAGCATGAGAAGTACAGCCTTCTTGAGGTGGAGTATGACAAGAAGCACCGAGCTCACTTCTTGAGCGACAGGGGGCAGAGCTGGCCCCATTGCGGCCTCGCACGCACAACAGGCAGCTAGAGTGGTTCGAGGAGTACGCGCCGTACATACGGTGTGCCGTCTTCCTAGAGCTTGTGCGCGTTGTGAACAAAGGTCTTCCGCCCCTAAACCCCTCACTCCTCAGTGCATCTGTCCACAGGTGAAATTCATTTCTTTCTCGTAAACTTGTCATTTGTGTACTACCATTTTGATAGCTAACACTCGTTCTGGTTTTGTTGGTGAACAATACAGGTGGAGGCCTGAGACGCACACATTCCACCTCCCTTATGGCGAGATGACCGTCACCTTGCAGGACGTGAAGGCTATCCTTACCCTTCCATTGGGGGGACATGCAGTGACCGGTCGTGTGGACAGTGAGAACCGGAGGGAGGCTGTGTACCGCTTCTGTGGCTTGATGCCCGACGCCGAAGCAACCAAGTAAGAAATTGGCGGGTGACTTATTTAATACTTGTTTCAGTTGTGCACGTCGTTTTCATCTCGTCGTGTCTTATTTATTTCAGGAGGACTTCTGGTGTCCAGTCGACATGGATCTGTGACAACTTCAACTACTTGCCCGCCACGGAGCAAGACAGAGACAAGCACACTAGAGTTTTGTTGTGGCACTTCCTTGGTTCTTTCCTTTTCCCTGATGGGTCGGGCAACACCATCAGCTGGATGTTTATTGACATACTTAGACAGTCATGGGAGAACATAGCGGCGTACAGCTGGGGCAGCGCAGTGCTGGCATATATGTACAAAAGCTTATGCGACGCTTCCTGCCGCACCTCAAAAGACACCAATCTTGGAGGTCGTGTCTACCTGTTGCAGATTTGGTGTTGGGAAAGATGGCCCATTGGTCGGCCCGTTCGTCCCATAGTTGATTCGGATGACCCCGACAACTACCGTTTGCCTGTAAGTAAAACACTTCGTTTCATAGTTTGAAGGACTTATAGAAGATAAATTGTTCGATTCATAGTTTTACGCACTTATACAATATCCATGACCTCTGCATAAATTGTTGTCTTCTGAAATGCAGGAATGGAACGGTTGAGATACAAGGCCAACTGCTTTGTTCCTCTAGAGCCATTCGGAGTCGGTTACAGGCAGATCGCCGCGCAAGTACAAGGAGTACTCCGACGAGTTAGAGCTCATGACACAGTACCACGTAAGAATGTAACTTTCAGCTATTTTTGTGCTACGGATATTTTAGTCACAATCTAACTCAATCATGAAACTTTCAGGTGAATTGGACTCCTTGGGAGGATGAAGAGCTTGAGGGGTACCTTAGTCCTAGCTGTTGGGAGGAGTCCGACGAGTACCGCAGCGACGTTCCCATGATTTTCTATCACGTGGTTGAATTGCACAACCCAATCAGGGTTTGCAGGCAGTTCGGGAGAGGTTGGCGAGGCCTACCACCGCTTTACTCCACCAACCCCACATTGCATAGGTGCATTTCTATTTCACTGGTACGCATATGTATTTTTGCTAACAAAAACTAATTAAGATTTTGGTGCAGCTATGAGCGCAAGAAGAGGTACAGTGAAAAGAACTGGGCCAAAACGCATGACCGGTGGATCTGCTTGTGTCATAGAACCTCCTAAATTATGATGGTCCATATGTACCTGTTATTGTCATAATGACCTCCGACAACCATACTTATGTTCCTCATAACTTAAAAGGCCTGCTATCCTCCGAACAGGATCCAATTACAGGAGTATTGCAATATTACAACAGTTTATTCAAAATACTATCAGAGTAAAAGAGCGAAAGTCTTACATAACTTAAGTTTACAAACCACAGTTTTCAAATCTCAAACCATAAGTAGCATTATTACAAACCGGTAGTAGTGGAGTATCAGTAGTAACTTTATTACAACACCCAAACGAGGTGCCTTGCCCAGAGGCCACACAGCACTCATCGCCACTTTCTTCAACAACAACGGTCATGCAGTAAGGCTCAAAACAGACTTGCTCATGAACCGCACCTGCAACAAGGGTTTAACAAACCCTGAGTACGGAGAGTACTCAACAAGACTTACCTGACTAAGAAAAAGACTCCAAGGGCATGCTAGCTTTAGGGAATCAAGGTACGAGTATTCAAGAATCAAAATTATTTTGCAGAAAAGCTTACTAAAGTAAGTCCTTGCTTTCAACATTTTATTTTTATCATTGATGGTTCATTAACCAATTCTAAGTGATCCTAATCTAGATCAAAGTAATTCTCATCAAATTCTTTCTTATTCTTTCAACATTTCCCATTTCTTAACTACGATGCAGGTCAGGTGATCGAGTCTCCATAACCGAGGAGCAACGACGATTCAAACCGATTATACCCAGCTGGGGATCTCTAACCTCACGACATATGTAGAACCAAATCTCGCATATGCCAACCCTCATTTAGATCTCCCAAGACCATAACGTGTCCATCGCCACCCGAAAGTACAGTACTCCTCGAACCCGGCCCAATTCTAGCCCCGAGGGTACACGCTACTCCCGCCATCTCTCCACTCCCAGTGCGAGGTTGGACGTTATAGAAATGGAATCACTAATATCTTGGGCTTACCCAAGGCATGAGGCTAGCTGCAAAGTCTCGAAACACAAGCGGACCTACAACGAACGGTCCTTAACTGACAAGGCGGAAACACTACATTGAGACTCATTTCTCAATGCAAGTTAGAAGTGGTCAAACCACCCGCCCGATCTTCAGTTTTATTCTTATATACCATTATTCCTCAAGAATGCCATCGTGGCCATAAAACATTTCATTTAAAAGCCTAACTCATTAAGCATAGTGAAGCATACTACGCAATTTTCAATAAAACAGGTACCAAGGTGATATCACAATAATCACGGATGATAATGCAGCAATTGGGTTATCACTCAATTCCTAATTACTTAATGCAATAAACCATAGTACCAGTGATAAAGATTTGTATAACTCAAGGAAGGGTTTAAATGCACCGGGGCTTGCCTTGCTCAGACGAGACGACTGGTTCAGGCTCAACAACTCTGACGTCTGGTCCAGAACCCACTTACGACAGCTCTTCTCCGGAAGCTTGCTCGACAAAAATTCTATTGAAATAAACAAAAACTACCACTATTCACATTTTTGAAAAAAGAAAAACAAAATCGGCAGCACGGGCCGCTTCCTCACTTCTCCCTTGCTCGGCCCAGCAACACGCGCGTTCGCACTCATCCGCGCTCGCTCGCGCTCGGCATAGCAAAGCCCGGCCCAGCTCCCGTTCTCCGCCTTCTTCCTCTTCCCCGCGTCCCGCTCTCCGGCCATGGCGGCACGACGGCGGGCCGGTGGCCACGACCACGACGATGAAGCTCCGACCAAGCTACCCCAAGAATCATGACCTACACAACGTACCACACCACTTTGGACACACCACCTGCCCGCAGACGCCACGAAGGGAGCCCCACCCGACCATGGCGGCACGGCGGCCGCGGCGCATGGTGCTCCGGTGACACAAGCCAGTAGCGACTAAATTGAAGGCATGGGAAGCATCAGCAGCTCACCGCGAGTGTCTCTGGACAACTGGTACGCGCGGAGAGGCGGTAGAGGTGGCTAGCCACGTGAGGCGGCACGATGGCTACGGCTATGGCGGCTGCTCGCTCCGGTGGAAACTTCGATGTCCCGGCGTGTCTCCCCGTGCGCTGGAGAGAATACCGAGCGCATGAGCAAGCAGAAACAATCACGATGCAGAAACGCTGGATCAAAAGCATTATCATGGACTGTACAGGGCTGCCCACGGTGACGGAGCTCACTTCGGATGGCGGTGGACCGAGGTTGAAGACGACGGTGCACATGCGATCCCGAGCGGTAGCAGTTGCACTAATAAGCGCAAATGCTTCGTGAGGTGATGGCGGCGCTGATGGCGAGATGGAGAGGGCTAAGGTGGAGCATGGAGGACGAATTTGGCCAGCGGAGCTTTGACGGTGGCGGGCGAAAATGGGGAAGAAGAACGTCGGTGGCGGCGCTGGCTGGCTTTATAGAGGCCGAGAAGCTTGAGATGAGGCAGAAAAACGCGAGAAGCTCAAGGTGATCGTCGTGGCACACTGGAAGACCGTGGAACTGGCTAGCTCGGCGTCGGCGGCTCACCGGCGCCCATGCCGCGCGCTGCCCTGCTCTCATTCGCCAAAGCACTGTAGCATCTCCCCCCAAACTACAAAACCCTAAACTATTTTTCCAAAATTACTTCCAAAAACATGTAGTGACTTGAAAAATTCCAAAAATATGAAATCTTCAGAATTTCAAGCTCTACAAGTTTCATGTTGAAAACTTTTTTAATTCTAAATGGATTTTGAAATTTGAATTTGAAATCAAAATAAGACACTTTTCTAGAATTTGGTAATTTAGAAATTACTTTAAATTTATATTGAAACTTCAAAAACTCAAAATATCAAAGTTGTACATCTAGCCAAGACCTACAACTTTTCTATTCAAACCATTTTCAAATTCTACCTCTATTTTGAAATTTGAGTTTGGGGATGAAAACGGGTCAAATTTGAAATTTGCTTCTTTTCAAAATTACTCCAAAATTTTCACTGAAACTTTGAAAACTCAAAACACCAAACTTGTAGCCCTTGAAAAGATCTACAAGTTGGTTTTAAAGTTTTTCCCAAAATTTGCTTAAATTCTGAATTATTCAAAAATGGGTAAAATTAGGGTTTTGGATTTTAGGGTTTTCGGAAGAATTTCAAATTGAAACTTGTTGCTATTTTAATTGGTGATTATTTAGTGATCAAACCATCACCCAAGTTGACTTTTGAAAATCTTTTAATGATTACCCAAATTTGAATTCAAATTCGAATTGAAAAACTCGCGACAAGTTTTGGATTCCAAATTCAAACTCAAACTTGAAGCTTCATTTTATGGGTTGGACTTGAGTTCATACCCTAGACTTGACACTAGTGTGTAACACAGTCATACACCTCAAATTACGTAGAGCATAAACTAAGTATTTGCCGTGACATTCGAAATTAGGGTTTTCTGTTCAAGTCACACATCTCAGAAGCACATCCAACCTAAGAATGTAAACTCGTTTTAGTTGAAGCACATCGTAGTTGACTTAATCATGTATGCTTTGCAATGCAATATGATGACATGGCAAATTTTTAGTCTCCATAACACCAGAGGTGTTACAGATTGTGGGTGCACAGGGACAAGGTTCGTGTCGACAGTGGTCCTCCATTCGACCAGGACGCTTTCAACGAGTACCTGAGGTGGCTTCAGAGGTCCATGAGGCTTCATTTCAAGGACGCGTACACTAACCGTGCAGTTGAGGAGGGCTCTGAGGAGGACGTCGTTGAAGATGAGTACGACGTCGAAACTAGATAGGAGACGCAGCCACAGCGAGCCCCACTTATGGCATACGTGGTAAGAATTTCTTGCAACCCTTTGTTTTACCTTACCTAGCCAGTTCTCTTTTACTTCAAGAACACTAATTGTTGCAATCTTTTGGTTTGCTTAGGCCTCACAACTGACAAGGATGTCCAATGAAGCGGCGGAACAGCTTCATAATTCTAGAGGGGGGGGACATAAGCCCGCTTTGGGCTTTTGTTAAGGTAACCAACAATCTTCAACCACGCGAAAATGCTTACTTTTTACTTACACACATGTAAACTTACTTGTATATGACACTTGTGCGTGCAGAGGATGAGCAGGGGCTGCAAAAAGCTAGCTCAGAAGTTGACAAGCATGGACACTTCGTGGGAGCCGTACGAGTCTGAGCCAGACGAGTTCCAGCCGCCAGCTAGCGAGACCTCCACCGTGCGTACACCACCTGCCTCCGCCGTCGGGACAGGCACTACCAATGAGGACAACACGGAGGAAGAGGACAACGCCCCGCAATACGGTGTCCATCGCTACGAGAGGTTTGAAGAGGACGCGTTTGAGTGGCCGTTCGATGAGATTGGATTGTCTCAGCTACAGGGTGCCCCTATGCCTACACAGGACGACGGTCAAGTATTAAGAAGCTACATTCATTTTGTACGTACCAATGTAAATAGAATTTTATATAAACGTGGGCTATGTTTTCATTACAGGGTATGAGCGGTACACAACACGAAGACCGTCGTCACCGGAAGAAAAGCCATCGCGACCGCGCCGATGTTGGCTACACTCCGAACATGCTGCCTACCCAACCAAAGAGGGCGAGGAAGACGAAGGCACCGTTCACTCCTGGGAGTTAGTGTGTAGATCGCCGACTTTAGGATGACGGAGCTGCCTCATATAGGACTATGATGCTTGTGTACTATGTATTGTGATGATTGCCTACTACAAACTTAATTTGATGTCTTTGTACTTCTCAGCACCTTAATTGGACCCTTGTTCACTTTTAGTTATTGTGAAAATCTGTTCTTATTGTCCTTATTGATATGTGATGCTTGCTATTTTAATTCTTGTGAAAATCTGTCGATTGACCTTAACATGCAGAATGACTTGTGGTTTTGTCGTCCCAAGCCCTGTGGCGCCTTGGCTGGAGGCGCCACAGACTGTGGCGCCACCATCCATGGCGCCACCGAGGGTGCCACGTCACCCCAGCCTCCATCCCTCGGCCGCCACGTCACAGCCTGTGGCGCCGCCATGCAAGGCGCCACTGTGTTGAAATGTGGCGCCTTGGATGACGGCGCCACCAAAACGGTTAGTTTTTTTAAAAAAAATTCGCGGTCGTTTTTTGAAATATTATTAAAAAACGGTCAAAAATATAAAAAAAAATTCGCCCCCATCCGTCGCCCTGCACACGCACCCTGGCCCCGTCTGTGCGCCCATCAATGACCACGCCTCTATGACTCTCCGAAGAACATCAAACACTTGCAACATTAAACACCTGAATGCAACATGCGACTGAAACAGATGAAATATTTACAACATACATTTGCAACATATGTGTGAAACATATATAGCATCTAGATAGAACACTTGCAACTTGCAACATGAAAACACTTGCTACAACATAAGACTGAAAACAGATAAAACATTTTCAACAAACCATTGCAACATACCTCTAAAACACTTGAAACATGTGCAACATCCCGATCTACTTTTATAATATCCATATGAAACATTTACAACATACCACTTAAACATCTGAAACACTTGAAAGCTACATTTGCAACATAGGGGAGGGAGAGTCTAGGCCGGTCGATTTCGGCTGTTGAGGTGAGAGCCGGCAGCGAGTGACTGTGCGAGAACCGCCAGCACCCGGGCGCTCATGGGTGCCTTGGCTCGGCCGGGGACGACTGGAGGCGCCCTGGCACATGCGCCTAGCGCCATCGGCTAGGGGCAGTGACGGTGCCCCGTAGCGGCGAGGAATTACGTCGGCACTGGGGTTGGGGAACAGGCCAGGGAGGCGCGACGTGAACTGAGGGAGAAGGCGGCGTGGTCAGCTTGGGTGGAAGAAGAAAGCAGCGGTGACGCTCTGTGATTTTATGGAGACATGCAGGAGAGAGAGACGAGATGGAAGGGGAGAAGATAAGTCTGAGTAGTCACTTGAGGGGGAGGTATCAGATATTTTCACCTACGGTGGATAATACGTGGACACGGTGAGACCACGTAGTGTTCGGAGGGACACCTGGCGTCCGGACGCTGTAATCATAGCATTACTGCCGAAACATTGGCCTAAGCTATCAGCTCTGAATCTCTGATCTCATACATGGATCATGACATACTCCTTATTGATTAGATCTTATCAAACGCTAAATCGGGTCAGCTAGGTTTGGGTCAGGCTTAAACACTATTAGATCAAAATTTCTAGTTTGAGCCCGATCCGACACACTAGCGGATCAAGCTGGGACGGGTTATTTCCCGGATTTATGTTAGGTTAGGTTTTCTCGGGATGAGTCAAGTCATAGGTGCAAAATTATGACCTGAGTCTGACTCAACGCATTGGCAGGCTGAGTGGCCTATGATTAGGTCTAATACTAATATTTCATTATCTATACATTGTTCATCTGGCTTGAATCAAGTTAGGCCCCGTTTGATTTGAGTATGTTAAAGTTTAACTCTCATCACATCAATATTCTCTCAAATGCATGGAGTACTAAATGTAGACTAATTGCATGCATGTCGGCATAGATTAAGAGTAATTTACGAGACGAATCTATTAAGCCTAATTAGTCCAAGATTGAAAACTTTTTGTCAAATAAGACGAAAGTGCTACAGTGTTTGTTAAACTTTAACTCCTCTGACCAAACACCCCCTTAGACTTTGGCACTGCTGTAAAATGAAAGCACACTCTCTCCGTCCCTAAATAATTGTCACTTTTATTTTTTATGTCGTAAGTTTGACTGAATTTATAAAAAAAATACATGCAACATTTGTATCTCCAAATAAATTTATTATGAAAATAGATTCAATGATCTATCTAATGATATTATTTTGTACCATAAATATTAATATTTTTTATATATATTTAGTCAAAGTTGTTTCTCGGGAAGCGAAAACGACAGTTATTTAGCGACGGAGGTAGTATCTGATTAGAGGCTCTCAACTTTAATCCTAATCAAACACATTGGGAAAAAATATATCATGGGCATTTTTAAATAATAAAAATATGACCTTTAATCATGATCATCATCCACACAATAGTACCTTTAGATCTATTCAGATTTTTTATACACCAATCTCTATCGTTATAAAATATTGATTAAAATTAATCACTAAATGTACAATTAATTAATTGGTATCATAAAAGATAATATAAAGTAAGTAACATCTAAGTTTATCTTAAAATACACTTTTAACATTATCAAAGATAGTATAAAGTAAAATTTGAAAGAATTTTTTTAGGAAAAAAGTTTGAAAGAATTTATATGATCGACCTATAGTTTATAGTTTAAGCACTATATTTTTTTTATAAAATAATGTCGCTACACCTATAATTTTTTTTAAGATGGCTCAACTATCTTATTAACGCACATTAAGCACACTATAAAAACTTAAACATATTATATACCTTCTAAGCATCAGTTGCTAATGCTAAAATATATATATATTTTTGTTGAGTACCTCTTCTGATAAGGCCCTCTTTGGTTTGCAGGATCTTTTTCCTAAATCTTATATTTTTATTCAAAAATTGATTCATATGGAATTTCTATTCAAAAAATCCGTAAAATTCTTGCGTTCGAAGCTAAGGGCCCTAAGGCTATCTGCACCGCTGAGCGGTAAAACGCCCGCGACGGCAAATACACGGGTGAAACTTCCGCACCGCGAGACGCCATCCCAATCTCCATCGTCCCGTTCGCTACAGGAGATCTGAAAATCCAGAGTAGAGGAGAGAGGAACGGTAAAACGCTGCAGTGGGCCCTGTGCCGCCAGACGCTGTCCTCGTGGATGAACGGATAAGGAGAGGGAGAGGAAAAAAAGAAAAAAGAAAAGGAAAAAAGAGTAGGCCCCACAAGTAGAGTATGGTATAGAGTATGGATGGATGCGGGAGAAGTTGATATAGAGGTGAAAATTATCGCTGACCAGGACAGAATATTCCTTTAGAGATGAGGTTTAGAGATGAACGAGTGCGGATAGCCTAAACATCTGCATCAAAGATGCTCTTACAGGACATGATAGATACTAGTGGCATGTTATCGGTCCTAGGGAGCTGGGTAAGATTACACCGACATGTGACTCATGGAGTGTGTGTATTTTATTCCTGCTGTTGTGCTGTGGGCATGTTCTTTCTCGTGTCTGTGTGGGAGAATCAATGTTCAGTATTTGCAGCTAGATTTTCTGTTATCCTACGCATCAACTCTACTATATTTCACTACTTTATTTTTTTAATAAAATATGATTGAGAGTTAGAGACATAAACACTGACATACATGTGCGCGCGAATAGCGCACTTATATAAGAAAGACGGATGGATGAACACTGCACCACCCGTGTGTCACGAGCCTGCGTACGTACGTGCAGCGATGCCCATTTACATATACATGCATGTTTGCCTTCCTAGTACAGTAACATGATCCGTGCGTGTTTAATTATACTAGCGGGGCCCACGCGCGTTGCCGCGTGTATTTGGGGAAAAAATCGAAAAGCAGAAAAAGGGGAAACAAAAAAATCGAAAAGCGGGAAAAAAAATCAGAAAAGGACAAAAGTGCTACAGTGTAGGAGTAAAATTCTGTTTGGGTAATGGGTATTCGAGTCTTTGACTTGTTGGGTGTGTACACCAGTGTCAAAATGGCCACGTGAAACGGTGTGCACTGAGCACTGTACGTTGTGCCGATCTAGCTCGCCAGCTCGCATCAAGCAAGGTTTAGAATCAACCTGTGAATGTGAGCAGTGAGCATTTCTTATTCTGTTTGGGCAATGTCCGCTGTCGTGTGGTATGTACGTACTGTATGTGATTGTGAGATGAGCAGAATAATTGTTCAGAGCGGAGGTGTGTCAGTCACATTCACCGCATTGGCATTGAACCCGCTGCAAATTATATTTGTTCTTCCTGTCCAGAGACCATTAGCTCGTCCATTATGCTATATTACGTATATGTAATCAATTCCCGAAACAGCACAAGATAGGATGCATGTCAAGACTCAAGCGCTCTGCTCAGCAACAGGCAACAGCAAAGGCCCCGTCGGCCGCACAAGGCTACTAGAAGATCACCAGCAGACTGCATTTGCAAGTGCAGAGGTCTTGCGCTTTGCTGATCGAGTACTCTCATCACTCATGTAATGATGGATCCACTCAGCAACCGTTGCATCTCTTCCATCGTCGTCATCAAGACACCACCATTTTGCTTTGAGAGGCATGCATGTACGTACACCAACCAGAGTCCATCAGTCCACATGCGGATTGCAGAGAGGCAGCAGGCGAGGACACCACATGCACAACAGCTACAGATCTGGGTGTGCCTGCACGATTGCACTCTGTATTCGCACTGTCCATTCTCTTCGTCGACCCACTTCCAGCCACACAAACCTGCAGCTTTTTTTATCCACGCAGGGCATGCACCGACGCACTTCGCTCGTCAGCCAGCCACTGTCGGTGTCGGATTCCAAAAGTTCCAACAGAAAGCACCGACCGATCGACCGGCCGGCGCATCGATCGGGCACTCCCTGTGACCTGTGCGCTGTCATCGTCCTCGTCCGATGCGTTAACCTCTACTACAGTACTAGTAGCTCGTTGCCAATCGCGTCGCATGCAGCTCGACTCCGACCGCAATGGCGCATAGCATCGCCGCCTGGTCTCTTCCGGGACACCTCCGTGGCCCGGCGCGTGCCAGCCGTTTAGCCCGCATCGCATCTACGCCAAACAAGGCCCGTTCGAAATATTAGATGCGTTATCAGCCCAAGACCACTTTACGGGCCCAGTATTACTAGTCATGCCCGCTTTGCCGCCAGCCACCGCCTCGAACGTTCCGGATGAAAATGGCGCGTCCTCCTCCACGGAAGACTCGTGTCTTCCACCTCATTCGCGAATCGCGATGCCCCCACCGGCCCGCCACGCGTCCACAACTCTCCCGCTCCGGCAGACCTCTCCACGCTCTTCTCGTTCTCGCCGCCGGTTATGAGACTATATAACCTAGGAGTAGAGCCATCATCAGTCAATCAGTCAGTACTCAGTAGCCACCGAGCTGATCCATCGAAAGTACTGCTAGCAGACAGGAAAAGCAACCAGAGACGTCCATCGCCAATTCGCCATCATCAAGAAGTGGTAGTAGTACTAGGATGGCAACGGCACGAGCACTCCGCCTGGTGGTCACGAGGCCGCCGGCCACCACCAGGGACGGCCTCCTGTCCGTCTCGACGGAAGCCGCGGGCGCGGGCGACCCGGCCGTGCACTCCGGCGACGCTCTTTGCGACGACTACATGGACCGGCCGCCGCGGTTCTCCGGCGCCGAGGAGGCCACTGGCGCTGGGGGCCGCGTTGGCAAGCACACGGTGGGAAAAGCGGCGGAGACGCCGGGGCACGCGGAGGCGGCGGCGGAGCGCGTCCCGCCGTTCGCGCCCTCGGGGAAGAAGCCGCCACTGGCCGGGTCCGAACATGAGCTCGCGGACCCGACGGCAGGCGCGTCGTTCACGCAGAAGCGGCGGCTGTCCTCCTCGCGGGAGCGGGAGCGGGACCCGCGCGAGGCGGCGACGCCCGGCGGCTCCGAGTCCGCGGCGCGCAAGGTGAGGCAGGAGGACAGGGAGTACTACCGGACGCACAAGCCGTCGCCGCTGGCGGAGGTGGAGTTCGCGGACACGAGGAAGCCCATCACCCGCGCCACCGACCGGTACGCGGACGTGCCGGGACTGATGGTGGAGGACACGGTGGACGACTCGCTGGCGCGCGCCGAGGCCATGTTCCGGGAGGCCGCGGCGCGCGGGAACCCCGAGTGGCCGCACTCCCGCGCGCTCGCCGAGATGCTGGCGCGCCGCGAGCTGGGGAAGGACGCTGCTGGGAGCGGCAAACCCTGCTGGGGCAGCTGAGTTAACAGGGCTCACGCAGAAGCAGTGTTTGACGCGCACGTTGTACAGTTGTTTGTGATGGTGAGATAGTGTGTGTGATATATATCTGCAGCGGTAGACCGGTAGTACTAGTACAGAAGTCACCCCCTCAATAGGGCTTTCATCCTTCATCTATCACAAAAGTTTACATTTCAACTAAAAGTATTACAAAACTTTTCTAATTATGACAAATTTTATTTTAACCTTAATTAACTTTGAATGAGCGTTCGGCCGATTTCCTTTCCTAACTTGTTTAACGAACGACTTGCAGACAAACGTGGTAAACGTGATATAACAACTTACAAACAAACGTGGTATAACGTGATATATTACCATCAATCTTTTGCACTTTCTCCGTATCAAATAAATGCACATCTCGCTCGAGTTATTTTTTTAGCTTTTTGTGAAGTCAATTTTTTTAGTTTGACTAGAAATATAAAAAATAATAAATAATAATATCAACATTTATATTATAAATAAGTTCGTTATGAAAGTATACTCATGTTTAATTTAAATGATACTATTATACATCATAAATATTAATATATTTTTATATAATTTGGATTAAATTTTAAGAAATTTGACTTCTTCTCTGTGCGTTTATTTTGGAACAAAGAAGTATCCCTTTTCACACTTGGTACAAACCATTTTATTATTAAGTGTGAAAACAAAAAAGACTAACTGCTTTATAGTTTAGCTCTTATAACTTGACTTATAGGCAAGCACTTGACTCTATTGATCTTGGTCTTAGCGTTTTCAACCGTTACAATGGTCCATCTAACTATCAGTTGGTTCCATCTGTGATGCGGCATCCTAGCCGTTAGATCAGGGGCGGCGGAGATACCTATGCCCCGGTGGGTCATACCCGATGTGGTGCAAGGTCCCAGGATTCGACAGCTCGGACACAGAGGCGTCAAAGGATCCTGAGGAGGTTAGGAGACGTGGTCGACCGAGGTAGCGACACCAATGGATGTGGCGGCGTGGGCAGGAGGCGGCGCAGCGAGGGGCGCCGGAGGGGACGACGAGCTCGCGGAAGATGAAGGTGACTGCCAACTGTGGGCCAACATGGTCTCCGTGGCGATCGAATCGCGGTACGTGGCTTTTTTGCTCCAACTTTGTTCTTTTTGTGTTGTGGCGGTTGCAGGGATGATTCTACTCTTGCCATTGGAGTTGATGGGGAGGTTGTGGCAGAACCGTCTAATCTAACACACTCTCAAGAGTATTTGTTTTTCAGTAGACACTAAGTACCTAAGAGAGTGCACTAAACTCTGCAGTTCTGTCGAGCCCACCACAAGGGAGAACTCGAAAAATTCACATTTTACCTTAGGATCATAAATGAGAGATAAAGCTTACAACATTCTTAGTTATTTCTTACATCCCTTTTAACACAACATCAGAGTAATTCATTATCTGATTATAACAGCGGAATATAAAATGCTATCAGAGTTTCAGCGCAAATAATAATCAAGTAATGACAAGTTAAACATTAGCATGATGAACTTTTGTATACATGAAATAACAAGTAGTTATAAATCTTTCCTTTGTGAAGCATTTTTGGTGAAAGTTTGAAATAACTATATGTCCGCAACATAAAGGAAAATCCTCACTGAGCCCACCAGGAAGTTTCCACAAACAAGTGTCAGCTCCACAAGTTTCTGTCACCTGCAATAGGGTAGAACAAACCCTGAGTACTCAATTATACCCCGCAAGACTTACCCATCAGGAGGAAAGAAAAGACCCAAGGATATGCAAGGCTATCTGGCTTGTGGGTTTATTGCAACTGCAGGAAGCTTTACTAACGGTGCATCGTTATTTTCACTTTTTATCAGCAGTCATCATTAGTTCATTAACCAACCATTCTATGTAAGCATCTATGCTACTTTCCAGCAAGGATTGAGCAATCAGAACCATATTATCATCTTCCATGTTACAGTTCTTACTATGGTGCCAGACCATAGCCAAGTCGTACCGTCACGTAGAAACGGTGATTCGTGAATCAATGTTACCCAGCTGGGTACCCCGAAAACACATGCCTCGCTTGTACCCCAGGCACAAGCAAGACCAACCCGTTCCACTTCTGTCTAGGGGTCCAGGTCCCCGTCCAAACTAGGACTCCAAACCTCCAACACCTGAGGCCCGGCCTCAGTGCGATGTTTAGACCTCCTACCCAATAATCCACCTATAACCGTCGGCCCAGAAAGAGCCAGAACCCCATGACAAGAGAGTAACAAGTCTTCCCGCTCCCATAAGCAAGTATGTGCTCGGGATAATAAGTCTGTGACCTGACTAGTATCCACAGCAACAGACCGTCCACAATCGACACAGGTGGGACAAATGCAACCAGAGCCCCGCTCTGTTGTCTAACCAAGTCCAAGTTCATTCAAGCCCAGTCTCGCCCGGTCTCCAATTATTATTCATAAATATTCCACGTGATCGTAACATGACAATAGTAACAATAATTTATTTTCTATCTCTCGCGAGTGACAGATAATCATTCGACTTCTACCGGGATCCTATAGCATAGCAAGCTACACGATCCTAAGCTTGCTACGACCGGAGTACGAGGCCGACCACCAACTACAGCCCAATGCGCGAGGGTGGGTGGCGGGTAAAGCTCAGAGGAGTACTACAGCCCAGCCGACCACGGTGGCGGCTGGAGCAGCACGGTTCATGGCGGTAGCGAGGCTGTTTCGACGAGCCGGCGTGGCGACGAGGGAAACGGGGAGGTGGGGGAGCAACAGGAGATTACCACGAAGATAGCCGCGCAGTCGGTTGAGACGGGGAAAGCCCAGGGAATCCTGGCCATGTGCGCGCACACCGCGCGGCGGCGCTCTGAGCGCGGCACCGATGCATGGCCCGTTCGTCGAGCACCCTGGCCAAAATAGCACGAGCACTGGATGGAGAGAGTCAAGGTGAACTTCGGGTTACGAGCAATCGAACTATTACCGCTCCTGCTTGCCTCACCTCCCACCCCATCGGTTTGGCGGTGCCCATGGCCGGTGGCGAGAAGAATGCGAAATGGGCGGCCGGTAATGCTTAGCTGAGCTTGAGGCGAACCGGGCACCTAGCCCACTACCTATACCACCCACGGGCGTGACGAATCACGCTGCGAAGCATGAACTGGTGATTAGGGAGGGGAGGGACAGTGGCACTGCGCGGTGCGGTTGGGGGAGGTCACGCGGCGAGTCGAGCAATTAAGGGGGGGCTCCGACAGACAGCGGCAACCCAAGAACGCCTTGGTGGGACGCGGTTGCCTCGTCGAGTCGAGCCGAGGTGGGCCCTCCATGCCGGATTCGGCGAGCGGGGTCGACCGGTCGGGCAGAGGAGGCTGGAACCGGGGCCCTTGGCTAGTCCACGCCTTGGCGGGACGCAGCTGGCTACGAGCGGCATAGCCCACGTGCGCGCGCAGTGCCATCAAGGCGGCTGATGGCACCGTGCGGGTAGGAAGCCGCCCCATGTCCGCGCGGTGGTAGCGGCTTTGGCAGGGCCAAAAGCGGCTGCAGCGCGGCTACGGTACAAGTCCAGCGGCCCGCTGCGGTCGGCCATGCCAGGCCAGGGTAGGCTCGGCCAATCGGCTCCAGCAACGCGCGCACGCGGGCACGCGGCCGAGGGCGCGACATCGAGCCACGGGGAGGGGGTGTAACACCCCGGTGTTAAGCTTGCATTAGCATTTGCAAATCATGAGCATAAGCACAATCATGCATGCCATTTCTGGTGATTGTTTAGTTTAAATTCATGCTCTGTTGCTTAGAATCTTGATAAAGTGGCACAAGTGCTTAATGTTTGACCACTAAAATAACTTAGAAATATTTAGTATGTGATTTGGAGCAAAGTTTATATTCAAAGTTTTGCCAAATTATGCTTTTAAAATAATTCTCCAAAAATTAGGGTTTTTAAATTTATATTGACTTTAATTCTGTAACTCAAAATCCCTTTGGAATTTGACTTTGCTTCTTTTGGTAAAGTTGTAGAGCATAAAATTTTAAACAATTTTTATTTTTGGGTCCCTCCATGAAAATACCTTTTTATTGCTCAATATGGGAAATTGAGGGCTGTTTATTTGAAAAAATAAAAGAAAAACAGTTTCCTTTCTTTATGGGCCACCCGCCTCCCATCCGGCCCATCTGGCCATGCCGGCCCGGCCTGCCTCCGCGCCCACCTCCTCGTCCATGCGTGCGCGCTCGCCTGACCGCGGCAGCACCTACCCGTCGCGTGGCCGCCGCTCGCCGGCGACGGCGTACAGGTGGCAAGCCAGCGGGCCCCACCGAGCCGTGTCCTGCCCTCTTGAGCCCGTCCGCGCCCACTCCGCCCCATTCCTCTCCCCTTCGCCTTGCCTACTCTCGCTAGCAGCGTAGCAGAGCAAGCCGTGTGGCCGCCGCACCATTGCCGCCGCCTTTGAGCTCGCCTCCACCTCTCGCCGTCGTGCTTCAAGCCTCGCTTCGGCTCGCGCGACCCCGCCGCACCTCCACGCCCTATTTTCGTCGAGGTAAATGCGCTGTGTCGCCGCACATTGCTCACCGGAGTTCGCCTCGAGCTCGCCAGTAGCACCTTTCCGCACCTCCTTTCTCCCCATCTTCTTGCGCTTTTGCTTCGCCTCGCCGTCACGGAGCCAAAGCACCGCCTCTTGAGCCTTGCCGTGCTCCGGATTGACGGATCCGTCGTCACCCGCGTTGTCGTGCCGCCATTGGCGACGGTGAGCTCGTTCCTGAGCTCCCGCGGCCATGCAGCCGGCGCCGCTGGGTCCGCTACGCCGTGGCGAAGCCAACGGTGCCAATCGCGCCACCTGGAGCCTCGCCGGCGATGAGCTTGCCGCCGGTCAACCTGGGCCTCTGCCTCGGGTGTCTAGCCGGTGGGTCCGGTTTGACCCGCGGGTCCCGCTGGCAGCGACTCTGAGTGGAGCTGAAGGGAGAGCGTGGGAGTGCACATAGCAATTTCAGATCCGGTTTTAAAAAGAATTGATTTGGAAAATGAATTCCAGATTTTGTTTAAATGCTTTGCAAAATCATATCTCTCGAGATACAACTCCAAATTGAATGAAACAAATTTTGTTAGACTTCTTATGAGTATATCTACAGTGTAAAAATATTGTATGTCAATTTTGAGATACTTTTATATAGAGCTTTATTTAATTCTTGATAAATGCTGTTATCTTGTAAAATGCTTAGTAAATCATGTATATATCAGAAAAAATGTGATTCCAATTTTGTTGATCTATTCATGTAATGTATTTTTTGTGAAAAATATATGACATGCATGTTCCGTGGAAAAATATGGCTAGGTAAATTATGTGTATTAATTGCTAGTTTCTTGTAAAATTGCTAGAGCCAAAAATATGAATAATACATGTAGGTGAAACTTTTTCTATAGTGTTTCTATACTATGTAGATCATGGAAAAAAAATATGAAATCTGTTATTTGATACTTTTTGTAGTACAAAGTATTTTCATGTGTAATTATGCCATGCTTTTTGCCATTTTTGTGTAGGTTGCTATACTTATCCAAATGCAATGAAAATTTTATGATAGACTATATATTGCATGATGAAGCTACTTTAAATTCCTTAGAATTTTATGAGCACCAAAAATATATGTTGCTGTTGTAGCCTTGGTTTAAAATGAAATAAATGAACCTTTTTCTATGCATGATTAGTGTATATGTGTTGCTTTGGTGTATCTTTGAAGCACTAATAACGTGCTGGTATGAATCAATATATTAATATTGTGTGATATGTATGCATGTTTTGGGTGTGTTGCAATCTTCTCTACTAGAGGAGATTTGCACCTACTCTGTCAAATAGAGTTAAATATGTTCGTCTACATACATGCACTCATGATCATCATATGTCATTCCATATGATGCACCACTTCCATAATCACTTATACATACGCATCATACATGATCGCAGGAGGAGTTGGCAGTAGCAGAGCTAGAGGAGCAGGACGAGGCAGCACCGTAGGACGAGCCCGCACAAGAGGTGCAGGCAGACGAGGAGGCCGGTGAAGAGCTTCAGGAGTGCCTCGACCACCGTCCCAGCTCTTTTAAGAGAGGCAAGCCCCGGAGCATTATAAGTCTTATACTTTATAAAAGCAATTAATTATATAAGTTCTATATATTATTGCATTAAGTTGTAGGAGTTGAGTGAAACCGTTGATGCATATATTATATCCTTCTCTAACGTAATATATATCTTAACCTACTAGGTCTAGGACCGAGTTAAATGCTTAGCCCTGCTTAGACCGGTAGCAGACGGTGATTTTCTATCACCGGCAACTATATGTGGTTACCTAGATATTTTTAGCTATAGATGCTATCATGGAAATAACCAAGTGTGGATGGATAAATGGAGACCGGACGAAATAAGTAGTGGGCAACCAGACAGGGTTCTGGGGTGTTTGTAGTTTCCGCCTGTGTAGGTTAAGGACCGATCATTGCTCGTCCCTCTTGTCATGTTGAACGCATGCCTCATATTTAGCTGGCCAAATAAAGTACCTTTCGACCGCGAAGTCAGTGGCACTATTTGGGCCAGGATCAACCCGCTGGGCGCGTGTATTGGTGTTGATGGGGGTATGACAGGGGCACGAAGAGTGAGCCCAAGGCCTGATTCTTGGCAGTTAGGAGGCCCCTGGGTATTGCGGTCCCTATTTGTCCCGCGAAGTTACCGGAATGGTGTCATTGGTGACCTACAGCTCACTTCACGAGTGAGTGTGGTTTGTGTGAGGAATAAATCACCAGCTGGTTAGAAATCGATTCGAATCACCTTCGCTACTGGATAGTGAGCACTTGACTCGAGCTACGACATCGTAGTAATGATGATGGAACACGGATGGTTATATGGATGATGTTGGAATGCTAAACCTGAGATGGTAAAATGATGTTAATGGTTAATCAAGTGATTGTTATAGCATAAGTGCTTAACTAGGGTGACAGGTTATAATAAAAGCTGATGCTAATACTTAAAATGGTTTATTCATGATAACTTTTGCCCTTCGCAAATGAGTCAACTAGCCCACTAAAAGAAAGCCTTGCATACTCCTTGGTGTCACTTTATTTCTGTTTAAGGCGGGTAAGTCTCGCTGAGTAGATTCTCGTACTCAGGGCTTTGTTCCCATTATTGTTGCAGATGGTCAGATGTACTATAGTTACTGCATCAACTGTCTCTACCCAACGATGGGCGACAACTAGGACCAATGGCGTGGTCATTCCATATGTCTCATCTACTGCTTTTGTGGGACTTGATCATTATCTGGCACTGTATCTGAACTAAGTGTGCGTGGGTGGTTTCAAAACTATTTGCTTCCGCTACTTTATTATGAACTTGGTTTGTAATAACTTATGTTCTAAACTCCGATGTATTCGAAATGATGTTGCGAACTTTATGTAATATGTGACTGTGGCTGCTAAACTTGTATGATTTTGGCTTGTATGTTGGTTGGTTTGAAATCCTTCGTGATTTCATGGACTACCAGGTTTATATGGACTCAAGTACGTTAATTTATCTGCTTCGACAGGTGATTTTCTTACTTAAGCATGTATAAATTGATCGGTTTTGTTACAGGGGGTGACCACGTGAAAGGTCTTGATGGCTAGAGAGGGGTGAATAGCCTTTTAAAATTTTCTACAAAGACAAGCTAAACAAGTTTATCAATATAACAAATAGCGAGATGCGAGTTTTGCTTAGCCTACGGGGTGTTTGCAAGCCACCTAACCAATTCACAATTCTAGTATATTTGCACTCAACCGCACAAGTCAAACTGAGAAGGTAACTATAACTACAACTAGCAAGCTACACAAAGAAGCTACTCTAGCAAAGCTAACTAGCTAGCAAAGATAACTAAGAAGGTAATGCGGAGTTGAGTTAGGAGGGTTTCACCGAGGGGCGAAGTATTGAGCCAACCAATATGATCAACAATGAATACCAAGACAACCGAACACCGGGATCGATCAATCACAATATGAAAGTGATGACACAAGATTTATCCCGAGGTTCACGTGCTTGCCGGCACGCTAGTCCCCGTTGTGTCCCTCTTCACCACGTGGTTCGGTGGCTAATCGGTCACACACCGAGCCTCTCAAAAGGCGCCACAAGAACCTACCAAATGGCAAAAGGTTGCAATGACACGAGCAATTTACTAATGTTGCCTTTGGCGCTTCGCCGAGGTAGGCACAAACCCCTCACAATCACCGGAGGTGGCCAAGAACAATCACCAACTCTTGCCAGCGCCTCCAAGCTGCTCCAAGCCGTCTAGGTGGCGGCAACCACCAAGAGAAACAAGAATCCCGCAGCAAATCAACCACCAAGTGCCAACTAGATGCAATCTCACAATGCAAATGCACTTGGATCACTCAATCTCACTTTGAATATGCAAAGAAGCAAGAGAGATGAGAGGGAGGGGAGTTGCTTAGCTCAAAGTGCTCACAAGTATGTCAAAAGTCCAAGAGTTAGAGCCTTGAGCCGGCCAACGAGTATTTATAGACGTGCCCCTTCGAATATAGCCGTTAGAAACTTGAAACAGCCGAAGTCATGCTGACCGGACGCGCTGGTCAAACTGACCGGACGCGCCGATCACACAGCGACTACGCTCGCGAAGCACCGACCGGACGCGCTCCACGCAATGACCGAACGCGCGAAGCTCGACCGGACGCGCTGGTCCCGTAACGGACCGGACACGCTGGTCAAGCCTGAGCAGCGCACAACGAAACAGCGACCGGACGCGCTGTAGAACTGATCGGACGCCACAGTGCCAGCGTCCGGTTGGAGTCCAGTAAGCTCCCTGAACGACCGGACGCGTCCGGTCGACAGTGACCGGACACGCCACCGCGTCCGATCAAAAACAGAAACACGCGCAGACGCTGAACACTGACCGGACGCGTCCGGTCAACCAGAGACCGCGTCCGGTCCAGCGTCCGGTCACTTTTGTGACCTCCGTTCGCCTCCGTTTGTTTTCCGACTTCCGGCGTAGTGAAAAATAGTCGTTTCAACTCCTCGAAAACGCCAAACCCTCTCTACCGCTCAAACTCCACCGCCTTCGCAAACGTGCTAACACCACCAAGTGATCTCGTCATGTGTGAGTGTGTTAGCATTTTCACAATCATTTTTCGAGGCGTTATTAGTTCTATCCAAATGCATATGATTATGAAATGCACACCTAGAGGCACTTAGGAGTTCAATAGCCGCGTCATTCCCCTCTTTATAGTACGGCTATCTATCCTATAATGTAACCACACCCACTAGGTGTCTTGGTTACTAAAACACAACCCCTAAGCATATACCTTTGCCTTGATCATGTAGGGTTGCGTCCAAATCCAAGTGTGGCCATCATGATCACCATGTCCATCTTGCCACCAACCTTGAAATGTACTAATCCTCATATGCTACATACAACTTAGGCATAGGATTAGTACTTAGTCATTGTCACTAATTACCAACACCAAACATAGGACTTTCACCATGGCACCAGCTTGATAGTCCGTGGCTATGCTCGTGCACGCATTTTGAAGCGCGCCAAAGCTGCTGATCAACCAAACTAAAGTTCAACCAATACCACTAATCTATAGCTTACCACACCAGCTTTCTAACGAAGTAATCGCCGTGACGATAGAGCAACCGATGAGGGAGATATAGCGATGCCAACATGAGCTCGCCACTGACATCACTGGTTCACGAACACGATGTCAACGTCAGGGTTACAGTGCAGACTAACAAAATATGGACGATTTATGGGAGGGCATCGTGACCTCGCACACAACCTCAACCTATACCATGTTCAATTGCATACCTAAAAGCAATCAATAGTGTAAAAACATGAAGCTATCATTTAATTATTTTTGCTAATATTTAAAGACTAAAATAACATTGTCTAAGCCCTTTTAGACTTAAGGGTTTAGTTAGGGCTAACTACCATTAGCACTTTTGTCATAATTTTTAAGAGGTCTACACCCTATTAATTTCGACCAACAGGTACCTCATGCAATAATCCATACTTTGTACTAAACCATGGGATCAAAATATTAGAACACTATTTGATTATTTTGCTCACTATAATTCACCAAAAATGATACCTTTGAACATAAGTTCAAGTGTTGCCGACTTAACGAAAGAGTTTATCTTAATTTCAAATGGGGATTTTTGAGCTCCTAGAAATATTAGTTAACAATATTTACTTTTTACACAATCACAAAAGTGAGTGGCATAAGATTTGTTTTTCATTTCCTGTGAGTTTTAAATCTAAATTCCGAAGGGCTCGTTTTGCTAATTTTTCTCAGGACTTAACCTCGGGGCTAAGTAAACTCGTAACACTAGGGGTGTTACAGAGGTCGGCGCAACGGCTCTAGCTGCTAAAAGAGGCGGGCCCTTCCCACCAAGAGTTTGAAACTCTTTGACAGCGGGCTTGCGATCTAGAGGCCAAAGAAGTGATGTCTGAGCGTCGGTGTGCCGTGGAGGTGGACAGGCTGGAGGCGGAGAAGAAACAGGTCCAGACCGAAAAGGACCAACTCCACTTCTCTAGGCCGCCCTGCTGGAGGCGCAGAAAAGTCTCCAAGAGGTCACGGAAGGTGATCCCTCCACCTTCTCTGCTTTGTAGCTGATCCGCGTAGTTTGGCGACCGATGCCTTTTTTGCTTGTTGCAGCCAAGGGGCTCCTAGACCAGGAGGTTGTCCTATCCCACCAAGCAGTTAAGGGCTTGGAGGAGGCTGAGCTGAGGGCTCCGACCGAGGAACAGAAGGTGATACAGGAGCTGAAAGGTAACTCACCATCTTGTTTCCATGTCTTTGGAGCTCACTAGTGCGTATCTGGTGCCATGGCATGTCTCCACAGACTACCGCACGCGGTCGTAGGCTCAGTACAAGGAGGATGTCATTGTGAAAGATACAAGTTGAAAGGTACATCATAGCATAAGATCGTGAAGCCTCGGATGTCGTTGAGAGGATCAATCAAACATTGGCATTTCCTAATCTTGGCGAAGGAGAGTATTATTTCCATTTTCCAGGCAAAAGAAGAGTTAGATATGTTATTGGGCTCAGGAAGTTTTGTATCCCTAAAAGGAATGGAGTCCACATTTGGTCTACACAAGATCCGGTGACAAGGGTCAAAGCACTCAGAGTTGCTTTCATTATCAATTGTATCTTAAAGAACCTGAACTAGAAGATGACAAATCCCCTGCACCAGAAGACCATAAAAGTGCTTCAACCACGCAACAAGCAGGCAATGTCTGTAGCTTCAGCCACCTACAACCGCAACAAGGTTATCCGAACAGGTCGTAAAGTGATAAGTGATGTTGAGCAACACATGGCTCAACCATCCCCGATTGTCATTTTATTGAGGGGGTTGAACCACCTTGTCAGAAAACTTGACGTGCTTAGAGAGAAAAAAAGAACTTGACTGCTACTGGGCCTTCCCAAAGACGGTCGCGATACATGAACCCGAGCAATGCAGCTGATCAAGCCCATCCAATTAACTTCACACTCTCGCTTTCTCGACTGCTAGGCTGAAAATCAACTTCTTGAGGTTATAGTTGAAACTTTGAAGATAAGCATAAATTTAACAAATTCTAAGGGTACCGAAACACTCAAAAACATGTGTACAACCCAGAGCTCTCTCTACCCTAGTCTTTCTCTAATAAGCACCTGGGCTAAACCTAGAGCAAATGAAATTAATGTTCAAAGAGATACCTCTACCACCAGCCATATCTAATATATAGTGCCACGAGCCCATGACTAATTACTAAACTAACCCTAGTACTTAGTATGTATTGGATACACACCCCAAGTGGCAAAACCGTCCAAATCTTTCCTCATGCATCCGACGGTCCTAGTGTCTTCACAACTTTGCTTCACCTCGATGCAAGATTCGTGATGCCGCCACTTGTTCACCGATCTGTCACTCCCTGATTTTGAGGCCTAAACTGGAAAACTTGTCATCTGCAGTTTTGAGGCCGACACCGCTAAACACACTTGAAGAGGGGCAAGCTCACGCACACGCAATAGTGTTGACACGCGCATGTTGTACATTTTTTTGTTGGTGTGCGCCAAGTGTGTGATATCAGTAGCGGTAATAGTATAGAAGTTACCCCCTCAATAATGCTTTCATCCTTTCATCTACCGCAAAAATTTAGTTGCGTAGACAACTTTAGTTTGAATTTGCAGCTTCTAAGAGTGCCTAACATTGCAGAATTCTAGATAGTCATACCAAGGTGGATTGAAGATCCAAACGATCGCCCTGAGACCTGCCATCCATATGTAAACAAGGTTAGTATGTTCCGTTTATCTGGTATACCAGTTCTCATGTCATCTTCCTCAAATAAAACACATTCCCAGTTTTTTCTTTAGGCTTATATCCTGCTTTTCCAGATATATTTGGATATGCCAGTTCTTTTAAAAATGTATGCAAATAATGTCCATATTTTTATGGTCTACGAAAATAGAGTTCCACAAATCAGCTGCAGTTTGACGTTGCTAAATTTGGATCTGATAAATAAATTGTGGACTACATGATTTTCGGAGTCGTTTCCTTCCGTCATTGCAACGTGTCTTTTATATACTCCACTTAACTACAGCCTTCTTCTGATTGATTTTTTAGTTGCCCTACAGAGCTTTAGTTTGAATTTATATGGATTCTTTTAAGAGTGCCTCATATCGCAGAATTCTAGATTGCCATACCAAGGCGGATTGAAGATCTGGTATACCAGTTCTCGTGTCATCTTTCTCAATAAAACACATTTCCAGTTTTTTCCTTTAGGCTTAAATGCTGCTTCTCCACTTATATTAGGATACTAGCGCATGGGGGAGTGTTTTTTCATAACGGGTATGTACTGTTCATAACGGGTATGTACTGTTCATAACGGGTTTGTTCTATTCATAACGGTGTGTATTGTTTCACGCTTAAACTGTTCATAACGGTCTGTACGGTTCACCATGATGGGTCTGAACTTTTACCATAACGGGTCTGTACTGTTTGTAACAGGTTCTTACTGTTCCCTTAGTCCAGTACTGTGCTGTTCATAACGGGTATTTACTGTTTACTGGATCCAATACTGTTGATGTACAGTGTTTTGTGAGGGGAGGGGTGGTATATAGCTTTAAGGGTATAGGGCAGATGCCAACGCCCATGTTGCGTCGTTAGGGTTTGGCCGCGACAGGCCTCCCGTGCTGGCACGGCACAACGTTGGGCCGCCATAGTCGGTAAGAGAGAGGGGTGGAGTGCGCGGGGGTGGGAGAGGCAGAGCGCATCGGCAAGCCAATTCGGAAGGGCGGAGCGGCGACATCGAGGCGAGCAGCGGATGCGGTGTCGACGCGGGGGAGAGGGGGTACGTGGGGAGAAGGCTGCGGGGCAACGGCCGCCGCAGCGAGGTGGCGTCCGAGGCGGAGTACGGGGAGGCGAGGAGGACGGCGCAGGCGAGCACAGGAGCGGTGGGGCGGATGAGTTTTTTTTTCCCTTTTTTTTGTCGAGTGGAGGAAGGCTGAAGGGGGTCCCGGGATGAGGTGGATGTGGCGTCGGTGGGGGCTGGGCCTTTTTGGAAGGGTCGTGACAGTTGCTGGCATGGCAGGACAAGAGAGGTTTATAGAAATCGTGGCACTGTAGACCTACAGGGTTCTGGGTGGGGAGGGCAGGGTGATGAACAGGGAAATGTACACACGTTTATAGAGGTTTATAGATAATATCTGAGCGACCGATGCATAGACATACAATACACATTTTTTTATAAGAAGAGGTCACACTGACACACAAACGGTTGAACACGGAGCCGTGTGCGTGTCTTTACTTGGTAGCCACGGGGGCGCGGCAGAGCGGACACGTGGTGCTGACCCGGAGCCACGTCGCTATGCACTGCTCGTGGAAGGCGTGGCCGCACCACGGCAGGAGCCGGCCGGCCTCCCGCTCCCCGAACTCCGTCAGGCACACCGCGCACTCCGCCGTCTCCGCGCCGGGCCCGGGCACGGCCACGTGCAGGATGAAGAACACCGGGAGCAGGGACGACGAAGACGACAGCGGCACGGCACGGCGGGGCAGAGGAGAGGCTGCTGGCAGCGACGTCGACGCGCCAGCCGCTGCTGCCGGCCGCCGCCGGGAGGACGAGGAGGATGCCGATGCGGCGGCTGCCTGAGCGGCGTCCTTGTTGTAGAGCCAGAGGAAGCGGCCGGTGAGGTAGAGCAGGAGCAGGACGAGGCCGGCGGCCGCGAGGCTCGGGGGACCCAGCATGTTGGGAAGCGTACGCGTCCAGCACGTCGGTGCTGGGCTAGCTCACGCGGCCGGAGCACGGGCGGAGGATGCAGCTTCTTTGGTGCCGTCGTCCTCCATATAGCTCGAGTTGGGAGAAGATTGAGATAGAGTCCAGGTCCTGATAGATCATAGATGGAGAGGACTTTTAACATGCTTGCGAGAGGCTTTCGTACGTCTGGAGAGAACACATGCGGCCTGCGACTGTGAGGTGCAGTCCACCAAACGATGTAAAATCAGACGACGGTAACTTTTCTGGAGGACGTGGCCGTCGTTTCTACCGGAGGAGCAGGCCATCCTTGTTTCTCTTAATGTGTCCGTATAAGCACAATGCTTATCTCAGCCATTTGTACACTACTTCATCATAGCCATTAAATATATTATATAGGCGTGTTCGCTTCATATTAAAGTCACATCTGCTACGATTTTTTTTAGTTTGATCTACACCGTTTCCTAGTAAGCAAACTACGGCTGCAGCAAACACCTCTTATATACAACGGTGTCACATGTTGTGCGACACCGGCTCTCTGCTTTACGGGACGACATAGCAGCAGTGTGATGTGGTCAGGACTGCTCAGGATGTATTTCTATAACGGTAATATTTCAAATAGGAGGCCAGCGACTTCCTCAGGAGAGACACATAGCGTGATGTGCATCATAACTTTGCCTTTTTTACTCCCTGCTCTCATTACCATGTCTCTATGCTTATCCGGACGCCGCGTCTTACTCCGCTTGTTGTTGCGGCGTTCTCCCACCGTGCCCCGATGCTGCACCGCTCGCTCACTCACTTCTCGCTCCAGCACCATCATGCCCCACCTGCGCCGCTCGCTCCTCGCTCCTCACTCCCGCGCCGTCGCGCGGCCCACCTGCGCCGCTCGGTCCTTGCTCCTCGCTCTTCTGCCCCACTCGTCGTGCACCCCACCCACACCTCGCTCCTCGCTTCGGCCGTGTGCCTCGCCGCCCGCCAGGCTGAGCCAAGGCCGGTGCTGCTGGTGTTGGATGGTGGTGGTGCTCACGCGCCGCCGCCGATGCTCGTGGTGCTCGCGCGTCGCTGCTCGCCCGTCGGATCCCACTCCGATGACCGAATCGACTGGCCCCAGTCTTTCCCTTTCTTATGTTGCAAATGTATGTTTCAAGTGTTTCAGATGTTTCAGAGGTATGTTGCAATTATTACATATGGATGTTACTAAAGTTGATGAGGACATCACTCCTTCACATACACACAATGATCCGCTGCTGGACATTCAAGGTCCAATCACTAGAGCTCGCGCGCGACAATTAAATTTAGAGGTGAGTTCGTTCCTAAATAACTCTTTATATGATTTTGAGAATAGATTGCTACCTAATGATTATATTGTGCTTAAGAATGAAGGAAAGGTCCAGTAGACACATGGAGGAGGGCTTGGAGGTGTGGAGGTCCAGCGAGGGCGCCCAAATAAAGATGGAGGCTCAAACCAAGTTGAGTTCGAGTCTGCCTCGCAGTCCAGGAGCAGTCAGCACTAAAACGGTCGCCCAGGTCGCATACGGGCTCGGATTTGGACGTTCTTGATATGTATGGAAAGATAACGAGAAGACCTTTCCAATGGTTTTTGTTGGAGGCCCAAATTCATCCGGAATCATCGGAAATCATCATAGCAAGTTCACGTTCAGAATCTGTCCCGGCGCTGCGACGTCATATTTTAGTCTTTGGGCCTTGTATCGAGTTGGAACCCATTAGGGGTGCGTCCAGGGGGTCTTACATGACCCTAGCCTCTTTAAATCAGTCGCTGCCACTCTCGTTAGGGTGCGGGTTTTGCTTAGATTATTCTGTTGACAACAGTTTCGCCGCCGCCGTCGGTTTGTGAGACCCCAACTTCGTGAGATTAATTATTCATCTATAATTTGGTTGCATTCCTTTGTGTTCTTGCGTGTGTTCTCGATTTGCAGGCAAGGACTTAGCCTTCTTGGCGAGGTCGACCGTGCAACGCCGGTCGATAACCAGAGGGGTTGTGGTACTGCGATTGCGGGGTTCAGAACCGAGTTGTTCGAAAGCCGGATCGAATTGTGTCGTGACTCCACCAAATCGAGAGTTATCAGAACCTTTCGGAAGATCGGGAACCCTAGTTCACATCAAAAGTAGATCGGGATGTTGCACATGTTGCATATTTTTGCAAGTGTTTTCAGTGTTATGTTGCAAGCGTTTTGAAGAAAATGTTTTCAAACATATGTTGTGACAAGTGTTTTTATCTAGATGTTGCATATATTTCACACACATGTTGCAAGTGTTCTGTCTGGATGTTGCATATGGTTCACACACATGTTGTAAGTGTTTTATTGTCACAAAACCTCCTAAATGATGATGGCCCACATGTACCTGTCATTATCATAATGACCTCTGACAGCCATACTTATGTACCTCATAACCTAAAAGGCTTGCTTTCCTCCGAACAGGATCCAATTACAGGAGTATTGCAATATTACAACAGTTTATTCAAAATAACATCAGAGTAAAAGAGTGGAAGTATTACATAACTTAAGTTTACAAACCACAGTTTCAAACCTCAAACCATAAGTAACATTATTACAAACCAGTAGTAGTGGAGTATCAGTAGTAACTTTATTACAACACCCAAACGAGGTGCCTTGCCTAGAGACCACACAGCCTACTCGTCGTCACTTTCTTCAACGACAACGGTCATGCAGGAAGGCTCCAAACAGACTTGCTCATGAACCACACCTGCTACAAGGGTTTAACAAACCCTGAGTACTGAGGGTACTCAACAAGACTTAACCGACTAATAAAGATTCCAAGGGCATGCTAGCTCTAGGGAAGCAAGGTATGGTTATAATAAGATTCAAAATTCTTTTGCAGAAAAGCTTACTAAGGTAAGTCCTTACTTTCAACATTTTACTTTTACCATTGATAGTCTGCTATCAGATTCTACATGATCCTAAACTAGATCAATTATTTCTTATCAAATTCTTTCTCATTTCTTCAACATATTCCATTTCTTCACTACGATGGAGTAACGACGATTTGAACCGCTTGATTTACCCAGCTGGGGCTTCCTAACCACACGACATATGTAGAACCAAATCTTGCATATATCAACTCTTACTTGGGTCGCCCAAAATCAGAACGTGTCCATCGCCACCCGAGAGCACAGTACTCCTCGAACCTGGCCCAATTCTTGCCCCGAGGGTACACGCTACTCTCGCCATCTCTCCACTCCCAGTGCGAGGTTAGATGTTCTCGTGATGGAATAGCCGATTAAGTCTTACCCAACATGGGTATGTGGCTAATACTATTAAAAACTCCTTGACTCGAGGGCCAACAACGAACGGTCCTTAACTGATAAGGCGGAAACACTACATTGAGACTCCTTTTTCAATGTAAGTTAGCAGTGGCCAAACCACCTGCCCGATCTCAAGTTCATTCTTATATTTCAGTATCCAACAAGTTATGCCATCAGAGTGCCATTTAAAACATCTCATTTTAAAAGCCTAACTTAATAAGCATGGCGAAGCATAACTACGCATTTTCCAATAAAAATAGGTACCAAGGGGGATATCACAATAATCAAGGATGATAATGCAACAATTGGGTTATCACTCAACTCCTAATTACTTAATGTAGTAAACCATAGTACCGGTGATAAAGATTTGTAAAAATTCAAGGAAGGGTTAGATGCACCGGGGCTTGCCTTGCTCAGACGAGATGACTGGTTCAGGCTCAACAACACCGACGTCCGATCCAGAACCCACTGACGACGGCTCTTCTCCGGAAGCTGGCTCAACAACGTTTACTTCCTCGAAAGCGGAAACTACACGAGAATATGACATGCTTTAACATGATGTGGTAATAAACATGATGCTTGATGATGATATGCCATGATTAATAAGTTGAGTACAACTTTCCTTCGCGGTACAGTTGCAAACCAATAGAACTCATTAACTAACAGTAATTTACATTAAGTAATATTATTACTTCATAAAGAACATGTTAATCATGAGCTCAAACAAGTAATTAAGGTGCCAAGGATCATTAAAAGTTAATGACCCAAGGTCATCACTCAATCAAAAAGGGCACACAACACTTAAAGTTATCAACTTAAACATTTATTTAATCACTTAAACAATTAAGGCATAAATTAAGAATAAATTAAACTTCATCCAATTGAGCTCAAACTTTTCCTACAGATTGATCATAGTCTAAAACAATGTTAAAACAAATTTCATGATTTTTGGATTAATATTTTAATTACTAAAATTCCTAGTAGTTGCATTTAACATTTAATTGAGCTAATTTTTGTGCATGCAAAAAGTACTCCAAGCTGGCATTTATTATTTTTCTTAGATATTTCACAACTCAAAGAGCTTACATAAAAAATGTTATAAATTTTGGAGCTCAAATCTTTTCTCTAGAATTTCCTAAAGAAATACACTTTTAATTCAAAAAGGAAAAAGAAAAACAATTCCTTTTTTGAATTTCACCTGTACCGACCCAGCTCGGCCTGACCGCACGCGCGCTCGCACTCTTCCCTCTCTCTCTCTCTCACACACACACTGACAGGCGGGGCCAGCTGTCAGCCCGTGCTGGCCCGATGCCGGCGGCGCTGACCGGCTCGTAACTCGCCGGCGGCGAGGTCCTAGACGACACGACTAACTCCTACACACTCCACTCGACTCCACGCATCAACATAGCTAGCTTACGCTACGCCTACAGCACTACCGACCACATGTCGGCGGCCATGGCGGCTCTACGGAGCTCCGGTGCGACGGCTCCAACGAAACACGACATCTCCGATGGTCACGACTAAATTGAGTGGCGCGCTAGCACCGAGGGCTCACCGAGACTTCAATGCACCCGCTGGATGAGCTCGAGATGCTCGAGAACCCCTTCGACCACGGCACGGCTATGGTGGCTGCTCGCTCCAGTGGAAACTTCGATGTCCCGGCGTGTCTCCCCGTGCGCTGGAAAGAATAGCAAGCGCATGAGCAAGCAGGAACAACCACGATGCGGGAACGCTGGATCAAAAGTATTATCTCGAACTGTACAGGGCTGCCCACGGTGGTGTGTAAGTGCATTCTCCCCCGGTGTGGGTTTTGGATAATTAATGACAATCAAATTAGGGACTAACATATTTAACAAGTGTAATCTACAGTTGTTAGTCCATTGATGAAATTAAAAAATAATATTTGGTGAATTATAACACCCTAAATTTTGATGGACAAAAGACGCTTCAACTCAAGGACTTTAACACCTTTTAGTTTGATTTGAGTCCTAGGAAATGCCGCACTATCAAGAGGGATACAAATCTAGTTGGCAAAATGAGGATAAAAAGTGCTCTTATTGAAGCTTAGTAGGCTGGAGAGTCGTGCACCGGAAGTTGCAGTGAACTGGACTGGAAGTTCCGATCGCTGGCGCCCGCGCGCGTGCGAGTATCTTGTTCCAGCCTCCGTTCGAAAGTTCCGGTACTGACCGGAAGTTCCGGTCAGGCACCGAAAGTTCCGATTGGTGCAGTTTGTGCGCGCGTGCGAGAGATTTGTTTCGGGTTCCGTCCGGAGGTTCCGGTACAGACCGGAAGTTCCGGTGAGCTAGACCGAAAGTTCCGGTGGACCCGAGTTGACTAACAAGCTCAACGGTCTGATCTCATTTGACCGGAAGTTCCGGTGGCTTTCACCAGAACTTCTGGTGGCTCATCTGAGCCCGAGTATATAAGCTTCTCACCTCATTTCTAACCCAAGCCTGAGCTTTGCATATTCATTTCTGCTCTCCCAACTCTCTCTAAGCTGTGACTCGCCCACTCTATCTCTCCCCTTGCCTCCAAGCTTCAATCTTCGATTGTTTGAGCTAGGGACGTGAGATTTGAGAGCAAGAGCATAGATATTCGACTTGAGCACTTGGATTCCTCGTTGTGCCAGCTTTATTTGTGTTTGTTACTCTTGGGTTCTTGGAACCCTAGCCGGCTAGGCGTTCTTCGTGGTTGCCCGTGTTGATTCATTTGTGAGGGCGCCCCGAAGTATTTGTGTCGGATACCTGAATTAGGGGTACCCAAAACCAACGACTAAAAGGAGAGAACCCCCGAGGAATCCATGCCCTGAAACCCCCTAAAAGATCGAATTAAAGCTTCACCAACATGGATACGCCGATCCAAGCCGCATGCGTATGAGGACGGGGCACCCTCGACCACGTTCCGACTCGTACGAGATCCGCTTGACGGGAAGCCTCGACCCCGGAAATGCTCCGACTCGCACGACCCGGGGTCGACCTGGTCGACCCCCCTCGCCCACCTACTCACCGACAAAACATTCAATGCAACCACTTCCACTAACGTGGCCACAGCGCCACCGGCGTGGGAGCAGCATCCGCGTCTAATCTTACCTTTTACTGCCCATCCCGGGGTGGGCGATGGAAAGCAGCCACTGTTCCCACCATGACTAGCACTGTCCGGCCGTTATGTCCTAGGATTTCTGGAGCTCGGCCTTATCCGTTCCACATCGATCCCCCTCAGCTATGTCCCAATCCAGCCTCGACCGCCATCAGTTGAACAAGGGGACCACGGCCCGTACGTCGACCACAGGGAATCACACGTCCTCAACAGCACCCAGGATGTCCCGCCGTCCCATCATCAACATCACCACGACGCCTCAGGGATGGCTTGCATGCACCGGGGCACGTCGCCACAGCAACACCTATAGTGCCCGCTCCGCCTTATCCTCCAAGGCACCCCCTAGAGTTTGTTGTAAACCTTACCTTCCCCTTGAGTCTATAAAAGGGGAGGGCAAGGGGCTCTCCAAAGGGGACGACGGATGAAAAAACAAGATAGACATCTCCCCCACTTTCGAGATCAACATCTCAAGCAACACTTCATTGTACTCTTTCTTCGAGACTTGGGACCGGTTCCCTCTCTCACGGCTTGTAACCCCTACGCAACCACTTAGGTGCAAGGAAATGCAATACTCTCCCTCCCCGCTGGACATAGGGCCTTCTCTTGCCCAAACCAGGATAAACCCCCGTGTATCCTCCTTGCGTCACCATCCGAATTAGGGAGCACGCGGCACAAATTTACTCATCGGCCTAGGACCCTCTTGGGTCCGAACACCGATAGTTGGCGCGCCAGGTAGGGGTCGCTGCGTGTCAACATCGTTTTCTCGCCATTCTTTCGGATGGCTAACCTTGAACATCCGCTTCCGTTGGCCACGTTGATCTGCTTTGGGAGCTTGGAGTTCATGTCCCTTGGCTACGGCTACGACATGGTCCTTCTCCCGCCCAAGCACCCAACTAACCACGACCGCGAGCTCTCCCAGCCTCGGGGAGCTGCGCGCTGGTACCGTCGTTCTCGCCGGACTCGCGCAGCCAGCTGACGGCGTGTCCAGCGCAGCAACCACACCACCTCGTAGGGGATGACGGCGTGCCCCGTTCCAATGCCCCTCAGCTGAACGTAGCCATAGAGTCTCTCAGTGAGGACCTGTGTATGATGAGCTTGACTATGGGCAAAATGCCGACGAGTAATCCCGTCACCCCACCATCCGGCGCGCGCACCGCCTCCACCCGGATTAGGATCGGCTTCTCCGGCAGCAGGGATAGTGCCACCATCGACATTCACGTATGGACTGATCACGGTCGCCCAGGGGTACGCTTCCTCTATAAGCACCAAGATAAGCGCTTACAAGGAACTCCCTGGGCATCATCTACGTTCCACCCTCGACCTCGTGGCGTCCGCACTAGTTTCCGAGTACCGGGACTCTACGGAGACCCCTGGTCCAGAGCCCCGTGCGGTCGCTTCCCGCTGCTACGACTCCAGAGAACGACGACCTCACATACATCCGTCGTATTACTATTTTGGCGCCCCGGACTCTGACTCTGCCGATGACAGCTACGATCTGACTCGCGAATGCTTCCACATCGATAGGGCTATCGCGTCAGGCTCGGAAGCCAACGCGGCCGTTGGGGACGGGAACACCACGCCACCTCATGTTGGGCTCCCTAGCACATGAGACAAAGCCCAATTCCTTGGTGCGGACCAAGGAGCACAACTTGAGCAGATTCAAGAATTGCAAGCCAAGCTCGACGAAGAACGAGAGAACTTACGCCTACTTCAGCAGACCCTCGAGCAGAAGCACGCGGCACGTGGATGTGGCAGAGGAGCTCGAGAGAGAGCCCGCAACGTCAATCGTAGCATCATCGAGGATCGGGAGGGCGAACCCCTAGTCTTCAATCGAGCCAGCCAAAACGTCGTCGCCGCCGCCATGCTTCTTCGCAATATGCCTGAGCCATCAACCCTCGAGGCCCGCTGGGCCCGCGATGAGATTCGAGGTCTCCTCGAGGCTGCGGCCTTACAGCAGGCCAAGAGTTCCGCCTCGAGGCGCCGTGGGCTTGCATCGGAGCAGCCTGCGGAGCCCTCCCGACAGGAGAAAAAGGCCTCGGTTCATCCTGAGCCTGCACCACAAAGGAACGATGCGGCCTCTGTCCGTGAACGCATCGTCAACAATCGCGAGCCTCGAGACGCCCGTAACGACATCAACGAATGCCGCAGGTGTAGAGGTGATGACGACGCATCTCGAGGCTACCACGTGCACAGGGGCGGGCGTTATGACAGCTCAGAGGATCGCAGTCCATCTCCCGAGCCGCCAGGCCCTCGAGTCTTCAGCAAGACCATCTGCAGGACCCAGCTCCGATCCGGTTTCACCCCCCAACGACTCTCACAAACTATAATGGCGACACCAAACCTGAACTTTGGGTCACTGATTTCCGCTTGGCTTGTCAGTTGGGCGGGGACAAAGACGACCGCGTCATCATCCGATAGCTTCCCCTATTCCTATCAGACACCGCTCGAGCGTGGCTCGAGGACCTCCCGCCTGGACAGATCCACAATTGGAACGACCTGGTGAGAGTGTTTGAAGGGAACTTCATGGGGACCTACATGCGCCCCGGCAACTCTTGGGATCTTAGGAGTTGTAAACAGAAGCCGGGCGAGTCCCTCCATGACTATATTCGACGTTTCTCTAAACAACGCACCGAGCTTCCCAATATCACCGACTCCGACGTCATCATGGCCTCTCTCGGGCACCACCTGCAAGGAGTTGGTCCGAGAGTTGGGCCGCAATACCCCCATCACTGCCAATGAATTGATGGACATCGTCACCAACTACGCCGTCGGCGAGGAGGCGGTTGGTGCCATCTTCGGTGGTGACCAGGATAAGGGAAAGCGCAAGGACGAAGAACCCAAGGGCTCCAACCGGGGAGCCAAGAGGAGCAACATGAAGAAGAAGAAGAACCAGCAGGGCAAGCGCGAAGCCGCGGCTGACGACCTTGTCGCTGCAGCTGACCGCAAGAAACCTCGAGGACCCCCCGGTGGGGGCATTTTCGACAAAATGCTCAAAGAACCATGTCCCTACCATAAGGGACCCACGAACCACAACCTCGAGAACTACCACATGTTGCGTAGATACTTTGAAAGCTTAGGCATCAAGAAGGATGACAAGAAAGAGGACCCCAAGGAGAAAGATGACGACAAGGACGAGGGGTTTCCCGAGATCCATGACTGCTTCATGATATACGAGGGATCCTCGACGCGTCTCTCCGCGCGCCAGCGCAAGCGAGAGCGTCGAGAGATCTTCTCCGTACAGCTCGCGACCCCCATCTTCCTCGACTGGTCCAGAACTGCCATCACTTTCGACCGTGATGACCATCCAGACTACGTTCCTAACCCTGGAGTCTACCCGCTCGTCGTCGATCCTATCATCGCCAACACAGCGTCGGGGGCTTTCTTGGGGTTGTGCCAGGGAGACGAGCAGAGCCTGTCAGGCGGGTCGACCTGCCCATCTACTTCGGCACCTCCTCCAACTTCAGGAAGGAGACCCTCACTTTTGAGGTAGTTGGGTTCAACGGGACCTACCACGCCATCCTCGGACGTCCATGCTATGCCAAATTCATGGCGGTTCCCAATTACACCTACCTTAAGCTCAAAATGCCAGGCCCCAAGGGTGTTATCACCGTCTGGCCCTCCTATGAGCACGCTTACGAGTGCGACGTAGTGTGCGTCGAGCACGGGGAAGCCGTCTTGGAGTCGGCAACCTTGGCGGCAGACCTCGACGGTTTGGCCAAGGAGATCCCCGACCCCAAATGCCATGCCAGCAATTTCGAGCCTATGAAAGACGTCAAGCTCATGCCCCTCGACCCCGCCAGCTCGGACGGAAGGGCGTTGAAAGTCAGCGCCACCCTCGATCCCAAATAGGAAGTAGTGCTCGTCAACTTTCTCCACGCGAATGTCGACATATTCGTGTGGAGTCCCTCGGATATGCCGGGCATACCTAGGGAAGTCGCCGAGCACGCCTTGGATATCCGAGCCGGCTCCAAACCGGTGAAGCAACGCTTGTGCCGCTTCGACGAGGAGAAGCGCAAGGTCATCGGCGAGGAGATCCACAAGCTTTTGGAGGCCAGATTCATCAAGGAGGTTCATCATCCCGAGTGGCTAGCTAATCCTGTATTAGTTAAGAAAAAGAGTGGGAAATGGAGGATGTGTATAGACTATACTAGTTTAAATAAAGCATGTCCGAAAGTCCCTTTTCCTTTACCATGCATTGATCAAATCGTCGATTCTACTGCGGGATGTGAAACTCTATCGTTCCTGGATGCGTATTCCGGCTACCATCAAATCAAAATGAAGGAGTCCGACCAGCTCGTGACCTCATTCATCACCCCGTTCGGCATGTATTGCTATGTTACTATGCCCTTCGGTCTCCGAAACGCGGGGGCTACGTACCAATGATGCATGCAACACATTTTCGGGGAACACATCGGGTCGACCATCAAGGCCTACGTTGACGACATCGTTGTCAAATCTAAGAAGGTCAACAATCTAGTTGACGACCTCCATATCGCATTCGAATGCCTCAAGATGAAAAACATCAAGCTCAACCCCGAGAAGTGTGTCTTTGGCGTTCCTCGAGGTATGCTCTTGGGGTTCATCGTTTCCGAGCGTGGCATCGAGGCCAAACTAGAAAAAATCGCTGCAATCACCAAAATAACCCATATCCGAGATCTGAAGGGCGTGCAAAGGGTCACAGGCTGCCTTGCGGCCCTCAGTCGCTTCATCTCACGCCTCGGCGAGAAGGCACTCCCTCTGTATCGTCTCCTAAAGAAATCGGAACACTTCTCATGGACCCCCGAGTCTGAAGAAGCTCTTACCTGGCTCAAGGCAACTTTGTCCGAACCACCGATACTTGTCCCTCAGGCTACAGGAGAATCCCTTTTGCTCTACGTCGTTGTGACAACACAGGTGGTCAGCGCAGCCATAGTTGTCGAGAGGGCGGAGGAGGGTCATGCGTTGCTCGTTCAGAGACCAGTATACTTCATCAGCGAGGTGCTCTCAGACACCAAGGTTCGCTACCCGCAGATCCAGAAGCTGCTGTACGCCATCGTGTTGACACGACGCAAGCTCCGGCACTACTTCGAGGGCCACCCGGTGACCGTGGTCTCTTCCTTCCCTCTGGGAGAGATAGTCCAGAACCGGGAGGCCTCGGGAAGGATAGCTAAGTGGGGGCTCAAGCTCAAGGGTGAAACCCTCTCTTATGCGCCGCGCAAAGCGATCAAATCCCAGGTGCTGGCAGATTTTCTAGCAGAATGGACCGACACCTAATTGCCTCCCGTTCAGATTAAGGCTGAGTTGTGGACCATGTACTTCAACGGGTCATTGATGAAAACAGGAGCAGGCACGGGCTTGCTCTTCATCTCGCCCCTCGGAATTCACATGCACTACGTGATCCGACTCCACTTCGCTGCCTCTAACAATGTAGCTGAGTACGAAGCCCTTATTAATGGTCTGCGCATTGCTATCGAGCTCGAAGTTCGACATCTCGACGTTCGTGGTGATTCGCAACTTGTGATTGACCAGGTCATGAAGGACTCAAGCTGCCATGATCCTAAGATGGAAGCCTACTGCAAGGAGGTACGGCGTCTTAAGGACAAGTTCCATGGCCTCGAGCTCAACCACGTCGCGCGCAGATACAATGAGGCTATCGACGAGCTCGCGAAAATCGAGTCTAGTCGAACCACGGTTCCACCTGATGTCTTCTCAAGGGATCTTCATAAACCTCCCGTCGACCTTAGAGCGATAGAGGGGGTCGACAGTCCATCATTCGACCCCCCCACCTGAGGCAGAAGCCCCCTCGACCGGGGCTGACGTCATATAGACAGAAGGCTCGACCCTACTAGTCGACCTCGAGCCCGACTGGCGCACTTTGTACCTCGACTGTCTCACTCGAGGGGAGCTCCCCTTGGATAAGACCGAGGCTCGACGGATCGCTCGTCAGGCCAAGACCTTCGCGATATACGACGACGACAAGGAGCTTTATCGACGCAGCCCTACGGGCATCCTACAGCGCTGTATCACAATCCAGGAAGGCAAGAACCTACTCAGGGACCTACACTAGGGGCTTGCGGTCATCACGCGGCGCCTCGAACCCTTGTCAGGAACGTATTCCGGCAGGGTTTCTATTGGCCAACCGCGGTCTCCGAAGCTATCAAGCTAGTACGCTCCTGCAAAGGATGCCAGTACTATGCAAGGCAAACCCATCTCCCGGCTCATGCCCTGCAAACCATTCCCATCACGTGGTCGTTCACCGTTTGGGGGCTCGACTTGGTCAGACCCCTGAAGAGAACAACTGGGGGCTTCACCCACTTGATCGTCGCCATCGACAAGTTTTCCAAGTGTTTCGAGGCCCGTCCCATTACCAATGTCAGATCAGAGCAAGCCGCGCTGTTCTTCATCGACATCATCCATCGCTTTGGGGTTCCCAACTGCATCATCACGGACAACGGCACCTAGTTCACTGGCAAAAGATTCTTGGAATTCTGCGACGACCATCACATCTGTGTGCTCTGGTCGGCCGTGGCTCACCCAAAGACAAATGGCCAAGTGGAATGTGCCAATGGCATGGTGTTATAAGCCCTGAAACCGAGAATCTTCAACAAATTGAACAAACACGGCAAGAAATGGGCCGCCGAGCTCCCCTCGGTCCTATGGAGCCTAAGAACAACACCAAGTCAAGCCACGGGGTTCACTCCGTTTTTCTTGGTCTATGGGTCCGAGGCTGTGCTTCCAACCGATTTAGATTATGGGTCCTCGAGGCTGAAAGCCTACAACGAACAGAGCAACGATACTGCAAGAGAAAACGACCTCGACCAGCTCGAGAAAGCTCGCGATATAGCTCTATTGCACTCTGCAAGGTATCAGCAGAATCTCCGGCGCTACCACGACAAACACGTTCGCAGACGAGACCTCCACGTTGGTGACCTGGTGCTTCAGCGAAACCATAGCAACAAGGAACGACATAAGCTTACCCTACCATGGGAAGGACCTTACATCATCGCAAAAGTGTTGAAGCCTGGCACCTACAAGATTTTAAATGAAAAGGGTGAGATCTTCACCAGCGCGTGGAATATTGAACAACTACGTCGCTTTTACCCCTAGAGCCTCGAGGCTTTGTACCTTTTTATCAGTCGCATGAATGAATAAAGAATACATCCGTGTTCAAAATGATTTCCTTTCATGAAAGTAGGCAGGCTCGACCCTATTTTCACAGAGTCAAACCTCCCTCGGGAGCTGGACAAGGGGGGAACCCCTGTGTCCCTAAAAAACTCGCATTTTTCAAAAACTTTTACATAGTCAACGAAGCCGCAAGAGCACCATAAGGCGCAAAGGCTGTCAAATCGTGAGATCGCCTATGCGTCCACGCTTACGGTGCCTCCACTCACTCCCCACGCCTAGGGGTGCAACCGCGCGCTAAGAGGACCTAGTAAAAGCATACAATTTTGAAAAAATGAACGTCTAATGTTCCTGTACGTGTCGATGCGAATTCTTACATAGTCGAGGAGGCTGCAAGGCCATCCCAAGGACGAGGGGCTATTGAGCTATGAGACCACCCATGCCTCTGGGCTATGGTATCTCCACTCGTACCACACACCAAGGGGTGTAACCGCGCACCAAGAAGACTGTGTAAGAACACAATTCAAACGATAAGGAACGAAAGAGTCGAACAAAATAAAACATTTAGCGTATATTTACATCAAAACGTTTTAAGGCCCTCGGGGCCACGATAGTACAAGTCGCAAATAGTAGCTAACTTGTTACATGGGCCTCCATGCCCAGATTTGGCTCACAGGCCTTCATCGTCAGCAGGCGGGAGCACCTCGTCCTCGAACAGCCTCGCGAGTCGACCCCCAGGTAGGCCGCCTCGTTCTCCTCCTTAGTCTTATCTGGGTCCAAGGTGAAGCCATCAGCGACAAGGCCCATGTCGTACTCGAACCTGGACTAGACGATCGCCATGGCCCTCTTCACGCCATGATGCAACGCGCTTCGTATCTTCTCGCGGATGGGGCCACCCAGCGCCGTCATCCGCCGCACGAATGAGTTCCCTGGCGCATCCTCCTCGGTATCGGCGTCAGGCTCAACCCCCAGGCTATCGCACACTGTGGTGATCATGCCCTGGAGCAGCCGATTCTGTCCAACCTCGGCCTCGAGGAGGGCTTAAAACAATGTGGTCGTCGCCTGGGCCTCGCGTTGTTGCTTCTCCAGCTCTAAATCGCAAGATCAAATCAGCAAAAACCCACACAAGAAACCAAAGTCGAGGTCCGAGTTGGGCGGAAACTTACCCTCGACATGGGTCTGCCAGCCCGATCGCGCAACTCGTCGTGCGCCTTCTCCGTAGCTTGAAGAGCCTCATCCCTGTCACGAACGGTTGCCCTCAGCGTCTCGATCTCTCAACCGGTGCCCGAGAGAGCCTCGTCCCTCGCTCGGACGGTCTCCTTCAACGCCACGACCTCGTTATTCAGGGTCTCGAGGCGAGCGAACACCAGTCCGATTTGAGTTGAGGGTGTCACGCTGGCCACTAACGAGGGTGACGTCCTCTTCAAGCTCCTTTACACGCGCCAACAGCGACGCATGGTCCTCATGGGTCTTGGCCGCCTCCTCTTGAGCCTTGGTCACGTCTTCACGCGCCTTGGCCGTGGTTTCCCAAGCCTGCGCCGCCTCCTCCCTAAGTGTCGCATGGACGACGCAAAGCTCGTCTGCTTCGGCGCTCTTCTTGGATAGCCGCTTATTGGCTTCCTCGACCAAAGCCCATTGATGAGCAAGCGCTGCCCACACACACCGCTCTCATGGCGAATGAAAAGCAATTTGCGGCATGATCGCTCCTGGAGCTCCTGACCATGGTCAAACCCAAAATCAGAACCAAGGAGAAAAGGGGGGTACGGGCCAAATGAAATATTGAAACAAACACGACTCACCTCGAAGGCCCCCGACATTTGCCGTACCAAGGTATCCGCGACCATTCGCAGACACCGCACGGAGTGCTTATGGAGTCCCTCGATGTACTCCCAGTGCTGCACTTCGTCTTTATCATCGAGGGCAAAGAAGGGCTTGGCGTCCGGATTAACCGCATCCCTGAACTCGAGGGTCGACCGACCCCAGCGCGATAGCTCCTCCTCCGCTCACACGAGCGCCAGCTCCGTATAGTCGGGCCACCCGCCCGACACCTCTACTTCATCACCATCTGGCACCGTAGAGGTCCCAGGCCGATCTGAGGCGTCGACCATCTCAACATCCGCCTTCTGCTTCCCCTTGGCAGATGGGGAGTCGTCGAACGTGAGATCGATCACGGCCGGCGTCGACCCTTGGGTCGGGAGTCGCCCCCGCTGGCTGGCGCCTCCGCCTGAGCATCAGGCGGCAGCACAACCGTCCCCCGCTCCGCCTCACCCACCAGCCCCTCCGGCTGGCCCCGCTCACGCTGCTCCGCTTCTGGTTGTGGCTGTGGTGGCCGCTCTTCCTGCCATTTACTGCGACGGCTGCTGTGACATTTCCTCCCGCTCTTTCCGTAGTCTCGGCAGCACCTCCCCCTCTCGCCCCGCATCTCGCGGGGTTTCCTCCATGTTCCTTGTCTCTTCCACATCCACCTGCCCTACGTCACGGGTAGATGTGGCGGCCTCTGCGGCCTCGACGGTCTCCAGGGTCCTCATGGTCGACCCCGGTTCACGACCGTCACCTCCGGACCGGTCAAGCCCGGTAGCGCCCGGGGCCACCTCGACCAACTCAGATCGCTGAGCGGCGTCCCTGGCTCTAACGTCTTCCTCGGCGCTCGCGCCGGCCTGAACGGTGGACTCCATTGCCTTGAGTCACTCCGTCGCCGCCTGATACCTTGCGACCCAGGCGGTGTCATCAGCCGGCGTTCGCATCATCATCGCGGCGCTGGCCTTAAGCACCTTGGCAGGCGTCAAGGCCGCCGGCTCCGCCTTGCGCTAGTGGCTGCACAACAAGCTAGAACATGAGAACAAGGAACAAAATAAACTTATCTGAAAAACAAAGCGAAACGCTTACCCGGACATGGGGATCAGGGGTTTAGTACCCGGCTTCCCCGAACTGTCTGAGGCCCCCTGCGACGGCCCCACCGTCGAGCCTCCGGTCGGCCTAGAACTCCTTCGAGCCTAGGCTGACGAGGTCCCGGAGGTCCTCTGTGCCATTGGAGCCGTCTGGCCTCGAGTTTTGACACCCGACGACGGCGCCCCGGCCCCGGAAGTCAACGTCGCCGCTCCACCTGCCGATGAAATACGCGGCGACCGGGCACGCGTCCGCGGCGTCGCGGATGTTGTCGGAAGAACCCTCGGCTCAGCGGATCTCCTTTCCAAGGGCCCCTCACGTGCCCTCCCTTCTGGTCGCTCTTCCTCCCCCTCGACGGGCGCCGAGGCTGCCCACGATGCCCGGGAAGTCGACCCCTCGCCGACGGGTCCCTGTAGGGACCGCACGTCAAGGAGGTGCGCGAGGAAAGTCACGGTATCGTACCGTGACCCAGCGTCGTTGTCGTCGCTGTCATCGCTCTCCTCCTCTGAGGCCGTCTCAGAGGGGGACTCCTCTTCAGGGAGACCCTCAAGCCATTGCTGATGACGGCGTCTTAGTAACGCCTCGCGCTCACGAGCCTTCCGATCACGCCGCTTTTTCACGGCTTCTTTCTCCTCCTTCTCCCGGGCCGCAGAAAGACGCCTCACCTCTCGAGCGGCGCGATCCTCCGAGACCTGTGGCGGCGAGTCTTTGACTGCAGACAGATCCTGCACGGGAAACTCAACGAGTTTAGATCTACGAGACCTAAGAAAGAAGGGGAGCCCAGCACCAGGAGAGCAACACTTACCAGAGGCTTGAACCCCTGGTTGGGCCGCATCGGGACTCGGTCGATGTCCTCCTGCCTGAAACTGCCCACCATCCACCTTGCGCGCCGGGCAACCTCGTTGAGGGGAAGGGTCTCGTCTGACATCCGACTCCCCTCCAAGGAGAAGCCCGATGTCATCTCGTCTAGTCGAAGTCGACGCTGCATCAGTGGCAGCACCCTTCGACAGTGGAACACGGCGGCCACCATGCTCGCGGTCAGCCCGCGCAGACGGAGTCTTCTCAGCGTGTCAAGTAGCGGTTGTAGCTTCGGGTTGTCCTCCTCGATGACGCCATACGACCAATTTTCCTTGCGCGACATCGGGACCTGGCTGGAGAATCTCGGCAGACGGCTGTCGTCGTTGCGCATATAAAACCAGCCGTCGTGCCATCCGCTGTTCGACGAGATGAGTTGGGCAGGGATGTAGAGATCGCCTCGGCCCGCCCACACTTGAAGGGTGCAGCTTCCGGCGTGCACCGCCCACCGTACTCCCCTCTCGCCTGCCTTCTTGGCGAAGTGCTCTGCCTTGAAAAGGTGGAACCACAACTTCCAGTGGGGCTCCACACCTAAGTACCCCTCGCAGACGGCCACAAAAATGGCGGCCTGTGAGACGGAGTTAGGGTCGAGGTGATGGAGCTCCACCCCGTAGTAGTGCAGGATCGCCCGCATGAACCGGCTCGATGGCATCCTGAGCCCCCTCTCGTGGAAGGCGACGAAACTCACCACATAGCCCTCTGGAGGCACCGACTCCCAGTGGTTGGTCGGCGGCACTCTCCACTCCGGCAGGTCCTGGCTCGTTCTCGGTCGCAGGAGACTGTCGCGCACCAGTTCCTCCAGCCTCCTCTCCATCACCGAGGAACGGATCCACTCGTCTGCAGGGAGGACCTGGCTCTTTCCCGCCATGAGCGCTGGAGTCGGAATACGGTGGCAGCAGGGGAAAGAATGACGGCGGCGGTAGAGAGCGGCTGATGGAGGCAAAGGGAAGAAAATGCAATCGCAAAGGGCTAGGAAGGAACACACGAAGCGCTAGGCTTTGAATTTATACCCCGGCGGAAGACCAACGGGCGGGTCCGATAAAGAGGCAAGTACAGTTTCCACATTCAATGCCCTTACCTAACCACTCCCTCGAAATCCGCGCATGTAGGCACGTACCTAACCACTACCGCGCCATTCTCGCCTTCCTCCTAAAAAGACGTGCCCTAATGGGTGGGAAGGGAGGCTTACCGACAGACACTTCTAGGCGAAGGAACCACGGGCTCTGAACCCGCTATAAACCTCGAGGGTTCGAAAGCTGGCCCTCGACCAGGGTTCGACAGCTTCCCTCGAGTAAACAGAGTAAGGGATGTCTGAGAGCGGACCCGTACGAGGCCAGGGCTCGAGCCACTTTCTCGAGACGCCCTCAGACATATTCGAGGCTAAAGGAGAGGTCGACAGTGGAATCCCCTCGGAGGGAGGCATCGAGCCCTCGGCACCTACCGAACGGAGCCGAGATCCATACGACAACTCTTTGGCACTTTGGGAGAGCGCCTCTGCGGCCACCAGCCGACCCCTATCGAACGGGGCACGGGCTCCCACTCGAATTCCCCGCTAACAGCTCACTGGAGATCGTCTGAACTCGCCCATCAAGGGTAGTACGGTGTTCCCACCCCTCCTCCTTGCCTAAAGGATGCGTGAGGGTCGAACGATAAAGACGGGCAAAGCCATGATCGACCTCGCCCACGCAAAGGCTCGGGGGCTTGCCCGCAATTGGCTGGCTCCGACGAAAGGGGATCAAACGCACTTCAGGGATTAACGAACGCAACGTCCCACGACACAACGTACTAAAGCCCTCGAAGGAGTCACATACTCCTTCGAGGCCTCGGGGACTACACCCGGCGGGTGTGCTCGCACGCACCCACCGAAAAGCAACAACGCCATGACTCCAGTTCATAACCCGCTCAGGCCTCTGCGAGAGTGCCCACACTCGCTCAAAGGCTCGGGGGCTACTGTCGGATACCTGAATTAGGGGTACCCAAAACCAATGACTAAAAGGAGAGAACCCCTGAGGAATCCGCGCACTGAAACCCCCTAAAAGATCGAATTAAAGCTTCACCAACATGGATACGCCGATCCAAGCCGCATGCGTATAAGGACGGGGCACCCTCGACCGTGTTCCGACACGTACGAGGTCCGCTCGATGGGAAGCCTCGACCCCGAAAATGCTCTGACTCGCACGACCCGGGATCGACCCGGTCGACCCCCCTCGCCCACCTACTCACTGACAAAACATTCAATGCAGCCACTTCCACTAACGTGGCCACAGCGCCACTGGCGTGGGAGCAACATTCACATCTAATCTTACCTTTTACTGCCCATCCCGAGATGGGCAATGGAAAGCAGCCACTATTCCCACCATGACTAGCCCTGTCCGGCCGTCATGTCCCAGGATTTCTGGGGCTCGGCCTTATCCGTTCCACATCGACCCCCCTCAGCTATGTCCCGACCCAGCCTCGACCGCCATCAGTTGAACAAGGGGACCACGGCCCGTACGTCGACCACAGGGAATTGCACGTCCTCAACAGCACCCAGGATGTCCTGCCGTCCCGTCATCAACATCACCACGATGCCTCAGGGATGGCCTGCATGCACCGGGGCACGTCGCCACAGCAACACCTACAGTGCCCGCTCCGCCTTATCCTCCAAGGCACCCCCTAGGGTTTGTTGTAAACCATACCTTCCCCTTGAGTCTATAAAAGGGGAGGGTAAGGGGCTCTCCAAAGGGGACAATGGATGAAAAAACAAGATAGACATCTCCCCCACTTTCGAGATCAACATCTCAAGCAACACGTCATTGTACTCTTTCTTCGAGACTTGGGACTGGTTCCCTCTCTCACGGCTTGTAACCCCTACGCAAGCACTTAGGTGCAAGGAAATACAATACTCTCCCTCCCCGCTGGACGTAGGGCCTTCTCTTGCCCGAACCAGGATGAACTCTCGTGTATCCTTCTTGCGTCACCATCCGAATTAGGGAGCACGTGGCACAAATTTACTCGTCGGCCTATGGCCCTCCTGGGTCCAAACACCAATAGTTTGTATCACCCATGATCCTTAGTGGAAGTCTCAAGCTAGCCTTCATGGTTGCTTGAGGGAGGAGACCTTCGTGGTCGGACCTTCGTGGTCATCTCAACAACGAGCACGTAGGAACTCCTTCATGGGAATTGCCGAACCTTAGTAAAAATAGCTTGTCTTGCTATGGCGGTAGCATCGACTACCCTTTGTTCTTGTGTTCTTGTTATTCTTCCTCTCTACCCCCAACTTCTTAGGTGGGAGGTACCGATCTACAGTTTGGTGTGGTGCCAAGCCTTGAGGAGTTTAACATAATCATCAACAACCTCTAGGAGGGTGTGGTAACACTTGGATCTGAAATCCCAACTCGATTCACTCTGTTTTCGTAGCTCATTTAGGGTACCAGAAGTTCTGAAGGTCTACACCAGAAGTTCTGGATCCCCTGACCGAAACTTCCGATCCAGACCACCGGAACTTCCGGCCTGGTATTTAACTTCCGCAAATTCGAGTTTGTGAGTTTTAGGTTTTGCAAAAAGGCCTATTCACCCCCCTCTAGGCCAATTAGATCCTTTCAATTGGTATTAGAGCAAGGTTCCTCGGATTAACGCTTCACCGCGTGAGGAGTAACATTGGCCAAAATGGATCCGGGAACACAAAAGCAAATTGTTGATCAAATCGCAGCTCAAATCACCGCATCCCTGCAGCTGCAGCAACAAGAGCAAATGACCAAGATGCAAGAGCAACTAGACAAGATGCAACAACTTCTACACAAGAAAAGTCAAGAATCATCAAGTGATGGTGGTGATGCAAGCAAGACACCGAAGAGTTACAATAGAACCAGTTTTGATTATGGTGGATCAAGCAAGAACAACAATCCTACCTTGCCGATGATCAACCCCGGAAAGCCACCTCCATTTGATGGTATAAGGTACACCGATTGGGCTCATAGGATGAAGTTGCATCTTATAGCCGCAAGATGTTGGGAAGTAGTGGATGTTGGAATCAATCCGCCACCTCAAAATCCTAGTGAGTGGTCACCCGAAGATGAGAGAGACTTTCATCTCAATGCAATGGCAGCTACCTTGATTTTGCAATGCCTCACTCCGGAAGACAACAACAAGGTTAATGGAATGGTCAATGCAAAGCAAATTTAGGATACTTTGAAGGTATCATTTGAAGGAGACAAGAGTGTAAGAATTGGAAACATTGAGCTCTTGCAAGGAAAGATTGAGAACTTTACCATGATTGAAGGAGAAACTACTCAAGCAATGTTTGATAGGTTCATGACCTTGATCAACAAAATTAGAGCACTTGGGGACATAAGATGGGATGACAACTCCACCGCAAGGAAGATATATAGAGTGTATAGACAAAAGAACAACATGCTTGCTTCGGTCATAATGGAGAGAGACAACTATACCAGAATGACACCACAACAGATGCTAGCCAAATTGATGCATCATGAGGTACTTGATGATGAAGCCAAGGAAGCAAGTGTGCTAAAGAAGAGCATTGCCCTCACGGCATCACATGGAAGTGAGTCAAGTCATTGCCACAAAGGGTGTTGTGAGCATAGGCATAATAATGATGACAATGACCTTGACGAAGAGCAAGCTTTGCTAGTGGGAAATTACAAGTATTTGAGAATGAAGAAAGAAAATATGATGAGATATGGAGGAAACAAGCCATACAAGAAGAGGTTTTGCTATGAGTGTGATGACACCGGCCATCTTGCGGCCGATTGTCCTAACAAGGGGAAGAAGTCAAGATATAACAAGCAAGGTGACAAAAAGTACAAGGACAAGAAGAGAGGTGAAGCACATCTAGGTCAAGAATGGCAATCGGATAGTGATAGTGACGATGACAATGATAATGAGAAGAAGAGTGTGGCCATAATTGCTATACAAGAAACTTCTTCCTCAACAAAGGTCTTCACCGACAATGCTTCATCAACATCTCACTTCACCAAGACTTCTTCATCTCTTCGACGACGACTATGATGCTCCTACTTGCCTTATGGCATTAGGAGATAAGGTACAACTTGATCCTCCTACACATACTACTAGTGGATGTGATAGTGATGATGAAAATAATAAAAACTATGCTTCTAATCTCATCAAAAGATATGGTAAATCTGCTGTAACTAAAATCTTGAAGCTAATATATGCTAAAGATAAGCTTGAGTCATGCATTGAGTCGCAAGGGGAATTGCTCCTAGATGAAAGGGAGAAAACCCAAGGACTTGAGGCATGTCTCTCCAAGGAGAAGGAGAAGGTTGAGAAGTTGAGTGTAGAATTGTCTTTAGCCAAGGATGCTAATGAGCGCTTGGCTAAGGAATATTCTTCACTCAATGACTCTTTGGCAAGTCTAAAGAATGATCATAGTTTGGCTCAATAAAGCCTTACAAGCTTGACAAATAAATATCATGAGCTTGAACTAAACTATGACAAACTTTGGACTAGCACTTCTACCGTTTCCAAGGATGCCAAAGCTACAACTAGTAAAGGTTGTGAAAGATGCTCTAATGATGATTTACATGCTTGTGCTACTAACCTTGATTAGCTAGCCAAGAAGGATAAGGAGATCTATAGGTTGAACACAATTGTCAAGATTGGTTGCAAGTGCAAGGATAAGCAACCGCCAAATGTGTTCAAGGCATCAAGGCACCCCATGATTAAGGATGGCATTGGTTACAATAGGTATGATGGGAAAGCCAATGGAAGGAAAATGATCAATGGGGTGGCTTGTGTGAAGTTCAACAAGAGTGTGCCTCTTGTTGACCTTATCAACAAGGTGAACAATGTTGCTACACCTACAACTCCACTTGTCAACAACAAGAACAACAAGAAGAAGCAAGTGGAGGTGTCCAAGCAACAAGTGCCTATTTCACGCAATCACATTTGTGATTACATGTGTTGTTGGGACAAGGATGGCAAGATTGTTGTGAAGTATGTGGGCGCCCTCAAGAAGAGACAAATCTTGAGGAGTGTTTGGGTGCCCAAGGCTTATGTTTCTAACCCCCTAGGTTCCATCTCGGGACCTAAACCAAAAGTTTAATCTTGTTTTGTAGGAATATTCCTCCGGCGGACCGAAATGGGTGCTTGATAGTGGATGCACCAATCATATGACCGGAGAGAAGAACATGTTCACCTCCTTTCAACTAAATCAAGTTGCATGTGAAAGGATTGTCTTTGGTGACAATAGTAAAGGAGATATCCTTGGTTTGGGTAAAATTGCTATCTCAAATGATAATTCAATTTCAAATGTATTACTTGTGGATTCATTGGGATACAATTTGTTGTCCGTCTCACAACTTTGTGAGAAGGGCTACAATTATCTCTTTACGGACAAGGGTGTGAAAGTCTCTAAAAGATCGGATTCCTCTATTGTCTTTACGGGTGAATTGAAGGGCAAGCTCTATTTAGTTGATTTTTCATCTAATAGAGTGGGGTCCGAAACTTGTTTTGTGGCAAAATCTAGCATGGGCTGGTTATGGCATCGCCAACTAGCTCATGTTGGCATGAGGAACTTGGCCGATCTTCAAAGAGGCAAACACATCCTTGGACTAACAAATGTTTCTTTTGAGAAAGATAGAATTTGCAGTACATGTCAAGCGGGTAAGCAAGTTGGAGCCAAGCATCCCGCCAAGAACATTGTCACTACAACAAGGCCACTTGAGTTACTTCACATGGATCTATTCGGACCCAATGCTTATATAAGCATTGGAGGTAACAAATATGGTTTTGTAATTGTTGATGATTTTTCTCGCTTCACTTGGGTGTTCTTTTTGAAAGATAAAAGCGAAACTCAAGGGATCTTCAAGAAGTTTGCAAGGAGAGCTCAAAATGAGTTTGAAGTGAAGATCAAGAAAGTGAGAAGTGACAACGGGATGGAGTTTAGGAACACCAACATTGAAGCATTCCTTGCTGAAGAAGGCATCAAGCATGAGTTTTCGGTTCCATACACTCCACAACAAAATGGTGTTGTGGAGAGGAAGAACCGAATGCTCATTGAAGCCGCAAGAGCAATGTTGGATGAGTACAAGATTTCAGAGAAAGATTATTGGGTGGAAGCGGTCAACACGGCATGTCATGCTATCAACCGCTTGTACCTCCATAAGATAAGAAACAAGACCGCCTACGAGCTTCTAACCGGTAAAAAGCCTAAGGTGGATTACTTTAGAGTTTTTGGATGCAAGTGTTTTATACTTAATAAGAAATCCAAAAGATCTAAGTTTGCACCAAAGGTTGATGAAGGGTTCTTACTTGGTTATGCTACTAATGAACATGGCTACCGTGTTTTCAATGAGGCCACCGGTCAAATTGAAATAACAGTAGACGTGACTTTTGATGAAAGCGACGGCTCTCAAAAGGAGCAAGTCAATGCTGAAATTTTAGGTAAAGAAGAACCATCTCATCAAGTGATTAAGAAGCTTGCCACTGGTGAAGTGAGACCCGTTGAAGATGAAGATAATGATGTGCATGTGCAAATTCCTCATGATCCAAACATGCATCATGGGCCAACCAATGTCCATGGTGATGCTTCCATCTCAAGACGGGGTCATGACTCAAGAGAACAAGCTAGTCAAGATCCACCATAAGCTCAAGGAGACAACCAAGGTGGTGATCAAGACAATCAAGATCTTGATCCTCTAATCAATCAAGACAATAAAGATGAAGATGATGGTCCAATCCAAACAAGAACAACCATCCCTCACCCAAGAGTTCATCAATCCATTCAACGGGACCATCCCATTGATAGAATATTGGGAGACATACAATGAGGGGTAACAACACGCTCTCGTTTAGTAGCTTTTTGTGAGCATTACTCTTTTGTCTCTTCCAAATTGCCAGAAAAGGTGGAGGATGCTTTGAAGGACCCGGATTAGGTGATGGCTATGCAATAGGAGTTGAACAACTTCACTAGGAATGAAGTCTGGTCCTTGGTGGAAAGGCCCGAGCAAAATGTGATAGGTACCAAGTGGGTCTTCCGCAACAAATAAGATGAGTATGGCGTGGTCACAAGGAACAAGGCACGATTGGTAGCCAAAGGTTTCACTCAAATCGAAGGTTTGGATTTTGGGGAGACCTGTGCACCTGTAGCTAGGCTTGAATCTATTCGCATATTACTTGCCTTTGCTGCTTACCATGATTTCAAGTTGTTTCAAATGGACGTGAAAAGTGCATTCCTCAATGCCCCCCCTCTCCGAAACCGTGTATGTGGAGCAACCACCGGGTTTTGAAGATCCACATCATCCCGACCACGTCTACAAGCTTGACAAGGCGCTCTATGGGCTTAAGCAAGCCCCTAGAGCTTGGTATGATTGTCTCAAGGACTTCCTACTCAAATAAGGGTTTGAGATTGGGAAAGCCGATCCTACTTTATTTACTCGCAAAGTCAATAATGATATCTTTATTTGCCAAATATATGTCGATGACATTATATTTGGTAGTACTAATGCGGCTTTTTGTGATCAATTTAGTAGGATCATGACAAAAAGGTTTGAGATGTCCATGATGGGGGAGTTGACAGACTTTCTTGGATTTCAAATCAAGCAACTCAAGGATGGCACGTTCATAAGTCAAACCAAGTACACCACCGACATGCTAAAGAAGTTTGACATGGACAAGGCCAAGCCCATTAAGACTCCAATGTCTACAACCAGACATCTTGACCTTGATGGAGACGGGAAGGCCGTAGATCAAAAGGTATATCACTCCATGATTGGATCCTTGCTTTACCTTTGTGCATCTAGGCCCGATATTATGCTTAGCGTGTGCATGTGTGCAAGATTTCAAAATCCGAAAGAATGTCATCTCATGGCCGTTAAGAAAATTTTTCGGTATCTTGTGGTCACTCCTAATCTTGGCTTGTGGTATCCTAAGGGCTCCACTTTCACTCTACTTGGCTATTCCAATTCGGATTATGCCGGTTGCAGTGTAGAGCGAAAGAGTACATCCGGGACATGCCAATTTCTTGGTAGATCTTTGGTGTCATGGAGTTCTAAGAAGCAAAACTCTATTGCCTTATCCACCGCTGAGGCAGAGTATGTGGCAGCCGGCGCTTGCTGTGCCCAACTGCTTTGGATGAAGCAAACCTTGAGAGACTTTGGTTGTGAGCAAAGTAAGATTCCTCTCTTGTGTGACAATGAGGGAGCAATCAAGCTAGCTGACAATCGTGTAAACCACTCAAGAACAAAGCACATAGACATTCACCATCACTTCTTGACAGACCACCAAGCCAAAGGAGATATCGATGTGCAACATGTGAGAACCGAATTTTAGCTAGCCGATATCTTCACAAAGCCTCTAGATGAGTCAAGATTTTGTGCTTTGAGGCATGAGCTAAATATCGTTGATTCTCGTAACGTGGCTTGACATCTTGTGCACACTTGTATGATTTAGAATTGGATAAAACTCTTGTGAAAAGTTGTGTGAAACTTTCAAAATCTATTTTTTCTCAGCTCCAATGTGTCCATAGTTATGTACTAATTTCATGATATCTGGACATATTTGAGTTGGTTTGAGTATATCATATTGTTCACCACTTCTAGGACTGCTTCTCGCTGGATTTTGGCCTACCGGAACTTCCGATGGCCACTACCGGAACTTTCGGTTGTGTCCCGGGACTTCCGGCTGTTCAAATTCTCTGCGCAAATCTGACCTGACCGACCGAAACTTCTGGTAACCCTCACCGGAACTTTCGGTCAGCCATTTTGATGGCGGTATATAAGCAGGCCGCGTGGTAAAAATAAATTTTTTTCAATTCTTCTTCCCCCCGACTCATCTCCTGCCCAACCGACGCCGGCGGCGGCGCTTTCACCTTTCCCACCGCCGATCTCCCTCCTCCTCCATCCATTTTCAAATCCTCTTGAGGGGGAGCTTGCCCAAGCCTTGGAGATCGTCTTGGTGGTGTTGGTGGACGCCGGGAGGGCTCGGCACGCGCGGATTCGGCCCCCACTCTTCGAGGAACAAGGTACCGGGATTTCACGCCCGATCTCCCAATGTACTTTGTTTTGGGTCGATTCCTCGCACGTGCTAGCTTTATTTAGTCAATACATGATGTATGGATGCCTATTGCTCAAGTTCCATGGATGGATTCATCGAGACGCGACCACGTGTTGCGCACTGCCTTGGACCGGAACTTCCGATCCCCAGCACTGGAACTTCCGATGGGCAGTGGACAACACATGTCCGTGGCTCCGCTTGTCCATCCATTTGACGCATTCCATATGTGTCATGTCTGAGCCCTTCCTTGCTATGTTTGTATTGCAGTATGGTTCGTGCCAATCCTAACCGTGCCGCTCGTCCTCGTCCTCAAAGTTTGGGGGATGGCGAGGAGGATCATCCTCGTGGTAGTCGTGCTCGTCATCCAAGCGATGCTCAGTCTTCTCAGCAGCAGCAAGACAGTGAAAAAGGTCCATGATTCTGTCCAGATCGCTCTACCATACCATGTCCTCCACTCTTACACCACGATTGGGTTCATGATGCAGTGGCTCATAGTGTGATTGATGTGGAGGAGCGTGCTATTGATCCGGGCGTTGTTCGACACTCTCCGGTGCGCATTGGGGCTGCAGGCTGCTACTATGAACCGCGTTCTCTAGCGGTTTCCAGAACGTGCTCCTCGCATTCATCGCCCTCATGAGCCTGCTCATTGTGTTCCAAGGAAGTCCATCAACTACAAGGTGCAATCCTCAGATATCAAGCATATGCAGGAGGAGAATCCCTTTGTATGGTCAAAGTTTGAAGCTGTGGAGGATCGCTTTTGGTCCCAATTCCACAAGGACTACTATGAGTCTGTCTGCATGAAGGATGGCATCCATGGTCTCACTACACCCATCATCAACCACAAAGCACCAACCTTGAACTCACTATAGGGACACCATCATCCAGAGGTTGATGCATTGATTGCCAAGCTAGAGGAGTGGCGCATCTTGCCACTCATGACCTTCAAGCATAATTGGAACACAGAGATCATCTGCCAGTTTTGGGCGTCAGTTGACATAGATCTACAGCACAAGGTACTTCACTGGATGACAAACGGCCTTCACTACCGTTGTGACTACCGACAGTTCTCTAGGCTTCTTGGGTTTGATCACCATGACCGTGAAGCTCCTAGCTTGTATGATCACTATCCCAATGGTGTTGGCAGGGCTGATTTCATTGAAACCGGTATGTATGTCAATCCTGCGATGGCTAATGGGAAGACAGTCGGTCTAAAGCCCTATTTCTATGTGCTCAACAATTTGCTCCGTGCTACTATTGATCCCAAGGTTGGCGACTCCACTTCTGTTCAGAACCATGCACCTAGGATCCTAGTTTGCTTTGGACTTGACAAGAGGTTCAGTTTGACAGATCTTCAGTGGCGTCACATTGAAGAGGTGTCTTTGACTTCAAATCAGTCTTTCCCTTATGCTCCTTACCTCATGTACATCATTGAGCAAGTCACTGGATTTGACTTTCCTTGTGACATGAAGCATCCGGATTGGAATGTCCGGTGTCTGAAGGCTCAATCAAACAAAGGGAAAGGGAAGGCTACTGAGGCTAGTGACAGTGGTGCAGGACAGGATGATGAGGATGCTGCAGCAGCAGAGAAGGAGGAGAATGCACCTCCTGTGGACCCTTCAGTTGGAGCCTCTGGAGGGCGTGGGCGTGGGCATGGCCGTGGGCGTGGGCGTGGTCGTGGTCATGGTCCCATGGATGCCACTCGCCATGCGCTTCAGAGGTTCGTGTCTTACTTCTGCTATTGCCAGGCCAAGCAGGACAAGCGCATGCGGCGTTTGGAGGAGAAGGCCGGTCTTTCTCTAGCTTCACCTCTTCGCCCCTTTGTAGATCCTTATGTGGAATATGACAACAACTTTGGACAGCAGTTTAAGGATGAGGAGCAGCATGACACTGAGGATTATCAGGAGTTTGAGCAGTAGCAGGGCTTTCACCAGCCTAGTGCATTTGATCCCACCTATGGTGCTCGTATTCCTGAAGGCTACATTGTAGAGGACACAGAGGCGGGTTTTGCTTATCAGGACCTCTTCAGTGGTGCAGATGATATTACTCGGCTTTCTACCTCCCATGCTCTAGCTTTTGCTCCTCAGCCTAGGTAGTCCACTTTAGTAGATCCTCTTGGCAAGAATAATATGGTGGACTATGCTGCTGACGATGATGATGCTGAGTAGATCCCTTGCTGCCTTTGCCCCTTAGAGCCTCTTGGAGCCTACCCTTTTTGGCATTTGATGCCAAAGGGGGAGTGTTAGGCTTTTATCTTGATGTAATAGGGGTAGTTAAAAATTTGTTATGTAATAACTTTATCTCGTGTGGTGAACCATGTGGTAAACTTGAACTTTGTGTGTGTGATGGTTGAGTGTAGGCTAAAACATTTATGCTTAATGTCTATCTTAGCTTGTTTAGCCTTTTGTGTTGATGCTTATGATGGTTGTTTATTTAGAATGGTTATGATGAGTTTAAGTCCTTTTCTTTCTTGCATAACCATTCAAGTTCTCTTGATTTATTCTTGTGATATAATCTGTCATATGCATCATGGTTTTATTGTTTCACACACACTTAGGCACCCCACGGATTGCAAAATTTAGGGGGAGCTTCTTCTTAATGTACGCAATCTTGATTTGAATCAAGATTTGAAATTCCAAATCCTAAGCATACATTAAGGGGGAGCTCAACTTGAATTTTGAAATTCAGAAGCTCCAATTCTTTCTATCTATAGTAAGCCTAAATTGGTTGTCATCAATTACTAAAAAGGGGAAATTTGTAAGTGCATTCACCCCCGGTGTGGGTTTTGGATAATTAATGACAATCAAATTAGGGACTAACATATTTATCAAGTGTAATCTATAGGTGTTAGTCCATTGATGGAATTGAAAAAGAATATTTGGTGAATTATAACACCCTAAATTTTGATGGACAAAAGGCACTTCAACTCAAGGGCTTCAACACCTTTTAGTTTGATTTGAGTCCGAGGAAACGCCGCACTATCAAGAGGGATACAAATCTAGTTGGCAAAATGAGGATAAAAAGTGCTCTTGTCGAAGCTTAGTAGACTGGAGAGTCGTGCACCGAAAGTTCCGGTGAACTGGACTGGAAGTTTCGGTCCCTGGCGCCCGCGCGCGTGCATGTGCGAGTATCTTGTTCCAACCTCCGTCCGGAAGTTCCGGTCAGGCACCGGAAGTTCCGGTTGGTGCAGTTTGCGCGCGCGTGCGCGTGCGAGAGATTTGTTCCGGGTTCCGTCTGGAGGTTCCGGTACAGACCAGAAGTTTCGGTGAGCTGGACCGAAAGTTCCGGTGGACCCAAGTTGACTGATAAGCTCAACGGTCTGATCTCGTCTGACCGGAAGTTCCGGTGGCTTCCACCAGAACTTCCGATGGTTCATCTGAGCCCGAGTATATAAGCTTCTCACCTCATTTCTAACCCAAGCCTAAGCTTTGCATATTCATTTCTGCTCTCCCAACTCTCTCTAAGCTGTGACTCGTCCACTCTCTCTCTCTCCCCTTGCCTCCAAGCTTTAATCTTCGATTGTTTGAGCTAGGGACGTGAGATTTGAGAGCGGGAGCATCGATCTTCGACTTGAGCACTTGGATTCCTCGTTGTGCCGGCTTTGTTTGTGTTTGTTACTCTTGGGTTCTAGAAACCCTAGCTAGCTAGGTGTTCTTCGTGGTTGCCCGTGTTGATTCATTTGTGAGGGCGGCCCGAAGTGTTTGTATCACCCTTGATCCTTAGTGGAAGTCTCAAGCTAGCCTTCGTGGTTGCTTGAGGGACGAGACCTTCATGGTCGGACCTTCATGGTCACCTCAACAACGAGGATGTAGGAACTCCTTCGTGGGGATTGCCGAACCTCGGTAAAAATAGCTTGTCTTGTTGTGGTGGTAGCATCGACTACCCTTTGTTCTTGTGTTCTTGTTGTTCTTCCTCTCTACCCCCAACTTCTTAGGTGGGAGGTCCCGATCTACGGTTTGGTGTGGTGCCAAGCCTTGAGGAGTTTAACATAATCATCAACAACCTCTAGGAGGGTGTGGTAACACTTGGATCTGAAATCCCAACTCGATTCACTTTGTTTTCGTAGCTCATTCAGGGTACCAGAAGTTCTGAAGGTCTGCACCGGAAGTTCTGGATCCCCTGACCGGAACTTCCGATCCAGACCACCGGAACTTCTGGCCTGGTATTTAACTTCCGCAAATTCGAGTTTGTGAGTTTCAGGTTTTGCAAAAAGGTCTATTCACCCCCCTCTAGGCCAATTAGATCCTTTCATGGTGGAGCTCACTTCGGATGGCGGTGGACCGAGGTTGAAGACGACGGCGCACACACGATCCCGAGCGGTAGCGACTGCACTAGGAAGCGCAAATGCTTCGTGAGGCGATGGCGGGGCTAATGGCGAGATGGAGAGGGCTAAGATGGAGCAGGGAGGACGAATTCGGCCGGCGGAGCTTTGACGGTGGCGGGGCAAAAATGGAGAAGAAGAGCGACGATGGCGGCGCTGGCTTGCTTTATAGGGGCCGAGAAGCTTGAGATGAGGCAGGAGAACGCGAGAAGCTCAAGGTGGTCGTTGTGGCCCACTGGAAGACCGTGGAACTGGCAAGCTTGGCGTCGGCGGCTCACTGGCGCCCATGCTGCTCGCTGCTCTGCTCTCATTCGCCAAAGCACTGTAGCAAACCCCAAACTTTTGACTTCAAAACTATTTTTCAAAATTACTTCCAAAAACATGTAGCAACTTGAAAAATTCACAAGATATGAAATCTTTAGAATTTCAAGCTCTACAAGTTTCATGTTGAAAACTTTCTCAACTTCAGCCTGGATTTTGAAATTTGAATTTGAAATCAAAAGGGGACATTTTCTGGAATTTGGTAATTTCAAAATTACTTTAAATTTTATATTGAAACTTCAAAAACTCAAAATACCAAAGTTGTACATCTAACCAAGACCTACAACTTTTCTATTCAAACCATTTTCAAATTTTGTCTCTATTTTGAAATTTGGGTTTAGGGATGAAGAAAGGTCAAATTTGAAATTTGCTTCTTTTCAAAACTACTCCAAACTTTACACAGAAACTTTGAAAACTCAAAACACCAAACTTGTAGCCCTTGAAAAGATCTACAAACTTGGTTTTAAACTTTTTCCCAAATTTTGCTTAGATTTTGAATTAATCAAAATGGGGTAAAACAAAGGATTTGAATTTTTAGGTTTTCGGAAGAATTTTAAATTGAAACTTGTTGCTATATTAGTTGGTGATTATTTAATGATCAAACCATCATCCAAGGGCATCATCGAGTCAAGCATCACATGTTTGACCAAATGCCACTCTTGGTTGACTAAGTTGACTTTTAAAAATCTTTTAATAATTCCCCAAATTTGAATTCAAATTCAAATCGAAAAACTTGCGACAAGTTTTGGATTCCAAATTCAAACTCAAACTTGAAGCTTCATTTTATGGGTTGGACTTAAGTTCATACCCTACACTTGGCACTAGTGTATAACACAGTCATACACCCCAAATTACGTAGGACACAAACTAAGTATTCGTGGTGACATTTGAAATTAGGGTTTTTTTATTCGAGTCACACATCACATAAACACATTCAATCTATGAAATGTAAACTTATTTTAGTTGATGCCCATCATGGTTGACCTAATCATGAATGCTTTGCAGTGCATATGATGACATGGCCAAATTTTAGTTACTATAACACCAGAGGTGTTACATTTATCTAGATATTGCATATGTTTCACACACATGTTGTAAGTGTTTTATCTAGACGTTGCATACGTTTCACACATATGTTGCAACAGTATGTTTCAAATATTTTGTCTATGTCCGACGTATGTTGCATCCAAGTGTTTCATGTTGCAAGTGTTTGACGGGAGTACGATGAGCATGGAAAAAATAGCAGGCTATAACAGCGCTATAGCGGTGGAAGAGACTTGACGTTAAGCTATTCGTATTTGTGCCGCTATGCCAACTTTGACCGCTATAGCGCCGCTAAGTTGCATAGCTTTACTGCTTTAGCATTCAAATAGCGGCGCTATTTTAGATTTTGCCAACAAGCCATATCAATGACAATTTAATTAGCTATTTCCTACTTATCATTTGCTACTAATTTGGTATTTTTGACAATTAAACACTAGAGTTTCATGAACCATATTGTAATGTCATATTGGTAATGTTACCTAGACTTGTGGAACCTTAGAAACATATTTGTGTTCATCAAATTTCATATTTGCCATGTTTTTTTATCAATAAATGGTGTTTTTCATTTTTTTTTATAAAACCCCTATCTGTCGTAGCACCGCTATAGCTTCATAGATGCTGCAAAAAAGTTGCCGCTATTTTCAATAGCCCGCTATTTAAAACCTTGACAGTGAGTGATGGGCGCATGGTCCAGGCGTCGGGGGATGGGGCCGGCGCGGCAGAGCTGGGGACCGGCGATCAGGGGCGTAGCGAGTTGGGGGCTGGCTCCCGAGTCACGCCCACGCGGAGAGAGAGAGAGGAGGGGGTCTGAGGGAAGGAGCGGGGCGCAGCGACAGGGCAGGGTGCACGTGCGAGGTGGGGACGAGGCGGACGAGGACGAGCTGCGTGGCCGTCCATCCGGACGCGAGGAGCGACGGTTGCATGTCGCCAACAGTCCCCACGGGCACAGGCACGGACCCCAGGTGGACGCGTGAAAAGTTGGCACGGGCGGGGGCCACAAAGTGCAGGCGTGCGCGGGAAAACGAATCGGCCCGGTCCACGGAAACGTCCGACGGATCAATATTCCATAGTTCTGTTTCTATAATTCTGCTGGGGATGGCTAAGAAAACAAGCGAAGCTGAAAAATTATCAGCGCGTGTGGAGCTTCACACGCTCTGCCGCCCCTGTCGCTACGCCACAGTACAGATATATGGGCCGTCATGGCGCTTGGCCTGTGGCCGTAATTACTCGGCTGTCTTTTGTCTGGCCAGATCTCAACTGCGTTATATGGATAACCTTCTTGGGCTGTCGAAGAAGCCCACCTATTTTTCCTTTTTATTTGGGCTTTTCGAATGTACAACATACGTACTTAGTCCCACTGTCTGTCTCTGTCGCACAAATTAAACAAACAGGCAAGGTCTGGACAGATGTCCTACATTACATACACGTCCACACATGACATGCACCAGTCAGTCACTGACGTACACGGCATGAACGTATGTCCCATGTATATGCACGATCCGTCCCTCCCTCGTGTGGCGCGCCATGCATGCAAGCTGGCTCGATCGATCCGATCCCCCGGCCCGTGTTATATATATTTGTTGTATTTGCTGTATTGCATGCAAGAGCCCAATCGCATGTGAATGTACTACGTTGCAGAGAATATACATAAGGAGCCGGAATCACCGCCTGCAGGCCGCCAATCCTATGACCTGACGACCCTGAATATGAGACAACCAAAATTATGTACAACATTCAGAAATATATATAAAAAAAACTGTATGCATGATGGTTTTGCAGAGAGCGAAATTGCGTTACGTGCTTGGGATTTGAATCAAGGTAATACGAATAATATAATTGGTTGCATGGACAATCTCTCACATGCACGCAGATCACATTCGTAGAGATTATTATAATTAGATAATAAGGAGTATAGATAGATAGATAGATATATCTCAAGTTGGAGCAAATTACGGCCCCTAACAGTACTCAACTGGACTACTAGTTTGCGACGACGCGGATGCATGGATTTGGATCCGATATATATCCATTGTCTTCATCACATCACATTCACAGTCATCGTGTGTGTGTCTATACACACACACACACACACACACACACACACACACACACACACACACACACACACACACACACACACTAACTACAGCGCGATGAGCGATCGATGTTTGTGTACACGCTTCAATCATATCAAAGAATAAGACGAAACACAGTGTCTGTTTTTACAGATATGTATATATGTAGGACAAATGGGATCATCACTTGCCCACCTGCTTGGCGGTTGGCGCATGCATATACTAGCATAGCTAGCATACATGCTCGCTACGCTAGCTTAGAACAGTCCGAGGTCGTCACGAGATACAAAACCCCATGCAGGCCCGCAGGCAAACGTACGTCCTCAGTCACTCCAGGCCCATGCATGCATGCATGCTCACCACCCTAGCTTCCTCCCCCTGTCTGTACCCCTCTGATCGATCACTGATCTTATATATTATGATCGAGTTCTGCTGCCCCTGATTGAATCAGAATCGTCGTGAAAAAATCGTACTACACGTACCTCAATAATTAAACTTTGCATTACAATGTCATTCTTTTTATTACATGATCGATACGGCGGGCCAGAGTAGCTTGGAGACGTGCGGCCCAGGCACCCAGCAGGCGGGCTGCCGACTCCGCGTCCGCGGTCACGGGGAGTACGCGGAGGGCGCGGCGGGCTGGTGCGTGCGCAGGCGCCGGCAACGCACGCCGGGACTGGCCTCTAGCTACTCTCTGATCCGCAGCTGCACTCTCTCTCTCTCTCTCTCTCTCTCTCTCTCTCTCTCTCTCTATATATATATATATATACACGCGCGCGCGCGCGCGCCGCTGCGCTTTGTGCGCTTGTGTTGTCGTGACACGTACGAATAGCGCGCGGCCGGTGTCCTTCGATCTGTAGCCATCACGTAGACGGCAGACCGCGCCGGCCGCATGCATGCGTCTCGCGACATGTGTAGGATATGACGTGATCGTCCATCATGGCTATGATCGGATCGGAGGTGCCGTGTTTTTCTTTTCTTTTCTTTTCTCGTGACGAGCGAGGATTATTATTATTCCTGCTGTGTGTTGATCTGGGTGCGAGTACGTAGTCAGTAGCTGTGTTTAATTTGTTCCTATCCTATCGTCGGATTATTTACTGTGTCCTGTGACCATGATGCATCATGCATGCATGATTCTCGTTGTCGAGATCATCGTCGTCGACTTAACAAAACCTCCATGATGCATCTTGCATGCATGATTCTCGTTGTCGAGATCATCGTCGTCGACTTAACAAAACCTCGCTGCGTACGTCCACTCGGTATAATCGATCGAAAAACGTCCCTCTCATATAGCAAATGAAATATACATGTACACATGATGATATATATAGTACATATGCATAGTACGGAGTATACATTATATATGTAACCAAATAATGACCCCAGCTTGCATTATATTGCACTAGCTAGAGGACGCACGCAAGATCACTCAGACACGGCCGATACTTTCCGGAGACACGCATGGAATTCCGCGACTACATGCACATGCATGCGCGGATCATCGGACGCGCTATAGCTAGCTGACGTATACGTTCACTTTCGTTCAGGCGCGGTATTTTTATGGCAAATCGTCTCGGGTGTCGCCACCTCCATCGCCTACGCAATATATACGTTCTTCGTTCGTGTAGACCCAGTGTCTCTGATCTCTCTCTCTCTCTATCTGTGTGGATATATGTAGTGCACTACATGCATGTAGTCTTTGTTGGTATATATTTATGGTACGATACGCCAACGAGGCGCCAACCCATCGTTTTGACTCCATGCATCCATCCATCCGGATGTCGTCTACGTCCTACGATGGAGCACGGCCCCCACTTTCACGAGCACATATATTCTTCCGTAGCTATGGCCAGCTACAACCGCGTTGCATGCGTATACATATTCGTAATTAATTTCAACTACCAGATCGATCAACAATCTGTTGTGTTCCTGCACCGACTAGTGGACTCCTAACTATATAAGCAATAGATGTTAATGTTTAATAATCACAACTAATAAAAATTATTTATTTAGGGCAGCCAACATAGAAACTATGAGATACATTCTATACTTGCCAAGTTCTAGACATTACACATAGAAATCACTTTCTCATCAATAGATAGTTTCTTGAAAATAATGTTTTGCTCAATCACATGTACGTGTCTTCTTTCTCCTATCGTCATCTACTTAATTATTATCATGTTTCTTCATGTCTTGGTTCCCGTATAGACATGATTTCTTATATAAGAAACAATTTTCTTCTCTTTCTTCCTCATTTCCAATAGAAGTAAGTAATATAGAAATAAATACGCACAAACACATACACCCACACATGCAAAGAGAGATTTGATAGGACATTTTATTTTTAATAATGCCGGGTATTTTAGATGCAAATTTATGAGGTTATATAGATTATCTATCATAATGTCAAGTGCATGATTATATGTGAATTTAAGGTTAATTTAGATTATGTTTCATGCCGGCATATGAAGTAGTTTAGGCAGATGTTCATGGGTTACTTTCATAATTGCGGAGTTGTGTAATTACTTGCAAAAGTAGAATGGTTCCAAACTTCCAATGACTACTATATTAATTAGAGACTACTAGATTGATGGTCGAATCTTTCTGATTTTTTGAGAATTTAAAAGATTTATATTATTTAATATATCTCATGGGAAGTAACGTGCCGAGGCTACGTTGTTGGGACCTCTGAGATGAGATAACCATATGTTTGGTTTTGGGACCCATGTAGGTTGGGTTGGGTCCAACCTAGTTTTTTTGATTGGGTTGAACCTATCTCATGTTTGGCTAAGGGGTTGGGTTGAACCCATTTTTTTGTTTGGTTGGAAGGGTGCAGAAGCATGAAATGGATGTCACTTTCGCACTGTTAACAATAGCTAGCCGCCCCCCTCCCCGAGCGCACCCGCGTCCGCCGCCCCATCCTCGAGCTCACCCGCGCCCGCTGCCACCTGCTGGAGCGCTCGCGCCCGCCCTCACCTCCCGAGCCGGTCAGTCACCCCTGCGAGATGGAGCAGAACGGCGTGCATGTGGTTGAGCTCGTCCCATCAAATCGAAGGGACCATTCCAACCCGCATCTGAGGGTATATTCCCTCCTGAGTTAGACCCAAACCCACAGGCTCCTCAACCAAACGCGGGTCCATCTGGGTCGAACCCGGATGCCCGATATCCCGGTCCAACCCTCAAATCAAACCAAACATCACGCACGATTGGGCATTCATTCGTAGCTCCAGTCCAAGCGGGTACACGGTGGGCCATCACACTATATCTTTGTGTGTACGTAGTATGTTTGTACAGGTCCATGTCCAGGCCCATGCTAGGGCTATTTTCATCAAGCTCGCTCCCTGCTGTCGTCGTACGTTGTAGGCGCATACAAACCTACTCCTTTTGTCTCTATATAAGTGTCACTATGGGGTGTGTGTCAGTTAAGTTTTCTTAAATTTGGCTGAGTTTATAGAAAATATTAGCAACATTTGTATTTCCAAACAAGTTTATTAGAAAAATAGATTTAACAATCTATCTAATGATATTAATTATATATCATAAATATTAATATTTTTTTATATATATCTAGTCAAAGTTGAGTACGTTCGACTTCTTAGTAAGTGAGAACGATAGTTAAAAATGATGGAGGGAGTAGGTGTTTGGGGGTGAGAACAAGAGACGCAGCCCGTGCGCCGGTTAGATGAGAACGAAAGAGCTGAGGAACCCGTGGGCTGTGGCACTGCATGCACTTGCAGAATGGCTGCGCAAGCGTACAATTGCTAGCTCACCATGTATTCCAAGCTGTCCTTCGGGCCTCTAGCAAAGAATGAATCCTCCAGCTGTGCCATCAGCTCCCCTTGCCACGGTGGCACGTTTAATTTCACTAGTGAAATGCACTAGCTCTTTAAGCTTTTTCTGAATTCTGAACTAGGTCTTATGTTCTTTTTTGTGTAAACAACTAGGTCTTATTTTCAAAAGAAAAAAGGTAGGTCTAAAAGCTCCCAAAGTTACGATCTTAGTCCTTCGTTAATAAAAGTTTTAAGTTTGATATATATGTAGGGGTTACGTACGTGGACTTATTAGAGGAAACCACCCTAAAAATTTTATGGATCCATATCATTCCTTTAAGAGTTTATGGTGAGAATCTTGGAGAAGTTGTAAGAACCCTATTGCACTTCAGGTAAAAAAAAAAACTCATGTCATAAAGAAAAATTGTTCTATATTAAGAGTGACCGCAAAGGAACAGAATAGGAAGGAGATGGTAATGTCCGCATTAAATTAGCCATGGGTAGTGTACTACTATAGATTTGGTCTTCACTGCCGGCTTCATCATTGCCGGATTTTACAAAAGCGACAGTGATAGTGCTTCCCGGCACATCACTGTCGGTTTTTCGCTTAAACCGGCAGTGATAGGTCCAACCGACAGTGAAAACTGAGTCTTCACTGTCGGTTCATATCACTGCCGGTTTAAGCCACGAACCGACAGTGATATGGGGTCATCACTGTCGGTTTTAGCCGAGAACCGACAGTATCACTGTCGGTTCGTGGCTTGAACCGACAGTGATTTACAAGAAAACTTCATAAGTTTCTCATATGATGTCCGATAAAGACGAATTTTATATCAAATTTGTAGTACTCGACGAGAACTACAACTTTGTAGTTCAAACTTTTTAATTTGAGATCGTTTGGATGTCCAAATATTTAAAATTTAAAATTCAAATTTCGTAAACGACCTCGGATGGAGAAACAACCAAAACAAAAGTTATAGATCTCGAAAAGTTATTTGACTTTGTAGTTCACAATTTTTTCATTTGAAATAATTTACTACTTTAAAATATAGTTTAAAATTATATTTTGAAGTTGTTAAAGAACTCTGATTTCTCTTTTTGATCTCTGCCTAAAACTTGTAACTAGTCTTTCTCCCTCGTACTAACTTCAAATTTGATGATTTTTTTCTAAAAATTTCTAAAATCAAGCTCTATCAATTTGTTATGTTACTTTAGCTATTATTTTATCCATCTTTTCATGTGACTATGTTTTATCTATTTGAATTTTGAATTTGAAAAAATGGCAACTTCAAACGTTATTTTGGAACACTAAATTATTTCAGCTGAAAAAATCACAAACATAGAAGTTGTAGAACTTACCAAGATCTACAACTTTTATTTTGGTCATTTCTTCATCCAATAAAGTGGTAATAACATTGTTCATAAATTTTACATCTCTCTTAGAACTATAAGAGAGATATGTAACATTTATGAACAATGTTACTAACACTATGTCAGATAGAGAAACTACCAAAATAAAAGTTGTAGATTTCAAAAAGTTATGAAACTTTGTAGTTGACAACTTTTTGATTTGAATTCATCTTGTCGAGGAAAACTATGTTTGAATTTCCAAAAAAATGAAAATTTGAATTTTTTAAACGACCTCGGATGGAGAAACTATCAAAATGAAAGTTGTAGATCTCGAGAAGTTATAGAACTTTGTAGTTGATAAATTTTTTATTTGAAATCATCTTGTCATGGAAAACTACGTTTGAATTTTTTAAATTTGAAATTCAAATTTCATAAACGACCTCAGATGGAGAAACTATCAAAATCAAAGTTGTAGATCTCGAAAAGTTATAAAACTTTGTAGTCGACAACTTTTTCATTTGAATTCGTTTAGGGTCCCAAATACTTATTTCAAAATTAGATGAATATAAAATGGCTAGCACGACTATCCCAACTAGACACGAACATGTGTGCAGGTAGAGTGGTTAGGGGACGAACATGCGGAGCAGGAGGTTAGGGGTTCGAGCGCCAGCCGCCGCGAAGCGCACGTTTTTCGTGAAAGATCACATGAAAAATAAAAAAAACCGTGTGGTTGTCTAGTGGGTCCTCTTCCGGTAATAGAATTTTTTCTATTTTCGTTGCATTTTATGGCTTATTTCTTGAAAACCACATCACTGCTGGTTCAACATCAGTGTCGGTTCACAAGAACTGACAGTGATATCAATCCCCCATCACTGCTGATTTGGTTGTGCCGGTTCAAAATCCGGCAGTGATGGAGGGTTTTGAACCGGCAGTGATATCAAGATCTGATGTAGTGGCGAGACCATACAAACCTATATTGAAGAGGTAAATCCTAAACCTGCAGTCGGCCCACCATCCGCCATGAGGAAGATAGTGTACCTATGCCAGTCACCTACGGGTATGCTAGCATACCAACCAGATCTACTAGGTGGCGTTGTGGCAAGTAGATATAGTGCGGCTTGGTGTTGTGGTGGTGGAAAGGGGGTCAAAGTGGGAATGCAGCTTGGCACGTATTGGGACGATAATGGCTAGGCATCCCAAGTGTTGGGGAGCGACATGATAGCTGAAATGTCATGTGAAGCATGGAAAACAATTCATTGATGTCGTGAGCCCCCTCTCTGGTGTGTCAAGCTCCTACTCCGATGCCATGAGGCAGAGCTTGGTCTTCGTCTCTCCAAAGGCAGGTGTGGCCAGCTCGACCTTGTAGATAAGGGTCAGTGAGCTTGGTTTTCACCTCTTTGTGCCTCTAGTGTAGTGATCCCTTGCAAACCTTAGAATTGATCCATGAACCTCTACTTGTTACGTCAAAATGAAAGCTTGCATCCACACCCATGGATACATACTTGAACCCGCAATTGGGCGTCCTTTCTTAGCGCGTGTGCGTCGGTAAGCATACGAGCGCTCATCTTAAACCTTCATCTCCTTCTCACGGACCCCACCCTCACCTGCTAGCCCGCCGCCTAGGCCAGCAGTGACCTCACCGCTCACTCCTGTCATTCCTTCCCTAATCCCAATCGACAACATCTCTGGTGACTCCTCGCTCGGTTGCTCCTAACACCGGATCTGCCCAACCGGTTGTCCTCCACCGACCACCGCTCGCTCAGCAACACTCTCTCTTCGTCCCGCCACCACCGTCAAGCCCCTTCCCATCTAAGCGCCCCCCCCATCTGAAACGCTAACCCGAAATCTCATTATCGTAGTTGCCTCGTCCACCACGCCAGCCTATGATGACCCCATTGCCCGCCTGTCCCCTCCCGTTCCTAATTTGGGCGTCATCCTCGCACATGAGTCGCCTCCGGATAGTGACGAAGGCACGCCAAGTAAAGATTGTGCCCACAACCTATAGGAGCATGCTATCAGTCTCCTCTGAAGCAGGCCACAACCTATACGAACAGTGTAGATATGCATAATAGTTTTGTTCATGCTAGCTCCACCGTCATGACTCATAACACCCCTCTCTCTAGCACTCTCTCCCTCGTGCCCTCCCATACCTTTTTCCCCAGGGGAAAAAAAACAATAAGGTCACGTGAGTGGCAACCATGGCGGGCCACTATAAAGGGCGTGTTAGCTATAGCCTTGTGGATATATATATCCTCCTTTGACGCAGGCCACACAGCCCTAGCTCTTGGACTCCGATCCGATTCATACCCTGTGTTGAAGCGACAGAGCTAGAGATCTTGAGAGGATCGGAGAGGCGCCCGGATCGGATGATGTCGAGGGAGCAGCGCAAGAAGGCAGCGGCCGCTCTACATGAGAAGCTGCAGATCCTGCGCTCCATCACCCACTCCCGCGCGGTAATTAGCTAGACACCTAGCCATGCATGTACCCGTCTTCGTCGTTTCTCCTGCAAATTTTGCTCCGATCCGATTCCATTGAGCATCGAACCAGCTAGTAGTCCTCCTAGCTGAAGAATGTTTGCTATCTTTTAGTTACTAGTTGAACTAGAGTATGTAGCAGTCAGCTTGAATGCAAAGCTTACTTTGGTCTCAAATAATGTTTGCTAGGGAGAGTACATATATACAGCAAGGATTAGTACCCAACCATACTGTAGTAACTGAAAGAGCAAGCAGAGGTCGACACGTAAGCTGAAGAATATGCTGTAATAAACTATAGGATTAGATGTCGTCCTAAAACGAAGCAGTAAAGAACATCTTGAGGCTCAGCTCCGGCCCTTGAACAGGTGGCATGCAGGATGTGACTGGTGGAGCTGCACTTGCATTTGCATGCACCAGCAAACAACAGTTAATTACCTGGGATTAACTGTTTCTGCTGGTGACACTGTGCTGCACAGCTGAGCGACGCCTCCATAATCATGGACGCGTCGGAGTACATCGAGGAGCTGAAGCAGAAGGTCGTCAGGCTCAAGCAGGAGATGGCGTGTGAAGAAGAAGAAGCAGCAGGCGCTCTGCTCAAGCACAGCTCCTCCCCGTCCCCGACGGTATAGCTAGTTCGTAGTAATACACTTCAGATGATGCATATCGATGGATCCAACACACAAGCTAGTGTATGTACATCAGGTCACTGTGGAAACCCTAGCAGGGGTAGGGGCAGGGGCAGGGCAGCACGGGTTCGTCATCAACGTGTTGGCTGACAAGAGCTGCCCCGGGCTGCTTGTTTCTATCCTGGAGGCGTTTGATGAGCTGGGCCTCAGCGTGCTCCAAGCCACGGCGTCTTGTGCGGATACATTCCGCCTCGAGGCTATTGGGGGAGAGGTAATTAATCATGCATGCCGTGCCGGTGCTCATCGATATCGTGTTCTTCAGTGTGATGATGCATGCATATACCCACTGAAACTAATAATGCGATAGATGCAGAACCAGGTGGATAATGTGGATGAGCATGTCGTGAAGCAAGCCGTGCTCCAGGCCATCAGGACCTGCTCATCACAAGGCGGTCGTCACCAACAAGAGTAGCGCTACTAGCTAGCTAGCGCCATGCATGGTCTTCTCTCTTGATGTTCTGTTACCTTCTATCCATGATGATCTGAAGAAACAAGCTAGTCTTCAGAGAATCTGTAGCATATAATTAATCTCCCACGGTACTATTAATTAACTGGCACTATATGCACTGCACGTAGGGCAACATGTCAGGATTGTATGATGTTCCTTCGTTGTACTACTACTGATCATGAGCCAGGACTAAATAATATATATATCACCATGCATTCCAGATTTTTCCCTCAGCTCTCTGGTCAATTACTATGAAGTTATAACAGACTTCTCAACTGACGTACTCTGAATTCCACATTTCAAATTATAAGATGTTTCGGCTTTTCTACATATATATATATATATATAGCTTTTGATATGTGCTTAGATATATACTATGTTTATAATAAAATCAATGTATCTATAAAAGTCAAAACAATTTGAAATGGAGAGAGTGAGTACTAAACTACTCATACGCGCTTCGCAATATGATCACGACGATTGTGATAGGTGCAGGTAGAAATTAAAGAACACTGTGCATGCAATCATGGGAGCATCCGTACATCCTCCTTGCTTTATATATAGATGTGCATGCATGATTGTTGAGTGTTCCCTGATTGTTTGAGGACCAATAAGATCTGGTACTAGTATCGGTTTTTCTAGATACATAGCTTTTGCTATGCGCTTAGATATATAATTGTATTTAGAAAAGTCAAAACGTGTTACAATTTGAAATGGAGAGAGAGTGCTAAACTACTCACACGCGCTTCGCAAAGTAATATGACCACGACGATTGTGATAGGTGCAGATAGAAAAGAACACTGTGCATGCAATCATGGGAGCATCCATACATTCTCTTGCTTTATATATACACCACTGACAAGTAACCAAGAGCCGAGTGGCACTATATATATATACATGCAACAAGCAGACACACTGCTACTAGTACTGTTCCCTGATAGAGCCATGTCAACAGACTGTAATGCAAGAGCCAACGGCAAACTCCTGATGATATCGAGATGTGCATGCATGATTGAGTGTTCCCTGATTGTTTGAGGACCAAGCAAGATCTGGTACTAGTAGTAGCTTATCCCAGAAGGCCAGAACCCAGCACGCAGTAAGTAACCGCGATACTGTGCATCAGATAAGTAACCTGCTGGTGCCGCCTTAATTAGCTGTGGCATGCATCCATGAGATACGTAGTACGCCCGCTTGTGATGACTGATGACAGGCAGACTGCCAGAGAGCCAGGAGCCCAGGACGCGACGTCGTCGGCAGGAATCCAATGCAATAAGCCGGGCGGGGGCGGCATGCAGACTGCCGAGAGTTAGTTGGCGACAAGCGAGCGGAGATTGGGAGGATAGATAGCTCCAACATCCGGGGAATGCGGCCAATGAGAAGACAGGGGGAGCGATCGATCCAAGGCGGGACAACTGCTCACTCACGTTACTCTGGCGCCATGCATGCATCTCTTGGCACGCAACGATGGAGCCAACGACGACGACGACGACGACGACGCGATCGAGAACGAACGAAGCCCTGCCCTGCCATGCCAGCCTGCTTCCTGCTGCTCTCGACGTCGATGGATGGATACCAGCCACGCGCACTACTGTGCTGCGGTATGCCGCCTGCGCGCGCATGCGTTTGTTCAGGGAGCAGAGTAGGGCGACGGGCATGCATGCACGGCACGGCACAGCAAGGCATGACGCGCGCTGCTAGCTAGCTACTATGCGCTCGTGACGAGGCCAGCCAGCCAGATCCTGCCTGCGATGCGAATGAGACATGCAGGCAGGGCAGGGCAGGGAGACATGCTGGCCGGGATCGTCCAGGGATCGTGCAGCAGATGAAACAACGCTAGCTGCGGACGGACGTCGAGCCGAGAGCCTGCCGGCCGGCCGGTCGGCCGCATGGAATATGTCCATGTGGAGGGCGCGCGGCCGGGCCAGCTAGTAGGGCTATCGTATCCCTTGCGTGCCATTGTTTTGGCTGCTTCTGCTGTGCTAGTGGTCACTCACTGCCCTGTACTCTGTAGCTAGCTAGCCTAGCCATGCATGTATAGACATGTGTATGTATGCACGCGATTCTTACGATCACGAGAGGTAGTAGCAGTAGCAGTAGCAGTACGATCTCTAGCTTGTTGGTAAATGGTACGGTGCAGAGAGAGGTACTGATGATCACTGCATAGCATCAGACAGAGGAAGGACGACGCGCGATCCATCGATCCGGCCGAGTTGAGATCGACGATAGAGTAGGTCCAGGTTTTGGTTGTAAGCCTGAGGTGCTGCCCATGTATGCATGAAACAATCAAGCAGCGAGATGTGGTAGTACGTGGTGCTGGTCCATCCACGGAGTTCTGTTCTGCATGCGCTAGCAGCCACTACATACTGCTGGATTGCATTGCATGGGGATATATAGAGAGATCGATCCTAGTCGACGAACAAGCCCTGCAGGCGTACAGCAATTCCATCCTGGATGCGCTCCCATGTGCTCTTGCCTGCTCCTCCTACTCCCATGTGAGCGTGAGAGTGAGAGACTAAGAGCCGCTGGACGGCCGGACGACGTATGAGGTGAGAAGAGGAGGACTACTGGCATGGCATGGCATGTCGGCGGTTCGTGTTCAGGCTTCAGGGAGAAGGGGCCGGGCCGGGCAGCAGCCGACGCGCGCTGGGCCACACTTCAGGCCTTGTTTCGGAGAGAGAGGTACGTGTTATGGGCTCTTCTAGATGGGCTGCTTTTAAACCAGAGTTGCTTGAATTGGACCTAAAATAAAAGCCCATTGAAATGGGCCTTTAAAGCCCCGCTAACCACACAAACGCGCTCGACTTTGTTCCAGCACGCTCGGGCCACCACTACCAAAGAAACATTATTGGAGGGCCACCAGCTTGCTATAAACTTGTGAATATTACCGCTGGTTTGTATCACGAGCCTGTGGTGCAAAAGACACGTACAACTGTACATTATTTTTGCACATCGCCTTCGTAACAGGCCCATCCAGTCCATCCACCAATTGCCTCACTCTCTCTTCTCCATCTCCATACTCTCATTTTTCTCTTTTGCATCCCCCCTCACTAGCAGCCCCCTCTCCCGAGCGACACCGGCCGCCTCACTACCTCTCCCACATGTCCCCTCCCGCTCTAGGCTGGAGTGGATTCATAGCGGGTGCGTGACGGTGTAGCGTGGACCAGTCGAGGCACGGCGACACAACGTGGCATGGGTGAGGGCGAAGCGGTGCGGTGCAGCCCCGCCTAGCCGAGATCCAAGCGTGGTGGCACAAAATGGGCAACGGCGAGGCATGGTGTGGGCGAGGATGAGGCACGACGATGGGCTCGGCTAATGGTGAGGAAGTGGGCCTCTCCCCCCCTTTCTCAAATCCGTAGGCAATGGGCCGAGTTGGGTATAGGAGGGAGTGGATCTCGGCCTCTCGGACGTGGGGCACGATCACTGAGGTGAGCCCCCTCTTTCTATCTCCCTCTCCTCTCTCAATCTCTGTCACCCTCTCTCCCTCTCGTACATATGATCTTCACCCCCTCCCTCTTGTACATATGATCTTCATGATGGCGGATCTGGTGATGCATGGTTGCATGGGTGGGCCCAAGGAAGCAGATTCGGCTGGGTATGTAACATATTGTGTAGTGGCGAGGCCGATCCATCAAGACCAGCAGTATGGCCTGGATCCAGTAAGCAGCAACATCGGCATGTCGATGGGCTCAGTAGGCTTCACCGGTGGGCTCAGCTAACCACTTTTTTTTAATTCATTATCATCGGCACCGTTCTCGTACTATATATTGGTGATATTAGACATGTATATGTGTTGCATATTCTACCAATTCATTGTCTCCGCTTATTTCTACAAGTGATGAGACTGACTATCACCGCCTACTTTTTTTACCATCAAAAGCCTAAACCGGTGGTGAAACATCTACCCACGCTTTGACAAAGATATAACTATTGTTGTGGCCTCCGAGCATTGGCATGCCATCTTTGCAACGGTAATGCTTGGCCATGGGCGTTTGCCCCGTCTGAACGCCACGCACCTCACTCTAGACGTGCTCTCTCCCAAAAAAATATCCCCACGCTCATCCCATCCGCCTCGACCATCCCCACGCGTGCCACCATCCTGCGCTCGGCCGCCTCACTCCGCCACCGCGCGCGCCCTCATCTTGCGCCCGACCGCCTCACTCTGCCATCCCTGTGCACGTATGCCCTATCCCGCACCGCGCAGTGCCACCCCTCCCTACTCCATCTCGTCATCGCAGCCATCCACCGCTATGCCTCAATCCGCGCAAGCCCGTCGCGGCCACGCCACCACCACCCCGGCGCCACTGGGAGAAGATAGTCGTCGGCCGGGACATCGTCTCATGCAGTCGGCCGAAGACACCACGGCAGGAGGACCTGTATACTACAAATGCAAGTTTTAAGTGTTTCTGATGTTTCAGAGGTATGTTGCAAGTGTTTTAAATGGATATTGCAAAAGTAGATCGGGATGTTGCATATTTTGCAAGTGTTTTAGAGGTATGTGCAAGTGTTTCAGAGATATGTTGCAAGCGTCTATTCAAAATGTTTTGTATGTTTCAGACGTATATTGCAAGTGTTTTATCTCGATGTTGCATATGTTTCGGTACGCATATGTTGCAAGCGTCTATTCAAAATGTTTCATCTATTTTAGACGTATGTTGCAAGTGTTTCATCTGGATGTTGCATATGTTGCAAGAATTTTTTACAAATGTTTCACCTGTTTCAGACGTATGATACAGAATTGCTTCATATTGCAATATTAATAGGCATAGGAAGCGGGCACACGCGAAGGCGGTCCGCGCGTGCGTGCGGAAAGCGAACCGGGCGTGGATGGTCCCCACCTGCATGCGTAGCAGCAAGCACGTGTGCACAGTAGCATGCGGGGCAGGCACAAGAGTTGCAGCCACATGCGAGGCAGGCGGCAGGCGCAGCATGCGGCGCGGGCGTCCGGACGTCCGGGTGCTAGCCACGTCGTCTTTGCATGGTGGCGCTTCTCCTCTTTTCGCAAGACAGACTAGCTAGAGGCTCCATTATATCCCTCTAAAACATCCTGCATAGGGTGTTTTAGCGTGACAAACCACCTCATCGCGGCTTATTACACAGCCATTTATTTATTATTACAAATCAAGTGGACCTATATATGTGGAGGAGTTTCCTTAACAAAGAGAAAAATCATGGGAGGTAGGAAAATAAAGGAGACGAGAAGAGAGCGTACTTGAGCAGGACATAACGACAAGCACGGATTCAGCTCAACTAATTGACATGATCATAAACAGTGTATTTTTATTTGGCGCCATTCGCCGTACAGCCGCACTGCCGCGAAGTCTCGCAGCGATTATTCCACATAAACTTCAAACAAAGCTGTGCGCCGGCCGGCCGGCCGAACAGAACAGTCGTCGGTCGCCGAGATGCTAGCGAGCGAGCCCAACGACCCAACCGACCGATCGTCACTGTCACTAGTGGAACGATGGCATGTGCATATGCTAGCAGCAGCTCCGTCTCCGTGAGACTGATGGAAACCGACGTGTGCCCAACCCACTCGCGCGCGACGGCCAGGTCAGTCAAAAATCACGAGACGCAGTTCGCCTTCCGGGCTTCGTTGAAACCGCGAACTGAGCGCTGCCTGCTGTTGCTGTTGCTGTTGCTGTTGCTGTACCTCTCGCGATAGTGTCGCACGCACGTATGGAAAGAAAATTCAGTGTCCCATGCATGCATCCCATATTCCCATCTCATGGGGCGCCGGACGCCCGGGGAACACTGCATGGTGCACGCGCATTCTAGTGCGATGCAGTAGTCAGAGTCGTGGTGCTGAGTTCTACTAACATTATTCCAAGTGCACGGACAGCATAATTAAGCTGCGTATGTATGTACGAATCAACAGACTAGTTCATTAACACATGCAACTTATATATTTATATATATCCTCTCTCTGTGTTTGTTATCTGACACACACAGTAGATACTCGATCTGAGATCTTATATGATATCAGGTTGTGATAAACTTAAGAAAAAAAAGTCTAAATTACTCCTCTCAAGTTTAGACAATGTCCAAATAATCCCATTACTCCCTCCAACTATGACATATGATCCAATTTACCCCTTAACAAGTTTTGTTTTTTTCCCTCCATGTGCAAGTTAAGTTTTAGTTTCAAATTTTGCCTAGGGGATAGTGCACATCATGATTTATATTAAAAACACATCAAAATTTTTCTCATATTATTTTGACAGGATATGACATTAAAAATAAACACTTAGAAATAAAAAATTAAACATGATGATGAAAAATTAATAGTGTATTTTTAACACAATATATGATGTCCTTGATCACCGCAGAAATTAATTTTGAGATCAAAATTCAACTTGGTACTTGAGAAACAAAAAACATAAATCTTGTTAGGGGTAAATTATTGGACCAACTAAGACTTTTTTCAATGCACTCGTATCCACCTCAATCCATTCCAATACATGTGGATTGTGGGTGGATATGAGTGCATCAAAACAGACCCTAAAATAGTTGAGGGGAGTAAATCAAACCAAATATTAGTTGGTAGGGTTATATGGACATTGTACAAACTCGGAGGGAGTAACTTGGAATTTTTCTTAGACTTAAGTACTCTACACATTTTTCCATCTATATTCATAGTTTTTCTCTCTCTACAAGGCACCTTCGTGTGTCTTCAATATGCATTTAATTGAAACCTCAACTTACTTATGGTTGCTCTTATTTTATCACTTTTCTCATGACATAAAGGGTATAGTTGGAACTCTTAAATCTAGTTGAAACTTTTATGCTTACTGTACCATTTATTCAAAACTCAATTTCTTTTAGTTTATTAAAAAACGATTTTAGACTTGTCGGGTATCAATATACCAAGGTACCCAACGGATGGCGAAATACGGCACCTTGCACATCTGCTAAAGCCCTATCGTAGGGGCCCCAGTAAAACCGACCCGCTAAAGGCGCTGACGGTGCGTCAGTCGCTCGAGGCCGAAAGCCAACCTCCGTCCCGCCCGAGCCTTGCGGAAAGGTCTCGGGTGAGATAGGCGCCTCGGGCGGTAGTTTCCGCCTCGCCCGAGCCCCATGACGTCATCAAAACGCCTGACCCCTGCGCCCTGTCGAGAATAATTTTTGCCTCGCCCGACCCCTGCAACGTAAGCACGGGAGCGCCCGACCCTCTTGGCATACTTCTGCCTCACCCGAGGGGCACGTGGAGCCCTCTGGCAAGGCGGGGAGCCACGGGGGCCCTCACCGCAGCGCCCATTGCCGCCGATGGGACGGACATGACCGTGCACAGTGAACAGAAGCATGGAAACCGCGCTCTGATCCAACATGAGCCCGGTCATTCCACCACCACGACGTCCATACCTCTACAGCGACAGGGGTAACGGCAACTATACCACCTGCCCTCCTCTTTACGCAAATCCGGGTGCACGTACCGCCCATCCTTGACGGCATAGAAGCACACAGGATGAAGCATGGCCACAGCATGTTGCACTAGCGGATGGAGAGGCCAAAAAGATCAACGCCCGTTATATCACAGCGTTACAGGGGAAGTTGTTCACGTCGGATAAGGAGAAAGACGGCCGCACCCGAGGCCACATTTTTTGTTTTTCTCTTTCGTCTTTTCCCCATTTCACTTTTTTACCACAAATGTAACCCGAACTCTGCCCTTGAAAACTATAAAAGAGGAGGCAGGGGCCACACCTCAAGAAGACAACACACACACACCTCGCTATGAAGACAAACACACACACCTTGCCTAAAGAGACCTGGGATCCGTTCTTGTCGACGAGATATGGTCGGCAGTCTACCGAGGGGTATGTCCAAGGTAGTAGATTGTCGGTAGACAGGTGCGCAAGACACGAACCGGATGGTAACAGGACACAAGACATAAGATTTATACAGGTTCAGGCCGTCAGCATGACGTAAAACCCTACATCCTGTGTCCCGTTATTTTGTATTGATTGAGGATTAGATAGGTTGTGTCCTCTAAGGGACCCCTGCCTCTCCTTATATACTCTGGAGGAGGAGGGTTACAAGTAAAGTATTCCATCTGGTACTATTACAGTATCTAATACAGCCTATAATCTTGCGATGTACGCCTTGATCTTACGGGCCGGGCCACCTCAGACGGTGCGGCCCATGTACCATCTTGTGGTACCGGGGGTTTATACCCCACAGCTAGTCCCCGAGCACTATGTATTCTGATGCGACAAACACCATCTTAACCTTCTCCGAACAGTGAGGCTTGAGTTCTTGACGTCTTCGACCAGTCAAAGCGGCATCCAAGCAGTTGTTGCAAGCGTTGTTGTTGGAGAACGAGGTTGTCCGAAGAATGTATGGTGCTCTTGACAAAAGAAAAAAATTTCTCCTTCCTGGGAAGTGTGCCCACTTGGATTTCTGTGAAGAAATGTAAGTCTTGAAGCGTAGCGTCTTTGATCATCAGAGGTGTAGGGGTCAAAAAAACAAGCACATTCACTGCAAGGTGAAGTGTGCCCACTTAGTCCCCGAGCCTAGTAGTAGGTGACGTAGGCACGTGGTGCCAGGGTCTTAAATGAATAGAGCCCAAAGTCTTTGGAAACTCGATACTGAGTTGCACCGGCAGGTGCATCGTACCGATGTAGTCCCCGAGCTTGCTGGAAGGTGAAGTATAATTCTTGTAGCAAGGTCTAAGAAAATAATGACCTCTCAACTGTATGTGAGTCAGATTTCACATGTAGCCGAGGAAATCAGGCCTCGAGCTGTGGGCCTCGAGCTGTGGTCGAAGAGGGGTTGAAGCAGTCCCCGAGCACAGCGTGAGACGTGGTCGACGAATCCCCGAGCGCTGGTCGGGTGGTCGAAGGCGCAGTCCCCGAGCGCTGATCGAGTGGTCGAGGAAGAACACTGGTCTGGTGGTCGAGGAGGCAGTCCCCGATCGTTGGTCGGGTAGTCGAGGAAGAACACTGGTCTGGTGGTCGAGGAGGCAGTCCCCGAGCGCTGGTCGAGTGGTCGAACGACAAAGTCCCCTAGCGTAGCCCGAAATTCCTGCAATATAAATATGTAAAACTGTTTAGTTTATTGTAAAATTGTGCCTCGTTATCAGGCAAGTTTGTAATAATGTACTGTTGTGACAATGTAAGCTTGTTTGTGTTTTTGTGAAAAAAAAAACATTTAAAGCTTGCATATTGTGTGGAGGATAACTAAGTTAGAACGTATAAGTGTTCTGTTATAGTTGTATCAGTTGGTAGACGCGTCATCCTGTAGAATCCGTACGGCCCCATCCGGATCTACGGTCCGAGTGCGAGGCGCGGAGCCTGTTCGCACGTAAGAGAGCACAAGTCAGACCAGGGAGCGCCCGCTGACCACCCGGAGCGTAGAGAGCGGGTCCCGTGCACGCGTAGGGAGAGGCAGGAGACGGGGCTGGCTTCGAGAACTCGAAAAAGGATGGTGCTCTGTCAACTGGTCTTTTATAAAATATTAGTAGAAAGTGATCTTCAGGTAAGCACGTTAGAGTGGTTGGAAGAAATTGTATTAAATACGAATATTAGAAGTGTGCTTATCTTTGGACAGAAAACTGGTCGGTGGCGATGAAATTGCCTGACCCTCGAGCTTTCCGACCAGTCATGATGATGGTGGACGCGGTTGTTGTAGCGCCGTTCTTCGCGGCGATCGATCATTGCGACACGGCAGGTGGTCAGAGTCCGAGCAGCTCGCTTGGCAGCTCGAACGTACGTGGTCGGAGCTCGGACGGATGTGGTAGGAGCTCGAACGGACGTGGTCGGAGCTCAGCGGAGTCCATCGCTCGAGAGCCTGGACGAGTACACGGAGTTGCAGGCGAACGAGCTTGGAGACTCGGCACTTCGATCCGACGTGCGACGACGACGACTGCCGCTGCGTACAACCATAAAAGTGCATGTAGATGTATGCATATATATGGCATAGATATCCTATATGGCATAGGATATTTAATCGAAATAAGGAAATTGGACTTAGCTTATTCAATTGGAGTAGTCATCTGATCTAGGAGACGTTGGCGATCAGCAAAGGAAATTGCCCTGTACGCACATGCTTCATGGTGCATACGTGCATAAATACACGATTAAGCAAGATGGGATTGCCTTTGCTGGTCACGACTTGCTCAATCTTGCTGTGCCCGTGATTGTCGGTGATGGCTTTGCTACAACGTGCGGATACATGGGAGCACCGGGATCGCGGCCGTCTCCGTGGTGGCTCGATGACGTGCCGAGCTAGTTGATCGCCGCAAAGTGGCAATGAGACCGGGACCCATGCTGCAGATCGATGATCTAGTAACCGTCGTTGATGTGAAAAAAGCTTCTGCCGCCGAAGTCGCCGAGTCCGTCGTTGTCGAGTTAAATCTTGATATTAATCTCAGCAAGCTTCAGGGCGATGTTTAGCGAAGTAGAACGCGAACGAGGGAAATGAGTCGTTACATGCAGAAAAATCAATCTGTATTAGATATTCAAAAAACAGACTGATCGAATCAACAACGTAGAACGACTCACCTGATTTTTAGTCGAAAATTAACGAAAAAAATTCCCAACTGGCTCGCCTGAGAGTCTGTACGCACACCCCCTACCTGGCACGCCATTGTCGACGAGATATAGTCGGCAGTCTACCGAGGGGTATGTCCAAGGTAGTAGATTATCGGCAGACAGGTGCGCAAGACACGAATCGGATGGTAATAGGACACCAGATACAAGATTTATACAGGTTCAGGCCGTCAGCATGACGTAAAACCCTACATCCTATGTCCCGTTATTTTGTATTGATTGAGGATTAGATAGGTTGTGTCCTCTAAGGGACCCCTGCCTCTCCTTATATACTCTGGAGGAGGAGGGTTACAAGTAAAGTATTCCATCTGGTACTATTATAATATCTAGTACAACTTATAATCTTGCGATGTACGCTTATAATCTTGCCCATGTACCATCTTGTGGTACCGAGGGTTTTTACCTCCACAGTTCCCTCTCTCGAAAGTTTGTAACCCCTACTACGAGCACTTCGGTGTAAGACAACACAAGCAGTAGTAGAATCCACTGGACATAGGGTCATTCTTGCTCGAACCAGTATAAACCCTTGTGTCTGCTTTGCACACCATCCGGGCCTTGACGCGCAGATACAAATTCACTCGTGGCTCTGCCTAGACCTCCGTTTCTAGACACCGACAGTTGGCGTGCCAGGTAGGGGATTTCTGGGCATCACGCTCCATCTCCTAGGTCTCGATGGCCACGCCCGACATCCATTTTGCCCTAGGCTCCCACATCTGATTCGGCAGCCTAGATTTCCTCTGCACAGGAGTGGACTACGATTTGGTTCTTTTTCCCCCTTCCGTTGACATCGACGCCATCTCTGAGGCCCTGTCCAGCTTTTGCCTGTACACCGACAAGGGGCAGGCCCCAGAGGATGACTGGCCAAGAAGTTCCCGCGACAGCTCCACGCGGGCCGGTAAGCCACACGGCCACGAGAAAGCCCGCGGCCAGTCCTCGACCACTTTTCACCTCAATCCATCTACGGGAGGGATTCCTGCGGATCTATCGACTCACCATACGCAGCGCGGAAGTCCGTGCGACCACTGAGACGACCTTTAGCACCAGCTCCGACGAAGACGACGACAGTTGGGCCAACGCCGACTTCTCCAGGCTTGACGACCCAGGGGCTCTGCGTCGCTTTGTCGGCGTCTGCGACTACCTCCTCGACGGTGGTGACTCCGACAACAGCGGCTACGAGCTCACGTGGCCATGACGCTGGGAGGCAGAGGCTGCGCACGACGTCGACATGCCACGATCGGTAGATCACCACATCACCCCTGCTCAGGATTTATTGTCTTGTTTTTAGGAAGTTAATCAGTCTGCGCATGCGTTCGAAATCGAAGCATGTTACTCGCTGTAATTTATCCTCTCATTTAAACCATGAGTTAAATCATCAGCAATAATTACGTAATGCGGTTTGTCCCCTTTACGGTCCGTTACGACATGGAGTTCGAAGGCTAGCCCACAGAGGGTTCGACAGCCGCTCTGAGTCACCGAGTGAGGGATGGCATGAGAAGGGGCACACGAGCGGCCAAATACCCGGACGCGCTAAGCGTCGAGGGCCTTCTCGAGCCATGTTCGAGTCCAGGCCGGTTTACGGTCCGGGAGTTTTTTTTCAAAAAAAAGGCAACAAGCCCTCGGGGTTGGTCGAACAACCCCGGGAACTCCCTGAACCAACCGGCAGGAATTTTTTAAGCCGGTCACTAGCTTACCTCCGTCGGATCCCCCGAACGGGAACTGGGGCTTCACTTGAGCTAACCCGATTGTAACTCAACGGGCACCATGGCTCGACCCAGCGAGGGATGCCGTGACGTTGTCCAAACCCTCCTCTTTGCGAAAAAGATGTGTGAGGGATGCGTTAACTAGGCCTCTTGACTGGGTCCACGCGCGAGCGGGGATTTCGGAGGACTGAGGGGCAGGAATGTCCGAACCGCGAACAAGCCCTCCCGAGTGCTACGTCAAGCCTATGACCCTAGGTCTAGATAGAGGCATCAATGATGATGTATACGACCCTGCCTCGGGACGTGGGAAACCGCAGCGCCTAAATGTCTAATCATTCTGTCAAAAATCGCATAAGCTACGCGCACACGAGTTCTTTCCTCTCTAAAACCCTTTGGCTCTTCCCATGAACGAAGTCTCGGCGGCCTCGTCGGCCGCCATTGCCAATCAAATCGAAGCAAAACAAGGAAAGACATGGAGCAATATGAGCACAATAACGATTAGACGAGCCTAATTTTTAGATAAGGTTTTTTTACATCTAGGGGAGGAGAGAGGTCCTGAGTAAAGCCTACGGATCCTCGTTGAGGACCTGGTCCGCAGGGACAAGAGCAGCGACGACGTTTGCCGCCGGCTCAAAGCCCTCGAGAAGGTCCTCATAGTCTCCCAGCCCCTCCCCCATGGGGAAGCCTTCAACGTCCTGGAGCTCCACGTCGGTGGCCGCCCGGGCCATCGCCAGCGCAACGACCGCTCCCCGACGGACACCGCGCTCGATCGCCGCCCGGATGAGTGCCCGCGCACTGAGAAGGCGCTCCTTTCGGCGCCCTGCTGGAGCACGAACGAGGTTGGCAAGGACGTCGGTGGCGCCACGGAGGGACTCCACCTCCGCGAGCAGCTCTGCTCACAAACAAAGCCGAGAATAAGGCAAAACACCAACTAAAGAACCAAGGGAGGAAACAGAGGGCCACTCACCGGCGCACCGACGGTCGGACTCCGTCCGTTGCGAGCGAGCGAGCGCCGCCTCCTCCTCCAACGATGACACCACCGCTTTGACGATAGCGAGCTCCTCCTGGACCTCCTGCAGTGGCGTAGGGACTTCCCAACACGCCGCAAACTGGGCTTGGCCGTACCCAGACGTGGAAATGGCACCGGGTACGAGATGACGGTAGCGGGAGGGCGTCCCCCTCTCTCCCGGCGCGTCTACCCATGAGCACCTGGAGGAGTCACTGTGCTCCATGACGACGGCTGAAGTGGTGAGGGAAGACAGAGAGCAGGGGTGGAAGTAAGGAGATGCTGGGGTCGGGCGCCGCGGCTCGGGTTATAAAGGACCCCGAGGAGGCCTCTCGACTCCCATGGCATTCAATGCGTCGCCCATCTGCCAACCACCCTACTCGTCCCCCGAGGGAACTGTGTTGGTCTCAAGCCGTGCCTTGGGAAGGAAAACCGTCTCTCGGTGACGACATACGGTCCACTTAATCACGGCAAGTGAGCCGTGTGAAAAGGTCTGCCTTGCCCCCTTCACCTTCCTCGTAGCTGCACTTGTAAACGACATTGAGCCTCGAGCGCTTCAACTCTCCATGGGTTGCAAACGTTGCGTAGTGGATACACGGCTTGAGAGAGTCCTTGGCCCGGTAACGATCCTGCTCCCGGTGAACGGGGGCCGAGACGCGCCCTAGGGCTCTGCTCCACGTCGCATCTAGATGGGATAACGAGGGCTCACGCATACCCCTCCATTCTGCTAAAGGACGCAACGAATAACGACACGACGGTGGAAAGGCCACCCTGTCAGTCTCTTGCAACGCGCAGGGGCTCGGGGGCTGTTCCCACATTGTGACCTAGCGAATGGTCAAAACTAAAGACTCGGGGGCTCCTCGCACGCCCTGCAGTCGCACGAAAAACACCTCACTCGCTCGATTAAGCCCTTGAAGGGGTACCACACCCCTCCAAGGCCTCGGGGGCTACACCCGGCGGGTGCGCTCGCGCGCACCCACCGAATAGAACTCTACCCGAAGAAATAAAAATGTAACAAAACGGTAGCAGAGCGCCACGGTCGCTCATTCTCAAGCCTCTGAAGGAGTGCACCACTCCTCCACAAGCTCGGGGGCTACTGTCGGGTATCAATATACCAGCGTACCCAACAGATGGCGAAATACGACACCTTGCACATCTGCTAAAGCCCCATCGTAGGGGCCCCGGTAAAACCGACCCGACCCACTAAAGGCGCTGACGGTGTGTCAGTCGCTCGAGGCCGAAAGCCAACCTCCGTCCCGCTTGAGCCTTGCGGAAAGTTCTCGGGCGAGATAGGCGCCTCAGGCGGCAGTTTCCACCTCGGCCGAGCCCCATGACGTCATCAAAGCGCCCGACCCCTGTGCCCTGTCGAGAACAATTTCTGCCTCGTTCGACCCCTGCAATGTAAGCACGGGAGCGCCCGACCCTCTTGGCATACTTCTACCTCGCCCGAGGGGCATGTGGAGCCCTCTAGCAAGGCGGGGAGCCACGGGGGCCCTCACCGCGGCGCCCATTCCCGCCGATGGGACGGACATGACCGTGCACAATGAACAGAAGCATGGGAACCGCGCTCTGATCCAACATGACCCCGGTCATTCCACCATGACGACGTCCATACCTCTACAGCGACGGGGGTAACGATAACTATACCACTTGCCCCCCTCTCTACGCAAATCCGGGCGCATGTACCGCCCATCCTCGACGGCACAGAAGCACACAGGACGGAGCATGGCCACAGTATGTTGCACCAGCGGATGGAGAGGCCAAAAGATCAACGCTCATTACATCTCGGCGCTACAGGGAAAACTGTTCACGCCGGATAAGGAGGAAGACGGCCGCACCCGAGGCCACCTTTTTTGTTTTTCTCTTTTGTCTTTTCCCCATTTCACCTTTTTACCACAAATGTAACCCGAGCCATCCCCTTAAAAACTATAGAAAGGAAGGCAAGGGCCACACCTCAAGAAGACAACACACACACCTCGCTAAGACGAACACACACACCTCGCTACAACACACACACACCTAGCCCGAAGAGACCTAGGATCCGTTCCATATCTCGAAAGCTTGTAACCCCTACTACGAGCACTCCGGTGTAAGGCAACACGAGCAGTAGTAGAATCCACTGGACATAAGGTCAGTCTTGTCTGAACCAGTATAAACCCTTGTGTCCGCTTTGCACACCATCCGGGCCTAGACGCGCAGATACAAATTCACTCGTCGCTTTGCCTAGACCCTCGTTTCTAGACACCGACGAGACTCTACGCTACACTTGGTTATTGTGATGGCGTAAATGGTTCGTTAAGCATGCACCATAGTGCTTAAGTTCAACAATAGAGCCTGAAGCAAGATCGAGGAGAGTCCCGATGTGCTAACCTCAAGACGGTATTAATATTTGAGGCTAATAATATTTGTTACTTCAAAGAGATCTCAAACACTAGGGATATATCTTAGTCACCTTTTATCTATGCAAACGTCTTCCAATACTCAAGAATTTGAATTTTCTTACCCAAATATTATGTGTGGTAGTACTTTTTTTATAAAAAAAACATAACGCTTAACATTGTACTTCCTCCGCCCCAAAAACAATGTAATTCTCACTTACATAGGAGTCAAACAATATAAAGTTTGACCAAATATATAAGAAAAGTACTCACATTTGTGATATAAAATAAGTATTATTAAATTAATTATGAATTATATTTTTATAGTAAAACTATTTAGAGACATAAATATTGATAATATTTTTTTTATAACTTTAGCCTAATTTAGAAAATATTGACACGTCTCAAGTTTAGAATTATATTCTTTTAGGGACAGAACGAGTATTATTAATATAGGTATTTCATTTTATTTCAATTAGAATGTATGCACATCACATGTGGCCTACTTTAAGTTCAATTGTTTATATATTATTAATTAATAGTAACTAGCAAACATGTCCGTGTGTTGCAACGGAAACTAATAATATATAGGAATCGGACTCTGTATCTTGATCATCGCTAGACGCAAATTGTTCTAACACATACGAGCACGGATCACATATGAGATACAGAGGACATGAGTATTGAGAAGTAAAAAAAAAAAGCGGGAAGAAAGAAACTCTCCACCACTGTACTAGTGATCAGGGGGAGGTGAACGAAAAAAATGAGGGATAAATTTTACCTCTTTAATATTAAGGTATGACTTATAGATAGAGGTAGGGCTTTATATATATATATAATTTAGATGTAGAGATTTGAAAGGATAATTTTTTACAAAACGGCTAATGCCCCATTATCGCGACAGTTTGTCCAGACCAAACATGCTGGAGATGCCAACTTGAACTACTCAGTTCTCTCCGTCTCTCTATTTAATCCATCAAGTTGCACGCCTGCATCCACTGGTTGTGCCAAGCACACGACTGAACTCTTTGTAGCCACGCGGAACGTCACCGGCCGGCGCACTACTAGTCAGCTGCAAGCCGATCCAGAGGATACTTGCGATCGTCGTTTCCTTGACAGTTTTTACCTTGTGCGTGACGCACGTCGTCTTGCCTTCGTTAGTTCGTTGTCTCCTCGCGTAGAAGTTCTTGCACCCCTGCTGCAAAAGGAGACCGAAAACGATGTGTGCCGTGCTAGTAGACATTTCTGTTTGGTGCCAAATAGACATCACCTTTGAACGGATTCATCGGTCTGCACTTTGCAGTGCAAACAGCCGATTGAAAATGTGAGCCTGCCAGCTGTTCTGATGGGAAATAAAAGGGCATCTCGAATTCCTGTCAAAATTATAGAGTCAGGCTAACTACTCTAACATGCATGCACGATTAGACAGTAGAGGAATAATGTAGCTAGAGTATGTTACTACTAATAAGCTGGCAATCTCTGGCATCTTGTGCAAGTTTTTCTTGAGATGCTTGTACTGTTTCTGACTGCCGTTGACAAGTGAAAGCGAAACGCGCGCGGTGCGTGTCGCAGCTGCAACTCTACAGTCGTTTGCGCCGGAATGTGGCGCTATTTCCTGCGTGATAACAAAAATCCAGTACAGCCGCAAGATTTCGTCTTTGTCGCCATGCATTTCAGACTTCTAGAAATAAATAAAAGCGACGTGTCTATTTCGGAATGTTTCGATGAGAATATATAATATATAATGATTTTCTGGAACGTACTTGGTGCTCTAGTTAGTCCCCGTTTGGTTTGGGGAGTTAAAATTTAACTCCCATCACATCAATGTTCCCTCAAATGTATGGAGTACTAAATGTAGACTAATTGCATGTATGTCAGCACAGATTAGGAGTAATTTACGAGACGAATCTATTAAGCCTAATTAGTCCAAGATTAGAAACTTTTTGTCAAATAAGACAAAAGTGCTACAGTGTTTATTAAACTTTAGCATCCAAACCAAACAGGCCCTTAGCACTTTACTAGCACACAGTGATGGTTCTAACTGTCAAAAGTCAAAACTCAGCAAGTCGCGTCGCTGGCTGCTTTATCAACAAGTCTTGACTGTTGGTAACTGACAGATACTAACCTGCAGCAGAACAGCAGCTCTAGGATAAGCACAAGTCTGTAGATAATACGTCGTGATCAGGCAGACTAATATTGGTCTCCTGTCTCCTCAGTCACTTGCGTATATATCGCAATCACTCGGGTTAGTTATCGACGACGTTTGACAATTCTCGTCACAGGGTTTCAACGCCAGACAAATTTTGCATGGCTGGCAACTGGCAACTGCCATGGTTTCAACGCCAGACAAATTCTCATCACATGTGTTCAGTCTTCAGTGGAGGCTGGAGAAACTGATTATTTTCCTTTTTTTGGCGACTAACTGATTATTTTCTTTTTGGATGCATATATACGTAATATGCTTCCTTATATAACTGTTCAGTTCAGTGCAGAAACTGATATTTTTCTTTTACCTTCAGGCTTCAGGACTCCTTATCCTTCTTACAATTAATGACATATGTGAATTGTGAAAAGTTGTCTATTTTTTCCCTCTGAGTTTTAAGATATGTTCTTTCTGTAGAGGTGGCTGGATAGGTTCTTGTTCATCGTTAATTACTACTGGCCCCATGGGCGAAAATATTATATATAGCTTTCAGTGCTGCTGTGTTGGGAAATGACAAATGCTTCTGTGCATTTCAAGGAAAAGTGCATGGTAATGCTCTTGTATCTCTTTCCGCGATGAAACACAAAACGATCAGCAGGAAAGCCAAATTCTGGTTTGCGCTAGAAAGAAAAAGAGAGCCAGAATCTGGTATAGGTATGTTCGTTTCTACTATATATTGTATAAAGCTTATCTGACAGGACACATTTTTTTTAGGAAATCTGACAGGACTCATGACCAGCTAATAATGTTCTTTCCTTTTTCTCTGAAAAGGACCAGCTTATAATGTTCAAAAATATGTATCGTATGTACAGCACAGTGACAACGATCGTGATGTCTCTAACATATATATCCTAGCCTGCAAAGCACTTGATTCATTCGCCTTCATTATTCATTGATTTGGACTCAAACCATATCTTCATAATGCATGACAAACCATTCTATATACCAATGGCCAACAAACATGCAGCATCACACTAGCAAACACACAGCTTCGCATGTGTACCAACAGACTGTCACGGGAGCAAAAATAACCAAACATGCATGAACACTGCCAGCTATATAAACGCAATTATGCACTGCCTGTTAGCCATCAAGTCAAGAAACACGTACTTAAACCTGAAAAGGACTGCAGCAGTGTAGTCAACAGTGTAGCGGCATTGCATTGGGGTGGTGGTGGTGCTGAGAGTACTGCTAGCTGGTCATGGCTGCTGCTTCTTCCTTGTCAGTGATGGTGCTCTTGTGCCTAGCAGCGGTGGCCTCGGCGCAACTGTCGGCGACATTCTACTCCAGGTCGTGTCCCAGAGCTCTGGCCACCATCAAGTCCGCCGTGACGGCCGCGGTTGCACAGGAGCCTCGCATGGGGGCCTCCCTGCTCAGGCTCCACTTCCATGACTGCTTTGTCCAAGCAAGTCCCGCCCCGTCCCTCTCAAGTCTCATTCTCTCCTCTCCTACTTAAATTTGACTACACATCTATCATATCGTCCATCCGTCAGTATGCAATACGGTATTTAAGAATTAAGATGGAGTAGTATTGTTTATTAATCCTAACGACCTAGCAACAATCTTTGATGTGACCACACTGGTTAGAAATTACAGTATGTATGTCATTGCAGCATCTTTAGCTACCTCGATTTTTATGTCTGTTCTCACTGTTTACCAGTGTTTTTTTTTGCGGGTACACTGTTTACTGGTGTTGTCAGATTATTAACACGACTAGTAGCCGTACTAGTGTTTGGTAGGGCTCCGCTCTGGCTTCTCACTTGGAGCTGCTCGTATGGTGAAGCCAGAGTTGTTTTAGAAAACGTTCGACAAAAACAGCTTTAGCAGTAGGTTTGTAATAATTTATATTAGATTTGTAAGGAGTTAGGAGAAGTCATTTTTTTTTGCTCCAGCTCCTTGGGGCTCTTTGCAATGAGCTGTTTTTAGGTATTTGTTTGGTAGGGCTCCTTGCGAGGAGCAGCAAGAAGCTAGAGCCAGAGCCTGCCAAAGGAAGCCTAGCCAGACCCCAATGAACATATATATATATATATATATATATATATATATATATATATATATATATATATATCCGAGACTTACTTTACCCTTTGGTATTCGTATGGAACTTAACAAATATTTACTCCTTTAAATATTATTTTTTTGCTTTGGTTAGCACACAATTTCCATGAGCTAGCTGCTCTTTAATTAATTATAAAAAATCATGTAACAACTACTGGTACTACTTATATATTTTCTTTTATTTATGTAACATCAGTGTACTGTCCAAATAATAAAGTAAAATACCTTTGTACTTGCTCCACATGCATGGACGATCTGCAGGGTTGCGATGCGTCGGTGCTGCTGAATGACACGGCCACCTTCACCGGTGAGCAGACCGCTAATCCGAACGTCGGGTCCATCAGAGGTTTCGGCGTCGTCGACAACATCAAGGCGCGGGTGGAGGCGGTGTGCCCGGGGGCCGTCTCCTGCGCCGACATCCTCGCCGTCGCCGCCCGAGACTCCGTCGTCGCGGTAAGAAATTAAACACCTCGGCCGGCAGGACGGCCCGAATTACACGGATCCCGGTCAGCTAGCCTTTAATTCGGTATATGTACTTTCATATGTGCTGTGCAGCTGGGAGGGCCTTCGTGGAGCGTTCTTCTTGGGCGGAGGGACTCGACGACGGCGAGCCTATCTCTGGCCAACAGCGACCTGCCAGCGCCGTCCCTGGACCTGGCCAACCTCACCGCCGCGTTCGCCAAGAAGCGGCTCTGCATGACCGACCTGGTCGCTCTGTCAGGCGCGCACACCATCGGGCTGTCGCAGTGCAAGAACTTCCGGGCGCACATATACAACGACACCAACGTGAACGCGGTGTTCGCGACGCTGCGCAAGGCCAACTGCCCCTCGGCGTCAGGCAACGGCGACGGCAACCTGGCGCCTCTGGACACCGCCACGTCCACCGCGTTCGACAACACCTACTACACCAACCTGCTGGCGCGGAAAGGGCTGCTGCACTCGGACCAGCAGCTCTTCAACGGCGGCGCCATGGACGGACTGGTCCGCACGTACGCGTCCACGCCGACGAGGTTCAGCAGGGACTTTGCGGCGGCCATGATCAGGATGGGCAACATCAGCCCGCTCACCGGGACGCAGGGCCAAATCAGGCGCGCCTGCTCCAAGGTGAACTAGCTAGCTACTCGGCTACCTGTACGTACGTCCCAAGTGATCTGACGATCCAACAGTAGTGATCAGTGTGATCACTATAATAAGGCCGGTTGTGCCATTGTCAGTTGCGTGTTTTTGTGCTTGTACCGATCGATTGTTCAAGAACTGCCCTTTCTCGAGTCAGCGTGGGTGTGATATGACTCGGAAAGTGGCGTCTAGCCTACCCATCACCACAACATATTTAATAATCTTCTCTGAGTGTCTTTTTTGTAAGGAAAATTGACACATGGTTTTTTGTTATTCTTCCCAATTTTCTTTCTCAAGTGGCCTAGGGGTTTTAGTCTGATATATGCACAATCCCTGAAAAAAAATGAATTCCCAAACCAACATTTCCTAACTGCAGAAAAACCTTTGGCCACTTAGTAGATAACTATTTGAATTTTTTTTTCGTCAGACTAGAGGCTCCTTCTAGAACCTACTCCATCTAGTTAACAAATTAATCCTTGATGTTTGTATAAGGTTCAAGTCAAACTTTTATAACTTTGAATATATAATAACTTTTAAGGCATTTGATTACAAAAAAACTCTAAAAACATCTAGACATAAATTGACTAAGTTTCTATATATCATATCCTAAGTTGGAGGACTCCAACACGGAGCCTCCATGTTAATCCTAATAATATATAGATGAGAAAAAATAAAAACATATATTTTTTTTTAAAAAATAGATAGATTTGGCCATTAATTTTAGTCTGTGATAACAGGGGTGGAGGGCAGAGGGTATGTCGAGTATGCCTCGGCATATGTTGTGGCCCGGTCTAACATAGTACACACATGTACATCTATGTAAAAAAAATAACTGTTCGACCATCAATCAATCCCAAGCGCCACGCCGGTTTGCCTGCCTCACACCCTCAATCACAAATCCTAAATTCCATGTGCTGCTAAACGAAAGAGAGAGATGATCATGAAAATTTTGGACTCGGGCAGACACCAGACTCGCCAACTCGGACACCATAATCTCGACAATGGGTGACACTAACGGTCCCCTCATCTTGATGGGTGATGGCAGACGCCAAGTGTTGTGGCCAAGCACGGTTAGCGCCTTGGTAGTGGCTAGGTCACACCGTCAGATAGAACCGCAGAAATTTCCAAATAAGTTTGTCAGGCCTGGGTTTAGGATTTAGTTTGCTTTTCAATTTCTAAAATGGTGTATTTAATTACTTATCAGTAGTTGCAATTATTTTATTTGAAACATCGACTAAAAAAATTAGACAAGTAGTATTATAAGTCCCTTAATCTATTTTATGCCTATACTTTGAACTATCGTGTTTGAACTATTGGTATTGTAATTTGTGCAACTTTTCAACTTAATCTTTATCTCCCTTTAATTTATGACTTATCATGTTAATTAGTGCTTGTATACCGAATAATATTGCAAGTTTAACAATTCTTTACCGAACTGGCAAACAATTTTACTGAATTGTGTATTTTTTTTTGTGCGGCGTACTCTTAGGTAAAACCTAGATCCACCACTGGGTTGATTGGCTACTTCAAGATAAAATAACTCTAAGGATTCTAATAACAGCCATTAGGCATACACAAAAACCACTAGAAAATGTTGAAAACCTAGTCATGCATGAATATGAACTTTTGCTTTTGGAAGGACCTAAACGCACGCATGTGGGATATCACACTGTCTATAGTGTTATAATTGCAAAATGTCATGTGTGGTGGAAAAGGCGTTCTTTCAGTGGCACGATCGATGCTCCTTGTGGAACTACAAGGGCCAAGTGCAACGAACAATACATGCGACAGCTGCATACTGTGGTGTTTTCAATGAAAGACGGCCACAGCCCAACGACCACAATTGTTGACCTTTGTAGTCATGCAAATTCAGACTAGTCAACTGTGGCCTTATACGGAAACTGGAACGAAGGACCCGATGCAAACATAGCGCCATATTGAAGGCTGATTGCGATTTGAGAGTGGAGACAATGACAAGGATAACATGCAAATAATGAACAATAAGCATGCAGTTGAAAAAAGAAGTAAAAAAGGTCATCAGTTTCTACTCTTTAATTTTTCTTCCAACTTATTAGATGGAGCACAGTTAATTAGTAATTCGCAGTAAAGCGTGAACTTTACACGCTACTCATTCTCATAATGAATCAATCAAACATGTCGTAGTTAACTTTCAGACTAAAAGCATGGAGTGATCAAACAATCTTTGACTATGAGCTGACAGTTAGGACCCTTGGTCCAAAAAAGAAACATAAACAAATGAACGTTCCTTACTGCAGATAACTACATCACATCACGCTTGCAAGTTGCAACGTGCGTGCGTGCGTACCCACGGATCGGCTACTTGCGCGCATGCATGTCGCGATCGTGCAATTTTTAACTATAGACGAGACAAATTTTATATGCTGATCGAATTTCAAGGCAAGACAATTCAGCTTGCATGCATGGTGGTATCCTTTGTGTAGAGCACTTAGCGGTTATGACCCACGTGTGTGCAGTGCAGGAGAAAAGACTTCTCCTTGCTCGCGTGCATGGAGCTATCCATGTACTAGTGCTTGCATGTTGACCTTAAAAGATATTGGACTGAACGTTCTCCTTAATCGATCAGTAGTATACTTCTGAAGAAAATAGAGAAAGGAGTAGCGAAGGGATCGAGAGGAAGAACGAAAGAAAGAGAGAAGAAAGAGGAAGAGTCTTGCATGCCATCAGCAAAATCTTAGAGTATATAGTAAACATTTTTTTTAGATGATGGGACGGATGGAAAAAAATATCTCATCTCGAATCGAATGCGAGCCAAATATAAATCAATGATGTCAGAATAGAACTTCAAGCATTGCTTATCCTTGTGTTAAACCTCCCCTTCGTCCATATTTGGCGAAGATACATAAGGCTGCTATGAACAATATTAAATTTGTTAACCCAATTTCAAAAATAAAAATATAGCTATATCTATCTAGGTTCTTGTGTCCATGTTAGATAGTTTTATTTTACGCTAAATTCGAGGCTCATATCTAGCCAGGAACCACGGAAATTCGTTATATACGAAGCCAAAATAGGGAATCTGAGAGAGATGTGATGCGCATGTTCAGTTGACAGGTCGAAGTTATCCTAAACTGACCAAGCACCCATACATTGATAAACGTGTGCACTGTACATGCACTTTGCTGCGGTCCTGCCGACGTGCCATCGTTTTTTTTTTGGCTCCATACATGCATGTATAATAAAATAATCCGCAGAAAATGCAGCATGACATTCCTAAGAAAAAAGTGAAGCACGGCAAGTCCCTATATATATCTGCATGCAATGCAGCGCAGAGCATCGCATCCCACAAGCACCTCAGCAATAGAGCTCGATCGATCTGTAGCACTAGCTACATTGCATATCGCATTGCTAGCAGCTAGTAGCAGTGCTAGCTATCTCTGCCTGCCATGGCGTCTTCTTCGTCGTCAGCCTTGCTGCTCTTCCTGTGCTTGGCCGTGGTGGCGTCGGCGCAGCTCTCGCCGACGTTCTACGACACGTCGTGCCCCAACGCGCTGTCCACCATCAAGAGCGCCGTGAACGCCGCCGTGCAGAAGGAGAACCGCATGGGGGCCTCCTTGCTCAGGCTGCACTTCCATGACTGCTTTGTCCAGGCAAGTTCATTCACTTGTCACGCCTTTGTTAATTTCTAGCATGCAGTTTATTAGACGACGTCCATCACTTAACTGCATGCACTGTGTTTAAAAGTACTCCAATTTGCGCGAGTAGTAATATTTTTTTTACTGTCCTTGATGTGACAGTTAGTTCCAATGTTCTCTCTATCGCTATATGCTAGCCTGGACGTTCTGCTAATTTGACTTCAAGTCACAATAGCAACCAGGAATTGTCAAACAATCATGTGCCTAACTTTCGTTACTGTTGTAACAAAGCAATAACCGCTGCATCTGAATGCGTGTGACATGCATGACATCAGGGGTGCGACGCGTCGGTGCTGCTCGCCGACAACGCCGCCACGGGCTTCACCGGCGAGCAGGGGGCGTTGCCCAACGCCGGGTCGCTGAGGGGCTTCGACGTCATCGCCAACATCAAGACGCAGGTGGAGGCCATCTGCAAGCAAACCGTCTCCTGCGCCGACATCCTCGCCGTCGCCGCCCGCGACTCCGTCGTCGCGGTAAGGCCTACGACTGCACGCAGGGCTTCGTAACGAATTAGCACCAGCATCAAATTGACCCCGCGCTCATCGATCGATCCCATGCATGCATGTACAGTTGGGAGGGCCGTCATGGACGGTTCCTCTGGGTCGGAGGGACTCGACGACGGCGAGCCTGTCCCTGGCGAACAGCGACCTGCCGCCTCCCTCCTTCAACCTCGACCAGCTCATAAAAGCGTTCGGCAACAAGGGTTTCACCGCGACCGAGATGGCCACGCTCTCCGGCGGGCACACCATCGGGCAGGCGCAGTGTCTGAACTTCAGGGACCACATCTATAACGACACCAACATCAACTCCGCGTTCGCGACCTCGCTCAAGGCCAATTGCCCCCGGCCCACCGGCTCCGGCGACGGCAACCTGGCGCCGCTCGACACCACCACGCCGTACAAGTTCGACAACGCCTACTACAGCAACCTGCTGAACCAGAAGGGGCTCCTGCACTCGGACCAGGAGCTCTTCAACGGCGGCAGCACCGACAACACCGTCAGGAATTTCGCGTCCAACTCGGCGGCCTTCAGCAGCGCCTTCGCCACGGCCATGGTGAAGATGGGCAACCTCAGCCCGCTCACCGGATTCCAGGGCCAGATCAGACTCACCTGCTCCAAAGTGAACTAAGAATAATATAATCACCATACGCAAAAGCGTTCATTACACATGCGAATAATAAGGCTAGGCCATCAGAGTACTAGGTAGCTAGCGTGGTATGTTTTACGAATTGAAAGAGACGTGTGTGACTTTGATCGAGAGATGCTAGCTGCAAAAGCGGCATGCATCATATCATCAGCATCAGCTAGATCAAATGCTCAAAGAAAAGATGTACGTTATGCATTTCATAGGCTTATGCAAAGGCATGAACCCAGGATTCCCTTGCTTAATTATGGACTTCTTTATTTATGCTTAATTATGTGACTGTTTAATGCTGCATTAATTAAATATATGAAGTTTGAAGGCTAGAAATGTGTTATATATGCAATCTGAAGAAGAGGTTCAACAGATGATATACATGGTATATAATTATGAATCATGAGGCATAACCTATCTAATAATTAATGAAATGACTATAGAGAGCTCAACCAAATTTTAGTTTTACGGTACACTACGTTAACTAATTGGGTATTACTTATGGCCACTTCTAGCTTTTGCACCACCCAAATAAATCTGTTTCAACTAATTGGTTGATCAAACATTAGCTCATTTTTGTGGTGGCTAGTTCATCAATCTAGCATAGGGTTGTCTTCAAATCAAAGTGCTTTCATAAATCCCATAAAAAATTTTGATTTTATAAATAGATAGTCTAAAATTGGTACCATATCTAGCATAGGGTTGTCTTCAAATCAAAGTGCTTTCACAATCTCAATTTTTTTGAACAAATATATATTCTAGAAGAAAAAATGATCAAACCCATATCTTAAACACTGAAAATCTTAACTACGCGTCAAGTATGCCTATTTAAAAATCTACCAATAATAAAAAAAACAGTTGTTAAACGTATGTATGCAAATACCATATAAGTTATCACCCCTTCATCTAGCTCACGACACCTTGCATACCCAAAATAGAACTCCCCTAGTAGCTCGGAACTTGGTTAACGGTGCTACCTCTAGCAGCTTGACTTTTAGGTACGACACTAGATGTGCTTTTTCATTATTAGGGTGATGAAGAACAAGCTAAGGTACACACATGGAAATGTAAAATCAGGTTGTCAACATCGTTTATTCAACTCGACGTTTACTGATAACGCTTTCATAATGCTAGAGTGGCGGCACGGGTCAGGGCAAGGTTGATTTCTTTTTGACAAATGCGGACTTTGTGCCTAGTCATCCAAGACACTCGTCCAAGCTGTTTCGTCCTGTGCTACTCATGTGAACCCCCATGGTCAATGTCGAGCTAGCTAGATGAGAATGACGTTTTGAGGCTATATAATACTAGGCAGCACTTAACGAATGGTACTGCTGGCACAATGGTAGTTTAAGTCAAGAGTTTGGACATGTATATATATTTATCATTTTATGGTTCTAATATATGATGCATTATGTGTGTTCAAAAAAAATTACTCGCTTATTTATTTGAACAGTTATCTCTGACACACAAATATATATGGTTTCAAAATTAGTTCACAGAAATAAGAAAAAATGGAACCCGACTAATGTCTTATCGGACATACTGCTAAACTGTCCTCAGCATTAATAAATATTCTCCCAGAATATGCAGGAAGGCTACACACTTTTTTAATAACAAGAAGAGATAGTTTGTTACAACCGCCCATCCAGATCGGAGTGCCGACCGAAGCTGAGAGACTGCTAAGTACTACGCATATATGTTCTAAATAGTAAGTCATTCCGGTTTTTCTATGTGAACGTAATGCGAGCGACCGACAATAAAGACCTCTATAAGAGCGGACTTTGCCAACATGTCTAATGTAAATGCATCTGTTTGTACTTGATTATCAAGACTTAAAGACGAAGATGGTTACGTGCTTCTAGTTGACACATAACATGGATGCATATGCCCCGGTTTAATGCATAATGCTGTGTATTATTTGTAGCACACTGCTCATGTGACGTGCCGCCTGTCTTCCTTGACCAGTACTTGGTACCAACCATTCTATCTGTTGTATTGCGAGCTAGCTAGCTGCCTGTACTATTGCAGAAGGTACAATGCAAATTCTGCTCCACTGGTTCGATCGCATACTATGCCCTGGGCCATCCCTCCATCTATATATAACCATGACAAGCTAGTTAGCTAGCTGTCTCTAGAGAGTTGGTGCCGGCCATTGCAATTATTTCCAACTGGATAACACGCGTCGTGCCCTAACATATACTTATATATTTGCATATGCTTAGCTAGCTTGCATAAAAAATTGCGCTCATGATATTATTCAGCCACCTAACGTACATATAGGACGTGTTTTTAAGGATGGAGGACCCCGAGCCACCCCCTGACCCGCTCTCGCCCTTCCTCGTCTCCCCCGTCGTGGCACCCGAATCCTCCAGATCCGCCCCATCCACGACGCCCCGCAGCCACCATCCACCAGATCCTGCACCGCCGTCGGTAGATCTACCAGTGGTGGGTCGCAGCTCGCGCTGCAGCCATGCTCCAACACGACCGAGCCCTTGTCCGATGCCGCACGGGGCGCGGCCCAATCGTCGGTAAGCTTCACCGAGGCCGTCAATGCCGATCTGAAGATGTCAGAGCCACCGCCCCAAGGCCGCAGTGGAGCACCAGAGCATTCACCCCCAACTGCCCCGAAGAAGTCGATGGCAATCAACGGTCGACTGCGCCACCACAACCTCAGCCGGTGGTGATGGAGTGCGGCCTACAGCCGGAGAGCCCAACTACGATTGATCCGGAGCTTCAGGCACAGGCATGGGCGATCCTTCCAGATCTGGCAAAGGATTTGAACAACCTCAAGCGCTCAGCTACAGTGGAAGGTATGGCGGCCATCCAATCTCAAGCCAGCAAGTCTTCAGAAGAGGGAACCAAGAATCACCAGGAGGATATGGAACTTCAAGTCAAGCTCCGTCGTTCCAGAATTCCGGCAAGCAAAAAGGGGAAAGCGGTGCAGAAAGAACATAGCATTCATGGCGGCCAGGCTGCGAGGGCACAAGCTACCTCCTCTGACTTGTCACTATCACCGGGCAGTGCTACTCCTGATGAAGCTGCAACGAGGAGCACACGTCTAAGGAATCATCAATTGGACGAGGGCACTGGGGAGGATGGTTGGGAGCCAGCTAAGGTGCGATGCAGGAAGAAAGAGGATTCAGAGGTGAAGATCATTCAAAGCTCAACCCGCTCCCTGGACAAACCAACGGGCGCTGCATTCTTCAAGAGCAAGATGGAAGGCAGGTGCTTTAATTGTTTTTCCCCAAATCACCATGCTCACTCCTGTCACCGACCTCCAAGATGCTGGAAATGCTACCTCTCTGGGCATAGAGCTATGGATTGCTCCCTCAGCACTCTCAACGGTAGGCCGGAGCTGAACAAAAGGGGGAGGCATCAAGCACTTCGTCACTCCACCTCTAGTCAAGAGCACGACACCTCCAGTAAAGAGCTCGATCAAGAGCAAGCTACCCAAGATCGACCACCGCTCCTTTGCGGAGGTGGTCTGCGGCGCGGAAGGCAGCAAGGAGGACATGGTGGCTGCCCGATACCCTGGGGATCCGCGGGCCAGGCCCCCTCGGGCCTACTGCTTGATGACAGCTACCGGAGACATCCGTCGGCGCAGAGATGAGCTCATCAACCGGGCGGCGGTATGCTGGCTCAACGGCAGTAGTCACGACACCGAGCCCCATCACCTCGGTGACGCCCTGCGCAACCAGCTCGGCATCCACCACGACGACGTCCAGGTGCTCAAGCACTTCCCCGAGTAGTTCCTAGTCATCTTCAATGACCCAAGGGACCGGCAGCGCGTGGCGGATGTGGGCATCCTCCCCGACAACGGCCACCGATTCCAGTTCGCAGCTTGGAGTGAGTGCCGCTACGCCAGGCAAGCCAGCTGGGAGTTCTGTGTTAAGGTTCGCATTGAGGGCGTCCCGGTGCATTGCTGGACGGAAGATGTGGTGGCCAAGGTGGTGGGCAATAGCTGCACTGTGCACTACCTAGAGGAGACAACCCGACGCCGCCAGCACACTAGGTCCTTCGACCTCTGGGCATGGTGCCATGATCCGTGCGACATCCCTCAGGAGGTGGTGCTCACGGCCACTGAACCAGACAGGGGCCACCCCACCGCGACGATCCGGTCGACCTCAAGCGTGGTCAGGTCTACGTGCTGCGCAACCATCTGGAGGTGGTGGAGGACCTCACCTTCCTGCGGGAGCCAAGGAGGATCGATGGAAATCGTAAGGCGCGCCGGGTCTTCGACTAGGACTACGGGGTACCAGACACGAAGGGAGAGCGTGTGCAAGGGAGGCGGGGCCGTGAACGTGATCGCGCACACGACTTCAGGCCACGTCAGGATGATGATGACTACGAAGGAAGGCATGACCAAGGCAACCGTCGTCACCGCAGCATCTATGTCTGGGCGCGAAACAACCGCTGCAGGGGAGGGGCGGAGGACTGCATCAGCTCCAACAAGTGGCATGGACGTGGTGAGTCCCGACCACGCAGGAGCTAGCCAACCCAGGAGGTCACTCAGGTATGGAGGGTCAAGGAGCACATGAAGGAGAAGAAGACCAAGAGGGTTTCCTTTGCTGATCCAATAGCAACGGAGCTGAAGGCTCCCAAGGCCCCCATTCAAGATGATAGTATCATGCTCATTAAGGGTACCCCTCTCTCGCCTCCTCAGCTTCATGAATCAGAACCTGTGCTTACTAACAGTTTGAACTTAATCCATCCTTGTGCAGTGTCTGACAGCTCTAACCTCATGAAGAAGAAAAGGGGACAGGGTCTCTACAACAGTGGCACTCCCATCACAAGTGAGCCTAAAAAATTTATCTCTAGCACTTCATGTAGGATGGGCGACTCCCACTCAATACTGCAACTCACTTTGTCTGTCTCTGCAGACAGCGCTAGGCAGCAGGCTGCTGCCGTGGAGGTGTTGGAGCAACTAGCTGCTTACGAGGAGGAGACGGTGCAGTACACTGTCGCCGTGGAAGGATTGGAGCAGAACATCACCAACACCAATAGCAGCACCACCACCAACACTGACGAGATCGACATGGAGCTGCAGTTGGGAGTGATCCTTAGCAACATTTTGGTGAGCTCAACTCCTGTACCCACGTCCCATGAAGTAGTCAGTGAGCATATAGATACCATGCAGTATCTGAATTCTGTAGGGGCTCAGAATCTAGATCAACCTAGAACACCTCAAAATGAGACTCCTGCCTTCTTAGTTCAACTCAACATTGCAGATCGGTTAGATCAACCTGATACTACCACTTTATTAGAGGGGTCGATCCCAGTTCCGACCCGAGATTTAGAGCTTGGGCAACCAGCAGGAGTAGAGTCGGGTAACAACACCTTAGAGGACCATCAACGGTTACCAGCAGAGGGGGGGTTTAGGTGTTAATGAGCAATCAGTTGGGGAGGAAGTTGCGGATTTACATACAACTGCTGCTGTGAACACACATGTAGCACCTATTGATGCTTTCCTTGATTCTATCTCCAAACCAGTCCCACAGCCACTGTTGACTCCCAGGCCACAGCGCATAAACGTTGACCATCTTGTCAGTACACCACAAGGCACAAACAAAAGACAAAGTACAAGGCTAGCGAAAAAAGCCATTGTCCACTCTGGAAAAGGGGCGGTAGAGATTGCACAGGATTTACTTGTCCGCAAGTTGGGTGATCTTGGGGGCACCGTTAGTAATGGCACAGGCAAAAACTCTTCCCCTGATGAATTTGATTTTCATGCACAGCACTTCGCAAGGCCGCTGGAGAAGATCACCATGGAGGCCATCCAGGACCTCATCGAGCACAACGCTACAGCCCTGAAGAAGGAAGCCACCCAGAGAGAGATCGCTGGGACCCCAGGTCTGGTGGCCTAAGCGCCAGGGCTAAGTGGATCAATCTCAATGTTAACCTCTTCTAGTAAGAGTGTTGGGGCCGCGTGCCCCATGTATCGGCAGCTAGTAGTCGTTAGAGCCTGGTATGGCTTAGTTATCTGGACCTTGAGTGGACTTTTGCTATGTTTGTTGGACGCCTGCTGGCCTTGGATCCTTCAGTGGTCTCGGTTGTTAGCGTGCTGGCCATGGAGCCTTCGGCGAAAGACATGTAGACTTGTGAACTGGGGGTGAACTTGGACTTGCTGGCTATGTTGCCTTCGGCCCACCCCGACGTTGACGGTTGTATGCTTGGGACCTGGGAGTGTCACCTGACCAGGCACCTATGGAATTGGGCAAGTAGTTGGAACTAATCATCATGTCGGCTAAAGATTGTAACCTGCTCTGTTGGAACGTGAGAGGCTCAAACGATGGGGCAAAGCGAGCTTCTGTTAGAACACAAATTATTGCGACAGGCACTACAATTGTGTGTCTCCAAGAAACTAAGATTAGCACTTGGACTCGAGGGCTTTTAGTAGACACCGTGGGTGCGGATTTGGCAGCAAATGTGGCATTTCTACCATCGGTAGGGGTCTGTGGAGGTATCCTCATCGCTGCATCAGAACGTTACTTACCCCTCCCAGACTCTCCTCACCATGAACACGGTCTCGGCAACAATAACCATGCTGGCGGAAAACAAAACTTGGACTCTAACCGAGGTTTACGGTCCACAAAGCGATGAAGATAAAAATCCTTTTCCTCCAGGAGTTAGTGGACATACGCAAGCACACTCTGCCGGCCTGGCTGTTACTAGGTGACTTCAACCTTATGTGCCCAAGACAAAAACAACGCGCGTCTAAATTTGCCTATGATCAACCGTTTCAGATCAACTATTGATAACCTTGAGCTTGCACGGATTGAACTCAGAGGGAAAAAATATATGTGGTGCAATGATCAACAAACCCCAACTATGACAAGAATTGACCACCTTTTCGCTTCGGCAGATTGGCTTGAAATCTTCCCAAGAACTGATCTTCGCGCCTTGGCTTCGTTGGGATCGGATCACAGCGCCTTGTTCTTACACGGGGACGTCAATCTTGACTTTTATAAGGGCTTCAGATTCGAGTCCCATTGGGTGCATAGAGCCAGTTTCTTGGATACGATTAAAGAAGCCTGGATCAAGCCGGTGAACACGCAAGATGCGATCCTAAGACTGCATGTTAAAATGCTCCGCACGGCCAAAGCCCTAAAGAATTGGAGGAGGAAATCCATGGGAGGATGGAAGATAGCTTGGGCAGTTTTAACAATTACCTTGGCAAACCTGGAAAAGGCACAAGAGTCGAGACAGCTCTCACAAGACGAACAGGAGTTCGAAAAATACCTTAAGAGCAAGTCTCTAGGGATGGCAGCAGTACAGAAAGCGAGAGCACGCCAACATTCAAGTTTAACTTGGATACGGAAAGGAGATACAAACACTAGGTTTTTTCAGCTGCACGCAAATATGAGGAAAAAGAAGTTGTTCATTGCCACACTAAATGGAGAGCTAGGCCCGGCAGTTTTGCAGGAAAATAAAACCTCTTTGGCCTTTAATCATTTCTCAAGCCTGTTGGGAACGGCAAGTGTTAGAACATACGCGATTAGTTGAGGCGATTTAGGCTATGTGCACCATGATTTGGATGACTTGGATGCACCCTTCACCACACAGGAAATCGAAACCGTCATCAAGGAAATGCCACCCGAAAAGGCTCCGGGCCCCGACGGTTTCATAGGATGCTTCTACAAGAAATGTTGGTCTATAATCAAAGAAGATTTGATACCGGCGCTGATGTATTTTTACAACAATCAAACGTCGAAGCTGAGCTTAATCAACACGGCACATATTGTTCTTCTACTTAAGAAACAAGACGCGGCCTCGCTATCGGACTATAGACCAATAAGTCTAATCAACAGCGTAGTAAAAATCATTACGAAGATACTGGCAAATAGGTTAGCGCCACATTTAAATGATATAGTTTCAAATGCACAGAACGCGTTCATCAAGAAGAGATGCATCCATGACAATTTCATCTATGTGCAAAGAGTAGTCCAATTACTGCACAAGAAAAAGAAGCCGGCTCTTTTTATCAAACTGGATATCTCGAAAGCGTTTGATTCAATAAGTTGGAGTTTTCTATTGGAAGTGCTCGAGAATTTGGGCTACAGTACAAAGTGGAGGGATTGGATCGCGGCCTTATTTGGTATGGCAACATCGAGGGTGCTGATCAATGGACAACCTACGGAGGAGATCAAACATGAGAGAGGACTTAGGCAAGGGGATCCCTTATCACCAATGCTGTTCATTCTAGCCATTGACCCATTACAGCGCATCATAAAGGTAGCGGCTGACAAAGGCATTCTGTCACCGGTTTTACCAAAGGCGGCCAACCTTCGTTGCTCTCTCTATGCAGACGATGCAGCTATTTTTGCCGCTCCGACCAATCTAGAAATTGAACACCTACACAGAATTCTCAAATTTTTTGAAGGATGCTCGGGCCTTAGAATCAACATCTCCAAAACAGAAATTTATCCCATCAGGTTGGCCAATGATACGGTCACGCAATTGCTTCAAAATTTCCAAGGTAAAGTGTGCAATTTCCTGGGGAAATATCTGGGCCTTCACCTTCACGTGAGGAGGCTGAGGAAGATTGATGTGCAACCATTGTTAGATAAAATTGGGGCGAGAATACCGAGATGGAAGGGGAGATTTCTAACCACGGCGGGAAGAGAAACCTTAGTTAAAACAGTTCTTTCGGCCCAACCTATCTACCACATGACAGTGTTCCTGGAGCTTAAGTGGCTAATAAGAAGGATCGACCGTATCCGAAGGAGCTTCCTTTGGAGAGGAGAGACACCAGACAAGGTTTATGGGGGACATTCACTTGTCAACTGGCCAACGTCCCGTTTATTGAAAGTCAAGGGGGGGCTCGGGATCCTGGACCTCGAGCGCTTTGCAGGAGCCTTCGTCTCTGCTGGCTCTGGTTCCAATGGCGTCACAAGGAAAGAGCGTGGACCAATTTGGAGTTACCGTGTGATAACAGGGATAGAGACCTGTTTGCGGCATCGACGGTGGTGACGATTGGAGATGGCAAAACGGCAAGCTTCTGGACTTCATCTTGGGCACAAGGCAGAACCCCGAAAAGCATAGCACCAACATTGTTCAAAAAAACTAAAAGGAAGAAGATCACGGTACAAAAAGCACTGTAGGGGAACAAATGGATCTCACACATCTCTCCTATTACCAATGAAGTGGAGATACAGGAATATGTGTTGCTCTGGGAGGAGGTTCATCAGGTTCAGTTAGATGGGGAAAGGGAGGACAACATTGTCTGGCGTTGGACAACAGATGGTGAGTATTCATCAAAGAGTGCCTATTGCATTCAGTTTGAAGGGACCTTCAGTAAGCTCAAGATGATGCCCATCTAGAAAGCCAAAGTGGAACCGAAATGCAGATTCTTCGCGTGGACGTTGTTGCACAAGAAGATATTGACGGCCAACGACCTGATCAAAAGGCATTGGCCAAACGATCCAGTTTGCAAGCTCTATGGGAATGAACCTGAAACCCCCACCCACCTGTGTAAAGATTGCAATTTCACCAAGCAAGTCCGCACATCTCTGAAATCCTGGCTTGGTTTGTTAGTGTTAGACATAGTCAATACAAATGGATCTCTGCACAGTTTTTGGCGTAGGTGTCGTGTGAAGGTAGTCAACTCGCTTAGGAGAAAGTTTGATGGACTCATAATCTACTTTTGGTGGATATTTGGAAAGAGCGAAATAGAAGAACTTTTCAAAACAAAAGTCTGCAGCCGAGGGAGTTGGCCTTCCTCTGCAAGGAGGAGTTCGATCAGTATCTTGCGGCCACAAATGCAGTCGTTAGTGCTTTCCATTAGTGTTGTGTTTTTCTTAGTTTTTTCTCAGTTTTTAGTTTTGTTCAGTCGTATAGTGGAGTTGTGAGCAGTAGTGGAGCCTGGGTTTGGTTAGTTTGGTCACTGGGTTAGTATAGTAGTATTGTACACAGTGGAGTCGAGTCTGGGCTCTTGTAATTTTTTCTTTTTTCTTTTTTCTCGTCTAATAAAAATCCGGCAAAAGCTTTTTGTCGCCTTTCGAAAAAAAATAGGACGTGTTTAGTTGCTTGGATATTGGGCACCCTATATCGGCCAGATGTGTATAATCTTGAAGAGACGAGCGTTTGGTAGCCCCCATCTCGTGTAGCATCTTAGATCGGCAGAATAAAAAATACGGTGGCATCCTTGCCCGGCGGAAATGGCTTAATTGAGCTTATCCGCTCAGCCTGGCCGGCTGGCCCGACGGATGGAGGTTGTGCCATGCGGTCTCATGTGTCAGCCTTTTAGGTTTGGTAGACTGCATCCGCTCGTACCGACAACCGAACAGCATTTTCGGGGTTTTTTTTTTTTTTTTTTTTGCATCTGCTTATGTGTATGCCAATGTAGAGCGTGGATGCCTGTACCTGCACTGCATGACGAAAATGGTTGCTGGTTTTCAGAGACTAAATAAACGTGGACTAATTGATAAGCTTGGCATCCGGTTTGGATGTTTATTTCTGATCCCTAGTGACATGCATGATGAAGGCATCAGTGTGGGCCCTATAAATATGCATGTATACACACACACACCACGCAAAGCCAACGAGCAGAAGAGGAGCACAGCCATGGCCGCCGCCTCTGCCTCTTGCCTCAGCCTGTTGGTGGTGCTGGCGGCGCTGGCCTCGGCGGCGTCGGCGCAGCTGTCGTCAACGTTCTACGACAGGTCGTGCCCCAACGCGCTGTCTACCATCAGGAGCGGTGTGAACGCCGCGGTGAGGCAGGAGCCTCGCGTGGGGGCGTCGCTGCTCAGGCTCCATTTCCACGACTGCTTTGTCCGAGCAAGTCTCGATCACATGCATCCATGCTTATTGACGACGACCCTGACCCTCGTCTTTTTTCTTCTTCTGCTTTCTTGCTAACATCCAGATATCATACATCATATCTGCAGGGCTGCGACGCGTCCCTTCTGCTGAACGACACGTCCGGCGAGCAGACCCAGGGCCCGAATTTGAGTCTGAACCCGAGGGGCTTCGTTGTCGTCAACAACATCAAGGCGCAGGTGGAGGCGGTGTGCCCGGGGGTCGTCTCCTGCGCCGACATCGTCGCCGTCGCCGCACTAGACTCCGTCGTCGTGGTGAGAAGAGATATCATTAGCACGCACGCCATATTCTGTTGCCGTTTCTGCGTGTTAGATTATTGTTATAATTATCACCTGATGATGATGTGCTCGTGTATTCTGTTGCTGTTGGTTTAATTTGCAACTCCTACACATGCATATGCAGCTCGGTGGGCCTTCGTGGACAGTTCTACTAGGGCGAAGGGACTCCACTGCTTCGTTCCCGGGCCAGACAAGCGACCTCCCACCTCCTACGTCTAGCCTCCAACAACTTTTGTCTGCGTATAACAAGAAGAACCTCAACCCGACCGACATGGTTGCTCTCTCAGGTGCATATGCATGTATGCCCTAGCTAGAATATATACAGCGCTCGTATATATATATCTACTGACCATGCAGTGCACCTTTGCATGCAGGAGCCCACACGATCGGGCAGGCGCAGTGCTCGAGCTTCAAGGACCACATCTACAACGACACCAACATCAACTCCGCCTTCGCGACGTCGCTCAGGGCCAACTGCCCCAGAGCAGGCAGCACCACCCTAGCGCCGCTGGACACCACGACGCCCAACGCGTTCGACAACGCCTACTACACCAACCTGCTGTCCCAGAGGGGCATCCTGCACTCGGACCAGGACTCTTCAACAGTGGCAGCACCGACAGCACGGTCAGGAACTTCGCGTCCAGCACATCGGCCTTCAACAGTGCCTTCGCGACGGCGATGGTGAAGATGGGCAACATCAGCCCGCTGACTGGATCCCAGGGGCAGATCAGGTGCAGCTGCTGGAAGGTGAACTCATTTTAAGAGTAAAGAGCTCAAGCAAGTACTACACACCAATGCGCTATGGCAGCGCGTAGCGCATAAGCACAAATAAGGTCGTGAATGCACTACCAACAAAGTATCTATATCTCTCTGTGTGTGTGTGTGTGTGTCGATCCACCGGTGTATGCCAGCTCGCTTTCTTAATTTATGTGAAAAAATATGTTACGATCATTATGTTTATACATTTTTATACTTAGTGTTAATTTATTATTAGATGTACTAACCTATCAAAATAATGATACAAAATTATGATGAGGATAAGGTGGACTGGTCGTGTGCTATGTAGTATTGGGCCTAGGCTTTTTTTTTTGTTATTGAGTCTTTTCTTATATCTCGGTTTTTTAAACTATATACACTTCGTTAACCGAGGTTAGGACCTAAAATAATTGAGATGCAATTTTATGGGTTATTTTGGATTACCTTTCGTGATGGCATATGCCAGTAATTTTGTAGGAGTTTGTTTATGTGTTTTCATAATGACATATGTGAGTAACTTTTGAGGAAACATAATAGATCCAACTGTTGTTATTGGTAAAGATGATTAGAGTTAATTGAACTAAAGGTCATATGTTTCTAGTTATTGTGAAAATTCTTAAAATTTATTTTTTTTCCTAACGCACCCCGCGAGGAATAACGTGGATGATCTCTTGGAGGACTTCAATTAGTAGATTAAGATTAGGATAAGGAAAATTTCATGTTAGTCTTCCTAAACTAGCGCCAACATATATATATATATATATATATATATATATATATATATATATATATATATATATATATATATATATATATATAAAATAAAGCATATATACATTAAAACTATCTTTTTCAAAAGATATAGAAAGGTCATCGCTTATATATTAGTTTGGTTATTAATTGAGGTCATGCATCAGCGGCCAGCTGGAGCTGACAGGGAAGTTCAAAAGAAACATCAACACCAGTATCTCCTCAACATCCGCTAATCTTGTCAGTATGTATGGGTCGCATACTTTTCGTCGCGCGCCCTATTGGATGCTTGCACATAAAACTGCGCTAGGTCATGATGAATCTCAGCCTAACACATATATATTCTCTTCTATTTATGCCAATGTAACACAATTCAGATACTGGTCAACACTGTGTGCTGGGTCGAATGGCTAGCTGCACTGCGTGACGAAAATGGTTGCTGGCTTTCGGAGACTAAACCTGGACAAGTTTGGCATCCGATTTGGATGTTTTCTGATCCCTAGTGGCATGCAGGCATCAGTGGGCCCTATAAATATGCATGGAGTAGAGCATCCCCTCTGCACACCACAGTCACACAGCCAAAGAGCAGAACTGCAGAAGCAAGCAGCTGGGGGCTAGCTAGTGTGTAGCTACCGAGAAAGCTAGCAGCATAGCAATGGCTGTCTCTGTTTCTTGCCTTGGCCTGTTGGCCGTGGTGCTGGCGGCGCTGGCCTCGGCGGCGTCGGCGCAGCTGTCGTCGACGTTCTACGACACGTCGTGCCCGAACGCGCTGTCCACCATCAAGAGCGCCGTGGATGCGGCGGTGATGCAGGAGGCTCGCACGGGGGCGTCGCTGCTCCGGATGCACTTCCATGACTGCTTTGTGCATGCAAGTCTCTCGTCTCATCAAGCAAAGTAATTAGCGAAATAAATACTACTATACCTAAACTAAACCTCGCTGCGTGCAGGGCTGCGATGGGTCCGTTCTGCTGAACGACACGTCCGGGGAGCAGACCCAGCGTCCGAATCTAACTCTGAGGCGCTTCGATGTCGTCGACAACATCAAGGCGCAGGTGGAGGCGGTGTGCCCGGGGGTCGTCTCCTGCGCCGACATCCTCGCCGTCGCCGCCCGAGACTCCGTCGTCGCGGTGAGATAGATCCCTATGCATATTCATTCCAGTTCCAGCCACCCTGTCGATCGTTTCCGTTGTTGCTGACTTGCTGTTGGTTTGGAACTCCTGCTCAGCTCGGCGGACCTTCGTGGACCGTTCTACTCGGGAGAAGGGATTCGACCGCTTCATTCCCAAGCGAGACAACCGACCTCCCAGCTCCTACAAATAGCCTCCAACAACTGTTATCTGCGTTCAACAAGAAGAACCTCGACGCAACCGACATGGTTGCTCTCTCAGGTGTGCATATGCATGCCTGCAATAGCTAGAATATACATAGTTCGTGTTCTTCTCATCGATCAGTGGATATGTACTACTCGTAGCTGGCTGCTATAGCCTTGGATCAGTTGTATGACGATGCAGTGCACCCTTATTTGCTTGCAATTTTGTAGGTGCTCACACTATCGGGCAGGCGCAGTGCTCGAGCTTCAACGACCATATCTACAACGACACCAACATCAACTCCGCCTTCGCGACGTCGCTCCAGGCCAACTGCCCTGCATCAGGCGGCACCAGCCTAGCGCCGCTGGACACCATGACCCCCACCACATTCGACAACGACTACTACACCAACCTTCTGTCGCAGAAGGGCCTCCTGCACTCGGACCAGGAGCTCTTCAACAACGGCAGCACCGACAGCACGGTCAGCAACTTTGCGTCCAGCACATCGGCCTTCACCAGCGCCTTCACGTCGGCGATGGTGACGATGGGGAACCTCAGCCCACTCACCGGAACCAGTGGGGAGATCAGGCTCGCCTGCGGGATTGTGAACTCGTCCTAAGATCGTGCAATCGTGCATGGACTACCAACGAAGATATACATATATATAGGAGTATGTATAACGAGTGGTGTACGTACGCCACCTCGATTTCTTGTTCCATATCAAGTGTATGGAACGGAGAGAGACCGTACTTATTGCCGTGTATCGATCTACATATACATGTAACGAGGACCTCTCATGCAAAGGCATTGGGAGATTAATTAAGTATAAGTACTACTATCACACTATCACTTTCCCTAGCTATATATATGTTTCCACATTTCCTATAGTTCATCATATGCTCAAAATTGACATCAATTTCAGGCAACGCTCAAATCGCCGAACATCTGATTCGGTGGCTGGACTTAGGAGAGGAAGGTTACTGGGGAAGGAGCTTCATGTGGCCGGACTTAAAAACAGGTTGAGGGTCTGTATGCAAACCCGGCGGTTGCGACGGTTTGAGGCTGGTGTGGTGAGGCGGCGAGAGCCGAGAGCATTATGTAACGTAAGATTCTAAGTTATGTGCTAGAGCATGGACTGATGGACTAGTTACTATGGTAATTAAAATAAATCACCTATATCTATTTGTCACGGTTCGCACCGTCCAAGAGGAAGAAGAGGCCCAATACTAAATATGCCGGCCCAAACTGGAGCAAGTGACTCAGCCCGCTGCGTCGGGTTTCTGTGCGGGTTGTGAGCCACCGCTGTAACGGTATCGCTTAAAAGGGAGATGTCGTAGTAATCTTGCCTTCGTCTTGGTTGTTGGCCGGAGTTGTTGGCGGCGAGCTACGGCTCGAGTTGGCCGGCGGCAACCATTACCACCGCTATCTGTTATTTGCCACTATTTGTGTTCTAAATAGAATACTGTCGTTCGTAGTATCATCTTGTTATCCTCTGTTACCCTTTTGTTGTTACATCTGGTATCAGTAGTTCCAGTTCGATCCACCCATGCCTCCCACCCCGATCTGCCCTGTTCTTCTCGATCCTCCGATTCCTTGCCTTGATCGCGATTGTAATCCCCGTCGGCAGAACTCCGTGGTCCACTTAGGTGTCGACTACGGGAGATTCGTAGGTCCGAACCGAGGTTTTTCGGGTCGGCACTCGAATCCCGGATCGACGAACTGGCGCACGAGCACCGCACGCGTCTCCAAGTCACGATGAAGGTTGAGGATCAATTGGCGTTGATTCTCACCAAGCTGGACGAGCAATCGAAAGGGATCTCCGAGACAAATCGTCGCCTCCACGACGTCCACGACTCGGTGGCGGAGCTCACCGCCGTTAAAGCCGATTTCGAGCGCTGGCGTCCTCAAGTCGACGGCCAGGTCAAGGATCTCCGCCTCACTGTCGATTCTCTACGCCAACAGCTCGATGAACTCAAGACTTCCTCACTCGAGCCGGGATCTGCTCCACCAAAGGTGTCGGGATCCGCCCATCTGGATGTGTCCTGTTCTACGGCGACACCTGGGCCGTTAGGCCACGGCGATGCAACCCACCACCGGAGCGATGGTTCGGGGGTCGTGTATATGATGACCCACGAACCACCTCCGGTCACAGGTACGGAGCATGCTTCCCATCACCATTCCTGTGACTTTGAATTCTATCATGCTGCTTGTACTGCTCATTCACATTTGGGTCCTGCTATGCCTCAGCTCGATTTTCCCAAATTCAATGGCACAAATCCTAAATACTGGGTTCAGCAATGTGTTACATACTTTGATCTCTATGATATTCCTCCTGAGAATTGGGTTAAGTTAGCCACAATCAATTTCACTGGTACAGCTGCATTTTGGATGCAGACTGTCGAGCTCAACCTTAAGAAATGTTCATGGGATCACTTATGTCAGTTAGTTGTTGATCGTTTTGACAGAGACCAGTTTAACCATTTTATTCGCCAATTCTTCCATGCTAAACAAACTGGCTCTGTCACCGAATATGTCACCCTTTTTTATGAGCTCATGCACCAACTCCTAGCCCAGGATCCCCTCATCAATCCTGCCATCCTAACTGGCCGATTCATTGATGGATTGAAAAGTGATATTAGAGCTGCAGTATTATTACATCGCCCAAAAGATTTAGATACTGCGAGCTCTCTTGCCATTTTGCAGGAACAGGTCTTGTCTGGTGCTTATGTCAAGGAGTACAAAAGACTGGATGCTTACAATCCCTCTCGAAGCTTGTACAAGCATTCCTCGGGGTCTCCAACTACTTCACCAACTGTTGAGACCAAATCCAGTACCCCTACCGCTCCAGCTGATGAGAAGCTAGCGGCACTCATGAGATACAGAAAATCCAAAGGCCTCTGTTTCAAATGTGGAGGTAAATGGGGCCCTCAGCACAAGTGTCCATCATCGGTCCCTCTGAACATGATTGAGGAGGTCTGGCATATGTTGAGTGATGGGTTTGAAGAATCTGCAGAAGTTTCTTCTGATTCTGACCCTGATGAACTCATGGCATTGTCTGATCATGCTGCTAAAGGTACTACTGCTGCTCACACCCTTCGGCTCTATGCATATATTAAGGAGAAACCATCTATTATACTAGTGGATTCAGGGAGCTCTCATAATTTCATAAGTGAACGTATTGCGGCTAATCTGCAACCATGGACACCTCTGCAACATTCCTTGTCTGTCAGAGTGGCTGATGGCTCTTTGCTTCCCTGTACCCATGAAGTGGTTAATTGTTCATGGTCTGCTCAGGGTGTTCTATTCACTACTACTTTCAAGATTCTACCATTGCAATGTTATGATGCCATTTTGGGCATGGAATGGCTAGAGGCTTTTAGTCCAATGCAGATACAATGGAAAGAGAAATGGCTCAGTTTTCAGCTACAGAACTCCACTGTTAAGCTTAGGGGCATTCCTGATGATAATTCATCTTGTCAAGAGATTACACTCAATCAGTTGATGGCCATGGCAAAGCTAGATGAGGTGTGGAATATAGTTGAGTTATACTCTGTTGAGCCTACACCTAGTTTCACTCAGTCTGACTTACCACTTGAGTTGCAACAGCTCATTCAGCAGTTTTCTGATCTATTTATAGAGCCCACTAGTGCTGCCCCTTCTAAAGCTCTTACTCATTATATTCCTTTGGTTTCTGGTGTGCAACCCTTTAGGATGAAACCATACAGGTATACACCAGCCCAGAAGGATGAAATAGAGAAACAAATTGCCCACTTGCTCAAGTCAAACATGATAAAGGAAAGCACTAGTCCTTTTGCATCTCCTGCACTTTTGGTAAAAAAGAAATCTGGAGAATGGAGACTGTGTGTGGACTACAGAAGGCTGAATGCCTATACTATCAAAAATAAGTTTCCCATGCCCATCATAGAGGAACTGTTTGAGGAACTGTATGGAGTTTGTTGGTTTTCTACTTTAGATCTCAGGTCTGGCTTTCATCAAATCATGGTTGCACCTGAGGATCAATACAAAACAGCATTTCAAACACACAGTGGCCACTATGAATACTTGGTCATGCCATATGGCCTCACTGGAGCACCTGCTACATTTCAGTCAGTGATGAATCATGTTTTGGCTCCTTTGCTCAGAAAATGTGTGGTGGTATTTATATATGACATCTTGATCTATAGCAAGACCTTAGAAGAGCATATACAGCATGTTCAGCAGGTTTTTCAATTGCTCCGAGAACATCAGTTCAAAGTCAGACTGTCTAAATGCTCTTTTGCTCAGCAGAAATTGCACTATCTTGGTCATGTGCTCACTCCTAATGGGGTTTCAACTGATCCTAAAAAGGTACAAGATGTGCAGAATTGGCCATCTCCCCAGTCTGTTAAAGATGTCAAGAGCTTTCTTGGGCTGGCTGGTTACTACAGGAGATTTGTCCAGCACTTTGGCATGATTGCTAAGCCCCTAACTGATCTGCTCAAGAAGGGTACATTCTTTCTTTGGACTGAAGCATGTGAAACTGCCTTTCAAGTTCTGAAGAAAGCTTTACTGACAGCTCCTGTGTTAGCCTTGCCAAATTTTTCCAAGCCTTTTGTTGTTGAAACTGATGCATCAGATACTGGTATTGGGACAGTTCTTCAGCAAGATGGCCACCCAATTGCTTATGTCAGTAAAGCATTGGGGCCTCGAACTCAAGGCTTATCTACATATGAGAAGGAGAGCCTAGCAATTCTGTTAGCCATTGATCAGTGGAAAGCATATCTCTATCCTGCTGAGTTCATCATTCACATGGATCAAAAGAGTCTCATCCATTTAACAGATCAGAAATTGCATTCTTATTGGCAGCAAAAAGTGCTAACCAAATTAATGAGCTACCAATATAAGATAACTTACAAAAAGGGATCAACCAATGGTGTTGCTGATTCTCTATCTCGAGCACCCCAGATGGGGCCAGCTTTCAATGCCATCTCAGTAGCTCAACCAGTTTGGCTTCAGGAGCTTCTGGCAAGCTACGAATCTAATTCTGTAGCCCAGAAGATGTTAAGTGCTCTAGCAATTCACAATCCTGATGGCCACTTTTCCTTACAGCAAGGAATAATCAAGTACAAGGGTACTATTTGGCTTGGGCATTCTGTTGAGCTTCAGACTAAGGTAACTGAACAGTTGCACTCCACCCCTATTGGTGGTCATTCTGGCTCTTTTGTCACTTTTAAAAGAGTAAGCAAGTTGTTTTACTGGCCTCACATGCAAGCCACTATTAAGGAGTTTGTTTCAGCTTGTTCTGTATGTCAGCAAGTAAAAACAGAACGAATACCTTACCCAGGCCTTCTCCAACCATTGCCGGTGCCCGACAAAGCTTGGTCCGTTGTTACAATGGACTTTATCGAAGGTCTTCCTAACTCTGCTGGCTATAGTTGCATATTAGTGGTGGTTGATAAGTTTTCTAAATATTCTCATTTCCTCAAGCTGAAACATCCCTTTTCTGCCATTCAAGTGGCCCAGCATTATATGGAACACATTTACAGGTTACATGGCATGCCTTCAGCCATAGTATCAGATAAAGACAAAAAATTTACAAGTCTGTTATGGAAAGAGCTTTTCAAACTATCTGGTACCCAGCTTTGCATGAGTTCGGCTTATCATCCTCAGAGTGATGGTCAAACTGAGCGAGTGAATCAATGTATTGAGAACTTTCTCAGATGTTTCATACATGCTTGTCCCAAACAATGGTCTCAGTGGTTACATTTGGCGGAATACTGGTACAACACTTTGTCATCATTCTTCATTGCAGCATTCCCCATTTGAAATCCTCTATGGACATCACCCAAATCATTTTGGTATTGATCCTGACCAAGACTGTGCCATCCCTGAGTTGTCTGACTGGCTACAGAAGAGACAGTCCATTACTGCTCTGATCAAACAGCAACTTCTTCGTGCTCAGCAACGTATGAAGCATCAAGCCGATAAACACCGTTCTGAGCGTTCCTTTTCAGTTGGTGACCGAGTGTGGCTAAAGCTCCAACCTTATGCTCAACGTTCGGTGACTTCCAGAATCAATTCCAAGCTGTCATACCGGTACTTTGGACCATTTGAAGTGGAAGCTCGTGTGGGGTCTGTGGCCTATAAACTGAAGTTACCTCCCTCTTCATCTATCCATGATGTTTTCCATGTTTCTCTTCTTAAACCAGTGAAAGGTATGGGGCCTGTTCCTTTTACACCATTACCTGCAGATGACACATCTATGCAGTTTCCTGAGATGGTTCTGGATCGTCGAGCTACCACGAGGAACAATCGCCTCTATCATCAGCTTCTGGTCCAGTGGCATGGTTCGCCACCGGAGCTGGCCACGTGGGAAGACGAAGATGATCTGCTTCGACGGTTTCCTCAGTTCACGGCTTGGGGTCAAGCCGTCGCTAATGGAGGGGGAAATGTCACGGTTCGCACCGTTGACAGCCTGAAGCTATCCTAAAGGAAGAAGAGGCCCAATACTAAATATGCCGGCCCAAACTGGAGCAAGTGACTCAGCCCGCTGCGTCGGGTTTCTGTGCGGATTGTGAGCCACCGCTGTAACGGTATCGCTTAAAAGGGAGATGTCGTAGTAATCTTGCCTTCGTCTTGGTTGTTGGCCGGAGTTGTTGGCGGCGAGCTACGGCTCGAGTTGGCCGAAGGCAACCATTACCACCGCTATCTGTTATTTGCCACTATTTGTGTTCTAAATAGAATATTGTCGTTCGTAGTATCATCTTGTTATCCTCTGTTACCCTTTTGTTGTTACACTATTTACTTCTATCTACCGGCCCTCCTAAGAGCAGCTCCAGTGTTGAGTTGAAATCGAACCATGGCAAAAGAAATCATACACAACACATTGTGGACATCGACTGCTACCTGTCAGACGCAAAATCGGACTCCAAACTTGCGTCGAACCCAGGGGATTAAAATATTTGCTCACCTATGCATCAAGACCAGGCAATGCAACATCAGAAAAAGATAGTACTTTTTTATTATTTCTGGGTACTACAAATCGATGCCCACGCTACAGCTTGCCAAACTCTGTTTCCATTCGCTTCTCTTCCACAGCATGGTTCGACGCCACACTGCATATGCCCTAAATTAGCGCCAAAGTACATGTAAACCGTGTGCTAACATTGGGGCAAATAACAGTTCATGCTGTCAGTTTCCATACCCTACATGGAAAAATCTGAAGATACCTTATTCATCAAAAAAAAAAAGGCCAGTTCCTACAGTATCAGTTAGGCTGAGGCCACCGGCGCTGCTAGCTGGAGCCTGACGACAGGGAAGTGTTCAAAAGAAAGATTGGTATCTCGTCAACATCTGGATCGATGGGCTAATCTTGTCGGGGCCAAGGCATGCAGCTAGAAGGCGTTTTCAGCAATGAAATGACTGCACAACGGTCAGAGCAAGATGGAAATGTCTTGGACGAATGCTGACCGTCCTCAGCTTTACGCGAAATCAGTGGCATCGACGTCGATAGATCCTTTCTCCCTGTCTCGCCCACTAGAGCAAAATTTCCACACAAGACATGGAGCATGAAAGACTTTGGAGGCTGACGTTTGGCCAGCTTACGAAAACGGCGTCCTGCAAGGCTACAAATGCATTTGTTATATATACTGCTAAGATCCTGAACTGAATTGACATATGAACTAGCTGAATTGGTGTGCTTGCGGTTTCAATTTAGTAACCGAACATAATAACGTTGCCTTATTGTAATTTATCTAGCTGAACTCCGCGTCAGTGGCCAGTTATTGAGTACAGATACTCTCACTAAAAATAAGAGAGGCTGATGAGCACACTGCACACATGTGTTCATTTCCCACAACTATATGCGCAGCAATGTGCGGATGCATATGGAGCGCAGTGTACTAGGCTACTACTAGCTTGTTGTCCTACTCGTACAGTCCTACTATGCCACTTGCCCGCATGTCTTTGGTGACCATGGAGGACACTTTCAGAGACTGTTCCACTCCAAGACTGCGCCATGTGTCATGCATCCTGCGATTATTTTTTATATGACAGTGACATTTGTTTGAATATTCTTCCCCGAGCAACGCATGCAGGATGAACTTTCAGAGACTGTTCTACTACAATGCTCGCTGAGGGTTTTTTTTTTTTTGATAATGAATGCTCGCTGAGTTGGCGTAGGTGGGAATGGCAGCAATAGTTTAACCGGACCTGTGTGACTCTTGCGAAACAAGTGCCCTTGTGTGTTTGTTTTGTGATGAGTGATTGTCAATGTGATCCACGAAGTAGGTTGAGTGGTGACTAACCCTACCTTGGCGAAAGCCTTGTGTGCGACATGTCTCTTGGCTTGTGTTGTGCAGGTGTGGAGCACGGAGGCGGTAGCCGACGGCGAGGTGAAGGTCAAGAAGGACGTGCCGTGCCGATGGACCTGAGGGGTGAAGGACGGACGTGAGGCTTGGACCGAGGGACCCGGAAGCTGGGTGGCTAGCCGCGCTGGCTGACACTTGGGACATCGACAAGCGCGAGAAGACATGGGAGTGACCGTGTTGACCGTGGAGGTGACACGCGTCGGATGGCGGGGGACGCGTATGGAGTACGCTACTTGCGGAGCGGTTTGATGGTTTCGGCCTCAAAACCATCGGAGGCGGGTTTACGGGTTTGGGCCTCAAAACCCGGGCGGAGGTTCCGAGGAGGAACGGACGGCACGTGGCGGCATCGAGGAGTTCGCGTCGAGGCGAAGCTATCTCATGAAGGGCGTGGTGGCCGTCGGATGAAGAATACATCGAGTTGGACCGGAATACCCCTGTGGCTAGCTGGTCCACTCCAAAATATCTAGGGGCAAATGTGGAATGTGTAATAGCCCTAATAAGAGAGGGGGCTGCCCCAAGCCTGTCATCTCTCTCCCACTTTCATTCTCCCATTTTCATTTTATTTCCCCTCCCCTTAGTTGCTGATGAACTGAAATTTTCTGGGTGAATTTTGTTGAGATTTAGAGTGGGAATGGAGGCCCAAATCCTCCTCGTGCCCTCTGGGATTCCTCAGTTTAATCTGTGATTTTCGTTCACTGTTTTTGCTCTTTTTCGTTCTTGCTACGATCTGATTTTACCGGAGTTTGGGTCAATACCAGACGATGATTTTTGGGGAATCAGTTTGTAGATAGGTGAATTTGGTCTGTGCAAATTTTGGGAGCGAATCCTTGTGTTGTGATGGAGATCGAGTAATTTTTGTGGCCGCTCTTTTCCTGTCTGTGTTCTTAGTTCTTCTCTGTTCTCGGTCAGGCTTCTGTTCATGTCTGTTCTTGGCCACGCGAGAGACCCAAGCAGCAAATCAGGGCTGCTGCGTCAAGCGTGCTCAGACCTGAGCAGGTGCTTACCCTGTGGTTGTGCCGGCGGAGAGCAGCCCCTCCATCCTCGACCTTGAATCCGCAGTTTTCTGGTTGTTTTTCTTGCCGTACGTCTCCGGTGCAGGTCGGCAGACGCCGTGCGCCTGTTGCCGTGTTTCACTGTCGTCGCGTTGCTCAGGTGTTCAGCGGCTCCGTCAGCTCATCCCAAAGGGCCCAGGTGCCCTCTCCGCAGGAGCGCTGCTCCCCTGGCCGTGCTTTTCCAGTCTCTTGTTTATGCTGTGCGTTCTCGTTTCTTGCGTTCGATTTCAGATAGCATCGTTGCATCCAGAGTAGCACTAGTTGGTGCACCAGGTGTTCAATCTTATCAGTTGGTGAGCAGCTGTACCGTCTGTGCTTAGTCTTCTGCGGTGAGCAGCACCACCGCCCACTCCCTCTCTCTGTCCAGCGTACAGGCAGCAGGCAGCTGTTTCTTTGCTCAGAAATTCACAGTAGCAACATGAATTATTTTTCCAAATCTTGTGTAGTCTCTTTCAAGCTACAGGAAGCAATCATTGCTAGCATCCACGTTGTGCACAGGCAGCAAGAGATTGAAGGCATGATCTGTGTTTGGTTGCCCTGCAGGTTTGGTCTTCCGATTTGTTCTTGCCTCTGTGAACCAGGGTTGGCCGGTGCTGTTGTGCGGTGTGCAGTCCCACCGCTCGTTCTTCTCTGCAGCAGTATTCGGTGGAGAGCAGCTCCTCTATCCGAGTCTCTCTTATTGCTTAGAATTTTCGGTCCGGTAATTTTGTTTCGTGTGTATTTTGCTCTTGGTGGTGAGTTTGGGACAGCGGCCGAATATTTCGCGAGAAATTTACGGCTCCCATTCACCCCCTCTTGTCGCCGTTTTCGGTCCTTCAACTCTCTTGGCCCGTCCTGGGGTTCGTTCGTCCGTTCGTGCGTTCTGAACTGCTAATCGAATCGAATCGCATCTCGCGTGGCCCGTTTTGCACGAATTTTGGTCAGGACTCACGGTTTTTTCTAGACAAGTTAGGCGCCAATTTTGGATGGGTGCTGTTGCCACACCAGAGTGGAGTGATAGATTGCACTTAACTATTACACTGATGATGAATTGGCGCCAAATCTGTAACCATATATATATAGCCGCTTTGGTCTGTAGGTAATTAGTCATACAGAGAGACAAGCTAGATATATAGCTTCTTTGATCTGATCTGATCTGATCTGATCTGATCTGTAGGTAAACAAAGAGTCAGATCGATGATGGTGTCGGCTTCTTGCCTCAGCCTGCTGGTGGTCCCGGTCGCGCCGCTGGCGTCGGCGGCCTCCGCGCAGTTGTCGTCGACGTTCTATGACACGTCGTGCCCCAACGCACTGTCCACCATCAAGAGCGCGGTGACGGCCGCTGTGAACAACGAGTCCCGCATGGGGGCGTCCCTGCTCAGGCTGCACTTCGACGACTGCTTCGTCGATGCAAGTCTCCAGACTCTTGCTCTCGCATGGATCTTTGTTGAAAAGTTGTAGTCACACGTAGTACGTGGATTATGCATGTGACCAGATTTCACTAGGTGTGGTGTGAACTGCAGGGTTGCGACGCATCTGTTCTGCTGGCGGACACGGGGAGCTTCACCGGCGAGCAGGGGGCGATCCCGAACAAGAACTCGCTGAGAGGCTTCAGCGTCATCGACAACATCAAGACGCAGGTGGAGGCCGTGTGCAACCAGACCGTCTCGTGAGCTGACATCCTCGCCGTCGCTGCCCGTGTCTCCGTCGTGGCGGTAAGTTTTTATATGCTTGATAGATAGCTCCACGTTCGCGGCGTCGCTGCAGGCCAACTGCCCCCAGGCTAACGGCAGCGGCGACTCCACGCTGGAGCCGCTGGACGCGGCGTCGCCCACCACCTTCGACAACGCCTACTTCAGCAACCTGCTGTCGCAGAACGGGCTGCTGCACTCCGACCAGCAGCTGTTCAACGGCGGCAGCACGGACAGCACGGTCAGGAGCTTTGCGTCCAGCGCGTCCGCCTTCAGCAGCGCCTTCGCGACGGCCACGGTGAACATGGGGAACATCGCCCCCAGGGTCCCAGGGCCAGATCAGGGTCAGCTGCTCCAAGGTCAACTCCTGACTTCCTGAGTCCTGACCCGACCATGCAAGAGACAGAGACGCCCTGTGCCGCTCTGCGTGTGGACTGTGGAATAAGGTCCTGGTAGCAACTAGCAATACTCTACCAGTAATACAGCTGGAACATCCAGGACAGCTTGCTTGTGTGTAATGCAAACAGCATCTACGTATGTAATGAAATCCTCATGCAAAGGCATGGATATTTGGAAATGAATGTTTACATATATGAAATCTTAACTTCCTATATGATTTCGTATGAAAATAAAATTTATATGAAACTGTATGCCTGATGAGATATACTCCTCAGTTTTTAAATTATAAGCCGTTTTGACTTTTTTAATCTATCAATTTTACTATGTATCTAAATAGAAAACTGCTCCAGTACACCTTTTTTAAAAAATTGCACGAATCTTAAAGCAAAGCTCTAGTTAATTAATTAGAGGCAAGGTATTTATCCCGTGGTTCAACTTGCGCTTGCCTACCTCCACGTTGTTGAGAAAGCCACCAAGGCTTGATTTCGCAAACCCTATCATCTTCTCAAGTCAAGAGAGCAAGTCTCTTGATATGAGAGGTTCTTACTAGATTGTTGGGGTGATTAGAAACGTCCGGGAGCTTCCAAACAAGTTGGAAGCTTCACCGACAACGCCTAGCCGGCTAGGAGCCTTGCTCCAAGAAAAATGAAGAGAATCCACCAGCTTGGACGCGAACCAAGTGCTCTTGGGAGTGAAGAACAAGTTGGAGAGCAATTGATTGCAGTTTGAAGGCTCAAACACTCAAGGATTGAATGGAAATCAATGGAAAGTGCTTGAGGTTGGTGGGAAGCATTCAATGGAGCTCTCTTTATCTTTCTGGTCCAGCACAAGAATGGGGAATGGTCAGATGACCGTTTTAAGGGGCGGAGGAGAGGTTTAAATAGCTCCCTCAACCCTTCAACAGTCAGCAAGTCGTGGCAGTGCCGCAAACCCTAGACAACCAAGAGATAGGAGTTAGGGTTTGTTGTCTAGGTGAGGCTTTTGAGGATGCTTTGGTGGTTGGTTTGAGTACTTTGTTACACATCAAAGCTTGTGCATTGTATCCCTTTGTAGTACGGCTTTTTCTATACTCAATTTCAAAATAAAAAATGAAATAAACTCCTTTTTAAGTCGGTTGCCATGTCCTTTTGTAGCTGAGGGTTCCACCACTGCATGTGCCATCCTCTTTTACCTTTTACCTGCTTGTTAACCCGATAAATCTTATTAGTCCTCTAATTACGTGGTCATCATCACCAAAACCCACGATTAGGGCTTGATTGCACTTGCAGATAGCCGCTGTGAGACGTTTGGTTGTAAAACCCCACCCTCTATAGTTTTTTGTTGCAAAAACACCATGCTACAAATGTGTTTAATTGTTTTCGCATGTTTTAACGAACATATAGCCATTAGAAGCCAAGGTTACTATGTTTCTTAGGTACTTGAATTATACTTATTCATCATCTTTTGATGAAAAAATGTAAGTATAGAGAGTGAAAATTGGTATGGTCATGATTATGCTTTATCGATAATTCATTTAGCACAGACTCAAAAAGTACCGAGATTACACTTCTATAGGTATATGACTTTGATATAGACATGTGAACAGCTATTTACGGGTGAAATATGCCTAGTTTGTACATTGTGAGATGGTTTTTGCACAAAAAACTGTAGATGGGTGGGATTTTACATCGAAGACGATCTTAAACTTTTCTTTTATTTCTCAGATCTGGTAGTATAAGTTGTAGTATCTGAACATACAACCAAACACACGCATGTACACACTCGACACACACCAACACACGCCACTAAGGTGTACGCTAGACCTAGAACCTTATACTACCATACATATACGCCTATAAGATATTTACGAAGACACAGCTTAGCGACGGGCGCGTCCCTCCCCTTGTGGTCCATAGGCACCTGAGGTCCCTGCAACGAGAAAATGGGGGAAAACCCCAGTGGAAAAACCAGTGCCGAGTAGGACTCGAACACTGGCCGGTAGGAAGCCAGCCACCGGCCCTACCACCCGCGCTACGCGCGGTTCCCAAGGCGATCTTAAACTTGAAGTGACTTGATCCATGGATTATTCTTGCAATTTTACCCATTAAAAATGCCGTCCAACACGTGCCGTGGCGTGGACCTGGTGGGCTTCGAACTCACGGGATAGCCCGAGCCCGTTCACAATTCAGCAAAGCGATTGCCACCCAATGAAATCCAAGGCCAACGCCCCATTAAAAAATAAATGAAATCCAACACACACAGCCCTCGATCCCGGATTCCCCTCCTTGCCCCAATCCCCATGGATCTCCAAGCCCTAGCCTATAGGGATTCCCCTCGCTCTCCGCCGTCGCCCACTAGGAACCCCAACCCGCTGGCCATGGTCGACGCCGCCGCCTCCCGACTCCTCGATTGCTTTATATATCTTCTTGAGCGATGACACCTCCTTCCCCGCCGCCGATCCCACCGCGGTGTCCTTCACCAACTCCTTGGGCGACAAGGTCAGCGTCTGCTTCCAGCTCCACGATCACTCGCGGCTGTCGTTGTACCTGTTGTGGCCAGTCGGTGACTTGGAGTACCTCCGCTTCAACGTCGTGGCGGCCCACCGTGACGCGGTGCTCTTCCAGATGATCTACCCCGTCCTCGTTCCCCGTCGCGAGTACCCCCATGACATGTACGACTACTTCCTCTACAGGGCAAGAGGCGCTGCCCCGTCGCACTATTGGCTCCCCTCCATCTACGGCACCTTGCCCGAGTTCTGGTCCATGTTCAAGGCGGGATCCTTCCGCCACACCGATCAGAACCTGCACCAGCTGGAGTGACTGGACATGGGCGTCATGTGCTGCGGCGAGGACAACATGGCCGTGGATGAGCTGTAGATCATCAGGACTTTAGAGGAGCCTGAGCTGCGCGTGCTCATTCCGTCCAGTTCTGGGTCTAGCCGGTGGCAGTCTAAAAAGATGCGCGTCTGAAAGGTCCTAATATGGCTAGAGGGGGTGAATAGCCTATTAAAAATTCTACAAACTCACTAGAGCAAAAGGTTAGTATAACAAATGGCGAAATGCGATTTTGCTCTAACTTTACAAGGGTTACAAGCCACCTATCCAACAATTCTAGTAACTATGATCACTATAACAATCAAAGGCTAAGTCACTACGAGCTCTCACAAACTAGCTACACTAAAGAGCTCAACTAGGTGACAAGCTACACTAGCAAAGATAATACAAGCTCTCAAAACTAATTACACTAAAGAGCTTGTTACAACTAGTTTGCGGAATGTAAAAGAGAGGTATGTGATCTTATACCGCCGCGTCGAGGAATGAACCAATCACAATAATATGAAGACCAATCACCGGGAGAAATCTAAAAAATCAATCACAAAGGTGACACACAATTTTTCTTCCGAGGTTCACGTGCTTGCCGGTACGCTACGCCCCCGTTGTGTCAACCACCACTTCGTGGTTCGGCGGATAATTGGCAATCCAAAGCCAAGCTCCCCAAGAGCACCGCAAGAACCTACCGTAAGTGAGGTAACTCAATGACACGAGCAATTTACTAGAGTTGCCTTTGGCGCTCCGCCGGGGAAGGCACAACACCCCTCACAAATCACCGGGAGGTGGCCAAGAACAAGCACCACTCTTGCCACTACTCCTCCGCTGCCTCCAAGCCGTCTAGGTGACGGCAACCACCAAGAGTAACAAGAATCCCACAGCCAATGCTCACCCAAGTGCCAACTAGATGCAAACCCACAAGCAAATGCACTTGAGATCACTCAAACTCACTTTGATTTGTCAATCAAGCAAGGGAGATGAGTGGGAGGGAGTTTGCTCAGCTCAAAAGGATGTTAGGATGTCAAAATGTCCAAGAGAGACTCCCCTTAGCCGGCCAATACATATTTATAAGAGTCCCCAACGAAATAGAGCCGTTAGGCACTGAACCCTTCTCTGCGCGGGTGCACCGACCACGCCGGTGCTCACGCACCGGACGCTGACCAGCGTCCGGTGGCCACCCCGCCAGCCGCTAGATCGCTGCCACGTGTCATCGTTTAAATCTCGTTCGTTCGATCGTAACGGTCACTTGAATCGCACCGCGTCAGAACACAGCGCACCGGACGCGCAGATGCTAAGCACCTGACGCCCAGCCAGCGTCCGGTCAACAGATAGCTCACACGCAGAACCAAACACCAGACGCAGCACAGTGCTGCACCGGACGCTGAAGCCCCAGCGTCCGATGCGGAATAGAGAGGTTCTAGAGACGCATTTTGCACACCGGACGCGTCCGGTAGGGTGCGATCGGACGCACCCCAGCGTCCGGTGCACACAGGCACTCAGCAGCTCCCTACGTCACTCATATCGGACGCTAACGTCACACGTCCGGTACTCACTCCCATTTCTGCACCGGATGCGCCGGTGACCAAAACTGGCCAGGCGCCGCGCTGCACAACTGACCGGACGCTGGGGCCAGCGTCCGGTGCACTAAAAACAGTGAAGAACACTTCCAAAAATTCGTCGAACCCAAACCCATCTCTACCGCTTAAACTCCACCTCCTTCGCAAATGTGCAACACCACCAAGTGTACATCACCATGTGCATGTGTGTTAACATTTTCGACAATCATTTTGAAGGAGTTAGGTTAGTTCTCCACTAGATCTAAATGCATATGCAAATAAATCCTCATCTAGTGGCACTTAAGTGATCAATAGCTCCGGAAATTCCCCTCTTTATAGTACGACTATCGATCCTAAGTGTGATCACACCCTCTATGGTGTCTTGATCACCAAAAGCAAATCCTATCTATACCTTTGCCTTGAGCTCCATAGGATTTTGCCTCTTCTCCTCTCCAAGTAAGCCCTTGATCACATTGTGGTCATCACCATGATCATCTAGGCTTCACCACTTGGCATGGGACTTTATCATTTCATGTCTACACACTTAGCATAATGATTAGTCTCTAGGTTTCATCAATTATCCAAAACCAAACTAGGGCTTTCAGCGTCGTCCATGGTGCTGCTGAGATAGACTTAGAGCAGTTCTAGTGGAATTGGTCTGCCAACGTCGTCGTCCCGTTCCGGCGCTACCTGTGCTGGGTGGATTACTGCCAAGGTGCAATCTTGCTCTGCGACGTGTTCAATGACAACCCTGAGCTCCAGAACCTGGCATTACCTGCCAAGCTGCCTGGCATGTATCATTGTGGCTTTGGCAGATCATTGGTGGATATGTTCATGACTGTGGGTGTTAATGAGGAGAGTGGTGTCATGAAGTTTGTCCGTGTTGTTGGTGGCAATGGCAGGATGATTGGTTCAGAATACATCCCTGAATCAGGCTTCGCAGCTGACTCTTGGACATTAGAGACAACAGAAAGGATGAGATGATCTGGAAGAAAGGTGTTGTGGTCAGATCGGATGATCTCTTGCTGTCTGAAGCCTTTGCAAAACTCCCTCCCATGCCCTTGCAATTCCCTCATGTCAGCTTGAATGACCCAAACATCGTCTACTTTGTGATGGCAAATCAAGGGCACACGATGGATGGGATTGAGTATGATAACACGTGGCTCGTAGCCATTGACATGCCAAACAAAACTGCCAAGTCATCATTTTAATATATCAAGAGGGAAGAAGGCAGCTCTGATGAGTACACCTCATTTGTCATGGCAAAATCCTGGGATTTCTAGACCTTTATTCCCTCTGAGCTCCCAAAGTACTTAAAGACAGTCATAGAGCATGAGTAGATTATTGGTTCATGATGATCTGAAAAGATGTACATGCATGGGAGACTAAAACTTTGACCAACACTATACCAATATACACCAACTTGCTATTTGTTCAGAATGTTAGACAAATATCCCAAGGGGGGATATTAAAGCGAATGTTTAACAATATATAGATCACTAGGGATGATATCCAACAATTGTTTTCTTTTACACGACTAGTACCATGCTACCATCTAAGCAGAACCTAGCAAAGAGTGCTAGTTAACCAACTATCTCGGCCACATAACTACCAACACAAAAGAGATCGAATCCTATGCATAACAACAATGTTCAACACAAGATAGGTAGGTTCCGAAAAGACAACGCAATGCCACAAAAACTTGGAACATGTCCAGAAAGCAAAATAACATAGGCTAAAGCAAAATATCTAGAAATGGATTACTACTGTAGATATGTCTTGTACAGTCCGCTATTCTGATACCTCTAGCCTGTAAAAAATCACTCCAACTTCACAAAGCTCCAAATCAATTCTGCAGGACAAATGTGTATTAGATCCACAATTGACACCCAAACACAAGTTTTTTTGGCAGCTGGGAAGATACATTTCATGTATTCATTAAAGCAAATTAAGCCCTTTGAACATCACCTCAAATCAAAATGTGCAGAAATTACCTTTAGCGCTTGTCTTTTATGACAAAGATTGCTTCAAACTCAGCTTTTCCAATGACATCATAGATGACCTCTTGCATCTCTGGGGTGAGTCTTGGGAAAAAGACGTCGATAATTCTCTGGTGTTGAGCGGGAGTAACAACTGTTCTTCGCTGCAGGCGATGAGCAATACCATTTCTAATGAATTCAATAAACTTTTCAGCTTCATGTAACATCTTCTCAAAAACAGTAGTACGCTTCCCATCTTTCATATCACTCAAGGTAGTATAATTAGCATTCGGATCTTCATATGTTTCCACGAGCACATCGTAGAGATACACAGTTACTCTCCAGTCCTTAAGGTATGACAATCTGCTAAGAATCAAGTCTTTATGTGTTTTCGAGGCTCTGAATCTATCTAACATATTCATACATCTTAATGATGGATCACCCCTGTCATCATCAGGAACCAATGAAGTATGAACTGAAAAGAGCATGTCCTTCTCTGGCTTGGCTTGGATTGGATCAGATTGATCAGATGATTAATATTTGCGGGAATGTGAGCAGCTTTAGTATCTGGGTGATTTTTTCCATCAGAAATTCGGTTGTTGATAAACTTCCAAGTGCACTTATACATTAGCCGCTTGGTGTCTAGGCCAGGGGAACATCTGAACTCGCTTAAACTTAGCTCGTCCAGAATGTGTGGCAAAGATGTTGGAAGTGTTATATTACGCAAAATGCTGACTATACCTCATATTCTTTTGCACAGATTTAATCACAAATGATAGGAATTTTCTACACCCATCAGTGGACAATTTGTGTTTCTTCTTCCAGTGCAATTTACTTCAAATTAGCATGTGGCTTGATGATGGTACTGTAACAACAAACTTCGTCTTCTTCTTGAAATCATCAAGATTCAAGATATCATCCTTAAGATTCAGGTTGAGTGTGTTGTCAATATAATTGTTGTAGCTGTAGCAGTTGACAGCTACATAAACCAACGTAGTTAAATTAGCTAGGTTGCATTGTGAGATTATTATGATAGCAATACTATAAGAAGCTGGCCTTATTCATGTACACATGATTATCATGCACTTAGGAGACAATGAAAAGATACAAGTACAACTAGTTCAATTCCATGAAAAAACACTAGAATAAATCAGCTAGCATAATTAAAAAATAGCTAGTGATCGAGTCCCCATTTTATAGGACCATGTTTACAGACATGTACTTTTACATTGCTACCCTTGACAGCTAAGGCATATTCCCGGATATTTCGAAGGCGCCTTCTTCCCCCTCGAGGCTACCTCAAGTCTTCTCATGTGACAACCGCCTCTCCTAATGGGACCGTGCTGAATTGCGCCAAGGCCCAACAGGCCTTCTTCTTTGGCCTCTTCTGCTCCCCGTGTTGCCTCAAACAAAGCCCATTGGGCCTTCCCCCTTTGGGGCCTTCGGCGCAGACGAACTTGCCAAGTCACAGCCGGTCTGGCCTTGCCCCTTCGAGGCCTTCATCGCTTACAAACCCACCTTCGCCATGATGTTGCACGCTTCCCTGCCCGCGCCCTTAGCCGAAGGCCCTCCTTCCGATCCTGGGGCCTTCGTCCAAAAGTATCGGCATGCGCGAGACCTGCAGTCATGACACTTCCAAACGACCTAGGTTAGCTGCATATGAGAGACCTTCTAGAGCCTAGGTCCTACGTCCCAACAAAAATCTTTACTTTCTATATTATTTTGTACCAAATTGAATTTCATATGAAATTAGTAGTGCTTATTATGAGGATCTAGAACCACATGAAAATTGGTGTAACATGTTCTCTACGTAACTTCTCTATCTCCCCCGTTCCACTCGAACTCCAGGCTTAAGTGACTCTGCCGAGCTAAGGCTAAGGCCCTCAACTCCCAACTAGTTTGAGACCGAGCCTCCGCTCGAGTGGCTTGCGGCAGCAGTGGCCACGCAGCCGGCGCAGGTTTGATTCCTGGAATCGGACCCACGTCTCTCACCGGGACTAGCTCCTAGAATAAAATCTACAGTCTCGTCTCGCGTGGTGCCACAAAGGGAGTGCGACGTTCCCGTAGCCTACGAAGCTATGATGACTTCGATGATATCCACAAGGACGTGTTCTTCTACTCTGTGTGTAGTTCTAGGTCTGATCGGACACGTGTGGTGTGAGTCTGGTGTGCGTGGATGTGTGTGTGCTTGAACCGTTCAAAAAAAAAAGTCATTTCGTTTGAAGCCATCTTGGTGCCATATTTGTATCTGTTCGGCATGCCAAACGGAAAGGTTTTTAAGTAAAGGCTGCAGAATTGGTTGAGCTCCACAATTTTCACGTGAACTTATATCTCCGTCTGTGCTCACACAGTCACATGGGGAAATTATGAATGGTTTTTAGAAGAGAAACTCCATCGCTTCATTGGTGAGATCTAAATTTTCCCATTTCAGTTGGCAAAATAATAAAAAATTCAAATGGCAAAAAAATTACTGGGGAAATTATTTTTGTAAAAAAACAACTTAATTATAAAAATAAAAAAATCGCTATTTATCTGTTGTCCGATTCGGTAAATGGACTCGATCCAGTCCCACAACAGCCCGCTCGCTCGTTCGCGAGCCGTTCTGGATCCAACTACTATACCCTATTGGGCTCCTAGCCTGTACACGGAGTGGGCCACCTTGGCAACCACAGGCCCAGCACGGTCTCTTACTAAAACCCTCTGCCTCCGTCTCCGTTGGCGGGTGCACGCAGCTCCTGCAAAATCGAGGCAAGCAGGGCATACTCGAGCGACCGGCAAACCGCCGCGGCGAGTTTCCAGCGGCTTGCTGGCGCTGCTGCGGCGGAAGCGGCAAGGCTGCAGGCCAGCGTGGCGGTGGTCACACCGGCCGGAGGCGTGGCGTGAACCAGCAATCCGTCTAGAACACACGCAGCGCAGGGCCAGGTTTCAGGTTTCTTCAGGTTCGCGACTCCAACACTGGACCTAAATTCCCGTTTTCTCCATGTTCAATTGGACGACCTAGGCGAAGTTAGATTCTTCTCGATTTCGGGAGACGAGAATTGGAAGCCAGTTCTCGTCAATTAGTTACACCCATGAGCCATGACCTGTACTGGCCACTGGGCACGCCCCTGGATATGGGGAAGTGGGGAATTGAGTAACATATAACATGGCCGGCCGTCGAAGCCTTTGATTCGTGGAAGATAAGTGGGAGCGAAGTGGGAAACATGGATCCAAAACCCTTTTTTCTCAATCTGCATGTATTTTACACAAATGAACATGATTTCATATGCGCTTGCTTGGAACTGAGCAGGAATTGAAATTCATTGAAAATTTCACAGGTTGATGTGAGCTGCTGATCATCATTGGCTGTATAGTGATCCTTCAGCAATGGCTTACTGCGATCACTGTCGTGGTAACTCCACCATAAAGGATCCTGACAAAGGATACATGTGAGCTCTCCCTGTTCTTTGTATATAACGGGATATACAATGCAAAACCTGTCAGTATTTTTGTTATGAACATGGCCTTGCTTTGCTTACCACTCTGTTAATGCCTGTCCATTAGATTTTCATAAAGCAATTTTTGGCTCGTGTGCTTGTTTATCAGTACATCAACTGACATGTTTGACAATCAGATGCTGTGGTACATGTGGGAAGGTTCTTGATGACACGGTATTCAGTGATGAGCCTAATTTTTATAAGGATGGCAATGGGCAGGTTGGTTTTGACTCATTTCTTTGCAACATTTGGGGTTTTCTTTTTTGTTTACCAATTTCTCAGATTGATATGTTTTGGAGATATACAGAGTCGCATTGCTGGACGTGTTTTTGAAAGCATTGAGTCTATATACTCAATTTCCCGTCAAAGAACTTTAGACAAAGGTATGGATTGTAAGGCACTTATTTTTCACTACTCGTGATACTCTGTCAACTAATGTTTATACTTTGTATTTTACTAGCGAGGGATGAGATTAGTCAGATTGTCAATAACTTACATGTGGGCGGTGGAGATACTATCATTAACAAGGCTTATCACTTCTACGAGGCATATATTTCTATTATTATCAGTCCATAGTCATGTTGTTTAAATGGAATGCAGCATCGTGATACTGATGTTTCTTCTTTTTGAAGTGCAGATAGCTCTTGACCGTAGTTTTACAAAGGGCCGTATAACAACCCATGTTGCAGCTGCTTGCCTTTACATTGCCTGCCGGTATGCTACAACCTAATTATAGGCTCACTACTTTCTTAATTGGAACTTCTGAAGCTTTTTGTCTATTTTGCTTACTTTTGTTTGAATATGACCATTCGTTGATTGACTTGTCTCCACCCTGGCCACTTTTGATGGGACTAGCAGTAGTTAATTTCATATTACGTTTACCTTTTGTTTTTGGAAAAATCCTACAAGTTATAATTCTATTGTATCCCTCTGTAAACTTGGAAAAGGTTTATTTTGTTAGATTGAAAATTGCAATAATTGACTGCAGACATACTAAGTGTTTCTTCACTTTACCCCCTGTGATTCTGGCCTCTAATTAGAAAATTAACTTTGAGAAGCTTCCTCTCAGTGGTCCATTAGGGTTAGGATGTTTAAATGCCTAATAAACTATAACACAAGTAGCTTAGCTTTTCCAGGCCATAAAAATGCATGGCATACTCATTCAAGAGGCTTTGTTAATATATGCTGCATTCCTCCATGTATAAACAAGACATATATGTTCCCTGCATATTTATTATAATACTTTCTAAGAATGCCCCACCACTGTTGAGGTTACAAACTAAATTTTTGTTGCTTCTGCAAGCTATATTGTAGTACCAACCTTCAGTTTTACCTTCTTTCCTTGCTAGGCAAAGTAAGAAAGCCTATCTTCTTATCGACTTCTCTGACTATCTACAAATAAGTGTGTGAGTATTCCAACTCTTTTGGCCCTTTATCTAGTATAACTCAATGAAGGGGCTCACTTGGGTTTTTGTTTCAGTTATGTCCTGGGTGCTGTTTTTCTCCAGCTCTGCCAAGTTTTGCTACTTGCAGAGCATCCAGTTATTCAGGAGCTTATAGATCCCAGCCTTTTCATCCATCATTTTACAGATCGTAAGCTAATGACATATTCTGTTGCACTGTATGTTGAAACTAGACTGTTTTAATCTTGAAACTAGAACGTCAAGGTTCCAACCTGGGTCTATTTTTATAAATATTTGTTGAAATAGTGATTCCAAAAAAATATTTATCTAGGTAGTGGAATCCTATTGGTCCAAAAGTTAAATAAAATCAGTGCTTTAGGTTAAAAAAATTAGAACTGTTGGGTTACCCTGCTTACCATCAGATCAGCATTGGAGTGGTCTGCAGGTTTTGATTAATGACATTGCCTCTGTTTGTTCAGCTAATCCATTCAGTGCAATTTGAGACTCACCTTCATCTATGGCTAACTGAAAATAACGCCATTGAACAAATTGTAGACTGGTTCATATTGTGCAAATATTATGATTTACATGCCACATGGGTTATGTTTATCAAAGATTTCTACATGTGCTATTATGTTTGTTACAACTAATGGTATCCTTGTGGGCCTTGCTTCTAGAATCGATCAGAAATTGTTCCTCTCTTTATGTACATGGGTCTGATTATTTCAGTTTTTTATTACAGTATACATTGGTTTCGTTTTTAGGTTTGCTCTTTCCTAGAAGGGATAATGCTGTCTCAGAAACAGCTTTACGCATTGTCGCTAGCATGAAGTGAGATTGGATGCAGGCAGGTGTTCCTTACTACATTTTTCTTCCCTATATCTTTCACAAGGCTGTGATAAGTTTACTGCCTTAGCCTCTCTTTTGCAGACTGGGAGGAAGCCGAGTGGACTATGTGGTGCAGCATTATATATTGCTGAACTCTCTCACGGATATAACTACACTAAGGCAGATATTGTAAGTCCAGATGTTCATGAGATATCTTGAACTTATGCATCAACTTGTATTGTGAATGTTCACCTATGTTGACCTACAATTTTTTGTTAGCGTATACCCATTGTCCGCCTAAAGAGTTGTTTAACCCATTTAACACCGTTTAAACACTGCACAGTGGTAGACTGTTTACGTCTAATCATCCGTTTATACCATTTAATTGGTTGTTTAGCCCGAATAAATGGCTAAACAGGTGATTAGGAAAACACTGTGTATACCTGTGTATTTTTTTTTTGTCTGTATGACATAGGCATATGGCTGAGTATTATAGTAACGACATTGATTATATTTTTGGTTTCTCAGGTTTCTGTTGTGCATGTGTGTGTGAAGCCACTCTAAAGAAGCGATTGATAGAGTTCGAAAATACAGATTCTGGCAGCTTAACGGTATGCTTCTTTCTTCGATGGAATTTCCAAATTTGAATAACCTAAAATTTATAACATCCAATAGAAATTCCTTGTGATATTGCGCAATTATTCTTTTCACACTGGCAGTTAACTCCTGCAGTGCTGTTCTCATGAGAACAAGAGTCTTCTGTTTGTAAGCTGCCGAACAAGAGTCTAAGGAGACTCTGAATTCTTAGGTTTATTTATTATGCTTGATTACAATCAATCTTCTGAACTCTATTAGAGACGTTGCTAACTTCCTGGATAGCAAGCTTGCTGCTTCTCCTCTCACATCCGATCTGAAACAAACTCTGAAATGACTGAAACAAACAAACACATTCTGGCAACTGAACTAGGACGTCACCTCCTTTTTTCAACGCGCATACTTCTTTCCTATGAATTATATATTTGTATATGGTAAGAATCAGGTCTCATGAGTTGAATTATATATTTGTATATGGTAAGAATTAGGTCTCATGATAATGTTTGAAATTCTAGTTTTCGAGTAAAAAAGCTCAGATGATACTGGTTCTTTCTAGGCCAGTAACTTCAAGCAGCCATTATTCTGCCATGTGGTTTTGATTTTTCATTTAAATTCATAATTTCTAATGGTAAGTTCATAATTTTAGTTTGGCCATTACCTAGCTTTATCCCTTTCATTCAAGAGACAGTTCTCATCATCAGTTTGAATTAAGAAAACAGATTGTATTGCAATGCTCTTGGGTTCGCATTCATTGTGGATTTGCAACCCTTATCATGGTGTAATACACAAGTACCAACCTTGGCAGGCAATAATACTGAACCCCCTATCAAGAACACATTGATTACTTCTGTTGTCATTCTTAATGTACGTTATCACCAACATCTTTTTTAAACAGTTCTCTTAAGATGTGAGTACTCCTATATTTTCATGCCTCTCTGTTAGATTGAAGAATTTCTGGCAACAGCTGATGAATATAATCAAGAGCCTGTTTCAAAACGTTCACCCATGTCTGGAGAAATGCTTTGCAAGCACAAGGGAGATTTTGAGCATTTTGCTCATGGACTTTGTGAAAAGTGCTACAATAAGGTAAACACGTTTACTATATGCGCATACCACATTGACTTGCAGAGTTCATTTTCTTTTGACACTTTGGCCACGTTTAGATTGCAAAAAAATTCAACCTGATGAATAGTACCACTTTCGTCTTATTTGGCAAATATTGTCCAATCGTGGACCAACTAGGCTCAAAAGATTCATCTCGTGATTTCCAATTAAACTGTGTAATTAGTTATTTTTTTACCTACATTTACTATCTCATGCATGGGTCCAAAGATTGATGTGATGGAGAGTGAAAAAATTCTAACTTTTGGGGTGCATCTAAACAAGGCCTTTGTCCGATTGTCCAGTTCATTAAACTATCGGGTGGACTAGAAGGTGGTGCAGACCCTCCAGCATTCCAACGAGCTGAAAAGCAAAGATTTGAAGCTGCTAAAAGAGCTGAAGAAGCGGCTGCAGTTAAGGAGGCAACAGTGGAAGAATCGCTTTGTGACACACAGAACTCTGATGTTGAGAACACCATAACTCCTAGAGAGGTAATAGCTACTGTAAAGAGGAATGTTCATACCATGGTAAGTAAAGTTGATATCCCTGTTCAGTATGTTTTCTCTGCCAAGCTCAGAGGCAAGCCGTGATAAACATGCTGTCCACTATTCTTAAGGTGCATCTTGCCTAGGCAACAAATCCTGCAGCCCCCTATTCCATTCAAGTCATGCTCTTGTCTACTGCTGTCAGCAATGTAATAAACTTTACAACTAAAACAGTTTTGTCCTTTGAAAGGGTTAGTGGGAGTAACAATTCTAGGTGGTTATGTGAAAATCGCCCTGTGAAACATGTAGAAGTTTGGAACAGTTCCTAAAAAAGTTACCATATTCAAGAGAGCATTGGCAAGGTCAAACTCAATTTTTTTTCATCAGAAAACAAAGAACAAAGAAAAAGCAAAAAAAATCAGTATACCTAGTTCTCGCACTGAATTGTTCTCCTTTTCTTCACTGTTTGTCAATTTCACATGTCACCAAAGAAATGGAGTTTTGTATAGAAAGTTGTCATGTCCTCTGCACATGATAATTTTTAAACTTTGCTTTTATTCTGTGAAGTGGTTTTCATTTTTCTGCCCAGGTCATGGTTTCTACTAAATATTTACCCTGAATTTGGCACCACAAGGTGCTTTGGACCATTTAGAGTTTTATACTCGACCTGCAGGGGGTAAGACCACCCCCGGGCATTGCTATGAAAGAAGAAAACCTTCTCACACAGGCCGAGAAAACCCCTGTGAGAACCGGGCCGGGCCTTTTTGACCTGTGCTTTGGCCATGGGACAAACGAGGGGATTTTTTTAACCATAGCCTGAAATTCGCTCCCACGGGGAGTTGAACCTAGGACCTTAACCAGATGGACTAGAGGCTCGTTGGCGAGTTTTATACTCCAAGCAACAACATTATTGTAATGAATAGTAGTATTACAGAACGCTTCCCCGCTGTAATCATGAAATGGTGGAAAATCTATTTTCGTTGCTGAAGTTTGGGATATGTGGCATTGTCCCATGTTATTTCTTCCATTAGCATTTTTTTGTTAAAAACTCGTTGTTTGCTCATTTCACCCCTTATTATTTTCTCTGGGAACTCACATCGAACAGGGTATAAGAGATAAATCTTCAACTACTGTCATCTTCATCATGTGAGTACGTGACAAATCTAAATACTTGATAGTGATGGAACCGTTACGCTCCCCACGCTCCCCTGCTCCAGCTCCGAACCCGCCGCCCCGCACCACTCGCGAGCCCAGATCCGCCGCCGGCGGCCGCGTCCCCCAATCATCGAGCGCTGGAGCTCGTTCCCCACCCCACGGCCATCCTCTCCATCCCACTCTCGCAGCTAGCAGTGCCCCACAGCCACAGATCGAGCCCACCCCCCACTCTGCAAGCTCGACGTCTCATGCGTCACCTCCCCGGCGCCCTGTGCTCAAATCCATTGTCGTGGGGCCGCAATTCAGTGGCGCGCCCGCTGTTGCTTCCGGCGCGGCGGACAAGGCAGGTGGCAGGTCTGGTAAGCGTGTGAAGTTCGCCTCCCCCCTCTGTACTTTTGAGCGCCATTACTACTCCAACGGCACTTCGGCTTCGAAATCTTGCCTCAGATCCGCAGCTGCGAAGCTTGCTACTGGTGCTCCGAGTGCAGAGCATTCAACCCACCCTCTCCTTGCTGCCTCCCCCTGTATTGATGGTGGATTTCCTTCCCGAGGGAGTCCGTACAGCGACGGGGCGAGCCAGCACGCCGCTGCAGCGCATTCAAGCACTCCAACTGCTCCCCACCTCGCGTCAGAAGATGAAGATGGCTGGTCCAAGGTGCGCCCAAAGCGCTGGTGGCGTCTCCCAGAGTTCAAAGAGCAACCGCATTCAACTCCCTCATCGACCAAAGTCAAATCGGTGCATTACCACCACCACAGTGAAGAGGTCCTGAGGCGCATGAGAGGTAAATGCTTCAGATGTCTCTCCCCTGGCCACGTCGCGGCGGACTGCAGGGACCCAGTGCGGTGCCTCACCTGTGGCCGCTCGGCTATCCGTACTCATCCATCCTCTATATCGTCCTCTATACGTCCTAGTCAGCAAGATTCTCTCCTCTATACTCAATTCTCCCGCACCCATCCATCCTCTATATCATCCTCTATCCACTGTAGGACCCACTTGTCACTTTATCTAAATATATCCATATGTGATCTAGTTTTGAAGGATTTATTGAGACGAATTTAATGGTGCAATCGGAATTTAATTTGGATTTTTTGTTTGTGAGTTATAGCATTTTTTCCTTTGTTTAGCTAGTGGGGCCCGCCACTGCCCACTCTGACTGTGAATATAGAGTAAGCACAGTACTACTCTATATATAGAGTAAGAGAAAGAATAGAGTATTGTTTTAGAGTATCGAGTGCAGCAGTTTTTACTCTATATTCCTACTCTAAAGCTTTAGAGTATGTTTTAGAGTATCCACTGCGGACAGCCTAAGAGCAGAGTGTGTAAAGGCAGAGCTTCATCCTCCAAGGCCATGTTTAGATCCCAGAAAATTTTGCAAAATTTTTTTTAGATTCCCCGTCACATCGAATCTTTGGACACATGTATGAAGCATTAAATATAGATAAAAAATAAAACTAATTACACAGTTTAGACGAAATGGACGAGACGAATCTTTTAAGCTTAATTAGACCATGATTGGACAATATTTGCTAAATAGCAACGAAAAGCGCTACAGTGTCATTTTGTCAAAAAATTTTGGTGGCAAAATTTTGAATCTAAACCTGCCCAAGCAGCAAGCCCCCAGCTCCTGACAGCCCCTCCACTCGACGACCGCAACTTTCCCCCACTCGGAAGGTCAGCGATGGCAAGGCCTGGGGACCCCGCCGACCGTCCCCAGGACACAGCAGCAGTGGCCTTCTCCACCGAAGACATGGACCACGAGCTGAACCGCCTATCCATGCATGGCATGATGGCCTGGCTGGGGAAGGACCGGGCAGAGGTGGAGCCGGAGGTCATCAAGAAGGCCATCTGCCACCGGTTTGCAGTCCGCCCAGAGGACATCACCGTCGTCAGGCACTTCCCCGAAGACTACTTCTGCGACTTCAAGCACCGACACCAACGCGATGAAGCTGCAGGCCAAGGAAGGTTCTCCTACGGCAACCTCGACATCCACACCCGGCCTTGGCAGCTGGTCACGCACGGCGACATCTGCGACCTCAAGTACCACGTTCGGCTGTGCTTGGAGGGCATCCCTCTGCACGCTTGGAACGAGAGCATCGCCAAGAGAGCCGTCGCAAGAGCCTGCGACCTCCATTATGTCGAGGAGGCATCAATGGACCGCAAGGACACTAGGGCGCTCTGCCTCTGGGCATGGACGCACAACCCGTCGGACATCCCGAAGGTAACCTGGCTCACCTTGTCTCGCAGGAAAGCTGAGTTCCACAACAGTCCGCCTGCTTGTGGGCGCCGCGGCCTCACCTTCAGGGTACTGGTGCACCTTGACTTGGTGGAGGACCCACCGGGAAGAGAAGGGCGCCATCCTCCCCGCGAGTACACGTGGCGCTATGGCGTCATCGATGGAGAAAGGGTGCCACGTGACCGCCTCGACCCATCGCCCTCTGAGGTCCGCAGCAGCAACCGCCGTGGCCGCCACGAACGTCGCGGCGACAACTGGGGTTCGCGTCTCCTCCGTAGCCTGTCGCGTGCGCCCAAGGATCGGGAACGCGAGCGTTCCGAATCCAGGCGCGGCAGCCGCCGGCATCGGAGCCCCGAGTATGGAGGACGTCGACGCCCTCTACAACACGCTGAAGCTGCGAGCGACCCCGTGATCATCGACAACACGGTTCTTTCCCTGGAGCGCCCTGCATCGGAGACTCCTTGCCAGCTCGCTGCGGGCACCGACCCGGCTGAGACCCCTCGCCAGCCCCCAATGCGTGGCCGGAGCAGGGAAAGGACACCACATCGCAGGCGCCACAGGCAGGCGCGCTCAGAGCCGCGTGCCAGAACAGCGCACTCGGAGTCCCCACTGCCACGCCATCGCTGCAAGTCGCCGGACGTTGGAGATAGCGCCAGCAACAATCGTCATCCATCTCCAAGTCCTCCTAAGGTGCGTGCAAACCATGAGCATATGGTTGACTTGTCAGAGACGCAGCCTCCACCTGCTGCCCCGTCAAGCAGTAAACCGGCTCCTCCACAGGATGACGCGCTTCAGCACAACATTACGATGGGCTCGCCGTCAGCTTCTCCGCCCCCCTCATGTTCGCCTGTCCTGCAGGTATCCCCAGCGTCGTCCCTGACCCCATGGCTCAGCAGAGGGAGGCACGCCAGCGCTCAAACCTCCCTGCAGATCGTCGCTTCCGCCCTGGTCGGGTCTACTCCAGGCGAACGCGTGCAGACACCTCGTCACGCCCAACGCTGACAGGAGGTGGACTGGTTGTGCGCTTCCGTCCTGGGTGTGTTTACTCTAGGCGCCGAGTCAGGGGATCAAGCGTCTCCGGTCCGCGTCATGGCTGTGCAACATCCAGACACCAATCGCCTCATCCTGTTCATGTTGTTGGGGAGTCAGAGGTAGATGCTGGTGGCAGCACCATGAATGATGAAAGTCAGCCAGCGCTTCAGTTCATCTCAGGGATCTCTCACCCCCTGCCCCAACCTCTCTTGCAGGTTCCTCAGCGCCGTGCCAGCCCTCCACAGAGACGCAGGAAGATCGGGGCTCCAGTGCGCAGAAGCGTGCGTATCGCGGCCAGGAGCTGGCCTAGGGGCGACACCCAAGCAAAAGCACGCCAAGTGCTCATGAAGAAGCTCGGCATCCTCGAGGAAGAAGGACTCAGCCCCGACGATCAGCTGCTGCGCTACTTCAGCATGCTCCAAGGACCGCTCACTATGGAGGTCGTCAAGGCCTTGTCAGCCTTATCAGGCATTGACATGGCTGCTGCACAGGCCTAGATTTCTGAGTTCAACAAGGGCCTTAGTATCGTATCAATGTTACAAAACCTTCAGCATTTTAGGAGCTCTTCTGTTAGGACCAGCCTGCTGCTTTTGAGCTTCAGTTTGTTTTGGCCTGATGGGGCGACAGCTAGGGGCCTTCAGTCGTTTCCCCATTTGGCTCAGGATCACAAATTAGTTCGCCGTAGCAGCCCTTCTGTATGTAGGGACCTTTTGCATTGCGTCAACCAGCCGACGGCCATTGGCCTTCAGTTTGTCCGGCTTCGCCGGCTTGCTGCTACTTCATGTATCGCCAGGACTTCCCCTGCTATGAATGAAAGTTGCTGTTGTCCTCCAGTTTGCCTGCATCCTTGTGTTTCAGTAAATCAGGGACCCCCTCTTTGTTTTTATGGCACAGCATGATTGTCAAATACTCAACTGGAATGTGAGGGGCCTCAACGACGGCGCGCGGCAAGATGCTGTGAATGAACTGGTCAGAAGCACAGGTGCGACGATCGTATGCTTACAAGAAACTAAGATGCAGCTGTTGGATCAAAATGTGGTTATCCGCACGGTGGGGACAAAATTTGTCAACTCTTTTGCTGTACTCCCGGCTGAACAAACACGGGGAGGCATTCTCCTTGCGGTAAATGAAGACTTCTTTGACCTCTCCGACGTCGAGCTAACTGCGAATACAATATCGGCGACAATCACCATGAGGGCAGATGGGATAAAATGGAAAATTACAGTAGTCTATGGTCCGCAAGGGGATGCAGCCAAGCTTCAGTTCCTCCTAGAATTGAAGAACATTCCACCACCGGAGCACAACAGATGACTCATCTTGGGAGACTTCAATCTCATTTACCAGGAGCAAGACAAGAATAACTCCAACCTAAACCGCCGTCTGATGGGCGCTTTTAGGGCAGCGATTGATCACCTACGACTCAAAGAAATCAAACTTAATGGACGCCACTTCACTTGGAGTAATCAGCAAGACAACCCTACGCTCACTAGAATTGACAGGTTCCTATGCACCCCAGAGTGGGAACTGATTTTTCCTGCCTGTTTCCTTCATTCCCTTCCATCGCTTATGTCGGACCACACCCCATTGCTTCTGCAAGGAGAGCTTGATCACCACCATAACACGTCTTTTCGTTTCGAAAACTTCTGGACTGAGATGGAAGGCTTTCAGGAACTCGTCCAGGCCATTTGGAACAGGCCGGTCACCTCGGCTCTCCCCATCAAGCGGTTACACATCAAGTTGGCACGTGTTGCAAAAGGAATCAAGCGCTAGAAAAAAGAAAACATCGGGGACACAAAGCTGCAGCTAGTCATAGTAAAGGAAATCTTGCTACATTTGGAGGCAGCGCAAGAACATAGGCTGCTCACTAGCTTGGAACTTGATCTGCATCGCCGTCTCAAAGCACGCAGTATGGGGCTCGTGGCCATTGAAAAATCTAGAATCCGGCAAAGATCAAGGCTCACCTACATCCGATGTGGAGATGCCAACACGAAGTTTTTCCACATTAGAGCTAGCGCACGCCGAAGAAAGAATTACATACATTGCCTGCACACAGCGGGATCGCGATTGGCCATGAAGAAAAAGAAATAGTGATAGGAGATTATTTTAAAAACCACATTGGCTCCGCAGTCCCGAGATTCGCAACCATCAATTGGCAATCGCTAGGCTATGAGCCGCATGATCTCTCAGACCTTGAAGTGCCGTTCTCCCAGGAAGAGGTTAAAAACACAATAAATGACATGCCTTCTGACAAAGCACCGGGTCCGGATGGCTTCACTGGTGCCTTCTTCAAAGCATGCTGGGAAATTATCAAAGATGACGTTATAGCTGCCATAAACAGCCTGTTTGCAATGAACGCCCAGGGTTTTCAATGGCTCAACTCGGCATGCATCGTCCTACTCCCCAAAAAGGCGGACGCAATGAGGGTCACCGATTTCAGACCAATTAGCCTCATCCACAGCATTGCAAAGATTTTCTCGAAATTACTGGCTAACAGATTGGCCCCTCGACTGAACTCTCTAGTCTCCAATTGTCAGAGCGCTTTCATAAGAAGAAGAAGCATCCATGATAACTTCCTATATATTCAGGGAGCAGTGCGAAAGCTACACCGGCAGAAGATACCGACCTTATTCATGAAATTAGACATCCACAAGGCTTTCGACACGGTGAATTGGGGGTACTTGCTGGAGATTCTACAAGCCCTGGGCTTCGGACCACGATGGCGTGAATGGGTCTCTATCCTTTTCCGCACGTCCACCTCGTCCGTGTCGCTTAATGGGCGCCAAGGACCCAGCTTTAGCCACGCCAGAGGTGTTAGACAGGGGGATCCACTTTCACCGATGCTTTTTATTTTGGCTATCGACCCGCTCCAGCGCTTGCTTGACCAAGCAACCCAACATGGTATACTCACCCCATTACCTCTCACGGCGGCAAGGTGGAGAACCTCCATGTATGCAGATGACGCGGCTATTTTCATTAACCCAAATAAAGAGGATGTGGAAGCTATCAAAGTCATCCTCCAAGCTTTTGGCACCTTCTCAGGACTCCACATCAATCTACAGAAGAGCTTTGTGCATCCAATTAGGTGTGAAAATGTTGATCTAGACCATGTCCTCTCATCCTTCACCGGTAACAGGGGCACCTTCCCTTGCAAATATCTGGGGCTGCAGCTCACACTAGATCGCTTCAGAAGGTCCATGTGCAACCCCTCATCGAGCGAATTCGTCAAAGGCTACCCAACTGGAAAGGGCGATGGCTGAACAAAGCGGGACGCCTCACCCTAGTCACTTCGGTCCTCTCCTCCATGCCTACTTACCACCTCACAGTGTTTCCTTTGGCAGCATGGGCTAGGAGGAAGATTGATAAAATCAGGAGATCATTCCTCTGGAAGGGGGAGGAGAACGCCAATGGCGGACACTGCTTAGTTAACTGGCCAACAGTCACCAGACCCAAAGACCTCGGGGGCTTGGGAGTGCCTGACCTTGATAGATTTGGAAGAGCTCTCCGTCTACGCTGGCTATGGCAAGAATGGGTGGAGGATTCCAAGCCATGGCTCGGCTCCGAACTTCCGTGCAGTGATGTTGACCGCCTCCTTTTCAATGCCTCAATCAAAATTACATTGGGTGATGGCGCAAAAACAAGTTTCTGGCACCATAACTGGCTGGATGGTCAAGCTCCAAGATACCTAGCCCCAAACATCTATCAGCTTGTTTTGAGAAAAAACAGAACGGTGTAGCATGAGCTCTGGAATAATAACTGGATGCGTTCACTAAGGGGGAAAATCACCACGGCTGTCCACATAGAAGAATTTGTGTCCATTTGGATACGGATACAGCATGTACACCTGCAGCAGGGCACTCAAGACTCCATCACTTGGCGTTGGACCCCGGACGAGGCTTACTCTACCCGTTCAGCCTACCGAATCCAATTCAAAGGATCTCTCCGGGTCTTCCGTACCGACCTAATATGGAAAGCTCAAGTGAAAAACAAATGCAAGATCTTCGCCTGGATTCTAGTACAAGACAAAATTCTCACAGCACAGAACCTACAAAAGAGAGGGTGGCCACATCAAGATCACTGCGTCCTTTGCAATGGGCCCTTAGAAACTGCCCTACATCTATGTTTGTGCTGCCCATTTGCAAAGGCAGTTTGGGACCAAATACTCTCTTGGGAAAACTTCACTGAGCTGCAGTCACAGCCCCAGAGTGACCCTATCCACATCAGAGTTTGGTGGGAAGAGATGACAAGGAAAGTCCCAATTGCTGAACGCAGACGGCTGAATGGGGTAGTGATTTACACATTTTGGAATGTTTGGAAAGAAAGAAATAGAAGAATCTTCAATAACGCTACAGAGACGGTGCCACAAGTGGCTGCAAGAATCAAGGAAGACATAGAGCAGAGAAAGAGAGCTTTCGTTTTCGCTTAATAGTTTTTTACCCTACCAGAGGCTTTTGTCGGTGTTTTTCTACTCCAAGGGTCCTTAAAACCCCTTCGGAGTGTCATCTTGCTTGTATATAAACTCTCTTTCTCTATCTTAATTGAAAGGCAGAGCTCCTGCCATTGCGTTCAAAAAAAAATAAATCTTCAACTATTGCATCTGAGGAACTAAATGACTCTGTACTATCCAAGGATCCTGAAGGGGGAGGTTTGTTACTTTCTGAACCATCATACTCAGCTATAATGTTGTTTTTCTGTTCGAATCCTTGTTAAGTTGATTGCATCTTTAGGTGAAAATTGTGAAGGTGATGTTGATCCAGAAAGCTTTTCTGACATTAATGATGTAAGGATGCTTTTTTGGTAAATCATATTTTTCAGGATTTATCTATGGCACTATTAGGTGGAGTGATGACCAAAACAAGCGTTTGCAATTTGCTGTAATGCTATCTTATAATTTTGTAGGTTGATTGGTACCTTCACAATGAGGAGGAAACACAACGTAAAAAGATTATTTGGGAGGAAATGAACAGAGAGTACCTTCAGGTAATGGAAACTGACACATTTTCTCATCTTGACCAGAGGATGCTACTACTTGCTGTTTGGTTTACAGGAACAAGCAGCGAAAGAAGCTTTGGCAGCTGAATTGGCAGCTAGAGATGTTGTGCAAGAGGCAAAGAAAGTAAATGCCTTTGTGCAATCAAACTTCCTGTGTACATTACACATTTGTTTACCATTTTAAGCTGAGCTGTATGACCATCCGTGGATATTTCAATCATAGAAACGAAGACGCAATGAAGACACCAAGAGCTCGAAACCTACTGAAACACCAGCAGAAGCAACATACAACATGCTGAAACGAAAGGTAAGTCACTTGTGCTCTGTCACATGCATCAAAAATGAATGTGTCCTGTGGGCACCGTCAGTACATTTTGAACTTGGTGTGCAAACTAGCTGAAATTTAATATTCAATGGCCCTTCCCACAGGGACTTGGTTCAAAGGTCAGCGAGGGAGCTCTTGGCAAATTATACAAGGTATGCTTGTTTGTTTATGATTAATTACAAGATATTATTGAAATATAAAGTTTCATAGGTTATATCCTGATGTGTGGCGGAGTCGATTATTTTCTCGAACTTGTGCCTGAATCGATTGAACTATATATTCTAACTATTCTGCAGTATTTTCTTTAACAGCTCTTTATTGTGCAGCTGATTTTATCCTGAAAAAAACTAAATGAATTGGCAACATTGACTCTGTAATTTTCTGTTAAGCTACTCCCTCCGTTCCAAATTATAAGTCGCTTTGACTTTTTTGTTTCATCCATTTTGCTATGTATCTAGACATATTATTATATCTAGATGCATAGCAAAATGGATGTACCAAAAAAGTCAAAGCGACTTATAATTTGGAACGGAGGGAGTACATTTTTGTGACTCAATGGTGATTTACTCTTTGAGCAGACTCTAGATGAAGATAGCAGCATAAATGAAAAAGGAGAGATGGACTTTGAGGCACAGTATGGGCTGAACAATGCTGATGGTGAAACATTCGATCATGGTAACTACAACTATGATGGCTATGAGGACGATGGTGCAGGAGCCTACGATGGCTTTGATGATTTTGATTTCTATTTCTAGTCGCAGCATTTATAGAACGCCAATCTGATGACTAGCATGGCCTTTTGGGACAAGCTGGAAATCAGCGTACTGTACATAATAATTTAGTTTATTTTTTAGGGAGTTTTGAAGACTACGATGGAGCTATTGGATGGCCAATGTAGTTTTGCTTGGAACGGTCAATGTAGTTTTTGCTTGTATAATGTTTGAAACTAGGTTCTGACAGGTTGTAATTATAACTGACTGCACGATTCTAATGTTCATCATGCAAATCATGGGTGCTCAATGGCCTACAAGGCATTGTACACATCCACCCCAAAAGGTTGTACCTTTGGCTTTGTCCTGAGTTATAAATTTCTCTAACTTTGACTAGGTTTTATTAAGAAACTACCATGACAAGTCTTTCTGGACTGCAACTAGCGATGGACCAAAGTCCATCTTTTGGTCTTCTATATTGCAGGTCAAAACTGATATTTGTAGCAACAGCATCTACCAGGTCCAAGCTGGCAATAACTCCATCTGGTCAACTCCGTGGTGCCCCATTTGGGAATCCATACATAACCATCTTTTATTACCGGTCACCACTAACCTTTTGCCAGCTAAAGTTTCTGATATTTGGATTCCAGGCACTCGCTCTTGGAACATTGAACTTCTCTCCAACACTTTCAGTGCCCAGGCTAACCAAGCTATCACCTCTATCCAGCCGGTTCCTACTTATCAGCCGGATTTACTTAGATGGACGCCGGCTAAGCATGGCATTTGCACTACTAAAGAGATTTACAGGCACTTGTCTTCCCAGAACCAGGTCCACTTGCTGACTCAAGGGTCCAGAAGCGTCATGCCTGCTGCTGACCACATTCTTCAGAGAGCTTGGAAGACCAGGAACCTACCACCCCTAATTAAAGCATTCACCTGGAGACTAATAAGGCGAGCCCTGGCCACTGCTGAAAGAGCTTCCAGGTACTCTAATCATATTGATAAACATTGTTCTCACTGTGGTCAATTAGAAAATGATATTCACCTCTTTTTTAACTGTAACCTTCCTACAACTGTCTGGTTTTCTAGCAACCCACCTCTAAGAACCCACAACCTTCCTAACGAAATTGATGGTGTGCAGCTAACTCTCTCAACTATCATCACACCTTCTACACCTGATGACTTACTATGCAAGATCTTAATCACTATGTGGTACCTCTGGAAGGCGAGAAACGATCATCGTTTCTGCAGAAAAACTTGGAACCCTTGGCAGGTACATCACGCAGTAGCGGCTCACATCGCTGCTTACCATCGAGTTCACGAAGAAAGGATCAATAATACACCTATGCAAGCTGCCGCTGCTCTGCAAGTTACATGTACCCATTCCCAACAGGTGGACAGGTATACCATCCAGGTGCCGGCGCTTCTTCCAGGAGTCTGATGTTATGCTGATGCATCTACTGCACCTGATCAGCCAACGCTGCCTCCTAGAAAAGTTGGCCTTGGTATTCTCTTTGTCAATACACAGGTGCAGCCGGTGCAAACAATTTATATCAAAGCACAGGTGACAGGAATCCATTCGGTGCTTATGGCAGAAGTGGCTGCCTTAGCACTAGCGGCAAGGGTGAATGACAGCTTCAACTTCAACAATACAATCTTCTTATCTGATTCTCAACAGTTGGTACACTTCCTCAATCAGCAGGACCAGACTCATCCCCTGACTGGAGAATCAAATTCTTCACTCAATCTTTCACCAACTACTCGCCTGCATCGACGGGGGAAAATTCTCAAGATCAACAGAAACCTCAACACAACAGCCGATGGCCTAGCAAGACTTGCTCTTTCGGTCTCCAGCAACACATATGAGCATGCATGTTCCTATTTGAATCACAGCCACCATTGCCCACTAGTGGAAGCAATGGCAATTGTAAACTTGCAACATGTAACCTTACTATCAACTTCGTGCTGTCAATGATATAAAATCGTTTGTTGTCAAAAAAAAAATAGATCGGCAAAATGGCCCACGAAAGGTTTAGACGCTGGCTTCCACCACGGCGAAAAGGCTGGGTTCCCACGGGGAACAAACTAGGCCTGAAGGAAGATAAAGATCATCATATTCTGGCTCCACATCGTGTTCTCTAAAAATGTTGTTGCTCAAGTCTATTTTTGGGCCAATGTTCCATTTATGGGCTGAGGCCTTGTTTAGATACCCTCCAAATTCTAAGTTTTTTCACTCTCTCTTCATCACATCAATTTTTGGACGCATGCATGGAGCATTAAATGTTGGTAAAAAAAAAACTAACTGCACAGTTTGGTAGTAAATCACGAGACGAATCTTTTGAGCCTAATTAGTCCATGATTGAACACTAATTGCCAAATACAAACGAAAGTGCTACGGTATCTAGAGTTGAAAAAATTTGCGATCTAAACAAGGCCTGAATCTGTTGCTGGTGCTCCATCGACCAGGCGTTCGTTGATGTGCTGCCTATCATCTTCTATCGCGACGCCGTTGGCTGCCGCCGTTCGTCACACATTTCGATGAAAAACTATTATATTATTAACTAAGCACAAGAACAATTTCTCACAAAATTAATGCAGTGTTCGCTTGTTGCCATAGAACAGTGTTTCCTCTCACAACATTTCAGTATACATCAGCATAAGCGAATAGGGTGTAAGCAGGTACGCGAATACAAAGACACGCTACAGAATCTTGCTGCTTAGCTTGCTCCGGTGCAGCTAGCAGCGACAGTATCACGACGCTGTACGTACGCACGGAACGAAGCTGATGCCTCGCTCATTCGACGATCGCTCAGCTCAAGCGAAGTCATGCCTGGTTGACGACCCGGCAGTTCTCCCTGACCTCTCCTTGGTCGCCGGTGAGCGGGCTCAGGTTGCCCAGCTTGACCATGGCCGCGCCGAAGTCCTCCGAGAACTTGGTGGGGTTCTCGGCGTAGTACTTCACCAGGTCGCCGGCGTCGCCGCCGCCCTGGTACAGCTGCTGGTCCGTGTGCAGCAGCGCGCGGCCCTGCATGAGGCCGTGGTAGTAGTCCGTGTCGACGGTGGTCGGGGTGTCGTCCAGCGCCGACAGCACGTCGTCGTCGCCCGACAGCGGGCACCGCTCGTCCAGCGACGCCGCGTAGGTTGGGTCCAGCGTGGCGGTCTCGTTGTACAGGCGGCCGCGGAAGAAGAGGCAGCGGGAGTAGCCCAGCGTGTGGCCGCCGGAGAGCACCACCAGGTCGTGCAGGGACAGGCCGTGGGACTCGAAGCTGGACTGCAGCGCCGGCAGGTCCATGAACGGATTCGGGATTTCGTTGTTCGCGTCGTCCACGCTCGCCGTTGTCGCGTCGCGCCGCCCGAGGAGAACGTCGTACGAGGTTCCTCCCAGCTGGAAACGGACATACAGTACGCGCACGGACAAAAGGAAAAAGAAAACTTTGGGTCACGTCATACTGTCAGTGTCAGTTCGGAGTGAAGATTTAATTTGGTTTAAAGGGTGGTGCTAGTTGCCTGGAGAAGAAAATTTTGGTTAGTGATTTATGCTGTTGCTTGTATATCACACGGTTAGCTAGTGCGGTTCCGTGACTTTCGTAGGCAATGATTTGATCGAGCCGTGAACTAGCGTGAGTGGATAAGTACGTCCAGCTGTGAACAGAACTTACAGCGACAATGGAATCGCGAGCGGCCACAGCCAAGATATCGGCGCAGGAGACGACGTTCCCCAAGCATATCGTGTTCACCGCCGACTTGATGGTGTCGATGACCTCGTACCCTCGCACGGAGTTGTTGTTGGGCTTGGCCGTCTTCTCGCCGATCATGTCGTCGGTGTCGTCCAGCAGGATGGAGCCGTCACAGCCCTGCAACATATAGGTTACAGTTACATGGCTGGCTTGCATGGCGGCGGCGGCGGCGGCGGCGGCGTGGCTTGATCAGCTAGGTAGAAGAAACTCACACTGACGAAGCAGTCGTGGAAGTGGAGGCGGACCAGCGACGCCCCCATCCTGGGCTCCCTCACGATGGCGGCGCCGACGAGGACCTTGATGGTGGTCAGCGCGAGCGGGCACGTCTCGCTGTAGTAGTCCGCGGTGAGCTCCGCCCTGACCCCGAGAGCCGCCGCCAAGAGGGTGAGGTAGACAGCAAGCACGCCCATTCGCGACGAAGCTGCCATCGATTAGCTGTTCTAATACTGGTCGGTGGATCAAATTCAGGTGCAGTGAGTTTGGGGTGTGGTGATGGTGTTGCCGGGACGATGGAGGAGGCGTGTGCTTATATAGGATAGGGGATGTGAACTTGTGAAGTGTGTAGGAGGTGATGACAGGTAGAACATCTAAATTCACTAGTCTATCTACCTGTCATCACCATGTATTGTGTATATGATCGAGCTAGCATAGCCAGGCGACCAACCCATGCTTGTATAGTGGTTGATAGACCTAATGCATGCAGATCTAGGCTTTTATTCTCGGCGTGTGCGAGGGGCTTGCAATTGTCGACCGAGAGCAGTTTCTTGTTCGTTTCACCAATACGTGTATCTGCAGGCTTGTGTTAAATTTTTCCCGGAATTAATTTATTTATCCGTGGATTTATTTATGCATGCATCTTAGTTGATTTGGTTTAGTTTTGGCACATTTATCCTCCGTTCATGTTGTAGACACCTAGTAGTATCAGTCGCACTGTTTCAAAACAAAACTCATTTTCTGACGCACAGCGAGCAAGCGTATATATCTTCCGGCCGGCGTCTTTCTGAAGAGTCAAAACAAAAGATCATCATCAGATTATTAATCCAATGAGTTGGTTAGCGCAACGTTTCGTGCTCAAGCTTGTTGCTCACCGACTCACTTCACTTCCTGTCTGCATGTGTGCTCGTCATCTAGCTATCAGATCCTGTTTCTGTCATAGTAATCTGTTAGCTAACACGAAAAGAAACCATCCAAACACCATTATTTATATCCGTCTCGCTCGAACAGCTGTATAAGTGTACAGAGAATAATTTTATCAGGTCCGTTAGTTATCCTGACCTTCGCTTTAAGCAGGGTTGGTGAAAAGATATGATTAGAAAGAAAAACTGATTTCTTCGATTCTCCTGTCCTTTGCTCTCATCTATATTACTCCCTCTGTCATGGTATAAATGGACATGCAGCCCGAGCCCGTCGTCCCCGCCCGAAGCCTACCTTTTTGGCCTGGCATGAGCACAGCCCGGCCCAATGCTGAGCGGACTCGGGCTGGCACTACCTGGGCCTTACCCTAGGCACGACGTGCTGCCACAACACGGCCCGGTCCACAGCGCATGGCCTGGCCTGCTAAGACTAAGAGTCCCACGCGGCCACGCCCCCACACACGAACCTTGACTCCCTTCCCCTCCCCCTGCGCACGCGCAGCCCCCTCCCCACGCCGCACTGCACGCCTGCGCTGCGGTTCGCGGACACCCCCTCCTTTCTCTCACTTTGCAGCGTCGGGCGAGGCCGCGAGGCGAGCGCGAACGTGGGACGCCCCCTCCCCTTCCCTCGCGCAGCACGACAGCTGAGCCGAGTGTCTCCTCCCTCTCCTCGCGCGACCTCCTCGCTCCGAGCGCAGATGCCGACGCCCTTCCCTTTCGTCGAGCGACGCCGCTAGAGCAAGCGCGCCGGCCCCGAGCTCCGTCCCGACGCCATATCCAGTGTCAACGGCCCAAGGGCTAGTTCGCAGCCAGCCACTGCCATCTCCGACTGCTCGCGCTTCCTCCCCTTCCCGGCTTCCCTCTCTCTCTCTCTCTCTCTGCCTGCTCCCTTGTGGGCCTCGGGCTGGCCCGGCACGGTGGATTGGACGTGCTTTCTCAAGGTGGCTCGGTCCAAAAAACGGCCGAGCAGGCTGTGACTGAGCCGTCAGTCAGGCACAACGCCTGGCTCGACACGGCCAGGGCGGCACGGCATGCCATGCCGGTCTGACCCCCTTCGGGCCGTGCCTGGCACGGGCCCGTGCGGTGCCAGGCCAGGCCGGCCCGTTACCCATCTATAGTCCCTGGATAAATAGATTTTTAGAGTTGTTTTTTTTAAACTTTAACCGAATTTTTAGAAAAAAAACCCTTTAAGATTTATGACATCAAAATAGTACTCCCTCCGTCTCCCAAGTAAGTCAATTTCTAGAATACATGCAAGTCAAAATATTTTAAGTTTGACTAACTTTATAGGAAGAAATAGCAACATCTATAGCACAAAATGAGCATATTATAAAAAATATATTATATGACATATCTAATGATACTAATTTGATGTCATAAAATCTTGATAATTCTTTCTAATGATAGATCTCATCGCAAATAATATAGTGGCGCAAACAAAACTGAAAACGAAGGACGCAGGCTGTACACAACAGCTATCGCATTTTTTTTATAAAAAAAAGAAAACAAAATAAAAAGACAACCCACTTCCATCTCTCATGGGATGCAGCATGACTAAAAAAAAGAATGACTAAGCAGGCCAGCCCACCTGCACGCCCATAACACAGGGACTCTGTACTCACATGCGTTAGGCGGGCTAGGCCACATGCGGGCGGAAGGCCGTTACTGCAGATGGGCCTGAAAAGTATGACTCCCGCTGCCATCCTAGGCCCATCTGGAGTCTCAGCCAATCAACACCGGGCGGACGAGCTGGAGAACCGTCGACCGGTCGGGGCTACGTTCCAGAAGAGGAGCAGGCCGCCCGGCGAGCCCGCAAGGCCAGGCTTGTGTGGGGCCCGTGGGCTGCCTCGCCACCGAGACGTATGTAATGACTATGTAAGTGGCTAAGTGCGTATTCGCAGTATTTGTGCTCTCCAATCTGATGGCTAATATACCATCGTGACTTCGTCGGTAACGGTACACCGTTTGGTGGTCCATCGGCTTGAATCCCTAGCCTAGACCTTCGTCACCATCGTCGACCACCAATCCACCATAAACGTTCAGTACTTGCACAGTTGACATTTTGCATCACCACCACTACTTCATCTCCGATTAGTGGTAAGCAAGAACAACTGAATTATATTGTAAGAACTTATCGTTTATAACCACTCATCATACTCAACAACAAGCTTTAGGGCACGCATCAACGTTGTCGTCCGAATAAGTTAGGCAGCGTGCACTTCCTGATCTTACGCGTACGATTTTGCAAATTGCAGGTCTCCCATTCTTTTTTTTTCTTTCTTTTTGAAATGCGCAACTCGATCGTCTCCGTTATTAATTCTTGCTATATATAATAAGGTAGACATCCACACGCGAGTCTATATATGGCAAATAAAATCTCTTGTAGGTACGTGGAGCTAACCGACGAAGTCATGACACAGGCTGAGAATAATAAGGCGACCACCAATATATGTCCACGAGGGCACGTTCCATGGGTGGAAAACTTAGGCTTAGGGGCTTTTTAGATCGTCCTAAAAATTTTTCATCCCGTCACATCGGATGTTTAGACACATACATGGAGTATTAAATATAGACGAAAAATAATTAATTACACAAATTGCGATAAATTTGCGAGACAAAATTTTTAAGCCTAATTAATCCATGATTTGACAATATTGTGCTACAGTAAACATATGCTAATGATGGATTAATTAGGCTTAATAAATTCGTCTCGCGGTTTCTAGGAGAGTTATATAATTAGTTTTTTTATTACTATCAAACATTCCTTCCGACATCCCATTAAACATCTGATGTGACACCCCAAAATTTTTCGCCTTACAACTAAACACCCCCTTATTCGGTGTGCCGACCACCATGCAATGCAGACACCTGCAAGCCGCCGCACCTTGCCGCAAACGCAATTTGCAGGCATTGCGGGTGTCCGCTTGCTGCAAACCTGCTGGCCGCAACAGCTCACTAGGCCTAGTGGCCAAACCTGCAAGGCCTAGCAGGACCCGCTAAGGCTATCCGCACTCATGATCCTCTATTTTCATCCTCTATACATCCTGGTCATCAAGATTCTCTCCTCTATAATCATTTCTCCCGCACCCATCCATCCTCTATATCATCCTCTATTCACTGTGGGGCCCACTTGTCACTTTATCTAAATATATCCATGTGAGATCTAGTTTTGAAGAATTTATTGAAACGAATTTAATGGTGCAATCGGAATTTAATTTGAGTTTTGGTTTGTGAGTTATAACATTTTTTAGTCACTTGAACTCGTGGGACCCACCGCTACATCCTCCCACACAGCCTTCCATCTCTCGCAGCCGACCGGCAGCAGCAGGAGGCCCGAGCATAGCGGATGACCGCTATTCCGCTGGGATAGCGGACGGCGTCTGGTACCGGAGCTGATGGAGGATCGCGCTGCGGCTCCTTGCTCCGGTAAATGCTCCTCCAAAATAACGTAGCGGATGATACAGAGTACCAGTGCGGTCAGTCTAAACGGGCTTGCGAGCAGGCCCGCGCCGATTGCATCATGACCGACCGGCAAGTACACGCGGAAAATAAAATCTGCACGCTTCATTACCATTTTCCACTATGTATATCCTCTGTGCGCACAACGCCGCTGGCCGGCCCATAAATACTTGGTAAGGTCGAGCGTCTTCAAGGCGCACACACGGACACGGTTGAGAAGCGAGAAACCATTCGCAGCTAGCCAGCACCAATGGCATCCGGCAAGTCCATGGCTTCCCCTGCAGCCCTGCTCCTCGCCGCCCTGCCACTCATGCTCGCGGCTTCTGCGCCGCAGGCCCAAGCAAGGCCATGGCCACCAGCACCGGTTCCGACGCCTGCACCGATGGTATCAGCAGCTCCTCCAACAACGCGTGCTCCAGCATCTGCACCAGCACCGACGCCTGCTGGTGCACCGGAGCCATCTCAGCATGCTTTGCGCCCTGCCGGTTTCAGGAGGAACTTGCTCGAGTATACAAAGTCAAAGGCCGTGGCACCGCCCGTCTTTTTTTTATTTTTAACCCTTTTTTTAAAAGATTTTCTCAAATATGCCCCTGACGGAAAGATTTCAAGAAATGGACCCAGGGCTTGGCGCCATCCACGCTGCCGCCAAGGTAACACAGCTTGGCGCCGTTAACGTTGGCGCAAAGCCCCCATGCCACTTGGCCGACGACGCCGAGCTGGCGCTGACATGGTGAAGGGTCGAGATGGCGGACTAGAGGGGGGTGAATAGTCCTTTCTAAAACTTAAACGCGTTGGCTAACCGAAACAAATGCGGAATTAAACTTATCAGTCTAGCCAAGACTACACCCCTCTATCTAAGTTTTCTAGCACCTTACAAAGATCCTAATTAAGCAACTAAGGTGCTAAGCTTACCAAGAGCTCACATAATCAATTCTAGAGCAAGGTCACACAAACCTATGCACTAGTACTTTGCCAACCGAGGGAGCTCCTACACAACTAGTGAAGCAAAAGCACAAAGCCTAAGCTCGCTAGCAAAGCTCAATAACAAGGCAACTAATGTCAAATTAGAGAGCGCAAAACACTTAGCTACACAAACTAAGCAATGTGACTAACAAGGTTACACAAACCGAATTAGCCACGCAAAGGGAATACTTCTAGCTACACAAGCAAGAAGATATCTAGCTAGCTACACAAGCACAACTAGAACAAGAGCAACTACACAAGCACGATATATATATGAAAGTAAATACAAGCTTGTGTTGCACGAAGGCAAACCACCGAGAAGAGTAGACAATGTTGACCCGGTGATTTTCTCCCGAGGTTCACTTGGTTGCCACCAAGCTACGTCCCCGTTGTGTCGACCAACACTTCGTGGTTCGGCGGCTAATCGGTCACACACCGAGCCTCTCAAAAGGCGCCGCAAGAACCCACCATCAAGTGTGGTAGCTCAATGACACGCTCAACTAGAGTTGCTCTTCGCGATCCCCGCGGGGTGAGCACAATCCCCCTCACAAAGCTTCTCCGGAGCCTCGCACAATCTTCTTGCGAGCTTCGACGGAGCCACAAGCCACCAAGCCGACTAGGAGGTGGCAACCTCCAAGAGTAACAAGCACCACCGGCTTGCAACACGATCACCTAGTGCCACACGATGCAATCTCTCAAAGCAACGCACTAGAATCGCTCTCTCACTCGATCCGATGAACACTATCAAGCATGAGTGAGTTAGAGGGCTCCCAAGCACTACCACACAAGTCACAAAGACTATAGTGTGCTCAGCTACCGGCCAAGGCCGGCCAAGGCATCTATTTATAACCCCACGGTCAAATAGAGCCGTTACCCCTTCACTGGGCAGATTTCGGGACGACCGGACGCGCCGGTCGAACCTGACCGGACGCGCTCAACCGCGTCCGATCCTCCAACGGTCACTGCGCCAATGGTCAAACGCAATGACCGGACGCGCCGCTCAAACGACCGGCCGCGCAGGTGCGCACAGTACCCGCGCGAGCGACAACATGACCGGACGCGCTCCAGACAACGACCGGACGTGACAGTGCCAGCGTCCGGTTGGAGTCCAGTAAGCTCCCTCAACGACCGGACGCGTCCGATCGCGTGTGACCGGACGCGCCGCGCGTCCGATCAGCTTTACGCCACGCGCTACACTTCTGGGTGCCCGACCGGACGCGCCGGTCCCGCGAGTGACCGGACGCGCCGGTGCGAAACCCTAACACCCGCGCGCCTGACTGCTGCGTTGAACTGACTGGACGCGTCCGGTCAAACCGTGACCGCGTCCGGTGCAGCGTCCGGTCACCTCTGTGACCTCCGTTCGCCTCCGTTTCTTTTTCGACTTCTGGCGTAGTGAAAAATAGTCGTTTCAACTCCTCGAAAACGCCTGAATCCCGCATCGCAAGCTCGGCGGGAGGGAGAGAGGAACTCAAACCCTCTCTACCGCTCAAACTCCACTACATTCGCAAATGTGCCAACACCAACAAGTGTTCACCACCTTGTGCACGTGTGTTAGCATTTTTCACAATCATTTTACCGAAGGAGTTAACCACTCAACTTGCCACGCCACTCGATTCTAGCAACGATGCATAGTTAGATCACTCGAGTGGCACTAGATGACCGATATGCAAACAAGTTTGCCCCTCTTAATAGTACGGCCATCTATCCTAAAACCCGGTCATCAACTTCTCTACACACCTATGACCGGTGAAATGAAAATGCCCTAGGTTATACCTTTGCCTTGCGCATTCCACTCCATCTCCTCCGACGTTGATGCACCAACCAATCACCAAATGATATGATCCACTTCATATCATCACGTGACCGTATTGGTTCATCGATCTTGACCTCACTTGCTCTTCACCGTTGCCTCGGTCCTTCGGCGCCAAGCCATCACACAACTTGCCCTTCACCCTAGCAACCGGTCCATCAAGCCAAGCCTCATCTTGATCTTCTCCACCTTGGTCACATGACTCCATGTCATGTCTCATATGCAATGAGCTCCTTCATGACATCATCACCTGTGGACTAATCTCCTATGTATCTCACATTAAACACAATTAGTCCACCTAAGGTTGTCACTCAATTACCAAAACCAAACAAGGACCTTTCACATGGCAGCACCTTGGCGCCGTCACCATTGGCGCCATCGTCATTGGCGCCAAGCCTGGCACTATGGATCTTGGCGTCGAGCTGTTGGAATTTCTTCAGTCTGGAATTTTACCATGAGATGGACATATGAAAATTTGTTAAGTTTATAAATTTACCATGAGATGGGACATGTTGTAATTTTACCATGACATTGACAAATTTGATGTTATCCCATGGTAGTTGGTATTCTAACATATCCAGGCCGCAGCAAAAATTCTGACTACCTAATTTTACCGTGAGATGGACATACAAAGCTCTAAATTAACGTGACTTGGACCCTAATTTTTCTATGAGATGGACATACAAAATTTTGGCAAAGTCTTGATATTTACCATATGATGAGCAACCTAGAAATTAGCTAAGTCTTGAATTTTACTATCACTTGACTATGCTAGAATTTGGCTAAGTCTGAATTTTTGCTATGATTTGGACATTGACAAATTTAAAATTTTACCATGACTTGGATATTGAAAAAGGGCTTCATGTTTTGGATTTGGATATTTAAAATTTTATCATGACTTGGACCCTAATTTTACTATAAGATGGAATTTTAAGTCATCGTAAAAAGGGCTTCATGTTAAGTCATGGAATTATGGCTTCATGTTAATTTTACTATAAAATTTTACCATGACTTGACCCAAATCCAAAACATGAATAATTTGGAATTTGGCTAAGTCTTGAATTTGGATATTTAAAATTTTACCATGACTTGGTTCCTAATTCCATAACTTAACATGAAGCCCTTTTTACTATGACTTAAAATTCCATCTTATAGTAAAATTAGGGTCAAGTCATGGTAAAATTTTAAATATCCAAGTCCAAAACATGAAACCCTTTTTCAATATCCAAATCATGGTAAAATTTTAAATTTGTCAATGTCCAAATCACAGTAAAAATCCAGACTTAGCCATATTTTCATCCCCATCCTATAGTAAATTTAAAGACTTAGCCAAACAAATCTGGATTTTTGCAACGGCTTGGATATGTTAGAATACCAACTACCATGTGGTAGACATATGGAAAAATAGTTTTTTTTACCATGACTTGGACATTTACAAATTTGAAATTTTACCATGACTTAGATGTTGAGAAATGTGACTAACTCTAGAGTTGTTACAGTGACTTTCTGTTTGATCACTTAGAACAACCTATAAATACTTAGCATAAAAAATGATATACATGGTATCAGGTCTGTGGCGCCAGACTTGGCGCCAATGACGATGGCGCTAAGCTTGGCGCCAATGGTGACGGCGCCAAGGTGCTGCCACGTCAGCGCCAGCTCGGCGTCGTCGGCCAAGTGGCGTGGGGGCTTGGCGCCAACGTTAACGGCGCCAAGCTGTGTTACCTTGGCACCAGCGTGGATGGCGCCAAGCCCTGGATCCATTTCCTGAAATCTTTCTGTCAGGAGCATATTTGAGAAAATCTTTTGAAAAAAAGGCTAAAAAATAAAAAAGACGGTGGCACCGCATGCTGAACGCGGCACCATTCGGAGCCTGAGCCTCACAAGTCCTCTCTCTATCCCTACCATCACCTTAGGACAGCGTGGGATAAACAATGTTATATTACATGCGCTATAGTACGTATATAGTATGAATAATTTGTCATAATACAATGTGCATGCATGCGTGCGTGCAGCCGATCGACAACACTGGTTCAATAAATAATTGAGCCACAGGTATCTGAAATATAGCAAGTTCGTAATTTAGCAGGAATCCACCTGCTTGTTGTTCGGTGACATGCATGCATGTAACACATGTTTGTGTTGTTGCGTTGGTGCCCACAATAGATACATGTACTGAAAGCTTATATACTACTACACTATACCTGACTCTTACACAAACGATGGCCCGATGCGCCGGACTATATATGGGGCTGTGTGTGTTTCTGTTCTGGAATCTTGCGCATCACTCTCGGGCGTTCGATTTCGAGCGTCGGGGGCTGGATGCACCTGCCTGTTCGAGAGCCTCCAGGCCAAACCATGTGTCTATTTGGTATAGCTCCTAGAGCAGCTTCCAGACTGAATCCAGTAGGAGATCTGTTAGACAATTTTTTTTACAAGAAGTGCTTCTATGCAAACTATAAAGTGATTCTCTAAAATAAACTAGAACCACGAGCTGAATAAAAAGTAGTTTCTCCTGATTCACTCTGATGGGGACGAGGTTCCGATCTTTAGTCAGGTTATGATAACTTTCATTTTGGTGTAACGTGACACACCGATCCGGCTTCAAATCAAAAGACCCGAACCCTACAATCTTAGCACCATGACTCATCTGATTATCAACTATCACTAATCCGGTTGACCTCACCAAAAAGACTAATCCCTGCATGCAAAATGAAGAACACAAGCAAAAACTCGCAACAAAAACTTATTGTTTGATTGTGTTCGCTCTATAGGGGTGGAGCCCCAGGAGGGCGCAAGCGAACGTTCAAATTCTAAAATCAAAGGGAATCAAGCCCTTTTATTAAGGATCGATCGGGCCTTTTCCTGCCAGGCTGCCACTTAAGAAGCCCAAATCAAAGGGAATCGGGCCCTTTTCCTGCTGCTCTCAACCTGCTCTTTTTTGTTGGCTTGGCTCCACTCTGGTTTGTACCCATATTATCTCTCCACTAGTGAAGGGCGCGTGCCCTCGCGCGCGAGGATAAAGAATTATGGTAAGAATTATTTATGTATGGCACATATGTCATATACTTGGTGGTAATATGGATTTATCTTTCAATATGTGAATAAGAAGACACATAGGTTCATACCAGTTGCAGACTGCCACGGTTACGTAACGGTAGTTCTTAGTACATGGCATGAATATTATACAAACAATAGGTATGGGGATATTCTTGGCTCAGTTTTTGTACAGGACGATCTTTTGGCAGTATGGTGTGGCACATTGAGGAGGTAAATAAGCTGAACATACGAAGCTAACTATTTTCATGTTTTGGCTGCCGAAGCTGATCCCGCGGATGTCACAAAAGGGTGAACCTGTTCTTTGGTTGTTTGCGATGACCTGATTCGAGTTAATAATAGTTTCATTCCTAAATGAGAAAGAGTTTATGGAAAATGGATTTTTTTCAACATTTATTTCCTTAATAATCTAACTGTGTAGGCAGTCAGAGCCTACATTAGCGAATACCTGGCTGTATATGTTTTACAAATTTTCAAGGAAGACCAAGCAGGCAGGAGCAAACATTGGGAAGGTGATGCTATACACAGATTATTTGTGATATGTTTACCAATTTTGGGGTCTCAGGAAATGGAGCCTTCTGACCCGTTTCCTTTGGCTGATGGTTGTGACCAGTAGATTTAGCCTTGCAATTGACATGGATATGTTAATGATAGACTATATACATCTGGGTGAACTGTAATGCATGCCTGGCCTTGTAAGTGTACCTTTTTGCTTTGTGATGTAACAAATTTTCAGGTGGAATGTTCTGGTCATCTTGTGTAGCTGCCGTTTCGTGTACACCTCTATCTTTCATCTTGTAAGCATGGATTTTGTAATAGGAAATTGTTACTGTTAGAGTGATATAATACAAATGTGACATAATGCAAAGGTATATCATGTAACTGTGTCATATACATGGGAAGCGAACTCATGTGGACTAACGCTATAACGCTGTGCAGGTATTATTACCTGGACGAAAATGTCTGAGCTTCTCTGATGTTTTGAATTCAAGTAATAGTGAAAAGCAATGCCACCACTAACATAAGGTTTATCTGCAATGCAGTGCTTTATAATAGGAATAGTTTTTCCTTTAGAGGGAGAAGAGATTTAGAGATACCTAAGATACCAGATGCCTCCATCAGCTTCGTCATTGCTTCTTGTTTCTCTGCAAAACAGAGTGTACCACCGTGTTACCAAATTACTGGAAGCGAGACGCAAGTATAGCTTATATAAACCCAAGGTGTTATCTGCTCAGAAGAGGCAGTTTTAAAATAGTAGGTCAACCAGATAAAGCAATACTCTGTGCAATAAACAGACAATATGCGGTTAAACAATGTCATGAAAAGAGAGATTCAAATCTAACTGTGAGTAAGCACAGGAAAAACAATATTTCAGTGAATATAGAAAGCATCATAGATTTCTTCTTTTGATCTCGAGTTTGCAATGAATAAATTTCATGGTAATGTGGTAGACAAATCTACAACTACTGTTGGAAAGTCAAGATTTGTACTATGAACTTATAATATGCATGCAGTACAACTTTGAAATAAGCACAAGATAGAAAAATACATTTATTTGTATGTATAAAAATAATGAGAAGTGGATTTTAGATGCAAGAATGAAACCAAATATGGGAAAAAGGAAAAGGGTATGTAATAGCAGACAACAATACAATTGACTGAAAGTAAAGTTACTTCTAGAAGAGCATATACCTGCCCATAAAAGCAATGTGCACAGCAGCAATTGACATTGTGCATTTGTGTAACAACACAATATCGACATTTTCACTTTGAACAAGGAGAGCAATAATTAGCATACTTTTAGCCTCATCATACACCTGGAAGCAGAATCGTACATAGCATAAATAGTAAATCAGCAATAGGATAATAGCCATGTCCTGTTCTAGGTGATCAGACATGCTGATTTCAATAGAGAGAGGTATGTGAAAATAGTTTGGAAATCAGCGTATTCACCTTGTAAGCTACTCTCTCAATTCCAAACTCTAAGTCATTTTGGCTTTTTAGATACATAGATAGTAGATACATGACAAAAGCAATGTATGTACAAAAGAGAAAAATGTCTGCATATTTGTAACTCGAATACATTAACATGACGCTTGCCACATCACAAACAGCCCAGGTTGCAATGCAGTGTTTTATAACAGGAACAAGTTTTCCTTTAATGATAAAGAATTGACCTCCTAAAAAAACAGTGATAATAACTCGATAAATAAGCTATGAATTTTGGCATACTATTCTTCCAATTGGGATAGCCTTTCATAACTTTTGCATATACAATGCATTTTTCGGAGCCTGCTCAGCCGGCTAAGTGGTGGATAAGAATGTCAAGAAGAGAAGGCAGGGTATTGTAGCTAGTATGACAACAGAGAAGGTGGCGTCTACAAGTGGCTAGGTTTGGACTTTGGGCGGTTGGCCTGCGATTCTCTATTAGGCCCATGGCCTTGTAAGCGCTAGCGTATAAGTACCGAGAGGCATCTCGGTTGGAGGCATTGAGCCCTTGAACTTGTATTCTGTTCTTGCATTCAGTACTCATTCTATTATTCAGCAAGTTATATTCAGTTAGCCTTACAGTTACAAGTTCTTGCCCAGTTCTCCAATCCTTACAATTCTTGCAATTCCCTTTTGCAATCCACTTAGCTCACTGTTAGGTTTGATCCGTAGCCTGACAATTGGTATCAGAGACCCGCGTTCCTTAGCCTGATCTTCGTTCGTCTGCCTTGATCGCGGTGGTAATCCCCGACGACTGGTGATCACGGTTCGTCGCCTCGGTGTTGATCTCGTGAACCCATAGGTCTGTGCCGAGGTTCACTAGGTCGGCGAGGAACAGAGTTGTTGCGCTGTGGGATTCTTCTCTACTCTGGCGTCGAAGAAGAAGCCGACCAAATTCCAGCACTCAAATTCGTTTCCTCACGCTCCACCAGGCTAGTTGGACCTCAATTCGGCACCGGTTACATCGCTGCACTCTGTTGCAAGCGGTGATGACAAGCCCGTTGGGCACGACTTGCGCATCGATCACCGGGATGACTGCACTGGGTTCCATGGATCCTAGTCGCAGCACCCGGTCACGGGTATGTTTCCCAGCCACCTCCTGCTCTGTTTATGTCTCACGACTTCGTTCGTGTTTCCCAGAATCATTCTCCCCTATTTCCTAAAATGGAATTCCCAAAGTTTGATGGTACTAACCCCAGGCTTTGGCATGAAAATTGCGAGATGTTCTTTGAGGTGTACATGGTGGATCCCTTGCTCAAGACCCATTTTGCTGCCCTCAACTTTTAAGGTTCTGCTGCTACTTGGTTGCAGACGATTCAGAGGCGTGGCCGGATCACGAATTGGGGAACTCTATGTGACTTGGTCATGGGAAAGTTTGATGAGGATTAGTACCAGCTTTTGCTGAATCAGATTGAAGTTTGACGACAGATAGATTTAGTCTCTGAGTATCAGTTGGCGTTTGAGAAATTAGCTCATGGACTATTAATTACTGTACAATAATAGCTATGATGACACTTATTTTGTCACCAGATTTGTAGCTGGCCTAAAGGATGAGATCAAGAAGGTGATTGTCTTGCATAGACCAAAGTATGTAGACACAGCTAGTGCCTTAGCTCTGTTGCAAGAAGAAGAGTCACATAGGTCAAGGTCTAAGGGTTTCAGTAAAGATTCTGCAAGAACCAGTTTCAGAAGTTTGCCTGACAAACCTAGGAGCAGTGATGGTGAAACATCTAGACAGAAGGTGCAGAAATCTAAAACTGGTGATAAATTGGCAACTCTGAAGGAGTTTAGAAGAAGAAATGGGTTGTGTTTCAAGTATGGTGAAAAGTGGAGCCACAACCACAAATGTCCAGCTCAGGTCTCACTACATGTCATTGAGGAATTATTGGATGCTTTGGAAGATACTGAGTTTGAAGCTGAAGCTGCTGACAATTCTGAAATTGAAGAAACAGTCATGGCTGTGGGACATTTAGTGGCTGACACAGCAGTAAAAAGGAAGACTATGAGATTGTGTGGACAGATTGGCAACATACAAGCTCTCATATTGGTTGACTCAGGGAGTGTTGGATCATTCATCAGTCAGCAGTTAGCTAGTCAATTGACTCACCTTGCTACTCCTTGTGAGCCATCTCATTTTGTGGCTGCTGATGGAAGTCCCATGATCTGCAATATATCAGAGAATTGACATACTACAGTGGAGTTGTCAGGGCCAAATTTTGTATCAAGTGTGGGAATTCTGCCTCTCAAATGTTTTGACATGATATTGGGTGAGGACTGGTTGGAAGCCTGCAGCCCTATGTGGATCCATTGGGTGAAGAAGCAAATGAGATTTACTCACTAGGGCAAGAGAATTATGCTAAAAGGCATTCAGAAGATGGAAAAAACGCTTGTTCGCGTCCCTTCCTCGAGGAAACGGTGTCTCGCGCGTTGCCTGGCAATGGTCCGAGCTAAGGACGAGAGGCCGAGAATGTTTGCCTTGAGATCACGTCGCAACTCAAGCTCTTCGGCAGAGAGTGCACGCGACTCTTGCGCAACATCCAGCTCATAGATGATTGTGCGGAGCCTGACCCTACCGATGTTCGCCGCGCTCCAGCTCTTGAGTGCCATGGCGACGGAGCATAGCTTACAATTTACGCGTCGGCAAGCAACCACATCGTGTAGGGGTCGAGACCATTCAAGCCGGACGACATCGAGGAAACCATCGAACTTCACCCAGATGAGTTCGAAACAGAACCGTGATCTTGCCCATGGCTCAGAGTTGAGCAGAAGGAGGGGCGCATGATCAGTGCAGTCGGATGAGAGTGCACGGAAGGCGTGCGCCGGGTACTGTTCAAGCCACTCGATAGAAGCGAGAACAACTGAATTATGATAGTGTTTGGTTGGTTCAACAGTAACATAAACGTAAATGAAATTAGTTCAATTGCATTTCCGGTTGGTAAGGTCCGCAACATTAAATCGTTTGCGTTTGTGCTATTGTCGGTAGAACCAAACAGCTCGTATATTGTAAAAACTTATATATCGTCTATTATAATCACACATCATACTCAACAACAATGGTACGTTTGAATGTTCTCAACCGAATAAGTTAGGCAGCGCGCACTTCCTGATCTCTTAGTGTACGATTTTGCAAATTGCAGGTCTCTCCTTTCTTTCTTTTTGAAATGCGCAACTCGATCGTCTCCATTAATTCTTGCTATGATAAGAGTAGGCATCCACACGCGAGTCCATGGCAAATAAAATCTCTTGTACGTACGTGGAGCCGACGGGCAAGTCATGACACACAGGATGAAATGCGACCTCCAAATGTCCACGAGGCCACGTTCCACGGGTGGAAAACTTACGCTTATTCGGTGTGCCGACCAGCGAGTACGACACGCGGAAAGCAAAATCTGCACGTTATATTTTCCATTTTTCCATTATATATATCCTCTGTGCGCACAACGCTGGCCAGCCTATAAATACTTGTTAAGGTCGAGCGTCTTGAAGGCGCGCACACACACGGACAGGGTTGACAAGTGAGAAACCATCCGCAGCTAGAGCCAGCAGCGATGGTATCCAGCAAGTCCATGGCTTTCCCTACAGCCCTGCTCCTCGCCGCCCTGGCACTCGTGCTCGCGGCTTCTGCGCCGCAGGCCCAAGCAAGGCCATGGTGGTCACCAGCACCAGTTCCGCCGACGCCTGCACCGATGATCTCAGCAGCAGCTCCTCCAACAACGCGTGCTCCAGCGTCGTCTGCACCGGCGCCGGCGCCATCCCAAGCTGTGTGCCCCGCCGGTTTCAGCAACTTGCTCGAGTACACAGAGGCCGTGGTGCCGTATGCTGAACGCGGCATCATTCTGAGCCTGAGCCTGGTCAGTCCTAGCAGTGGTCTCCCTGGCGTCCTCATCTCGCAGTGCATCTGCTATCCTACCACCCTCCTCGGCTTAATCTTTGGCCCCATCAAATGCGTGAGTGTCTGACGACCATATGCATGACTATGAGCATGCATGCACCATAAACAATGCTAGCTCCTTGCTTGCTCACCACAAACGACGTGCACCTGTGTTTCTCCAAGCTATTTACACGTACTACGGTACTAGCATGTATGAATAATCTGTCATAATGTACATGCATGTATGCGTGCATGATGTGCCGTGTGCATGCAGAGAGAGCACTGGTTAGCAGGAGTCGATTTGCTTGGGGGTAACACATGTTTGTGCTGTTGCGTCTTGCGTTGCTGTCCAAAATACATGTACTTAGCGATGAAAACGGATGGAAACGGACGGAAAAACCCTATTTCTACTTCCGTTTCTATATTTTTTTGGCGGAAACGGGATCGGGTTCGGAAAATACGGGTTCGGAAACGGAATCGGAATATGCGGACATACGGAAACGAACAAATACGGACGGAGAGCCGGAAAATTAAATTAAGATCACATAATATAATATTCTCAAAATATACCTATATAAAGTCATGTAATAATATATACAAAGTTTAATATTCATTTACATGCTATGTACGTGAACATAACATGCATATTTGGTGATTCGTAGTTATATTAACATAACATAATGACATGTAATTGTTGAACATGTTGAGCATAGATTGGAAACGGGATAAAAACGGAATAAATACGGGTCTATTCCATATTAAAACGGGATTACTCGGAAACGGACGGAAAACACCATTTTCTACTTCCGCAAATACGAAAACGGGATCTCGCAAATACGGAAACGGACGGAAAAATATAGAAAACGGAACGGGACGGTACGGGAAAAATTCCGTCCGTTTTCATCCCTACATGTACTGATCAAGAAAAGAAAGCATACTACACTACACGACTCTTACACAAAACGATGGCCCGATGCGCGACTTTGTTCCGCTCCCTAGTAATCTTGTTGTCTTCTTGATCTTCATATGTCTTATAATGTACTCCCTCTGTCTTAGAATATCTGTGGTTTTCGTTTCCCGAGAAATAACTTTAACAAAATATATATTAAAAAAATATTAATATTTATGGTAAATAATCGGTATCGTTGAAAAGATCTTTGAATTTAGTTTTTTAATAAATTTATTTGGAGATACAAATATTGCACGTATTTTCTACAAATCGAGTTAAACTTGTGGTACGAAAAAAAATGACAGATATTACGGGACGGAGAGAGTACTAAGTCCCCCTTGGAACAGGGTCTGTTTGGTTCGCGACCCAATGATCTTTGGTACCAAATTCAACGGCTTAGGATTGTTGTGTGGCACGCAAAGTTATTTGGCCGGCAATACAAACATGCCCTTAGTGCACGGTCACAACAAAATTCCGTCAGGCGTGGAGAGGTTTCCAAAGGTCCTTTGCCACCAACAAGCATCTATCGACTGTCGTGATATACTGATGTAAAATAACTTTCAACATCAACTTGAGCTTTTGTTTGGGTACGTATCAGGCAAGCCTAGGCTTGCCGCCTTTTTTTTTTTGTAAGACTTATTTTATTTTCGCTCTATCCTTTTTATAATGAAATAAATACGTGCAAAATGCATGGCCGCACGCGGAAAAAAACATACATTAGAGTATGACATTTTTCAAAACGTTCTCTTCACATCAAAAGAAAATTTCTCCTACTGAGGTAGACCAATGGCGAGTAAGGTTTCCAAGGAAACAGAACAGTGGTCGGTCACTGATGCCTGCTCTTTCAAACGGCAATGGCTCAAACTCCATGAGACAGCTGCCAAGATAGACACCAAGATAGAAACGAACTTACTGTTTTTATGTTTTTTCTTGCCTAAACCGGCACAACGGTTCTTAGAAATGTAAAATGTAACATCTAACAGGCTGCTTTGGGCCGCATATAAGGAACCATGCGGGGATCTTCCCCGTTGACTTTAAAAAAAAATATCCTACTTAAAATAAATGGAAAGAGATATTACATCGAAAAGAATGTTATGAGCGAACTGATCATAGTTCAGTTGGTTGGGTTTCTTGTGGTGGAACCTGTGCACCCGGTTCAAGTCCTCAACTTAGCACGGGTGCTTGCATTTTCCTGGATTTATTCCAGGATTTAACGGCGCTATGATTTCAGTAGTTGGCGACGTCCCCATCGACAGCGAACGTCTGTGGTGACTTCGCTATGATTTCAGTAGTGGGAGACGTCCCCGTCGACAGCGAGACGCCTGTAGTGATTTCGTGAATTTCAAGATTTGCCAGCTCAGTCCTTCAAATGTGCTCAAGTTTGGGTACGTATCAGGCAAGCCTAGGTTTGCGTACGTGTGTCCATAAGGGTGAGTGTGCGTGCATGTTGTGGACGCCTATGTTGTCCTGTGTAATTCTAAAAAAAAACAAATGTCATGAAACAATTAGAATGTGCAAGTTATATGTGTAGAATGAGATTTTGCAAATACTGAATTCAAAAAAAAAGTTTTCCAAATATTCACAAGTATAACTATCACATACAACTTTACATGTTTTTAAACTATATAGTTAAATGTTTATAGTTTTAAAGATTTGACTGACTAAATATTGCCCTTTTTATGACCAGGGGGATTATTTTATGGCATTTTTCGCTCGGCTGTCATGTACAGTACGGCTCCTTTAATTTGGCGGATGAGCTGCTACAATGCCTGATAGATGAATGGTTGGGCCGACGTGTCATCCTTTAGCCCAAGCAGAGACATGCGCAGGTGCAGCCGCCGTATATGGGACAAAAAGGAAAAAAAAATAATCTATACCTCCCTAAATTATCTGATTTTCTTCCTTGAACTAAAAAACCAGATATCTTACGCCTCACCACCCAAAAAAAAAACCCTCAAAGCTATTCAAATTACCTCCCTGAGGTTTGGAGTGCTTTTGAAAAAGATTCTGTCCTTTTTAGTTAAAAATGGGTAAATACTTGATAAAGTTTTTAAATCACAAAAAATTGCCCGTGATCTTTTAAATTTTCAAAAAAAAGGATAGATAGATTTGGATATGAAAAATTCAAATAACATATTCAGATCTTGTAAAAATATCCCTAAATACTTAAAAATTGATTTAGCTCTTGGAAAATTGGAAAACTATCCAAAAATATAGAAAAAAATCTAAACATTCTAATCGATATGTAAACATGTTTTGAAAACTTTTCACGATTAATATAAAACATAATACACAACTAGTACTAATGCATAAAATGAATGCATTCAACAACAATGTATATTGCATTCATGCTGGTTGCGTGTCATATTTTTGTTGTGCAAAATTTAAAACATGTTTATGCATCAATTGTTTTTAAAAAATTTCTAGATTTTTTTGGTAGAGATGCAACTGCTTGCGTACCATGCAATTTGGTTTCCTGTTTTTTTTGTTTGGAAACAACAAATCTTAAATAAACATGTTGACAAACGACTAAATATGTGCACTTCTCGTTTTGCAAGGAGTTTAATTATATTTATCTTTTTTACGAATTACATAGTAAACGCAGACACTCACAATGTTTAACTATATTTATCTTCTTTTTGCGAATTACACAGTACAGTCCAGACAACAACACGCACACACTCGCCTTGTGAACGCACACATACAAACCCCTACCCCTATGATCATCTTCGAAGACTGGGTCGGCAAATCCTCGAGATTGACGAAGTCACCACAGGCGTCTCGCTGTCGACGAGAATGTCGCCTATCACTAAAAGCACAACGCCACGCACACTCGCCCTGTGAACGCACGTATACAAACCCCTACCCCTATGATCATCTTCGAAGACTGGGTCGGCAAATTCTCGAGATTGACAAAGTCACCACAGGCGTCTCGCTGTCGACAGGAAAGTCACTTACCACTAAAAGAACAACGCCATTAAATCCTGGAAAATTTACTCCCACGACGAGTCGAACCTAGGACCTGATGTGCTACTGAGACTCTTGTAACCACACTAAGCAAGGCTAATAATATAACCGGCTAATGGTTATGTGGAAACTTACAACCAATCTATCAGCACACTCGTATAACAGTTAGCCGGCTTACAGCCCACTTATCTCTCACATAACTTCCTGTTTCTTGTGCATAAGCTGACCATAAGCTTACAGCCCGTTTCTCTCGTCTCTTCTCCCCTCTCTTCGTCACGTCAGCGTACAGCCCCAGCTCCAGGTACGTGTGTGACTACCACGGAGAAACCATCCGTCACATGGTGTGTGTGACTCTGTGCATGTGTACTGTTTTTTTTCTTTTTTTGCGCATGTGTACTGGTGAGTGGCACTGTAGCATCCATCGGCCTGTCAGAGTTAGGCGCACATAAACTTGACCGGCCCGTTCCAATCCGCATTCACTCAGCTATAGCTAACAAAGTCCATCCCGACACTGTTGAGAGTTATTAGTGGCTAGCTAGGCTGGTAGTGCTTTCCGTTATTGCATGGATCATTCGGTCGGGACTAGCTAGCAAACGATGACCTCGCTCTCGTGTAGGGGGTTACGTACGTACGTACTCTCGGTGGATCAGCAGCTTCTTCTTCTTCTTCTTCTTCTTGCATGGTCCTATCTATAGATAGACTTTTTCTTTCGCGAACGTGCGTTAAGTTTTTCGTTAAGAGGAATCCTATATATATAGATAGACCTCGATAGCTCTTGGAGATTTAATTTCTTGTCCATATATACACACAAGTTGACAAGTAGTATATACTATCGGCACGTGTACGCACGCACATCGGTATGCATGCATTCCCGATCGAGTTCTATATGCACGTACGTAAGTTAGGCGTGCATGCATCCTAGCCAGTCGTATACGTAGCTTCTTCGTCTTACGTGGAGCGTGCGTTCTGCGAGTTGCACTTGTGCCAAGTCCACAAGCAATAATAATTGCATTGACCGTATATAAGGGCACGTCCACGCGGTGGAAATTTACGCTTCAACCTACTGTTCCGTCCGGCAAAGTACCCGTACGTAATATGACGCGCAAATATGCCCCCACTTGGCACTTGCAAAGCTTTCGACCCGGCTGGCGACGACGCCCGGTGGCCAAAATGGCCAATGCAGAAGACTGCCGGGCTAGCTAGCCTATAAATATGGGCATGGTCGATACGCTTCGACTTCAAGGCATGCACACACACACAGAGACGAACACGATTGAGAACATGGGTCCCCGGCTAGCGGCCATGGCGTCCACCCGCCGCCTCCTGTTCCTCGCCGTGACACTCATGCTCGCAGCTTCGGTTCAGGCTCAGGGACGGTCACCGCCACGTGCACCCAAACCAGCTCCAACAACACCACCTCCGACACCGAGCTCAACTCGTGCACCCATGCCGGCTCCAACGCCTGCACCAACACGCACGCCCACACTAGCCCCAACTCGTGCTCCTACGTTGGCATCGACACCAGCCCCAATTCGAGCACCTACGCTGGCTCCGGCGCGTGCACCCACACCGGCTCCAACACCTGCACCAACACGCGCAACGACATCAACCCCAACTCTTGCACCCACGGTGGCACCGACACCAGCCCCAACTCGAGCACCCACATTGGCTCCAGCGCGTGCACCCACACGCACACCGACACCAGCCCCAACTCGTGCACCAATGGTGGCACCGACACCAGCCCAAACTCGACCACCTACGCCCGCTCCAGCGCGTGCACCCACACCGGCTCCAACACCTACACCAACACGCGCACCGACACTAGGCCCAACTCGTGCACCTATGGTGGCACCGACACCAGCCCAAACTTGACCACCTACGCCCGCTCCAGCGCGTGCACCCACACCAGCTCCAACACCTGCACCAACACGCGCACCGACACCAGCCCCAACCCGAGCACCTACGCTGGCTCCGACCCGTGCACCCACACCGGCTCTAACGCCTGCACCAACACGCGCACCGACACCAACCCCAACTCGTGCACCTACGGTGGCACCGACACCGGCTCCAACTCGTGCACCTACGTTGGCACCGACACCAGCCCCAAAATCGAGCACCTACGCTGGCTCCGGCGCGTGCACCCACACCGGCTCCAACACCTGCAACAACACGCGTGCCGACACCAGCCCCCAACTCGTGCACCTACTGTGGCACCGACACCAGCCCCAACTCACGCACCTACACTGGCACCAGCCCGTGCACCCACACCGGCTCCAACACCTGCACCAACACGCGCACCGACACCAACCCCAACTCATGCACCTATAGTGGCACCGACACCAGCCCCAACTCAAGCACCTACGCTGGCTCCGACACGTGCACCCACACCAACTCTAGCGCCTGCACCAACACCAGCCCCAACTCATGCACCGACACCTGCCCCAACTCAAGCACCTACATTGGCTCCGGTGCATGCACCCACATCAGCTCCAACACCTACGTCAACACGCACGCCGACACCAGCCCCAACTCGTGCTCCTACGTTGGCACCGACACCAGCCCCGACTCGAGCACCTATGTTGGCTCCGACACGTGCACCCACACCGGCTCCAACACCTACACCAACATGCGCGCCAGCACCAGCCCCAACTCATGCACCTGCGGTGGCACCAACACTAGCCCCAACTCCAGCACCTATGATAGCTCCGACGCATGCACCCACAGTAGCTCCAACACCTGCACGAACACCAGCCCCAACTCTTCCACCACCTCCACCACCACCTTCAACGGTACCTCCACCGCCGCCATCTCCAACGCACACACCGCCACCACCGCAAGATGTGTGTCCTATCGGCTTTACAAACTCTCTATGAAGGAGCCGTCGAAGTGTACGCAAAACATGGCATTATTCTGCAACTTAGTGGTTCACTCAAAAGCATCACAACATGCTACTGCAATTACTCAACTACAGTTTTTGGCGTTCCCGACATCAAGGGCCCCATCAAATGTCGCCCTGTCTGAACCTGAGATGCATTCACACAACATGCCTGTGGGCGCAACGTGAACATGCACGTTGCTAAGCCACTTATTATTCATATTGTGTTTTCTTTTGTTCACTACGTGAAAAATGATTTGTAAGAGCCAGCCCTATGTTACTGTAGGGGCGGTTCAATCACGAACCCCCCTTACAGTGGGCTGATCGGGGCCCAGTAATCCAACCGCCCTTACAAATGCCTCAATAAGGGCGGTTGGTGATATCAACCGCCCTTACAAATGGTATGATTTTTAAGGGCGGTTGGATCACCAACCGCCCTTACAAATCGATTTGTAAGGGCGGTTCAATCACCAACCGCCCTTACAAATCTATTTGTAAGGGGGGCTGGTGATTGAACCGCCCTTACAAATGACGGCTGTACAAGTGGTTGCACCCACCTTCTTCCTCCTCGAGCCACACACTCCATCTCGCAAAAAAAGGTTGGGAGGCCTTGGGCTCCTCCCAAAAAATTGCTCTACTAAGGGGGGAGGTTTTGAGCTCAATTCCTTTGGTGAGAAACTTGTAGAAGGTAAGAAAATGCTATTCCAACCCTTTAATTGAAGTTTTAATGGTTGGTTAGTGAGCAAATTGGAGTTTTATTTTCTCTCTCTTCCATGGTGCTTGAGCTTTGTGTGGAGCAAATTAGAGCATAGTTTTCAAGCTATTAGTTTAGATTCGTTAGAGAAATGAGCTTGCACCCTTAATTAGTCGATCTTGCTTGATTTTAGTGGAGATTGCACACTAGTTTCATGCATATATGGAGAAGCTTGTTCTAGATCTAGGGTTTCCTTTTTTATTTTGTAATTTGTGTTTCATGAAATTGGAATGGGGTTGGCATGAAAGGTTGTTGGTAAAATAATAATTGTTGCTAATTGTTGTTTATGAAATTTTATATTTTAATCATTTAGTATACATTGTTGCTAATAATTGTCAAAAAAAATTGTTGCTAGTAATTTTCAAATAAACAATTGTTGCTATAATTATTGCTAAAACTTGTTGCTAATAATTGTTTCTATTAATTGTTGCTAAAAATTATTACTAAAAATTGTTGCTAATAATTGTATAAGGTAATAAAATGCTATTCCAAGCCTTTAATTCAAGTTTTAATGGTTTGTTAGTGAGTAAATTAGAGCTTTGCATAGAGAAATGAGCTTTGTATAGAGCTAATTAAACCCAAGTTTTGAAGTTATTAGTATACATTAGTTAGAGAAATGAGCTAACATCATTTATTTAGTCGCTCTTGCTTGATTTTAGTGGAGATTACCCTAGTTTCATGTATGTTTCATGTATTAATTTGATTCGTTTCATGTATTTTGTTGTTGTTGTTTTGTTTTTAAAAGATGGAGTACATGAACTCTTGGATGTATGGTTGGTCAAGGATCGATGAAGGTTTCTGTGGTGAGGTGGACAAATTTATTGAAGCCGCACAGAAGCATGCATCAACGTTGACATATAATAGGGACACAATCATTTGTCCATGCAAAGATTGCAAGAATCGTATGGCATTTGCAGATGTGGGTATGATCAAATCACACTTGGTTACGCGAGGATTTGTTCCGGACTACACAGTGTGGATTCATCATGGTGAGACAATGGTTGGTGATGACGACAACAATGATCAAGGACTTGACGCCGAAACCCTGAAGTTGCTGCACCAATATGACAATGAGGAAGACATGTTCTATGACTGTGGTGGCAATGAACAAGGTGGTGACTTTAGCAATGAACAAGGTGCTAATGATGGTGGTGGTGCCGCTCCTGATGGCGGAGCACGTGAGGGGGATGAAGACGACATTGACAATTTGGAGGAGATGATTTTGACCTTTGCACCAGAAGTATTACTGCAGAAGAAAGGTCTAGAAAATCTAGAGAGGGTGAAAACAGCGTCGAAGGAGACTGTCTATGGTGTTGAGAAGGGTTGTCCGACACACTGGACACTGCTCCGTTTTGTGCTTGAGCTACTCATCCTGAAGGCTAAGTACGGCTGGTCTGACTGTAGTTTCAATGATCTGTTATGTCTCCTATCATGGGTACTTCCACAGCCAAACTTAGTTCCCGCCAACACATACCATGCGAAGAAGGTTATAAGTCCATTGACAATGGGTGTTGAAAAAATCGATGCATGCCCCAACCATTGTATCCTTTTTCGTGGTGAAACGTTCAAAGATCTAGACAAATGTCCTCGATGTGGGGCCAGTCGATACAAGAACAATGACCTTTATAATGGTGGAGAAGCCTCCACGGGGAACAAGAGGAATAAGAAGGGTGTGAAGAAGGTGGTACAAGAATCTCAACCCCCAGAGGACAATACATTAGGCAACGATGCAAAGAAGAAAAAAGTTCCTGCCTTGGTAATGTGGTACCTTCCAATGACCGACCGCTTGAGGCGTATCTTCATGAACCCTAAGCAAGCCGTGCTCATGACATGGTGGGACGATGAGCGCAAGGTCGATGACGATGTGATTGCACACCCGGCCGATTGTAGTCAGTGGCAAGACTTCGATAAGAACAACAAGTTATTCAACTCAGACCCAAGGAACGTACGATTCGCCTTGAGCACCGATGGAATGAAGCCCTTCAATGAGAGGATGACCGACCACAGCACTTGGCCAGTGATCCTATCCATGTACAACATCCCAACGTACTTGTGTCAGAAGAGAAAGTACCTTTTCCTCACCATTCTTATTTCTGGCCCTAGACAACCAGGCATTGATATAGACGTGTTCCTCGAGCCTGTGATGGAAGAATTTGATAAACTATGGAGGGTTGGGGCCCCGATGTTCGATGCATTCTGACAGGAGGACTTCACATTAAGGGCAATAATATTTGTTACTATCAACGATCACCCCGCGTTGTTTGCCATGTCTAGACAGATCAAAGGCAAGACAGGATGCTTATTATGTTTGGATGATACTAAATGGGTGTACCTAGATGCATCCAAGAAGGTTGTTTACCTAAGGAATCGTCGCTTCTTAAAGACAGATCACAAGTACCGCAGCAAATTGTACTTAAGATACTATGGCGACATCCCGGAGGATGAACCCCCTCCGAAGAGACGTCATCATGGACAATATGTGTACAAAATGGTGAAACCCATACAGATCGTCTATGGAAAGAAGAATCCAGATGAAACGATCAGAGACAGAAGCACACCTCCTATCGAAGGCGTACATTTTAAGAAACAATCAATCTTCTTTCGGTATCTACCTTATTGGCCAGAATTGGTGGTCCCCCATGCCATTGATGCTATGCACGTGCAGAAGAATGTCTTCGAGAGTCTCATCGGTACCTTGATGGATACAGCCAAGTCAAAGGATGGTCTAAAAGCACGGAGGGACATGGAGCAGCTAAAAGTGAAGCCAGAGCTTCACCCGGTACGTCAAAAAAAAATACACTCTGCCCGCAGCTTGCTACAACCTAGACATAGAAGAGAGGAGAGCTTTACTCACATCCGTGAGGGAAATCAAAGTCCCAACTGGGTTTTCGGCGAATTCGAAGAAGCTAGTTTCGATGAAGGACCTGTCATTTCACTACTGCAAGGCTCATGATTGTCATATGATGCTAACAGTGTACCTACCAATTGTCATCAGGGTTATAAAGCCAGAGTTCCTGAAGATGGCCATCACCCGCATGTGCTACTTCTTTTCAAAGATCTCACAAAAGACGTTTCGCAAGGAAGAGCTAAGAGACCTACATGATTTCGTGGTGGAGACCCAGAACCAGCTTGAGATGTGTTTACCTCCTTCTTTTTTGATATAATGGAACATCTCATGATTTACATGGTTCATCAGATAGAGGCATTGGGCCCTTGCTACTTGCATGAAATGTGGTCCTACGAGCGGTTCATGTCAGTCCTAAGCCGATACGTGCATAATCGAGCATACCCAGAGGGCTCCATGATAGAGAGTTATAGTACTGAAGAAGTCGTCGAGTGCTGTCAAGAATACCTAAAAGTACAGAGAGGGATTGGCAATCCAGATTCTCGTCACAAGGGTAGGTTGGCTGGGAAGGGCACAAGTGGTAGAAAAACATTCATCGATAAGGAATACGAAGAAGCTAGTTGGGCGCATTACTGTGTCTTGCAGGGCACAAAACTAATGCAACCAAACGTTGAGGAACACTTAAATAGCATTATAGAGGAGAGAAACGGTCGTTTAAATGATTGGGTCATCAAACAGCACAGGCAACGCCTGACTGAATGGTTGAGGGACCAGAACATACAGCCTGGAGAAAGTGAAGATTCTATTACCGTTAGTATGATGGCGGGGGGGCCATCGAGACAAGTGACATCTTGGAATGCTTATGACATCAATGGGTATACATACTATACCCACACAAAGGATTGTAAAAGTGTGAACCAAAACAGCGGCGTTCGATATGAGGCGGAAGACGAACATGGGCGAAAGGTCCCATTCTTTGGCATAATTGAAGCTATATGGGAGCTTGACTATGGAAGGGATCTAAAGGTGGCCCTATTTCGATGCCGCTGGATCAAGCAACATCAAATCAATGAGATTGGGTTGACAGTCGTGGACCTCCAGAATGTAGGCTACCAAGATGACCCTTGGGTGCTCGCTTCTCGTGTCGCACAAGTTTTATACATACTCGACCCGCTAAGTAACCGCCCTTCGAAGAAGAAGACAATGCATGTGGTTGTGCCCGGGAAACAGCACATTATCGGAGTTGATGGCGTGGACGATGCTGAAGCTTACAATGACTACAAAGAGATGCCGCTATTCACAGACTTTAGTAGGAAGATCAGTGTTGTGGAAAAGAACCTACCCAAAGACGTGCTGCCATGGGAACGAAAAGGTGGCAAGGGGAAAGTTGTTGCGGCGGGGCATAGCTAGTTTGTATAAGTGTGTGTGTGTGTGAGAGAGAGAGAGAGTGAGAGAGAGACTACATTTATGTATGTGTGTGAGACAACATTTATGTATGTGTGTGAGACTACGTTTATATATGTGTGTGAGACTATGTTTATGTATGTGTGTGAGACTAAACTTAGGTATTCATGACTTTTCCAGTTGAGACCATCTAGGGTTTCGAAAACTGGTTTGGAGCCGTCAAAATTTAAAAATTCAAAATTTGAATCATTCAAACTTTGTCAAATGAGAAGTTGACCAAAACAACAAATGTAGATCTTGATGAGCTTGACAAACTTGGTATTGATGCCTTTTATATTTGAAACCATTTAGAGTTTCGAAAACTAGAGTCAAAGTGTCATTTTTTAAAATTGAAAGTTTGACTTGGTCAAACTTGGTCAAATGAGACACTAAATGACCTCAGATGAAAAACTTTTAAATACAAAGGTGATAGAACTCATCAAGATCTACATTATTTACATAGGTAATGTTTCCATTTGAGAAAATGTTAGTAAACACTAGTCACAAAATCATGAATCCCACAGAGTTTGTGAAACTATATGAGAGACTTGTCAATTTTGAACTAAACTTTTCTAACATTTTCTTAAATGCAAAAATGACCAATATAACAAATGTAGATCTTGATGAGTGGACCAAACTTGGTATTCATGACTTTTCCAGTTGAGACCATCTAGGGTTTCGAAAACTGGTTTGGAGCCGTCAAAATTTAAAAATTCAAAATTTGAATCAATCAAACTTTGTCAAATGAGAGGTTGACCAAAACAACAAATGTAGATCTTGATGAGCTTGACAAACTTGGTATTGATGACTTTTATATTTGAAACCATTTAGAGTTTTGAAAACTAGAGTCAAAGTGTCATTTTTTAAAATTGAAAGTTGACTTGGTCAAATTTGGTCAAATGAGACACTAAATGACCTCAGATGAAAAACTTTTAAATACAAAGGTGATAGAACTCATCAAGATCTATATTATTTATATAGGTCAGGTTTCCATTTGAGATCATTTAGAAACTCAAAAATATTTACCAAGCTTATGTTTTTATTTTCTGATTTAAAAAAATAAATATATGTAGGGGCAGGTGGATCAGGAGCTGCCCTTATAAATGCATTTCCAAGGGCGGGTCACTCACCACCCGCCCTTAAAAATCACCCCCCTGTATAAAATGGTAGGTCGCGCGGGCCGGCCAAATTGGCTAAGTGTTGGGCGCATTTCTCCGAATTGACGCCGGCAGGCTGCCGGATTCCGCCCCCCCCCCCCGCCGCCGCCTCCCTCCTCCCTGAGCCCTCCACCACGGCCTCCCCCTCCCTGAGCCCACCACCGCAGCGTCCTCTGACGACCTCCACTTGGACCTGGCCTCTTCGACGCCGACCTCGCCGGCGGCCGACGCTAGGGTTTGATTTGCCGCACGACTACCGCCACTGGCCTCGCCGGCCCGTGCTCGTGCGCTTTCCCACCTCCTCCTCTTCAACCTCGCCGGAGCTACGGTGTGAGGCCGCGCGGCTGCCGCCCTCGCCGGCCCATGTCATCGAGGACGTCCTCGACGGGAGCTAGGATTTGAGGCCGCATGGCTCGCCACCAGCCTCGCCAGCCCGTGCTCGTGTGCACTCTGATCCCCCACCTCCTCCTCTCCGACCTCGCCGGGTAGGCTCTCGCTCGCTTGGCCCGCACAGAAGTTCCTCTGCACCATTGAGGTGAGGCCCGCTGCAATCCGCTTTCTCTGTCTGTTGTACGCATGTGTTTGTTCCTATTGTTTGGAACTTTGGATTGGGTGAAAACTAGTAGGAATCGCTCTTTGTTTACAGTCACAGGTGCTATGAATTTGTGAATTTGTCTGTGGTCAGGACAAAAGTTTGCACTTTCATGATGTTTTCGTGGAAGAAGATAATGGGAAGGCCTCTGTCCTTCTGACAGTTAACTCTATTGATTAACCAGTTCAGTAACACACGTTAAATGTTTCAACTTAGATATGGACATATGCATGTGTGCTGGGGTATTTTACTATACAGGAAGCATGCCAAATGTGTATTGTGCTTAGCCAATTAATGTTTTAGTGCTAGTGACCTCCTACTCTGAATGTAAATCTGAACATTCAAGCAATTTGAATTATAGTTGTTTATTATGCATTGAACTTACCTTTCATCACATTACAGAATAGACATGGTCGAAAGCTTTCATATCTGGATTCACTGAATTGAAGCAGCATTAGCTAAGCATTAGCTAAACACTCTAGAATGGTCGAAAGCTTTCATATCTGGATTCACTGAATTGAAGCAGCATTAGCTAAGCATTGTAGAATGCTCCAAATTAAGCTGGTCCACCTAGCACACAACTTGGATCAACTGACATTGTGAAAAAGGAAGCTGTAGTCAATAACTAAATGCATTTTTGTTAACTAATTTATGGAGAAGCACACAACACAATCTGGATAGACACATCTAGAAAGTTAGTAGAACCAAAAGCTAAACAATTGATGCAGAGCTCTGTGCTTTTTAAACTGTTGAATCATATATTTTAGTTAGCTATGAATACCAAAAGAAAAGGTATGCCATGTTTGAAACATATTACCAGAAGACAAAAGAATCCTACTACTAGTACTTCTGTACTCCTACTCTACTACTACTCTCTCTACTACTATTGTCTACTACTACTACTACAATCTGTCCAACACATATGCTTGTATTTGGAAAATGCAATGATGAACTTTTAAACCTGTTTGGGAAGCAGCTGCTGCTTTTTTTGACACCTCTCTATGTTTGTTAAGCAGCTGTTGCTTTTTCCCCAACTCTTACCTTCCCCAAATATCTGAATGGCTTATATTCTATACAGGTGCTTAGCCAATTAATGTTATATGCATGTGTGCTGAATGGCTTATATCTGAATGGCTGAGAACTGAACTAAAAGTAGCTATATGCATGTGTGCTGTGGTATTTTACTGCTAGCTGCTGCCCTACTCTCACTGTCATTTTGAATCTGTCCTACTACTACTACTTCTGTACTGAGCATAATGGCACTGGATTTTTTGATTTGTGAAAGTTTTTGATTTGAGCACTCTACTATTACTACTACTAGTCCTACTACTAGTACTACTGTCCTAGTACTGTCCTACTCTTACTACTGTCCTACTCTTACCACTACTGTCCGTCTCTACTACTGTCTATTTGAAACCATTTGTGGTGGCTTACTGTCATTTTGATTTGATTTGTGGCTTACAGTAATCCTACTACTACTACTTTTGTACTCCTACTCTACTACTACTCTCTCTACTACTACTGTCTACTACTACTACTACAATCTATCCAACACATATGCTTGTATTTGGCAAATGCAATGATGAACTTTTAAACCTCTATGTTTGGGAAGCAGCAAATGCTTTTTTTGACACCTCTCTATGTTTGTTAAGCAGCTGTTGCTTTTTCCCCAACTCTTACCTTCCCTCTCCTCTCCTCTCCTTTGTTTTGTCGATGATGAAATTGTCTAAAATCCATACATAATATGGAATATGAGCTGATGATCAAGAACTTGTGAGGAACTTGGCATCATTACTAGCCGCCCCTACATTACCTTCTCCTCTCTTATCTGTTATGATACCTTTATGCTCCAAGACTATGATCAAATGATGATTGACATGTTTCTTAGGCCTTTTTTTTAAAAACCTTTCCCTCTCCTCACCTCTCGTCCTTCCTCTCTTCTCCTTCTATCTCTCTTCTCTCCTCTCTTCTCCTCTCTTATCTGTACTCTATTGTACTCTTCTACTACTCTACTAATACTCTACACTCTCCTAACACTCTAGTACTCTACTTGTACTACTACTACCACTACTACTATTACTACTACTCTACTAGTACTACTGTCCTAGTACTGTCCTACTCTTACTACTGTCCTACTCTTACTACTAATGTCCTACTCTACTACTGTCTATTTGAAACCATTTGTGGTGACTTACTGTCATTTTGATTTGATTTGTGGCTTACAGTAATCCTACTACTACTACTTCTGTACTCCTACTCTACTACTACTCTCTCTACTACTACTGTCTACTACTACTACAATCTGTCCAACACATATGCTTGTATTTGGCAAATGCAATGATGAACTTTTAAACCTCTATGTTTGGGAAGCAGCAACTGCTTTTTTTGACACCTCTCTATGTTTGTTAAGCAGCTGTTGCTTTTTCCCCAACTCTTACCTTCCCTCTCCTCTCCTCTCCTTTGTTTTGTCGATGATGAAATTGTCTAAAATCCATACATAATATGGAATATGAGCTGATGATCAAGAACTTGTGAGGAACTTGGCATCATTACTAGCCGCCCCTACGTTACCTTCTCCTCTCTTATCTGTTATGATACCTTTATGCTCCAAGACTATGATCAAATGATGATTGACATGTTTCTTAGGCCTTTTTTTAAACCTTTCCCTCTCCTCACCTCTCGTCCTTCCTCTCTTCTCCTTCTATCTCTCTTCTCTCCTCTCTTCTCCTCTCTTATCTGTACTCTATTGTACTCTTCTACTACTCTACTAATACTCTACACTCTCCTAACACTCTAGTACTCTACTTGTACTACTACTACCACTACTACTATTACTACTACTCTACTAGTACTACTGTCCTTGTACTGTCCTACTCTTACTACTGTCCTACTCTTACTACTAATGTCCTACTCTACTACTGTCTATTTGAAACCATTTGTGGTGGCTTACTGTCATTTTGATTTGATTTGTGGCTTACAGTAATCCTACTACTACTACTTCTGTACTCCTACTCTACTACTACTCTCTCTACTACTACTGTCTACTACGACTACTACAATCTGTCCAACACATATGCTTGTATTTGGCAAATGCAATGATGAACTTTTAAACCTCTATGTTTGGGAAGCAGCAGCTGCTTTTTTTGACACCTCTCTATGTTTGTTAAGCAGCTGTTGCTTTTTCCCCAACTCTTACCTTCCCTCTCCTCTCCTCTCCTTTGTTTTGCCGATGATGAAATTGTCTAAAATCCATACATAATATGGAATATGAACTGATGATCAAGAACTTGTGAGGAACTTGGCATCATTACTAGCCGCCCCTACGTTACCTTCTCCTCTCTTATCTGTTATGATGCCTTTATGCTCCAAGACTATGATCAAATGATGATTGACATGTTTCTGAGGCCTTTTTTTAAACCTTTCCCTCTCCTCACCTCTCGTCCGTCCTCTCTTCTCCTTCTATCTCTCTTCTCTCCTCTCTTATATGTACTCTATTGTACTCTTCTACTACTCTACTAATACTCTACACTCTCCTAACACTCTAGTACTCTACTTGTACTACTACTACCACTACTACTATTACTACTACTCTACTAGGACTTTTTTTGATAACTACTCTACTAGGACTACTACTACTACTTTTTTCGTATCGAATTCACACTTTATTCCTTGCATCAATTAGAACAAAGAACGAAATGACGTAGACAACAGATAGTCCAACCCGATCCCACGAAAGTCAAGAACTACCAGAACAGCTTTCGCAGGAGCAGTTCGATGATGAGGTAGAAGATGAACTAGCATTGTTGCTTTCTCAAGGGAAAGGTGGAGTAGAAGCGGAAGTAGTAGGGGGAGCAGAAGGGGGAGCAGAGGGAAGAGGAGGAGAAGCTGATGAAGGCAAAGGAGAAGAGGATGATGACGAGAGCTCATCTTCGGGATATGAAAGCCCTGAGGATCCTCACCCACAACCACCTAGACGGAGGCCAACGGAGGACGAGTTGGACCTGGATTTCGACCCGACGTCTGAAGAGGTAGGGATGGAGCCTTTATAGCCTGTAAAATTTGGTTTGCCTTTGGCTATATTACCTCTGCTAACGCTTGTGACCTGTCGTATATGCAGGTCCCTGCTAGACCTCCGAAAAGATGACGTCGACGTCCGACACGTTATGCCGAACAAGACGGAGTAGGGGAAAGGAGGGCAGAGGCAACAACCACAGACACTAACATTGGGGCCTCTGCTCCAGAGCCCTCGACTACCGAACCAAAGAGGAAACGAGGGAAAAGAATGGCGAACCAATATACAAAGACGGGGGTATGTTATGTGATAACACATGTTGGAGAAGACGGGCGCATCCTTGAGCCACCGGAGTACATCAGCCGATTCTGTAATGCTTGTGGGGCACTAGTAAGAGATAAACTGAACCCAGCAATTCCTTTCTGGTCTAGAAAACTTGGCGTACCTAAGGCAAAAAAGCAAGAGCTATGGGATAAATGGCTAATGGCCAGTTTCAGGTTGCCGGATGGAAAGCATGAGCTGGTAAAACAAAATGCTTATAAGATAATGGGCAACGCCTTCCAACGTCGGAGGTGGGATCTAAACAAGAGGTTTATCCAGAAGGGGCTAACTCCCTTTCATGAGTTTGGCAACATAACCCATAATCAATGGGCAGAGCTCGTGGCTGAGAAGACTTCACCCGAAGCATTGACCCTCAGTAAACGTAATAGCGAGTAGGCGAAGAAGAACAAACACTACCCTCACCTAGGCCCGGGTGGCTACCACGCCAAGCAAGAAGTGTTTAGGAAGATGGATGAAGTGGCCGAAGCTTCTAGGGATCCGAAGAAACAAAAAGTGAAGAATTTGAAGCCACGTTTGAAGCAATGGATATATGCAAGGAGTATGGATTCCTCAGACCTCGTCTTTGCGGAGCCGGAGACCGAACAGGCAGTATCAAGGATAATGAAATATGCTGAAGACACAGAGACGGGCACGTTCGTTCCTTCCAGAGAGAGAGATGAGCTGAGCCTTGGCTTGGGAAACCCCGAGCACCCAGGCCGCACTAGGGGGCTAGGGAAATGGACAACATGGAAGCAAGGATTCCCAGCGGACAACAACATGTACAAGAAACATGGTAGAGACCGAGAGTCCTATCTTGAGCTCCAAGTGAAGGCTCTAGTTGCGAAGGCGCTTTCGGAGCAAGGTGTGAATACAGAGCCACGGATGCTAATGGGGCCACCGGGGGAACTGGCTTTAATTGGTAGCCCTCCGGATGTTCCCAGCAGCCAAGGTTCCAACGCATCCACAACTGTCGTCGATCACATACGGATGCCAACTAGTTGCATCCTAGTACTTCCCATGGGTAGGGGAGACACGTTTATTGAGGTGGCAACGGATGTGGCACATCCTCCGGGTGGCCGCTGGCACAATCATGAAATCCCAAAGGACTACACTAGGGTTGAGGTGCATACCGTGAAGCCTGAGTTCGTGACATGGAAGATAGATCACCCAACTCCTGAGGGGCTCCGTGAGCTTGGAGCAATAATAAAATAGTTCATCCTCTGGCACAAAAAGGACATTGTGTTGAATGTTTCTTTGCCAACTCCAACTGATGTACATTTGGAGCGAGCTGATCAAGACGAGGAAGTGTATTCACCGGCCCATGGAGACCACATGCCTGAGGTGGCACATTCTTCCCTGCCTCCTAGGGACCATGTGGTTGATGAGCCACATACTTCTCTAGCTCGTCGAAGTGAGCAAGGGCATGATGAGATGCCACAACACTCTCCAGCTCGTCCTACCGAGCAAGGGCATGATGAGATGCCACAACGCTCTCCAACTCGTCCTACCGAGCAAGGGCATGATGAGATGCCACAACACTCTTTAGCTCATCCTACCGAGCAAGGGCATGATGAGATGCCACAACATTCTCTAGCTCGTCCTATCGAGCAAGGGCATGAAGTGATGCCGTAGCCTTGTCCAATCGAGCAAGGGCCTAAACAAGGTCTACCTTCTGAAAAAGAAGTTGAGCGCGCGCCTGTATCGGAGGCCCGAAAGAAGATTCCCATCCATACGAGGCCAATGTTTGAGTCAATGAAAACCGTCCCCTTGATTGACAAGTGGTTTGCTCGTGACCAGTACAAGCCTGAGAACCAAGTTAAAGATGTCTATGCACGTGCTTCTGAGCCGCTCGACACTAGCAAACTACACCAACCGGTAAAGAAGTATCCAAGTGTTGAGGACATCAAATGGACAAATGATTGCCCGAAGAAATATGTAAGAGGCAAGAAGTTCCTACCAAACAGAATCATGCAGTGCATGCCAATTGGAATGAGAAAGTTCCATGATTGGTACTTGCATGCTCAGTCGACGGGACTAAATGACATAAAAGCTGCCTTTAGTGAATACACATTTGGAGGCGCAGCTGGGAAAATATTATTTGACTTCCAAGACATGCAGGAATGCTTTCACCTCGGAATGATGGAAATGGGTCTAGTTCGCTTGTGGTGCCTGTAAGTCCTTGCCCTCTCGATATAATATGAATGAAATATTTGTATTTTGTTGTAACTAACCACATTGTGATTTGTAGAATGCAAACACGTATTGTGAAGAAAATGCCAAGTCTAAGAGCCGGGTATATAGACCCTTGGTTGATATGCGCATCAAATTTCCAGTACCCCAAGCATTGGAAATTGGATGGCGAAGAACTAGCTGCCGGAGAGACCGTTGAGGAGAAAGAGAAAATCCGGGCAAATAAGATGTATAGAGAGGGCCTTAAGGTTGCATGCCGGATTGCCAAATGTCTTAAGAAACTACAGCATAATGAAATGGTTTGGTTACCATACCACTTTGGGTAAGTTCGACTCTATACTTAAATAAAGCATTGCTCGATATACTTAGTTCGATGTAAAAGAGCTTATTTGTTTCTTCAATGATTAAATTCATGCAGGGCGCACTGGATTCTTGTAGGGATCGATGTTGGGATGAGCATGGCAGTTGTCTATGACTCAGCAGATTATGCGCTTGAGTCATACATGGACTTCATAGCGATTTGCAAGACGTACATATCGACAATAATCCTCATTAGCTTATATTAGTTTGTATATATACTTGTAAACTTTGCTTTTTGATACTAACAAGTTGCATTTGCTAAAAACATAAAGGAAGGCATGATCCAGTAAGGGGAGACGATTTGGGTATCAAAACTCTAAGTCCGGTACGTGTAACTTACATCGGTACACTCCATTACGTGCTTTGTCAATAGCATTACTTAACATTTCATATGCGAATCACACAGTGTCTCAAGCAGAGGCCTGGGAGTCTACATTGTGGATACTATGTATGTTGTATGATGAGTAACACTAGTGCCTACAGGAGACACCCCAATTTGGTTAGTTTGACACTTTCTTCGCTCATAGTATGAATACTTAGCTTATGCTATGAAATACTAGACCTAAACTTGTTCTCTTGTAGTGGAAAGAAGAGGTTGACCAACAAAGGGACGTATACAAGGATGATCAACTCTTGGAGCTCGTCGGTGACCTTTGCAACTTCATCATTGACCTGGTTGTTTCTTCCAGAGGCGATTACCATGATCGATCATCTGACTTAGGTCGTAATCCTATGTACCAACACCTCCGTGAGACTCATAGGTTAGCTCTAGGCCGTTGAGAACAATTTGGAATGGTTTGGACTTGTGAAACTTTTGAACTTGTGATGGTTTGGACTTGTGGACTATTTCAACTTATGAATTATGGCTATGTAATGTGATAATGGACTTTGTGAATTGGACTTTTGAACTTATGAATTATGGCTTGTAATTGTGGTTTATATCTTGCTCGTGTGTTTGTGGATGTGTATATCTGGTCAGATTTGAATTTGAATTTGTATTCTATATTATATTCTGTGGTCAGAAATGTATTTGATTTTGTATTCTATATTATATTATGTGGTCAGAAATACTAGTCCCAGGAGGCTAGTAACACATTTATTACATCATATATGTCTCATTGCAGTAGTCTCAACAAGCGTGGACAATGAAGACATGCCACGATTAAAAGTAACCACAACATAATACATGTCCAACAGACCCAGAAAAAGGTCTCGCTAATACATATCATCTGACGGATCCCAATGCCACAGGCTTAGTTGGGTGCAGACACGACCTTATTCGTACGCCACGTCAGGATTGAAGTCCGGATCTTCCTCTGTTCAACAAAGCAAGGGTGAGTACAAAGTACTCAGCAAATCCAACCTTACCCAACAGAATGGGATATCAGTATATGCATATGGATAAATCAAGAATAAGGCTTGGTTTATTTGCATAAAGCTATCTTTTTACACATGCAGCGTTTTATTTTATAAATACCTTTGCAAAAGACATATATTTTTCATATATAATAGTATTTCTGAAAAAGGGGTTGATCACAATTTTAGGTGTTGCTGAACCCTCTGTTCCCGCAACATATGGCAGACAACCATTCATTTCTAAAATCACACTCACTCTCATGTTTTCACTCATCCCAACCCATCTAGTTGTTGAAACCAAACTATAACTCGTCCGATACCACGGACGCGTCTATCCGGATAAATTTTACACTCTGCAGAGGTTGTACACTTTCCCCACAAGTACGATAATGTAACTTAACACCGTCGTGTAAGCACAGATCCATCAAAGCCATTACCCTCCATAGCTAAGTAATGACGCTCACCACAGGAACACTAAGGCCATATCTCATAATACAATAATTTACAGAGCTCTTTACATTTCATATATTTTCTCAATTTCTATATACATCTCTTAATGCCCCGTTGCACACCTGCCTCCAGGTGATTACCATACCAACTAGAGGGATTTAGACTAAGCCTTTCCCATGCAAGGCGAGTGGTTGTACGAAAATGAGTTAGGCAAGATGAATCATCAACTCAGTCCTTAATCGAGACAAGGTGGATATCTTCATGCTTAACCACAAAAGGTACAAGCCCCGACACCATGGCATCCCACAAAAGGAACACCGATCCGCTCCATCTCTAAGGTAATCAACATCTATAACTTGTTCATTAGCCCTTTCATCATACCCACAATTCATTTCCACAACTCACACAGTTTTTCTTTTAAAATCATTGTATTTGAGAAAACATAGTAATGAGTATCCATGATGAATATCAAATCCTAAGCATACTAAATATTATATTTTACCATAGAATATTATTTGCTCCTAAGTTTGATCGAGACCATTATCAGGTAATATCAATTCAAGGATGGCTATTCAAATGGGTCTTAACTAAGCAGCGAAAATACTTTGTACGTATATCGTACATGCAATATTTAAAACGGCTTCTACGGGTTGTGTTTAAAAATAGGATCAACATGCATCAAAGGGGAATAGGCTGGACTTGCCTCCGTCAGCGTCCTCGGCAAACTCCTGCTGACAGTCCGGTTCCTCGGCGTCGAACTCGCGGTACTCGCCTCCGACGTTCTCGTTCTCCGGTTCGTTCACTCCGTCAGCTAAAAGTACCCAACGAGCGCAACAGCTAAACAAGCACAGATAAATAATCATATAAATTCAAATGAGCTCTAAAAATCATGAAATTTATATGAGAGATAGATCATGATTTAAGATGAATTTAGAAAGAATAATATTTGGAATCGGAGTTGGCATGTGGCTCTGTAAGATGACCGAATTTTAATCACGCGAAAAAAAATAATGCGCGATTAAGGAATGGGCGCTCACGTGGGCGATGAAGTTGTATACTAGGCAAGTGAAGCGAGAGCAGGCAAGCGAGTGGTGAGCTGAGCGTGTTGCTGTGGGAGAGCAACCAGGCATGCCTTTTATAGGCCAGGAAGCAGGGATGTGCCACTGGCTTACTTGCTTGCCTCCAATGGCATCGCTGTGGTCGGATGCTTTGACGGTGCGGCGTGTAGCGAGTAGATGCTTAGCATGCAAATGGACGGTGCCTAACCTTGCATGGTGGTCGGTGCCTAATTTGCATGCATGCATGAGCTATCTGTAAGTGTGCATGTGTGAGTGCACTGCTGACACTTGTTTGCTTGCGCTTTGCATGCTGGTGGTACATGCATGTTGCCTGTGTGCCTTGCTTGTTTGCGTGGTAAATGGTAAAAGTGAATATTGCCTCGATGGGTGCTTTGTCTTGCCTCATTCGCCGCGTATATACGAATGTGTTGTGGCCATGCATGGAGAAGAAAGATAGAGGAAAAGGTGGGAGGTGGGACCCGCTGTTATGGCGGCATGCGAGCTGCCGCAGTCGGCAAGGGGGGTCCGAGCGTGGGTGCGTGCTGCGGAGATGGTGGTGGGGTCGGCGCACGCGCCGCTGTTGGGGCATCGGACGAAGCGAGCGAGCGAGAGAGAGGGATGGGGAACGAGCGGGTGATGCCGATGCCACAGTGCATGATAAATTGAAGCGGTAGTTGGGATGAATATAAGATGGATAAGATTTAGAAGGATATAGAGCTCAGATGACTTATAATTTTTGAAATGCATTTGAAAATAATTTTTAACACGAGTGATTTTTTAATGTGAATTTTTGGGATGTTACAAACCTACCCCACTTAAATGGAATCTCATCCTCAAGATTTGGCTGGTTCCTAAACAGATGGGGAAACTCCTTTCTCAGGGCATATTCTCTTTCCCATGTTGCTTCTGCTTGAGTGTGCCTACTCCACTTAACACGACAAATTCGGACTGTTGTCGTTCTTGTCTGCTTGGTGACTGTGTCTAGTATTTTTATTGGCACTTCTTGATACCTTAGATCATCTTGTAAATCAATAGTATATGGTGATATTTGTTCCTCTAGCACTCTAAGGCATTTCTTCAATTGGGAAACATGGAACACATTGTGTATATCTGACATCTCTTCAGGTAGTCGAATACGGTAAGCTACAGCTCCAATTCTTTGTAACACTTGATATGGTCCAATATGCCGGGGTGCTAGCTTGCCTCTAACTTAGAACCTTCGAGTCCCTCGAATTGGGGAAACTTTGAGGTACACAAAATCTCCAACTACAAAGCTTAGGTCTCTTCTTTTATCAGAATAGCTCTTCTGACGTGATTGTGCTTCTTTCAATTTTTCTCTGATCTCTGCCACATGGTCTTCTACTTATTTTATAAGGGAAGGCTTAAGCAAGGTCCATTCTCCAACCTCTGACCACATTAATGGGGTCCTACATTTTCTTCCATATAGGGCTTCAAAAGGTGACATACCTAAGTTGGCTTGATAGTTATTATTGTATGAGAACTCTGCATAAGATAGGCTCTTCTCCCAATCTTTACCATAGGTAAGCACACATGCTCTCAGCATATCTTTCATGATCTGATTTACTCTTTCGGTCTGACCATCTGTCTGGGGGTGATAGGCTGAGCTAAAATTTAGCTTGGTGCCCATGGCTTCATGCAGTCTCTTCCAAAACTTAGAGGTGAATTGAGTACCTCGGTCAGATACAATCTTACTTGGCACACCATGTAGTTTTACTATATTATCCACATATAATTGTGCTAGCTTGTCTCCATTATACTTGGTGCGCATAGGTATAAGTGAGCAACCTTGGTAAGACGGTCCACTATTACCCATATTGAATCATTCCCTTTCTGAGTTTTGGGTAATCCATTCACAAAATCCATGCCTATCTCATCCCACTTCCAAACTGGAATAGGCAATGGCTGCAGCAAACCTGCTGGTTTCTGATGCTCTGCTTTAACCCTTTGGCACACATCACATTGTGCAACAAATTATGCCACATCTGCTTTCATACCATTCCGCCAATATCTTTCTTTTAGGTCCATATACATCTTGGTGGCACCAGGGTGGATAGAGTATGCTGAGTTATGAGCTTCATCAAGGATTAGTTCTTGAAACTTTCCTACCTTGGGCACACAAATCCCATCCTTATACCACAAGGTTCCTTTGTCATCCACTTTGAAGTATGGGGCTTTCTTTTCTCCAGTTTGCTCACGAATCTTCATCAGATCTTTATCCCTATGTTGTGCCTTCTTAATTTCTTCCTCTAGAGTTGGTTGCACCTTCAGACTGCCATTTTGAGGTTGGCATACTATGTGCATGTTCAACTGTGCTATCTCTTCTTGTAGATGAGTGTTTTTGGACACTAACTGTTGACCATATGACCTTCTGCTTAGGGCATCTGCAACCACATTGGCCTTTCCTGGGTGGTAATGAATCTCAAGGTTGTAGTCCTTAATTAACTCCAACCATATTCTTTGCCTTAGGTTCAAGTCTGACTGAGTGAAGATATACTTCAAACTCTTGTGATCTGTGTAGATTTCACACCTGTTTCCAATGAGATAGTGTCTCCAAATCTTGAGAGCATGCACTACAGCTGCTAACTCTAAATCATGGGTAGGGTAATTTTGCTCATGAGGTCTAAGCTGTCGGGATGCATAAGCTACAACCTTTCCTCCTTGTATGAGAACACATCCTAAACCTTGTCTTGAGGCATCACAATATATGATGAAATCTTGGTGAATGTCTGGTAAAGTTAACACTGGTGCTGTTGTCAATCTCTTCTTCAATTCTTAGAAGCTCTTCTCACATGACTCTGTCCAAGTAAATTTCTTATCTTTTCTGAGAAGCTCTGTCATGGGTCTGGCTATCTTGGAAAATCCTTCTATGAACCTTCGGTAATATCCAGCTAATCCAAGAAAACTTCTGACTTCACTGACATTTGTGGGTTGTTGCCAATGAGAGACAACTTCTACTTTCTCAGGGTCCACTGCAACTCCTTCCGTTGTCAGGATATGACCTAGAAATGCAACTTTCTCAAGCCAAAATTCACACTTGCTGAATTTGGCATACAACTTATGTCTTCTTAGCTTTTCTAGCACTACTCTCAAGTGTTGCACATGTTCTTCAGCACTCTTAGAGTAGATAAGTATGTCGTCAATGAAGACTACAACAAACTTATCTAGCTTCTCCATGAATACCTTGTTCATGAGGTTCATGAAATAAGCAGGGGCATTGGTTAATCCAAAGGACATCACTGTAAACTCATATTGACCATATCTTGTTACAAAGGCTATTTTAGGGACATCACTGTTCTTGATCTTGAGTTGGTGGTAACATGATCTCAAATCAATCTTGGAGAAATACTTAGCTCCTTTAAGCTGATCAAAGAGGTCATCTATCCTTGGTAGGGGATATTTATTCTTGATGGTGACTTTATTTAGGGATTTATAATCCACACACATTCTCATGCTTCCATCTTTCTTCTTTACAAACAGGACAGGGGCTCCCCATGGTGAAGAACTGGGCCTGATATAACATTTCTGTTGAAATTCTCTCAATTGCTCCTTTAATTCAGCTAACTCTGTAGGGGCCATTCTGTAAGGTCTCTTGGCTATAGGAGCAGTCCTAGGGATAAGATCAATGATGAACTCTATATCCCTATCTGGTGGCATTCCAGGTAGTTCCTCAGGGAATACATCAGGGTATTGTTGCACTACTGACACTTCTTCTATGGTCCTTGCATCTAAGTTGAAGACCATTGGGTTGACTTTAGATCCTCGGGTTTGGAATTTCACCTTAATCCCTTCTTGGTTAACTAATGATACTTCCTTAGTGGCACAACTAATAACTCCATTGTGTCATGTTAACCAATCCATTCCAAGGATAACATCTATTCCTTTAGACTTGAGCACTACTAAGTCTGCTAGGAAAACTACCCCACTTAAGATGATCCTTACATTTAAACAACATAGATGACATTTGATGTCAGACCCAGGTGTTTGGGTTATTAGGGGTAATTTTAGTAGTACTGTGGGTATTTTATGCTTCTTAGCAAAACTTGATGATACGAATGAATGTGATGCTCCAGAATCAAACAATACTGTTGCAAGTACTGAATTGACTAAGAACTCACCAAGTACTACTCCTAAAGCAGTCTGAGCATCCTGAGCATGAATGTGGTTGACACGAGCTCGGCCATAGGATTGCTGAGGTTGCTTCACCATCTGGCTGTTGTTGGTGGTGTTGTTGTTGTTGCGAGTAAAACCACGGTTGGCTCCAGACACTGCAGGTCTTGGTCCATTAACAGTGTGGGACTGGGTGGACACTGCTAGGTTGTTCTTATAAGGACAGTTGGTGATGTAGTGTCCAGTCTCATGGCAATGAAAGCATGCTTTGCCATTGTTGGTGACTTGACCGATGCTGTTTTGTTGGGTCTTGCCATAAGTCTGATTCTGATAAGTTGTCTTGGGCTGATATGATGGCTGCATCTGGTTAGAGGCACTGGCAGGAGAGCGAAACTGCATTGGGGCTTGAGTTCGCTGGCTTGGTTGGCTAAATGTTTTATGCTTCTGGGATCTAACTCCTTCTTGAACTTTGCGCTCTAAGAACTTGCGCTTGTTCTCCTTCCTTTCTTTAGTTTTGGCCACATCAGTCAGAATGGTTTGGTTCATCAAGGTGTTGAAGTTTGGATAGATCTGTGGGGTCATAAGAGTCCTCAACTCATAGGTCAGTCCTTCTATGAACTTTGTCTACTTCTTGGCATCAATGTTGACTAATTCTGGGCCATAGCGAGATAACTCATTGAACTGAAAGATGTATTCACTCAGAGTTTTGTTTCCTTGCTTCAAGTTACGAAATTCATCAGCCTTCAACTTCATGATTCCATCTAGAATGTGGTACCGACAGAATTCTTCCACAAATTCTTGCCAGGTGATAGTGTTGGCATTATCCACAGCTCCACTATAGGCTTCCCACCATGAAAGGACGATTCCTATCAGCTGGTGAGTTGCTAACAGAACTCTATCTCTTCCATTGCAGTGGATTGTGTCTAACTTCCTTTCAATGACCTTAAGCCAATCATCTGCTTCCATGGGGTTGTCAGATCTAGCAAAGGTGGGTGGCTTAAGCCTCATGAATTCAGTCATTTTGTCCTGGACTCCAGCTCCACGGTTATTCCTAGGGCGGTTCATGCCTTGGGCTAAGGTCTCCAAAAGGCGGGTTTGAGTTGCCATGACTTGTGCTAAGTCAATTGCTGGAGGAGGGGGCAACTCATCTTCTCCATTATGGTTCCCAGTCTGACTCACTTCATCTTCACGGACACCATCAGCATTTGCATTGGCTTGACTATCAACTGGATTTTGACTTTGCCTGCTAGCTGCACGACCACTTGGTTGGGAGCGAGTAGCTGGCTTGGGAGGCATCTGTTGGTTGAGATGAGGAGGAAAGCATTAGATAAGTGTTAGATCTATTGAGTGATGTTTTGTTTATTAAGGCGTTATATTTTTATAAAAAAGTGCAAGTTTTTAAGACTTGCTATCCCGTAAGGGAACACACGTAGAGCACTCAATTATCACAACCAACAGGCATAAATATATATTTTGAATAGGAGGGTGGTTTACAACATAATAAAAAAAAATATGAGTGCTACAATACGATTCATCTCCTTTGGGGTAAACAAAAGTGAAGTAAACTTCACTTCCCCAAGACAAAAGGAGGAACTGGGTACAACTAATCTTCAACTTTCTCAAACTGAATGACTTCATTCCCTTGGTGTTTGAGAAGGATCATTCTTTCGTCATCCGTAGTTCTTCCTTCGGAATAAGAGGCGGGTCGCCGTCATCTTTTGGTGGTGGCTGGCTGAGGAGGGAGATTTCTTCTTCCTTAGGCTTCAACTCCGAAGCTTCATGAGAGGTTGTTGTGGGTGGGGGAGCTGATGGTCCTTCAATTGCCAGTCTTTTTCCTGTCTTTAGGGGCATGATTGGGATCCCTTCCAGGATTATGGGCTCTTGGTCTTCCAGAGCTAGCATTCTTCTCTTGGCCCTGGTGACAAGGTAGGCTTCCTTCAACTCCTGGGCATGACGATCCTCAGCTTCCTTCATGGCTTCAGAAATGGCAGTTTCACGACTCTCGGCTACAGCTGCTTGGGCCTGAGCTTCTGCAAGCTGCACATGGAGCTTTCTAACCAAGATCTCGGCTTCTTCCGCACGGTGGATGCACTTCTTCAACTCTGAGGCCTGTTTATCATACTGCTCATCCAAAGCAAGTAGGTATGTGGTCATGAATACCACAGTTGGGTCATCCTCAAGGGAATAACGTCCCTGCAAGATGTCCATGCGGGTCCTCCAAACTGGTCGGTCTCTTTCTCGGGGTGGAAAGAATCTCATGGGTGTACGGGCAATGGGCTTCTCGTAGGTTTGGCACAGATACCTCAAGGCTTTGTGGGCGGCAGCTTGATATGTATCTGCAAACCGAAATCCGGTCACAGTTATACTCCATGCTTCAGCTATGTCAGGGAAGTCTTCACTTTTCCCGACATATACGGTGACTTCACACCGTTCGGTTTCATGCTCTATGTATTCTCTGCCTTCATATTCCGGGCGATCCTTGATTCCAAGTCTTTGCATGGTAGCATACAAGAGCTTAGGAAAGCCTTCGACACTTAGACAGTAGCTACTGGTCCAAACTCCTGTCATCTGAGAGAAATAGATAAGAGTAAAAAAAAATTTCAAATTGAGGGGAGAGGGTAAGAACTTTTTTAGAAAATACTTTTGTATGTAAAATACTGGTCTAGAAAGCCTAAGGTCGCGTCCTACAGCCAACTATGGCTCTGATACCACCTGAAGCGCCCCTGGTTAACCAGGAACTCAAATGTGATACAATACTAGTCCCAGGAGGCTAGTAACACATTTATTACATCAGATAGGTCTCATAGTAGTAGTCTCGACAAGCGTGGACAATGAAGACATGCCACGATTAAAAGTAACCACAACATAATACATGTCCAACAGACCCAGAAAAAGGTCTCGCTAATACATATCATCTGACGGATCCCAATGCCACAGGATTAGTTGGGTGCAGACACGACCTTATTCGTACGCCACGTCAGGATTGAAGTCCGGATCTTCCTCTGTTCAACAAAGCAAGGGTGAGTACAAAGTACTCAGCAAATCCAACCTTACCCTACGGAATGGGATATCAGTATATGCATATGGATAAATCAAGGATAAGGCTTGATTTATTTGCATAAAGCTATCTTTTTACACATGCAGGGTTTCATTTTATAAATACATTTGCAAAAGACATATATTTTTCATATATAATAGTATTTCTGAAAAAGGGGTTGATCACAATTTTAGGTGTTGTTGAACTCTCTGTTCCCGCAACATATGGGAGACAACCATTCATTTTCAAAATCACACTCACTCTCATGTTTTCACTCATCCCAACCCATCTAGTTGTTGAAACCAAACCATAACTCGTCCGATACCGCGGACACGTCTATCCAGATAAATTTTACACTCTGCAGAGGTTGTACACTTTCCCCACAAGTAGGATACTGTAACTTAACACCGTCGTGTAAGCACAGATCCATCAAAACCATTACCCTCCATAGCTAAGTAATGGCGCTCACCACGGGAACACTAAGGCCACATCTCATAATACAATAATTTACAGAGCTCTTTACATTTCATATATTTTCTCAATTTCCACATATATCTCTTAGTGCCCCGTTGCACACCTGCCTCCAAGTGATTGCCACACCAACTAGAGGGATTTAGACTAAGTCTTTCCCATGCAAGGCGAGTGGTTGTACAAAAATGAGTTAGGCAAGATGAATCATCAACTCAGTCTTTAATCGAGACAAGGCGGATATCTTCATGCTTAACCACAAAAGATACAAGCCCCGACACCACGGCATCCCACAAAAGGAACACCGATCCGCTCCATCTCTAGGGTAATCATCATCTATAACTTGTTCATTAGCCCTTTCATCATACCCACAATTCATTTCCACAACTCACACAGTTTTTCTTTTAAAATCATTGTATTTGAGAAAACATAGTAATGAGTATCCATGATGAATATCAAATCCTAAGCATACTAAATATTATATTTTACCATAGAATATTATTTGCTCCTAAGTTTGAACGAGACCATTATCAGGTAATATCAATTCAAGGATGGCTATTCAAATGGGTCTTAACTAAGCAGCGAAAATACTTTGTACGTATATCGTACATGCAATATTTAAAACGACTTCTACGGGCTGTGTTTAAAAATAGGATCAACATGCATCAAAGGGGAATAGGCTGGACTTGCCTCCATCGGCGTCCTCGGCAAACTCCTACTGGCAGTCCGGTTCCTCGGCGTCGAACTCGCGGTACTCGCCTCCGACGTCCTCATTCTCCGGTTCGTTCACTCCGTCAGCTAGAAGTACCCAACGAGCGCAACAGCTAAACAAGCACAGATAAATAATCACATAAATTCAAATGAGCTCTAAAAATCATGAAATTTATATGAGAGATAGATCATGATTTAAGATGAATTTAGAAAGAATAATATTTGGAATCGGAGTTGGCATGTGGCTCTGCAAGATGGCCGAATTTTAATCACGCGAAAAAGAATAATGCGCGATTAAGGAATGGGCGCTCACGTGGGCATTTGGCTTGGCTGGTAGTGCATGGTGTATACTATGCGTGTGTTATTTGGATGAAGTTGTAGCTTAGGACCCACACGTCATATACACATGCATGGGAAGGGAGAGAGAAAAGCTAGCAAGGGTCTTCTTCTCGCTTCTTGCATGGACGACGTCATGGTTGAGCTCGTGGAGCTCGGGAGCAGCTCGGCACAGGCAAGAGCAAGGAGGGAAGTAAAGAGAAGACCACAAGGAGAGTGGGAAGAGCAAGGGGATGCTCATGGGCTGCTCACCTCGTCGTGCGACGACGGTCGAGCCCAGCTCATACGGCCGTATACGGTATACGCGAGGCAAGTGAAGCGAGAGCAGGCAAGCGAGTGGTGAGCTGAGCGTGTTGCTGTGGGAGAGCAACCAGGTGTGCCTTTTTATAGGCCAGGAAGCAGGGATGTGCCACTGGCTTGCTTGCTTGCCTCTAATGGCATCGCTGTGGTCGGATGTTTGGGCGGTGCGGCGTGTAGCGAGTAGATGCTTAGCATGCAAATGGACGGTGCCTAACCTTGCATGGTGGTCGGTGCCTAATTTGCATGCATGCATGAGCTATCTGTAAGTGTGCATGTGTGAGTGCACTGCTGACACTTGTTTGCTTGTGCTTTGCATGCTGGTGGTACATGCATGTTGCCTGTGTGCCTTGCTTGTTTGCGTGGTAAATGGTAAAAGTGAATATTGCCTTGATGGGTGCTTTGTCTTGTTTCATTTGCCGCGTATATACGAATGTGTTGTGGCCATGCATGGAGAAGAAAGATAGAGGGAAAGGTGGGAGGTGGGACCTGCTGTCGTGGCGGCGTGCGAGCTGCCGCAGTCGGCGAGGGGGGTCCGAGCGTGGGTGCGTGCTGCGGCGATGGTGGTGGGGTCAGCGCACGCGCCGCTGTCGGGGCATCGGACGAAGCGAGCGAGCGAGAGAGAGGGATGGGGAACGAGCGGGTGATGCCGATGCCACAGTGCATGATAAATTGAAGAGAGGTAGTTGTGATGGATATAAGATGGATAAGATTTAGAAGGATATAGAGCTCAGATGACTTATAGTTTTTGAAATGTATTTGAAAATAATTTTTAACACGAGTGATTTTTGAATGTGAATTTTTAGGATGTTACACTAACCATCGTACCTAGTGATTCAATGGTTTATAGTTCCGGATCGCCCTAGGCGCATGGCCATGCATGTCACGATATGCAACGTAAATATAGGAAAATAAAACATTTTATGACGCATTTCATTGCGGGAAGTGGGAACCGCTTCTGCATCATCAGCTTGCTGTTCAATCTTTGTATACTTCACAGGAGTCCAACAAGTTATATTAGTTCTACTTTTGTACTAGATAATTGAAATACGCTTCCTCCCAATTCTCTAAACCAGTGTTCTAAATAGCGAAGCTATAGCGACAAACAACATTGTACTAAATAGTAGGATATAGCGGCGCTATAGCAGCCGAGTAGACATCTTCGCTAGATGCTACAACCTGTTATTTAGAACACTACTCTAAACCTATGGCTTTAAATATATTATTATGATCGACAACAAATAAAATTCGATATTGTAGCATTACAGGACCGAAGCTTTTGAGACGGAGGTAGTAGTTCTAGGTTTTATTTGATGGTCTGACCCTAGTATATTATCATAGCATATCTTTATCATAGTATATCTTTTAGAACGGAGGAGGTACAATTACTATGCCAGAACAGCAATCACTGGCAGTTATGGTGGAGTCTATAGTGATAAGTATATGCACTCATGGAGACGTTAACGTTGAGATCTCGAGTTCGAATCCTGAGAAATACATATTTTCTTAAAGTTTTACAACTTATCATTGTCGGGCCCATCATTACCGATTGACAGGACGTTCCAATCCGGCAGTGATTATGAAATCTGACTTAGATGTAGTGAATTGTTACCTCCGTATAACAAAATATGGAATTCTAGATTTGGTTGAGTCAAACCATCAAATAAAACCAAGAATTGCATCATGTCAAACATATTCAGTATCTTTTAGAACAGGGGGTGTACAATTACTACCTCCATCTCAAAAGATGCAATTCTGAATTTGAATTGAGTCAAATCTCCTTAAGTTTGACTAAGATTGTACAAAATATTATTAATATTTATGACTTTTTCAGGTGTGCTATGATAATAATATATTAAATGAAATGTAATGATACTTATTTATTTGAAATGGACTTAGTCAACCTTAAACTGTTTAACCACTTGAAAAAAAAAGGCAAGATTTTGCCTTTTTTTTTTTTACTGATGAGGCAGTATTTGCCAAATCTTGTTGTGCTTGCACAATGCAAAGTCCAATTTCAAACGTCACCTTTGCTGTCTGTAGCAAAAAGGCCAAAAGGCAAGCAAAAGCCTGCCAAGTGCACAGACGCAGGAGAGGAGAGGCAGCAACGCGCCAACGGCTCCCAAACGGCTACAATTTACTGTACCAACGGCCCGGTCAACAGTCACCCATGGCGATAAATAAATAAAACAAAAATCCATCCAAACCCCGCCGTGCTCGCTTCCTTGACTCTCTCTGTCGTCGGTCGTCCTCTCCTCGCCCCCGCCCCCACCAAAACCCCACGGACGGAACCCGAGAAAGAAGAGAGAGGCATCATCTTTACTCGCCGCACGAGTCCCCATGAACGGCGAGGCCGAGCCGCAAGAACTCGCCCCGCCCGACGCCTCCGCCGCCGGCGGCGGCGGCGGCGGCCTGCAGGGCAGGGCGGAGGTCGACACCTCGGCGCCCTTCAAGTCGGTGCGCGAGGCCGTCGACCACTTTGGCGGCAGCGCCGCCTGGAGCTCCCACCTCATCAAGCGTATGTTCGCGCCCCCAAACCCAAAGGTAGCCAATCTGCGTCCTCGCGCTGCGGCGCCGCCGCAAATGTCTCTTGCGTATGGCGTGTGTTGGTTGTGCTTTTGGTTGGTTGGTTCGCCGCCACTCGCGATTATATGTCGTTTGTGGTTCCTAGATTGGTGGGACGGAAATGCGGCAGGAAGATAAAATTTCGCGCTTGATATGTGACTTCTCCTACCTTCTGCTGCAGAAGCAGGAGGGGGCCGAAGAACTGGCCGATCTGGAGGAGCAGACCGCGCAGCTAGAGAAGGAGCTCAGCGTCAAAGAAAGGGAGACGCTTGATGTGCTCAAAGAGTTGGAGTCCACCAAGAAGGTGGTTGCAGACTTAAAGCTAAAGATACAGAACGAGGGTGCCGGTGCATTCTGCATCCCTGAAGAAAGGGTTCAGGGTCAAGCCGGGGTGCACACTGGCACTGAAGACCCTGCAGAAGTGCAGCCTGAGGATGCTGAAACTGATGCTGTTATGGGCGCGCTACATGTGCAGCTGCATCAATCTCCTGGTTCTTCAGTGCTGCCCATTGGCACCGGAGAACCTGCAGAAGTGCAGCCTGAGAATGCTGAAACTGATGCGGTTATGGGCTTGCTACATGTGCAGCTGCAGCAATCTCCTGGTTCTTCAGTGCTGAAGGGCCTTGAGCAGGCAAAAGCCAACCTAAACAGGACCACGAGTGATCTTGCGGCTATCAGAGCCTCTGTTGAGTCACTGCAGAACGACATTGCCAAAGAGAGAGTCTTGGCGGAGAGAAGCCGAGAGAAGGTTTGTGCCAATACGACGTTGATTGCTTCTCTGGAGGATGAGCTGGACCGGACTGCACAGAAGCTGCAGACGCTGCGGGGTCTGCAGAGGAGGCGTGACGATCCATCAGACATCTTCGTCGAGATCAAGATGATGACATCTGAGCTAGAGCAGCTGAGGAGTGCGGCGAATGCGTCGAAATCTGAAGCTGCTATGCTGTCTGCTGAAATTGAGCAGATGAGAGCTAGCATTGGCACTGCTGAGGTGAGGTGTCGTGCAGCCAAGAAGATAGAAGAGGCGGCAAGGGCAGCAGAAGCTCTTGCCCTGGCTGAAATCAAGGTCCTACTAAGCAATGAAGCTTCAGCTGAGGATCTTCAGGGCACGGAAGGCGTGAACCTTTCATTGGAAGAGTACTCTGAGCTTGCTGCCAAAGCTCAGGAGGCTGATGAATGCTCAAGAAAGAAAATCGAAGCTGCAATGGTGCAGGTTGATGAAGCCAACCAGACAGAATCTGACTCTCTCAGAAAGTTGGAAGAAGCTCTGTTACAAGTTGAAGAATGTAAGAAGGCACTACAGGAGGCCCAGAAGAGGGTGGGTGCTGCTAACCGGGGGAAGATCGCAGTAGAAGAGGCTCTCCGCATATGTCGATCCATGACCGGAAACAGGAGGCGTTCAGTCCATGACCCTCCCAGGTTCAAACATCCAGCACCTCGTTCTAGAGATTCTCAGAATATGGACATCATTGGCGCTTCAAAGGGTCCCTTGAAACCAACATTGTCAATAGGGCAGATATTGAGCATGAAGCTAATGGGGCCAGATGGGTATGACAAAAGCGTTACTGAGGATGCAAGCGAAGCTTCTAATATGTCGCTTGGACAGATTCTGAACCGCAGGCGTGCAGTCGTGTATAGCAGTGATGCAACTGCTCACAAGAAATTCTCAGGGAAGAGGAAGAAGTTTGCCTTTACAGGACTCTCAGTTTTCTTGGCGAAACAAGCCAAGAGCAAGAAGAAAAAGGGGTCACACTAGAACTACTGCAGTCAACTTGGGCTGGGAAAAAGAAACTATTGTAGTCTACCTTGCTAGCTGTTAACTTGACCCTAGTTCTTGTTCTTGTAATTTACTAGTATGTGTCGTTTATAGATGGCTAGTGACTGATATTTCTGTTTAGTAGTAGTCATCAGGTGCTGTGTGAACTTGAAATGTATCAATATGATGACTAGTAGTTGATATCAAGTACATATGAGGTATGTATTCACTAAAATTAAAATGTTCTTCTCTGTTTCTTCTATCTGATTTCACAAGTATTCACTGATATCTATGCTTTCTGAACTTGGTCTTTTCGACCATGGTTTTCTTTGTTTATAACATCTCTTGATGAAACACGTGCAAAGCACGTTGTTGAAAAAAGAAAAGCTTTCCGATTTCTTTTTTTATATAGGAAAGCTTTCCGATTTCAGTTGTGCAGTCCCCTTAGTTTGGTGTTCCAGGATGGGTGGATATGGTTCTCTTGGTTGGGATAAGATAGATCAATACGGTTTATTGGACGAAGCCATGAATCACGTGGACATGGAAGGGTCCAATACAATAAATATAGCATTCTTTGGTTTCTCGTCTCAAGTTGGACAATGAGTTTGGAGCTGTGTCACGCTTTTACAGAGGTGCGCAATAAAATGCAACTGAGAAGAAGGTCATCAGCTAGGAAGATAACTAGTGCTTCTCCAAAATCCCTTGCTTATACAGAACGGTGGACACCTGCTGAAGAAGGGGAAAAGGGTCATGGCTTTAGGATACTACAAGCAGAAGTCCTTTCAGTTTTTTGCCAGAGTCATTTTCGCTAGTCTCTGTAACAGGATGAGCTTCAGGTGGGTCAATTTTGGGCCTTGTTTAGTTTGCAAAAACTTTTGCAAAATTTTTCAGATTTCCCGTCACATCGAATCTTTGGACACATGCACGAAGCGTTAAATATAGATAAAAAATAAAACTAATTACACAATTTAGACGAAATTCATGAGACGAATCTTTTAAGCCTAGTTAGTCCATGATTGGATAATATTTGGCAAATAACAACGAAATTGTCATAGTAGCATAGACCTAGCAAACGAGTCCCATTATATTACGTAAGAAGCAAATATAGATATATGAATTATTACGTGAGACGTACGTGAGTTTGAGTCTTACATGAGATTGAGTTACGGACGGTTACATCCTTACATGTAAGATGTAAGATCACGTATGACGGAAGGCTCATATAGCACGAAGTCCAGATCAAACGGTTATTACGCAGGGAGATCCCCTAAAAAAACTCGCTCTTTTATAGTAGGATTATCTACTCTTGTTGAGCATTGGGCTGGGCCTTTTTCTTCTTGGGCCTCTTTCGTCGAACTATTCTCGTGTTATTATTCTTCTGTGCTGCATAGCCAGCCCATTGGCTGCAAAGTATTCAAGCTCCGTTGTGTGCTGTCGCTCTCGCTCCCGGCCGGCAGTGAGTGCACCCAAGGTTCAGGTTCGTCTCAAGTCTCAAAGTCTCAACTGCCGCGGGAGCCGGGAAGGGAGTAGGAAGGCAGCTAGTACTAGCACTAGTATAGGCCCGTGCGGCGGCGGGCGACCGGCAACAAGTCCGACTGGCACTGGGTCTCGCCCGGCTCTCGCCGTCGCGGTCAGGTCCAGGTCACGAGTTGAAGTTGGAAGTTGGTCCAGGCAGGCCGCTCATCAGTTTCCGCGGCATACGGTGGAGTCTATCCACCAGCAAGACTGCCGAGAAATTGTGTGGAAAAATTCGCGCGTCGTCGTCGGCGGCGGCGGCGGCTCGTAGTACAACAAGCTGGTGGTGCAGGCATATCCATGCATGATGCTGCAAGTTAAAGCAAATCGGGAGACGATCGATGGACAAGCAAGCAGGGATTAGGAACCGGAGAAGCCAGCTGCTATAAAACAGAGACACAACAGATCGCCTCGCCTCGCCTAATAAACAGCTGGTCAGTCGCGTCCACACGGCCGGCGCACCGGCGGCATATCTCTCGCCGGCAATTTGTCCCGCTCGCCCTGTACCTGCGTGTCTGTATCATCATCAGACACAAAAGCGGGAACAGGCGGCCGCGAGCAACGCGCCGTCACGTCATCGGAAAGCAAGCAAGGAAAGCAGGTAGCCAGCGCATCTGACCAATGCAACGCAACCGCGTCATGTCTGGTGGATCGGCCACGGGCGCAATCGCTGGAACCACGTACAGTACGTGCCCGGACACCTGGTGTCAGCACAAGTCCGATTTCTTCGCAGTAGTCTGCACGTATTGATGGTCTGGTGGACGATGATGACGCTGGAGGAACGAAGAAACTTCCGGGCGGCTGCAACGCGGACTCGCAGAGTGCCGGCCCGATCCAGCAGCACCACTTCACGCTTTCATGCGAAGGGGTGAAAACGGTAGGGATATTATTTTGACCGCATTCGAGACTGAATTCGTTTAGAATGGTTCAGATTTGTTCGTATTTAAGTCTGAATATTCAACAACTAATACTATATTTGTATCCAAATATTCAAATCGTATATTTATAATGTTGATATCTAAACGTATCATATCCGGTATGATTTACACTATCCGTATTCAAATCTAAATCCGAACAGAAATATGAAAATAAATATCGATATCAAAAGTCTTGGTACATACATCACGTCGCGTGGCCCACCAAATCCATCGAGATGACTAATTGATTGAATTTAATTTGGATCATCATATACCCGTAGCCGTAGGAATGGAATCTCAGTGGCAAATCACTAGGCGGGCTTTTTTTTTCCTTCTTATAAAAATTAAAAAAAATACACCTTTCCATTGGGATGGGGACGGAAAACTCGGTGGACAAGGGGGGTTTTTTTTTCCTGTGGTAATATAAAAAACTCAGAAATGTTACCGGCCTAAAAGCACGCATCAGAGCTTTAACTCAGCATTGCAGAGCAGATCAAGTTATTAGGCAGGTAGGTTGAACCGTCAGCTAACATTGAGTTCTCATCAGCCGTGCTGGTGTTACTCCTGCTACGAGTAGTTAGGTCGCCAAGAACCACACGGCATCGTGCGTGATCATCCAATCCAGTCGAACTCAAAATGAGCCGCAGAATCGTGTGATCAGCGCGCGTTTGCATGCAGCCGTGTCGTCGTCACTTGCTAATCCGGCCGTGCCCACCGCACACGTATCCGCTGGCCGGTGCCAGGACTGTACGGTCTGTACGAATAAAAAGGGATACCAACTGACACTGTACGGCTAAGCATGGGAGTGTTGGATTCCGATTTGTCGACCTGCTTGTGCCGTGCGTACAATGGCAGCAGCTCATAGACTTCGATTGGACGTCTTGCTGTAGTACTGTATATTCATAATCAGAGGTGGATGCAAATTAAAATGCATGCATATATGATTTGAATGTACAGCGTCTGAATGGAATAAAAATTAGCTTAGAGTCGAGGATAAAGCTAAGGATGCATGAACAAACATGTCACGTTGGGAAAGCTAGATATGACGCTATCCATTATCTTTACCAAACAAAAAAGAAGAAGAAGAATAAAACAAAAGTCATGTATGTGGCCATAATTATGCTTCAAGGAAGAACAATATGTACTACCCGCTAGCTTAAAGCTAGGTCCCCGTCAACATTAAACCTTTATTTGCACTAGCTACGACACTGCTGCTAGTGCATGCTACTATCGCCGCAACCGCAAATAAAAGAGGGTAGTATTGTTTTCATCAGGTCGATGCATGAGCATGACAGCCACCGCACCGCCGGAAAAAAAGAAAGCACGTACGCAGAGAATTCATTCACCAGGGTCGGTCGTGACACAAATTTAAACAAGTCCTGGACGCCCAAAAAAATTATCTGCTTGCCAACTTACAGAAACGTCAAGGCGCTATCGAGATCGTGGCACGCATGGGACCTGCATGCAGGACACACCAGAGCGACCTTTCCACGGCGGCCCAACTGCATGCATGCGTCCCGGTCCTGGCCGGCCGGCACATGCACCCACGATATGCATTGAGACGTGTGAAAACCATAGGGACAGAGAGTGAAACAGCGGGAAAAAGTGTGAACCAGTGGAGAAAAATGCAGCAGCATGAATCTCAAAACATATTTGAACGGTCTAGATAAGCAATGCTTGGACATGTTGCATTGTATGTTCGCACACGCGCGCGCATGGTGTATCGCGCGATTCAATTCGAGAGACTGTACGTTCATCGTCTCCGCCGCGTGCCCGTCATCTGTGAACGTGCTAGCTACGTGCATGTTTCACGCCAAGAGAAACACGTACGTACGCACGGCGTCTCTCTTCTGGATCCATCTCGTCGGGCGGCACGTACGTACCGGCCACATCTCTATCTACTGATTCTCGATCCATCGATCGGACGAGTCTCGAGGATATAAATATACATATGGATCGGTGATCGAGTTACACGTACGAACATCATCCCGGACGACGTATACATCTTTACTAGAAGGTAACCCCGCGCTTCGCGCGGGCAGGAAGCTGACAATATAATGTATAGGAACTGTAGATGAATAGTGTTTTTGTGAGGAGGAGACGGGAGGCACTATTCCTAAGATCACCAGGTTTAAAGAGTTTTATAGATAGATTTGGACGTGTACTTTATATATATACCTTATCGATTTGGACGTGTAATTTATATACCTTATCTTATTATTAGTAGTCCAACTTATTAGTAGTACGTACTGTATATAATAGAGTATACTAGCGACAAACTGTCATATATCATCGTCGTTGTGTGTCGCTAATATGTGTCTCCAACTCCAACTTTAGTTGCTGTTTTGAGTAATAAGCAAGTACAGAAGTAGTATCATCTCAGGTGGTGGCCATTTAGCCTTACTTGCGACGGTGAGATCGACGTGGCCGCTGCGTGCCGCCAAGGGCCGCGCCACTCGCGACGCGGTGCAGAGACTGCAAGTTAAGTCGTTAACACGCGTACTGTGTGCACAGATCTTGCCTATAGTATCCTAGCACAAGACACCCATGGATGGGTCCATGGCTCCAGCATGCATGACCGTGACGTCCAAAGGCCGGCCTCAGCTCGCGCCTCTCGCTACCTATGTACGGAGACGAACGATATGCGCGCTTTGACATAAGTATATGCGAATCTATATATACTTGCGGGAAACCCGAGCGTTGTGCAGGGGAAAAAGCACGAAAAAAAAACCCGGAGGGAAAACGATTTTTAAAAAAACCAAAGTATTGTGAACAGTGTAGCACGCTACAGTGCCGGTGATGTGGCTCAAGCAGGGAAGACTTTTTGAGGTACATAAATTAGAGTAATGGATAGATTATTATGCTATTGTTATTATTCGTCTACGCGCGTGTATCTATGAATTGAATGAACGCGATTGTTTTCCTTCACTATTCCATCACCTTTGCTCGTGAAATGGACGTGTGATTCCGACGTCTTCCCTTGCTGTCCTTGTCAGGTGATATGGCACCAGCTGATTCGGTCTCCATCGAATTGTGGTCGAGGTTAATTGGTGGAAAACTGGGTGCGTGGCTTTTAATAAAAGTCGGTAGATCTAGAGAGGGCGGAGCTCAATTGACATCAGCGGAAGCAACCAGGAAAGATGGGTGAAAATGACGCATATAGACTATAGACCTCAGGTTTGGTGCCGCTCTTTGTAGCTCTGACTTCTTACCCATGAGCATTATTGTCGAGCACCGTAGATCACTGTAGTATAGAGCGAAAAACTGCACTACAATATAGAGGGGAGAAAAAACTAGAGAAGGAAAAAAAAAAAAGGTGCTCAAGCTACGTTTTCAATGTTTTGGTGATTTCGCTACCATATTGCTACCGTGTTTCTGTCGGAGCCAGAGCCAAACGGAGCCATCCACGTGCCATATATGTACGTGGAGAATGAGTATATTCAAAAGCAGCAATGTCATGTTAAAGAACTTAGGTCAACTTTGTCTGCATACATGTAGTAGAATAAAATGCAACCTAACCAACTAAGCTATAATGTTCGTAATTACTGAAAAACATTAATATCATCATCGATACTATAAACACAAATATATTGATGCACGTTTGATGCCACAAACTTGAAAAGAATTTGACAAATTATTCGTCCAAATTTTTGAAATTTGTTTTTTTATGGTCAAAATATCCATGTCATTTCTGGAGGGAAGGAGTGATCCACAAACTTTTCAATGATGGAGGAATCCGAGTCTGAAACGTTCATATGATGATCCACAAGCCAACAGCATATGCCCTTATATATGCTTCTTTGCGAATTAGGAGCAGCAGCCAGCCACACACTCCATTTGGTGGAGACTACTAGCGGCTAGCTAGCGTTTGCTGCGTGTAGCTTAAGCAACTTTGAGAATCAATGCAAGAGCGAACGGTCAAAATATATAAATGGGCTTCAGCGTATGTCTTTGGCGGGGTTATACGTTACGCATTTGTAGTACCTACTCCATACAAGAGCTAGCTCGCCGCCGTAACAGCACAGCGCGGCGCGACGAGCGCCGGTCGCCGGAGCGCGCGATCGAGGGGCGGCTGGAACAGTCGAAGCCTGCCGATAATCGAGCACGCGCCTCTCTGCAACTTGCCGGCCGGGATGACATCGATAGATGTTGCTTTGAATTTGATAATCCTGTTCAACTCTCGCGGCATGCAACAACTCTGTGAGCTCTTTCCATGCCACCCAATAATCGCAGGAGACGACAAAAAGGTGTCCTCCACGCTTGCCAACGATACAATTGCAGCACGCAGCGCACGTGCTCTCAAGGTCGACGGGAGGAAACGACGTGAGAGCCCCCGAGTGGTCGTCTTTGCACGGCCGCCACAGCCGTCACCGTCACGGTCGTCGCTCGCTCGCCGCCCTGCCGCGTGCGTCTTCGTTAATTTCCACAGCAGATGGCGATACTCAAACTTCACTTTGCTTGTAAAACAACAAACCTCAGTCTGGAGTCTGGACTTCAAATTTGCGGTGCATCCAAATAAAGCCAAAGGGAATGATGGAATTCGCGGACGAAGATCTGTTGGCACGGAGCGCAGAGCGCACGCACGGCGCGTAACACGGCAACGCAGATACACGTGAGGTGCGTGTCCGGCCCGCGTGCCCCTGCCACGGCTTCCCGCGCTGCTGTCTGTGGTGATGCCAATGCCACCGTGCTACCGTACAGCACCGTACCACCTGCATATCTATCTAGCGACATGGAGGTGCCAACACGCACTGTTTTTTCTTTCTTGCTTGCTTTTTTAAAATAATAAATAGAGCAAAAACTTGTGTTCCTCCTTTAGATATATACTGCGCTCCTAGGTATCTCTGCAGTACCATAGTAGTATCTTGGAGAAATTTCCTCAAAAATGGAAACTTGGAGAAAAGGTGTGCCACTTTGCGATGTTTTCGAGCTGGAATGTGTATCTCATCATTACAATTCGATGGGTCTGGAGCTTTGTTTACATGTTTTATTTCAGCAATTGTTCTGGCCATTAATGCAGTTGGAGAACAGCTGCTGCTGCCTAGCACCACTTGTACTATTTGTTGCTCTTGTTATAATAGTTTAGTAGTTTATTTTCCTTTAAGCAACTCTGTCCGAATACGCGCCTCCATGTCGCACGTGTACGCTCACTCCTAAGAATACATGAACATACTCTACCGTTTTGAGCACCTCTGAAAGTGTGATCTAAGAGGTCTCTAAATACCATTAAATTTTAGAATAAATATTAATAATAATTGTTTTAGTAAACTAACATAAACTTAAGAAAGTTTGACTCAGTCCGAACTCAAAACAGCTGGGTTGCACATGTGATTCTAAGTTCTTTCTTATTTTTAATCTACATATGCCTGGAAAAAAACGAGGTCTTAGAAATAGAAAGAAATACAGTACCGGCACAATTTGCTCGCGCTGCGGAACAAAAACTCTATTTCGGAGTACATTTGACACGTCCCACCAGGGTGGCGATACTTAGCTTATATAACTTGCTTGTAAGACAAACCTTAGGTTGCCTTTGGATATAATAAGAAACGGTTTCGTTTCTCAACTGAATCCCAGAAAACGGTACCAAACGGCATCACAGGCACAGGAATCAGAGTTGAAACGTTTGTGGTCTTCTACATGAGAATGCGAAACGAGCATAGGCTGGTTTCGGTCGATCCTATTTCTGGTATTAAGTTGCTATTGGCCCACGTAAAATTAGAAGTTTTTTTTATTATTTGTATAATTTTTTTAAAATTAGAATCCAGCATAACAGCGAACGGTTTCGTAAAATGATTCTGATTCATTATCTGAAATGTTTCTTGAGAGAATCTAAGATCTGGAACATTATACAAGAATGTAGAACCTTGCCAAACGACTTTAAATTTTGGGTGGGCGTATCCAAATAAAGCCAAAGGGAATCAAATTCGCGGACCAAAAATCTGTTTGCACGGTGCGCAGAGCGCACGCGGCGCACGCACGCGACGCGGCAGCGGCGCCGATACGTGAGGTGCGGCTCGCGCGGGCGTGTGCCCCCGCAACGGCTTCCCGCGCGACGCGGATATCACACGCTGTCTTCTGTGCGTGGGGATGCCTTGGCATGCATGCTAGCTCCGAGTATACCGTACCGTACCACAACACCTTGCATATCTAGCGACAGAGATATACACGTGGAGGTGCCATGCACGCACTGTTCTTGTGTCCCTTTTTTTTAATACTGCTCCTGGATATATCTGCAGTACTAGTATCTTGGAGAAATCTCCTCAAAAAAGGAATATTGGGAGGAAAGATCTACTATGCCGTGTTTTCGAGCTGGAAAGTTTATTCCATCATTATAATCGATCTGGAGCTTTGTTTAGATGTTTTTATTTCGGCACTTGTTCTGGCCATTAATGCAGTTGGAGAACAGCTGCTGTTTCCTAGCACCATTTGTAGTATTTCGTGCTGTTATTTTAGTAGTAGTAGTAGTTTATTTTGCTTTAAGAAACGCTTTCAGAAGGTGGGTCTCCATACAGCACGTAGCAAGCAAACAGTGTTCCCAGCTTTTGCCGCTAGTTATTATAAACAGATTAACAACTCTCCAAAGAAGACTCCGAGTGTTGTTTTACCGCCTACCGTTGTTTAGTGGCTTCACTTATTGGTCTACGAAGGTTGCTGTATACGTACTTTAGAAATGGTCAAGTGCTGATGTCTAGAAATGAAGAAATCCAGACATTTTTTCAACACTTCCCAATTCTAACCTAAGGAAGCTCATGCTTGGGTCGCGTTTTACTTGCTCCGTTCCTTGTATCTTGCCGTTTTACGAGGCTTGTTCCACTCTCATCTCAGTGGAGTATACTAATGATGACAAGTACACGAGACAAACGAGCTTAGCGAGATAGTACTACTGTCTATAGGTCTGTTTGATCATCACTAAACTAAACTTTAATCATCTAAAATTTTAGTTCTAGACCGTTCAAACTTATGAATTAAAACATCGATTTAAATTTTAGTCTAGCCTAACTAACTGTTAGGCATACTCTGTAGTGTATGTATCCCGACAGTATGGTACTAAATTTTCGTCATCTACCCCCTCCATTTCAAATAAAATAAATTAACTTATGTTATGTATGTAGACAAATGTTTGTCTAGGTACATGGTCAGAAAGTGATGTATTTGAATAAATGTGTTTAACTAAATTTCAGTTGAACTTCCAACTACTCCATGCATCACATAAAAGGAGTTGACACTTAATACGCATAGGTATAGGCCCCATATCGCCTTGTTTCACAGAACTCACCAAATTTAATTTGGTGATTGCTTTGCACAAGTTTGAACGCAACAAGTGCCAGTTCGACTCACACATCTCACACGTACCAGCAACTAATCATTTCGTACGGCATTTGGAAATTCCGGTGGGAAAATAAATAAATATACATAGAGTATATATATATATATATATATATATATATATATATATACCAAAAAAAGGAGGAATAATTACGATCACCGGCATTTGAAAGCACGAACTTTCGCTGCTCCTGCACCCAGCCAACGGACCCCAGCTGTCATTAAGCGGAAACTGACGGGCCCACTCGTCAAGTGAGAGTCCGAGTACTCCCACGCAGCAGCGCGTCTCCGTCCCGCCCCGCACTCGAAGTCGAAGCCGGCCGCCGCGTGAAACATAAATACGGGCACGGCGGCGACGGCAAAGCCCCCAACTCAGACTGCCCCAGCCAGGCAGGCGCAAAGCTACCCAGCACGACCGTGATCACACCGGCCAGTGAGACGGTACGGTACAAGAAAAGTTTCCCCGTCGCGTCCGGCCATTACGACGGCGCCGGCCGAGCAGACGCCGCCGCCACGATGCCGCCCGCCACCGGCGCCGTCGCATCCGCCGCCGCCGACTCTCCCCCCGCCGCCGGGACCGTGCTCCTCGGGAGGTACGAGCTCGGCGGCCTCCTGGGCCGCGGCGCGTCCGCCAAGGTGTACCTGGCGCGGGACCTGCTCACGGGCCGGTCCGTGGCCATCAAGTCGTTCCCCAACCCGCGCGCCGCAGGTGACCGGCCCGTGGCCATCGAGCGTGAGGCGGGCATCCTCCGTCGCCTGCGGCACCGCCACGTGGTGCGGCTCCACGAGATCCTGGCGACGCGCAAGAAGGTCCACTTCGTGCTGGACCTCGCCGCCGGCGGCGAGCTGTTCTCGCTGGTGGACGCGTCGGGACGCATGACGGAGGACCTGGCGCGGCACTACTTCCGGCAGCTGGTCTCCGCCGTGCGGTACTGCCACGCGCGCGGCGTGTACCACCGCGACATCAAGCCCGAGAACCTCCTGCTCGACGAAGCCGGCGCGCTGATGGTGGCCGACTTCGGGCTCGGCGCCGTGGCCACCGCCAACGACGGTAGTAGTCTCCTCCGGCACACGATGTGCGGCACCCCGGCGTACGTGGCCCCCGAGATCCTGTCGCGGAAAGGGTACGAGCCGGCCAAGGTGGACATCTGGTCCTGCGGCGTGGTGCTGTTCGTGCTGGCGGCGGGTTACCTCCCCTTCAACGACGCGAGCCTTGTGAACATGTACCGCAAGATCTACGCGGGCAGGTTCCGGTGCCCCGGGTGGTTCTCGCCGGCGCTGCGCGACCTGCTGCGGCGCGTGCTAGACCCGGACCCGTCGGCGCGCATTGACGCCGACGGCATCGTGGCGCACCCGTGGTTCCGCCACGGCGCCAGCGACGAGGAGATGGGCCGCCTGATGCACGGCGGCGGTGGTGAGCAGGAGGAGGAGTGGTTCGGGCCGGGGGAGTCCAAGGACGAAGCAGCAGATAGGGAGCCGACCGCGTTTGACATCCTCAGCTTCTCGCCCGGGTCCGACCTGTCGGCGCTGTTCGTGGGCGCCGGGCGAGGGGGCAAGGAGCGTGTGTTCGTGGGCGACACGCCCGCGGCCGTGCTGGCCCGCGTGGAGGCGGCCGGGCGGAAGGGCGGGTACCGCGTGCGGAGGGACGGGAAGAGGGCAACCGCCGTGTACGTGGAGGATGAGGAGAGCGGCCACGGCGGCGTCGTGGCCAAAGTGAGCGTGTTTAGGCTCGCGGACGCCGTGTCCGTGGTGGAGGTGGTGAAGGGCGACGGCGCCGACGCGGCGCTGTTCTGGACCGAGCTGCTGGAGCTGGCCGTGAAGCCCCCGGCGCTGAGCTGCTGAGGGGTGAAGCCGTGCGTGACCCGACCGCCGCCGCGTTCTGCGATGTGATTCTTTTGTTTGTTCTTTTGACGCGTTGTTCGTTGCCTGCTGTGGCACTCTGCTCCGCCCATCATCTGTAAAATACTACTCCTATCATCCTATTCATGAAAGCAAGGAAGAAGAAGAAGAAGAAGAATCCTTGCGATGTTGAGAGGTACTCCGTACTAATGTATTTGTGAGCCTCAGCAATCACCCAACGACGCTTTGGATTGACGGGAAGTAGAGTAGGTACGGTACGGCACCAGGCCACCACCATGAATCAGAAGTGCAAAGTCAGCGGGCAGCCATGTGAAACGAAACTAATTTTTTTCTGCGAATACGCAAGAGCTCTGCGTATCGTATCACTGTAATTAGGAGGAATGAGTTTACGTTGTAGTAGAATTGAAAAAGGCACAGGTTGCAAGGTAGGAGTAACAAGAAGAAACAGAGCAGCAGCAGCAGCAGCCACTCGTCGGTCAGTACTGGAAAGCACATGGTTCCGGCACCGGATAAGATTGCGACAATGGACAACCGCGGATGAAACGAAACCAACGGCCACAGCCCACAGCCCGCGGTGCGGATGTCGGCGTATCAGCCAGCCTGCCTGCCTGCCTATCATGTGCAGATCTGCTGGTATGGTGCCTATCATGTGCGGAACCGGCTCCTCTAACTTAGCGAACTATTACGTCCAGGGACGTACTTGCGCCCGATGCCGTCCATTGATGATCCAGCGGCAGGAATCCGTTTCTGATCCAGCACAAGGAAACAAGCAGGAAGCCACACACGCCTTGGCTCATGTACACGATGTGGCCCAAGTAGCAGCGTGAAGCACACTTCTGTTCGAGGAAAGGGGAAAAATAGAGGCGCTCCAGATTCATTCGCCGGCTCGCCGCCGACACGCTTGAAGAAGATGGCCGCCGGCCGAGTGTTTCCGCTCGCCGTCTCCCTCGGCCAGGTGAGTAGGCCCCTGAGACAGCATCCTCCGCCGACATCGCTGGCTCTCTCGTCATCATTCCTATTCCTCGGCCCCGCGAAGGGGACGTGCTTCAAGATGGCCGTCGGCCGATTGCTGCTGGTCGTCGTCTCCCTCGGCGTAGCTGTGCTGGCGCAGGTGAGCAGCCCCTGAGAAAGCGAGGGGCAACGGAGGAAGAGTGGCCGCTACTGCCAAGCCTGCAGCACCATGGAACGAGGGGCACCACACACTGCTCGGGAGGAGAGCAACAGCGGCAGGTTGAGAAGCCAAAAGTTCAGAGTAGCAGTAGACAGATAGTTGAGTCAATTGAAAATGTAAAATGATGTGAATTGAGATTATAGCTCTGTATTGGTTGTGATGATGAAATGTTTGTCAATTTGAGTGCCTGGACCTTGTCATTTTGAAACTTCAGTGCTGTTTTGATAATTGTGTCGATTGAGAACTCTGAATGCAAAAGAGTTTCAGATTTTGTACCCAAATACTGTCAATGGTGCTTGCAGAATGGCAACAGAAAGCTGAACATATATGGCAGGTCACTTCTCTGTGGCAAATATATGACTGTCAATTCAGCTAGTGCAAATATATACATAACTAGAGTTTTTTCAGAGTAGCACATAACTAATATGTGGCAAAAGGAAGTTGCATATACATCTTCATGCCCCCAAATGACTAATATATGGCAGGTCACTTATATGCTGCAAACAAAAGCTGAACATATATATTTCATTCCCCCAACTAACTGATATATGGCATACAGTCCTCCATGCCCTCAAATATTACTCCTTCATAACAGGAATATTTCACCAAAATCTAGTTAGAAGATCATCCGTCATTGGTCCCTGCATTAAATAAATTAGTGTTTTTAAAAAAGATTATCATCTCTAGATTTGTAAATTAACTTATATGAGCATATTACCGTCAACATTTGAGTGAAGCTAACTTGTGCTTGTGTTCCACCTTGTGCTTGGGCTTGTGCACCACCTGAATTAGAGGGTTCAGGAAACAATGAGACCAAAGCAACTTGTCCTTCTGCTTGTGCACCACCTGAAGTTGAGGCTTGAGGAAATAATGGACAGATTGCACCACCACTACTTGCCTCTTGTGCATGTGCAACATCATTCTTAGTCTCTTCTCCAAACTGTGATGTAGCTTTGTTTTGTCTCTTTTTTCTAGCCTTGTGCTTCTTGTCAAGCCAAGTTCTCTTTCGTTTTGAACTTTTTGTTTGGACATCTTTTTTCTTTAGACTAGCATTGATCAACAAATCATTTGGTGGACTAGTATTTGTGGAATCTGCACACAGATCCTCAAAAGTGCTTGTACTTGCATTGATTTTTTTTCTCTAATTTGCTTACCAAGGATATCAAGTGTGCTGTCCACTAGCGTGGTACATTCAGGAAAGTTGGTTGCTTGATGTGCCAAATTAAGAAATTTACGGGACATATATCTGAAGCGAAGTACAACATCTATATTTGGATTTTCTATTATGTTTCTCCCTTGGTTGTCCTGTACATTTCCAGCCCGCGCTTCCCGTGTCCAACGCTTTAACACATATTGTGGTGGTAGTGACTTGATATTCATCAAATCAAGAACCTTAAGTGCATGACCACATAATATCCCGATTCTATCAAATTGCTTGCAGCTGCATAAAACCGTTTGCTTCAAAGGATCACCGACAACTTTATACTCCTCCTCATATATACAATGTCCTACTAGATATGCATTATTTTCTTCCAATGCCTTGGTGCAAGCTGCCAAGGATCTTTCATATTCACCTTGAAAAGCTTCAAATATAATAGGTGTATACAACTTGCTAGCTTGCAACAATATAGGCGGTGGTCTCCTCATACCTAGTTTAGGTAACTTTTTCCTTGAATCAAATTCTGAATTTAGTTCATTGTTCCTTTTTCCTTGCACCACCCTTTCAAAATGCTTAAAGAACTGGATGATATCAAAATCAGATTTGAAATGGATTTTCAAGTCATTGTTCAAACTCTCACTCAATTGTGTACTTCTCATTCCTAATGTGAAGACATCCTTCATGTAACATTCAGCCCATTTTTCTTTCAACTTGTATATACTATCCAACCAAGTTTGCTTGCTCACCTTTTGCCTCATAAGGTCAAATTTTTGTTCAAATTCTGTCATGTCTTCATACTCAAACATGCAGGCACTAAAATCTGATAGAATACTTGTGCTTTCATTTTTCTCCATTTCCTTCTCTGTTTTCTTCTTTTGTTTTTTCTTCCCCTTTTCCTTCTCTTCATCCTTATCTTCGTGTAGATGTTTGATAGCATTTTGCATGATGTGGAAGGTGCATAATCCATGCCATGCTTCAGCGAACACTTCTGCAACTGCCTTTCCCATTGCTGCATCTTGATCTGTGTAGAAAGTTTTAGGTTGTTGTCCATTATGAGCTTTTAGAAAGGTCTCAAAAAGCCACTTGAAGGATTCAAATGTCTCATCATACATGAGAGCAGCACCAAAAACTACAGTTTCTCTAAAGTGATTGAATCCAACAAATACACCAAAAGGTCTACTCTCCTTGTTTGTTCCAAAAGTAGTGTCAAAACTAACAACATCACCAAAATGTGCATAATCCATTATCATTTTAGCATCAGCCCAGAATATGTTGGCTATTTGTTCTTCACAGTCCATTTGCAATGCATACTGGAACGATGGATTCTCAGCAATTTTATCTCGAAAATACTTAAGCATACTACCTGCTTGTCCATATGTCATCTCTCTTTGGCGCTTGGTCCGCAAGTAATTCTTGTGATCACGAAGGGTATAGCTAAGATTAAGTGGACCACCAACTTGGCGAGTAGCCAACTCATGGGCAGCTTTTGGCCCAATTCCTGCATCATCTGCTGTTTCGATTTCAAAAGCTTATAAATCTGAAATTTTTCTTTGTGACACCATTAAGTGTAAGGTTTCTGGCAGGTGTAGTGTATGATTATGTTCCAAAACAAGCTCAGACACTTTTAGATTTCCATTCTCTCGATCCATTTTCAGATTCATGTGGACTTGGCAATCAGTCCTAGTTTCGACTCGAGGGCATTTTGTTAGATGATCTCTTTTGTTCGGCAATCGATGACCCTCATTTGCACAAACAAATTTGCATGATGTAACCTTTCCATCGGATGGTCTTTTGTTTGTATACCTTTTCCTAACATCAAAACCTTGTTGTCCACCGTAGCTAAGCCAAAATGCCCAAGCTTCATTAGAACTTCCAAATTTCATGCCAACGTGAGGTACCAAATCAGGTGGCATGTCTCTAGCAAAAAAAAACATAACATGAGTAGGGGACTTGTGCAATTGCAGAGAAAAATCTTTTACTAATTTCAGATCTCATGCCAAACAGAGTAAGCAAAGAGTGGCTGTACATGGGATTGAAATAACAAAATCCATTTCATGTTAAATAACAAGTAATATAAAATACAGAGAGGTGTGTTACTCACTTGTTTGGATCACGATTCACTTGATTAGCTTCTTTTCTGGTGCCCTCTTCCTCCATCTCCATGGAACAGAATACAAGAGCAGAGCAACTCGTCCCTCCAGCGTTTCAGAATTGGTCTCTCCGTCGATGCAATAATCTGGCAATCACTCCGGCACCTCCGTCTGTAAAGTCCTCTTCCAGATCAGTCGCGCTCCTTTTTTTTTCTCGGCCGTGCGGCCGTCTACACAGTCCACCCGCGCTTTTTTTGCTCGGCTCGCGCCCTTTTTCTCGTCGCTCTACTCGACTCGCGCCCTTTTCCTTGTCGCTCGTGCTGCTGGACTGGGCCGCAGCAGGCTTATGGCCCAACGTCTGTGCTCCTAGAACAGTTTGCTTCCTGCCGCTCGATCAGAAATGAAGGGTATCGGGCGCTAGTACGTCCCAGGACGTAGTTCTTCGTAAGTTAGAGGAGCTCGTTCCGTATCAGCCAGCCTGCCTGCCTGCCTATCATGTGCAGATCTGCTGGTATGGTGCCTTGCCGGAGGTTGACTCACGCACGCGTACCAGCAACACCAAACGCGGCACCGGAGGTTCCGGCTTCCCAACAGCTTCCCGTTCCTCTCCTCCGTGGCGTCGCGGCGGGAGACGAGCGGTTGGGCGCGGCCTACACGAGCAGACGAGAGCGTCGCCAGCCAGGCACCTCCACCTAACATTCCTGGGTTGCTTGGTCCGTTGTTCGTTGCTAAACACACCTTCGTCGTCGCTTGTCGCCTTGCCATTGCCATTTGCCTGGTACCGGCACCGGATGCCAATATGCCGTCGCATATTCCGTTTCTACACAAATACTGTTATGGGCAGCAGCAACAGGAAGGCGTGATATACAGCACGCAGCAGGCTGCCATTCATAGGGATATAGCCGTATAGGATAGGATTAGGATTAGGATAGCTGTGTTGTGTGTGAGACTTGGCCACTTTGGGCATCTGATCATCTGGTCGGTCATGGGCGGGAGGCCTTATTTCACTTTCTGGCTCGTACCGATCGTCCTGGTACCACACTCAATGGTTGTGCTGCGTAGTACGTACGTCTTGTTGGCGCTCGTCACTGCCCAGCCCAGTGTTCGTTGGATGCCAATGCCAATGCCAATGCCATTGCCATTGCCATCCAGTACAATGGATAAGAGAGAAGGAGTCTAGTCTGACCGACGACGACGACGACGCAGCGGCTGGGATGACTGAGAGCAGAGCCCCGCCTGCCCGGCCCACTGGGCATTGGCCGATGCAGGCAGGCAGCAGCACGGCCGTCGCTGCATGCTTCGCGTCCCCGTCCTCCTCCCGTCTAAGCTGGCACCGGCCGGAGGACTGGGACACGCGACGCTTTCTCGCTGTGTGTGGTCCGCGCGGCGGCTGCGGCTTGCGTTGGTGCTGCCGTGCACGCCGGGCCTGACCGCGATCGCCGGCGAGCAGCAGGCGAGTTCATACGGGACAGGAGATCCGCGAGCCCTCTTCGTCAAGACACAGGCAGCGACGGGCAACGTCAGTTTGATAAGGTTCTCCTCCCATTGGATCTTGTGTTGCTTTCTGTGATTTCGCAGTCGGTCGGGGCACAGATCGATAGAGATGAGACGAGATGACGGTAGACATCAGGACGAGGCGTTCCGGCCGCTCTGACTGACCTGATCAACCAACAGGGAAAAGGGTGCGCAGCCGGGCATTGAGAGCCAAGCACGTACATCGTACTAGCAGTAGTGGCTCTGTAGCTTGCTCTTTCTGCAAGCAGCCTCCACGCCGACGGCAGGGGTCCATGCATGGATACCCGGGCGACGGATGGCAATGGATCGGTCGAGAATATTACTATTACTAGTACGTGTTGACGACGACGACCTCAACAAGCAATGAGCCATCGAGATCGAGCTGGGCATATCTTTCTTGGAAAGGATGGGCAACGTGCACTGTACACTTCATCGTCAATAATGCGTTCTAGCAGCAACAACCGGTCATTAGTGCCTTCGCTCATGGACCAGACGCAAATAAAGGGTGGGTCACCGGACGTTTCGTGGCCCAGGGCTTCGTCCACCTGCCAGGCTGCACCATCCGGCCCATCCTTAACCCATCCAAGAACCAAGTGTCCCAGTCACCCACACATGTACTACCATACACTACAATTTCAGCTGAACATGACAGAGACAGTGACAAGGACCTCGCAGGAAGAAAGCACAACGCTCGGAGCCATTCATTCGTAACAGCGCATTTATCGCTACGGCAAGCAGTTCTGCAGATCGACGTTTTTCTTAATTTTATTGAAGAGAAGCTAGCAATGTATGTATAAAATGGGCTGGCTGGGCTGGGCATCAGTAGTAATACCCCAAGTGTACTATTACTGCACACTGCTTTAGGCCCTGTTTGGTTTGCACATGTTAAAGTTTAACTCTCATCACATCAATGTTGCGGTAAATGCATGGAGTACTAAATGTAGACTAATTGTATGCATGTCGGCACAGATTAGGAGTAATTTACGAGACGAATCTATTAAGCCTAATTAATCCAAGATTGGAAATTTTTTGTCAAATAAGACGAAAGTGCTACAGTGTTTGTTAAACTTTAACACCCCAAACCAAACAGGCCCTTAGATGGTGTGTGTACCACTGCAACAACCAACCAACCTTCACGGGTGCCTCCAGTCCTTCCCAAGTCCCAACACCAGTGCAGTGTGCTGCATTATTGTGCCCTTCTGTAACCATTAGTCCTTATCAATCTGCCACCTCACCTCTCATGATGGTAGACAGACAAATTATGAGGATCACATGCATATATTATGTATGTATGTGCGCAGATGAATAGCTAGCTGATAGAAAAGATATATATACGGTGATGAAGTGATCGATGCTGCTCGCGGCCCGGGATTCCTTGCCTTCTTGGTCTGGTCTGGTTTTGGATGCATGGATTATGGATACTTCAGGAATTCAGTGACCTCGCTGGATGATAGAGCGCAATATATACGAACTTTGTGAGTGAAGCATCACCTCCTATCTGACTCGTCAGCTAGCACACACGGCCGGCCTGTTCTCTTTCTCTATATAAAACAAAAAAGAACAGATCCCTAAGCGTGATTGGACAATGTCAATTCAGTCCAGAAGACAGGGCTCCAAATTTATCATCGCGAATAAACTAAAGAAGGTTCAATTCAAATGGGTGCAAAACTGTACTGGTTAGAGGCAAATAAACTCTTGCATACATGACTCGTCGTTTCTTGGGACTAATGAGTGCGTTTGATTGGAGCTTGATGACTTGAGCGGATGCCGGATGGAGACGGCCAAACAAATGGTATGCTGAGACGTGCAAAGCCGGTGTATAATTATAACATAACGTTCTCTATCGATATACTCGCTCGCTTTCGTTTCATCATAAAAAAAACTATATATATCACCACGTCTTACTTCGCGCGTACCTTAACATGACGTTGATGTTTTTGTTTTTGTTTTCTATAGACTAGAATTTAATGATGCTATTCTTTAAGTTATAGACAAGAGGTGTTTATTATAACTTCGTCAATTTTAAGATCCGTCAGTGGTAATGTATCCGTCAGTGGTAATGTTTGTAGGAACGAGCGAGTGTTTGTAGGAACGAGCGTGTATGCATGTGAGCATCTGCATTGGTAGTGCCTTTGTAGTGTGTTCAAAAAATGTATCTGCAAATTATTAAAGCTGTCAATGTAACAAAACATAACGGTGTTTCATCGAGCAATTATTTGGCTTTGTATACGAATCCTCCATTCCCAGTACTCTATATAACGTAATCCTTGTTTGGCTTCGCCTCCTTCCAATGCAAAGTACTCCAAAAAATGGTGCGTGGAGCGTGGTGGTAAAATAATGTCCATCGTTTTCATCAGGTGTACGACGTGTAACAACCGTAACATGACACCAGGCACCAGCCAACAGGGCCGCTGCATGCCCAATGCAAGTGCGTGCAGGCTGTCGCAAGTCTCCTGATTCACCAAAGAAGAGCTACCTAGCTAGCAGATATTAGCAATTAATGCAAATTTTAAGCAAGTCGACAAGATCGATGAAAGTTTAGAAAAGAAGTTGGGTGCAAATTCATAGGGGGTTCGAAAAGGTTCCGTACCAACACGCAGCGATCTGAATAGCTGTCCATAACTAGCCAATTTCGTGTCGGTAACAAACATGCATGTTTACATGATATAGTGATGCACGGACGAACAAGAGGAGGAAGCGAGTTCGAGTACATCACTGAATGCCTGATCGAACGTGTACGCACGGAGACGTCGACCTCTTCCTCTGGTGGAGCTGGGCTAGACGCAGGGTACCTCGCGCTAGTAGTAAGGGCTTCGACTCCCTCGTCATGCCTACGGCCTACCTGCTGGATGTTTTGGAAGGAACGCAATGCGAGGACTATCAGGAATGAAGCCTCCTGTGCCCGCGATCTCAGCTTGCAGGTCATCCAGGAGGCCAGGCTGTGGCTGCGTGCCGGCTTTGCTCGCTTGTCGTCGCTTCGTTCGTTGTTGTAAATTAGCCCCTAGTGTCGTGGTCGCTGGCTCTCTTTGGCGTTTCTCCGTTCCGTTTTTCTTCCGGGTTCAGTTTGTTTCCCGTTTGTTTCTTTTTCGTGCTCCTCTTCTAGGCAACCTTTGGTAACCTAGTGGTGAGCTGTTTGTTGTTTGTTTGGATGTTCTCTAATTCCTCTTAATGAAATACGTGCTACAGTGCACATTCGCGAAAAAAAAAGAGAAACCTAATCGCGTTTATTGGAAGCTCATCGATCAGCAGCACTACGGCAAGCAAGCAAGCATGCATCAAGGAAGAAATCTACTGGAGCATTACAACTTGTAAACGAACTAAACACAACGGTGCATTCAACCTCGACGCGACGAGGGCCGTACTTTGGTCCAAATTTGAAACGGTAATGCTCCTGTTCGATCGTCCATCTGTTCGGACGGACCCCGTTCGAGTCACGCCACTTTGTAACGGACCCTGCCTGCACCGCATCCTCTTGTCCGCTCTGGAACGGACCCTGCTATCTCCATTCTTCACAAAAAAAATCACCGCTGCAAGCGCCATGGCGTCCTCTCCCTCTCCAGTGCGTCGTAGCCTCCCCTCGTCCCCCCTCCATGGATCCAGCGGCACCCCTCCTCCACATGCGTCTTCCCTCAAGTCTAGCGGTCTCCATGGCGTCCCCTCCCGCCACTCTACGGTGGCCATGACCTTCCCCCGCGTCCCACCTGTCGGCGGGCTCGAGCAAGCCATTGGCACGTGGCCGGCGGGCTCAAGCAAGCCGCTGACCCTCCGCTACCTCAGCCGCAGGCGCCCTCCCCAGATCCGGCAATGTCTCCTCTCCCTCGGCCAATGGCGGCCATGGCAGGGGCGTGCGGGCGCGCACCATCCAGCGAGCCTGCACCACCGCAGTTGCCCACCAAGGATGTCATGGCCGCGTGACGATGCTGTGTTTCAAGTGTTTCTGGATGCTTTTTCAGACATGTTGCAAGCCCATATTTCAGGTGTTTCAGTTGTTTCATATGTATATTTCAATTATTTCATGCGGATGTTGTAAAAGTAGATCAGAATGTTGCAATGGTTGTACACGTATGCTGCAAGCGTCTATCCTAATATAATGTTTCATCTGTTTTTTGTACACGCATGTTGCAAGTGTTTCAGACGCATGTCTTAAGTGTTTCATTTGTCTTCTTTTGTATGTTGCAAGTGTTGCATCTGGATGTTTCAAAAGTAGATCGGGATGTTGCACATGTTGTAATGGTGTTTCAACCGTATGTTCCAAATGTTTCATCTATTTTAGACGTATGCTGCAAATGTTTCATCTGGATGTTACAAAAGTAGATCGGGGTGTTGCATGGCACGGCCAGTGGCTGTCGCAACTGTTGGGGCACAGCCAAAGGTCAACCCACGCGGGTTTCCCCGTGCAGGGCATGGAGTGGGCATGGGGGCACGGGTCCCTACGCGGACACGGGCGCAGGTGCTGGGGCGGGACGCGGGGCGTGGGGTGCGATGTGGACACGGGAGCGGCACAGGTGTCGGGTTTGTGACGTCCTATCCGGACGTCCGAGCGCTAGGCGTTCCGAATTTAAAACGTACGGCCAAAGATCTGCCGATAGCTAGTTTTGTCGTCGTATCGTGCACTTAAGTTATCATCTAGCACTCCAGCACTCCTACTAAAAGTGGCCATTTTGTAGATCGACCTTCGGTGGGCATTTTGTTGTGCTAGATGGTCAAGCGGATTCAAATAAACGTCTAACTCTATTAATCTTTTTAGTGACAGACATTTTAAGGTGACCACATTTTTATATATATACACTAATCAAATATTAATAGAGGCCGGCATCTAAGGTTGTCGTCCCTATTATAGAGATGGACTTCTTAAATACTCACCTTTGAAAATGAATATTAATAGAAGTGGGCACTCTAAGGGCAAAGGTGTGCATTGCCCATCACTTGTGTAAATAGCTATTAAAAGGACCTTTTAATACAAGGCATTGGTTTGCCCGCCTCTAAAAATACTCATTGCGGTAGTGCTCCTTCGCCCAAATCTTTAATAAGTGTGTGTGTGTGTGTGTGTGTGTGTGTGTGTCACGACACGCGTTGATGCAAGAACACGTGTCAACGCTCTATGGATGGGGTAGACTTGACACGTACACGCCTCGTCTACCTCAGCTTCGACACGACATGTGCCTCGTCTCCTCCACTCCGATTCAGGTTAGGCCAAGCATGTGCCTCTTCCTCTAATCCAGGTTAGGGAAGGGACCATCTGCGATCTTAGAAGATGGGGGCCTAACGGCGGCGGATACAATGGTGGTGGCAGTTTGACGGGCGGTAGGAGACATTCAATGGGCGGAGTCAGCGATCATTAAGGACCGCATTGAACTAGTACCACCATGTAAGACTAGCCGCAAAGCTGTTGAGGCCCACCAAAACCTGCAGTCACACCGATGACCATATCCCAGTCTCGTAGAACATAGAGCAACCTGAAGGTCCTTGTTTGGTTTTGGTAATTGAGTGACAACCTAGGTGGACTAATATGTTTAAATGTGAGATACACAGGTGATTAGTCCACAAGTACATCATGTGTGAGGAACCTATGCCATGGAGGTGAAATGGCTTGGATATGTTGCAAGGCTCACACATGTGATGAAGGAGCTCATTGCATATGAGACATAACATGGAGTCATGTGACTAAGGTGGAGAAGATCAAGAGAAGACTTGGCTTTATGGACCGGTTGCAAGCGTGAAGGGCAAGTTGGAGGCTTTGGAGCAATGGACCGCGTGGCGGTGAAGCTTGAGCAAGACTCGGCACCGATGGACGGAGGCAACGGTGAAGAGCAAGTGAAGTCAAGATCGATGAACCAATATGGTCATGTGAGGATATGGAGTGGATCATATCATTGTTGATCTTGTTGGTGCATGTGTTGCATCGACATTGGAGGTGATAGAGTGGAATGCGCAAGGCAAAGGTATAACCTAGGGCATTTCATTTCACCAGTCATAGGTGTGTAGATAAGTTGATGACCGGGTTTAGGATAGATGGACGTACTATTAAGAGGGGCAAACTTGGTTGCATATCGGTCATCTAGTGTCACTTGAGCGATCTAACTTTGCATACGTGTTAGGATCGAGTGGCATGCTGAAAAGAGTGCTAATCCTTTGAAAAAATGTTTGTGAAAAGCTAACACACGTGCACAAGGTGGTGATCACTTGGTGGTGTTGGCACATTTGCAAAGATGGTGAAAAAGGCAAAGAAAAGGAGGCGAAACCGGGCTCGGAGTGCTGCCTGAGTGGCACCGCCACCCCTGGTCCGGTGGCACCGCCACCCCTAGGCGGTGCCCACCTGGAGGCTGACAGGGAGGAGTTGGCTAGTGCCCTTAGGGGGCACCGCCACTGCCTGTCCGGTGGCACCGCCACCCCTAGGAGGCTAGGACGGTGCCCACCAGACCGAGGCTAAGACCGAGCAGAAGAGCTGGGGCACCGCCATGACCGGTGTGCACCGCCATGGGGTGGGCGGTGGCACTGCCATGGGATGTCCGGTGCACCGTCGTGGCACCGCCTCTTTTCGGCAGAGAGCAAGGGAAGGCGAGGGGGTCACTGCCATGGTCACCGCCATGGTGACGGCGGTGCACCGCCCTAAAATTTCAGAGAGTTGGTGTTTTGGCGCAGTTGGCCAGGGGGGTCACCGCCACCCCTATGGCGGTGCATCGCCCCTAGCTGTCCGGTGACCAACGACTAGTTTATAGCCGTTGGGAGGGGCACCGCCGTGTTCGATGCCCTCGCAAAAAGTGTAGCTTTACTCCAATGGCTCTATTTGGCTTGGGGGCTATAAATAGAGGTGGAGCTCGAGCATTTGGCTGGTTAACCACCCTTGGGACTGAGTGTCCATGCTTGGGGAGTGTTTGGGAGCCCTCTAACTCACTTGTGCTTGCAAGAGTGCGATCCGATTGCGAGTGAGTGTGATTCTAGTCCGCTGCATCATGAGGTTGCATCGAGTGGCACTAGATAATCGAGTTGCAAGCCGGTGGTGCTTGTTACTCTTGGAGGTTGCCACCTCCTAGACGACTTGGTGGTGTGATCTCCGTCGAAGCCCGCAAGAAGCTTGTGCGGTGCTCCGGAGAAGAGCTTTGTGAGGGGCATTGTGCTTGCCCCGCGGGAGCCGCGAAGAGCAACTCTAATAGAGTGAGACGCGAAGGGCGACAAGTGGTCTGGCCATGTCAAGTGCTGGAACTTGTGGTAAGCACTACACGTGGGAGAGTGTAACTTGTGGGTCACCACTAGCAAGAGGACCGGCAGCAACCTTGGAGCTTGTCTCAACGAGGACTAGCGTGTTGGCAAACACGTGAACCTCGGGATAAAAATCACCGTGCCAACATTGTCTTCATCATCTTCTCGGTGGTTTGCATTCCGTGCAACACAAGCTTGTATTTACATTTCATACATTGTGCTTGTGTAGTTGCTCTTGTAATTAGTTAGCTTGTGTAGATTGCTAGTTACCTTCTTATGTGTGTAGCATAGAAGTAGTTGCCTTGTGTGGCTAATTTGCTTTTAGTAACCTTGTTAGTTACATTGCTTAGTTTGTGTAGCTAAGTAATTTACGCTCTCTAATTTGGCTTGTGTAGCCTTGTTATTGTGCATTGCTAGTGAGCTTAGGAGCTTTGTGCTTTTGCTTATTAGTTGTGTAGGAGCTCTCTCGGTTGTTTGAGTACTAGTGCATAGGTTTGTGTGACCTTGCCACTAGAATTGATTAGGTGAGCTCTAGCTAGCTCGGCATCTTAGTTACATAATTAGGATCTTTGTAAGGTGCTAGAGAGCCTAGATAGAGGGGTGTAGTCTTGGCTAGACCGATAATTTTAATTTCGCACTTGTATCGGTTAGCCGGTGCGATTAAGTTTTAAAAAGGACTATTCACCTCCCCTCTAGTCCGCCATCTCGACCCTACACAACCTCCTGACTCCAGTACAACTGCCACCACAACACGACTCGCCGATTGTAGCCATGGAGTAGGGCCGGGACCAGCACACCCACTAAGAAGTTGAAATGGCCAAGTGCCCATACCTAGACACGCTAGCTAGGGCACGACTACCTCACCACCGCCGAGAGAGAGGTGCCTCCAAGCTTCTACAACAGCACTGCCATCAGGTTGGACTGCAACGCCACCAAAGCTACAAAGACCCACAAATCTGACAAGGGGTGGGGTGGCAGATCTGGACACCAAGGCCGAAGATCCAGGTGCAAAAACACCAAACCCGCCGATTATGTTGTAACCGACACTTGAAACATCGTTAGACTTAGAAAAGAAAGACCCACTCAAATAGGGAGGAGGCCCCACCACTGTTATCTTTGTGGACGTGCAGACCATCGGTCAGCCACTGTCGTGGTGGTAAGGCGGGCAAGAATGGCTGAAGCGCCTGGCGACAATGGTGTTGTGTGCCGCCCATGCCGCTGTGAGGGATGACGAGGCGGCATGGGTGCAGATGAATATAGAAATGTGTTTATCTCTCTATTGTGACCACTGAAATTTGTTGAAGAATGATTAATTAATGACTCAAAGTTAGGATCTTACAAACCAATGAATAGCTGTTCAAGGACGGATTAATTTAAGAAAAATTGAAATGCTAACTTGGACGACTACTACTAAATATATAGTATCAGGAGTGGCCATGGATCCCTAGATGTGCCACTAATGAACTCCGATACGATACACAGCACAACAAAACCCTGTCAGATTCTATATGATCACTTTTTTCTATGACTGTCATTGACTTATAAAGGAATTTTTACATGTTGGACGGGTGACATACGTTATCTCCTTGGCTTTCCGTGCTCATGCGGCGATTTTAGTGTGGATTGTTGCTATAGTTCGAGGTAGACTTAAAACTTAATATGAATTGGACCTCTAGCTTAGCTTGGTCGCCCATGCTTGCAGTTGCTGCCTGCCGGATGACCTGGCCTCTGCGTTTGATTGGGCACCACCTGTGCCCCAGCCCATCCTTGACGAGGACGTACGGGAACCCGGGTGCAACGAGCCAAAAAGCAGCGGCGCGGGCGTGGCTAGTTTGCATCGTCTCTAAGGCCATGCTTAGATAACTTCAGAATTCAAAAAGTTTTCAAGATTTCCCGTCACATCGCATATGCCGGCACATGTATGGAGTATTAAATATAGGTAAAAAAAACTAATTGCACAGTTTATCTGTAAATGTCGAGACGAATCTTTTGAGCCTAGTTAATCCATGATTGGACAAAGGTGGTCAAATACAAACGAAAAGTGCTACAGTGTTTTTTCAAAAAAATTTGCCATCTAAACATGGCCTAAATCTGGAAGATGCGATGCACGTTTATTGTGGTCCGGTCTGCGCGGTGGCCAGTCGGGCGGGATAATAGACGGCGGCGCTGGCGGCTGCATGCGGCTTGGGCCTTGTTTAGTTATCCGACTCGGGGTGACCGATTCGGCACAGTGCCACCCCTGAGCACTGTAGCAGTTTTGTTTTTTTTTTGTAATAATTGTCCAAATCTTGATTAATTAGGCTCTAAATGTTCGTCTCGTAAAGTACAACAAAACTGTGCAATTAGTTTTTTATTTCATCTACATTTAGTACTTCATATATGTGCCAGCATTTTGATGTGATGGGAAATCTTCTTTTTGTATAGTGGAATTTGGAGGTGAATTCTGAAATCTAAACAAGGCCTCGGTGCATTGTACTGCCGCCGGGCATGACCGCGACGGCCGAGCTATGACAAGTTCAAACCTGGAATCTGGATAACACAGCTAGCCTTCATGGAGACAGGCAGGTAGCGATGGCAGGTTGAAAAAGTGCAGCGCTTTTCCCATTGTTTCTATCGTAGTACCATCGCTGACGATTTCGCAGTCAAGATCGACACAGAGGTGTTCTACTCTGACTTGATTGACAAACAAGATAGAGAAAAGGATGTGCAGGCCTCCGCCCATATCCTTTGACGGATAACTATAGTGCATCGGATGGATTACATGTACGTTAACCTCAGCCATCGAGCTCAAAATTATTTTCGAAGCGATCCAGGACAACTTACACTTCATCAATAATGCATGCGCTAGTACTAGCTGCTTGGTCACCGCATTGATGGTTCATGGACCAAACGTAACGTACGTTCACTAGATGTTCAATTTCGTGGCCATTGGCCAGGTTTTTATTTCATCCAACTGCCCGCAGCCCCGCACAAGAACCATGCATCCGATCCTTTAAGTGATCCAAAAACTAGCTAGCTACTTAGGTAGTGTCCCAGTTACGGCCGTGTTTGTATTCCCTACTAAAATAAATTTTAGTTCCTATCACATCAAATGTTTGGACACATGTATGGAGTATTAAACGTAAACTCTTTACAAAACTAATTACACAGATTGAGACTAGTTTACGAGACGAATCTATTAAGCCTAATTAGGCTCATGTTTAGTCTTTCTAATTAGTATCCAAATACCCGATGTGACATCTACTAAACTTTAGTCCTTAGATCAAAATTCAGCTGAACATGAACAGGAACAGGAACATGAGAGAGTGACATCTGTGGCGAGAAGGAAGACAGAACAGAACGCTCGGACCTGCAGAGCCATTCATCACTGGACACGAAAGGAAAACTAACTGCTAGCCAGCAGACGTCACTAGAACTGGACACGAAGCAATGGGGCCGGTTGGCCGTCAGCAGTATACTGAACACTGCTTTAGATGGTGCACTGCAACAACCTTCACAGGTGCGTGCCTCCCTCACAACAACACCCATGCTTTGATGCCTGCAGCTGCATTATTGTGTTGTTCTATATAACCTTTAGTCCTTATCAATCTGCCACCTCACCTCTCATCAGAATGGACGGGCCAAAACTATGAGGACCAGTGTTGAAGATCGATGCCGGTACGGTGTCCATTCGTGTTCCTTCCTTGTTCAATTATTTGTGTGATATATACAGAATAAGATGGTGTCACAAGGCAAGGTAGCCAGGTACGTATGTAGGTCACATGAACAACTGATAGAAAAGATGTGGTGATGAAGTGTCATCGATGCTGCTGACGCAACGGGGTTTCCTTTTGGTCTTTTCCCCTTTTCTCCTGGTCTGTTTTTGGATGCATGCTGCTAGCTTCGGAAATGGAAGAAGAAAAAAAAAGAGAGTATCCTTAGCTGTGATAGGACAATGTTTAGTCTTTTCAAAAATAAACTAACGATGATCAAATTAAGGGCCCGTTAAAGCTGTTGTAAGCTGTTTTTTTTTTTGCCAAACACTCATTTTCAAAATACCTTCACGGGTGAAGCTATTTTTCCTCCTCTCACAAAGACAAGAGTTGGGATGAAGTCGAAAATAGTAGCTTGTCCTAGCACTCTCCCTCCTGAGCTGTTGGTGAAGCTATTTTGCCAAACACTTTTTTTTTTAAATAGCTCAGGTTCACTAAAAAAAACTGCTTGTGAAGCTATTTTTTTTTTAAACAACTTCACTAGTGAAGCCGAGCTATGCCAAACATGCCCTAAATAGGATTAAAAACAGACTTCTTAAATTTTCCAAGCAAACTACTAGTTATTACTATTGAATTGTCGTGTGTGTTGGAACTAGCGTGTGGATTTGATTATACTTTCAGGTTTCAACTGATATGATGGTGATGGGCAAACCAATGGTCAGCTGAGACGTGCAAAGCAGATATGCATCGTGCAAGGCACTGTACTGATAGAAAAGATGTGGTCAAACCAATGGTGATGAAGTGTGATCGATGCTGCTGATGCAGTCGGGATTCCTTTTGGTCTTTTTTACCTTTTTCTCTTGGTCTGTTTGCGCGCGGCTTCAGAAATGAAACAAAAAATAAATATCTTTATCCGTGCCGTGCCGTGATACGACAATTGTTTAATAAAATCTCGTGGAAAATAAACTAAAGATCATCAGATTGGGATTGAAACCAAACTACTAGGCCCTTCTTTAATTTACCAAGCAAGCTAGATATTAGTGGTAAACAAACTATTGAATTGGCATGTGTGTGTTGGAACTAATTAACGTGTGGATTTGATTCTATACTTTCAACTGATGATGGGGATGGGCAAACCAATTAATGGTCAGCTGAGACGTGCAAAGCAGTCGTGTATAACGTTTCGTCCAATGTACTCTACTCGCTCCCTTCAATTTTCAGAATAGAGTATACGACGCCTCATTCACTTTAAGGTGTAATAATAGTAGAAGAACAAGTCCAAAGCTAGCTGAAAATTTCGTATACAGAAGTTGTCAATGTTGACGAAACAAACGGTGTTCAAGCAATTAGCAGACCACCAGGGAGACATCGAACATAAACTGCTAGCGATCTCTAGAACAGGACATGAAGTAACGGACCGGCTAGCTATCAGTATGATGCTGCCCTACGGTCTGCAACCAACTTTCACACGGGTCCCTCTCCCTCCCAACTCCGTTGCTTGACGCCTGCAGCAGCTGCGCATTATTGTGCTGTCCTATAGCCATTAGTCATTATCAATCTGCCACCTCACCTCTCATGACGATAGACGACCGTGGCAAAATTATGAGCACCGATTGAAATGCTGATTATTCCTGGTGTAGTGATAGCATGGTCACATGTGATGTGTAGTGGCAGCATATATAAGCTGCTGCTGATGAACGGCTGATAAAAAGTTGCGGTGATGAAGTGGTTTGCGATCTGTATGCGGCCGTGCATGCATGTTGTCCATGTGGGTTGGGAATGGGATGTAACTCGTCAGCTAACCTGAGCCATGATTGGGCATTCTATTGTTTAGTCCAAGTGATATCTTCAAAAAAAAAAGTCCAAAAGATAAGGGCAGAAAATGGGAGGGAAATGTGTATATATACTAGGCCCTTGTATATTTTCTCGAGCTTGTTGGTGACGATCAAACAGGCTGTTGAATTGTCATTTCTCTTGGAGATATATACAATGAGTGTGTCTGATTATTGGAGCTGATCAGATCAAGTGATGGCGACGGGGCCAATTTAATGGCTTCATACAAATCAAATCAAACACAAAGTGGTTTCGTGCGGTGTGCAAAGGCGGGTTGTTGTCCCACTCAATTCCCTTTTCAAATTAAAAGTATACCACTCGCTTTACTTTAAGAGTAGGTAGAACAGGTCCGGAGGCATGCTGCTGAACTTTAGGAAGAGGAAAAGAAATAAACAACAACTGTTAACGTTGACAACGCAGACTAAACAAATGCACAAAGTCCATCAGTATTTGGCTTACTTCATTCACTAGTGTTTGGCTTCATTTGTACTTCCTCCAAAGTCCAAACATATGATGGTGGTAACTGTTAAATAAATAAACAATATAACACAATCTCCATCCATCAGTATTTAATTTGGCTTACTTCATTCATTAGAGTTTGGCTTCATTTGTACTTCCTCCAAAGTCCAAACATATATATATCCCTATATTTGACAGTTCACGGCAGCCAACGAAGGCTTGCAACAACAATGCAGTGTATATGCAGAACAGAAGCAAGAGAAGCAAGAGTTTGGATTTTGGAAGGAGCTGGTCAGCGCAGCGATCAACCAAATAAATTGAAGCCGAACATTCATTCCTTGATGGGTGATGATAGCGCTGCCGCCGTATTATCATTGGGTTAAGTTATCATCGTCTGTCACCGGTTGGATTGATGGCAATGTGGTGTACGGTATCGGTACTGCTTGTCTGCTTGCATGCATGAAAATTGAAATACACAGCTCACAATCACACCCCATGCGCTGTTTAATTAGGTGGCCGGAAATAATTAATGGTCACATGCATGCTGCCATGATCAATTCATCCACGGAAGCTAAGCTACCTACCTTATCAAATGCTTATATATTCCTATATTAGTATACCTGATGATTGAGCTGCACACCGTCTACCAAAGAACACGGCAAAGCTGGCGGGATTTCTTCAACTTTTGAAGATATTTATATGCCGGAATCTGGATTCCGGTCTGCAGAGAGAGAGAGAGAAGAGAGCTTTCTTCACATTTGTCGACAGAAAAAGCTTTTGTTCAGAGAGAAGATAGGAAACCGGCAGTTTAACGTACTGAATTTCACAGTTTCGCAATACTTTCTATAAGATCGGCGTGTGAAACGACTCCATTGATAGTTCATGTTTTTTTTTAGGGAAATAGTTCATGTGTTTAAACATACCTTGAATATGAGCTGTGGATGACCAGCTCAAAAAAAAAAAAAGAGCTGTGCCAATGGAGCTTCACTGCTTCACCCTCTTTACTATGTGTGGTCAGCCAAGCCCAACCCATCACCGGAAACAGCAGGCAGCCGAAGACACAACTTGGGCCAAGCCCGCAGAGTGGAAGCAGCAGGTGTAAAATGGAAAAGGTATATTTTACCAGTCAACTATCGTTAGTCGTCTGATTTTTCTCCTCAAAGTATTAAACCCCTTAAACTCTTTAATACCAAAAAATCACACCCGTGGCTAGTTTTCATGCTGTTTTTAGGCCTGTTTGGATCCTCATCTATAAACTTTAGAGCACTTTAGCTCAATTTTGAGGTCTAATGCTCTAATGTGATGTGGACTATAGTTTAGAGCTAATTTTACACCACCTATTTAGAGCTTTAGCTCTAAAGTTTAAAGGAGAGAATCCAAACAGGCCCTAAGTCTACGTGTCATGCCATGTCAGCACCGAGGGGGTTAAATTGGACTATAATGATAGTTTCGGGTCAAATAGACTTTACATGAAAGATTGAACAAATATTTCAAAAAACAATATTGTCTAGATAAGTTATGCACTTAAAATCATAAAATCTAGATTAACTTTGGAAATTACTTGAAAAAGTTATCCAAATATTTGCTAGTAAATGCTCTCGTTAGCTATTAGACTTATGTTTTGAAGTTATTTGAAAACATATTGGGCCATGTTTTGAAAAAAAAACTTATTTATATTTTTTTTGGTAGAGAATATTTGACCCTCTAGTTATGAATGTAGTTCAATTTAACCCATCAGAGCTGACGTAGTGTCACATAGGACAACTGATGTGGCGTCATGTACACTAAAACCACCTTCCAAACTAGTTAAAGGTATAATTTGTTTGATACATTAAGTCGTTTAGGACTTTAGGGCGTAAAATATCTAGTTTGCATAACGAGTAGGAAGATCAAACGTGAAATGAGTGTAGCCAGTTTGTTACATTTCTTATAGTGAAAATTTTTCCACCCGAATTCAAATCCTCGAATTGATGCGGGGTGCTTGCATTTTTCTAAATTTATTCCAGAATTTAACCACGTTGTTCTTTGAATAAATGACATGTCGATCGATAATGAGAAAGATCTGCCAACTCAGTCTTAGCCTTTCGAAGATGCTCATATTGGTAGTATGTGTGCGCGTTTAAATGGGATGAGTATGCATAAATGAGTGTCTTTATAATTCGGAAAAAAAGGAAAGACAAACGTTGACAGGGATCGAATGGATTTTTCTATCGGCAAGCCTAGCGCCCGAACGTCCGGCCCTAGGCCCGCGTCTGGATCTAGCTTTTGTCCGATGCACCCGTTCACGCCCTGTCCAGTCCCCAGTGTAATAGAAAGTGCATCCGTCGCGCCCGCGTAACAGCGGAGCACACCCGCCGCGTCACCACGCAAGGTCTTATCCTCGCCGCGCCTGCATCACCACACGGGGTCTCATCCTCGCCACGCCCGCGTCACCTGTAGCATCCTCGTCCCAGCCGTGCCCTCCCCCTTTTTGGTGATTGATGACAACACTTAGATTCAGAAGATATTGGAGTTGAGGTTTTCGAACATGCTTGGTTCACATAAGCAAAAAGCTGTTAGCACAAGGGAAAAGGAATTGCTTATGTGTTCCAAGCCAACTGAGTGTACTCATAAGATAAAACATGAAGAGTTAGTACACATAAAACATAGCTCATATGAAATCGGAGTAAGGCACGGAAGCACAACCTTATGAGCTAAAACCAATTAAGTGACATGATATTAAATAAAGATCTCACAAGCACATAGTCACACGATGCAGGGCGAGAAATTAAACATGATGCATGAGAGTAGCACACAAAGAAAACGAAACCCTCTATCAACACTCCCCCTGAATCTACTCTCTCTCCCCCTTTGGCATCAAACGCCAAACACAAAACTAAGGATCCGACGGGGGAACAGAAGCTGTCGTGTCGGGTGCCGAGGAGCGTGGAGTGATCACGAACTGTGAAGTATCCTCCTCAGAATCTGAACTGTCAGGCTGACCCTCTGTAGATAGACGTGGCAGTAAAGCGGTCTGGGTCTGTAGGGCAGGTGCAGGAACTGAAGGTGTAGAAGCAACAATAGGAGCAGTCACTGTCGCCTGAGCCTGAAACATGCCAAGAGTGGGAGGATCTGTTGATGCAACTGATGATGGCACAGTCTCTGTAGTCCTAGCCCCTGACATTGGAGGAAAAACAGTCTCTGAAGCTGACATCCCTGAAGAGGTCACAACAGTGGTGTGCGAGGGTGTCGGCTGTCCAGTCAGCTCGCTGTAGGAGGCACTCAAGTCAGTGAAAGGAGTGCCCGAGAGAAGATAAGGTCTAGGCTGAGCTGGTGGAGTGAACCCCGTCTGAATAGGAGTGTAGCTCGGGGACTGAAAAGTCTGAGGAACCTGCTGCTGGGGAGAGGTGAAGTGAAAGCTCGGCTGTCCCTGACTCTGAGGTCCACTAGACTGTAGTGCAGGAGTAAGGACAGACGGTGGTGGAGGTACCTCAACAGTGACAAGGTGTCGCAGGAGCTCAAGATACTGCTGCTGAGTGGCTGCCTACTGCCTCTGCATCTCAAACTGCTGTCTCTGAAACTCCAGCTGCTGCCTCTAGAACTCGTCCTGACGAGCCTGAATCTGAGCAAATGCGGCAGCTGTGTCCTGAGCCTGTCTCTGCATCTGAACATCCTGTGTCTCCTGTGCCTGGGTCAGCCTCTCAAGTATAGCCACCATGGCTGGGTCTGAGCGGGAGGCTGAGCCTGAACCACCGGCCTCATGGTCGTGAGACCGAGGAGAGCGGTACCGGAGGATGGGATGGTAATCCTCGTCAGTGCTGTCAGTAGCAACATCCTCAACTGGATCAGCTGGCTGAGTATCAAGATCTGCAAGTTCGGCCTCAGCAAGACCCTCTACGGTCTCGTCCTGCTCAGCTGCTGTCTCTGGAACCTCTGGCCTCTGACGCTGTCCTGGGCCAGGTGCCTGCACTCTAGTCACTGAAGCCCACAACTGTCGAATGTCATACTCTGGAAAAGCAGTAGTGGTATCAGATATCTCAGATCTAATCTCTGCAGGCAAGTCACACGCAGATCTGATGATGAAGCAAATCCAGTGCGCATACGGTAACTGCCTGTGACCCTTGAATCCCTCTGCCAAAGTATCCTCCATCTCACATAGCATCAGATCCCAAATATCGAACGGTGTCTGTGAGATGAGGTGATGCACCACCCATAACTGCATACGGGTCAGTCCCTCTCTGTATCCCAGCCTCGAAAGAAGGGTCCTCCTCACAATAGCATCTAGCACTCTGGCTAGGGGTGTCAGGCTAGCTGGTGTACGTCTAGACCTCTCGCCAAATGGCTCACGGAAGCAGGGTCTGATCATATCTGTGGGTGGCACTGTACCTCCGTGAGGGCGTCTCGGTGGAGCAGTCTGACCAAAACACAGCTGGTGTATCTTCGTCTCTGAAGCAGGGAGTCTGAGGATCTCCCGTACCCTGGTGCTGTACAGTCTGCGGTCACGGCCTCTGAATGCAAAGTGTATAAACTCATGTGCTGGGTCAACCCAAAGTGAAGAGTAGAACTCTCTGACCCAAGTCCCGCAGTAGGCTCCAGTCCGTCCAAGAAAATCTGACAAGCCAGGTAGAAAGGACAAGTGCGGACGAAGCTGCTCACCAACCACCTCAACTAAAGCCTCTAGTCGACAGACTCTTTGAGGTCTGAATGCAATCCCGCTGTCAACATAGGCTCTGTAGAAGTCCTCGTGCAGAGGTGTGTAGAAGCCCTCTGAAGCTCGGGGATCCCGCTGAGGTGGGAACCACCGACTAACCTCTACAAACCTGAGAGCCTGTACCTGTCGAGCTGTAGCTCCCCTGAGGTCAAAATGCTCAACTGGGGGGTGACCTCGAGCCCTGGGAGGTGGACGACCTCCACGACGCTGGCCTTCAGGCCTGGGAGTCACCTGAGCTCGCGTACGTCCTGAGCGACGACGCTGTGGAGAGTGAACTGTCTGCTCCTCTGTCTTCTCTGGGTCCTCTGTGGGCTGCTCTGCAGGTGGGTCCTCTGTGCCCTCTGTGGCCTCAGTACCGAGCTGTCGACCTTCAAGGTGAAAGGGACGCTCGCCAATATGAATCCCACTGCCTCTGCCACCTCTCTCTGCTAGCTCTGCTGCATCTGCAACTGCCTGAGCCACCTCTGCCTCTGTGAGTGTCCTCTTTCTCTTCTTGGCGGCTATCTTCTTTCGCTTGCCACGAGCCACCTCTGTCATCCTGGGAGGACTGTCGTCCCCGTCACTGGGTGCACCACCTGCATTCTTGCAGCGAACCATACTGCGTAACTGCTGTGACTGAGAAAACCCGGACTGAAAGATGGTGTACTGACACTCGTGAGGCTTGGCATCAATCCGTATCCGCAGGCTTGGCCTCGGATTCACAGCTGATCAACTAGCACACACAAAGCACCGACAGGACTCACTGAAACGATAGAATAGATAGAGCTACTATAAGCAACATATTTTATCTAATAGATAAGTGAGATCCTAATGAAAGCAGGCATATTAGATAAGATGTGAATAGAACGCGATAGCTACCTCGGACGAGCGAAACTTCCGATGAAAGGAAAGTGACCTTGACGCGCTAGGGTTTCCTGGAAACGACGGACAGAACCCTGGAGTGTCGAGACATACAAGGATGAATAAGACTTCAACGGGATTTCATCGGCAATCCAAAAGAAACGATCAAGGTAACGCGAAACAACCTCGTGGAGACGAAGTCACGCGAAGGAACGTCGTCGGAGGACGGCCGAAGAGATGTCGAAGACGTCGCGACCGTTAGGGTTAGGTCGTAGGCCTAGCAGTGGAGGATCAAGGCTACGGCACACGGTGGAGGGCGCGGCTTCGAGCAATGGCGCGGCGGCGCTGGGGCTGCGGGTGGCGCGCGGCTCAGCGAGCGCGGGCGGAGACGGCGGCGCGCGGGGCGATGAACGGCGCGCGGCTGCGGTGGCGCGAAGCGGCTGCAGCAGTGCGTGGAGCAGCGGCGGCGCGACTGCGCGGAGGGGCACCGGCGGAGCCCGGGACGGCCGCGAGATGGCGGCGCTTGGCTAGGGCGAGGAGCAGCGGCGGATTGAGACGAAGAAAAACGAAATCGAACGTACGGTTATATAAGGGCTTAGATCCGCTTTTCACGCGATGACCGGACGCGGTGGTCGACTGACCGGACGCGGTGGGGCAGCGTCCGGTCAGAGTCCAGTAAGCTCCTGGAATGACCGGACGCGTCCGGTTAGGGATGATCGGACGCTGACAGAGTCCGGTCAGAGAACTCCCGGGAAACTTAAGCGCATGACCGGACGCGGTGGTGGTGGCCGGGACCGGACGCGGTGGTCACAACGACGCGTCCGGTGCAGCGTCCGGTCACAGATCCGAGAGAAGGTCTTCGGGATGACCGGACGCGCTGGTGGTCGCCGGGACCGGACGCAGTGGTGAAGCAGCACCGCGTCCGGTTCAGCGTCCGGTCCAGCGTCCGGTCGTTGTTTAACGCCTTTCTTCAATCCGATCTTCGACGCGACTTCTCCCAATCAAGTTCCAATTCAAAGAGACTCAAATAAACACCAATTAGAACCTGACAAGAGGGACATCTCTCAAACCCTCAAGATTTTCAAAGTATTTTGCCTTAGGCTAGTATTATTTTTAAGAAAATATGCAATAAACACCCGAGGAGCAACGTATGGCCATGCAATAGAGTTTATGAACCCTTGGGAGCTTCAAATGCTCTCTCTATTCATGGACGAACACAGAGGTTACTCAAAGCTAAACCGAAAAGAAACGACAAAGCAACAACCATGCATATGCAATGCAAAGCGAGAAAGGAAGACTAGGTTGCTTGTCAAGTTTGATCCACGGTTAGGCTTCTTCACTCCTCCAAAGGAGGGTTATCGTAACCGTGTTAGACAAGTTCTAGATGCATTGCCGGGAATTTAAACATGACATATAATACAATGCAATGCAAGGGACAACACAAGCTCATCTTTTAAAGTTACTAGAATCATGCACATTTAGTTCACTTCTCAACCTACAAAATGTAGCATCATCTAAAGGTTTAGTGAAGATATCCGCTAATTGATTTTCACTTCTTACACCTTCTAGTGATATATCATTTTTAGCAACATGATCTCTTAGAAAGTGGTGGCGGATATCAATGTGCTTGGTGCGTGAGTGTTGTACCGGATTATTAGCAATTTTAACGGCACTTTCATTATCACATAAAAGCGGCACCTTTTCAAGAACAACTCCATAGTCTAGGAGGGTTTGTTTCATGTATAAGATTTGTGCACAACAAGCCCCCGCGGCAATGTATTCCGCCTCAGCGATGGACAAAGCCACACTATTTTGCTTTTTAGATGACCAAGATACTAAAGACCTCCCAAGCAAATGGCACCCTCCGGATGTGCTTTTTCTATCAATTTTGCAACCGGCATAATCCGAATCGGAATAGCCAACTAGTTGGAATCTAGCTCCTTTGGGGTACCAAAGACCGATGCTTGGGGTGTATTTAAGATATCATAATATTCTTTTTACGGCACTTAGGTGAGGTTCTTTAGGGCACACTTGAAAGCGAGCACACATGCACACACTAAACATGATATCGGGCCTAGATGCGGTAAGGTACAACAAGCTACCAATCATAGAACGGTAGAGAGTTTGATCAATTGGTTTACCTCCCTCATCTAGGTCGAGATGTCCATTAGATGGCATTGGGGTCTTGATTGGCTTACACTCTTCCATCTTGAATCTTTTGAGAAGATCCTTGGTATACTTTTCTTGAGAGATGAAAATCCCTTCTCTCATTTGCTTGACTTGAAAACCAAGGAAGAATGTTAGCTCACCAATCATTGACATCTCGAACTCCTTTGACATCAATTCACCAAATTCTTTGCAATAATCTTCATTTGTTGACCCGAAAATGATATCATCAACATAGACTTGACAAATGAAGATCTCCCCATTAAACTTCTTGGTGAATAGTGTGGTGTCAACCTTCCCAATAGTGAAGCCCTTCTCAATGAGGAAGTCCCGGAGGCGCTCATACCACGCTCTAGGGGCTTGCTTGAGCCCATATAGCGCCTTGGACAACCTATAAACATGATTAGGATATCTAGGGTCTTCAAACCCGGGAGGTTGTTCAACATAGACTAGTTCATTTATGAAGCCATTTAAAAATGCACTTTTCACATCCATTTGATATAGTTTCATTTCATGATGCGATGCATATGCAAGAAGGATACGAATGGCTTTAAGTCTTGCAACGGGTGCAAAAGTCTCTCCAAAATCAAGACCTTCAACTTGAGAGAACCCCTTTGCAACTAGTCTTGCCTTGTTCCTCACTACTACGCCTTGATCATCTTACTTGTTGCGAAACACCCACTTGGTTCCAATGACTCTTGCACCTTTTGGATGTTCTTCAAGTGTCCAAACTTGATTGCGGGCGAAGTTGTTCAATTCTTCATGCATAGCATTCACCCAATCCGGATCTTGAAGAGCTTGTTCTACATTCTTAGGTTCAAGACAAGAGACAAAAGAGTGATGTTCAACAAAAGAAGCAAGCTTTTGAGATCGAGTCATTACACCCTTTGTAGGACTCCCTATGATGAGATCTTGTGGATGTGATTGAAGTAGGGGTGAATTTCTTCTTTCAACCACTTGAGAAGAGGGTTGGGGAGCATCAACATCTTGAGCTTGTGCCTCGGCTTGTTCATGAGAGACATGAGTATCTTCATTTTCAACTCTCTCATTCTTATCATCATCTTGAGGCATATGTGATGAAGATGGTGGATTGACAATTTGTACATCGTCTTCATCATCTTTAGGCTTGATGTCTCCCACCGGCATGTTCTTCATTGCCTCCCTCAATGGTTCATCACCTACATCATCACAATTCTTAATTGCTCCTTAGGAGCCGTTAGATTCATCAAATTCCACATCATATGTTTCTTCAACCAACCCGGTGGCATGGTTAAATGCTCTATATGCTTTGGACTTTGATGAGTAACCTACAAGAAAACCAATATCACAACGTCTTTGAAACTTCCCTAGGTGTTGACGCTTCTTGTAGATGTAGCATTTGCAACCAAACACCCGGAAGAATGAGACGTCCGGCTTCTTCCCATTTAGCAACTCATAGGGGGTCTTGCCAAGAAACTTTTGTAGGAAGAGACGATTTGAAGCATAGCATGCGGTGTTGATTGCCTCGGCCCACAATTTCTCCGGTGTGTTGTACTCATCTAGCATTGTTCTTGCAAGGGTGATCAAGGTCCGGTTCTTCCTCTCAACTACACCATTTTGTTGTGGAGTGTAGGTTGATGAAACTTCATGCTTGATTCCAATTTCATCACAATAAGCTTCAATGTTTGTGTTGTCAAACTCTTTGCCGTTGTCACTTCTAATCTTCTTTATCTTGACTTCAAATTCATTTTGAGCTCTCTTTGCAAACTTCTTGAAGCAATTTGCTACTTCGGATTTGTCATGAAGGAAGAAAGTCCAAGTGTATCTTGAGTAGTCATCTACAATCACTAGGCAATAGAGATTTCCACCCAAGCTCTTGTAAGTAGTAGGACCAAACAAATCCATGTGAAGAAGTTCTAACACTCTTGATGTTGACATGTAAGCTTTGGTTGGATGGGTATTTGCAACTTGTTTGCCGGCTTGACATGCACTACAAGGTTTGTCCTTCTCAAACTTTACATCCTTCAAACCTCTCACTAATTCTTTCTTCAATAGCTTGTTGAGAGTGTTCATTCCAACATGTGCAAGCCTCCTATGCCAAAGCCACCCAAGTGAAGTTTTGGTGAACAAGCATGTCATTAAGTTTGCATCTTCGGAGGTGAAATCAACAAGATAGAGATTGTTGTATCTAAAACCTTTGAAAATCATTTGCTTGTCATCTATCTTTGTAACTACCACTTCATTTGGAGTGAATAAGCATTGGTAGCCAAGGTCACAAAGTTGCCCAACGGATAGTAAGTTGAAACTCAATGAAGCAACATAGAGCACATTTGAAAGAGAGTGATCATTTGATATTGCAATCTTGCCTATACCCTTGACTTTGCTCTTTGAATTATCCCCAAATGTGATCTTCTCTTGACATTCCCCATTCTCTTCAAGTGATGTGAACATACGAGGGTCACCGGTCATATGTTGAGTGCAACCACTATCAATAACCCAATGAGATCCACCGGTCTTGTAGTTCACCTACACACAAGAGATCAAGCTTTTTGTTTAGGGACCCAAACTTGAGAGGGACCCTTGACTTTCTCAACTAGTGACTTGGCAACCCATATCTTCTTAGGCCTATTCTTGTTAGGGGGACCCAAGAACATGACTTTCATCTTTCCACTTGAATCTTTTCTAAGCATGTAATGAGCATTGAAAGCAAAGGGTCTAGCATGCTTGGGCAAGGGTTGTGGTGGTGGAGTTTTGCACTCATGAGCAAAATGGCCTTCTTGTCCACACTCAACACATCTCTTTGGCTTGGGTTTTGACTTGCTTTGTTGTTGTTGAGTTTTAGCCTTCTTCTCTTGATTTGCCAAGTAACCAATGCCACTTCTATCCATCTTCATGACGGTGTTCGTGAGTAGCTCACTTTGCAAATGTTGGCCTCTTGTGAACTTGCTTAGGCCGGTCTTGAGATGCTCTTTTTCTTGCTTGAGCTTTTTGTTCTCTTCAATAAGTGACTCATTTGATGTTTGCTTTTCAAGAGCCATCAACTTCTTGTTCTCACTTCTAAGCATCTCATTTTCACTCTTTAGCTTGACATAATCATCATAGTTGTCGGACTCAACCACATTCTTGCCTTTGCCGCTAGAGCCTTGCTCAATGTTCTCAATAACCAAGTCATCACATGATGTAGCTATATCAATCTTAACAACTTGGTTAGTAGCATCATGTGTTTCAAGAGCAAGTTCATTTGCAACAATAAGACTATCATAATCGATTTTCAATGAAGTGTATTTGTCTTTGAGCAAGTTGTGCCTAGTGTTGAGCTCATTATGCTTCTTCTCAAGTTTATCATGTTCAACTCTAAGCTCTTTGTTAGAAATTTTAAACTCCTTGAGAGTAGAAGACATAATTTCATTTTGATCTTTGAGCTCTTCACTAGTCTTTTGTGCATTTTCAAGCTTAGATGAGAGTGAGTCATTTTCATTTTGAAGCTCATCATTTTCATTTCTAGTTCTTCTTATGATTTTAGAATATTTGTTCAACAATTTTATAAGTTCATCATAAGAAGGTGCATCATATTCATCATCACTATCACTATCATTGTTTTGTACCTTTCGTTCACCCTTGGCCATAAGGCATAGGTGAGTAGTGGAAGATGATGGTGAAGGTGGCGGTGAAGGTGGTGATGAAGATGTCGGTGAAGATGATGATGGCCCAATTACAAATGCGGCAACCTTCTCTTTCTCATCATCGCTCTCATTGCCGGAGGACTCACATGATGACTCAATGTCGGTGAGCCAATCACCAACAATGTAGGCTTTTCCTCCCTTCTTCTTCTTGTGGAACTCTTTTCTCTTGCCATCCTTCTTTTTGTATGGCTTGTTCTTCTTCTTGTCATCTTCTTCATTACTTGAGTCATTTCTATTGCCCTTGTTCTTGTTCTTGTACTTGTCTTTTGGAGGCTTGGGGCATTGATGAGCTAGGTGGCCAAGTTCACCACAATTGTAGCAATCCATCTCGGATATAGGCTTCCTTTTGCTACTTGTGAAGAACTTCTTCTTCTTGCCATCGAACTTGATGCCACTCTTGTTGAGCTTCTTCAACATCTTGGTGGTCTTTCTCACCATGAGTGCAAGTGATGCATCATCAATATCACTTTCACTTGAGCTTTCTTGCACCATCATGGCTTGGCCCTTCTTCTTTTTCTTGTCATAGCTAGCTTTGAAGGCCAAGTCCTTCTTCTTGGAAGATGATGAGCCCTCTTCCGGAGTGATGTGCATGTACATCTCATGTGCATTGATCTTTCCCAATACTTGTGTCGGTGTTGCGGTGGAGAGATCACTTTGATGAAGCACGGTGACAATATGACCATACTTCTCGACGGGAAGAACGCTCAAGATCCTTGCCTAAGCCCCGGTAGAGTGCATTTTTTGCCTTTGCATTCCACCGGTCGTACTTCTCCTCGTCACCACCTGGGTTGGCGGGATCCTTGATAGCGGGAAGCCCTTCGGTTGCGGCTCTAAGGCACCCAACATCTATGGCTTCGAGGTACGCCTCCATACGAATTTTCCAATATGGAAAATCGTCTCCCTCAAAGTTGGGAGGTGGTCCTTCCCCATTAGACATCTTGCTCTAGGCGGTGAGGCCTAAATTAAGAGCAACTCTGCTCCGATACCAATTGAAAGGATCAAGATACCCAAGAGGGGGGGTGAATTGGGCTTTTCTAAAAATTAATTGCAAGAATTAAATCCTACAAGTCAAAGTTCACCCCTAGTGCCTACTAGTGTTCCTTATGATTCTACCGGTAAAAAGACTTGCACCCTAAGTTCCAATCCTAGTCTAGCATGGCAATTCTAGGAAAGTAAATCAAGCAAAGAAAGTAATACACGAAAGTAAATGCTTGAAAGTAAGGGTTAGGAACACGGCAATGTTTTCCCGAGGTATCGGAGAGTCGCCACTCCCCACTAGTCCTCGTTGGAGCACCCGCGCAAGAGTATAGCTCCCCCTTGATCCGTGCAAGGATCAAGTGCTCTCTACGGGCTGATTCTTCGACACTCCGTCGCGGTGAATCGCCCAAAACCGCTCACACGATGAGTTGGGTCATCCACAAGCTCGTCAGATGATCACCAAACTCCCAATCACCACCAAACCGTCTAGGTGATGGCGATCACCAAGAGTAACAAGCTAGAACTCTCACTTGACCACAACAAGCCTAATGAGAAGATGGATGCACACTTGCTACTCCCTAGTCACTAATGAGGGATCTCAAACTTTGATTCTCAAATCACTACCCTCACTAGGGCTCTTGCACTCCCTTGCACTTGAAAGGTGTTTCTCAGCTGAACAAATTAGCAAGAGACCTCTAAAAGAGGTGGAGGGGATGTATTTATACACCCCTCAGACAAATCCAACCGTTACCTGCCAAATCAGCAAAACTCGCACTGACCGGACGCGCCGGTCGTCGTGACCGGACGCGCCGGTCGAGTGTAACGGTCGAAAACCGAAAGTCAGCGCTGAGTGACCGGACGCGCCGGTCAGGGATGACCGGACGCGTCCGATCATGCAAGAGCCTTAATGTACTTTGACCTGACGCTCGACCGCGTCCGATCATGGATGACCGGACGCGTCAGGTCAGCGAAGAACCTTACTGGAACGTGACCGAACGCGTCCGATCACTTCACAGTCGCGTCCGATTATACTTTTACCCTCTGAAACACGTGTCAGACTGATCACCGCGTCCGGTCCTCGCAGGAACCGCGTCCGGTCAACCAGTTAACGACGCAGTGACTGTTAGTACTGACCGGACACGTCCGGTCGTGACAGAGACCGCGTCCGGTCAGGGGTAAAACTGCTCAAACGACTTAGAAACGCGACGCAACTTGAACCAAGTTGCTTCCAACTGAACTTTGAGCTTTACCTGAGCTACCTAGTGCTAAGTTTGACAAGTGTGCACCACACCTAAACAAAAGACTCACCTAGGTCAGGCTACTCGCTCATGCCCCCCTTTATAGTACGGTCAAAGGAAGAAACAAAGATCCTAACGACTATTCCGGATGTAACCCAACACCTTGACATCCGGAACTAACCGTCCTTAATCTTGTCATCGATCCTTTGAAAACCAAAACGATTTCCATCAAGGGACATGAATACCATACTGCCCAAAGCAGTTATCATCTCCATGACCTAACTTACCAAAGTTTCTGCAAAACACACGTTAGTCATGGTAATAATGCGTTGTCATCAATTGCCGAAACCAACACCGGGGCCTAGATGCTTTCACCCGCGACCACCCACGGTGTCCCGTCTCCACCACGCCCCTTCCCCCACCGCGCTCGGTCTCGTGCCCCGTCATCCGCCGTATTTTGCTACCGTCTTATCTCATCTCCTCTGCAACATTAGCCTTACCATTGTAACATATGCAGTATACGTTTGAAACATGTCATTGCAACATATGCAACATTCAGATCTACTTTTACAACACACGTCTGCGAATAGCTTAAACATTTGGAACATACACATGCAATATACGTATATGACCATTGCAACATGTGCAATATCCCGATATGCTTTTGCAACATCCAGATGAAACAATAGAAACATACCTTTGAAACATATGTTTGCAACATAGGGGAGAGGAAGGTTGAGGCCGGTCAATTCAGGTCGTCATGGTGGGATCCGGCGGCGGCACTAGCGGCGGCGTGCAGGCACCACCACCACCAGCACCGGCCTTGGCTCGGCCGGGCGGGCGGCGCGCTACGGGAGGGAGCGGGCGACGCGCGGCTGGAGCGAGGAGCGAGCGGTGTGGGTGGAGTGCGTGATGGGCGGGAGCGAGGAGTGAGGAGCGAGCGTTGCAGGTGGGGTGCGATGGCCGAGGTGAGGAGCGAGCGAGCGGCGTGCGGTGGGAGAAGGCAGCAGCAGCGGGTGCGTAATGAGGCGCGCGGCATCCGGACGGAGCAGAGGCCCGAGGCCAAGCATTATTGTTTTTCTATGCAGATTTTTGTTAAAAACAAATGGTTGCTGGATAAGGCCACAACTCAACATCTCGTTAACGAAGAGAATCGTTTTAGATCAAAAAATCACAGGCCGATTTGGGCCAGCTTATATTGAAAGCTAACATGATTGAACCAAGAGAATCTTAAGCCCAGAAGTCAGCCCGTGACAAGGTCGTAATAACAGTTTGGAAAAAGTCTACCTTTTGTCCCCAAACTATCGTGAAAGTCCGCTTTCGGTCCCTCAACTCTAAAACTGGACGAACAAGCTCCTCAACTTTTGAAACCGCGCAGATTTAGTCCCTCGGCTGTTTTATCTGGTGGTTTCTTACAGTAACCACATGTTGCAGATTTATTTTGGCTGAACATATAATATAGTATGCTTTAGTACAAAGTTTTTACTATGATTTTTCAAAGATTGAGCTGAAATAAATAAAAAAGAAAAGGCAAAAATTTTGTACTAAAGTATACTATATTATATATTCACTGTGTAGCTCTACTCATGTGGAGTCCAACAAAATTAGATTTTCTATTTTATGAATTTTCTACGATTTACTATGATTTTTCAAAGATTTAGCCGCTACATTGTTACTGTAGCAAACCCCGTGGTTACTGTGCCAAACCTACCGGACAATACAGCCGAGGGACTAAATCTGCGCGGTTTCAAAAGTTGAGGGGCTTGTTTGTCCGGTTTTGAAGTTGAGGGACCAAAAGCGGACTTTGCGATAGTTGGGGGACCAAAATAAACTTTTTCCTAACAGTTTAGTCGACATAGAGTCTTGGGAACAGGCAGAGGAGCGGCCTAGGCCCATGCAGAATAAAGGAACTGGCAAAGCCCACGTGATGGCCTTGGGCTAGCAGCGCCTTTGCGTGTGTCGTCCCGCGCCTCTCGTCTTGGTTGCCAACAATTTCCACGGTGAGGACTGAACATAGCTCGGTTGGCTCGTTGGTGGCAGTACGAGCGGCCAGTCCTGGGTTCGATTCCTGTAATTGACTCGACCCAGGGTCTCACTTGGGGGATTTATTTTCCGTCTTCGTCTGCGGCCTCTCCCGCGTGGAGCCATAATAGGATTACGACGTGTCCATCGCCTACAGAGTCTTATTGGTCTCGGTGATCTCAAGAAGAATGTGGTCTTCCAATCTGTGTATAGTTATGGTCTAATTGTGCACACGTGGTGTGAGTGTGGTGTGTGTAGATAACGTGGGTGTGAGTTCGTGCATGTACAAAATACTACAGCTATACCCAGATGAGAGGCTTAAAAAAAAACAATTTCCACGGTTCCACTTGGCTGGCTGTCTTCTCCGTAAGGGGGTGTTTGGTTCAGCGAGCTAAGGTTTAGTCCGTGTCATATCGGATTTTGATCGGAGTTGACCATGGAGTTTTCGGATAGTAATTAAAAAACAAATTATATATTCGGTGGATAATCCATGAGACGAATTTATTAAGCCTAATTAATCTATCATTAACACATTTTGTTACTGTAGCAATTAGTGCTAATCATGGACTAATTAGGCTTAAAAAATCGTCTCGCAAATTATTCTCAACCTATATTTTTAATTTCGTAAATAGTCTATATTTAGTACATCATACATGTGTCAAACATCCGAGGTGATGGGGACTAAAATTTAGTCCCCAGCTCCCGACAGCCCTGTAGCATGGACATGACAACCAACTCTTCCGGCACGCTAAGGCCGCAGATCTGCTGGCCCGCCCCGGCCCGCATCACGCAAATCACTCTGAACTGATGATGCATGCAATGCACGGCTGCAGCTGAAACTGAAAGCTACGGAGACTGCAATCATCGCATAAGAACAAGCAGTTTCAGAAAACTAAGCCTCCGCACTCCCCAGCCCACTGGTTCACCCTCCATCCACTGCTTGATTCCATTCCAGTTCACCACCGCATCTCAGGCCTCTTTCGAACACATGGATTTTACCATAAATTCGTATGAGAATTTTACAGGAACACCGAAAACAGGAAAATGCACAGGCTGATTGGGCCAGCTTAAAGCTTGGCATGATTGAACCAAGAGAATCTTAAGCCCAGAGGACTGCCGTAACAAGTTTAGTCGACACAGGAGTCTTGGCCACGGGCAGAGGAGCGGCCCAGCCCATAGAGCCCACGTGACGGCCTTGGGCTGGCTGTGCCTATGCGTGTTGTCGTCTCGGATGATGCATGCAAATGCAATTGACATCACTCTGAACTAATGATGCATGCAATTGACATCACGCAGTGCAAAGCGGTGGATTCCACGTTCCTGTTGCTGCTACGTTCACTTAACCTGCACCATCTTTCCATCTGAAACTCAACTAAAATATTTATAGAAACGGATTTCCACAAACCCGAGTCGTCAGTGATTGAACAGCTGTATTTTGTAGACCTGTATAGTTATTAGTGCAAGAGTTTAGCTAGACAATTGACACCACTAATGGCATGCATATCATATCATCAGCTTATGAGTGCACAGCTTCAGTAAACAAATCCCTGACCACTCTCGTGATCTCGTCAGAAGCAGAGAAGTTGAAACTGTGGAAAATGACGGATCACGCGTTATTGGAGTGCTATAGAGTGTTCATTTGAGCTGCCACCCGCTTTTCTATCTGAAACTCCAACATCTAGAATTTTTCACCCCATCCTGCAAATAAACCGCAAGAATTTAGCTTGGGATAATTGACACTAATGAATTATGTCACTCGCCCAGCTATCAGCTGAAGGAGACACGTTCCCTGCATGATCAGTACAGTAGGCCAGTGGTTCACGAAACAAAGCCTACGCGTCCGAAGCATCTCCATAAGCAAGCTTGCAGTGTGCTACTGAAACATACTACTCTCGCCTGCACGGACACGGTCTCTCGTCGTCTCTGTTCCGCTATAAATGAAAGCGACGAGGCCTGCAATCATCGCAAGAGAACAAGCAGTCTTAGGAAGCTGAGCCTACCCACTCCCCAGCCCACTGGTTCACCGATGAATGCAGACGTCGGCAGCCAAGCTCCCATGTCCCCTCCATGCATCCATTCCAGTTCACAGCATCTCGGGCCCCTTCTGAACTCTGGAATTTCGTAAAAATCTCTTAAAAAGTTTCTAGAAATCAGTTTATTTCATACAATGATCACAAGAAACTAGGGAAAAAAATACGTGACCAAGCTATACCGTGTCAATGGAATTATGCGTAGGTCAGGTTAGGTTGGCAAAGTGTCCTGGTCCTCCCCACAGCAAAGCAAAGCAAAGCAAAGCAACCACCAAATCATGGGTTTGCTAAGCAATCATGCATGTAAAATAATCATAATAGAATTAAAAATGGTTGTACTTGCTGCCTATGATTCCATACAGTTTAGCAACAGCGGTTTTTTTCCTAGTAAATTTACTTATTTTTCTTCTTGTTGGAGATTAATTTAAGACATAACTAATGAGGATGGATCAATTGTGCCATATGTTTTTTTACATTCTCCAATTGTGAACCGTGTTTTCCACATCGTATAGAGAAAAATATGAGTCGTAGTTAGCTTCTCTTTTTTCTTTATTTTTTAAAGAAAAAAACTTTTGTTTGATCTTTAAAAGATTAAAGCTTGCTTTTAACGCCAATTGTTAGCACGGGTACGTTTGCACTAGAAAATAAACTCTACCGATCAATAACATGCACTTTATTTTATCTACTTGATAAACATATAACTCTACCCCTAAACTTTTATGCTATCTACAACCTGTAACATAGTATTGCTCAAACGACGCCTGAAATAGCATGGTGCAGAGAGCCACCTAAAAAAGCATCATATAGTGAGGAAATCTTTCAATTATCTTAGGCCACGCCAACACAACTTTATTATATATACCAAACGTCCAAACCTTAGTATAAATAAAAGGCACGTCTCCTTAATTAGGCGTATCCAAGATAACATTTATAGCAAATACCTTCTGGTGTTGAAAATCACAAGCAGCAAGGATTCAATCATGGAGAAGAACAACAATAAAGCAAACTCTTATAATAGCATAAACATGACTTTAAAATAAATTTGTCCTTCAAATACCTTCTGGTGTTGAAAATCACAAGAAGCAAGGATTCAATCATGGAGAAGAACAACAATAAAGCAAACTCTTATAATAGCATAAACATGACTTTAAAATAAATTTGTCCTTGGACAATAACACAAGTTTATGATGATAATACAAGGGGAACAAAAATGAATAATGAAAAAGTGAGAACTACACAAATACATGAAAGATTGGAAATTGCCTAATAAAAACGTTGCACTAGCTCATAGTTTGTTGCTGCTTTGATTGCTCACCTTGCCAAGCCCATACTATGTCCTTTAGTGCAGGCCTCATTTCTTGGTTCAGGACCTTCTGATACTCTAGAGTGTCGCCATTCGTCTTCTTTATCTCCACAAGATGAAAGTTTGGGCTAACCTCAAATATCTCAGCATCGATACCCATCACCCCTTTCCTTCCAGGCTTTGAAGCTTCCATCTTTAACAAACCACCATCCTTTTTTGCCACCTTCAACCGCAAATTCTTCGCAACATCTTCGATCTTCGATATGATTGTCGAGCTTGTGTTGGTGGACGTGAATTTGGATTCTCTCTTCTTGTCAGACTCTTCAAATAAACCTGAGAGGTCCAAACCAGTTGATAGAGATATTATATCAAATGCATTCATGTTGGTAGGCTTCTTTTCTTCTTGTTGCTTGCTCTCCGATGTTATGTTGGTGCTCAGTGAATCAAAATCTGCATTCTTGTCCACTTGAGGGACATTCTTTGTCTGTAAATTATACCTAAGTAGCTTTGCATCTAAGCCCTTCCTAAACCATGGATTTTCCATGATTTTTTCCATTGAGATCCTTGTACTGGGGTTAGGATCAAGAATCCTTAGCAAAAGCCTCCGAATATCGGTAGAAAACCAACACGGGCATTTGAACTCTGCTTTCCCAATCTTCTTATACATGTCCATTAAGTTCTTGTCATGGAATGGAAGATAACCAGCCAATAGCACAAAAAGGATGACCCCACAGGACCATATGTCGGCCTTTGCACCATCATAACCCTTTCTGTTAATCACCTCTGGAGCAACATAAGCAGGTGTGCCACAGGTTGTGTGGAGCAGGCCATCTTGTCTTTGGCATTCAGCAAGTGCACTTAGACCAAAATCCGATACCTTTAGGTTGCTATTCTCATCGAGCAAAAGATTTTCTGGCTTCAAATCTCGATGATAGACACCCCTGCTGTGACAAAAGTCCACTGCGCAAATCAGCTGTTGAAAGTACTTCCTCGTTGCATCTTCCTTGAGCCTTCCTCGCTGCACTTTATTAAAGAGCTCTCCACCTTTAACATGCTCCAACACAAAGTATATTTTGGTTTTGGTAGCCATGACCTCATAGAGTTGCACAATATTGGGATGTCTGACAAGCTTCATCACAAAAATTTCTCGCTTAATTTGATCAATGAGCCCAACTTTCATAACCTTCTCCTTGTCAATCACCTTGATCGCGACACTTTCTGAAGTCTTAGTGTCGCGAGCATGATAAACCTTGGCAAAGGTCCCTTGACCAAGCAATTTCCCCATCTCATATTTGTGCATGAGAACATTTCCTTTATATTCCACCATCGTGCCGTTGTATGCTATGCACACAAAGAGCACTTACTTATCCCTGACTGAAAACAAACTAGCAAAGAGGCTGAGAGTGAATACTTCAACCGTCTCCTCCCAGATGGTGATCTAAGAAGACGGTTGAGCCGCCACGTCGAACCCCATTGTGCGGAAGCACAAGGAGGAGAAGATGCGTGTACTCTTGAGCTGCAAGGTCATCAAGAGCTGGCAAAGAAAGAATATGGTGTGCTACCCTGCCAAGTCCCTCACAAGGTAGCTCTTCAACATGCAAGCACATCTTTCTGCATTCCCTAAGGTGTTTCCTCTTCCTTATTGAAAACCCAGTACTGCCAAAATGTGAAAGAAAAATTATATCAGTCATAAGCTCACAGAAGTATATATAAATCGTTAATAAAAAGAAATCAAGCACAATTAGAAGTTGGAAGCAAATGAACAGGTATTTTTACATGGATATGCATGCACAGGTCAGTTCAGCTAACGTTAAGAACTTGACTAATCTGGTCTTTCGAACAGAACTAGCAAAAGCGAAATTCTTCCACCTCTGAAACTAGATTTGGAGGGCTGACTCATGCTAAAAATTGCATACTACAAAATAGGATGTGGCCTCAATGGTTTTTGATTAAAAAAACTCTTACTCCCACAAAATCAGAACATTTGAGAAGAGCAAGACAACAACAAAAAAAAGACGCACGAAAGCCATGGCATGGGATCCTTAGTGTAATCTTATGTACTATTTTAGTACCGCTGCATCATCGAATTCAATTTCTCATCATCAGCTGTTTATATTTAATCGTGGACAGTGCATTAAAACTTAAGAAATTAAACACCGTTCTAAATAAACAACTAAAGTGGTGGATATTAAACACTAAACATCCCACGCACAACAGCATGTTGTTCTCCTCCTCTAAATCGCTACGAACATACACTACTCACTCCGTCAAAAAAAAAATCTCATTTGTGCTATGAATCTAAACAAAACATACGGGAGTGTGGAGCATGGATCGAGCGAAGGTCTAAGTCGAGTTATTGAAATTCGAAACGGTTGCCATATAAATCTAAACAAACAGTAGGAAAGCGTAGCCCATGCATCGAGTGAAGTCGAGTTACTAAAATTGAAAACGGAATTGAGGAGCACGGCGTGGTATGTATGATACGGAAGCGAAGAGCAGTACGTACCAGATCCGGTGTGGGCTCGACTCGGGAGAGAAGACGGAAGCCGGGACCGGGACGGAGTTCCTTCCCTCCCCTTGCTGCTGGCACCGGAAGAAGATGTCGAGGAAGACGAAGACGGTGGCAGGAGTCGGTGCTGCAGGCCGGCAGACCGCACGACGGCGATGAGGCGGAGATGCAGATGCGGAGCTGTTGCGATGGGTGTGGAGCGGCAGCTGCGGTGGGTGCGGCAGGCAGGCAGAAAGTCGGACCTCTTCTCTCGCTTCGGGGCCGCCCGGTTGTTTTATGGCGTTCGGAGCTCGAGATATTCTGTAGCGCAGCGCCTGCTCACCGTTCGCTCCTACCCGTGGTTCGGCGTGGCCAGTGGGCCCCACCGGGTAAAATCCTGGACCCGGTTCCGTTCAATCAAGGCCGCCTATAATTAGGAGGCGGGTGGGGCCGGGCGGGCCCACCAATAATTGCTGGCATTGGGCAGTGGCAGGTGTCTGGTTGTGCTGCCAACTAGTCGCCGTTAAAAGCAATGGCTGCTGGCACCTGGCAGGGTTTGAGGAGAAAATCAGGAATGAGGCATGTGAGGGTAGCGGCACGAGCCGATCGAGGAAACCAAAGCGAAACAGCTCGCCGCCTTCTTCCCAACTTACGTAAACTCGACCGCCACGCACGGTGGGGTTCAGTGTACGTAGCCATCATCACCAACAAGGGGTGGTCAGGGGACGACTAGACTGACTAATGGGTGCGGGTGCGTGCAAAACCAACGAGACGTGCACATTAGCTTTCCCGCGACTTGCTTATTAGAGTAGCTTGCATTCTTGGCACAGTAAGAACTAGTCCTAGTCGGCAAGCAACTGTTGGGCGAACAGAACAGTTGAGACGTTTATAAACAGCAGCCGCATGCACGTCTCGTACGTGTAATGTCCAGCTAGCTGTTTCGTTGCTTCTCCCTCTGTAATTTGTTATTATTAGGAGTTACGTAACCGAATTATATTGGTAATGTTGGTGTCACAGGTAGGAACGTCGTCCGTCCAGTCCAACCAGGCAGCCGGTGGCTAGCGCTGCCTTTCACATCCTACTCACCACGTCACGGCAAATTGGGTCGTCGTCCATCGACCGGTGGGGTGCGTGATAAAAGGGACACACTCTGCACTTCACATCGTACACCAGTGCAGAGCAGTGACGTAGTACTGACGTTGTTCTCGTGAACACACAGGCAGAGGGGCCATCTGCTGTGGCGCACCACTAGTACGTCCAAATCAGCGTGCGGTGGGAGGATGGAAAGCATTCTCCAGACAGACATATGAATGCGACGTCACGTTCTCCCTACTACTCGCCTCCTCCCTCCCACCACACTATACTATGGTAGGTGGTACGTAGCGTCTTCTTTGTTTCTCTGCCTTTTTTTTTTCTCACTCACTCCTTTTTTTCCCCCTTTCCTTCCGTTCTCTCCTTTATTCTTTGTCTCCCTTTTTCCTTTCCTTGTGAAATGAAAGTGAGTTACTAGTATATTTCAAATGTTTGAATTTTTAGGAGTATATGTAATACAAGGGAAGAGATAATTTATGTTTTTTCTAATCTAATGACCAAACAATGACAAATTATATGTTGTGTTAGATTTAATGTGGGCCAGCCCATATATTATCTAATTAAATCAAATATATTCTAGGGCCCATATTAAATAATATGCGCAATATTGTTTAGTCCCATACGGGATATTGATCCGATGTTGACTCGACTTATATGTGCCAGTTGTGTCTGCCTACGTTGAGAAAGTTGAGAAGAGGCGTGATCGTGTCATTCTTTGGTCGATGCGACGCACGCGGTGCGGGGCATGAAAAGTTTTGCCACTCAAACCAATTATGGGCTAATAAGGAAAATAATGAGAAGAGCGAAGGGAGTTTCAGGAGTTTTTGACCCTAATGAGGAAAATAATGAAGAGAGTTACGGGAGTTTTCCATTCCGTAGCGTGCGTCTCCTCTCCTCCTGTGGCATTGGTCTCCTCCTCTCCCATGGTGTCTCCTCCATCTCCTCTCCTCCCGTGGCGTCGATCTCCTCCTCTCCCATGGTGTCTCCTGCCCTCCTGCGGCTAGTCCATGAGCCCGTTCATTTACTTGGCTTTGAGATAAAAGCAAAGCTCGCCTCCTCATTCTTCTCTCTTGGTCCAACACGCAAACACATCCACTGCTTCCGATGCGGCCAAGTTTCTCGTCCCGGTTCCCTGCGCGCACAGGAATTGGGAGAGTAGGTTTCCGGAACGCCTGCCGTCTTCGAGTTCGCCTGCTCTGGTGAAGGGCGGCAATCACGTTTTTGGGGAGTGTCGCTGGCGGCACGACTACTCGCTTCGTCCTCTGCTTCCTGGAGGATCGCTGGTGATCGGCACGGCTTCTCATCTGCACTGCATTGAGCGGGACGACTACATCGACAGGCACTATGTCTCGAGTGCATCCGGCTCTGCCGTTAGGTATGTTCCTGGAACGAACCTTTTAAGGTCTTGGCTGTCAATCCTTAGTTTGAGTATCATTTACATACTCGTCACGTTTAAGACACACAAGCACATACATGATGTCACCAACTTGTTCATATTGTTTAATGTCTTTTTCTGGATTAAATTGCTACTAAAATTGTCTAATATTCTAACAATCCAAAAACGTGATAGGCGATTTTCGGTTTGTTGGCTTTGCGAGTATGTTGAAACCGAGTATCTTTGAGGGCACTCATTACAAGAGGTGGTGGCAGAGGTGTATTCTGTGGTTGACTTCTATGCACTGCTATTTTGTTGCTGAACCTAGAGTTGTTGGGCCGCATATTCCTGATGAGGAGTGTGCGTTCAAACATGCTGACAATACGTTCAAGGCATCAATTCTGAGCGTGCTAGGAGACTCCACAGTTGATGTGTATATGCCGCTACAGACGCTACATACTGATAAAGAGATATGGGATGCACTTGAGGCCAAATATGAGGTTTCTGGTGCTGGTAGTGAGTTGTATATCATGGAGTAGTTTCATAACTACAGGATGGTCGATGACCGTTGTGTAGTAGAACAAGCTCAAGAGATACAAACACTGGCAAAAGAGCTTGAAATTTTTTGTTGTGTGTTGCCTAATAAGTTTGTGACAAGCTGTATCATTGCTAAGCTGCCACAAGTTTGGACATATTTTGCTACTTCTCTGAAACATAAAAGACATGAGTTTAGTATTGCCGAGCTCATTGACTCTTTGGATGTTGAAGAGAAGGCGAGAGTAAAGGACATCCGTGGCAAGTAAACTGTTGAGGGAGGTTCTAGTGCCCATGTGGTGCAGACAAATCCTCAAGAGTCCAACAAGAAGCAATTTCAGTAAGAACTCAAACAAAAGAACACTGAATCTTTTAAGAAGAAGAAGAACAAGGAGAAGAGAAATTGCTTCACTTGTGGCAAGCCCGGGCATTATGCTAAGGATTGCTCGGATGCCAAGTGGAAGCCTAAGAAGAAATCTACAAACATGATTGAGGTTGATGGAGGAACATCGGGGTATGGTAATTTATTACCTACAGTTCTTTCAGTTTTTCATTCACCTGATTGGTGGGTCAATACAAGAGCTAATATTCATGTGTGTGCTGATATCTCTTTGTTTTCTTCTTATTAGGTCGAGCGGACTTCCTCCTTGTTGATGGGGAACGAGGCGCGTGCGGCTGTATGTGGTGTTGGTACGGTCGATCTGAAGCTTACTTCGAAAAAGACCGTGCAACTGAAAAACGTGCAGCATGTCCTCTCAATAAGGAAGAATTTGATTAGTGGTTTTTATTATGTCGTGATGGTTATAAACTTATGTTTGAGTCGAATAAGTGTGTACTCTCTAAGTTTGGAATATTTGTTGGAAAAGGCTATGAGAGCGGAGGCTTGTTCTGCTTGTCTTTAAATGATACATGTGATAAGTATGTGAACCATGTGAATCAGGATAATGAGGCAAATGTTTGGCATTCGCGTTTAAGTCATTAATTTTGGTTGTATGACTCGCTTAGCTGGTTTAAATTTAATCCCGAAATTTAATTTGGTCAAAAGTTCTAAATACCATGTATGTGTTGAATCGAAACAACCACACAAGCCTCACAAGGCTGCTGCGGCAAAAAACTTGGCACCATTAGAACTAATTCATTCCGATCTGTGCGAAATGAATGGTGAATTGACCAAAGGTGGAAAAAAGTATTTCATGATGTTTATAGATTTTTAATAATAAATTTGAAAGTACTTGATATGACTAAAGGTACAATTATGAAATCAAGAGACGCTACATTTTTTGAGAGTGAGTTTCCTATGAAAAATACACTAAGCACTTCTAGTCATGAATCTATTCTTCCTGAGATGCGTGAACTGGTAATTCAAGCTGATGTTGAAACCCATGTGGAAAATCCAGAGGAGGATAATAATATAGTCACTCGAAATAGTAAGAGACAAAGGGTTGCCAAATTCTTTGGTGATGACTATCATATATACCTTGTGGATGATACTCCTAAAACCATAGAAGAGGTATATTCATCTCTAGATGCTGACTTATGGAAGGAAGCAATTCAGAGTGAGATGGAATCTATTATGTCTAATGGAACGTGGGAGGTGGTTGATCGTCCCTACGGGTGCAAACTTGTGGGATGTAAATGGGTGTTCAAGAAAAAGTTTAGGTCTGATGGTACTATGAGAAGTACAAGACGAGGCTTGTGGCAAAGGGCTATAGACAGAAAGAAGGTGAATATTATTTTGATACTTATTCACCAGTTGCCCGTCTAACGACTATATGGATGCTACTTTCCTTGGCTGCCTCACATGGTCTTCTCGTTCATCAGATGGACATTAAGACAGCTTTCTTAAATGGAGAGATTGAGGAAGAAATCTATATGGATTAGCCGGATGGATTTTGTAGCGAATGGTCAAGAGGGAAAGGTTTGTAAGTTATTGAAATCTTTATATGGCCTAAAGCAAGCACCTAAGCAGTGGCACGAGAAGTTCGACAAAACTTTAACATCAGCTGGCTTTGTTATGAACGAAGCTGATAAATGTGTTTATTTTTGGTATGTTGAAGGAGAAGGTGTGATTTTGTGCTTGTATGTAGATGATATTTTAATCTTTGGAAGTAACACTAATATGATCAAGGACGTGAAAGACTTTTTGTCAAATAATTTTGAGAGAAAAGACTTGGGTGAGGCTGATGTTATTCTTAACACAAAGCTACTGAAAGAAAGAAATGGTGGGGTAACACTTGTGCAATCTTACTATGTGGAAAAGGTGCTAAATCGCTTTGGTTATAGTGAATGCACGCCTTCTCCAACTCCCTATGACCCAAGTGTGCTATTAAGGAAAAATCGCAGAATAGCACGGGATCAATTGAGATATTCTCAAATTGTTGGCTCTCTTATGTATTTGGCTAGTGTAACAAGACCTGATATCTCGTTTGCTGTGAGCAAACTTAGCCGGTTTGTTTTAAATTCGGGAGATACACATTAGCATGCTCTTGAGAGGGTGTTGCGCTACCTGAAGGGAACCATGAGCTATGTCATTCACTATACCGGGTACCCAAGGGTACTGGAGGGTTACTGTGATGCTAACTGGATATCTGATGCTGATGAGTTTTATGCCACAAGCAGATACGCGTTCTTGCTTGGAGGTGGTGTTAGTTCCTAGAAGTCTTGCAAGCAGACTGTCTTAACAAAGTCTACAATGAAAACAGAACTTACAGCATTAGACACCGCTAGCGCTGAGGCCGAGTGGCTTTGTGAACTCCTTATGGATTTACGGTTGTAGAGAAACCTAAACCGGCTATTTCTATGAACTATGGTAACTAAGGTGAACAATTCTAAGGATAACATGAAGTCTACGAGGCATGTGAAAAGGCGGTTAAAATCTGTCAAAAAACTGAGAAACTCCAAAGTAATTGTATTGGACTATATCCATACATCTAAAAATCTGGCAGATCAGTTTACTATAGGTCTGTCACGTAATGTGATAGAAGATGCATCGAGGAAGTTAGGTTTGAGACCCACTTGAAGTCATTCCTTAGTGACAACCTGTCCTATGTGATCAGAGATCCCATGAAGTAGGATGGTGAAACAAGCTAGTGGTTGACTGAGGGAGAGACCCTTTATGCTAAGGCCCGAATCGTTTGAGATGCACTGTTTCTCCAATGTTGTATGGCAGGATGGTTAATTTCTTAATGTGATCCGAGTGGCTTACTTAAGCAGGGATATTGTCGTACAGAACATCCTAAAAGGAACACACCTATATGAGTTCGATTGCTAGTCACAATCTATGAGATGTGGGTAATCTCTAGATACTCATGAAAGGCCTCGAATTGTAACTTATATGCTTCAACCAGAGGGATGCTTGTAGCAGCCTAGTACCAGAAAAAAAACTTGGGTGAAACTCACTTCACACAAAACTGTTAATTCAAGGCATAGTCCATTGTTTAGTTGTGACTGAGTGTAACCTCTGTTCTAGACGGATGTTTAACTTAACAGTCTCCGTGAAAACTCTGGTATATCAAAGAACAGTGGATTGGAGATTATTTAACATGTGTCCTAGAATTTGGTGGGGATTGTTAGATTTAATGTGGGCCAGCCCATATATTATCTAATTAAATCAAATAAATTCTAGGGCCCATATTAAATAATATATGCGCAATATTGTTTAGTCCCGTACGAGATATTGACCAGATGTTGACTCAACTTATATGTGACGGTTGTGTCTGCCTACATTGAGAAAGTTGAGAAGAGGCGTAACCGTGCCGTGCTGTGGTCGATGCGACGCACGTGGTGCGGGACATGAAAAGTTTTGCCACTCAAGTCAATTATGGGGCCGTCGGGAGTTTCAGGAGTTTCTGGCTCTAATAAGGAAAATAATGAGAAGAGTGAAGGGAGTTTCTGGCCCTAATGGGAAAAATAATGAGAGTTACGGGAGTTTTCCATTCCGCGTGGCGTCGATCTCCTCCTCTCTCATGGTGTCTTCTCCCGTCGATCTCCTTCTCTCCCATGGTGTCTCCTCCCCTCCTGCGGCTGGTCTATGAGCCCATTCATTTACTTGGCTTTGAGATAAAAGCAAAGCTCGCCTCCTCATTCTTCTCTCTTGGTCCAACACTGTCGACGAAACCTGGTCGGCAGTCTACCGAGGGGTATGCCCAAGGTAGTGATTTATCGGTAGACAGGTGCGCAAGCTACAAACTAGATGGTGACGCAAGACACAACAAGGTTTTTATCCAGGTTCGGCCGCCGTGAGGGCGTAATACCTACGTCTTGCGTCTGATTTGTATTGTTGTGTATGATGAGATATCTTTTGAGGAGGTCCCCTGCCCGCCTTATATAGTCCGGAGGGCAGGGTTACAAATCTGAAAACTAATCCTGCTCGGTTACAATTGCCATAGCTGGCCAGATAAGGATTCCTATTCTAACCGACCAGGATCTTGCTTGATCTTCAAGTTTGCTTTCCTTCTTTGCGTGGGATGCCGAGCAGATCAACTGGGCCACGCGTGATCTTCTGGTGGGCCGGGTCCTCTGATCTAGGCCAGCCCAAGTCTAGCCACAAGGGCATAGGGGTTAATACCCCCACAGCTAGTCCCCGAACACTATGCATTGTGAAGCGACACGCCGTCTTGACCTTCTCCGAACAGTAAGGCTTGAGTCCTTGACGTCTCCGACCAGTCAGAACACCATCCGAGCAGCAAGGTCTAAAATGTAATGATCTCTCAACTGTATGTGAGTCCAATTTCACATGTAGCCGAGGAAATCAGGCGGCGTGCTGTGGTCAGAGAGTGGTCAAAACAGTCCCCGAGCACAGCATGAGGTATGGTTGACGAGTCCCCGATCAGCATGAGACGTGGTTGACGAGTCCCCAAGCAGCGTTAGACGTGGTCGACGAGTCCCCGAGCTGTGGACGGAGAGTGGCCGAAGCAGTCCCCGAGCACGTCATGAGGTACGAATGACGAGTCCCCGAGCAGGAGACGCGTTTGGCAAGGCCCCAAGCCTGTTCGGAGAGTATAACGCGCTCGGTGGTCTGTGCGTGAGTAAACCAGTCCCTGAGTACCTCTTACTGTATTACCATCTGATACGGAGTATTCAATTGATATTTTGTCTTCCTGCTTTGCTCTGACATGTTGTCACAAAAAGTTGACTGATGTGACGTTATTGGCATGCTCATCTGCTGTGTCAGTGTCACAATGGGCCATCCGTCAGGCGTAGCATGCCAGTGTGGGCCCGCCCGCAGAGGAAACGAGGGGCGCATTTACTGGCGCAGTAACCGGGAAAAAAGGAGAAACCGAAGGGATCATGCCACGTTTATTGCACACATATCCTAAGAATCTTGGGGAGATGGAATGGCACAGTCAATGAGATAAATAGCCGAATCACAGCTACTCCCATGTACGCCCAACAGTCGCATTTGCCATCCAGCCGCCTGCATCCCTAGCCCGCTTGCCCTAGTTCTACTCCGCCGCCACCATTAGCACACCTTGCCGTAGTTAGGAGCGACGCGCTCTCTGTACACCATCAAAGCCAGAGCAAAGAGGTGAGAGAGGTAGAAGATGGCCAAGACGGAGGCGACGAAAAGAGCTGAAATGATGAGGAAGGAATGGTGGAAGTCGAAATCCACCGAATCGACCATCAACGACCTCGTCGAATTGGGCGTGCTTCACAACTGGGAGCTGGCAGGATGGCGGCCAGCAGATGGCGACAGCTACCCCAATCCCCAGCCTGGTGAGATAGTCATCTTCGAAGATTTTTTCAAGCGGGGTTTTGGGGTTCCGGTCCATCCGTTTCTGCAAGGTCTCTGCCTATATTACGAGATTGGAATCTGCAATCTGCATCCCAACTCGATCTTCCTTGTTTCTGTTTTCATCCATCTTTGTGAGGCGTATGGGGGAATCCAACCCTATTTCGACCTCTTTAGATATCTATTCTGCTTGAGGAAGAAAGGGTCTCAGGGTGGCTCCAAAATCACGGGCGGAGTGTACCTGATGCTCCGGGACGGAATGAAACAAGAGTACCTCAACTATCCTTGGAACACATCTCTCACTGATTGGTACAAGAAATGGTTCTACATCCGCGAAGAGCCCAACAGCAGCACACTGTGCTACGTCAGGTACATTCCAGAGAAGAGGGTGGCCTGGAACGAGCGGCCAGAGCTGACTGGGCAAGTGGAGGAGCTGATGATGCTGCTCCCGTGGAATCGGCTTGACGGAGTGGCTGTAGCTGGGAATTTCCTCAGCCGTCGGGTGCAGCCGTGCCAGAGGAGGGTACACGCTGGGTACGAGTACCAAGGCTCAGCCGACCAGACGAGGATGCGATCGGAGGATCTAGACCACGATGAAGTCGTACGCTAGATTGGGGAGTTATTCAATCTAGCGGACCAGAGCTACTCCCGCCCGAGCAAGATCCAGTGCGCATATAAGCTTATCCGACCAGCCCTGAAGGTAAACAATCCACCTTTTTTGCAACGAGGAAGAAAAAATTGTGCCGACCACCTTAAAGTAAAAAATGGCTAATTGCTCTTGTCTTTGCATGCATAACAGGTGCACGGCGTGGAGAGGCACAACCTTTACGTGTCGTTGGCGCCTGGAGTGGAGCAACTGCAGAGTGTGGAGCCTCCCCCACTGAATGTGCATCGGTGCTACATGGACGTCGAGGATGACCACGAAGCCGGGGCCAAAGCAGATGCCGGGAAAAGGCTAGTCGCCGCCAGCCAGTCGAAGAAGAGGGTCGGAAGTCCTCAGGCAGACAAGGCCCCAGAAGACTCGACCAGGAAGCGTCGTCGCATGGTGCGAGACTGGTCGGAGGATGAGGAGGATGAGGATGCAAGTGCCTACATGTTCAACCCTCAGAAGAGGAGGAGTGAGCAGACAACACATGAGGGATTGACCCCACCGGCAAAGGGGCCGCAGGAGGGCCAAACACCACCAGCGGGCCCAACACCTGACGCGAGGACAGCGGAAGAGCAAGCCAGGCCGCCACCACAGGATGGAGGCCAGGGTTCCTCTGCCCAGCACACAAGCTAGGGGAAACCGCGTTGTTGTGCCTTCACGACCATCCACCGGAGCTCGGATCTGTAAGTTCCTGAAAACTCATTCAAAACTGCATCAATAGTTTTAGTGAGCGTACGAGTAGTAAAGGTAACTATTCTGATGTCCCATCCTAGCTCGGCATCCACGGAGAGGCCCGAGCAGCTGGGCACCACCGGGGCAACCACGTCGACCACCAGCAAGGCGCCGGAGCAGGTGGCGCCCGAGCAAAGCCTTCTGGGCACCGCCGGGGCAACCACGTCGACCACCAGCGAGGCGTCGGAGCAGGTGGCGCCCGAGCAAAGCCTTCCAGGGACACCGGTTGAAAAGCAAGTCCCCAAGACTAATCAGAGCGTGCCTGAGCAGACCACGGCCCCCACGTGGTCAACGCAAGGTGGTCTGCCTGACGTCGCAGCTAGGGGGAAATCAGCGGCAACGTCGTCATTGGTCGGGCTACGCCGAGAGCGAAAGCAAACCAGTGCCGAGCAGGCGGCAGAGTCCGATGACGACGTCATCGAGGAAATCCAAGGGCACCCACAAGACGGGCGACTACACATATACGTCTGCCGTGAACGTGGAGACCACTATGTCTGCCACGAAGAGATCTCCATCGACGAGGAGACGAAAAGAATGGAGCGGGCAGCAAGACGGCTCATCGAAGAAGTACAGGTAGGTGTACTACGTAAGTACTGTTATAAATCTAGTCAAATCTGTATTCTTGCTTATATGGCACTGTATTTGGCTTGCAGGGTCTCGTGAAGACTGCCAAGTACCGTAAACGGTGCTTTGACCAGATTCAAGGCATCTCCTAAGACAATAAGGAGCTGATAGCCGAAGTGGATCGGCTGCGCAAGCTGCTCGAGACGGCTGAAAAGGACCGAGCAGAAACCGAGTCACAGACTCAATGCTGTTCTCCAGCTTGGCCAGAAAGAGCGGGAAAGAACAGGTAACCTATCTTAGCCGTGCGCCCACAAACACTGGAAAAATACTATTGGTATGTACTTATGTGTTTTCCGGAGCTTGTTGTAGACCTGGCGGAGGAGGTCACCAGGCTTCAAGAGACAAACACGTGGCTGGTCGAGGAGAGTGCCCGATTATCAGCAAAGAATGCTCGGCTGGGAGAGGACCACGCACAGCTCCGAGACCAGTCAATGAAAATGACCGAGGAGGTGAAAACTAAAAACTAAGAGATAACCAGTAAGTGGCCGCTATCATGTTCTTGGTTTTATGAGTCAAATTATGTCCCTTGGCATCATTTTGATCAGAATGCCCTTGCGCAGCATTGAAGGTCAATGCCAAGAAACACATTGTGGAGCTACAAAAGGATCGCGACCTCTGGAAAGATCGCTGCACGCAGATGGTGCGTGGGATCAGGCCAGTGCTCGACTTGCTCGATCCAGGACTGCCGTCAGAAGAGCCTCAGGTACAGCAGCGAGGAATGATAGACAAGTGTCAACTTGCCTGGGATTGGCTACAGTAGTTCGTGAAGGAGGCTGGGGAATTTGCGGGGGGCCATGTGCTAAGCATGGTGTGCGCGCATTATCCCCTGATCGACTTCACGTGCTTCGCCAAAGGCTACCCCAAGGAAGTTGGCATACAGGAAGCAGGAGAGCTGTGGGACCAACTGACGGAGCTGGCGACCACGATTATTGGTGATATAAATCTGTGCGGAACAGCAACGCCACCGTCACATAGGACGCCGACGAAATCTGCTCCGGGGTCTTCGAGCCGACCACCTGAGACTGCGGTCTCGACCAGCCAGTCCCAGGCTGGGCAGTCTACAAGTAAGGAGCAGCCGGAGCCTGCGGTCATGACCAGCCAGACTCCTGCAGCTCAAGCTCGACCAGCAGAGGCAACGCCATAGCCATAGATAGGTAGTAGCGAAATCCAACCCGACCACTGATCGTCCAGTGGCTGGTTACCTGTAGCTGTAGAGCAGGCAATAGTTTTAGTTTATTGTAAACTTGTGCCTCATCAGGCAAGCTTGTAATAAAGTACTATTGCAGCAATGTAAGCTTGTGTTGTTTTTGTGGAAAAAACGTATTAAGCTTGTATATTGTTGTTTGATAGCTAAGTTAGAACGTATAAGTGTTCTAGTTTAGTGGTATCAGTTGGTAGACGCGTCATCCTGTAGAATCCGCATGGCCCCAGTCGGATCTGTGGTTCGAGTGCTAGGCGCAGAGCCTGTTCGCACGTAAGAGCGCATATGTCTGACCAGGGAGCACCCGCCGACCACCCAGAGCGTAGAGAGCGGGTCCCGTGCACGCATAGGGAGAAGCCAGAGACGGGGCTGGCCCGAGGACTCGAGAAAGAATGGTGGGTCTATCAACTGGTCTTTGATAAAAGTATTTGAAAGAAAGGAGACTCCAGATAAACACGTTAGAGTGATCAAAGGAGAAAAATATATGCTTCATTGAAACAATCAAAATACAAGAAAGTTACATATCTTTATTGATGCATTCTAGGGGTAGAAATGCCTGAGCTTGTCAATATGGCAGGAGTTGGGTACCTCAGTACCATCTAGGTGAGCCAACCTGTATGAAGTAAGCCGAGTGACTTCGATGACTTCGAATGGTCCTTCCCAAGGGGATGAAAGTTTGTGCATGCCATCTTGGTTTGTTTTCCACTTCAAGACCAGGCCCCCAACCACAAAGAATCACTCTTTGACATTCCTATTATAGTATTTGCGCAGTACAACTAGGTACTTGGTTGTACGCACACAAGAGTCAAGCCACCGTTCTTCAGAGCAGTTGACTTCGAGTTCACGTGCTTCCTCAGACCTGTCTGCATCAAAGTTCTCAACACGCGGTGATCTGAAAAGCGATATCTGCAGGGAGTACTGCTTCGGCGCCGTAGACCATGAACTATGGGGAGGCGCCAGTGTTGCGACTGGGCTGGGTTCGCAGTCCCCAAACCACAGCCGGCAATTCTTTAAGCCATCTTCCAGGAGCTTTGTCATTTTCCCTGTACAACCTCTTCTTCAACGCGTCGAGGATCATGCCATTGGCCCTTTCGACCTGCCCATTAGCTCTGGGATGCGCTACTGACACGTATTTCACAACTATGCTCCTTTCATCGCAGAAGTCCTAGAATGCACTGCCAGTGAACTGAGTCCCCAGGTCTGTAATTATGCTGTTGGGAAGGCCAAAACGGTGTATAATCTGATCAAGGAATTCAACCGCCTTCTCTGATGATGCCTTGGTTAAAGGCATGTACTCTATCCATTTGAAAAACTTATCTATCAACACGAAGACACATCTGAAGTTGCCAGGGGCCGACTTAAAAGGACCGATCATATCCAGTCCCCAACATGCAAAGAGCCAGGAGGCTTGTATGGTCTGGATCTCATGTGCTGGTACATGTATTCGTTTGGCAAAAAACTGACATCCGTCACAGCGTCGGATGAGTTTCTCTGCATCGGCCATGGCAGACGGCCAGTAGAAACCTGCTCGGAAGGCTTTGCCGACCAGGGTCCGAGAGGCGGCGTGATTGCCGCAAGTACCACTGTGAATTTCATGGAGCAGTTGGATACCTACTTCGCGAGTGATACACTTCATCAAAACTTCCTCCTTTGTATTTTTGAGCATCAGGACACCATTGACCAGTACATACTGCTTACTGCGGCGCATGAATCGCTCGTTCTCTGTTCGATCAGTATATCCGGTCCCATCTTGTAAAAACTTGATAAAAGGTACTCTCCAATCTTCAGTGTTAGTGGTCGGAGGTACTGCAGATGTGGTCGGAGAGGATTCCGTAATACTCGGAGGGAGAACCGTAGCCACCAGAGGCTGGTCTGGAGGCTTCTCGACCACCTGATCTACTTCTTCCTTGACGGACGGTTTAAGAAGGTTTTGGACGAACACGCCATGTGGGACTTGAGCTCGGGATGACCCCAACTTAGACAACGTGTCAGCTGCTTGATTTTTGTCCCGGGCCACATGGATGTACTCGATGCCGTAGAATTTGCCTTCCAACTTTCGGATTTCTTTGCAATAGGCGTCTATCTTGTCACTAGTCATGTCCCAGTCTTTGTTAAGTTGGTTAATGACTAGGGCGGAATCGCCATAAATGTAGAGACGTTTTACACCGAGTTCGACCACAATCCGTATGCCGTGGAGACAGGCCTCGTATTCTGTAGCATTGTTAGATGCAGGAAAATAGATCCTGAGGACGTAGCGGAGCTGTTCGTTGGTTGGTAAAATGAAGAGCACACCTGCTCCAGCTCCATCGATGTTCAAGGAGCCATCGAAATACATCTTCCAGTATTCGACTGGCCCCTGATCGGGAGGTGCGCTGAGGTCTGTCCATTCGGCGATAAAGTCGACCAGTGCCTGGGACTTAATAGTTGTACGACTTTGGAACTCCAAGGAGTAGGGGCATAATTCCATCGCCCATTTGACAATGCGTCCGTTAGCGTCCTTATTCTGGATGATGTCTCCAAGCGGAAAACTGGTCTTGACCACCACCCGATATCCGTCGAAGTAATGTTTCAACTTTCGGGATGTAATCAGGATGACATAGATCAGTTTCTGAATTTGAGGGTACCTGTCTTTGGACTCATTGAGCGCCTCGCTAATGAAATAAACAGGGCGCTAGACTTTGTACACGTGGCCGGGTTCCTCACGCTCGACCACGATAACTGTAGAGACCACACGGTCGGTGGCCGCAATGTAGAGAAGAAGAACGTCGTCTTTCTAAGGGGCTGTAAGGATCGGAGGAGAGGTTAAGAATTCCTTGAGCTGCGTGAAGGCAGCATCAGCCTCCTTGGACCATACGAACTTCTCTGAAGCCTTAAGTAACTTGAAGAAAGGCAAACCCTTTTCGTCTAGTCGTGAGATGAAGCGGTTAAGGGCGGCCATACATCCGGTGAGCTTCTGGATATCCTTGATGTTTCTGGGAGGCTGCATATCCAAAACGACTTTTACCTTTGCCGGATTGGGGCGTATGCCATCGTGACTAACGACGTTGCCTAGTAATATAGCAGATGGGACTCCAAAGATACACTTCTTTGGATTAAGCTTCCATTGGTATTTGCTGAGGGCCGTGAAAGTACGCTGGAGATTGTCGACCAGGGTATGAGTTTCCCTGGTCTTCACGACCACGTCATCGACATAGGCTTCGACCAGATCATCCTTGATTTCATCAACAAGGCATTGCTAGATAGCGTGCTAGTATGTGGCCCCCGCGTTCTTAAACCCAAACGACATAGTCGTGTAACAGTAGGCGCCGAACGACGTAATGAAGGACGTCTTGATCTGATCATCCTTTTTGAGAGCGATCTGGTGATAACCAGAGTAGCAATCAAGAAAAAAAAGGAGCTCGCAGCCGGCTGTGGAATCAACGACTTTGTCTATGCGAGGTAAGCCGAAGGGGTCTTTAGGGCAGTGTTTGTTGAGATCAGTATAATCAACGCACATTCTCCATTCATTATTCTTTTTGCGTACAAGTACCGGGTTAGCTAACCAATCTGGATGATACACTTCTTTGATAAATCCAGCTGCTAAAAGCCGGGTAACTTCTGCCCTAATAGCCTCCTTTTTGTCGCAAGCGAACCATCGTAGCTTTTGCTTGATAGGTCTTGCGGTCTTCGAGACGTTCAAGGAGTGCTCGATCAGGTGCCGAGGAACGCCGAGCATGTCAGCGGGTTTCCACGCGAACACGCTGACGTTGTCCCTCAGGAACCTGACGAGCGTGTCTTCCTATTTAGGATCCAGGTTGGCCCTGATGAGGGTCGTCTTGCTGGGGTCGTCATCGACCAGCTGGATCTCCTTGTGCTCGTTGGACTTGATGTGCTTCCGAGGTACTTGGCGCTCTGGGATCTCCAGCTTGCCGGCGGGAATCTTGGAGGCGTCGACTAGGGTTTGCTCCATGCGGATTGAGAGGTTAGTGGCCTCTGCTATCTTAAAGCTTTCCTCTTCACAGGTATAGGCAGTGTAAACATTGCCTCTGAGAGTCACCCTGCTCGGTAGGCATTTTGAGCACCAAGTAAGAGTAGTGCGGCACGGCCATGAACTTGGTAAGCGCTGGTCGACCAAGGATGGCGTGGTAAGTACCCTCGAAATCCGCGACCACGAAGTTGGCGTAGTCGGTGCGGAAGTGGTTGGGAGTGCTGAACTGTACAGGGAGCGTGATCTGCCCGAGAGGTATAAAGCTCTGTCCGGGAAGGACGCCCCAAAACTGTGCGTCGTAAGGTTTGAGGTCAGACTCAGTTAGTTTAAGGGCAGGCAAACTGCTACGAAACAAGATGTCGATGGAGCTGCCACCGTCGACGAGCACCCTCTCGAACTGGACACTGTTGATGCAGGGGTCGAGGATGAGGGGGAAACGACCAGGTTCCGGAATTGCCGCCCACCGATCCGCTCGGCTGAAGGAGATTTCGCGGTGGGACCAGGCCGGGAGTCTAGGATCAGAGATGAGATCATCGGTATTGACGACGCTCAAACAAGCACGCTTCAATAGCTTGCGCTCGCGCTTGGCCTCTAAGGACACCTTGCCGCCAAAGATGGAGTGGACAGTTTTGGTGGGATTGACGTATTGGTGACGAGGATTTCTATCCTGTGCGTCATCATCATCGTCATCATCATCACGCCGTGGTCTATCATCAATGGCTTTTGGAGCATCGTCGTTATTAAGTTGTTTGGTGTAGATGTTGCTGAGGAAACGACAGTTCTCCATGGTGTCATTGGCCTTGGGATGGATCTGGCAGGGACGCTTCAGGGCCTTATTGTAGTCCTCCTGATAGTCCCGGCGACCACTTGGCTTCTTAACCGCGTTAACTTCGTGATCATCCTCACGAGGACGCTTGCCTCTGAAGGCGTTGTGGCGGTCATGCCGCCGATCACGGTTGTCTGGGAAGTTGCGGTTGTCATTGCGCCGATCACGATCGTTCCGACCACGGTCGTTGCGATTGTCATCACGGCACGGTGGCTGTTTGGGGCGTAATGAGCCACCCACGTCATCCTTAATAATCTTCTCAGCGTCATCGGCATCCGCGTAGTTCTTGGTGGTAGCGAGCAACTCGGAGATCGTGGTCGGCCGTTTCTGAAGCAGCTTACTTCTAAGGGCGTCATGATGGCGGAGGCCTTTGATGAAGGCCGAGACTGCCTCGTCATGAGAGATTTTGGGGATCTTGAGAAGCATATCAGAGAAACGTCGGATGTAGTCGCGCAGTGGTTCGCCCGCTCGGTCATGTATGCGCTCGAGGTCGTACTTGTTGCCCGGCTGATCACACGTGGCGATAAAATTGTCGATGAAGGCCTGCTTGAGTTGCGTCCAGCTATCGAATTGGTTCTCTGGTAGACTCAAGAGCCACTGGTGACCTGCTTGATCAAGGACAACTGGAAGATAATTAGCCATTACGTGTTCATCGCCTGCGGCGGACCGGACGGTGATCTCGTAGAGCGTGATCCAGCTTTCGGGGTTCTCCTTGCCATCGTACTTCCTGAGCTTTTCGAGCTTGAAGTTTTGCGGCCATACAACTTGTCGGAGATGAGGAGTGAACTGTTTGAGGCCCGGGGGGCCGTGTTCGGTATCGTACTGGATACGGCGCACGTTCTCGTGGGCCTGACGGTCATTAGCACGACTTGTGATATGGCTGCGAACGTCACGAGGAGGAAGATGTTGACGAAGATCACGAGGACGGTTCTAGTCGACCTCTTAATCTCGATTGCCGCGTCGATTGCGGTTATTGTCACGATGACCTCGACCACCATCTTGTCCGTCGTCGTCGCCGCCGCCACCATGTGAAGGATTAGGTGGAAGCGGATCGTCACGATGTTGGCGACTTGGATGTTCTGAAGTGCGGGATCGACGGCTCCGACTAGACGCGACGGATGTGCTTGTGGCAGCTCGGGCTCGCTGGGCGAGCTCGACGGTTTGGCCCATGGCGGCGGTCAGATATGCTTTGATGTCCTCGCAGATCGCGTGGTTTTCTGGCGTGTCTGGTAATCGGTCCAGATTGGCCATGGCCACTGCCACGTTGGCGCTTGGGGTCCTGAAAACTTGCCGATCGCCCACTCTGTCAAAGGCGTCGGCTAGATCTCGAGGTCAGGGTCTCCTGCGACATGCTTCTTCTTCTTCAGCCTCCTGATGACGGCGTTCGGCGCGATCGGTGTTACGCTATTCGCGAAGCTGCCGCTGCTCGTCAGTTTCTCCCACGACTGGCGGCTCGTCATTGCTGACGTTGAGCACCATGTCGCCATGCCTGGGTGGAAATCTTGGGATCGGAGAGAAACCCGGAGGGTGTGGCAGTGGATCCAGATCGTATTCGTCGTGGTCGAGGTGTTCGGCCTCGGTATGGACAGAGCGTGTAGACCCAGTGCTGGAGCCGCCTTCTTCGGGCAGTGTATGAACCAAGCCTTCATTATGTTCCCGGATATCGACCATGTTGACAGCATTGCTCGGTGGTGGTCGAGGTATATCCAGGAAGTACAGATCTGAAACGTGGTCACATTTCATGGGATCCACGAACAGATGAGGTGTACGATAGGCGTACTCGGAAGCAGCGTTTTTTAGGCCATATGGGAGGGCCTGACGATCCTCCGTCAAGGCTTGGTACTCAGAGGGCCTGAAGCTGGGCGTAGGAACCGGGCGAAGGCGTACCATGCGTCCTTGGGGAGTAACGGTGACCACTAGATCTGTATTGAACCGCGTCGGGCGGCGAGTCCGAACTGGTCGGGTAGATCTATTGTGGTGAAGCTGCACCTGCTCGGTAGATTGATTTTGAATGGAATCTACCAAAGTCAGGGTTTCAGAAAGCTTGAGGCCGACCTGGTCGATAGCCTCGATTAGGTTGGTGTTGTCGATCGTCCTTCCTTTGTAGCAAGGGAGTGGTCGACGAGTTATCGGCGTGGACGGAGCCGTTGCTGGGGTGGTCAGAGCCGTAGCCGATGAAGACGTGGTCGACGCAGATCGGATCTGCACCTCCTTCGTGGCAGCGGCGGTGAAGCTGTTGACGCTGGTGGTCCAAGTGATCTGGTCGACGGTGAACGAGAGACCGTCTGCCACAGCCGCGGAGTCGGGGATGATGACCATCTTGCTCGCCTAGGAAGCTGTACGCACACCCCCTACCTGGTGCGCCACTATCGACGAAACCTGGTCGGCAGTCTACCGAGGGGTATGCCCAAGATAGTGATTTATCGGTAGACAGGTGCGCAAGCTACGAACTAGATGGTGACGCAAGACACAACAAGGTTTTTATCCAGGTTCGGCCGCCGTGAGGGCGTAATACCTACGTCTTGCGTCTGATTTGTATTGATGTGTATGATGAGATATCTTTTGAGGGGGTCCCCTACCCGCCTTTATAGTCCGGGGGGCAGGGTTACAAATCTGAAAACTAATCCTGCTCGGTTACAATTGCCATAGCTGGCCAGATAAGGATTCCTATTCTAACCGACCAGGATCTTGCTTGATCTCCAAGTTTGCTTTCCTTCTTTGCGTGGGACGCCGAGCAGATCGACTGGGTCACGCGTGATCTTCTGGTGGGCCGGGCCCTCTGGTCTGGGCCAGCCCAAGTCTAGCCGTAAGGGTATAGGGGTTAATACCCCCACAAACACGCAAACACATCCACTGCTTCCGATGCGACCAAGTTTCCTGTCCCGGTTCCCTGCGCGCACAGGAATTGGGAGAGTAGGCCTTCGGAACGCCTGCCATCTTCGAGTTCGCCTGCTCGGGTGAAGGGCGGCAATCACGTTATTGGGGAGTGTCGCTGGCGGCACGACTACTCGCTTCATCCTCTACTTCCTGGAGGATCGCTGGTGATCGGCACGGCTTCTCATCTGCACTGCATCGAGCAGGACGACTACATCGACAGGCACTATGTCTTTAAGTGCATCCGGCTCTGCCGCTGGGTATGTTCCTGGAACGAACCTTCTAAGGTTTTGACTGTCAATCCTTAGTTTGAGTATCATCTACATGCTCGTCATGTTTAATACACACAAGCACATACATGATGTCACCAACTTGTTCATATTGTTTAATGTCCTTTTCTGAATTAAATTGCTACTGAAATTGCCTAATATTCTAACATGTTGTCTGAACAATATTAAAAAAATGAAGCACCTGAAATATAGAAGGAGTGGAAATAAAATGGCATGTAGCTTGCTTTCTCTGTAGTGAATAAGCATACCACTAGAATTACTAGAGATGAGATGATCGGTTGCACACACTTGCATTGCATGGCATGCCGGGTCTGCTCTTAAGTTAAACTCGGCCTCCGTTGAAAAGAAAACGTAACCGAACAAAATAAAACAATTTCAACTTTAGCTAAATCCTTAACGAAAACATACTAACGTACTGTATATGATACCGAGTAAGTATCATTGATTAATTATAAAGTATATTTTCTTAGTAAACCTATTTAGAGGTATAAATATGGATACTATTTGCTTTAAAGTTAATAAAAAAGTTTGAATTTTTGGAATCTAAAATTGCATCATCATCTTGACGGAGGGAGTATCGTACCAGCTATATATCTTGAAGTGGTCGTCAGAAGCTTCTCGAGCGATTGTAATCAAGAGCACCAACCAATAATTATACTATGGGGATTTTTTTTTGGCATAGTGTATTTTTTAATGGAACTAAACGCCTTAGTCTCTCCCCAACTAGCGAAGTGAAATGGCAGGCCTTTCCTTTCCTGAACCCTTAGGCAAGGGAAGACGTCATCTCACTCCCTCCGTCACTCCTGCTGTAGCCGTCACTGTCACTCCACTTACTACTGAGGTGAGGATTTTTTTTTTCTCAATCACGCAAAAGATTTACACGTTTTTGTATTAAGAGAAAAATTGTTTTGTTGATTACCTAGGCTGGGCTCAGAAGATAAACACGAAAGCACACTGCCCAGCCCAGACACGGAGTCAGCTAGGTGAAGCAAACTCCCTAGGCTTTTAGCCCCGGCTTGCACCCAACGCCCACGCCCGTGTAAGTGCAGCTCCAGCAACTGAAGCTCGGCGAGGTGAGGATCCTGGAAGGAAGCACAAGGGACCGCGGAGAACACGGCACAGAGCTTTCACCCACGTGGCCTGCGCATGGGCGTCCGGCCGCCTCCACCTTTGTCCCTGTATAAACCGCCGCTGCGATCTCCACGCAAGGATTCGGCTGCCTCCGCCGCCCTCCGCTCCGCGGCGGCGTCCGCGCGGTGGCGCTCTGGGACCCGCTACAATACTCTGCTGTTGCAATGGTGGGCGCGACTTGCTCATTCAACCGTACAGTACGTCTCCCTCACGGGTCACGGCCCGGTGCCGGTGCCGGTGCCGGTCCCGCCCGCCGCCGTGCCAGTGTGGTCGAGGGGCGCCATTATTCTTTTGTCGGCTTTAATTTGTCAGTGCTGGACTAACGGACGAAACAGGCCGGCGGCCCCTTTCTGAATTCTGAATCGGTAATCGGTAGGCGCTGCAAACAAACTGCGTGTGCTGCGGGCACAGATACAGCTTCCATGGTTTTGCCGGAACCGGATACTTTTGCACACCAAAGATGACAAGAAACGAGCAAACTATACTTACAGTCACACTAAGAAATCATTTTAGCTCGCCGGTCTGAGCTCCGTTTCCCTCAAAGTTTCAGTCTTCTTTTTTTATCGGTAGCCTGACGACATGCATGAACTAACACGCCCCTGACCATTTCCACACCTGCGCGTTGGATGTACCGTACACCATGCGCTGTTCACAAGTTTCAACCTCATTGCATGCATGCAACATGAATGAATATATCCAAATAAACCCCGGCCAGTAACTCTCGATGATCCCTGTTCCAAGTGTGTTTGTTTCTTCCCCTCCAACTGTAGCTTACTGTTTCTAGGCCACACAATGACACAAGTTGTGGTCTACGCCACTCCATGGAACGGCCGGCTCCTGTCGCATGCATGAAGCTCATCATAAAAAATAAAATAAAATAAAATAAAATCGAGTGATGAGCTTGCTTTGCTTGGCCATGAACAACTCTGCCCCATGCATCATCCAGGTGGCACCACTGGGCCTCCACCTCCTGATACCGTGGGCCCGGATCCTACAGCTGCTCGACACATCGCATGCTCCGATGCTCCCTTGGTGTATCCACAAGAGACTGACCTTCCCGCTGCTCGCGGCCACACCCTCGTGAATCATCAATGTCATTATTGCATAAAAAATTTGGTACTTGCACTATTATTCGACGACGTGTTGGAAATCTTTCTAGTCAGGTTACATGCATATGGCTCCTTGCCTCCTCTAGACCTCTAGCAAAAACAAAGACATACACACAAAGGTTTATATATATATATATATATATATATATATATATATATATATATATATATATATATATATATATATATATATATATATATTTAGCTCTGAAAGAAAAGAAAAAAAAACTCAGCAGGTCAAACCATGCACCTGTTTCTCATGAAAGTGTGCTAGCTTGCACTCTATTTTTCTTCAGTCAAAATAATATGTATATGATGAACAGAGAAAAAAACAAAGAATGATGACTGACGACCCCAAATGCCAGAGTGCAGCGTCTTCAGAGTTCAGACAACGTACGTCGAATATTTCCCAGAAGTTTCTGCACTATTATTGGACGACGAGGGGTGTTTAGTTAGGGGGTGATTTTTTTTTTTTTTTGGCTGTCACATCAGATATTTTATGGGATGTCGGAAGGGGTTTCCGGATACTAATAAAAAAAACTAATTACATAACTCGTCTAGAAATCACGAGACGAATCTTTTAAACCTAATTAGTCCATGATTAGCCTTAAGTGCTATAGTAACACACATGTGCTAATGATGGCTTAATTAGGCTTAACAAATTTGTCTCGCGGTTTCCAACCAAACTGTGCAATTAGTTTTTTTTCGCCTACATTTAGTACTTCATGCATATGTCCAACCATTCGATGTGATGGGATGAAAAATTTGTGGGTGGGAACTAAACACCCCCTGAGTTGGAAATTTCTCTACTCAGGTTACATGCATATGGCTCCTCTAGACCTCTAGCAAAAACAAAGACATACACACAAAGGGTTTTTTTTATATAATTGGCTCTGAAAGAAAAACTCAGCAGGTCAAACCATGCACCTGTTTCTCATGAAAGTGTGCTAGCTTGCACTCTATTTTTCTTCAGTCAAAATAATACAGTATGTATGATGAACAGAGAGAAAAAAACAAAGAAGGATGACTGACGACCCCAAATGCCTGAGAATGCAGCGTCTTCAGAGCTCAGACAACGAACGTGGAATCTTTTAATTTCCCAGAAATTTCTGCACATTGGTGTGGCCAAAACCCTATTGCCCTAGCACTAGCTCGGTACCTTCTATCATGTCACGAAGCGGCAGATAGGGACCAGGTCATTTTCGGCAACTTAGACTAATCGTCCACTAACAGCGACAACTATTGGGGACAATTGGAATCTAATGGACCCTAAGTATGCCATCAAACGTTGGACTTGCGTTCTCAAATGCTACCTGTCCGAATCACTCGCCAACTGACGACTACAATGCAAAATATCTGCTCTACTTTATATTTCAGGCCTCGGTATTACATCATTCACTCCAAAAACTGACAAGCAACTAAGCTTTCACCATGTACAAATCAAGGCTGTCCGAAAACGTTTTTTTATTCACGACCGTGCATTGTACGTATTTCTTTAAGAGGAAAAAACGATGACACAGTCCAGGATCGATCTATAAAGAATGGCAGTTTGATTTTTTCCACCACCTGTCTATTATTATGAACACATCTCTGTAAACAAATCACGGTAGCCATCCAATTTGGCCAAGACCAGAAAGCATTGTGAATACGCCTTACTGTAACTTTTCATTAGTTTCACGGAAAAATTATATAAGACGACAAAGTCTGACTTGCAAACTGCAAGGCAAGTCTGCAAGGTAGAGAAGAAATGCACCTAACCTAATCTTGTTTTTTTTTTATCTCCAAAACCACGAGCCGGCGATGCAGAAGTTGGCCTTCTCCCTTCCTGGTGCTTTCACCTGAAGTAAGCAAGTAGGATTAATTAATAAATAAACAAAGATAAAACATATATAGAACTCCCAAATCACTGAGAGCCGCAGAAGCCGCTGCAACACAATGATTGCCGAAAGCACGATAGGCCCAAATTAAATAAACTAGTCTCCTACCCAAGACAAGAATCATACCAAGAATCTGTTATACTCCCTCCTGTGCATGCAAAACAGTACGATGCAGCAGTATACAAGTGCCTATCATGGCACTCCTAACTCCATGATTGTTCTTGTTTAATCCTCCATCTGTCCTCTGAGTTCCTGTGCAGCTATTAACCGGAGCAGGGTGCTACTAGCACGTTCCGTTCCCTTCCATTCTATTGCCAGCTGATCAATTTTCATTTAATTTGCATGTTGCAATGAAAAGGACAAGAAGGAGAGATTATTTGTCTCTCAGGCTTTGACATGACAAAGAATTTCCGAGATAGGTGAACGGTGAGCGATTGTTCCTCCAAACGGCCGGTGGGCTACTAATCATATTCATGCATCTGTTTATATGATGGCTAACCCTTTGGCCTTTGTCATATACTCATATACACTACACGTCGAAGATTCTCCTGTCTCTGTTTCGAAAGCGCCTACATGTTGAAAATTCTTAACTAAAGATCACGTATTTCTGAACGGGGAAAGCAACTAGAAGACGGTTTTATTTTTTCCATTGTGGATATTGTTGTAGCAAAATCGTATAAACAAAAACATGACATCTATATATACGGAAGAAATCATTCTGATAAATATATATGCTGCAGTCCGCACTTGAGTTTGTTTTCTGGGTTTGTCATCGCTCTTCACATATCACACATATAATATATAGCATGAATAATGAGAGAAAACATGAATGAATAAAACAAAATATAAGATACTAGGAACTGCCAGTAGGAGTCTAGTCTAGGACACTAAAGCAAGTAGGACAAGGCAAATAGGCGATTAATCCTGTAATGATAAGGCGTGTAGTACATATGCCACTTTTCTGAACTGTTAAGCAACCCAATTGTGTCGTTGAGTCATTGGCTCGTTTCTCTTTCGGCTGCAGCAATGATGATGCAAACGTACCACCACTAGACGAACATGCCAATCAGAATATGGGGAACAAAGCCACACCAAGCAGCCGCGCACAGCACAGTGACACTGTGGAACTACTAGCTAGGATTCTCGGTTCTCATCGCTCACACTTGTCTGACCGACCGAGCGACGAACAACAGCAACGAAAGCTTTGCAGTGCGTCGGTGACGATCCACGGGAGGGGGAGCGCCAACGGATTTACGAGCGGAGCCATTGGGTAATCCTCGCCGTCCATTGCACTGTCCCCGGAGGATCCGAGTCTGGATGGGAATCATGGACAAGACGGGAGGGGGAGCCCCGGACGATCGCGCGATGGGCTGGGATATTGAGTTTGGGCTTAAGTGGGCCGAGATCACATGAGGGCACGCTTGGAATAGTTTGGACTCCGGTCCAATCCCCACATTAGTGGGCTGGTATTTTGGAATAAGTTTTGGCCCACTCAGCAGATTACGCCAGGACGATTTTGCAGTAATGAAATTTTGTAAAGAAAATTATAGCTAGTTTTTTTATTCGAAGATCTTTAAATAAATTATAGAAAATTACATCGCCGTATTAATCATGTACTAGGCTCGTTCCTTATATAAATTTTATGGAAATGCTGCTTATAGGTCGTCCGTCCGTCTAGATAGATCGGTATAAGTCGCCCGCTCCCTTTGCGCCTCACCCGCGCCGCCCCCGTCTGCTCGCTCAGTGCGCTACGCACCTCTACTCCAAGACAGATCTCGCCCTCGGCCGCGGCGCCCTTGCCGCGTGCCCCCACACAGACTCGCACCTCCCGTCGCGGCCACGCTCCATTCGCCTGCCCCTGCCCCTGCCAAGGTCCGTGCCACCAACAAGCTCCACACCAGCGACCTCCGCGTCACTCTGCGACATCGAGCTCCGCGCCAGCGTCGAGCTCCGCGTCAATGAGCCTCCATTTGTCCAAGTAGCAAGCAGATGCTACGCTGAAAGCGCATGTTGCAATAGTATATTTGAAATGTTTTAGAGATATGTTGCGAGTGTTGTATATCGATGCTGCAAAAGTAGGCTAGGATGTTGCACATGTTGTAATGGCTATACACGTATGTTTCAAGCGTATGATCCAAATGTTTTATCTGTTCCAGACGAATGTTGCAAGTGTTTTATCTGGATGTTGCAAAAGTAGATTTGGATGTTGCATATACATGCATGTTTCAAGCATATGTTTCAAGTCTTTCTAGGTGTTTCATACATATATTTTGCGAGTGTTTCTGGACGTTGCATATGTTTGCAATGGTTTTTAAATGTTTTTCAGGCGTTTTCGCAACTGTGTTAGACATTTGTTTCAAATGTTTCATTTGTCTTCTTTTGTATGTTACACTGTAGCATCACGATGTTTCAAAAATAAATCGGGTGTTGCACATGGGATGCACGTGGGAAGCGGCCGGCGGTGCGGAGACTTTTGGGGCAGCGTGGGCGACGTCCGAGGCTGCATGGGCCCACTGCTGGTGCGCTCCCTGTGGCAGAACCTCCTAAATAATATGGCCCACATGTACTTGTCATCGTCTTAAAGACCTCTAACAACCATACATGTGTACCACAAAACTTAAGAAGTCTGTCGGGTGTCCTCGGGAAACCCGAATCATCCACATTTTACAACTCACACAAGATCAACAAAGGAGTAACTACAACATTATAACATTTGTTACAAAACTTTGCATCAGAGTGCGGAAGAATAACAATAAATTTACAAATCATGATTAAGTTAACTTTTTACAAACTTAACTTAAATGGCGGAAGTCGAATAGAACTACAGAAGAAAACTTAGGTAGAGCACCTAAGTTAGGAGAAGATAACCAGATCATATCGAACCCACCGACTTGACCTGACTAGCAGCACCAGTTAGCACCTGCAACAGGGGTTAACAAACCCTGAGTACTCAATTGTACTCCGCAAGACTTACCCGACGAAAAGAAAAGACTCCAAGGATATGCTGGCTTTAAGGGAAGTAGTAGAGCTAGAAAAGAAGAGTTTTGCAGAAAAGCTTACTACAAGTGGATCCTTACTTTCAATGTTTTAGTCAAGTTTTAGCATCAATTTTAGTGAAGCTTATCATAGATAGATTTGCACCTATTCTATCTCAATCAGTTGTATTAAGCATCACATCTCATATTAATCTCTTTGTCTTATTTCCATAATCACCATGTATCATTATTAACTACGATGATGAACAGAGAATCGAGTCTCCGTAACCGAGGAGCAGCGACGATTCGAACCAATTATACCCAGCTGGGGATCCCTAACCACACGAGATATGTAGGACTCTAACCTACATAAATCAACCTTCACTCGGATCCTCCAAAACGTGACCGGGTCCAGCGCCACCCGATAGTACAGTACACCTCCAATCCAGCCATTGGCTACGAGGGTACACACTACTCTCGCCATCTCTCCACTCCCAGTGCGCGGTTGGCCGTTCACATGTTGGCATTACCGAGGTCTTAGGCTTACCGGAGCATGTGGCCAGTTGCAAAGTCTCGACGCACGCAATTCAATCAACGGTACGGTCTTTAATCGACACAGGCGGAAACACTACATTGAGACTCCTTTCCCAATGCAAGTTACCCGTCCGGTCTTAGCTTAATATTACCATATTCATATTCATATGCTCTCATGACCCGTCATTAGGTCAGGAGAAGCAAAGGTAAACATGTTTCTCGCGAACGATGAAATCACCATTCGACTTCTACCGAAGTCTAAGCATTACTAAGCATAAGGGATCGACCTACACATACTAGTGGGATATCATCTGGATATAAATGTAGATCAAGATAATCACGCAGCAACGGTATCAACCAACTCCTACTAACATAATGCACATTACACTAGACTTAAGGTGTAATAAAGCATTTAAAAACAGAAGAGTGGTTGTATGTCCGGGGCTTGCCTTCGTTGTAGAGAAGTTAGTTTTCCCTCAGAGAGTTCCAATAGACACCAACACCTTTGGTGGATGGACCTACTCCGAGACTTGATCGACACGATCCAAAACACTCTCGTACAAACTACACGTATACAAATGATGCGAGGCTTAATATGATGGAATGCATGTCATAATGCATGACGCGTGATGATGAATAAGGCATAGCATACAAGAGACATTTAGAAAGGATAAACATTAGTTACCTACTTGAGTACAACTTTCCTTCGCGATACAATTGCAAGCCAATAGAACTATTAAACAACTTCAATCACATTAAGATGTTGTTAAGAAAACTACTTAACTTTACTTTTTACCCAAGAGGTTGCATCTAATAACAAGTGATATTTTCATAAAGTCATTAAACATTAACATAAACAAATCATTAACTACTAATGACCTATATTTAGTATTTTAATCACCTATCAATAATTATTTAATTACAAGTTAATTATGTACTTAATAAAGGGTAAAGCATATCACACATTGCATAAGTCCAGCAAGTCATGGATATGATCATATCAACTTTTCATTTTAAGGTAACAATGTATATCAAGCTTAACCTACAAACCATTGGTTAACTTAACATTCATATTGACCACTAAAGCTATATCATGAAGGGAATGTACAAGCAAGGTATAAGGAGATGCAAAACTAGATTATATTACCATAAACTAGTTGAACCTTTTTACCCAAGGGTTGCATCCAAAAAGACAATCAATGCATTCACTAATGAACTTAAAAGCATTTCTAAGTTTTATTAACTCAAGTTGATCATGAGAAACACACTCAAGTAATTATTTTGCCATGAAACAGCAGGGGTGAAAGTGCTTCATGGTCTACAATCAACTCCAAAATTACACCCAAGTCTCATTATGATTTACTCTAATCATTTTAGTATCTATTAACTAATTAACTAAGCATATAATTAAGGATATAATTAAACATCATCCAATAATTCCCAAACTTTTTGTGAAGGTGTATACTAGCATAAAATAGATACACAAAAAGTTTCATGACCATTGGATATTTATTTTAGCCTATAAAAATCATGGAAGGTGCATTTATTAATTAAAAGAGGTAATTTTAAATCATAGAAAAATTACTGAAAATGCTCAAATCATAATTTTCCTACATAGAGCACATCATGAAGAGGCTACACAAAAAGTTTCATGATTTTAGCATGCACCAATAAATAGTTATGAAATTCACAATTTTCAGCTGAAAAAAGAAAAAGAAAAAGAAAAAGAAAAAGAAAAACCCTGTAGCGAACTATTCACCTGAGTCACAGTTATTGCACTTAGGCCCCTGGAAAAGCTTCTATTCTGGCACGAAGCCCCTGGTCGCGTTTTTGAAGAACAGAGGACGCCGAAGACGGCGATTTCCGGCCACGGTGGTGCCTTCCGACGGCAAGGAAGTGTCGGGGAAGCTCCATGGCGGCTATGCGCACCCATGGGTGGCCGAATCGCGGCCGAAGATGGTCTAGGTAGGGCTGCCCACGTGCACCCATGACCTACGGCGGCGGACATGGCGGCAGACAGCGCTCCGGCGAAACCTGAGGAAAACCGGAGCGAAAAGCGAGCCCATGAGCATACAGGAATCACAAGGAAGCTAGAGGAACAAGCGGAATGGCGAGAGGTGCTTAGAAAGGGCCTGGCCACGGAGGAGCGGCTTGTGGCGGCCATGGCTGCACGGCTGCGGCGGCAACCGGCGCCGGGGAAGATTTCGGTGGCCAAAGGCGACGCGAGCAGACCACGGAGATGCGCAAGAGCCAGGCGGAGCTGCGTGCACGAGCAATTGAGCGCGAATGGTTCAGCGGCGGTGAATTTCGCTGACGAAGCAAGGCGGCCGGCGGCGGTGCAGAGAGAAGAAAAGGGAGAGACGGCGGCTGGCGCTTGGTTGATATAGGCGAGGTCGACGCTCTGGACTTTTCCAGCGCCTTCTCGAGCCCGGCCACGAGGATGGCCGCGCGTCCAGGCGCTAGAAGCGACGTGGAGGCTGTCAAATGGTGCACGGCGACGGCGAGGCAGGCAAGCAGCTATTCCCGGCGTTACTGTTCATCACTGACAGCTCAACTTCCTCCCTATTTTTCTCTTGATTTCGTGCAAAAACTTGATCATTTCCAAACATGAAAGTTGTTCATCTTCATGAGATATCCAACTTTGCTTAAGGAACCCTTGTCCAAAACTTGATGGTTTGAAAAATATAGAATTTTGAAGAGAGGCACTTTGAACTGTACAATGGCATTCAGTTCATAGTTCTCAAAAGCAGTTTCAACTAAGCATGTTCAAGCAATTAATTAATGGTTAATTACTGATCAAACATCACAAACAAATGTTGATTAACACAGCTCAAGCATAGTAGCAACTCATGACACAAAAGTTGCACAACTTTTATTCATGAAAATTCATTTTATAAATCTCCAAATATTGAAGTTTAACACTGTTTTTCAGAGACTGACCACAAATGGTTAGGTTTGGAAAACTTGTTTAGAATTCAAACTTTGAACTAAATTTTAAATACTTGTGACTTGAAGATTCTAACAAAATTTTATTCCATATTATAGAGCACATTTTTAAATACAAAGTTCATATTTACCAAATTTTAATTGTTTAAGCAAAATCACATATATAAAATCACAAAGAGCCTTAATTGATAATTGTGACAACATTTCATGCAACATATGAAGTATAACGATTGCAACACATGAAGCACTATTTATGCAACATAGCAATGCTATAAATGAAACACGGAATGCTTTTATGCCACCATGCTTATGCATAATGATCATGATCAAAGTTTTAATTGCTTCTTAACATCTGGGATGTTACACTCCCTCGCGAGGCCGACACGCTATACACTTGTTTGCCCTTCTGCGTGGCAGCGTCCGAACGCTAGTGTCCTGGATGGACATCCAGGCGCTAGCAAGTCCGTAAATTTTATATTTCCCATACAGAGTCGAATGAGGATGAAATTTATACAAAAGTCGTAGCTATCGACGAGATCTATGAATATTAATTTAGTTCATTTTTCATATTTATATCAGCGTGTATATTCGAAGTTTAGTTTACTGCTTTGATTTACACGATGGGAGGCGTTAGCGGCAGCACGACTGGTACAATGGAAGGCAACGCCAGCAAACCGTGGGCGTGTAGGCAGCAACGATCCACATGTTAGGTCCATGAAAAAGGGACAATTAGCATGCCACGTCATCCTATGAGGCCTTGTTCGGTTCTTCCTCAAACCAAGTGGATTGGAGAGGATCGGAGGGGATTGAGGGAGATTTTGACCTGTGTCTCCCTCAATCCCCTCCAGCCCCTTAGTTTCGGGATGAAACGAACAAGCCATGAGGTGTTTTAGGCCTCCTTCGGACTTAGATAAGACATGAAACCAAAAATATCATACGAAGTTCAAAGACCAGTCATGAATTTTACTTTGCATAGAACATATGAGTCTCTCATGTCTGAGTTCATGTCACTACACGATCAATATGTCACTTCAGCATGCGGAAGTGGGTTAGGCCCGTTTAGGCGCTAATGAGATCTGAAACCAAGTTTAGGACCTAACAATATCATGTTTAATGACATCCCTTGCCAAGTTTGTGAAAATTTTGCCGGTACAATTTTTTTCCATATAAAAAAACTTTGTCAAAATTTTGCATTGTTTGATTTATATACATATAAAGTTTAAATGACATATAATCCTTAGTCAACGCTTATCACCGGGAAATGTCAGTGCATCCTCTATTATCATTGCACCTCGTTACAATTTACACAAGCAAGTAGAGATCTGCATACTGCACAAAAGCAGAGGGATCCGTAGTTTACGCAGCGAAAACCGGACGCAGAGATCGCAGTCACCCATCACCGCCACGTTCTGATCACAGCACGTACACCATGCCCACCTCGAGCAGCGACGCCGGCGGCACGCGCAGCGACACGTCCGGGCCGCGGCAGTTCCGGCGCAGGAAGTTGTAGCCGACGCCGATGGCCAACCTCTTGAGGAGCGACGACCCGGGCTTGGTCTTCACGTGCGAGTGCCCAAGGATGAACGCCGTGCCGGCCTCCCGCGCCTCGCACAGCTCGTGCAGCTCCTCCAGCACGCTCTCGTCCACGCCGGGGCTCCTGGGCGGCGGCACCGCGAACCTCACCTGCTTCTTGACGACCGCCGGCGCCGCGGCGAGCTCTATGCCGTCCACGCGGTCAGAGCCAGACGACGCGCCGTCGTGGGAGTCGTCGTAGCCCAGGCCCATATGGCTCCGCAGCGGGTTGCTCCCAATGACCGTCAGCGCGTTCTCGCGCTCGTAGTAGCTGCTGTCCCGCTGCTCGCCGCCGGCGTCGCTGCAGCGGAACAGCGCGTCCAGCTTGATGAACGTGGCGAGGCTCTCGACGAGCTCCGTCTCGAAGGAGTCCACGTCCTGGTGCACGTCGCGGTAGCCGTAGCGCACGATGCAGCGGTAGGAGCGGTGGCCCGGCGGGCCGACGCGGCCGACGAGGTAGCGCTCGGCGGGGAGCACGTGTGGCACCGTCACGGACTTGACGCACACGAAGACCAGCACCCGGTGGAACGCCGGCAGGTTGGTGACGAAGCGGGAGAAGTTGGCGGGCACGCCGGAGGTGAGGTCGGTGTAGACGAGGCCGATGCCCGGGACGCGCACCATGCCCAGCTTGTCGCCCAGCGCCAGCAGCCACTCCAGGGTCACCTTGTTGTGCATGTCGTACTCGTACTTCTTGATCGTCGTGTAGTGCCACACGAACATGACGGCCAGCAGGATGAGCGCCAGGAGGATCGGCAGCCACGCGCCCTCCAGGAACTTGATCAGCGACGCCGAGAAGTAGAGCGCCTCGATGGAGCCGAAGAAGAGGAAGAAGGCGAGGGCCAGCCATGGGGATCGGTCCCAGCACAGCATGATCACCAGGGACATGAGGCACGTCGTCACCAGCATCACCGTGATCACGGCCAAGCCTGCACAACAGATATTCAGAAGCAAGAATGACAGACATGTTTTTTTTTTTCAGAAGCAAATGTTCAGGTATGTGGTTTGATCAGTTTTCTGAACATTATCAGTGCCAGGACAGCAAGATGGAGTGCTAACCAGATGCGTTTCCCATGTGCTTGGTGTTACGGAAACCAACAGTGACAGCAATGCAGAGGACCATGAGGATCCAGTTGACCTCAGGGATGTATATCTGGCCATGAACTTTGTCAGACGTGTGCACGACTTTCACCCTGGGGAAGCAGCTCAGAGACTGGCTCTGGCTGATGATGGAGAACGTGCCGCTGATGATGGCCTGGCTGCCGACCACCGACGCCAAGATCGCCAGCACTAGCACAGGCCACCTGACACTCTCTGCATTCACATTTCACAAAGGCAAAAGCCCTGTAAATGTCTGAAACTCTGAAAGCGTAGTGTGATGTGAGAATAAACAAACCAGGTAGTAGTGTAGCGTACCAGGAACTGCAATGTAGAATCCGATTTGGTAGCTTGCGTCAAGGTTGTGGTGCTGGGACAAATAAGCAGCTTGGCCCATGTAACCCAGGATCAGTGAAGGGTACACTAAAGAAGTGAAAGCAAGCTGGAAAAAAAAAAGAGACAGACTTCATCAGTTGAGAGTTCAGATTACTAACAAAGAGTATTAAACCATTAAATGGAAAACGCAAATATCCATATAGAAGGTCAAGTATATGAAGTGCAGGGTCAGGTAATTGCCTGGATCGCGCTGTAGGAGAAGTGTCCAAGATCGGCGAACATCGCTTCAGATCCTAAATAATGGCAGACATGTCACACACGACAAGTTCATCCACCTGTTCTGCTTCTGCAGCTGTTGCGTCTTGCAGATGAACGAAATGTTCTACTTATTAGAGAGCAAAAATTTACCTGTCATGCACAGCAGAATTCCTCCCAGAGACATCCAGCCAGACTTCTTGGTCTTCCTGAGGAATCTGATCATGTAGGAGGGATTGAGTGCCGTGTAGACCTGGGGGTTCCAGCGGATGATGTTGTACAGGCCGATCGTGCTCATGCAGAGCAGCCAGGCGAGGATGATCGGCGCGAAGAGAAATCCTACGCGGTGGGTGCCATAGTGCTGGAGCGCGAACAGGAATACCAGTATGGCGCAGGTTATCGGAATGACGGCATCTGCGAGGGAAAAAAAAACGTAGATAAGCAAAAAATTTTTGAGAGGAACAGGGTAAAATAAGATGTTCCTGAAAGCTAGCTAAGGCTAGTAGCATCTAGCTACCATGTGAAGGTAAACAGTCAGGTGATGCAGATTGGTAAACAGATAGATACAGTCACATGGCATCTGCAAGAAGCTTTGCAATATATGGTGTACTATCCTGTTTCTGTTTCAGAATTCCAGATACAGGCTGTTAACAGGAGATGTCAAGTTCAGATGCAGATTGTGACATAAGATGCCAAGTCTAGATGATCTGATTACATGGTCATGAACTCATAACATTGGCACCTTTGACTAATTGACTATGAATAGGTAGGTAGTTGATGGAAATGGAGGTATGTAAACTAGATGAACAAAACTAGATCGTCGAGCTCTGGTGATTCGTTAGTTGAGTTGTGGACTTGCAGTCAACAGTCAGTTGCATTATTCCACTACAACACGTAGCATAAAAACTTGAAGCGGGTAAAACGAAAAAAAGAAAAACAGCTTGTGTTCGTGTGATTATAAATTATAAACTTACATTCATGCTGATCCTTGGACAAGGAGAGCTCGAGCCCTGAGACGGCGGAGAACACTGAAGATGCAGGGAGAAGAAATTAAACAGCAGTAAGGCAGAGAGGTCAGCAACTAAGCTCAACCATCATCAGCTTCTGATGAGTGGTGACGAAGCAGCAGGCATGGTGGACACAGAAGAAAGGTGAGAAAGTGTACGTACCGGAGATGGCGGGCGTGAGGACGCCGTCGCCGATGACCATGCAGGTGCCGATCATGACCATGACGAGCAGCGCGGTGTGCAGCTTGGTGTGCTTCTCCAGCCAGGCCTTGACGCCGGACCTCCCGGCGGCCTCAGGCGGGCGCTCCAGCCTGTAGGTGGAGAGCTCCTCGTCGGCGACCTGGCGGTTGGGGAGGAGGCTGACATTGGCGTGGCGGCAGATGAGGGAGTAGAGCGCGAACGTGCCACCTGCCGGAGCCGGAGCAAAACTAGTCAGAACTGGCCGCTGCTGAACTGCAGGTGCAGGGTGCAGGCTATACTATAGATATGATGACGTATAGTACGTACCCTCGCCGTTGTCGTCGGCGCGCAGGACGATGGTGACGTACTTGAGGAGCGGGATGAGGGTGAGCGTCCAGAAGACGAAGGAGAGGGCGCCGTAGATCTCCTCGTTGCCCTTGGAGTGCGTGATGTCCTCGGCGAAGGTGCTCTTGTACACGTACAGCGGCGAGATGCTGAGGTCGCCGTACACCACGCCGAGGCTCTGGTACGCCAGCAGCAGCGTCGTCCGCCACGGCTCCCTCTGCAACCAAATCAACCAGCACGCATCAAGAGGTTGCGGCAGCTGGAATCAGAGCTCTGTCTGAGCAGCAAGCACTGCGTACCCCCTCAGCTGCTGCCTGCTGCTGGAGGTAAGGGAGAACGGATTGGGAGCTGCGTCTGACTGACCTTTCGTGGCGCCGTGCCCACGCCAAACTCGGGATCCATGGCGGCGCGCCGCGCGCGGAATCAAGATTAGAAGCCTGCTGGCTGCTGCTATGCTGTTGCTAGGCCCTGGTGGTCATCCACATCCAGGAGAGAACACGCATGAGCAGGACAGGCCAAGGCGAGCAATGTCGTACGTGTCGTCTCAGCCGAACGGATTGAGCCGCCGGACGCCGGCCTTTGGCCAGCTGCAGCAAGAACACAGACGCAGAGACGTGGATGGATGGCAGCGGCAGCCGGCCGGCAAGAGACAGACAATGCGAGTGGGTGGGGAACGGGGATCGGTGCGGGAGGGGAATATATAAACTCAATAAATACGCGAGGAGGGGAAAGCGCCCGCGAGGAGGAGAGACCAAGGAGAGCTGCAGCCCCACGGACCACGGTGGAGCCTGGAGGGAGGATCAAACAAAACAAAGCCGATGGTAAGATGGGCAATGTGCACGTGCGGTGTGGATGAGGATGAGCAGTCTAGCTACAACTCTCTAGTGCTCCGTCGGCCACTCCCCTGCCTAACTTGTACTACCGTTTTGTTTGTTGGCTCCCAACCCAAGCAGAGAGTTAATAAAGTTGAGGCAGGTGCATGCGTCACCTTTGCCAAACCAAGTTACTACTATACACCACTTTCTTTTTCTGCATATACCTTTAAGAAGGAACTTCTTTTTCTGCATAATATAACAAAAGAAACAGGAAAAGAAAACGACGGGGTTGGATTGCAATTTGCATGGTGTAGCTGTAGCAGACAGGAGGAGGGCAATAGGAAAGATGATCATTGAAGCATGTGGCGTGTGAGCAAATGCCAAAAAAAAAAAAAGGGGGAAGGAACCGGCCGGTCGCGTGGGGCGGAGGGCCGAGAAGGACAGGGGCATGTGATCTCACATTCTCTCGTTCTCGCAGCTGAAACAGAGCACGGCCGTCTGCCGACTCTGAAAGCAGCTTTCTGAAATGGAGGCAGGCCAGGAAAGCCTCCCCTGGATCACACAATTCACAGTCCCATCCACCTGTCACTGCTGTGTCAACACGGTGTGACTCGGTTGGTGCCGTGTTTACTTCTCCTCGTCCAAAAAAAGTACTCCCACCGTTCACATACAATTTTCAGATAATTTAAAATCTAATCAATGTTACCAGCAAAATACTATCACTTACTCCCTCCATTCCGGAATATATTTTCGCTTCTCGATGAGTCACGCGATTTTAACTTTGATTAAATATATATAAGAAATTAAGTCATACAAAATCAGCACCAATAAATCAATTATAAAATATATTTTCAAGGTAAACTTAGTCGGCAACATAAATGCTATATTACTAATCATGAGGCCAGTCTCAGTGAAAATTTCATGTCACTGTTTCCAACACATCCAGATTTTGGAAACAGTGCAGAAGAGTTTCATCCCCGTGAAACTCTCTCTACTCCCATGAAACTTTTATCATCTCTTTCTTCATTAATATGGTGTCACATCAGCATAATTAATGCCCATGAAACTCTGATGAAACTCCATTGAGACTGACCTTATAAAGTCGATCAAAGATAAGCTAGTTTGACTTATATTAACTATTAAATCTAATAATATGTTCTATGATTAATCTAATAAAACTTATAAGGTACATAGTGTTAGTACCTTTTTATACATTTTGTTTAAATTAAATTTATTTGACTCCTAAGGACACCCGCAATAGCTCTAAGCCTAACTTATGCAATAGCGCTGACTTTTAACCCATAGCTCTTAACATGGATAACCCCACATACACTTTCACATAACTTTAAAATGTGTGCAGGAGCTTAGCTCTTAACCAAGAGCTAGCTTTTATCTCTCTTCTATTAAAATATAAAAAAATGCTTAGAGCTAGTTTAAAAGTCGATTGTTGGAGCATGCCCTAAGAGTGAAAAGTGCATTCTTGTTTGGAACAGATTGAGAGAGTACTCCCTCTATGTCTCTAAAGAAAGTTGTTTTGGACATTGACACGGTCTCCAAAAAGCAACCTTGATCACTACTTTTTCTATAAAATATTTATAGAATATAGTCAATATATACTTTTATTAAATTACATTTCGAGATGAATCTATTTACGTCACTTTCATATTTTCAAACCTAATCCAAAAAATTTTATTTATAGTCAAAGTTTAAAATATTTAACTTAAAACAACCTCAAAACGACTTAACATGGAGGGAGTACTTCCGGTAGTAATCAATACTAAATTCTAATCTAGGACTAGCAATCATTTCCCTTTTACCGTAACAACTGAAGTAAGTACTGTACAGTAGTAGAAGCCTACTGTACAAGGAAGCGACTGATCTGTGATCTGATCCATGCCAGAAAAAAGATGGCGCTCTTTTTTCAGTCAGCGGTTCAGAGTTGCGCAGGAGGCCAGGGCCCAAATCGACGAGAAAAGCGGCGGCCGATGACGAAACGGGCAGTGAAGTACTGACTGTTGAGTGTTTGCCAAAGTGTCACACGGGCGCAACCACATGAGTACAGTGGACTTTCATAGTTTCATTTCTTTTTCTTTTTTGGCTGAAGCTTCAACGCATAATTGAGCAAGGAACAGCAACAAGAAACAGCAGAAAGCGCCTGCCAAGGATCGAAAGCAAGAAGATTCTTTTCTTTGGGGCAGTGGGGAGTGATGGGATGGGATGGGTCATGGGTGCCAATTTCTGTGGCCTTTGTTTTCGTACCAGTACTGACACACACGTCGCAAATGGCTACATACTTCTACGATACGGATCCAATACAAGCAATGAGGCGTGGTACTCCCTCCGTTCCTAAATAAGTACTCCATCTGTCCCAGAATATCTGTCGTCATTGGTGTGCGTACCATAAGTTGAATTCGATTTATAGAAAATACGTGCAACATTTATATCTCCAGATAAATTTATTAAAAATACTAGATTCAAAGATCTTTCCAATGATACTAATTATGTATCATAAATATTAATATTTTTAATATATATTTTATCAAAGTTGTTTCTCGGGAAGCGTAAACGACAGATATTTAGGGACGGAGGGAGTATCACTTTGATTTCTATACAGAGCAATTTTTTAAAAAAAAATTGACTATATTTATATAAAATATTAGCAATATTTATATCTCTAAATAAATTTATTTTGAAACATATTCAACAATTAATCTAATAATACTTATTATACACCATAAATATTAATGAACTCTGGTATGTATATTTAATAAAGTTAAAAGCGTTTGACTTCTCCGAAAGTGAGAATAACACTTATTTTGGAATGGAGGAAGTACATGTCTTAGGCTTTTATCCTAAATATTCCCCTGTCAAAAAATACAAGGTATCCAAATAATTTTAGAATCAAATAAAGAATCTCATAAAACACTAACTTGTCTATTATTAAGTAGTTAGTTTGGTTGTCAAATTGATTAATGTCCTAGTGATGCATTGTTTGAAAAAAGATATTAATGCATGTCATCGATTTCCTTAGTGTTGACATAATTCTTAAGCAGGACAATGTAATCAGAAAGAACGTTTTCGTCAACACGGTCCTTGGTGCTGACATTTGAAACCCTAATATCTATTTTCATTTGTAACGGAAACAATGTAAATCAGCTTGACCTAACAAACAATCCCCTGTTGATGTCTCAAAATCTAGATCACTTAACCAAAAGCAAGATTAAGTTTATTTCTAGCTAAAGATAAAAGCATCATATGTGATGATGATTGTCGGGTACCTGAATTAGGGGTACCCAAAACCAACAATTAAAAGGAGCAAACCCCCGAGGAATCCGCGCCCTGAAACCCCCTAAAAAATCGAATCAAGGCTCCACCTACAAGGATATGCCGAGCCAAGCCCGCATACGTGTGAAGACAGGGCACCCTCGACTGCGTTCCGACTCGCACGAGGCCTGCTCGACGGGAAGCCTCGACCCCGGAAAACCTCCGACTCGCACGACCTAGGGTCAAGCCGGTCGACCCCCCTCACCCACCTACTCACTGACAAAGCATTCAATGCGACCACTTCCGCCAACGTGGCTACAGCGCCACCGGCATGGGAGCAGCACCCGTGTCTAATCCTACTTTTTACTGCCCATCCTGGGATGGCGGTAAAAAAGCTGCCACTATTCACGCCACGTCGAGCACTGTTCTATCATCGACGCCCCCTCGACTCACAAGACGACAACCACCGCGCCCGGGTTTTCTGGGGCTCGGTATTATCCGTTCCTCGTCGACCCCCTCAGTCGCGTCCCGACCAAGCCTCGAGCGCCGTCGGTCAACAGAGGAACAATGCCCGTACATCAACCACAGGGGATCGCACGCTCGCCACAGGACCCAGGGTCTTTCACCGTCCCGTCACCAACGTCACCACGACACCCCAGGGATGGCCGGCATTCACAAATGCACGTCGCTATAGCAACCTCTACAGCGCTCATCGCGCCTTTACCTCTAAGGCACCGCCTTAGGGTTTTTGGGACCCCCTCGGCCTCCACTTGACTCTGTAAAAGAGAGGGCAGAGGGTTCTCCAGACGGGGCGGGGGCAACAAGACAGACGTTTTCTCCACTTCAGAGATCAACATCTCAAACAACACTCCATTTTACTCTTTTCTTGAGACTTGGGACCGGCTCCCTCTCTCACAGCTTGTAACCCCTACGCAAGCACTTCGGTGCAAGGAAATACAATACTCTCTCTCCCCGCTGGACGTAGGGCCTTCTTTGCCCGAACCAGGATAAACCCCCGTGTATTTTCTTTGCATTACCATCCGGATTAGGGAGCACGCAGCACAAATTCACTCGTCGGTCTAGGGTCCTCCTGGGTCCGAACACCGACAATGATAAAGGTCAAACTCTATTAATAAAGGTGTTCAAACTCAACTTTAATGAAAAAGAAAAATTAAATAATTATTTAATATTCTTTAATATCAAAATTGTGAAACAATTAAAAAATGAAAGACACATAATTCTTGTTTATTAAATGACTCGATGGAAGGGGGTCAGGAAGGTGCGCGGTGCGCCGGAGAGGAAATAAGCCGAGAAAAAGCTACTCGGCTACAACTTCTTGTTTTTTTGAGCTCGATCATTGCAAGGGGAGAGATGATGTGCCCGTTTCGACGACTTTTACATTTTTTTTTCTAACGAGAAGCTAGAATAGTCGATGTATCATTGAACTTTGTTCTATAAAGAAGTACATTGTTTAGAAGTTAAGTACTGCCTCCATTTCAAGTTATTAGATGTTTTGTTTTTTTAGATATATATTTTTTGTTATGCATTTGGATATACAATATGTTTAGAAAGACGAGCTCTTTTACAATGGTTGGTATGTACCCCTTTGGGTACCTAAGCCTCCGATTTATTCTGGCCATCCGTTGAGTTCTATTCCAATGGTTGGTAGGTAGCCCTTGGTAACTAAAGCCTCCGATTTATTCTGACCATCCGATGTGTGTAAAATATTTTATGAATTAATTCTATTTATTTAAGGGTAATATGGTAATCGTAAAACCCCCTCACAGTGGTTGGTAGGTAGTAGGTACTCGGTGTGTGTGTCAGTGTGTGTTCGTTGGTCCGAGAGAATGAGTTGGGTAGGAACAGAGAAGACGTATAAGATATACTCAACTGATTATACCTCCATTTATGATTTACTAATAAACACTTAATTAAACAATAAAAATAATAAAATTTTCTAATAATGAACCCCCATTTTAAGTACTGGTCCCACCAATTTAGGCCTTGTTTAGTTTTAGGGTGTAAAGTTTTGAGGTGTCACATCGGGGGTTGCATGGGTTGTTCGGATACTAATAAAAAAATAAATTACAGAATCCGTTAGTAAACCGCAAGACGAATTTATTAAGCCTAATTAATCCATTATTAGCACATGTTTTACTGTAGCACTTTATTGTCAAATCATGGACTAATTAGGCTTAAAAGATTCGTCTCGCAAAGTAGTCACAATCTGTGTAATTGGTTATTTTTTTAGTCTATATTTAATACTCCATACATGTGTCCAAACATTCGATGGGATAGAGCGTAAACTATTAGGAGCAAGACCTTAGCGTATATACTAGATACCTCTCGGTATTTCCCCCCGTAATACCTCTATTTTTTTTAGCCATCCGATCACTCCTCACCAACAGTACACTTTTCTTTAACTATATAAAATTTCTTAAAGTATATTAGAAATATGAACGTTTTATTTAGGACGGAGGAAATAGTATTTTTTTAAAGATAGTTTAATACTCCATAATCTAACTTATTGATTTAAAGGAGAGGAGGAAACCCCAGAACCTAACGCAACGCGATGGAACGCAATCGGGAGGAGCACATGGCCAGGATAGGATGACGCTGACTGGGGCTGTGATACTGCCTGCCTTGTGCTCGTGGACCTCGCGAATCCCAATAATGCACCGTATCCAATTTCCTTCCATGGGTGATGCGTTTGCAGTCTGCACCACATGAAGGAGGAGAAGAGAATCAGGCCATGTTTAGGCTATCCGTACTCGTGGTACTCTAAATTTATCCTCTATACATCTTAATCATCAAGATTCTCTCCTCTATACCTAATTCTTCCGCACACATCCATCCTCTGTATCATCATCTATCCACTGTGGGGCCCACTTATCACTTTATCTAAATATATCCATGTGAGATCTTATTTTAAAATATTTATTGAAATAAATTTAATGGTGTAATCGGAATTTAATTTGGTTTTATGGTTTGTGAGTTATAATATTCTTTTAAGTTGAAAAAGTGGGGCCCGCGTCAGATTCTTCCCCTGCATGCACTCTCCTGCTCGCGGGTGGGCGCATGGTGGGGCCGCAGGCCTGACACGTCATTTAGAGGAGGAATTGTATCGAGCTATATTTAGAGGAATCACATCGGTTACAGATCATTTGCAGTACACCACTGCAGGCGATTTTTACGCCACACGCTACTGCATCTGTCACAGAACCTCCTAATTATGATGGCCCACATGTACCTGTCATTGTCATAATGACCTCTGACAGCCGTACTTATGTTCCTCATAACTTAAAAGGCCTGCTTTCCTCCGAACAGGATCTAATCACAGGAGTATTGCAATACTACAACAGTTTATTCAAAATACCATCAGAGTAAAGTAGCGGAAGTCTTACAATAACTTAAGTTTACAAACCACAGTTTCCAAACTCCAAACCTTATGTAACATTATTACAAACCAGTAGTAGAGAAGTATCGGTAGTAACTTTATTACATCACACAAGCGAGATGCCTTGCCCAAAGGCCACACAGTCTACTCGTCGTCGCTTTCTTCAACCACGACGGTCATGCAACAAGGCTCGAAGCAGACTTGTTCATGAACCGCACCTGCAACAAGGGGTTCAACAAACCCTGAGTACGAGAGTACTCAACAAGACTTACCCGACTAAGACAAAGACTCCAAGGGCATGCTAGCTTTAGGGAATCAAGGTACGGGTAATCAAGAATCAAATTTTCTTTTGCAGAAAAGCTTACTAAGGTAAGTCCTTATCTTCAATATTTTACTTTTACCATTGATGGTTCATTAACCAAATCTAGGTGATCCTAATCTAGATCAAAGTAATTATCATCAAATCCTTTCTCATTCTTTCTTTCATTCCAGTTCTTAACTACGATGCAAGTCAGGTGATCAAGTCTCCATAACCGAGGAGCAACGACGATTCGAACCGATTATACCCAGCTGGGGATCCCTAACCTCACGACATATGTAGAACCAAATCTTGCATATATCAACCCTCATTTAGATCTCCCAAAACCAGAACGTGTCCATCGCCACCCGAGAGCACAGTACTCCTCCAATCCAGCCCTTGGCCACGAGGGTACACACTACTCTCGCCATCTCTCCACTCCCAGTGCGAGGTTAGACGTTCTCGAAATGGAATCACCAACATTTTGGGCTTACCCAAGGCATGAAGCTAGTTGCAAGGTCTTGAACACAACAGGCTTACAACGAACGGACCTTAACTGACAAGGCGGAAACACTACATTGAGACTCCTTTCCCAATGCATGTTAGCAGTGGCCAAACCACCCGCCCGATCTTTCAAGTTCATTCTCATCTTTCAATATTCATTAAGTATGCCGTCATGGCTATGTAAACATTCATTTTAAAAAGCTTAATTCAGTAAGCATAGAGAAGCATACTACGCATTTTCAGTAAAACAGGTATCAAGGTTGATATCGCAATAATCAAGGATGATAATGCAGCAATTGGGTTATCACTCAACTCCTAATTACTTAATGCAATAAACCATAATACCAGTGATAAAGATTTGTAAAACTCAAGGTAGGGTTTAAATGCACCGGGGCTTGCCTTGCTCTGACGAGACAAAAGACTCGGACTCACAGACTCCGACTTCTGGTCCGGAACCCACCGACGATCGCTCTTCTCCGGAAGCTTGCTCGACGACTTCGGCTTCCTCGAAAGCGGAGACTACACGAATACATAACATGCTTTAACATGATGCTCGATGATAAACATGATGCTTGATGATAACATGCCACGATTACGATTGGAGTACAACTTCCTTCGCGGTACAGTCGCAAACTGAAAACCTACTAACTAGTAGCGACGATTCCAGCGATACCAGCTTTTAACCTAACAAGTTACTAACGAGCTCAATCATGAAATTAGGGTGCCAAAGATCACAAAAGGGTAGTGACCTAAGGACATCACTCAATCAAAAGACACACAACACTTAAAGTTCTTAAATTAACATTTATTTACTATTTAAATAATTAGGGCATAATTAGAAGTTAAACAAACTTTATCTAAACAAGCTCAAACTTTTTCTATGGGTTAAGAATGATTTATAACAGTGTCATAATAAATTTCATCATTTTTGGATAAATAAATTAATTATTAAAATTCCTGGAAGTTGCATTTAATCTTTAATGGAACTAATTAATTCTACTGCACAAAGTATTCAAATTCATGATTTAACATTTTTCCTAGATAGTTTATACATTGAGAAGCTTACACAAAAATTTTCAGAAATTTTGGAACTCTACACAATTTTTAACGAAATAAACAAATAACAGCACTATTCATTTATTTGAAAAAGAAAAACAAAAACGAAATCGGGCCGATTCTCTTTTTCTCCCGCGGTCCGGCCCAGCTAGTCGGCCCGCTCGCGCACGCCCGTGCCCGCGCGCGCACGCCCGCGCTCGGCCCAGCCGCGCGGCCCAGCAGGCGGCCTGCTTCACGCGCGCCCGCTCTGCTCTCCCTCTCTCTCTCGCTGACAGCGCGTCCCCACATGTCATCGCCTTTCTCCTCCTCCCTCGCTCTCTCCCGCGACCCGGCCATGCCCGCGCGGTGGCCGGTCGGCGAGCGTTGCTTCGGTCGACAAACCAACTCCACCATCACCATCTACACTACCCCACGGTTCCATTTTGCTACTAAACACCATGGCTCGAGCTCCGGCGACAGCTCACCGACGACGGTGGCGGCTCGACAACTACGGTGACCGGTGACTCGACGGTACAACGCGGTAGCGATTAAAGCGAGTGGCCAGGGAGTATCAGGGGCGTACCACGATCACAGAGGAGTGATCGGTTGAAGCTGAGAGGCTCTGGAGGCGGCTGGCCACGGTGGCGGGGTTCGACGGGAACGGCGGCGACCCGAGGTGGAAGACGACGGCTCCCCGGTGATCCAGGCGGAAACAAGCTGGCTTGGGTGGTTCACGAGGTGCGCGTGGATGCGGCGATGCTGTTGGTGCGACTGGCGTGGCCGGAGATGGCCTGGTGGTGGCAGCGGCGAGCGGCGGAGCTGCGGTGGCGGCGGTGGCGAAAACAGAGAAGAAAGAAAACGACGGTGACCTCGACGTATATATAGGGAACGGTCGCGGCTACAGAGCTGCACTGCTCGCGTCGTCGCGCTGGCGATTCTGGGCGCGCCTGGAAGCTGGCCGAAGCCGTCCGGCGTCTCGCCGGCGCCCATGCCGGCCGGTGGCCGTCGGTGATTCGTCGCGGCACTGTAGCTGCCCCCCCCAACTTTTGAAATTCAAACTGATTTTTCAAATTACTCTCAAAATCATGTGGAAACTTGAAAAACTTCCAATATATGAAATCTTCAGAATTTCAAGCTCTACAAGTTTTGTATTGAACACTTTTTCAAATTCTCACTGGATTTTGAAATTTGAGTTTAATTTCAAAAGGGACACATTTTTTAGATTTGGTAATTTAGAAATTACTTTTGATTTTATATTGAAACTTCAAAATCTCCAAACATCAAAGTTGTATATCTTGACCAGACCTACAACTTTGCTGTTCAAAACTTTTTCAAATTCTGCCTCCATTTTGAAATCCTAGTTTGGGGACAAAAATTGAATTAAATTTGAAATTCATTTATTTTCAAAATTGCTCCACATTTTACACTAAAACTTTGAAAACTCAAAACACCAAAGTTGTAGCCCTTGAAAAGTTCTACAAACTTGGTTTTGAACTTTTTCCCAAATCTTGCTTAGATTTTTAATTATTTCAAAAGGGGTAAAACAGGGTTTTGAAATTTAGGGTTTTCGGAGGGATTTTAAATTGGAATTTGTTGCTACTTTGATTTGTGATTACTTAGTGATCAAAACCTCACCCAAGGGCATCATTGGACCAACATGACATGGTTGACCAAATGTCACTCTTGGTTGACCAATTAGCTTTTGAAATTCTTTTACATTTTTCCCCAATTTTGAATTCGAATTCGAATCGGAAAACTCATGACAAGTTTTGGGACTCCAATTCAAACTCAAATTTTGGAGCTTCATTTTATGGGTTGTACTTGAGCTCATACCCTACACTTGACACTAGTGTGCAACACAGTCGCACACCTCAAATTACACAGGGCATGAACTAAGTATTTGCGGTGGTATTAAAAATTAGGGTTTTCGGGTTCGGAGCACACCACTGAGAAACACATTCAACCTAGATAAGTAAACTTGTTTTAGTTGATGCATAACAAGGTTAACCTAACAGGGATGCTTAGCAATGCATTATGATGACATGGCAGATTAATTAGCACTATAACACCCAGGGTGTTACAGCCCTTCCCCCTTAAAGAAATCTCGTCCCGAGATTTAAAGCCTTGAGTTAAGTAATAGAAAAGGAAACGTGTCAAGCAAACACGTCCAAGACTTGTCTACAAAACAGGTAGGGGTTTTCTGCATTACAAAGATTTTAAAAAGGATAGGTTACAGTTTAAAGAAGAAATTGCAACCTAGATAGAAGCAAAGAACTCCGGGAAATTCTCTAACAGGTAATCCTCCGATTCCCAAGTGGCTTCTTCTTCTGAATGTTGATCCCATTGTATCTTGTACCATTTAATTGTTCTACTCCGGGTAACACGATTCTTTCGATCCAAAACTCGGATAGGATATTCAGAATATGTCAAATCAGGCTCAAGTTCAACCCCCTCCACATCAACAACTTGATCAGGCACTTGCAGACACTTCTTCATTTGTGATACATGAAATACATTGTGCACGGCTGACAGTTGTTCAGGCAACTTTAACTTGTATGCCACCTTTCCACATTGTTGAATGATTTGAAAAGGACCAATATAACGTGGTGCGAGTTTGCCTTTGACTCCAAATCTTCTAACTCCTTTCATGGGTGATACTTTTAGATAAACATAATCCCCTACTTGGAATACCAAAGGTCTACGCCTTTTATCAGCATAACTCTTTTGTCTGGACTGAGCAACTTTCAAATTTTTCTGGATCTGTCGAACTTTTTCTTCTGTTTGTTTCACAAGATCAACACCGAAAAACCATCTTTCTCCCGGTTCTGACCAATTCAATGGAGTTCTGCACCTGCGGCCATACAATGCTTCAAACGGTGCCATTTTGATACTCTCTTGATAACTATTATTGTAGGAGAATTCTGCTAAAGGTAACCACTCGTCCCAAGTGTCGGAATAATTAAGTGCACATGACCTTAACATGTCTTCTAGAATTTGATTGACCCTTTCAGTCTGACCACTTGTTTGTGGATGATAAGCGGTACTATGCAAAAGTTTTGTACCCAGGGACTCATGTAAGTGTCTCCAAAATTTGTTGACAAACTGCGTACCTCTATCAGATACAATGGTCTTAGGTACCCCATGAAGACTCAGGATTCGTGCAATATAAATTCTTGCATAAGTTATAGCAGAGTAGTCCACCTTAACTGGAATAAAATGAGATGACTTTGTGAGTCGGTCCACAATGACCCAAATTGAATCAAAGCCTCTTGAGGTCTTGGGTAACCCAGTAATGAAATCCATACTGATATCTTCCCATTTCCAGGATGGAATGGGCAAGGGTTGTAACATTCCTGCCGACTTTAGGTGTACTGCCTTCACTTTACAACAAGTGTCACATCTGGCAACATACTTGGCGATCTCAATTTTCATTTTAGTCCACCAGAATCTCTGTTTCAAATCTTGATACATCTTATTACTCCTTGGATGAATAGAAAACCTTGTACTATGTGCTTCATCAAGGATGAGCTGACGTAACTCTGAAACCTTTGGGACCACTAGCCGGTTCTTAAACCACAACACATCTACATTATCAATACTGAAATCTGTCTGTTGACCAGTTCTAACTTTTTCTTTGATATAAGCTATTCCAGAATTATTTCTCTGAGCAGACACAATCTGATCTTTGATTGTTGATTCTACTGTGATATTAGTCAACTGACCTTGCTGAACTATTTCAATATTCAACCTTTCCAATTCATAACATAAACTGTAATCCATTGGCTTCACAGTCGTACAATTGCAATGATTCTTTCTACTGAGTGCATCAGCAACAACATTTGCTTTTCCAGGGTGATAGTGTACTTCCAAATCATAATCCTTTATTAGCTCAAGCCACCTTCTTTGCCTCATTCAATTCTGACTGAGTAAAGATATACTTTAAGCTCTTGTGATCGGTATACATGTGGCAAGTATTACCTAACAAGTAATGACGCCAGATTTTCAATGCATGAACCACAGCTGCTAGTTCAAGATCATGTGTCGGATAATGTTCTTCATGGCGCTTCAACTGTCTCGAGGCATAAGCAATGACTCTGCCTTCTTGCATTAATACACAACCAAGGCCAATGCCCGAGGCATCACAGTAAACATCAAATGGCTTTTCTATATCTGGTTGTGCCAAAACTGGAGCAGTTGTCAATGACTTCTTTAAAATTCTAAAAGCTTTCTCACATTCTGGAGACCATATGAACTTAGTTTGATTCTTCAACAACTCTGTGATTGGCTTGGCTACCTTTGAAAAGTCAGATATGAATCGACGGTAATAACCCGCCATTCCTAGAAAACTTCGGACTTCATGAACTGAGATTGGTGGTTTCCAATTCAGAATATCTTTCACCTTGCCAGGATCTACTGCTACTCCTTCGGCTGACAACACATGTCCTAAGAATTGCACTTCTCTTAACCAAAACTCACATTTACTGAACTTGGCATACAGTTGATGATCTCTCAGACGAGTCAGAACAACTCTGAGATGCTCAACATGCTCTTCTTCACTTTTGGAATATACCAGAATATCATCAATAAAAACAACCACAAACTTGTCAAGTTCCGGCATGAAAACTGAGTTCATCAGATACATGAAATGTGCTGGTGCATTGGTGAGACCAAAAGACATAACTAGGTACTCATACAATCCATATCTGGTGGTGAATGCAGTCTTTGGGATATCTTCAGGTCGAATCTTGATTTGATGGTACCCTGACCGAAGATCGATCTTTGAAAATACCTTTGCCCCCGCAAGCTGATCAAAGAGTAGATCAATGCGAGGCAACGGGTATTTATTCTTAATGGTTACTTCATTCAGCGGTCGATAGTCAACACACATCCTTAAAGTCTGATCTTTCTTCTTGACAAAAAGAGCTGGACATCCCCATGGTGAGGAACTGGGTCTGATAAAACCTTTGTCACGTAACTCTTGCAATTGATCCTTAAGTTCTGCCAATTCATTGGGTGGCATTCTGTAAGCTCTCCGGGATATTGGGGCAGTACCCGGTTTTAACTCAATCACAAACTCTACATCTCTGTTTGGTGGCAGACCTGGTAGATCATCTGGAAACACATCTGGAAATTCACAGACTACCGGGATATCACAAATCTCCTGTACTGACGTTGCACATATCCTTTCAACTGTTCTCTTTGGGATAGGAAGTTGGATAAGAAGATGAGATTTATTATCTGGCAGGTTCAACCTTATAGTTCTATGCAGTGCATCTATAAGGGCTCCTCTTTGGTACATCCAATTCATACCCAGGATTACATCTATATCCTGTTTCTGTAATATTATCATTGAGGTAGGAAATATATGCCCACCTAACTCTATAGGTACGTCACGTACCATCTCCTTAGTACACAGTCGTCCCCCGGGCGACTGGATAAAGAAATCTTCTTGTGTTCCCATAATTGGAATGTCATGCTTTGTAACAAAGGTGCGATTTATGAATGTATGCGATGCACCAGAATCAAATAACAGTACTGCTGGATGATTAGCAACAGGGAACATACCCATCATAACAGGTTCTCCCTCTGGAATTGCACTTGCTTGAGTGTAGAACACACGTCCGGTCTTCTTCTTCTCACCCTTACCCTTCTGAACATTCAGGTTATTATTCTTGATCTGAGGCTGCTGTTGTTGCGATACGGGAGCTTTGGGATAATTGGGATTGTACTGCCTTGGATACGGGCAGTCCCTTGAGAAGTGGCCTGGCTTTCCACAGTTATAGCAGGGCAAGTTATGGGTTACTGGAGTCTGGTTTCGAATACCAGGGGCATTCGGCTGTTGTGGATACTGCGGGATTGCGGCAGGACGGAAAAACGTCTGCGGCCGAGCTTGGTATTGCGGTGGACGATAAGTTGGGCGGAAATGATTCTGAGGGTGGTAAATAAACTTCTGGCGCTTTTTAATGCCACCAGACGGGCTAGAAAACACTGGCTTCTTTTTCTTCGACTCTTTGTGCAGTCGGGACTTCTCTTCTGACGCAATAGCCACATTGACTATCTCATGGTAAGTGGCATTATAGCAGGTGACTAATGCTTCCTGGATTCTGGTATTCCGTGCACTGTAAAAGTTCAAACTTCTGCTCCATGGTACGGAGCCAGTCATCCGCCTCTAGCGGCTCATCTGCCTTTGAGAACACTGGTGGACGGGTATCGGTGAAATCCACATAAGTGGTTTCCCCTCCATTGTTACGGCCTCGACGGCCCTGGTTTCCATTCTGATTCTGATTCTGATTCTGAGCCAACAGGGTAGTGGCATTAACCAGCGCTGCAATAGCTTCTGCCAAGGTGGGTGGAAACGGTGGGGGATTTGGAGCATTATCCCCAGCCTGAGAAGTTCCAGTATCGTCCATCTGTTGTACACAGACCATGTTTTATTTACATTGCTTTATTGAATTAGAAAGCTGTTAGTACAGTACTAGTACACACATCAAACTTATCTTACATTATTTCATTACAAACTTGCTCGCAAGCAAGCAACTACCCGCTAAGGTTCTTAGAAAACAGGAAAGACTACTATATTACATAACCATCCATGTCAACACTTCACTCCTCATCATCATTGCTGATCACGATCACTCCATCCTCAACCTCTGGAGCACTTGCACCAGTGACATGACTTGTCTCATCCCCACTTTCCATCATGGGTTCATCTTCTTCCGGATCTTCTTCCTCATTGTCCTCTCCATCAGGAACAATCACGGCACCGACATCATCTTCTACTGCCTGGGGCTGATGATTGGGATTCATCAGATCATTTAGCCTATAGACTTCCTCATGCAAAACTGTGTTGTACTGCTCCAGGTGTGTCACATAAAGCTCTAACTCACGAACACGAGCCCTGGCTTCTGTCTCCTTCTCCAGAGACTCGTTCTGGAACTGTTTCCAAAAACGCATGTTGCGCTTCAGTCGCTCCACTTCTGATGTAAGCCTCGCAACCTCTGATTCCGAATCCGGGTTCGGATTACGGCTACTGCTTGCTCCATCAACTCTGGTGGCCAACTGATGACGCGGCACTCCTTGCGGACCCGTTTTCTTGCGAGGAGTCGTCTTCACACGTGCCATCCTAAAGCAAGATAGAATTAGGACGATGAGAACAGATAGGGGGATCTGAAGGTTAACATGAATAGGATTGAACCTTACTTAACCCAAACCACTTTAAAAGGGAAGGTAACTTAAGCAGGTTAATTAAACATGATGCATGCATCGTACTTACGATCTAACAGAAAGATTAAGTAACACATGCAATCTTTATAATATAGGGCACTATACATGATACTTCACTACGAAGCTTTCAAATATGAGCTAAGGAAACTATAGAATAGATTAAGATAAGCAAAAGCAATTTGGACCAAAATATCAGTATTAAGTTTGTTTGACCCAAATCATTTTGAAGTTTTGCAATGTAATACTACAATAACCCGAGTGATTATGCTCTGGTACCAGCTGTCACAGAACCTCCTAATTATGATGGCCCACATGTACCTGTCATTGTCATAATGACCTCTGACAGCCGTACTTATGTTCCTCATAACTTAAAAGGCCTGCTTTCCTCCGAACAGGATCTAATCACAGGAGTATTGCAATACTACAACAGTTTATTCAAAATACCATCAGAGTAAAGTAGCGGAAGTCTTACAATAACTTAAGTTTACAAACCACAGTTTCCAAACTCCAAACCTTATGTAACATTATTACAAACCAGTAGTAGAGAAGTATCGGTAGTAACTTTATTACATCACACAAGCGAGATGCCTTGCCCAAAGGCCACACAGTCTACTCGTCGTCGCTTTCTTCAACCACGACGGTCATGCAACAAGGCTCGAAGCAGACTTGTTCATGAACCGCACCTGCAACAAGGGGTTCAACAAACCCTGAGTACGAGAGTACTCAACAAGACTTACCCGACTAAGACAAAGACTCCAAGGGCATGCTAGCTTTAGGGAATCAAGGTACGGGTAATCAAGAATCAAATTTTCTTTTGCAGAAAAGCTTACTAAGGTAAGTCCTTATCTTCAATATTTTACTTTTACCATTGATGGTTCATTAACCAAATCTAGGTGATCCTAATCTAGATCAAAGTAATTATCATCAAATCCTTTCTCATTCTTTCTTTCATTCCAGTTCTTAACTACGATGCAAGTCAGGTGATCAAGTCTCCATAACCGAGGAGCAACGACGATTCGAACCGATTATACCCAGCTGGGGATCCCTAACCTCACGACATATGTAGAACCAAATCTTGCATATATCAACCCTCATTTAGATCTCCCAAAACCAGAACGTGTCCATCGCCACCCGAGAGCACAGTACTCCTCCAATCCAGCCCTTGGCCACGAGGGTACACACTACTCTCGCCATCTCTCCACTCCCAGTGCGAGGTTAGACGTTCTCGAAATGGAATCACCAACATTTTGGGCTTACCCAAGGCATGAAGCTAGTTGCAAGGTCTTGAACACAACAGGCTTACAACGAACGGACCTTAACTGACAAGGCGGAAACACTACATTGAGACTCCTTTCCCAATGCATGTTAGCAGTGGCCAAACCACCCGCCCGATCTTTCAAGTTCATTCTCATCTTTCAATATTCATTAAGTATGCCGTCATGGCTATGTAAACATTCATTTTAAAAAGCTTAATTCAGTAAGCATAGAGAAGCATACTACGCATTTTCAGTAAAACAGGTATCAAGGTTGATATCGCAATAATCAAGGATGATAATGCAGCAATTGGGTTATCACTCAACTCCTAATTACTTAATGCAATAAACCATAATACCAGTGATAAAGATTTGTAAAACTCAAGGTAGGGTTTAAATGCACCGGGGCTTGCCTTGCTCTGACGAGACAAAAGACTCGGACTCACAGACTCCGACTTCTGGTCCGAAACCCACCGACGATCGCTCTTCTCCGGAAGCTTGCTCGACGACTTCGGCTTCCTCGAAAGCGGAGACTACACGAATACATAACATGCTTTAACATGATGCTCGATGATAAACATGATGCTTGATGATAACATGCCACGATTACGATTGGAGTACAACTTCCTTCGCGGTACAGTCGCAAACTGAAAACCTACTAACTAGTAGCGACGATTCCAGCGATACCAGCTTTTAACCTAACAAGTTACTAACGAGCTCAATCATGAAATTAGGGTGCCAAAGATCACAAAAGGGTAGTGACCTAAGGACATCACTCAATCAAAAGACACACAACACTTAAAGTTCTCAAATTAACATTTATTTACTATTTAAATAATTAGGGCATAATTAGAAGTTAAACAAACTTTATCTAAACAAGCTCAAACTTTTTCTATGGGTTAAGAATGATTTATAACAGTGTCATAATAAATTTCATCATTTTTGGATAAATAAATTAATTATTAAAATTCCTGGAAGTTGCATTTAATCTTTAATGGAACTAATTAATTCTACTGCACAAAGTATTCAAATTCATGATTTAACATTTTTCCTAGATAGTTTATACATTGAGAAGCTTACACAAAAATTTTCAGAAATTTTGGAACTCTACACAATTTTTAACGAAATAAACAAATAACAGCACTATTCATTTATTTGAAAAAGAAAAACAAAAACGAAATCGGGCCGATTCTCTTTTTCTCCCGCGGTCCGGCCCAGCTAGTCGGCCCGCTCGCGCACGCCCGTGCCCGCGCGCGCACGCCCGCGCTCGGCCCAGCCGCGCGGCCCAGCAGGCGGCCTGCTTCACGCGCGCCCGCTCTGCTCTCCCTCTCTCTCTCGCTGACAGCGCATCCCCACATGTCATCGCCTTTCTCCTCCTCCCTCGCTCTCTCCCGCGACCCGGCCATGCCCGCGCGGTGGCCGGTCGGCGAGCGTTGCTTCGGTCGACAAACCAACTCCACCATCACCATCTACACTACCCCACGGTTCCATTTTGCTACTAAACACCATGGCTCGAGCTCCGGCGACAGCTCACCGACGACGGTGGCGGCTCGACAACTACGGTGACCGGTGACTCGACGGTACAACGCGGTAGTGATTAAAGCGAGTGGCCAGGGAGTATCAGGGGCGTACCACGATCACAGAGGAGTGATCGGTTGAAGCTGAGAGGCTCTGGAGGCGGCTGGCCACGGTGGCGGGGTTCGACGGGAACGGCGGCGACCCGAGGTGGAAGACGACGGCTCCCCGGTGATCCAGGCGGAAACAAGCTGGCTTGGGTGGTTCACGAGGTGCGCGTGGATGCGGCGATGCTGTTGGTGCGACTGGCGTGGCCGGAGATGGCCTGGTGGTGGCAGCGGCGAGCGGCGGAGCTGCGGTGGCGGCGGTGGCGAAAACAGAGAAGAAAGAAAACGACGGTGACCTCGACGTATATATAGGGAACGGTCGCGGCTACAGAGCTGCACTGCTCGCGTCGTCGTGCTGGCGATTCTGGGCGCGCCTGGAAGCTGGCCGAAGCCGTCCGGCGTCTCGCCGGCGCCCATGCCGGCCGGTGGCCGTCGGTGATTCGTCGCGGCACTGTAGCTGCCCCCCCAACTTTTGAAATTCAAACTGATTTTTCAAATTACTCTCAAAATCATGTGGAAACTTGAAAAACTTCCAATATATGAAATCTTCAGAATTTCAAGCTCTACAAGTTTTGTATTGAACACTTTTTCAAATTCTCACTGGATTTTGAAATTTGAGTTTAATTTCAAAAGGGACACATTTTTCAGATTTGGTAATTTAGAAATTACTTTTGATTTTATATTGAAACTTCAAAATCTCCAAACATCAAAGTTGTATATCTTGACCAGACCTACAACTTTGCTGTTCAAAACTTTTTCAAATTCTGCCTCCATTTTGAAATCCTAGTTTGGGGACAAAAATTGAATTAAATTTGAAATTCATTTATTTTCAAAATTGCTCCACATTTTACACTAAAACTTTGAAAACTCAAAACACCAAAGTTGTAGCCCTTGAAAAGTTCTACAAACTTGGTTTTGAACTTTTTCCCAAATCTTGCTTAGATTTTGAATTATTTCAAAAGGGGTAAAATAGGGTTTTGAAATTTAGGGTTTTCGGAGGGATTTTTAATTGGAATTTGTTGCTACTTTGATTTGTGATTACTTAGTGATCAAAACCTCACCCAAGGGCATCATTGGACCAACATGACATGGTTGACCAAATGTCACTCTTGGTTGACCAATTAGCTTTTGAAATTCTTTTACATTTTTCCCCAATTTTGAATTCGAATTCGAATCGGAAAACTCATGACAAGTTTTGGGACTCCAATTCAAACTCAAATTTTGGAGCTTCATTTTATGGGTTGTACTTGAGCTCATACCCTACACTTGACACTAGTGTGCAACACAGTCGCACACCTCAAATTACACAGGGCATGAACTAAGTATTTGCGGTGGTATTAAAAATTAGGGTTTTCGGGTTCGGAGCACACCACTGAGAAACACATTCAACCTAGATAAGTAAACTTGTTTTAGTTGATGCATAACAAGGTTAACCTAACAGGGATGCTTAGCAATGCATTATGATGACATGGCAGATTAATTAGCACTATAACACCCAGGGTGTTACAGCATCCGCTTTACAGGATCCTTTAGCGGATCCAGTGCGGAGAGCCTTAGACTACCCGCACTCATGGACCTCTATATTCATCCTCTATATGTCCTAATCAGCAATATTCTCTTTTCTATACTCAATTCTCCCGCACCCATCCATCCTCTATATCATCATCTATCCACTCTATCCACTGTGGGACCCACTTGTCACTTTATCTAAATATATCCATGTGTGATCTAGTTTTGAAGGATTTATTGAGACGAATTTAATGGTGCAATCGAAATTTAATTTGGATTTTTTGTTTGTGAGTTATAGCATTTTTTTTCCTTTGTTTAGCTAGTGGGGTCCGCCACTGCCCACTATAAAGTAAGCACTGTACCACTCTAAATATAGAGTGAGAGAAATGATAGAGTATCGTTTTAGAGTACTCAGTGCATCAGTTTTTACTCTATATTCATACTCTAAAGCTTTAGAGTGTCGTTTTAGAGTACCCACTGCGGGTAGTCTTAGTTCTCCAAATTTACCCCTAAATTTTACTATGCAAAAAGAAGATTCCCCGTCACATCAAAATGTCGGCACATGTATGGAGTACTAAATATAGATGAAATCAAAAACTAATTGCACAGTTTTATTGTACTTTACGAGACGAACATTTTGAACCTAATTAATCAATGTTTAGACAATTATTACCAAATAAAAACAAAATATTACAGTACCCTAATTCGGGGTGCCCCAAATCCGATAACTAAACGAGGCCTCAGCCGAATCGTGGCGGGATCGCACTGCTCTCAGTCTATCACCAGCTGCCGCCTACGTGCAGGTGTGTCCGTCGGCCTTCCTTGAGGCAAACGTATTATTATTAGATTAATTAGACAGATTTGAACTTTGTTATTAGGGCATGCGTGCAGTGGCAGAACCGCAGACGAGACGAGAGTTACCGTCGTCGCCAGCGGCAGCGACGGGGCGTCAACTCCGCACGCAATTTTATCAATTAAGTAGCGTGCCCGTGCGTTGCTACGGGACAGTTAAACTTTTATACTAAAATACATGGATCACACGATAAGATAATAATATTGTAAAATTAAATACTAACGTTAAAATGACATTTAATCCAAAAAGCAAAGTCCGTGAAATTAACAGTCATAGAGAGCACAGCGTCGCAGGCTCACGAACTCTAATATATAGATCTTTCCGTGATACGGCTAAGATAATATATTATATCGGCAAAAAGAAATATCCAATATCTATTTTTTCGCGAGCCAATAAATCCACAAGTTCCGCCGCAACAGTCATTTTCCCCCTAGATCATGCCCATGCGTTGCTATAGGGAAACAACAACCCGTACTCAGGGCGATGAGCATCCCCGCCCACGCTTTGTCAGCGCCACTGCTATCCCACAGCTTTTTTTCCGGCTATTATGGTGCGGATCAGCTCCTATGACGCCAACATTAGCACACCGCTGATGTGCATATCATTCTATTTTGTGGCCAATCGTCACCGTTACACGAAGCTTCAAATAGCATGAACAATTAATAGATAATTTTCACAACAAAAACACAACCACTTTGGTCACTCTGATCACTCGGCCACCTAACCACTCTAGCATCTTTCACTCGGCCACCCTGACACTTGCAATGAGAATTGATAGTGTAGTGCACTTCGACCAAAAAGTTTTAAACATAACTGATCTGTCATTCTCCACAACGTATAACATTGGAATATTATTACACAAGCAAAGGAAGCTTTGGCCAAGAAACGATATAAAAGTACAGGTGTTGATAGATAACCCTTACAATCTGAATATAAAAACTGAACACCAGAATGCAGGGTACATGTAACATCTACGAAGGGCTTCCAGCCGGCCAGAAAATTCTTGGACGATGCTTTCAGAAAATGGTTGGGATAAAGGTCATGGCATTTAGTTCCTGGAGTTATTTATGGTCCACTGGAAGAGATTCTTGTGTTATATAAACCATTAAACTATAAATCAGCCACTATTATGGAGTGGCAGTGAAATGCCTGATGAGTGAACTTAAACAATTCTATTGATACTTTTCTATTCTCGCACTTTAATTTTGCAAACAGAGCCGAAAAAAGAGGGATGAAGAAGGAAAGGACACAATGCCTTATAGAAGAATAAAGGGCAAGAACAACCACATTCTAATGTGTAAATTAAAGAGCTAAAAAATAGCATTTCTATATCTGAAGAGTTGTATTGAATTAGCTCTATGCAAGTCAGGTCTCACCTCAGTGCCAAACATTGATAAGTTGCTTCTCCATTCTTATCGTACTATTTCTAGCGACCACTAATGTTAATGACCCCTTCTAAACATATATAATACGTCAATTGATATTCTAATTTAAGCAGCACAGTTTACAGAGAGGAAATAATGATTGTTTAGTAATCCATATCCTAGCAGCTTCTGTAGAGTTTCCTTCATTTATAAAAATTGGCCGTGCCCTTGACATTCGAGCAGACAGCAGATTAAGTGCATCTATAATCATGAATATGCAAGTTGTAGAAAACCTGAGCTAATGATAACAAACCTGGAATCTCCAAAGCACAAGATATATCTAATAGGTTGATCAATTTCCTCATTGATAATCTGTAGAGTATAGCAGTTGTATTTACAGCCTAAACATGACATCTGGAAGGGCAGGTTCAAAACAAAAATACTCAAACAAGAACTGAAGAAACATGGTTGCCAGGTAAATACAGATTAGAACCAGACATCATATTGGAGGAAAACCATGTAAATCAAGTGCAGAGCATCTGAACATGCCACCAAACAGTCAGCGATAGTCTGTAGAGTAGAACGATTGTATTTACAGCCTAAACATGTCAGCTAGAAGAATAAATTGGGCAGGAGCAAAGCAAAATTATTCAAACAAGAACTGAAAAAACATGGTTACCAACTAAATACAGATCGGAAGCAGACATCATACTGGAGGAAAACCATGTAAGTCAAGAGCAGGGCATCTGAACATGCCACACCAAAAGATGATTAAAAAGTGGACCAATCAGACAACCCTTTAAATTGAAATTAAGTTAATGTGTTTGTCTTAGACCTAAAAAATAGAATATCAGGGAAAGCAAATGGAATTTATCTGGACAACATTTCTGATTCCAATTTAATCATACATGGTACATCATCTCCTTACCTCCTTGCTTTCGCACTGCTACCAAAAGTCCTTGTAATAGTGAAGATTATGACCAGACAGGTGGCATTGGTCATGGGTCTATTTGTTCATCAGAATTTCAGATCACTAATCAGGGATGTAGCTCCTATAGCAAGGAAGCAATATGGTCACACCACTTGTGCCGCCCTGTGTTTTATCAAGGAAATACGTGAATTCATCTAAGGACACCAGCACATACTGAATTACAATGCAACTGGCAAGCCTGACAATGTCCAGGTTCATAAAACAGAAGTGATGATCCTCATTAATATAACTATTGCGTGAGATACAATTTTGTAATGAAAAAAGCATGGCATTTGGGAGAAGACTGGGAGCAACTAACCTTGTTTGTAGCATCCAAGGAATAGAATGCACATGATTAGTGATCTGGTGAGGCCGCTGCCCCTTCAGCTACAAGCTGAGCCACCGGTCCTCTTCTGATTGCAACCGTCGTGGAGGAGAACGTCAAGATGCAACACGCTGGGGGTCACTGCTCTTATCCGCCTTTCGCATGCTCGTCTCCGGGATGGGGGTAGAGAGGTCCGCCTCTGCATGTTGGCCACCGGATCAAGGCCGCCCGTACTGGATCTGGCAACGTTATTGCCATGGGCACCATTGGATCTTGACAGGCCTGGGGAAGGAGGCCGGGGAGTGCGGAAAGCCTCCGCCTACACCAATCGCCTGATCCGCAGTTTGCAGTGATGGAGCCACGAAGGCAGACGGGAGATCGAACAGAGAGGAGCCGGGGTTGGGGCGGAGGCCGGGTCCGATGGGAGACGGGCGGGGCGAGGGCGACGGCGCGGTTTTTTTTGCCATGGCCAGCGAATTGCGGCAGAATCGTCTAATCTAACGCTCTCCCAAGAGTACTCGTCTTTCATTAGACCCAAAATATCCAAGGGAGAACACTAAACTAAGTGATTCCGTCGAGCACACCGTAAGGGAGAACTCGAAGATCCACATTTTTACATCAGGATCACAAATGAGAGAATAAAGCTTACAATATCCTTACCATTTCTTACTTTAGTACAACATCAGAGTAATTCGTTATTTGATTATAACAGCGGAATATAAAATGTTATCATAGTTCAGCGGGAATGAAACCATTTAATGCAAATTTAAACATTAACATGATGAACGATTATAAGCATGAAATTATAACAAGTTGCCAGTACTTTCTTTGTAATGCTTTTGGTGAGAGTTCAAATAAATACACTGTACTCCGCATCGTAAAGGAAATCCTCGCTGAGCCCACCAGGAGGTTTCCACACACAAGTGTCAGCTTATCAGCACCTGTCACCTGCAACAGGGTAGAACAAACCCTGAGTACTCAATTGTACTCCGCAAGACTTACCCGTCAGGAGAAAAGAAAAAGACTCCAAGAATTATGCAAGACTTTTTAGCTTGTAGGTTTCTTGTTTGCGAGAAGCAGCACTAAGAGTGTCCTTAATTTCTTACTTTTAATAGCCGTATTTTATTTCTTATCCAACATTCTATGTAAGTACCTAGTCTATAATAAACCAAGGGTTGAGCAATCAGAACCATTTTTCCATCCTTCATCTTTCAATTCTTACTACGGTGCCAGAGTGCAGTCAAGCCGTACCGTCACGCAGAAACGGCGATTCGCGAATCAATGTGCCCAGCTGGGTGCCCCAAAAACACACGCCTCACTTGCACCCTAGGCACAAGTAAGACCAACTCATTCTACTCCTGTCAAGGGGTCCAGGTCCCCGTCCAAACTGGGACTCCAAGCCTCCAACACTGCAGCCCCGGCCTCAGTGTGATGCTTAGACCTCCACCTAAAACCCACCCCTAATAGTCGGTCCAGAAAGAGCCGGAACCCATGACAAGAGAGCAACAGGTCTTCCCGCTCACATAAGCAAGTATATGCTCGGGACAATATATCTGTGACTTGACCGGGGATCCAGTGCAACGAACGGTCCTTAATCGACACAGGCGGGACAAATGCAACCTGAGCCTCGCTCAGTTGCCAACCAGGTCCAAATCCAATCCAAGAACAGTCCTGCCCGGTCTCCAATTATTATCCAGATGTATTTACATTCCATGTGAGAGTAACATGATAGTAGTAATAATAATATATTTTCTATCTCTCGCGAGTGACAGGCAATCACTCGACTTCTACCGGGATCCTATAGCATAGCACACTACACGATCCTATCATACTAGAAAGACTCATAGGACAAGGATATATGCAAGTGGATTTCATTCAACTCCTTTAAACTTAATGCATAAGCAGAAAATAAAGTGCAGAATAATAGGGGTTATGCACCGGGGCTTGCCTGGGTAGAAAATAATCAAGTTAGCATTCCATCATGGTGAACAATCAAGGCACCATCTTTTCTGCTACCTCTAGGTGACTCCATGATCCATCATCGCTCCTATTAAGACATATGCAGATGCAACGTATAGATGTAAATAATCAAAGGTTAACCACAACGCTTAAAGCACGATTGCGCCTCTCAAGTTAACGAGCTAACTCTAACGGCTAACGCACTAGTTCAGGTATCCACGTTGACGAGTATAGCATCATTTCCCGACACGTTTTTTTAGTTACTCGGACCCAAAACGTTGCTTTATCCATTTTATCGATTTAATAGATATTTAAACTAGGCTCATTAGCTATCCTAGCAAACTAAGTATTTTGGAGCTATAAAAATTATGGAGAGCAGATAATGACATTAGGAGTTTACTGTAAAATTTTTAGAGTCAACACTTTTATCATTTTCTTACAAAAATTCTCACAAGTTTATTCTTAGCAATATTAAGCATTTTAGAATAATTAGCGAACTCCTAAAAATACTATGCAACTATGTGGTTCAATCATACTAACAGATAGATCCTGATTTTAGGAGTCTAACAAAATTGGTTTCACGATTTTAGGACTTCTACATAATTCTATTTTGATTTTGCAAGTTTGCTTAGAAGCTAAATTAGAAATTACTTTAAAAAAACAGAAAAGGGCTGGCGATACCAACCCAGCCCAGCCACCCCATGCGGCCCGCGCGGAAACGCGGCCACATCCGGCGCCGCGGCCCAGCTACGGCCCGAGATCCGGCCCAGGAGGAAATCCAGCGTGAGTGCTAGCTAATTTGCTAAAGAGTCCCTGTTAACTTTTCTATTCGCGAAGCTGCAGTCAGCACTATTTCGTACGAGCCAAGCGTTGCACCGAGCACCCTGAAAAAAGTTGACTTCTCCACGACGGGGTCCTAGGCGCGCCCACGCGCGGCGGCGCGGCTCCGACCGGCCCTACGCGGCCACTCCGGCCACCCGAGGACCGAAACGGCGCACCAAGCGAGCCGACGAGCACCGCGGGACGCAAGCAAAACCCTAGGCGGCATTTGAAAGGCACGCGGTGCCCTCTAGTACCCTGCCCACGCTGGCCGACCCTCCGCCATGGCGGCGCCCCTGTTCCGGCGAGTCAGAGCGACTACAAGCCTAACGAACCGGTGATCCAGCATCACTAGCTTACAGCGGTTCCTGCAGCAGCGAAGGTCGAGACGGAGGGAGCCCAAGCCGAGCTGGCCACGAGCGCCCGGCGGTGCGAGCGTGCTCTGGCGCGGCGCGGTGGCGTCAGCTCCTAGCCGGCAATGTTCCTGACCAAAACAAAAGGAGCACCGGAACCGGTAGGTCAAGGGCAGCCGACAGGAGCAGCTAAAGAACCGAAAACGACCAATCGAGCGTACCCCGATTCGTGCTCTGTTGCCGGCGGCGAGCTGTGCGGCTACACGGGAAACCAAAATTGGCCACCGTCAGAGAACCGCCGAGCTCGCAATGGGTTGCGAAGCTAGAGAACTTCTATGTCGAGGCGCTGTTGCGAGCAATTGGATTGGGATGGTCCGAACCGCGCGAATTTGGAGGTGGAAAGCGGCTCTGTTATTGAACGCGACGGTGCTTGGGTCGAGCAGCGTCTGGGCGCGGTCATGGCCGAGCAACGGCTAAGAAAGGCACCGACTTCGACTAGTGGTGGCAATCGAGTTGGTGAGGCGTCCCATCGTCACAGAGACTGGGGCCAAAGACATAGCCACGACAGCTTGGCGTGCGCTCCTGGCTAGAAGCGGCCAAGGAGGGGCACGAAAGGCGCGACGCGAGCGGGGGATGGCGGCTGCACCATCTACTGGGGCGGAGGAAGATTGGGGGAGGCGTCACGGTTACGGAGTGAGACACACGTGAACGAGCAGCGCTGATGTCGCAGCAAGGCAGCGGGCAGTGGCCCGAGCGGCACGACAGGACACACAAGGCGCTGCACAGACTAAGCGAGGCGAGGACGAGCGGAGCCTCGGCCTCCACTGAGCGCGACCGCAGAGGCAGGGCGATAAAGCAACAGTGGCGCAGCTCCTGGCAACAAGACTCGGCATGGCCCCCGCCACAGCAGCGTGTACGCCACGGTGACTGCGAACACAGGCCGAGCGCAAGCGAGCGTTGACGCGCACGGATTTTTAAGCGGAGCAAAGGTCGCAAACCAACTCGACTATGAACACCCAACTACGTGAACCCTCAATCGACAATATCACCTGGCTAAGGAAGCGATACACCCGCCTAGAGGGTCACCAGACCGAAAAATAGGAGCACGCCAACCAGGGTTTGCCACGCCGACCGACAGTTCGCGAACACGACACTAAAACGCGGTTCACCGTGTGTTCTGGGTAGTTGGACCAATTTTTACGAGGGCAACGCGACGTCCAACACGCCTTCCACCTATACCATGCCCGCATGCTCGCTTAGCAGTAACCGACTGTGCGAAAACGGGATGTTAGTGCCAACCATGTTTGTTAGAATGAATTGTCAAAATGGCATTGCCATTACTTCGCTCTACCAAAGACGAGATCGAAAGTTAGGTATAGTTGAATTCCGAATTCGATTTTTGAGCTTACAAAATACTAGTTAACGATATTTATTTTCAAAAAATGAAAGTTGTATTTTTCATCTACATAACTTGCTCGTCAATCTTTGCTTACGCGCGACCCACCAGCCATATTTTTATTTGTGTCTATAAAAAAATGTTTTTCACGTCAATTACTTCAAACAACTTAGACCGCATTCACATGATTTTTCGTGAAACAACTAACTTACATTATTCGTTTATCATTTCTGGTGAGGCAAAATTGTAAAACTTGAGAACTTGTTTACTTAATTTCTTTTAGGTTTTAAGCAAGGTGCTAAGCAAGCTCGTAACACCCGGGGGTGTTACACGAATCTACATAGAAACTACTCGACATCCAAACCTCCAGCTAGATCCTGCGCACACAACCACGAAGACCCTAGTGAGACATGGGAATCGGCCGCCCCGAACCCTGGGGAGATTGTAGTCGAGCAAGGTGGGTGAAGGGAGAAGGGGGATGGGGATGGGGAGGACTCACCGGTGCCGATGCGTGACTCGAGCCCCCTGCGGTTGAGCAACTTCCTGCGGTAGTTGGTGATGGCGGCCCGTCGGCGCGTGGCGGCGGCGTCCTCCCTGTCGGCCATCTCATCGTCCCGCAGTCTATCTCCTGTGTAGTTTTTTTTGCTTCCGTCGCAAGAAGAGAATCGCGCAGCCATCTCGTCGTCCCGCCTCTTGCCTCCGGCCCCTCACCTGAACCGCCATCAGCTTTGGCAGCCGCCGCCGATCTGCGTTGCAAGCGAAAGAAGGCGGCGGATGTCGCGCGTGGGAGGATGTCCGTCGCGGGGTTCTCACAATATTTGTCTGCCACGCTGCCTGGAGATGGGCGGCGAGCGGCATCGGCAAGGCGGGAGGGCGAGGAGGACTGGAGGAGCCGTCGAGGGCGAGGGCTGAGGAAGGAGGGAGACGTCGTTTTGTTAGAGAAGAAGAGGTGTTCGGGGCGTGGGAAAAAAAGAGGTGTTGGGGGGCGTGGGATTCGATCCCCGCACGGGGTGGAGGGCGTGCGCCGGGGGGGGGGGGGCGGAGGGATCGCACGGGCAGAGCGACGAGGCCGAGGTCGATTGTCCCACGAAAAAAAGTGTCAACTCTTTAGTCTTTTTAGTTGTAGGAGATTAGCTGTTGGGCTGCTGCCAACGGCTGGGATGTGTCCGCGTCCGTCGCTCTCGAGGGATATACGATACGATTTTGTCCGGTGCAGGACTCCGTCCACTCGAATTTTCTTGAGAAACTGGACTGGCGCTCATAGAAAATCGGTTGGCCTAGCGCCTGGACGTCCGGCTCTAGGCCCGTGTCTGGACGTAGCTTCAACGTCTACAACCGTTTCGCATCAGACGTCCCCCACGCTAGCATCATATCTCGCACCACCGAATCACGTTTGCCCGCCCGCGACCGATCCCGCTTCAGTGACCGCGTCCGACCATCCACGACTCGATCCCCATCTCCGGTTGCGCCCCCGGCATCAAGCCCACCACGCTCCTTCCCCCGCCGCGCCGCACTCCTCCCCGCGCCGCGGCGCCATCCCTGTCGTACCCCCGTCCTCCGCCGCGCCCCTTCCCTGTCATAACGTCTCATCTCCTCTACAACATCCCATCCGATCGTTGCAACATATGCAGTATACTATTAAAACATACTTATATAATCATTGCAACATCTAGATGAAACACATGAAACATGCGTTTAAAACAACTAAAACATATACATTTGCAATATACGTCTAAAACAGATGAAACATGTGGAACATACACTTGAAACAGACATGTGTATCCATTACAACATATGCAATATCAAGATGAAACACATGGAACATACAAATGAAACACATGAAACATACTGATGAAATGCGTGAAACATACGTCTGAAACAACTGAAACACTTGAAACATATACTTGCAACATACATATATAGTCATTGCAACATACATATAAAACACTTGAAAACAACTTCTGAAACACACCTAAAAGTCTAAAACAAAACATAGCGTCGTCGGCATCCATGGCCTAACTAGTGGGGAACTGCAGTAGCCAGCAAGCGGCCCTCGGGTGCAATGGAGAGGAAGGATGGCGGCAGGCAAGCGACTAGCCATGGTAAAGAACGTCGTGCCGGAGCAGTTGCCGTGGACCACGTCGCGTCGCCTCGAAGAACTCGGCAGCAAGTGGTGAGTGGCAGTGAGGAGACAAGAAAGTAGGCGGCAGCGCTCGGGCGCGGTGCAGCATGCCGTAGCATTACGCCCGCGGTGGTGCAGTCGCGGTAGAGCAAGCCGCGGTGATACGAGCGCGGAGAGTTGATTCGAGAATGGATGGAGAAACAGCGGCGATTCGAGAAGAAGGTGAGAGTGGCGATTTTTTTTTATTTCCGTGTGGATGACAGTGTTGTCTGTTGGCCCATTCGGACATCGAGGCTGACCAACACGTGTCCGGATGAAACGTACGCCCTACCCAGTATTATCGAAAGAAAACAGACGTTGTGGTGCCTTCACTGACGATGGCAGCGGCAATCCGATCGCCATCGTGTATGCCGTCTCCGCATCACCAGTACCCATTGGAGCGCGCGGCCTCTCTCAACAAACGGCCATGCCACGCCACCGCACGTCGTCGTTGGTGCCGATCGATTGCGATCAGGTCCTGCAGGAAAATCTATAAAGACCTCTAAACGTGGTGAAACTCCAGTATTCACCTGTCGTTTCTTCCTCACAGTTTCCTATTCGTTGGATGCCCTCCACGTTGCCCCCACAGCTGTAGGCCCTCCAACGCACCTAATTACTCCAGCCCAGCCCAGCATCGGACGTCAATCAAACAAAAAAAAAAGAAATTCCTCGGTCCTTCGGCGCGGCGGCGACGCCACCCACGAAACCCCGCTGCTGCTCCGCCTCCGCCGCGACACCGGCCCGCCTCGGCGCCTGCGCCCTCCGCCGTGCCCCACTTCCCCGGTACGTGCACCGCCTACAGCTGCCTCCCTCGCCTCGCAGTTGCCCCGCCCCGACAAACCATAGTGCTACTCGGTCGCCGCGGCATGACCCTGCAGCGCCCAACCCCCGCTTCCGGCCAACTCCCTCACGGGGGCCCTCCGCCGGCCGGCGCGGCGTGCACGGCCGCCTCGGTAGCCGCGGCGCCGCCCCCACAGCACCGCCACCCCGCTTGCGGCCGTCTTCCTCGTGGGGGCTTCGCCCTTCCGTACCCGTGCAACGGCGACGGCCGCACCTACAGCTCCGCAACTGCGCCGCATCGCCTCCGGCCACCTCCCCCGCGAGCATCCGCCTATACGGCCCTTTCGCAAGGCAAGTGGACCACCGCCGCCCCCATCCCGCCTCGGCGGCAGCTGTGCTCCCCTTCTCCCCCTTAATTTTGTATGCTTTTCATAGCGATTAATTTTTATCTCCTACATTCCTCCGTTACCTTACTGACATCATTCTGCCATACTCCCTTCATCCCAAAATATTTGTCGTTTTCGCTTCTCGAGAAACAACTTTGATAAAATATATATTAAAAAATATTAATATTTATGGTACATAATTATCATTGGAAAGATCTTTGAATCTAGTTTTTTAATAAATTTATTTAGAGATATAAATGTTGTACGTATTTTTTATAAATCGAGTTAAACTTGTGGTAAGAAAACAAAAAACGACAGATATTATGGGACGGAGGGAGTACGGTTGCATCAACCAAAAAAAAAATTTAAAGACAAGAGAGCATTTGGAGACAACGCGTGCACAGGTTGGCCACGTTATCAAACAGAGTTGTGGCCGCTGGATGCCTGGCGGACGGCTGCGACCGCGTTGACGAACGATCTGGGGCAGTGCCCGGTCAAACCGTTGCGAGGCTCTTTTCGTTGTTGTCTCCGCATTGGCCGGCTTCTTCCGTTGTCGTGCGCGCATTGGCTGTGAGTCCACGGGCCCGTTGCTCAGCTGCTTCTCCAAAAAGTGCTCGCTTGCAGGTTTTCCCTCCGAGATGGCAGACGGGTTCGCGACAGCATAGGTGTGCAGCCATACGACGCTGAAGGTGGGGTAGCGTGGGGTCGGCTGTAGGAGGGGTCCCTAGATCAGCCAAAAATGCTGCCTGTTGCCTGCGGTGGGTTGAGGCACGGAAGAAGGCGTGGATAAAAGGGACGACCGCGCGTTGCTCCCGTCTCCCGGTCCCTGTTCTGACGGCTGCGCGAGGTGAGGCGCTCCGCCTCCCCGCTTCCTCCGTTTCCTTTCATTCCGCCCTCCGGCCATCGTGGCTCGCCGCTCACCGTCTGCTTCTCCGCGACGCCGCTCGCTTAACGGCGTGGCGCGTGTTCTCTACAGGTGCTGGGGGCTTCACGAGATCCAGATCTGGTGTCAAGCTGAGGTGCGGACGTGGTGCGGCGGCGGACGGCCTCGGAGGAGCCACGCCGGGACAGGAGCGGGGTCTTCCGCTGACTCCTCGTCCTCTGCGTTTGCGTTGGTATGGTTCTTAAGCACTCCTCGTCCTCCGGCCATCGTGGCTGGCTCTGCAGTCTGAGTGCCTAATGCGGGAGGTCTCCGTGTTGAATCTTCTTGTTTGATTTGGTGTTGAGTGCCTGACGAGGGAGGTCTCCGTGTTGAATCTTCTTGTTTGATTTGGTGTTGTCCAGCAGAGAGTGTGTGTAATTGGCGGCTTTGGCTTTGTAGGGTAGAGACAGAAATAAATTATTTTTCCTGACTACCGGTTTTATGAAGCTTTGCAGTGTTGTGGGATGGTGCTGTGCCTTTGGTGCCTGGTAGTATTTTGTTTTGCACCGATCTCATAGGGAACTCAGATGGCATTAGATGATGTTGCGCCTCTGTCCGGTGATGCCCATGGAGAGTCATGTATGTAATCTTGTTTATTGTTTTACAAGGGCTTTAGTACACTGTTCTGTTTGGTCTGACTTCCAACAATGTGCCTAGCTTCTTCGCAGTCTGCTCCTGCAGCTAGATCCTCTAGCTCCCGTAAAAGACAATGTATGTGTTATGTGGTACCCTTTTCATGTTAGGCTGCCTCTGCAGTCCTGTGGGTATTAGAGAATTGATTGTTGCTTTGTTATAGCGGAGGGTGCATGTTATGTGCCAAGCAGCCTTTCGCCTGCGGAGTGCCGTCGTAAGCGGAAGAAATATTTAGACCAGAAAAAGTTTGTTTCGTCAGGTGCTGCCTCTTTAGTTTCCCCTTCTGTCTGTTCTGTCTCCTTTGTACTGACATCGATATGTCTGCTGTGTGGCCCTCGTGTGTGCTCTGTTAGGATCTTTAGATATCTGTGCTGCGCCGTCCTTGGGCTGTGGTCGCTTCACCCAGCAATATATTGATGCGTTAAAAGGTTTGTTTGGACCTGCGCTGGCCTTGTTGTCCTTCCATTAATTAACATGGTTCAATGTTGCTGACTGGTGCTTGTTTCGTGTTTCTTTTTCTTTGTGCCTGCCTACGTCAACTACTGTTAGATTCCTATGTTGGGCGCTCGTCCTATGGGATGCCAGATTACGAGTGTAGATACTGCCATGCCATGTTCTGGCTACGCGAGTGTTCTAGCGGTCAGTCTACTGTCAGAGGCGGCAGGATTGTTTACAACAAATGTTGCAAGGGTGGGAAAGTCGTGATACCTCCGTTTAGGAAGCGGCCTGAGCCGCTTGCTTCTCTGGCCAGATTTTATGGTGATGCTAGGTGTAAACAATTCTTAAAGAATATACGGCAATATAAAAATAATTGCTTGTTCGCTTTCACATCAATGGGTGCAAATATAGATAGATCAATGAACGATGGTCGTGGGCCTCCTGTGTTCAAGATATCTGGCCAGGTTCATCATCGTATAGGATCCCTTCTTCTAGAGGATGGTACTTCCCCAAAATTTCTTCAACTCTACATATACGATACTGCGAACGAGGTAAGGAATAGGCTGCACGCGCTGAACCCAGATGAGAGACCCTCTGAACCTCTAGACCCACTGCTTGTTGAGAGTTTGCTGAAAATGTTGGACGATCACAACCCATTGGCTAAGCAGTTTAGGCTGGCAAGGGATAGACTAGCAGAGAACGGTGATGAGGAGTTCATAGTCAGAATTATTGGGGCGAAAGAGGGAGACCCTGTTCAGTACAATCTCCCTACTACTGATCAGCTTGCCATGCTTGTTGTTGGTGATTTCTCCCTAGATACCTATCAGCGGGATATAATTGTCCAGGCTAGATCCGGCCAGTTGCGGCATATTTCTTCCTTGCATCCTGCTTTCATGGCCCTACAGTATCCTCTTCTGTTTCCCTATGGTGAACGTGGTTACCAGGTAGGTGTTGTCTATGATGGCATGACTGTAGCTGGTAAGAACGCTCGTGTAAAGGTAACCATGCAGGATTTTTTCCGTCATGGATTCCATTATAGGAAGAACCAGCCAAATCCTTTTTTGTGCTACGGTGCCTTGTCCACCCAGGCCAAAGTTGATGCGCGTGCTTGTGTTGATGAAAATAGGCTCTGGTATATACTGCAGAACCAAGGTAAACTGCGCGTAGAGAGTCTGCAGGGTATAGTGGATGCTGTTGATAGAGGATGTACAGATGGAGCTGAGATTGGCAAAAAAAACTGTGCTGCCGGCGTCACATACCGGTGGTAGACGCTATATGATTCATAATTATCATGACGGAATTGCTATCTGTAGAGTACATGGGCCACCCGATTTCTTCGTTACATTCACCTGTAATCCAAAGTGGCCAGAGATTTCTGCAGCACTGTCCTTTGAACCTGGCCAGAAATCGACTGATAGAAGCTCGAAATACGGTCGGTTCCTGCCCCGCCTGGACAGAATGACCAGACACAAGTGCCTACACAACTTGGGGAGAAGACTTTAAGAGAGCTTAACCAGATGGATCCATATGAATTTGCTGTGAGTAACATCAATGTCAGCCCTTTTTTATACTATTCCTTCTATAAACTGTTTACCTCTGTGATGTGTATTCTAGGAGAATGGTTACCGCTGCACTGTTACTATTGGACGTTTGGTTCCCAACGCTTCGTGGTGGTTCCCATCCTGCAGCAAGTGCAGCAGGTCCTGTGTTGCAGATGGTGCTGGGTACAGGTGCATCCCATGTTCAAGCACGTCGTTCAAGTTCAAGTAAGCGCTCGTTTAGCAAACAACTCTGTGTGTTCGCTGGTTAGCTTCCTAGAGCGCATGTTGGCAATACCCAGCTTGCCATTTCTTTAAATATTTCCACATGCATATCACATGTTTGTATTGCTACATGCCCAGCACCAAATTCATTATTGAATTTAGGAGGCTGCTACAGTTCTTTGTGCACTCCCCGTTACTTCAACACATCTAATTAGATGCCGTCTGCTGATTGGCAACAGGTACAAGCTATGCTTTGTGGCGCTGGATGGCACGGATGAGGCCGAGATGGTTTGTTTTGGGGACGTCGCACGTCGCATGATTGGCAAACCAGTCCAGCAAGTTCTGAGAACGGCTATAAGTTCCAATGCATATCCAGCAGATATAGCGAGAATGGTTTCTCTGAGATTCACCTTTGCAGTGAAACTAACCCAGCAAAGCTACTATAAAGCCCAAAAAAGCTACCAGGTAGCCTCTATTGTGACATCACACGGTCATCAGGTTGTTGTTCCACATGCCGCTGGAAATGGAGATGATGACCGTGCACCTACTCCTGGATCTGATGATGTCCTCTCTGGAGATGCTGATGACAACACAGACCAAAGGTCACCTGATTCTCTCCTAGGTGTTGGCCTGTCTTCACCGGTCGCGGCAGCTGTAAGTTGTTTCCATACACTTGCCATTGCCGTGGTCTTGCAACATTAATCTCACGTTACACCTGAGCGTTGTTTTCCTTACAGACTCCACCCCCACCTGTTGACATCACTGAGACACCCGTGGCAAAGAGCTCAACAGGGTAATGTATCTATCTTATGCCTTCGCAGCCGCCTATGATAACTTTCACCTGTGATAGTTATTTGTTGTCCATGTGCAGTGACAAGTCTGCAGAGAATACACATCCTACTGCTCGGAAGAGGCTAATGTTTGAGAAGCCTGGCAGTTCTGATCAGGTATACACAGAACTAGCACAAGACATGATATAGCCTTTCCGTCCGATTCTTGGTAGCACATGTTTATTACCTGTGTCTTCCTTTCCTGCTAGGCACAGGTGCCAGAAGACAGTCTCCAGAAGAATCAACCTGCTGGTGAAACAATAGATGATGCCGCTCTAGACGTTACAGACCAAGGGTATGTGTGAGTCTTGCTACTTCTCAAACTATGCTGCACAGATGTGTCTCTTCCCTTTAAAATCATGCTTAGTATCCTATGTTCCTCCTTGCTTATCCAACTCCTCCAACCCAATGTGCTGACACCCATTTGTTGTTTCTGTTCCTACAGCATTGTAGCCGACAAGAACCTTGCTCCTGAGAAGAAGGGACCTCGCGGAAGTCGTTCCTTGGCCCAGGAGAGCGGCTAGATAAGGTTCATCCTGTCACTCCTTTCGCTTTTGCTTGCGCTCAACATCCCGTGAACCTGGAAAATTGATCTCGCTCCTTTACAGACGCTCGGTGTTGCTCCAGATCTTTTGACTGGATGGGCTCGCTGCCTCCTGCCATCCAAAGAAGACTTCTGCCTGCTTTTGGTGGCGAAGTATCCTCTGCGTCACAGTGATCTTACAGTGTAGTTGTAGTCTCAAGCCGTGCATCGGCGTCCAGGCATGAATAACTTTTTAGTTTAGTCAGCCCTGTGATTGGGCCTGTGTATGTTTTATGTGTCTTGCTGCATCGACGTTGCCCAGCAGCGACGGCAACTCACGGCAAGACCTCGCGCGAGCAAACCAACCCGCCAAACTTATGAACCTCTGTAGTTAAGCACTCTGTGGAAGCTCTGGACCTTATGCTTCAGCGGCTATGTTAGGCTTCTAAATGTTTCTGCATGTTTTGTCTTAGCTACCCTAACGATTTTTTTAGAGATATAAATGTTGTACGTATTTTTTATAAATCGAGTTAAACTTGTGGTAAGAAAACAAAAAACGACAGATATTATGGGACGGAGGGAGTACGGTTGCATCAACCAAAAAAAAAATTATCATACAGTCTGTAAAGCTTGCTGCTCTGATTGCCAGAGCCATGGCCTCTTTGCCCCCATACTATAAAACTGTCGGTGTTTGCCTTCCTCAAATTAGACACCAGAGCAGAGTACTGCACTCCATGCTATTAGTTTGTTTTTGGTACCCTTCCTACGGCAACACATCAGAGTGCTGCCTTCCATTTTATTATTTATTTGTGCTGTTCCTATGACGCCGTGCACTGCTTATCTTTCATGCTCCATTTTTCGTCTCCGTTATTCAGTGCCAGAATAAATGCCTTCATTCTGAAACACAATTCAACAAAATTTTGTCAGTTCCATATTATTCCTACCTATTTCGCATAGCTTACTACTCCCTACATGCAACTACGGGTTGCGTGCTGACAAAAGTAGTTTATGTTTGACCAACTTTTTAGTGAATATTATTCATATTTATGACTTCAAATTAAGTTATTAAGAAAATAGATTTCGTAATGAATTTAATGGTATTTATTTGATATCATAAATATTGATATTTTTTATCTATAACTAATCGAACTTGAGATACTAAACCATGACACTGTGCTAGAATTGCATGTTTTTCTGGACGGAGGGAGTACCTAATTAACTTAAAATTCCATGGTAAATAGGACTTCCACCACTTATCTGCTACATTAGTTTGCCTCAGCTTTGTTTTTATACGCATATTATGCCTCCGAATTACTGCCTCTCTACCCTTCCAATATTTCTTAAAATATTTTTTATTTATATACTTTAGGTGCATTTCGTACCCAACGATGAGAAAACAAGCCTCGGACTACTTATTGACACATGGACAGACACCATCGTGGTCCCAGGTACCACATCGCCAGCCACTTAGGCGCCGTTCGATGATGCTTGCTGACATTGTGCCCACCACCTCATCTCATGGTATTCCTATTCCTTTTCCCACATGCATCTATGACACGCGGGACATGTTTCCTTACGTTGACCTCTATTTTTATTCCATTACGCTGATGCGTTTTCATCCTGTTTGCCAGCGTCCTCACCGACTCAGCAAGTTGTTACTTCTACAACGAGTCGCAAACGCACAGCACACGACGTTCTTCACAGCGATGGTTAGTCGCTAACATGTGTACCTACATTCATCTGCGTCCTTCGTTGCTTCGTATAATGACAGCTAAAAAAATCTGTGTGCATGTTCTTCAGGCGTCGTTCATTGCTTCGTATATTCACAGCCAAAAAAACTGTGTGTATGTTCTTCGTTGTGTTCCTAATGCAGATGTCTCATCTTTTGCACCAAATTCATCTCTTCCAGATTTGCCGCCACCTACTGTAACTGAAGAATGCTATGCTATTCAGATGTCAGGCTCTTCAAGAAGTACCCGCCGTCGGGTTTTGGTTGCTCAAACGAATGCCACGACAGATCCTACTTCTCAGTGCTTGGATCCACACACACACGACACGACAGATCCTGCTTCTCAGTGCTCCAATCGACACAAACGTGAGACTCTTCTCTCAGAATATTTTTCCTTTGCAAATTTAGTCATGCTACATGTGAGAATTCCATATTTCTTTGTACGTAGACATGGTCACATATGGCTTCAGGCCATACTCCATAAATCAAACACATCATTGCCAAGATTGATTCTTTATACATGTTGCTCATCTCCTGCACATAAATAGCTACCTGTCTACAATTGGTTGCCTAAAATTAATTATTTGTACATTTCTGTGTTCCTTCTACAAATTATAGGCACCGTTTCCTCTCCTCTTCATCTGGGAGGACCAAACAATGTATGCCCACATTGCGGTGCTCTGTTTTGGACTGAGGGACGTGTCCGTGGCCGTGGTACTCAACATATGCCAATTTACAATAAGTGTTGTAGAGGTGGCAGGATTGTTCTCCCTCCATACAGAACACTGCCCGAGCCCTTACTTGGCCTTCTGAATTCGTGGGACAGTAAACTGTCCAACCACTTCTTTGATGGCATTAGATGTTACAATTCCATGTTTGCTATGACATCTATGAGTGTTCATGTTATAAATTCTATTAACGATGGCCGAGGACCTTATGTCTTCAAGATCAGTGGCCAGCTATGCCACCTGATAGGATCGCTAATGCCATCGGGTGGTAAAAGGCCAGAGTATTGTCAGCTCTACATCTTTGATACCGAAAATGAAGTTAGGAACAGAATGGCTCTTTCTTCACATGAAATGGTACTTTCTGACCAAATGAAGCTATTGTGGCTTCTTTGTTGACCATGCTTGATTCTCATAATCCAGTCGTCCGGGCTTTCTGTATCTTTCACGGTCTACGCATCTCCAGTTTCTTGGATACAATGGTCTCCATATTTTGTAGTATGTGCTATACAAAGACCACTATATCTATAAATTTGCAGAGCCCTCACCGGCAACTTTGTACATGAATCCATACCAAACTTAGAATACATGTCAAATGTGATTTACCTAACATAAACACCTTTTTGGTCTGCCTGCACAGTTCAGACGCCTTGATGTTGCCTTAATCCTCTGACTAACCATCTTTCATGGTCACACTACCAGTTCAACAACTTCACCCAACCAGTGCAAACGCCAAGACAAATTGAATTCTTCCCTTCTAGAAACGGAACAGATACGTGTAACACCCCAGTGTTAAGCATGCATTTTTGCACTTGCATTTCATGGGCATAAGCATAATTTATTCATACATGAGCATTAACACATGAAACACTTGAAGCATGCATTCGAAACATCTGAAACGTGTGACATGTGTTAATGAAACAATGCTTGTTATCTTATGTTGCATGATGTGTATGTTTTATAATTATGCTTGGTTAATATAAGTGGATGCTTTGTTGGTCACTAAATTCACCTAGACATGTTTAGGGTGCAAATGAAATAAGTGAAACATTGCACTTATAACCTTTGCAACACAATGTTTCAAGTTTAGAGTTGAAATGTTTTAGTAGTACAAATGTGATGTTTCATATGATATATGATTGGACTTTTGTAGTTTTAATAATGCAAATGGGCAGCTATGAGTATAACAATACTTGATTCATGTTTAGGGCATAAAATGACACCATGTTCATGTTAATGACTTTGGATAATTAGGCTTCTAAGTATTAGTTGACTCAATGTTGACCTTGGAGTGTTTTGGTTTGACCATTTATGAAAAGCATGTCACATTAGTTTTCTGTTGATGCCTTCTAAACTAAAGTTGTAGATAAATTGTTAAGGAGCAAAAGTGGTTTTTGGGTCAACTCATGAAAATGTCTCTAACATGCTTAAAATGTGCTCACAAGGCAAAATACAATGTTGTTTTAAAAGTCCTAAGTTTTCTAAGTCTTTTTAGATGTACTGATGTTTGGAGCCTTGTAATTCAAAATCTATGCAGATTTAGACTTTGACCATTTTAGATGAAATGTTCCAATTTTCATGAACTACATTTCATATAAATGAAGTTTTGGCTAAAAAGGCTTATTCTTTGAGCTACAGTGCAAAAGGTGGCAAGTTTGGGGGTTGTTTTCGTTTTTAAAGAAAAAGAAGTTTTGAAACTGGGCCGCGCGCGTCGTTTTCTCGGCCCAGCCAAAAGCCGGCCCAAGCGCTCTCGGCCCGCTCCTGCGCAGCTCCCGCTCCCGCCTCGCCCGAGCTGATGACCGCCGCGTGGCGCGCGCCTACCGGCGACGAGGGGCGGCCGGCGCGCCTCCGACCGCGTCAAGAGGCCTGTCCGAATGCCGTCCAGGTGCGCCTCCCTTTCACTCTGCGCCCGCACGCCCTGCCTTCCTCCTCGCTTCCTCGCGCAGCCGAGCAGCAGCGGGGCCGTTGCCTGCTCGCGCCGCCGTTGCCACCAGCTCCGCCATGGCATGCTGTTGGCCAGCTCCGCCATGGCATGCAGCCGCAGTAGCCCTAGCTCGGATTCGCTCCCGTGCTCGCGTAGCCACTGCGCCCCTTCCGCGCTCACCCACGTGTGCGGCGAGCCGCCGGCGCCGCTGCCGCCCGCTGGCACAGGTCAACGCCGCCGCCGGAGCTCGCCGTTGCCGTCGTCCTCTACGCCACCATGCTCGCCTTGCCCCTGCAAAGCCAAGGCGCACCTCTTCGGGGCTGGCCATCGCCAGAGACGGCCGGCGCGCCGCTGCATAGCTCCGCCGCCGCCGCCTTACGTCGCCGCCATAGCTCGAGCTCGCCGGCGGCCTCGATTTCCACGCCATGGGGTTCGCCTCGATGAGAGGAAGCCAGTGATGGGGTCAGCGCTGCCGGAGACCCCTTCGCCTACGAGGTCCGGCCTGTGGAGCGCCTCCCCTGCCTCTGTGAGGCTGACGGGTGGGGCCCGGTTGGACTCGGGACCCAGCTGCCAGTGTCTGGGGTGCGCGGATCTGGGTGCACCTAGCCAAAAGGGGCGGTTGTGGTTTAAATGATTTCGGAAAATGATTTTCTAGAATAGAGTAAAAGCTTGTTTAATTAATATCTTGAGCTGTGGGTCTCCAAATGAGGTGAAACAAGTTTTGTTGTGTTTCTAGTGAATAGATCTATCTGTTAAAAATGTGAAATAGAATTTTTGTGATACTTTTATATCGAGTTTTATTTAATGTGTTAAATGCTTGTGATCTTTGGAAATGTGCAGTAAATAGAATAGGGGTCAGAAAAATGTGAGACTTGAATTGCTGGATAGATCTTGAGGTGTAGAATGTGTGGTAAAGTTTTGAAGTGTTGTATTCTAGAATAATTTGTACTTATTATTTAAATTGCTTTAATGCTTATTCTTGTGGCATTTTTAGTAAATAAAATATGCATAGATAAATCTTGAGAAAAAAATTTGTTGACTGCTCCTGTGCTATGAAGTAGCTAAGAAAAATAGTAAATCTATGGTTTGACACTTTTCAAAGTACAAAGTATTTTCATGCATGCTCTGCCCTGCTATTTGTCATTTTTGTGTAGGTCAATATGCTTATCATTTTAGCATGGTATTTTTATGGTAGGGTCCAGAGAGCATGTTTAACCTACTGTAATTTTTATAGAATTTTAGGAGCTCTAGAAATATGTGGCCTAGTTCTATGCATTTCAATAAATGTAATTAAAATGAATTGTTACATGTGATGTAAATGCTTCATGGCACTTTTATGTACTTTTGTGTCATGAGTAACCTGCTGGTGTGTTTGGCCTGATTCAACTTGAAATGCCATGTGGTCATTCATGTGTGCATGTATATATGGGTACAAACTTGAATGGTGCAGGTATGTATACCTTGTTAGTGAGCATGCATGTTTTGCTTGTGAATGCATGTAGCTCTGTGATGCTTCCTACAAACTGTTTAGTCCAACTGAAACATGATATTGGCTACAAGTAATAAGTTGCTTTGCCTTATGTGAGTATGATTGCCTTGCTTAGCGAATGTATGTTGATTTGGTGTATCTTTGAAGCACTAATAACCTGCTGACATGTCTTAGCGTATTAGTCGTACTTGTGGTATGTGTTTATGTGTATGTTATATGCATAGGGTAGACTTGCCTTGTGTCGCTATGTATACCTTGTTAGTATGCATGCATGCATGCTTGCTTATGAATGAACGCAGGTAGCTCTTTGATGCGTGTGTACGAATGTTTAGAGAAACATGATGTTAGCTACATGTGATAAGTGGCTTGTCTTATGTTACTTGATCATGATGAATATGTGCTATAAGTACTGGAGAAGAGATATGCAACTACTCGGTCAAATAGGGTTAATTTGCTTATCACCTGAATGTGGTTATGTTTGTATGTAAGCTCGCATTCATGTCATCATGTCATATGCAAGTCATTCCAAGTGCACTCCTTATCATCATGTACGCTTATCGCACTTCCATGCATTCATACATCCGCATTGTCGCATCTCATTTAGGTACGCGAGGTGCATGAGAAGCACGTGGTGTGGAACGGAACCCGAAGACGGTGTTGGTGGACCATCCCGAAGATGGAAGGACTGGACACGTGCTAGGATCGGAGATGTCGGCAAGACGGCGAAACTAACTGACTTGACTAGGTGTCAGATCCCAGGCAAGCCCCGAAGCATTATAAGTCTCCCACTACTTTTGAATGCAATTGAGTATATATATGTTATATATGTATTGTTGCATTAAGTGTAGGAGTTGGGTGAAACCCTTGCTGCATATATATCACTCCTTGTCCAGTAAATACACCTAGAACCCTATGTAGATTCAGGATCGAATCTATATGCTTAGCCCTGCCTAGACCGGTAGAAGTCGGGTGATTTCCTGTCACCTGCGAGAGATAGGTGGATATCTGGTTATGGTTGGCTATAATTGTTATCATGGAGAAGAACCAAGTATTGATGGATAATTAGAGACTGGACGGGACGACGATAGAGAAGCAACAAGGCATGGAGGTCTTGGGTGCCTATCTATCCCTGCCTGTGTCGATTAAGGACCGTACCGTTGGCAGGCCTCTTGTCATGTTGAACGCATGCCTCACATTTAGCTGGCCGAATAAAGTACCTTTCGACCGCGAAGCCGGAAAACTATTCGGGCCGAGTAGATTGCCCGTAGCGCACTGTACCGGGGAAGGTGTGGTAGGACACGGGGGCGCGATGATAAGACCGAAGGGCAGTCGGTCGGCCCCCGGGTACATGTGGTTCTTGGCAAACTCGAGATTTTACCTGAATAGTTGGTTCGGTGACCTGTAGCTCACTTGATCGGTGAATGTGGTTTGTGTGAGGAATAAATCACCAGCTGATTGGTAATCGATTCGAATCGCCATCGCTCACTGGATAGGGAGCACTTGACTTGAGCTACGTCATCGTAGTAATGTTACTATGGAAAGAAGGATGGTTATATGGATGATGTTGGAAAATGCCAAACCTGTTATGGGTACTATTGGTTGCTTAATGATTAATCAAGTGATTGCCACTAGTATAGGTGCTAACTTAGCTTAATTAGGCTATAAAGGTAACCTGCTGTTAATAAACTTAAAATGGTTCATATATGATAACTTATGCTTTTCCACAAAGCAAGTCAAGCCAGTCCACTTATAAAGCCTTGCATACTCCTTGGTGTCAATTTTATTTCTGGTTTATGACGGGTAAGTCTAGCTGAGTACATTCCAATACTCAGGGTTTTGTTCCCACCTGTTGCAGGTAGTAAGGCGTACTACTGTGGCGACAAGTTGGGCTTCTGAAAGTCCCTAGTTTGGTTTTGGCTAATTGATGAAACATAGGACTAACCTTTGTATCTAAGTGGATGATTTAGATAAAGGTGGTCATTGAATATGAGACATGACATTGACTCATGTGACCAAGATGATGAAGACCAAGATGATGCTCGGCTCGATGGACCGGTTGTGAAGGTGAAGGGCAAGTCGAGGCTTCGAAGCGAAGGACCATGCGATGGTGAAGCTTAGCAAGACTTGGCGCCGACGGACCGATGCAACGGTGAAGAGCAAGTGAAGTCAAGGTCGATGGATCGAGACGGTCATGTGATGATATGAAATGGATCATATCTTTTGGAAAAACAAAATGGGCTCAAGGCAAAAGTATAACCATAGGGCCATTTTGTTTTGCACTCAAGACACCATAGAGGGTGTGAGTGGTTTAGGATCGATAGCCGAACTATTAAGAGGGGAAGTCTTATCGGTTACTCGACGCACGGGTGCCACTAGGTGAATTCATGAAGTGCATTGCATGTAGGGCCTAGTGAGCTAACTGGAAAACCTTCGAAAATGATTATGAAAATGCTAACACGTGCACAAGGTGGTGAGCACTTGTTGGTGTTGGCACATTTGCGAAGGTGACGGAGTTTGAGCTGTAGAGAAGGGTTTGGGTCCCTCTCTCCCTCCCGCCGAGCTTGCGAGCGCGGGATTCAGGCGTTTTCGAGGAGTTGAAATGCCTATTTTCCACTACGCCGGAAGTCAGAAAAGAAACAGAGGCGAACGGAGGTCACAGAGGTGACCGGACGCTGCACCGGACGCGGTCACGGTTTGACCGGACGCGTCCGGTCAGTTCAACGCAGCAGTCAGGCACGTGGGTGTTAGGGTTTCGCACCGGCGCGTCCGGTCACTCGCGGGACCGGCGCGTCCGGTCGGGCACCCAGAAGTGTAGCGCGTGGCGTAAAGCTGATCGGACGCGCGGCGCGTCCGGTCACACGCGATCGGACGCGTCCGGTCGTTGAGGGAGCTTACTGGACTCCAACCGGACGCTGGCACTGTCGCGTCCGGTCGTTGTCTGGAGCGCGTCCGGTCGATGCTTCGCGGGCGCGCGGTGCTGTGCGATCGGCGCGTCCGGTCGATTGCGTTTGACCGTTGGCGCGCAGTGACCGTTGGAGGATCGAGCGGTCGCAGTTGAATTTGGGAGAACACGTGGACGGCGCAGGGCGATCGGATGCGGTGCAGCGCGTCCGGTCAGTTTCGACCGGCGCGTCCGGTCGTCCCGAAAAACGTCCAATGAAGGGGTACAACGTCTCTATTCGTTTGGGATGCTTATAAATACTTGTTGGCCGGCCCTTGGGGTGGGCTCTTGTGATTTCTAACACTCTTGTGCATCCTTTGAGCTAGAGCTTCTCCCTCCCACTCATCTCTCTTACTTGATTGCAAATCAAAAGTGAGATTGAGTGATCCCAAAGTGCATTGCATAGCTTGAGGGTATCTAGTGGCACTTGTGGGTGGTTTAGCCGGTGGATTTCTTGTTACTCTTGGAGAGTACCGCTCCTAGCCGGCTTGGAGATTGTTGGAGGCGTTGGCAAGAGAAGGAGATTGTTCTTGGCCACCTCCGGTTGATTGTAAGAGGTACTTGTGCTTTCCTCGGCGGAGCGCCAAAAGCAACTCTAGTGGATTGCGCGTGTCATTGAGTTACCTCACTTGAGAGTGGTGTCTTGCGGTGCCTTGCGGGACGTGCCTTGAGGGGCAAGTGACTTGAGGGTCACACCGAGAAACCATCTAAGTATTGGTCGACACAACCGGTGACGTAGCTTGTCGGTGCACAAGTGAACACCGGGTGAACAAAAATATTGTGTCTCTTGTCTCCCGGTGATTGATCTTCATATTGTGTTGTTGTCAATATTGATTGATTGTATATCATCTTGGTGATTGGCAACATCTTCACTCCACCGTCGGTATAAGATTCACAATCCTCTCTCTCGTATTTACATTTACTAGTTATCTTGTGTAGCTCTAGTGGTAGCCTTTGCTAGTAGTTGTTAGCTTGCTCACTAGTGTAAGTTTAGTGACATAGCCCTTGTGTGAACTAGAGATCATAATCTACTAGACTTGTGGATAAGAGGCTTGCATCACAACCGTAGGCTAAGCAAAACTCGCTTTACGCCGTTTGTTATTCTAACAAGTTTGCTTAGTGGCTTGTGTAGGATTTTTTATAGGCTATTCACCCCCCATCTAGCCATCTAGGACCTTCCAGCTTCTCTCCCACTTCGGGTGGTGAGTGGACCATGGGCATGGTCCTTTCTTTGATCGTATCTATTTGCTGTTGTTGGACATGACTATGCGCTAGCACTATAATTCAACTAAGTGTGTGTAAAAGGTGGTTTCAAGCTATTTTGCTTCCGCTACTTCTATTTTTGAAGTGGGTTTTGCACTAAGTTATGTTGCACTCCGATGTATTTTTGAACTTGATGTAACATGTGGACTGTGGTTACTGAATCATGTACGATCTTGGTTGTAAGCTTGAAAAAGTTTGAAATCCCTCGTGATTTCACGGACTACCGGGTTTATATGAGTTCAAGTATGTAAATTGAGCGGGTAATCGCTGATTTTGTACTTGAGCTCTTATAAATTGGGCGGTTCTGTTACAGCACGGAACCATCTATACCTAATTTAACTAGCCTTAACATCTCTTCGGAGACATCCGACATTTTAACTGGCCTTAACCATATAACGTGCAACAACTCTGACTCCGCGCCCCATGCGAAGCACGGGGTACCAGCTAGTTATATATCATATTCATGCATGATGGTGGGAGTGCTCGCTAGCTCCTCTCTCGTGCGGTTGTGCATGCCTGTGTGCGCGTGTGGGGGGTGCGGCGCACTGGTGGGGAGGGCGGGGTCGTGTGGTGTGTGTTGCACCAAAAAAAAAACACGGTACCGTCACTGTTACTCACTCCTCTATTGATGCTTTTTTTAATGTTTGGAAGTATTTTAGCTACTAATGTGTAAGGAGAAAGAGAGAGCAAGACATTGACGTGTTAAACAAAAAGTACCCAAACCTAATACGACGTGTGAATAAAAACGGATGGAGTAAATAACGTAATGAAGGTACAAGCAAACCAAATGTAACTCGGTTAGTTGGTTTTCTTGTAGTGAAATTTAATCAATTGGATTTAAGTTCTCGACTTAACATGTGTGCTCGTATTTTTAAGGATTTAACGGTGTTATTTTTCAATGATATGATGTGCCTATCAATTGTGGAGCACCTGTGGTGATATCGTTAGCCTCAAGATGTGCCAATTTAATATGTTTTCCAGTGGTTCTCATAGAGATATAATGTGTGTGTGCACATGCGTTTATACAGATGGGTGTTTTGAATTTGTTTTCTGAAAGTGTGCGGCAGCTGTCATACCTAGAATATATAGAAAAGATCAAATATATGTAGTACAATATATATAATACGTGCTAGCCTGTTAGGTAAATCTTCACTTAGTGAGGTATATTAAATGTCAATGCTTTGCTTTTGGATTTCAATTATATTTGCTGAACTCAAAGTCATATATATTTATGTAAGTTCTAGTGAGCCTTTGCATAGTTACATTACACATGCTACACCTAAAAATTGTTTCTGCCTTCGCCACTGAGTGTGCTCGTACGGTAAGATGTGTGTGGGTATATACACACAATATCCAGTGTAAACAAGGGGGAAAAATAAAAAGGCACCAGCAGGCAGGGCAGGTCTTCCAAGAACCGGTTGCCTTCATCACTTTTTAATTTGCGGCTCATCTCCTGGACGTCGACGAACCGGTTGCCTTCGTCACTTTTTAATTTGCGTCTCATCTCCTGGACGTCGACGCTGGTCGTACGTCCATCGTGAGGACTGGGCCGACGCGCACAGGTACCTCGCGGCGCACATGGTCAACAGTGAAGCTCATGTGGTGATTTTGTTTGCCTATTTGTATAAGATTGATAAATATATTTTCCGGTGGTTCTCATATAGAGATATAATTTGTATGTGTGTGTTTATATGAGTGGGTCTGTGTGTCAGTAAGGAAGAGTCTAGCATAACTAGTTAGGTGAAAAGTGTGGTCATATATCCAACAATCTAGGTTTAAGTCCTCTTATGGACTGTGTATTTGAATGTCTATTTTTCTTCTTACTAAATAAATAAATAATAAATAAAATGGTTATAATGAAAAATATCTAGTTCCTTTTAGATTGGATATTGTTTTTTTTGTTCGGTGAGGACTGTATTTGGATGCATATTTTTTTTCTTAATAATGATTAATGAAAAAAAACATCTAGTTTGTCTTAGGTTGGATATCATCTTTTTGGTCTGTGTATCGGTTCAAATTGTTTTTCGAAAGTGTGCTTGTATGGTAAGATGTGTGTGGGTATAATACATACTACACACAATGTCCAGTGTAAACAGGGGGGATTGAAAAATAAGAATAGACCGGCAGACAAGGCAGGGCCTTCCAAGAATCGGTGTTGCCTTCATCGTCACTTTATTAATTTGCGGCTCATCACCTGAACGTCGACGGGGTGGTCGTGACCACATTATTGACAAAGCGCTGCTAGCTAGATTGCTACGTGAACGGCGTAATATAGTGATCCTGTGACTGTCACTTTTTATATTTGTTTACCGCGCGCTATATATGCTGTGTATATAGATAATTCTGGTCGTACGTTGATGCTTATCTTGTCATCGTCCATCGTGACGTGGCGACGACGCGCACTAGTAGCTACGTGTACGTACCGCGCTCGCGGCGCACATGGTCACGTGCTGTGTAACAAGAGCTCGCATGATTGCATGTCGCTTTCAGGTCTTTGGGGCCTTTCGGCGCTAGCTCTGGATGCATGCATGCTCCGATCCATTGCAACGAAAGACCGGCACGCCGCAGGATTCCAGGCCGGGGTCCCCGACTGACCGACCCACCGTGTGTCGGTGCATACGACATACGTGTCCCCTGCTCGCAAAAAAAAAAAAGACATACGTGTCCCATGCACATTTTGCATGGTGGCCGGCCGGGGTTCGGGATCCACCGAGTAGCTTGCTATACTAGCTAGTCCGCAATCCGCATATTGCATATGCCGACCTGCGTGCTCAGCGTACGTACGTCCGTCCTCGTGCCGACCGGGATCATGCGCACTGAATTGCACGTACGTCCATTGGCGGCAGTGGTTCCGCACATGCATGCATGTGTTTGTGTGGGGGAAAAACGACGGTCGTTCGTCGCTGTTTGTTCATATGCACGTCACGTCTGCCTATTTGGCCATTGCCATGCCCTCTCCTCGTTTTCATGCAATGCGTGCATGCAAGCGATTATATTCCAACTACTGCTATGATCGATAGGCAGAGGCAGCGTGTTTAATTTGGAGACAAAAATTCAATTCGTGGCGTCGTTATTTTCTGGAAGCCCAATTTCTTTTCTGGAAGCCCTCTCATCGCTCGTTTCCAGAAGCTGCAACGCCGCGCCGCCGCCGGCGGCGGTTGGCCTGTGCCAAACTTTGCTTTGGACCAGTCAAGGTCTCAAGTACTATATACCATCTCGATCTGGCTGCATGCATGTAGTCACGTCATCTCCGGTCGACAAGTAGTAGTAGCAGCAGCAGCAGCAGTATATACCATCCCCAGATGCTGAGATAGTCTCCCAGAGCTGCAACTAACCTGATGACAGCGGGCGAGGCGAGGCAATCAACCAGTCCTTACCAAACCAAAGCAGATCGTGGAGCCTGTGTCCTCGGAAGTGTGCCCCCAATTTGTTTTTCAAGCTAAGAGCTTCTTTACCCCGACTATCCAACATGCCTCCAATATCCCTCCTACTCTACTTTTGGCCATCCAAATTTGTTGGTTCCCCAAATCCTCCCTTCCACTACCATTTCTATTGGGCCAACCTATATTCTAGTCCGGTGGTTTTCCACCTGCACAAACGCCGCCGTCCTCCCTCCCGTCCACCATAGGATGCTTCATCGCCGTGGACCTTCCCTCGGCCGGATCTGGAAGCCCGCCGGCATCTCCTCCATCTTTCGATGCCCGTTGCCTTTGGCGCCGCCGCCCATCCTCTCCTATGGTGTCGCGCAGGTAGACCTCTCAGCAGGCGAAGCTCCTGGTGCAGGGCCGACCTTCCCAGCGGCGTGATGCCCTCGTGAGATGACCGTGTTTGTCAATGGCGATGAGGATAGGAAAGAGGATAACATACAGATCCCACGTGTCATTCTCTACTGGAATGAATTTGAGAGCCTTGTTTTATGTAGTCTTGCTGAGGATAGCAACACGGAAAACACAGCCCCTAAAAGTAAGTGGCTACCTAAATAGAAAAGTAGGGGTCTGTTTTAGGTAGTAGTGCTAGAGATGCTATAAGATAAATAGATGCACGACGCTGTAGGAACACAAATAAATGTGTGCCGTCAGTCTTAGTGGGAGTTTCATAAAAAATTCATATGCATTTAATAGGCTGTCACATAAATATTTTTTATAATGTTTTCAGGAACAGAGAGAAGATGTGAGTTTCATGTAGATGAAGCTTTCTTGGTTTGGTTTCCACCTGTAGGTGAGTCACATGATTAGATGTTTATGAAATAAAAGAATGAATCTATACATTATTAAGAGTGATTGTTTCATCCATATTTTATTGTATTCTATGAAAATTATCCACTAAGGAAGGCCTTACGGTGGATAAGCACTCGCACTGCCCTAAGTGACATTTCTTGACAAGTTTAGAGGCCGCTAATGTATTTAACTCATGGTCATATGTCCAAGGGGTAGTTCATGGGTTCCATTTCCCGGACAGCAATTGGGTTCAATACTGCAAAGGCAACAGTGGGGAAAAAGTGACTGCATTCGAGTGGAGACGATGGGGTGGAAGAAGAATGGGGCAAGAAGAACATACTACCTCCATCCCTAAAAGAGTATCGCTATGGGATTCGTGCCGGTCAATCTTTCTGAAGTTTGACTAGGGTTATAAAAAAATATTAACAATATTTGTATCTCTAAATAAGTTTATTATAGAAATATATTTCAATGATTTATCTAATGATACTAATCATGCACCATAAATATTAATATCTCTTATATATATTTGGTCAAACTTGGAAGTGTTTGACTTTTTGGGAAACGAGAATAACGTTCTTCTAGGGACAGAGAGGGTGCAGAAGAGAAGCCGGGGTAGGAAGAGAGTGCTGGGATAAATTGAAAAGCCTATGGCATCACCGTCCTACTTGGCTGGCCCCCTGGGCCGCTCAATCCAACCACCTAGTGTCTGGTGTCGATGCCAGAATCCAACTTGTAATAGACAACACATAGAAAAGGAGGGTCAGCGGAGAGGAAGACCACAGTGATGGATTGATCTCTACACCTTCATGAGGTTCTGCTCTACACCCTACAGGGATTGCACATTCTAGGAAGGAGGAGTTGTTAAGACTACCCGCACTCATGGACCTCTATATTCATCTTCTATACGTCCTAGTCAGCAAGATTCTCTCCTCTATACTCAATTCTCCCGCACCCATCCATCCTCTATATCATCCTCTATCCACTATATTCACTGTGGGACCCACTTGTCACTTTATCTAAATATATCCATGTGTGATCTAGTTTTAAAGGATTTATTGAGACGAATTTAATGGTGCAATCGAAATTTAATTTGGATTTTTGGTTTGTGAGTTATAGCATTTTTTTCCCTTTGTTTAGCTAGTGGGGCCTGCCACTATAGAGTATAGAGTAAGTACTGTACCACTCTAAATATAGAGTGAGAGAAAGGATAGAGTATCGTTTTAGAGTACCCAGTGCAACAGTTTTTACTCTATATTCATACTCTAAAGCTTTAGAGTATCGTTTTAGAGTACCCACTGCGGGTAGTCTAAGAGCATCTCCACCCAGTGCCTCCATCTATCCCCATAAAATTGCTATTTTGTAATTGCTATGTTTTTTTCTTGCTCCAGTAGTTCCTCAATACTTTTTTCTTTTTGCGGTGACCACCGATATTTTCTTCATCAACCCTCAAAGAAAGGGAGAGATACAACTCCCATAATACCACGAGGACCGTCTCAGCTACCACTTTTTAGCCATATTTTTTCTTACACTTCAGTGGGACCCACTTTTCATATGTGTATTGGAGGAGAATATTAGAGTACTGCTGCAGCAACTCCTCCAATAAATTTAGAAAATGATATTGGGCTATCCCAAAACCATGTTGGAACTGCTGGAGATGATCGCCGAGTCCTGCCTAGGGCACCGCAACGATGAAAGTGGTTTCAGATAAGCGGATAATGCCGCTGCAACTTTTCCACCGGGATAACGAAGGTTACCTAGAGTGACAAATCAGACACAGACAGCAACAAAATATCAACTAGTGGACTACTACTAGCATGTCATGTAGTATGCATATATTCATTCGCATCGGTCCAGGTTTTGCTAGGTTGGAGATGACGCTATCATATCATAGATTAGGTTCTTTTTTTTTTGACGTTAAATCATAGATTAGGTTCTCGGATTTATATATGTAGATACAATTGATGCAGCCAGCGGCTGTCATATTCTTGGGTAAAGCCTTGCACCAACTGCTGCTTTTCTGTCAGTTCTGGCTCTGCACAAGTGCAGCTACAAATTTCACAAAACAGCGCTGTTTTCTCACTTGAAAAGTCTCAAAAACAAGAAGAAAACCAACAAAATTTGCTACTGGAAGAAACATGCATGACGCACACAATAGGGAACAACTACAGGACAGCTCAAACAGTAGCTTTGGTGTGTCATGGGCTCATGGCAGAAAGGCAAAGGCCTGTGGGACGATTGGTTGCCCTTGCCCATGTGAGAGTGAGACTCCGACGTCAGACGCTCAGGTCCTCTGACTGGGAAGACCACACGTCGTCGGCGTCTTGGGCCGAGGAGAAGAGGTCCATGCAGAGCTCGCCGTAGAAGCGGCCCACCAGGCGCACGAACGCCGGGCACCTGAGCTTCTCCCAGCAGCACAGCAGCTCCTCCACGTCCGTCAGGTCCATCACCTTCCGCTCCTCCACCAGCATCTCCATCAGGTGCCTCTCGAAGCTCCTGCACGCCGCCTCCACGTCACCGCCGACGTCGCCGTGCCTGACGATGGCTCTCGCCTCGTCAACAGCCGCCGCCGCCGTCGTCAGGAGCAGCTGCGGCGGCGGCGCGCGCGGGGCCTCACCCTCGCCGCCGAGCCGGGCCTGCAGCGGGAGCACCCGCGAGGCCGTCGCCGACGAGGCGCCGCCCAGCGCGCCGACAACGTCGTCCTGCACGGACGGCGGCGGCGCGCGCGCCCCGCTGCTGCTGACGGTGTCGTCGGGGGAGTCCGTCGGCGGGCGGGCGTCCTCGTTCCGGGCGTCGGCCTCGGAGCTCATGGACATGAGCGGCCAGAACACCGCGCGGACGGAGGTGAAGCTCCCGGGGCGGTGGGGCCGCCTGCGGGTGCCGCCCACCTTCATCTTGCCGAGCGCGCGGCGGATCTGCTGCGCGGGGCTCCGGTTCTTGAAGAGCGCTCCCGGCGGCCCCGGCAGGCAGTGGCCGTTGCATGGCTTGCACTCTACGCAGCACAACGGCATTGCAATTGATCGATCGAGCGCAATGATGATTTCAGCTGGTGTGTGATCGATCGATCGTTGGATGCGGCCGGTGATTCAGAGGCCGGAGTGCAGTGGTTGTTGCACGATGATTATATATGATGGTGAATTGGTGCCGAGTGCGGAGTGGCCATGGCCGATGGGTGGAGGTGGCGTTCACGTAGGTTGGCAGAGTGGTGGGGGCACACGAAGACGATGGAAGTACAGGTGGACAGGGGATCTTGCAATTGCTAATGCATTGCTAGCTATGGATGATGAGATGGATGGATGTTTTCCATTTCATTTTCATTCTTGGTGCTGCGTGCAATTCTGTCTATACATTGGCATGACAAAAACGAATTCTGACACGATAATAGCCTCACAGTGATCGATCCAGTTGCTCCATATGGAAATGTCAGAATTTGGGAGTGACAAGCGCCGGGGGAGTTTTAAACGAATCTTGAGCAATAATTGAGTAGAATAAGCCGACGGCGTCGTCAATTAAAATAAATTAAATTAACAAATGGCAGCCCCTCTTGCAGCCTTGCAGGAGAAAGAGGCATCCATGTTGCATCAAAGCTGGCTGTCTGTTCCATAATTCAGTAGGGTAGGACGTGAAGGTGAGGATTTAAATTCGCGACACCTGTCGAAACATGTAGTCATGTACTGCTATAAATCCGTGGACACCATCAAATCTTGTTTGTAGACAAATCCAAATATGTAATCTGTTCAGTCTAATGAAGTGACCGAATCATGGCAAAAACAAATCAGGCAGCTGACCTTTCCGCAGCCCGGGGGGCGGGCGGTTGGGTCCGTTCCTAAACGTTCACCGGCAACATAGCGTTCAGTGCTCCATCGGAAGGGGCCCATGGAGCCCACCTATTGTCCTGTCAGTTCCAGTTCAGCCCCGCAACTCGTGGGCCGAAGAAAAAAAAACTGAGAGGCTGTTTGGTTGACGGCCACAGGCCGCCACGTCGTAGTTGTGGCTCGCCACGAGAATCGGAGTGCTTGTTTGGTTTGATCACCACGAGATATTGCGCGTGCCTTTTTTGGGCTGAAGTGAAAGTAGGATCTCCCTTCCTTGCGGCCCAGACTGGTGGCGGCTCGGGCAGTCTGTGGTGGCCTGGTGCCTGGTGGTGGGCTTGTTTGTGGGCAGACTTTGGCAGCGTGTGCCGTGTGGTAGTAGTCGCAGGTCGCCGAGGAACGTGTTTTTTTTTTTGAAAGGGACATGCATGAGTGTTGACTGGTGGTGAACTCGCTATTACTGCCCTCCCTCTCTGTCCTCTGCTGCCAGTATCGATCGCCTTCATCTCCCTCTCTATCGGTCGATGGGTGGTGTACAAGTAGCAGTGGCAGAGGCAAGAATTTCCCGATGTACTCGTGTCCTGTGTAGTAGCATAGGATAGGAGGTGCGTAGTCGAAGTGGCCGAAACAGAGCAGCAAGAAAACCGTCCAACGTGGGGTCCAAGCAAAAGATTGAACGGTCACCCAGCACCCAGCAGAAAGAGAACCAACTCGGGCACCAGGCTCAGATCAGATGTGCACGGTGCAGGGACGACGACGAGACAAGCACCTGCCCAACCGCTTTTCGTTGCTAGCCCCGGCCGGCGCGGCGCTAACCGAATCCGCGCTGCCTGGCCCGATCGATCCCGGCACGGACAACGGGAAACAAAGGCCGTTTCGCGCGCGGCCACCGATGGACACGGACCGATCCATCCGCCCGTCTCCACGCCACGGCCGAATCATGCGTGCCGTGCCCACGCATCTGGCGCCGCTCCCTCCGGGCTGGGGGCGTGGGCGGAAATGAATGATGCGGCCGGGGAGATCCATATCCATGGAGCGGACCTCTCCTCTCCTCCCGGGCGGCGCGCGAGATGATGCACGCATGTGGCCGGCGTTGAGATGCACTCACCGATCCGGCCGGCGCGGCCCACAGCCGCACCCAACAGCGCTATCTACTCAAACACGCCACCGTGCGCGTATGGATATGGTATGCCGCCGGATCAAACGGATACGTGCGGAGCGGTGCGTGCACACGTGTGGTCCGCACGAGACGGACACCGCCGGTGTGCAGTGGGAGTTGGCTCGTGGCTCCGGCCAACCGACCGCCAGAACAGGCGCGTACAGTGCCCGTCTTAACTGCCGCTGATCCTACACGCACTGTGCTTTGACTCTTGTATACGTAGATAGTACACAGCACTGCCACTGCACGCGCGTGCGTCGCCCGCCGCAAAGGTGGACGACGACGACGCCTTTTTGTTCCTGTTCCTGTTCCTGTTCCTGTTTTTGTTTCTACAGTTACTAGTACGACTCGCGCCGGGGCCGGCCCCTAGAGATGAGCAGGCAGGATCACCGATGGGTCGCCCGGTCGGTGACGGATCGATCTCCATGCATGAGAAGGGAACAACGCCATAACTCAAGTGAACGTGCGCGAGAAATGCAGGTGGTCGACCGTGGCTACTGCCCAGTGCCCGCACACACGTACCAGTCACACTCTCACGTACTGCTACCGTGTCTACTCCTGTCCTGTCTGTGAAACCGTGACCTCACCATGGCATCCATCGCAGCCGACGACCCGTAAGTCAGCAACTATTATTAGCATTTATATTTCCAAAATAAATTTATTATAAAAATATATTCTATAACTAATCTAGTGGTACTTACTTTGTATCATAAATGTTTTCATTATTTTTATATAAATTTAGTTAAAGTTCAAACTATTTGACTTCTCACAAAAGCGAGAATTACATTCTTCTGTGAATGGAGGGAGTATATTGTACCGACCGGAGTATACAGTATAGACTAGTATCCCATTGGTACGTAGTGCTGGGGTCAGCAATCAGCGTACATAACTACAGAATATGTACGGTGTGGATTGTATTATATCTCTAGCATCAATGCCTGATAATCCATCCACTTGACCCAACCGAACCTTCTATGTTGTCATTTGGCAGCGCGCAGCAGAATGATGGCACTCGAGCAGGGTTTGCAAAGCGGCAATGATGCCACGTATGGGCCTCTCTCACTCACTCACTCACACACACAAATTAAAAGCCACTACGCACTTCAGTCTCCGGTAGTAGTCCCGTTCGGCACCTACTCTACTCTAATATACTCCTAATTAAACAAACACTGCATGAGGCAGGTTAGGACACGCATCATCTCAAGAGTCCAGATTGAACCAATCGCCCTCAACCCCAACTGCCAAGCTAGCGTGTACTGTAGCTACGACCTGCCTCTCCCTCCTTGCCGACAGGGTTCTCGGGTTACAATAGAATTGTTAAAAAAAAATGGCGAATCGATTTACTTGTTTGGACCGGTCAAAATGTTAGATTTTAGCTAGTATTGGGCTGAATTCTAGTCAGGATTTAATCAAGACACACGAAGAGTAGTTTGATAATTAAGTTAGCACTTTTATATTAAAAGGAAAAACTTTCAGGTTTGTGTGAACTTTGAATATACTTAGACTGAAGGTTTAAATTTAGCCAAAAATTTTTGACCGCTATGATTTTGGGTGTGTTTAGTTCGTGAAAATTTTTGGCTTTGACTACTGTAGCACTTTTGTTTGTATTTGTCAATTAGTGTCCAATCATGGACTAATTAGACTCAAAAGATTCGTCTCGTGGTTTTCTACCAAATTCTATAATTAGTTTTTTTATCTACATTTAATGCTCTATGTATATGTCTAAACATTCGATGTGACGGAAAATCTTGAAAATTTTTAGGAACTAAACATGGCCTTTGTTTTGGACGTTACCGAGGTGGGTGAATTTCGTCGAAATTGGGTCGGTGTCGGACCAAATCCTAGGACACTCGGCACCTGCACTGAGACTGAGAGAGATCGTTGTCTGTATTCTACTACTCCCTAGATCTCCCATTCCCCGAGCAGCTGATGAGAGCTGAGCAGGTGTGGTAGGCGGTGTCGCAGATAGGCGCGAAGCTAGCTAGGCCGGTGGTTGCGTCCCCTGGTCCTGGCCCCTGCAGGCCCGATCGCCGGTTAGGTTGATCTTGGCGCGGACCGGAACAGAACAGCCGGGACGGCACCGCCAGTACGCTGCCACTGGCGGGCACTGTTGATGCGATCCGTCGCGCCACTTGTCGATCAGGAGAGCAGAGGAGACGGGCGGATGCATGGAGATGGAGGTCTCCTCCTCCTCTCATCTCCTGCTAGGGCTAGGCTAGCTTAGCGGTGGTGTTCCGGCAACCACTGGCAGGAATGATCCCGTCCGTCAGCCTGGCCGTCCGGCACAGAATCATTAGCGCGCGCGAGCGCGATGATGCCTTGCCTGCTCCAGAAAACGCTGAACCAGCCCCAGCCGGGACGCGAACCGAATCATTCGCAATCAGCTCGCCGTCGCTCTCGCCGATTGAAAACGCAGCCCAGCAGGTCCCGCCGGAGATCGTTGCATCGGCTGGGGCCTGGTCGCCTGGGGTCGGGTCCAATCCAATCCAATCACAGGCAGCCTCAGCAATAAGAGCCGCCGCTGCTGGATGCTGCTCCTGTTCCACTTCGCCGCTGCAGCTGCAGTAAAAAACTGAAAACGGTCCTGTCGTCTGAATCTCTGCTCATACACGACGCCCCGTTCGGCTGTGCTGAAAACACTGTTGACTGATTTTTTACGAGAAAAACACTGTTCTGACTGAAAAAACAAGCTGAAAAGTACGAATTTTTTTCAGCCGAAACAGTGTTTTTCTCTCAAAAAAATCAGGCACCCAGTGTTTTTCAACTGGCTTATATCTACCGTGCTGCTAATCCCTGCAGTGCAAGCGGCGCCGGCTGTGCAACTGTTGCACAGGTGCAAGTTCCCAGCGTCTAGAATCGACACAACACTTCGCTGCACCCCGCATCTGATATGACAACGCTGTCTTTATGCATCCTTCATATTGGGTGAGTGTTTGGTTCTCAGCCATCACACGCCAAACCACATCTAAGACTGTCACATTAGTGTTTGGTTATTGATTAAAGTTAGGCAGTCACAGCTTTTGCAGTTCATTTTTCTGCCACGGTTGTGGTGCCCGATCTCGCCGCCACCAATTGTGGCGTCGCCACACATGTTCGTGGCGTAGTTTGGCCAGGAACCAAACACCCTGGGAACCCAGATTAGCGATCGGTGTTCATAAAAATCAAAATAGCTCACGTTCAATATTAGTACGAAGTACGATTTGAAGACGTAATGGGTTTCATTGCAACCTATGAGCACGGTTGCTAGTAAATTTGACATGTTAACTAGTTTTATTGTTTTATAATAACATAACTAATGAAAACAACTTGGATGGCATAAAGCCCTACATAAAGGAGAGAAAAAGCAATTAAAAATAGTAGTGTCACGGAAGCGAGAGATAAAATTTTTATGGCACATATAAGAAATCGTTGAGTTTCGATGTCGTTGCATTTGCATGCTGCATGCGTCGCCCCCACAGCCACAGGCCGCGCGGCCCACAGGAGGATCAAAGCAGATCCCTTTGGTTTTGAACAGAGAGGCAGCTAGCGAGCGTCGTGTCGTAGACTTCAGATTGCATGGCCCCTGTTGGCTGCTGTTGTGCCCTGCATTAGCATGCCACCGTACCGCACCAAAAGCTGCTGCCTCGCCGAATGCCTTTGCATTGCATGCATGGTTCTGTGTCACGGACTCACGGTTCACACTCCAAACAAAGCCAAATGCATGCACCTCGTGTGCTAAATTCGACCTCTGCTGGTTTATCTCCAGAGTGACGCCCGGCTCGGACGGAGAAAATTCAGAATTGAGCTCGATCGCCACGGCCACGGGGACAGAGACAGACAGTGAGCGCCGGCCGGTACGGTACGGGCCGGGGAAGGGGAACCGGCCGGCTGTTTCTGAATGGCTCTCACTGATGAATTGAATCACTGTGATGTCTGTCTGCGTGCTGGAGTAGGAGTAGCTAGCAGCTCTCTTCGATTTCGGTCAGTCACCTTTGTGGAGTTGGGGACCCTGTCCTCTCCTACCTCCACCTTCTCCTCCATAGCGGCGGGTCTTCAGTCCCGTCCCTCGACCTCTTCTGTTCTGTGGTGTGGTCCAGGTCCAGCAGAGCCCAGACCAGACACGGCCTTAGGTTTCAGAACCTAGAGATTGTCGATGGATTTCAAATTATTTGACTTCGTGCCGTGTCTAATCAATCCATTGTCCCGGCATCAAATGGAATGGACGGAGGCTGTGCGCCCCTCTCACTCTCACTGATGGAAATGGTATACTGACACTTGAAGAATTTCACTCTAGAAAAAAAAAATCTCACACGTAACAAATCTGTCAAAGAAACGTCAGGTGCTATAATAAGGATTTACTGCACATGATCCATTTTGCACATTCCATGGAAGTTTGCAGTAGAAACGCTCGAACGGATTTTCCTGCTAAGCAAGCTAGTTAGGAGTGCATTCTTAAGTACAGTAGTCTCTTTTTGTAGTAGTGGAGTGAACTTTAATTATATTATTATCAATACGAAACAAGAAAAGCAAAGACGGCCACATCACACTACAAAGGTGCAGACGCCAAACGGATTGTGGTAAGCTGCCACTCGCGCTTTCCCACGGCACCTTTCTTCTGCTCCCACCCGCGGCAAACCTTTTCCGCCATAAAAAGTGCGCGCACGGCGCCGCAGCTCATCACTAGTCACACAGCTCCACACTCCCCTCATCCCCTGCTGGCGCTGGCAGTGGCGGTGCAACGCTAGCGGAGGATGAGCTCCTGGTTCCACAGGCTGCGGCGCAAGACAGCCGGGGCCGGGTCGATCGCGAGCGGCGGCACCGAACCCCCGGCGCCGCCCCCCTGCTCCCCGAACAGGTCGTCCTACTACGTCCCGAGCCGGGACCGCGCCCTCGCCCTCCCGCGCCGCCCGGCCGCCGCCGGGGAGGACAACCCCAAGCTCCGGGGCACCCGTTTCCCCCCGCGCAGTCCGCAGCCGAGCGACATCGTCTTCGACGTCGTCGCCGCCCGCCGCGACGACCGGTTCAGCGCCGCCGCCGCGCCGGAGCTCAAGCTGCGGCCCATCCTCACGAGGCCGCCGCCCAGCGCCGACGCTGCCGGCGGCGGCGGTAGCAGCAGCGCGGCCGCCTCGCCCACGGGCAGGGCGCGCCCACCACGGTTCCACTTAAACGCCGCGAAGGGCGGGGCGGCGCCGGACAACCATAGCCGGAAGACGGAGGAGGCCTGCAAGCGGAGCCAGAGCCAGCGCCAGGGCCGGAGCCGGAGCCGGAGCCGCCGGCGGCGCGCCGGCAGGCTCCGGTGGGTGTACGAGAGCCTGGTGGTGGTGAAGGACTCGGCGGACCCCGAGGAGGACTTGCTGGAGAGCATGGCGGAGATGATCGCGGCCAACGGCGTGCGGTCGCCGCGGGGCCTGGAGGAGCTCCTCGCCTGCTACCTCGCGCTCAACGCCGCCGACCACCACCGCGCCATCGTCGCCGCGTTCCGCCGCGCGTGGCTCCACCTCCACCTGCACTGCGCGCCGCCGCCGACGCCGACGCCGACGCCACCGAGCGAAAGGCGCTGCATGCATGAGCATGAATCGTGCGTCGTTGTAGATTAGCTCAGTCTCGGAGAACTCACCGATCGCTGCACGGAGCTAGACGCAAAGATCGCGACGTGCCTCCTCGATCGATCTGCTATACAGTGTGTATGTCTGATCCGGGACGCGCGCGCGTTCTTGTGAATTGTGGTGTGTGCGCTACGGTGGTTATGAGCTACTAGCACAGTTCTTGCACAGATCGTCGAAAAGACCGGCTGCTTTCGTTTTTTTCGCTGCGTCGAAACTTCACTCTTGTTTGGTTGTTGTTGATGACGATGTGATGCTGCAAAGCTGAAGGATCGATCCGTCGATGGGTTGTGCGTCGTCACGGGGGGTGTCGCACTTCAGTTTCGGTGTTTCATTCTTTCAGGAAAAGGGTGTCGACGTGTCGACCGTGCGCCGACTTTACACATCAGGCTGCTCAACTTGCGTCAGGAAAAAAATTGGAATAACTCGCATCTTTTTGTGCTCTTCTATCTATGGACCGATGGTCAATAGCTACTCTGCTTCTTCCTAGTTTAGGAGATATAAGCTCCACAAATTCATGGGTAAATTAGAGCCACGGGTAACCAAAACTGTTTATCACTGCACGCTCGCCCTCTTTAATTTGTTTGTATTTTAACACAATAGCCATATAGATATAGATACCCTGCTTATGTTGCACTTGATACTTTATATACCTTTTTCGTATCCCAAATCACACTTTTCCCCTTGCATCGCACCTCATAGAAAGAGATATTACTGTTCCCTTTTGCATACATGGATAGGTGGCGTGAGTGGTGATACCGTGATACACATCATGACATTATAGCTACTTTGAGATATTTTTACAGTGACAGCAGGTAACTTAGTTGCAGACTTGGGGTTATTTGAATTAATTTTATGAATAATGTACACGGGTAATTTAGAAGCAGAATTGGGAGTTATTTTTACAATATTTTAACAACGAAGAAGGTGTGTAACTTACCAGCTGTTCAGCTGATGGTTTCTGTGGCTGATAAGCCGGCTGATGCTGATTTGTTGTAAGAGAAAAACACTGTACCATAGCTGATAAGCTGGGCTGATGCAATTTATTTAGGGGTTGCCTTGCATTATTTTTTTTATAATGCCATTTCCAGGATTTACTTCAAGTTATTTTTCTATTGTAGAGGACACGACTAATTAGATGTCAAAATTTAGGATGTTAGTTAGATTAGTTTTCATAGAGGATATGTGGGTAAATTAAATAAATTTTAGGGTGTTAGTTTGGGTTGCTTTTCATAATGGTAGATGTGAGTATTTTAGATACAGATTTAATTAGGGGTTACTTTAGATATTTTCATAACGACCAAGTAGGAAATTTCTTCTTTTTTTGAAAACACAATAGATCCAATGGGGACTCTCTTATCAATAATGATCAGAATGGATGGCCATGTGTTTCTAATTTTTTTTTGGGAATTTATATAATTATTTTGTTATTCTAGTGTGTCTCGTGAGGATTAATGTTAATGCCTCAAAACGTGTTCTAAATCAGTAATCTTAACATAGTTTTCCACCCCTACTCATATTTTTCATTTGATTTCCTCGTATTTGTTTGATATAGGTTGAGTTAAATCTCTCTCGCATGTTCATATTATAACGCTAAACTTATATGGATAGTTGTTCGGCTGGTGGATAAGCCGGCTAATGCTGTTTTGTTGTGAGAGAAAAACATTGTACCATGGCTGATAAGTTAAAGCGAACAAGGCGATTGTCTTATCTTTTTGTGCTACACCACCGAAGTTTTCACTGGAGAGTGGCTCCAAAGTGGGTGTTTTTTCTGGCTGCAGTCATATAGAATTCATCAGGATTTCTAGCTGCGGTCATATAGAACTCATCAGGATTCCCCCGTGCATTGGAGCTTGACACGGTGAGGTTGTTTTTAGTCGTCTAGAGCGTTACAACTCACCGAAAAGTTGGGATTTATCCAGTGCATAACTCTTGTGCACCACCAGAACTATCTGATGCTCTTCATTTCAGTGAGTTGAGTTTGCAACAACTAATTTATGTTTGGGGGCTACATATACTCGCTCTTGGTCATGGGGATTGGGGAGCCCGGCCTCTTGGATACTTAGAAAGCCTCATATACATAGGCCCCGTTCGGCTGTGCTGATAAGCTGGCTGAAAAACATTGTTGGCTGATTTGTTGTGAGAGAAAAATACTGTTCCGACTGAAAAAAACAAGCTGAAAAAGACGGATTATAAGCCGGATGAACAGGACCATAATAGAGCATAAATTGAGGATCCACTCTCATACAGTTGCTTGGGATTGATGTGGAGAATGAGAGTAACATTCTAATGATAAGTTTGAGAGATTGATGAAGTGGCATTAGGTGGTTGATTTGTAAGCGGGTTTGCTTGTTACTCTTGGAGTTTGCCGCCTTCTAGACAGTTTGGAGTTGCAGACTGTATTGAAGCACTACGACAAAGATTGTGTAGGTTCTCAAGAGGTGATTTTTTGAGGGGCTCTTGTGCTTATCCCCGCCAAGAAGGTGAAGAGCAGCTCTAGTGGGCATCAAGATATTGAGTAGGACATTGGTTCTATCAAGTTCAAAGATCAAGCTCTTAAGATACCGAGACAACCTTGCGGGGTTAAAAGCTTGGTATAAAAGTGGTCAACATTGGGCTTACCTTAACATAGATTAGGGGTGATTGACAAGTTATTGATACTATAGGACGGTAAATTCTTCTATCTTCATATATTGTGAGTATCTATTGAGGTCAAGTTCGTTTCATTTATACTTTATGTTGTTTACATTCATAGACTTGAATTGCTTACTTGTCACCTTAGGTTGCAAACCTCACTAATTAGGTAGGACTATATGTGGTTCTAATAAAATTTGCCTAGTGTGTTTGTTTTTAGTGATCACCGTTATCCAAGCTCATTTAGCTGGTTCCTTATATCCTACACATTCATACCTTAATGAACAATGGTGGGGATTTTATTGAAACTAGGGGGGCAATGCCCCCTACCTCCAATACACCCTGACCAACAACACATCTTCTATTTCTCTATAACATGCCTAGTACTTCCGAAAGATCTTCTGAAAGCCATATCACCCTCACCAAACTATGAATTAGGCGATCTATATAGGCGAATTGAAGACCTCAGCAAGTACGCATCTAGAGGGTTCATCTTATTGAATCCATTTGAGGCCACTTTGATGTTGCGTTGGCCGACACAAGAATAGTGTGGGCCGGTATTTTCTATGTTTGGGTTTGGTCTTCATGTGTTTCTTGCTCTGGCTTCCATAATATCCGTGCAGGCCTTCATTGGTCATTGACACATTGTTAATTCTTAATCCTACTATCCAAACAAATTGAAGCATATATCTCCGATGGAGATCAGATGAATCTCGTCGAAGATCTAGGATTGCGTAGTAGTGAAGTAATGCCTGGAGTTGTTCTGAGCCTTAGGACTTTCCTGGAAGTCGTGTCAGGGGGCACGTTGTTGGCGCCATCCGATGCCAGGCCGTGCTTGGCCTGGTCCCTTCTAGTAAAGCTTCGTATGTGGTGACTCCAGGCCTTTTCTGGTCATGCCAATAAGTCCTCATTTTGAGGTAGTTTTACCTAATTTTGCAACATACTCTGGAAAAACACAAGTTGTATTACGAGGATAGTGTTAGCGCCAATGATATAAATTTAATGAATTTACAAGCATCAAATTGTTAAATATATATATAAAAAAATTTACACTACCTCACGACAAACACTTCATAAGATGTTTTGCAAACAAAACATGAGACCTGTTGAGATTGGAATGCTCAACAGAAAGGTCAGAAAGCTCTAATCCAAGGTCTAATTTGGAAGCAAGTAAGAGGCAAACCCAGGGATAGAAACCCCTCATGAAAAATTAAATGGCTTATTCAAACAATATCCTCATGGATTGCTTACCCTGGAAAAAAGTCTAGAGAATTTGAGTTTCCAAACTAGCTCTAAATATGGAACCATAATTGGTCTCTTCGACTATTGCTACGCAATAGTGCCGATCTCAATAAGCCAAAGAAGTTACAGCTGAGTAAACAAAAACAATGGATTTCGTAATAATTGTAAACAAAGCAAAGCTGAGCCCTCGTGGAAACATAAGCAAAACGATAATGATATAGAGTAGGCGTCCGTTCCGTCCGGACGGACCCGCCGCACACGGAATGACTCGACCGCCCTCATCCGCTCCCGTAATGCTCTCCCTCATCATCATCCCTACTCTGCCGCTAGCTCCCCCATCCCTACACCGGCTCCCGTGACCGCGTGCAAGCTCGCTGTCGCCCCCGCCCGCCCGTGCTCCCTCCCTCCCTCCTCCTCCGCGAACTCCATGCGACCCCGCGCTCCCCAGCAACCCAGCTCCCGTGCCCCCCCCCACCGGAGACGAGGACGACGGCGGCGGCTCCGACGAGGTAGGTCGGTCCTTCTTTGGATCTGAGCCCTCCTCCTCCTCCTCTTCCTCCTCTGGATCTGAGCCCTCGTCCTCCTCCTTCTTCTCCTCCTCCTCCTCTGAATCTGAGGGACGCGGTGGTGGCTAAGGTTCCAGCGAGCTCTGGGGTCCTTCCTTCCTCCCTCCGACGAGTTCGGAGGTGATGGGCTAGGGCTGGAGCAGCCTGTACCTCAAACCCATCTCCTTGCTGTTCCGTACGCTCTTTTGCCGTTTTTTCCGTGTTGCAATAGGTTTTTTTTGGGACGTTGCAACAGATGATTTTCGAATGTTGCAATGGGATTTTTTGGGTTGTTGTAACAGATGTTTTCTGAATAATGGTCCCATTTTCTATGTTTCATGGTTGATTTTTGCGATGTTGCAGTACATATATTCGATGTTGGAGCACATAATTTTCGATGTTATAGTACATAATTTTCGATGTTATAGTACATAATTTTCGATGTTGCAGTATATATTTTGGGATGTTGCATTACATGTTTTTTCGATGTTGCAGTATGTGTTTTTGCGATGTTGCAGCACATAATTTTTGATGTTGCAGTACATATTTTTCGATGTTACACTACATATTTTTGTGATGTTACAGTATTCATATTCTAATGTTGCTATGCATAGTTTTCCATATGTTTACAATGTTGCACTTGTGTTTTCGTACTCCTGGGACACGTGGCGCGGTCGGGAAACGGGGTGATGCGTGGGGCAGGCAGGTTTAGGGAGCGGGGAGCGGCGTTCTGTTTTATTCACGCGGGGGTGGTTTGAAAAGGCCGCGGCATCAGGACGCGTCTCGCACGCCGGACGTCGAGTCGCTGAGACAACCGAAAGCGAAAGCAACAGAAGAGAACCTGGCGAACGGTAGTCGGTAACCACGGCATGCACGCCCAGGGAAGGGATTCCAAGAGGACACGTCGTCCTCAGGCGGCCCCTGACCCCTGTCCAGTCCAGGATGCGAGGCGAGGCCAGGCCCCCATGCTATGCTCGATGCTGCCTCAGGTGAAATGGACGTGTCTGTGCGTCTTCCGTTATCCACTGGTCGGTCTGCTCCTCGAATCGAGAGTAGGAGTTGCCCTGGCCGGCCGCTGCAGAACTACAGTGCTGCCCCGTAGCAATAGCATAGCGCACTGTTCAGGCATGGTCACCAGTCACCACTCAAACTCACCCGTGCCACACTTCACTCCACAGTGACAGGCCAAGGCCACAGCAACGCAACAAGCGCTAGCTGATGTCCTCGTCGTTCAGCTCGATCAGCTTCGGTCGTCAAGTGGCAAATGTGCTGTCTGTGTGCCGATCGAGCTCGCCGGCCGGGCCCGGCCGTGCGGAAAGGAGGAAATGTGGATATGATGATCCTGATCCTGGCGTAGGTGTAGCCTGCAACTCAATCCAATGCCGATGGGCCCCGTTTCCTTCCTTCCTTTCTTTTCAGGCGGATAGTGGCAGCAATGAGCAGGGCTGTGTGCGACCTTTATCTTTTCCCAGTTATCAGATATTATTCCATGCTAGCATCAAAAGATTAGGAGGGGAAGAAAAAAAAGGATTCCGTAAAATGATGCAGCCACCACAGCAGGCAGCCATGAATGGAGGCATGGAGCCTACTGCTGCTATACTATACGTACTACAGTGATCTAACAGTGGGAACGCAGAGGAGCATGCAGCTGAACAAGGAGCAGCAGACCCAGCCCAAAAGCTCAGCTCGATCTGCGTGGGGGCTCCCTTGGCTTTGCATTGTTCTTGTTCGCAGTCGCCGCAGTTTCAGCAGCAGCAGGTAAGCTAGGTTCGTCAGTGCAGTGGAAGTCCAGGGGCGAGAAGGCAGGCAGACGAAGGCAGGCGCCGGCCAGGCAGAGCGCAGAGGCAGAAGAAATACTCGTAGTACGCATGGCGAGAAGAGGACATGCGCAACGTACAAACATTTCGCCATCTGGCCATCTCGCCCAGGCAGAGGCAGGGCAGCCAGCCAGCGCCCCCCGTCAGCGTCAGGTCTCACCTGCTGGCTGCTGCCGCGCGCGCGCAGGGGAATGCGCAGCGCTCGTGATGATGGACCTGACCTGACTGATGGACGATGATGGGCCGATGGCGAAGGCCGCGTGCCCGGCATGGGCTGGGGGCGAACGGAAAGCTCGAGGAATGTCTCGCTTTCAGCTTTGAGGAACCATGGGAATGGGGACAAAGTTGGTGTGGTGTGGTAGGTTTCGCCGTGCTCGTCCTTCAATTTCGTGTCAGGTGTTGGCGTGGAGAAGGGCTGCAGGAGGGGAGGACCGGAGGAGCCGAGCCCCGACCCCCGAGCGGTGGTGGTGGCTCGCCGCTGGCAGGCCGGCTAAATCTGATATATAGGCCCATGTTCGTCCGGCCTGCAACTGAACGTATGGGCCAGTGTTTCATGGAACGGCCTCTGCGTTTTTGTTCTTTCTTTTTTCTCCTCCTCCTCCTCCTCCTCCTCTCTCTCTCTCTCTTTGAGATTGGTGTTCTTGCCCCAGCTTTGAAATCTACTTGTGATTTTATCTTTATATTTTTTTTTCAACTTTGTGATTTATTTTGTTTTTAATTCCGAAGCCACCATTTGCCACTCTACGACTCTGTTAGTTGAAGGCCGAATAAAACGAATTAAATGTTTTTTTTTATAATATTAACCCTTGAGCTTATCCTATCCTTGGTTTTCACCGATGGTTAATTAAGCATGCGCCACTTGTTAAACATTGCTTAGATTTGACCATAAAACATTCTATCCGATGGTTAATTAAGCATGTGCCACTGGTTAAACATTGCTTAGATTTGACGGATGAGTCTCATAAGCTAGTGATTAACGATGTTAAGTACATCATCCAATCCGTTTCCCTTCACTCCTGCTACCAAACAGAAATACATGGACCATTTTATCTCCTCAACCAAACACATAACAGGTCCGTCTCATTCTTGAAAACTAGGTTAAATCCATCTCGTTCCACCACAACCCAGACCAAACACACACGTTAAATACGAATACTAATGTACTGTATTCTTCATCCGTGCACGTACACTTGACGCATGGAAATAGAATGCTTGGTACGCTATCGCTGGCGTGGAAGGCATAGCCTCGAATGTGCCGTCCTATATTCGCAAAAAAAAAAAAGGAGAATATGCCGTCCTATGGTGATGGATAGATGTGGCCACGACACGGGGCCAGTAGTGCACGCGTCTCGTGGAGTCTCGTGAGTGGTGGTGCTTAGACTGTCCACAGCGTTGCAAAAAGTTGATGCTGAAACTCTCTCATTCCTATTTCAGCATCGAGTCATACCATCGTGGGCGATGCTGAGTTGAAAAAAAAACTGGCACTGAGGCATGTTCTTGCTTGGATGCTGAGATAGTAAAGAAGTATTTCTTAGCTGGAGCTAATGCTTTCTCATGCATCAGATGCTTTGTCAGGCACCAGAAACGAAGATAGTGGATCTGACATAAATCTATCTAGGTGCATGCACGTTGATGCACAATGTTGTTGTGTTTGGGCATTTTCTCAGCATCGATCTAGTTGGCATGAGCATTAATTTTCCAGCACCGGACACATTGCGGGTAGTCGGTGAGTAAACTATACGATCTGATAGATGTGACGACGACGATGGTTACGTGACGTCGCCACCGCGGCGCTCCCGTAGCCGTCCAAGCCGCGGCAGACAAAGGATTTGGAAAATCCTCGCGTATAGAAACAAAAACCTAGAAAACTGGAAATTCTCTTATTCCCCCCAGCCCCCCCAGGTTAGATCGATGGGGAAAATCGGCTGTTGAACAGATGCATGGTTGACATGGACGCCTCTTGAATTTAGCTTGTTTTCTGAAACAGCTAGTACAGTAAAAAAACGCGACCTGCAAAAGGTAAGATCACCTCCGAGCATTGCTGTGATAGAGAAGCTAGTACAGTAGTAAGTCACAATTTTTCTCATCTTTGGACGGCTAACAGTAGTTTGAGATAGAGATTATTAGATTATTACGGAGTGCTAGTATGTCGCTGTCCAGGCAGGGAGAAAAGAATTCACGAATGGATAATCTTGATGGACCCCGCTGCCACCTGTCTCGCGTCTTTTTCTCCACCCACCTCCTGCAGTGCTGACCCTTCCAGAACTTGTCCATGCCACGTGGGCCCCCGATGAAACACCCGCCGCGGGCGGCGGGCGGCGTCGGCGTCGGCGTCCGTCATCACAAAACTCTTCTCGCACGCGTCGCCGCCCGCACCGCACAGATCAACAACCGCTCAAAATTCGGGGGAAGCGGCAAGCGGGGAAGCAAGCGAGAGCAGCAGAGCAGGGCGCATCGCGAAGCGGAGAGATGGAGGCGGCGGCTCGCCTCCCCTCCCCACTCCTCGTCGTCTCCACCCTCCTCCTCCTCCTCTCGCCTCCGCGGCCGGCGGCGGCCGCGCCGCCGCGCATCCAGCCGCTCGCCACCGCCGCGCTGCGCCGCCTCTACGACACCTCCAACTACGGCAGGCTGCAGCTCAACAACGGCCTCGCGCTCACTCCGCAGATGGGGTAACTGGTGCCTGCCTCTGCAGCTGCTGCTGCGCTTGCTCTGCCTTCGCGCTTCGGCCAGCGCTAAATCAGTTCCACTACGTTGCGTGTGCGCAGGTGGAACAGCTGGAATTTCTTCGCCTGCAACATCAATGAGACGGTCATCCGCGAGACAGGTTCGGTTCCGGTTCCACCGCGGCCTCCACCCTCCTCACTTTCCGCTGCCAAATCCGAACTTCAGCTACTCTAGTTTTAGTATATACCCGTTTCGAAATTTTGGCCTAATTCGTAATGGTCGCTTATTTGGTGCGCCCCCCGCTGCTCAAAATACATTCAGTTAGGTCATATCATACATAGGTGAATGATTACTGTTGGATACATATGGGACTGCTTCGGTTCACTGTTCAAGCGTTATCTTTGCAAGCAGCAGCTAGTGTTTGCGTGGGGTGTGTGTGTGTGGTAGCTGCCAAAATGCCTTCTCCAAAGCAGAGTTTGCTCAGAAAATGTTAACCACCTGTTATTATTGAACAGCTGACGCACTGGTGTCCACGGGACTGGCTACGCTGGGCTACAACTTCGTAAATATTGGTACACCACTTGGCTCAACAGGATGGTCTTCTTGGCTCTAGAGACTATTTTGTTTATCTTATCTTTTGTTTGTTGCTTACTTCTTCAGATGATTGCTGGTCCTACGTGAAACGAGGAAAGCAGGTAATGGGTGGAAGTTCGTGGACTGGTTAGCTAAGTTTGGAGGACCGTCGGTGATCACTTTAAAAGTTCGTGGACTAGGATGATATTGGTGGCCAAGTTAGGAATCCACGTATCACTTTGGAAATTTGTGGACGAGGATGACACCACTAGCTAAGTTTATGGACTGATGATAAATTTTACTTTTTTTTTTGGCTCAAATGTTACTTGTCCCTAGATACTAGGGTCGCTAGACATATCATGTCTTGGTAAGTAATGCACGGAAGCAATAAAACAGATACAACAAACTGCCGCACTCATTTCTCTTTTTCAAATCAATAGCTAAACAAGCAAATCTACATAATCACAGTTCCTTTTTTTTGGGAACATTTTCCACTTCTATCCAATTTTTTTTGGACTGTCTATGCTAAAGACGAAACTATATTGCTACACTACGCCTTCTAGGCCCCCATTTGGTAAAGCTCCCACCAGCTTCACCTTCTCTAACGCATTCACTGTTTATGCACTGTTTACATGAGCTCTTCAGCTTCAGCTTCTAGGTGTTGCTTATCTAAGGAAAGGATTCATCATCTAAAAAGAAATAAAGGTGAGACGAGGATTATTATTGTTTTACACGGCACCACACTGCCACCATATCACGAAGGCTAATAGCATCTAAACTTGCTACGCTGTCGGACGAAAATCCTGCTGGGGCACCTATCTGACATCCTGCTGTAACTCCGATCTTCTTCCCGTCACTAACTTCTACCACTACGATTAGCTGGATTATCTCAAAATGTCCTGTCAGTCTCAGCGGCAACCAGCTTGGAGGGGAGGGAAGTGAGCTTCATCTCTCAGTTGGTACATCTCTTCATTCTCTTCTGACCTGCACGTTTTCACTAAAAATATTATGGGAATTTCTTGACTCGAATTTACTTCTGATACAACAAAACTGCAGACTTAATGGGGTCCTAATCTGCAACAACATGAGCTACATGTTCCAAGCAGTAAAACACTGCAAGTTACTGATCGCATAAAAATTATACACTATGAGATTGAAATGAATACCTGGTTTTGGTTTCAACAGCCTTAGCGCTCGGCGCCACTGAAGCAGGGGCTTCAGCAGGCGCCTTGCTAACAGGGGGAGGTACTACTTCAGCTCTCTTTCTAGTGGGGAGCGCTGGGAATGCTTCCTCAAACTGTGTTGAGGTTGAGGTAAGCCCCAACGAGAAAGGCCCCAAGGATCCAAACTCCAAACTTTCCGCCGCATGTAAAAAATTTGCTGTGGCAGGTGAGGAAGGCTGAGAGGTACGATTTCCTTGACCATTTTGAGGAAGTACTATCCCTGACGAAGATGATGGTGGCTTTGTCTGCCTTCCCTCCTCAACAAAATCTCTTCCTACTGCTTGTTTGGTTCCACCGTCTGTTTCTACATGCTCCTTGAAACGAACAAAATCTCCATCCGGAACTGAGCTCTTGCTTGAATAACCACTCTGTTGCGCACTGTTTTGCTTCTTCGGCGATTGATTTGTTGCACTTTGAGCTATGGCATCTTCAGTTTGTGAGCCAGAATATCCTTGCTCAGCTGAGTAATACCGACGATCAGTAAACCTCTGTCTTTGTTTTCTTGCTCGTATGATTTCTCTTTCAAGCGTTATACGCTCCCTGTATGTATGATAATTCTGGAAATCAAAACATGAACAGAGATTGAATAAGTAAACATGGTTACATGCTATCTGCTTATACAAAAACTACGCCCATGTAGCTTACAAAACATTGAATCAGAGATTTGGTAATGAAGCTAATCAAAGCTGAACTAAAACCTTTTATATGCAATTTTTCCTGACAGTGATGTAATAAGAAACCATTTACCCTTAAAAGGAAATAAGAAATCATGCAAGAGCTGGATGATTTTACTGAAAAAACACAAATAAGGAAACAAACAAATAAGATCTTGTGATAAGAGTTTGTACCACATTGGGAATGTATGTGCCAGTTCCATGCGTCTTAGGAGAGAAACAAAACCAAGAAACAGGATAGTTATCTGAATTGGTTGAAGGAGATGAAGGAAATGTTGATCCGTTGGGGGACAATGGTATATTCTGCTGCCAAACCATATCCACTTGGGCCTCGGCATGTGGTTGTTGTGAATCATCTACTGTGCTATGAGAACAATACACAGGAGATAGCTTCCTTCTCTCGCTATCAGTAGATGAAGCTAATGACAGGCTTGAGGATCTAGTGCTAGTTTTCAACTTCAAGATCATGTCTGGCATCTTGAAAGAATCCTCATCTAGCATATCAGCTAAACATGCTTCTTCAACAGCCTGCAGGAGTTCATCAAACAAAGACTCCAGGTGGTACTGAACTTTGCGAAGGCATCCCAAGTGCAGCTCCAGATCACCTGAGAGATCCAGCATATTTGACAGCAAGAAGGGTGGGAGTAGCTTTTTTCCTGCACGGGGAGCAGTCCAATCTGACTCATCAACAAAACAAGAATTGGAAAAATCCAAGATATTTGCACTAGTCGAGTTAGTCAATATATGCGATGGATGCTCTGCATAAATCTGTTGTGGCACATTTAATCTACTGATATGGTGTAAATCTTCCTCTGCTGCATAATTCTCCAAGCATTCTTTACTGTTGCCATTACCATTATCTTGAGAAAAGGATGAGTGTCTCCTTAAACTTGCTAAAGTTGATGGATTTTCTTTGAAATCAGATGCATATTCCATGAACCAGATTTTGTTCCAAGGAAGATCCTGAACAAGACCAGGCAAATACTTACCTGAATTCTTATGCACATCTGTCACACTCGAGTCCTTGTCTGGCAGTTTCGATGAATGACATGAACTTCCGTTTTCACCCTCATTCATGCAAGAAGATTTACACCTCGATCCATCTTCACTAAGTGCCCTTTCAGGACCAAGCAAGGGTTGGAATGAACTACAAGGGTCAATGTCTGGTCTTTCTCCCTTTCCATGTCTCTTCAGTGTGTTTGCGAAAAATCCGTAAATTTCATCACGAATGTACTCGGAGGGTAACATGAGAATTTGACCAAGCTTTTGTGCTCCAAATGACAAAGCACTGCGTATGCGATAAAAGTTTGCTGCACAAGATTAGCATGTGTCAAGAACACTTATCATAAGAACCCTCCATTAAAAGGATTTTTAGTATACGTGCAGCAAAAAATGTGGTAAACATCCACACACACGCACGGTATTTCGAAAACATAATAAATGAGGTGACACAGTACATAATAAAATGAATTAGTGCCTTTTTTTATTCTAACCTTTGCTGACACTTCTGCCGAGATTATTATTCGCCTTGAGTGGATCAATTATGTTTAAAAACTTCTGGCGGAATTGTGTGTCACATCCCTCAAACTCATTTGGAATTACAACAAGTCTATCGAAATAGCCTTGTTGGAATTCCTTGCCAAGCAATAATTCGCCTTGTACTTCTGTAGGTTCCACTGCAAGTTGCAAATTTGAATAATTAGACAAGAGATCATACCACTGGTGATTCATCAACAAAACAAAATAAAACAACAACATATGACCCACCAGTTAAGTTCGGTAATGATGACAAATCAACAGGACCATTTAAGCTAATGCCATATCGATCCCAGTCAAACTTGCTAAAATATTCCAAAAACCTATAAAGGGCCTGTTAAAAAAACAGGTAGTACATGCAAAAGAGTTAGTTCGGATATCACTTAAACATATTTGTAAGGAGCTCAAAAGAAGTTCTGAATTCCAAAAATTATTACCTCCAGAGGACCATGCAGAGACTTGTGGAACATATTGAATATGTAAAGAATAAGTGTTTCCAAGGCATAAGTAGATATCAGTCCATGATGGGCTCCTAATATGCGACTTTCATGGTAGCACCAAGCCTTGATTAACATAATGCTCCTTTTGAACAAATGGTTTTTGCCAATCTGACGGTCAACCTAAAGAAGTAACAGTAACTCGTTCAATGTATAGTGTTTTTCAAACCCAAAAAGTGCATGTGGAGCAAAAATTCAAGTTTGCATTTGCTTACTAGCTCAAGAAAGCAGAACGTGGACACACCCCCAATCTGGTTGAAAGAGACATCCACGATAATGTTCTCAATAATGCATTTTATGAGCTTAACCTAGTTGAACAATAAAACCAAAGTTAGCATACGGGCAATATCAAAATGTATCAAAGAAAAAAAATAATGTGTATCAAGTATCAACTACTTTGGTGGAAAAGTGGGTTAAACATAAGATGCACAAATAGGAATATGCACTGTACCTCAGCGTTGATGAAGTGCAAGCCTGTCAGTTTGAACTCGGCGTCACAGTTTTCCTGTTCCGACTCGAGCATGCTGCGGACATCATCGATGAATGTACTGTTTAACCATGTGTTCCCCAGTACAGTTATATCAACGTCGCCATCGGGAAGATACGTCCTCAGCGGCACTGATCCAAATGCAAAGACCTGCATTGTATGATAATACAAAAAACAATGTTATTTCAGTGCAAAATGTGCTAAAGTTCAAAATAAAGGAGATAATGTGTTGCACACTAATAGCAAATCCACAGAGAAAATGTGCTGCACACTATTAGCCAAGCCACTGAGAAAATGTAACATGCATTTCAATTGACATTAGTGGATCTGTGGATGTGGTGTGTACGAACTACTGTCGAACATCTATAAACACCAACACGATGCTTCTTATACGGTTTTAATTGCATACAAAACAGAAGTTTACAGATCTCATGCGTGCACCACAACAGTTGAATGCAGTACGGTGGCAGGAAGTGGAAGGAACCTATGCTGATCGACCTAAACACATTGCTCCGGCCTGCTCTGTGGCATCCGTATCTCAAATGTTGGCCAGTGGCCGCAGCATGTCGAGGAGGCTGGCATGAAGGTGGTCACCACCAGCTTTCAGTAAATATAAATAGGATATGCAGCATCGGCCTAAATTTTCAGGCCCATCTAAGGTATATCGTATACGCATATCGCCGCAGCACGTACGTAGCGCAGATGGCACTAGATATGGTGTCGAGAAAAGCTATTAGTTTGCCGATGCCTGCTCGATTCAGGCACGTGAGAAAAGCTATAAACAGGATCGGAGGCCGCAGTCCACGACGGAAACAGACACAGTTTTAATCGTGCTCAGAAATGTCCTAATCGCCGGCTTAACAAAACCTGTACGTACTTGGTAGCAACAGGGTAAAAAAGTGGAAGCAAGGTATAATCCAGTTTTACCTAATAATTTTTAAATAGTCAAATTACTTAATTACCCGAACATAAAAGGACAAAACATACATTTGACCAGAAAATGGACCAGAAAATACTAGCCACTGCACGTGTGATGCATGCTACCTGGCGTGGCACTGACACAAGGGTTCTAGTAATCCAAGTACTAAGACTGACGAGACGACTGAATGATTAGTCGAAAAGGTACCACTATAAAAAGACCATGGTGGGTGGGGGCATGGAAGTATAGACAATCAAGAATTAATAAACAGAATATCCCTAATCCCAATCCCAGCAGCTAGGTGAAGGAAAACTACAGGAGCATGCACGGAATGGCCGGAATTAGCATAGGCACACACATACACGCATGACGAAAACAGAAACAGCCATGGACGGACGATGGATGCACGTACGTGCGGCTGCGGCCTTTTCGCTAAAGACGCGGAGAAAGCTACGACCAACACACGCTACGGCGACAGCGACCACAGTCCACGTCACGTCACTAAACACATTTGTGCTTTCTCGCGCTAGCGACAGGGGCACGGTGAAAGCGGGCGAAGGCGACAGATTTGACCATCGTGCAATCGGTAAAAACTAATAAAAAAAAACTGAGAGAAAAATTAGCTCCGACAGCACAATAAGCATGCGATAGTCAACGGCTATCAGTAAAATAGGACGACCACACATACATGCAGGATATTATATTGTAATAACAACAACAAGCATAAAAAAGGATTATGAATTAATGAAAAAGATTCTTTATCCCTATACACAATAGGGAGTATAATCCAATCACACATATGAACATCCACGAGCGAGCAGGAGCTGCTAGGACCCAGGTCCTAGCTAGAAGAAAGCGACGGCGTGCAGTACGCGGCGATGCGATTGGGATCGGGGATTGCGGGTACGCAGCAGCGGGCCAGCGGCACGAGGCTTCCGTTCCGGGACTGGAAGCAAGCAGCATGCAAACACCAAGCAGCGCCGCCGCACGGCACGAAAACGAAACGGAAAGCTAAACCCCTTCCCTTCTCTCCCTCCCGAAGCTGAAGACGACGACGCGCGAACCCCGAGGCGGCCGGCCAAGCGACGGGCGACAGGGAGAGGCTAGGGAGCTAGCGCAAGCGCACGCGAGAAAATAAACGGCAGCGTAGGGTAGGGACTAGGGAGGGGGAGAGGGATCGGAGCGGGGGCACACGCACGCACCTCGCAGCCGAGGGAGGAGCCGATGAGTCGCCTGAGGTAGCTGATGACGTCCTGGCGGCGGCGCTCCGCCTCCTGGGTGGGGTGGACGCGCAGCACCACCTCGCCCGCGGCCGCCTCCGCGGCGCGCACCGCGTCCCGCCGGATCGCCGACGGCGGCGGCGCCCTCCTCGCCATCACCGCCGCCAGCGTCTCCCTCTCGCCTCCGCTGCCGCTCGCGCCGGGAGAAGCAGCGGCAGCGGTGCCGCCGCCAGCGCCCCTCCCCCACGGGAGCGCCCACCCGTCGGCGCCGGGCACGAACCACCCGCCATCCGCTCCCTGACCGCGGCCGCCGAAGTACGCCATTGGAGCCGGGGGAGGAATCCAATCGATCGGCGGAGCGAATGGAAAGCGCCGCGGGCGGAATCGGAGGGGTTTTCGCCCTCCGAGGCAGGAAAAGATTTCTCGTGATTCTTTTGTTTCCCCCCGCTTCTCCTTTAATTTGGGGTCGGGTCCGGTCTCCTCTGGTCCGCTCGGGGATCCAGGTGGAGTTGGTTTGGTTTCTTTGGCTGCGGGCTGATCGATCTGGTTGTCCGAGGTGTGGAAGAACTGATGGGGTCAGGCTCTGGCTCTGGCTCTGGCTCTGGCTGCCTAGCTGGGTCCCTCCGCACTCGCCTGCCGCTGCTTATATAGGCGAGGTCACCGCAACGGGCCTGCGTGGTGCGTGCCTGCGCCTGCGCCTGCGCCTGCTGTGGCTGTGGCTGTGGCTTCGTTACCTCTAGATATAATATAGATAGATGATTCTGCTATTCTTTGTATTTAAAATAATAGATAGACGATTTGTTGGGTGCATATATATGGACAAAGGAAGAAGATGTGGATGACTGCCAAAACCGGGGGCAGGGGCTAGCCCTCATGTATTGTGGTATTTAGAGTATATTTTGATCTGATATGGTAACTATATGTATGCATGGTTTGCTGTAAATAAATGTAAAACACTATTACTTGTTCTAGTATGTGAGATAGGTAAAGAGGTGACTACTGTGTATACTTTGATCCATGGATGGTCTTATGCTCATGCCTCATGAGACTAAGCAATAGCTATTGCACCAAAGTGGATCCCTGGCTGCATTACTGTGACTTACGGAATTGGACCGAGCGAACACGACAAACGGGTTGTTGGTCGGTAAAAACATTAGGTGTAACACTTTTAGTGAGTGGATATCTTTTTTAGTTGTCGGGTATCGGTGTCTCTGATAGGACAACCGTCAGATACTGTTGAATTGATAAGCATATCCAAGTCATGTATGTGTCACGGCGGTTTCCCGTTGATCCGTTGCTAAGATTGAGCAGACGTAGCTTTGCTTTTGTCGCCTTTTGTATTTTCACCTTTTTACAAGTCAAGTACACGTCAGTTGTCGTGTAGCTAGTAAGCGAAATCTTTACCGACAAGTGATGAGTACTTGTTGGTTTTACAAATATGTATGTAAGAATATTTGTTATGTGTGTCTGGATCATCTTATGTTTTGTGTGTTACGAGATGGAAAGATGGCTATTGCACTAGAATGGCTCTACTGGATGTGCTAGCATTACTATGACTTTGAAATTTCTTTGAGCGAATGTGACTAATGTTGGCGGTTGGTCACTAAAAGGGCTAGGTGGAACACTTTTGGCATTAGCGGCCGCTTTTTCTAAAGTATCGATACTTCTGAGACGGCCACCTTGGATATGGTGGAATTGATAAGGATATCCAAGTCATGTATGTGTCATGGCGGTTTTCCGTTGCTAAAGTGATTGTGTAGGCATATCTTGCTTTGTCGCTTTTGTATTTACATCTTTGTACAAGTCAAGTTAAACATGTCAATTGTCGTATATCTAACGAGCATGGTCTTAACCGACAAATGTATAGATTTTTACCTTTGACAAGTGGTGGTATTTAGATTTTTACCTTTGACATGTTTAACTTGACTTGTACAATGCGCGCCTATTATCTCTTCATATACTTTCTGCCTAGAAAACAAAAAAAAAGTATATTGATAACTTCTACTGACCGTTAAGTAAAATTACCAGCATAAGGGAAATTCCGATGAATAGAAAAAACACAATAATTGACACAAATCACTATATCGTGCCGCTTGCAAGCAAATTTCTTTCCAATTTAGGTGATGCACCTTTTTCTTCGGGCAATTTAGTTGTTGCTTTTATCCATGAAACAAGAATTGAAAGTCACCTTTCAAATACACACCCGTTTTGTTAATTATGAATTATTATGTCTTGAGAATTCAAGGTTGTAAATTTCACCTTCCTTGGTGGTCTATAATCGTAGTACTAAAATTCACGGTCCACATTTTTGGACAATTAGCTCTGCACTTTTTACCGCAAATCACGTGTATAGAGCTTCCATGAGGTGAACCTGTCCCTTAGAATCCTCTTAGCAACCATTGATGACTTCTAGTAACTTACAATGCACAAGAGGAAGAAGCAGTACATGGATCCGAACAAACAGGGATGCATTTTATAGTTGCCATATACCAATAAACCCATGTCAAGAATGATAAAAAGATAACAGGTGAAAATTAAATAGTAGGAGGAACGTAACCCAAGCTGAAACACAGGAGTAATCACGGCGGAAGAACAGGGTTGCTCATGCTCAGAGCTTTTGTTCCAACGTTCGTCCATGAGGTCTGCACAAGAAATGGGTGGCAGTTGCTGAAGATATCAGGGAAACTGACGAGGTGCAGTCAGAGGCCACTGCATTCAAGCACTGCCATAATAGCACAGAGATCTCCGTCTTCTAAAAGGAGAATGGAATCCCATTCATTTCCAGCTAGTACATCATCAGCGAATCCAGGGCACATTGATTATTTTCTCGAAAGATAATATACATAGACGATGTAAACGAGGCAAGATAAACATATTTTATATATATATATATATATATATATATATATATATATATATATATATATATATATATATATATATATATATATATATAAAAAATCATCTCTATTGCTTGCATCCATGTATAATTCTCTCTCCAAGTATATGGCAGTAGAGATGGAAAATACATATACTTGGCATATTGTTATTATTCTCTTAACCATTGGTTTTTCCCGGATGATTCCATTTTTTTTAAGCAGTAGTTGATTGAGCAACATATATTTCAAGTGCTGTAAATCTTGACTGCTTTTAATTCAATGAATGCCTCTTGGCTGTAGAAGCTTTTTGGCTCTATAGGAGCTGCTAGCTGTATGTTTTGGATTTAGCTGATAATAATGCTACTGGTTATTAATAATTTTGGCTATAAAATATATAAATAAAAAAGGTTTAATGACATAATCGTATAGCCACAGTGAACCACGGGCCGTTCGATGCAAAACAGACCATGTCTTCAAGCTAGCCTAGCCATCTTTAAGGGCGTCAGATATATCTAGAACGGCTTTCGTGGCGCGGCACAGTTGTCTGGCGTCCTGTTCTTCTATTCAAAATTCAAAATAGCCAAATTGACAGGTCAGCACCCAGGTGGGGCCACTTTGGTTCCTGGGGGCACCGACTCTGGAACAGCATTGACCACGGTGGGTTTTGTAACCAGCTAGCGGTAAGGGTTTATTATTACCCAGGAATTTCACGAGAATCGTATGCAGGAAACATAAGAATTTCTTGCGTTTCAAAGGGATCCTAAACATGTTGGCTATACTAAGATGACATATGTCGATACAGTTTTCATCTGCGAGTATTTTGTTGGGGGTGTAAATGTAATATTGAGCAAAGATAAGTTCTTCTTTGCATAGTTAGTGGTTTGTTCCCTAGTGAACATCATTAGCTAGGAACAGGACACTCGCTTATGTGAGAGTGTAGGTGGGACTTTAACACATAGCAAGTAGTGTACTCAATGACAAAACAATGTCGTCATGTATTTTCAAATTTTAGGAGCGGTGACTAGGATTATTTCGGTGGCCTATGAACTTTATAGCTAACTCACAGAAGAAGCTAGTACGTAGTAATGTAAGGGGTTGTTTGGGAGCGCTCCTAGCTTCGTCTTCTCTATGAGAATCGCTTCTAGATTAAATAGCCAAACAGGTAAATTAAACAAAACTAGATTATGATTTTTGAGGATCTAACAAGAATTTATTTCTCTATTTATACTAGGAGTTAGGAGTTAAAAATTATTTACCAGCGTCCGATCTGATGAATTGATTAATCTGGGTGTAAGGTTATATTGGAGCTACCTACAGCGATTCAAGGAAAAAAAGAGATCAAGCTCATCAGAGAGAAGCTGCTGGTTCTTTTTTGATATAAGATAATTCTCGGTGGATAGTTTTATAGCGTTTCTAAAAATGAAGAATGTAGTGAAACATGAATGACTCTCAATGCATAGTTTCATTCTTTTGTTTTATGGGTATTTAATTATATGACTCATCTAGAGTTGGAAACTGATGCACTCCCTATCTTAAAAACATTACCACATCATAAAAAATACTCATGTGACAAACTATTAAATACAGATTAAACTTGCGTGAGACTTCCGCTGAGACTAGCCTAAGAGCAAGGCTAATAATACGCCAGCTGCTAGCTGTATAGGAACTTACAACCAATCTATTAGCTCACCAGTATAATAGTTAGTCTACTTATAGCCCACTTGTCTGTCTCACAAAATTTATTGGTTCCGTTTCTCTTCTCTCTCCTCCACTTTCTACTCCATTTCAGCATTCAACCCACTTACAACATTTGTTATACTTTGCTCTAAAGAGGTGCTGATTCACATGAGGTGTGTAGCTCCGCAACAGAATGTCATGCATGCATGCGTGCGTGAGGTAGGACGTGGGGTGACCGGGTGGACCTGTAGTGCATGCATGGTCCATGGTGCTTTCTGTAGCCTTTTGTGATCCCTTCTGCCTGCGCCAAAAGGCAAAAACAACATTTGACCCAGGTTCAGCAGCATGCATGCGCATACTCCCTAAGCTATATGCCTATATGCCTACTATGGGGGGCCAGTCTCAGAAAGTCACATCAGAGAAACAGAGATCAAAAGCCAGAGCGGCATGCTGTATTGCTGTCCTATTCGTGACAGTGACAACAAATGAAGATCCTCGCCGTGACATGGGTGAACGAGAAATGTCCTTGTAGGTTGTAGCAGAGAGAGAGAGATGTCCTTGTAGGCTTGTACTTCTTCCCGAGAGTGAAAATGGGGCCTTCACTTATCAATTCTGAAAGCACAAGAAGTCCTCAGTTTTCCACAGCTGCTGTGCATGCCCGCAGTATTTATTATTAAACATGCATGTATACGTTCTATTAATTGTTAGTGTCTGATATAGTTTTTTTTTTCTCACAAAGGTGGTTTAGCTCCTGACTCAAAACCACATGCAACCTGCTGCATATACTGAAAATAATATGTATACAAAATAATATGCATACATTCTATGGTTAGTGTAGATATAAAATACTATTTATGTTTACCTAATTCATGTGAGAGAGGTGATGATTATGATGTACACTATGTCACTTTGATTAGATCGTCGTATAATGTTCATGTGTCATGAGATGGAGCAATGGTTGTTGCACGAAAATGGCTCGTAGATGAGGTCTATTCTAGCAAAAAGCTTTTAAGAGTGACAAAAGAATTACATTGCTGTGAGGCACTGACTTACTAGAAATTGTTGTAAAGAAAACTCTAGTTCAACCCACAATTTATATATGTGCATATTTCAGATCCTCATCAACAATTTATTATGCAATGTAATGTCAATTCAAAAGGCATACTTACTACGTGTGGTGTTAAGAGGCAATCTTCTAGCTGGATATGCTACCATTACTATGACTTCGCTACAAGAGGTTAGGCCTTCTATGACTAACTGATTGTGATAATTACAGTCTTTTTCTTGTCATTGTACCCCTTCTATGACTATATGGCTGTTGTCATAGAAGGTGGGTCATAATCCCCCATCAGTAACTAACAAACCCAATTGTCATTAATCTTAATGACAATTGCACGTTTGTCACCAGGTTATGACTACGGTATTTGTCACTATATTTGTCATAATATATTAGATGGGACGATGACAAGTGTCTAGGGATCTGACGTGGCACATGACGTGGCGCGTGACGTGGCACAGGTAGTATGACAAAAATAATTGTCATAAAAACGAATTTGGCCCAGTTGGCCCATGGGCTGGTTTTTACAATTATAATTCAACTAAGCCCAACTGGCCCATGTGCTGGCCGGCCATTTTTTGGCCCATTTGTTGACAGCCTTTTTATTTTTTTTCGACAAATCTTGGAGGTTGGACCGTAAAAGGGTTTGGTGGAACACTTTTGACACGAATGGAATATGTTTTGTCGTGTATTAATAACACTGACATAGTGACCATGGATATGGTGGAGCTAATAAATGTATCCAAGTGTATGTATCGTGGTGGTTTCCTTAATCAGTTGCTAAAGAGATTATATATGTGTATCTTTGCTTTGTTGATTTTGTATTTACACCTTTGTACAAGTCAATTGAAACATGTAAAAAATGTAGTGAAAGCTAGTGAGAGAAATCCTTGTTAAAAACTTTTTATCTTTGAAAAGTGACATGTATTCGATTTGTACAAACATAACCGGTGCTCCTATAATATCTTCTTATACTTTCTGCCAAAATATGCACGTACATGGTTAAATATATTGATAACTTCATACCAATTAGTAAGTAAACTTTTACCAGCATTAAAGAAAATTCCATGAACATAAAAGCACAACAAATTGACCCAAATTACTAAGTAGTGCTACTTGCATGAAATTTTGTTTTCAATTTAGTTATTGTGTTGTTTCCTTTGAATAATTAAGTTTTTTCATTTATATATGGAAAAGTACTCACCTTTCCATATACACATCCCATTTTCTTAACTACCAATTGTTATTTCTTGATAATTCAAGGTTGTCAAAATCACAATGCTAACCTATATAATCGTTGTACTGAAATTGAGTGTCCACATTTTTACAAATGGTAGTACATAATCTAGACATATATGTCTACATTGTAGTGTTACCAAACATAAAACTAATATATATGCATTGTATGACTGGTGTAAATATAAAACACCATTTGGATATACATATGTGATGCGTAAAAGGAGATTAAGATGTAAACTCCAATTGGATCATCTTATGTTTGTGTCATGAAATGCAACAATGGCCACTTCATGAAAAATGGTTTGGAGATGAAATAGTTTAACAAACATCTTAATTCAAGAGTGAGAGAAAATAATTCTATTGCTACAGAAGATGTAGAAATAACTACTTCACAAAAATGGTTTGAACTTTCAAGACTAAGAAAAAAATTCTATTGCTATGAAGTGCCATTAACTTAATAGAAATTGGTACAGCAACTCCACTTCAGCACCCACTCAACCCTTGTCTATTTTTGATCCTAACAAACAGGTATAGATGTAACACCGATTCAAAAGGTACACATATGAATGCACGGTGTTAAGAGAGAAACTGTTAGATGTGCTAGCATTAATGCTTCACAACTATTGGATCCAGCAATAGCGACGATTGTTGGTAGTTGACAGGTAAAGGGGTTTGGTGGGACCCTTCTGACATGAATGGATTACTTTTTTTTAGTGTTGATAACTCTGATATGGCAACCATGGATATTCTGGAATTGATAAGAATATCCATGTGTATGTATCGTGGCAATTTCCTTGATTCGGTGCCAAAGTAATTGCCTATGCATAGCTGTCATCTACTTGTTGCTTTCATATTTACACCTTTGTACAAGTCCATTGAAAGATGTCCATATCTTGTGCAGCTAGTGAGCCAAATCCTTGTTGACAAATATAGAGATTCTGAACTTTCACAAGTGTCACAAATTTGGATTTGTACACACATAACTGCTTCCTTATTATCTCTTCGATCATATACCATTTTTTTTTCAAAAAAGGGATGGAATACACATTTATAAAGTCAAATGTATTGATACATTTCGTCCTAATTACCAGGTAAACTTTCATCAACATGACAGAAAAATCCATGAACAACAAGACACAATAAATTGACCTGAATCACTTTATTATGCTGTTCACCTAAAACTTTCTCTTTAGTTTATTAGATGCGCTACATGCTTTTCTTTGGGAATTTAGTCGTTGTTCTTATATATGAAAAGAAGTCACCTTTCAAATACACACCCCATTTTGTTAATTAGAGAGTTATTTCTTGAGAACTAAAGGTCGTCAAAATCTTAGTGGTGGTGAATTGACAATCCACATTTTTTCACAACACTGCATTTGTTTACCACAAATCATGCGCGGAGCTTCCATATATTAGCCATTAGGCGAACATGTCCCTGGGAATCCTCTTACCAACCATTGATCACTACTAGCTTACAATGCACAAATGGCAGTACATGGGTCTAGACAAAAGGGTTGAGGGCTGCATTGACCGTTACCATAGAAAACCATATGCCAAAGATTATATTGGTCCCGGCTATAAAGAGAGAGTACATCACGGTGGAAGGACATGGCTGTTCAATACTTTTGTTCTAGCATCCATGCCCTCTTAGCATGAATGCAGGAAGCAATTGTTGAAGATAAATGGGAAAACTGATGAGATGCAATTAGAGGTCACCACATTCAAGAACTACCACCACAATAGCACAAAAAATTCCATCTACTATAAAAGGATTGTGAAGCCCATCCATTTCCAACTAGTATATTATGAGGAAATATATCTCAAATCTAGGGGGCATTAATTATTTTATTGAAGTAGATGTATATATAGTGCAAAATAAATGCAGTGTGTACTACTAGAAATTAAAAAAAATCTAAATATAACCCCCCCCCACCCAGCAAAAAAACCTTTTTATATAGCATATTATACAAGATATTGTGGTATAAACTACTGCAAATCTTGGTATCTATTACTTTAACGAATTTTAATTTGGCTGTAATACTTTTTGGCTATGAACTGTGTTGAATGTTTTGGATTCAGTTGATAATGTTGTTGTTGTTATTATTATTATTATTATTATTATTATTATTATTATTATTATTATTATTATTATTATTGCTTAATTATATATTTTTACTAAAAATAAATAGAAAAATGATGACATGATCACGGCCGGAATGGCTCACCATTCAGTGCCAAGGTAGATCACATCTTTAGGATATGTCTATCTATCCCATTGGATATCACAGAAACCACACCTGTTTCTGTCTAAAGACTCAGGCTGACATATAGGCCGGTCAACATGTAAGCCCCAGATCGAAACATCACAGTGGCTTCTGTATACCACACCCCTGAATGCATCCTCAATGTCAGTCACATGAAACGCACGTGTATGGACCGTGGAGTGGTTTTTGGCTGCGTATGGATCTTTGCAGCCATCTCTCAACCCACCCATATAGTAGTTAGCTCTTCCCTATATTAATACATGGCCTACTTGTCTCTCTCACAAAGTTTCTTAGTTCTTATGTAAACTTACAATCCGCTTCACCTTTCTCTCCTTCACCTCAGCATACAACCCACCTACAACCTTTTATTGTACTTGCTCTAATGTTGAAGACAACTCGCACACATGTGGCAACTTAGGTGTGTGACTTTTGCACTTTTTTTTTCAAGTAGTGTATAAACAGATTTTGTCATATCTTTTCAATTTTCGAACAATGACTAGGATTCTGGTGTCCTACTATATATGAACTTCACAGCGTATTCTCGATCACAGGAGGATAAAACATATCTGGTCAGTTTGTACTTCTTGCTTTTGAATAAAGGATAGTGATAGCATTGCTCTAGACTACAAGTAACCTTATTTTGTCCCTCAAGGAAATCAGGGGCTACGACGTATACACCACTAAAAATATTCTCATGTGTGGATGATGTTCATGTTCATATGCATAGCTAGGAGAACCAAAGAAAAAAAGAAAAGAGACTTGATTCCATCCTTTTGAATATTTCATCTTTTTATGTGGCATAAAATTAATCCCATGTAAGCTAGGTTGTATTGGTGCTACCTACAATGAATCCTATGTGTTTGAAAGAAAAGACTGAGAAAGAGAGAAGAGAGAGAGTTTGTGAAGAGAGAAGCTGAACGGTTCTTTCTGTTTGGTAGAGCTCATCCTGTTCCTAATTAATTTTTTGTGAAATATGATTCTTTGGGAAAAATGATTCTAACTAATTCTTAGACAAACCATATGTGAAAGGTGATTTAGCATGAATCAAGAGAAGCTATTTTTTCCGCTTTCAGCCTCATAATTCATTTTAGAGAATTATCTATCAGAATCAACACATAATCACTTGTGTTCCTGAAATAATATTTAGACTACTGTGATAGCTACCAAACATACGCAAGACCCTGCAATAGAATGCCATGCATGTGGACTGTGGTAGGCTGCTACTGCTAGCCAATGACGCACACGTTGGGGTTGACCGGGTGGACCCGATCCCAACACGGTCGACGCAGGACACATGCATGGTCCACGTCCATTATACTCTCTCTTCTGCCCACAGCACGAACCTTTGCATGTGCCTTTTGTGACAGATCCTTCTGTGGTTCTGCCGGCGCCAAAAACAACATCTGTACCAGGTTCAACTTGCCTAAATATGGGGCCCGTGTGTCAGCGCCAAGAGGACATCCTAATTGATAATCAACCTGCTGTCCGTACGCGAAGACGGACCTTCACTTACAACCGGGCAGCATGCAGTGCCCGGATGGCTCTTGCACAGTAGTTGCACTACCTTTTTTTCCATGAAGTAGGAGGCAAGCATGCAAAATAAGAACACATGTAGGGCCTGATTGGCTGGCTACCAAAATCTGCCATGTCAAAGATTTGGCAAGAAAAAGTTGCCAAAACTAGGGCAAAAATATTTGCCATGGATTTGGCATGCCAATTGTGAGGTATTGGCAAATTTTGGTACCAAACTAAATAGCTGCCAAAATTTTGGCAACCAACCAATTAGGCTCGTAGTATGCGAAAAATGATAGCACTCCTTCCATTTGAAATTAGTATGTGAATTTCGTTTCTTTTTTTTGAATTATACAGTACAATTTAGACACTCACAATGCACGCATACTCACCCCTATGAATGCACGTACACTCCTACCCCTATGAGCATCTTCGAAAGCTGGGCCCGCAAATCCTCGAGATTGATGAAGTCATCACAGGCTCCTCACCGAGAGGACATGGATCAATGAATTCTTTTTACTAATACATTTTTAATACACATTTGATATCTTGATAACACATTCTTTTACTAATACATTTTTAATACAAATTTGATATATCATTAATGATTCATATTGAAAAGAGTGTCCCTATGATTGTGCTTTTTCATCACATAAGTAACGTATTTATGGAGAAACGGTTGGTCAAAGTCTTGTCATAACAACATAAAAACACATATATACTAATTCAAGCGGAGCTAGTACCAGATACAAATTTGAAATGAATGTCTTGGCTGGGAATAGCTATATTAATGTTTATCCTTTTTTTCTACCTATACTTATCTTGAAAGCTAGCCCTCTTGGCATCCAGATCATCTATCATCTTAGTATTTGACCAATAAAAGAAGTGAATATGTCAATTCTCAATGTAGGAATTACCATGTTAATCAGGAAAAAAAAAATTAAAGTAGCCCTAACGAATACCCAGACCAGAGGTATCCTCATCTCCCGAGTTATGGTGACTTCATACGTCACCCAGTTGGCACTCGGATGAATTAGTATGCTCCTGAGTTCCCCTGAGTTCAACTTGGATGGACTTGGCCAGACTAGGACCCACGCCAAGGGCCCTCATCGAACAGCCATACCCCATCAAAGGGGCAATGCCCCCCACCAATAGAACTCGATGCTCTCCCAAGGGGAGGGTGCCTGAGAACCGCATGAGGAACTCGGTCAGTCTTTCCTTCTGCCCAGAGGGTCAAAAGCTAGTCATATATAGAGCAGTCACCATGATGTCATGTGCACAGTTCTAGGCATGTCACCCACACATTCTATAGATGGAGGCATGTCTCGAACAATGCTGCCTAGTACAAAATAGGAGACAAGGACAGGCCATGAATGCCCTTATGACACTTCTCTTGCCGCCATGACCCATCGCTCGACATCTAATACGAAGGGTCTCATTCTCCATAGCTTCTTCCCCAAGCATAAGGACGACAGGCTCCACAGTGCCGAATGGATAAGGACAACAGAAGCCACCATGTGGTGTAGCTACTATGAAGTCCCCCTCTATATCTTTGTAATAGGGACCCAAAAGCTATACAAGGGGAGGCCAGGACTTTCTCTCTCTGGTAGTTTTCTAGGCTCTATAGACACTCTAAAACCCTAAATTTCAAGGCATGAATATCTTGTTTGTAACCCCTACTACAAAATTTTGGCTCAGGAGCACAAACGAGCACCACCACTAAATGTAGGGCACATTGCCAAAACTAGTATATCCGGTGAGTCTTTGAGTGCTAAACCATACGAAGCCATATGCATGGCTACAAACTTACTAGTCAGCTCTATGAAATGTTGATAGTTGGCATGCCAAGTAGGGGCCTATCGTGCGCCTTCGTCATCAGCGCTTTGGATGGCCTCATTGGCCCCCATCTTTGGCAGATTTTCCTTAGGCGGAATTTGCTTTGGCAGCCTTGAGTTCATTGCCAATTGCCCCATCATAGGTTGTTTGCTTCGGTAGCTAGGATTCCATCGCTGACGCCTTCAGTCACCTGCAGCTCTAGGATCGATCACAGCTCCAATCTGACAAGCCTTTCTGGTACCCTGCCCTCAAAGTCGAGCCATTGGTAGATGTTGACGTCCGAAAGCATCACATCCATGACCACCCTAGGCTGGATCCTTACCCCAAGGACAACCGTCGCACCTACTTGCTGGCCAACATCTTCTCCTAGCTCTCTGGCGGCCCATTAATGCCACCAAAGAAGAGTTCTGGGGCCCTAAGGATGAACTCCCGTTCGCCTCAAGAACAAGGCATACACCTATGAGCTGGAGCTCGCACATCAGATGTAGCCTCACTCCAACCTCCATTTATGATCTCTTTGAGGACCCCTCTAGTGATGACTCTCGCTTCAGCCGGTAGCTTCCACCCTCCCATGCATGAATGGAACATGGCCAGCCTTTGCGGCAGAACCCATTGATAGAAAATTTGGGACCATTCACACTCCACAGGGTCAATCGCACGCTAGGAGAAAGAAGAGTACCTGCGCAAAAAGGCACAACGTATTAGGGCTTGTTGTGCTAATATCGAGGCCAAACAATCGACCAAGAGCATGCCAACCTTGAGTGACTTCCTGACCTGCCAGTGAGGCACATGCGCGTGCCTGCTAGGTCAACTGACACATCAATGGTGTTGGGACATCTTTGAGTTCTTATGCGCCAATCATAATGTCACCATCACGACGTACACACAGCACAACATCCCCAAGCTAGACCAACCCAGTGGATGCTTGATCTAGCGTGACTTTCGCACTCTCCTTGAGCGCATTGCGATCTAGTAGTCTGATAGCTCCCAGGCTCGACGTGACCCAATATGCCACCTATTGCATCCCATCAATGCCACAAAGTCCGGTTAGTTAGGACTAGGGACCGAACTAATGACCAAAAATTTCGGTCTTGGTCAATTCGGTCATGATCTCGGTTAGTTCAGTTCGGTCTTCGGCTGTAACGGATCAACACGATTATACGAGATTAAGTAAGAAAACCTTCCGCCGAGGCAGATAATTTACCAAACTTAAGCCCGTACAATCCGAGATTCCGTGAAATCACGAAGGATTTCAAACCAACCAACATTCCAACCAAGATCGAACTGGTTTAGCAGCCACCATCACATGTTATATAAAGTTCGCAACGACAGTTGAATACATCGGAGTTCAGAACATAAAGTTATTACAACACAAATTCAAATTAACATAGCGGAAGCAAGTAGTTTTAAAACCACACACACTTAGTTCAGATACAGTGCCAGCAGGTAGTCATCTCCCACAAAAGCATCAGAGGAGAGATACGGAGTGACATTGCCCTTGGTCCTAGTTGTCGCCCATCGCTGGATACAGGCAGTTAATGCAGTAGCCGTAGTACATTTGACCATCTGCAACAACAATGGGAACAACGCCCTGAGTACGAGAAGGTACTCAGCTAGACTTACCCATCTTAAACCAAACATAAGTGACACCAAGGAGCATGCGAGGCTTTCTTTAGTGGGCTAACTGACTCATTTGCGAAAAGCATAAACTATTATGAAGAAACTCTTTTAAGTACTTTGCATCATCTTTATTATAACCTATCCCACTAGGTAAGCACCTATACTATAGCAATCACTTGATTAACCAATAACATCCAGTTACCATTTTAGATTTAGCATCTCCAATTCCATCCAATAACCATCAATATTCCATCATAATTACTACGATGCTGTAGCTCAAGTCAAGTGCTCACTATCCAGGAGCGATGGCGATTCGAATCGATTCCTAACCAGCTGGTGATTTATTCCTCACACAAACCACACTCACTCGCGAAGTGAGCTACAGGTTACCAATGACACTTTCCAAGTAGCCGCGGGATAACAGTCATGGACCGCACTACCCAGGGACCGACCGACTGCCAGGACGCACCTTGGGCTCACTCTTCGCGTCCCCGTCATACCCCCTTCAGCACCAGTCTGCCAATCCGAGTTTATCCCGGCTCGAATAGTGTCACTAGCTTCACGGTCGAAAGGTACTTTATTCGGCCAGCTAAATGTGAGGCATGCGTTCAACATGACAAGAGGGACGGGCAACGATCGGTCCTTAATCGACACAGATGAAAAACTAACAGCACCCCAGAACCCTGTCTGGTTGCCTCCAACTTTTCCGTCCGGTCTCCAATTATCCATCAACACATGGTTAATTCCAGGATATCATTCTTTTCATGGCTAAATTCTTTCAGTACCCACCTATCAATGTAGGTGACCGAAAATCACCGATCGCTACCGGTCTAAGCAAGGCTAAGCAATTATTCGACCCTAACCTAACAGGGTAACAGATAATCAGGAGGACAAGGATAGTAATAAATGCAACAACGGTTTCACTCAACTCCTATAACTTAATGCATCAATATATAACTCATATAGAAAGAATAGCTTGAATAAAATAGAGAATTTAAAATGCTCCGAGGCTTGCCTCTTTCAAACGAACTAGGCTGGTGATCTACGCACTCGGGCAACTCCTCTCCTTGTTCCTCTTCCTCGGGCACCTCCTGTGCCTGGAGATCTTGCGGATCTGCTCCGGTCTGCTCTTCCGGCACTGCTACTGGCGACTCCTCCTGCGATCCTGTATGATGCAATTGCATAAGTAAACATGCAAACGGTGCATCAGATGCAGTGGAATGCCATGTTCATGATGTCATGATATGCAGATGAACACATTGAAACCTATAGTATAGACTAGAGACAAAATCTTTCTACAAGGTAGTCAACATCATCTAAGAACATGTACCACAAAACATGTCATCTATTCTTATACTAGTTAGCATATAACTCTCACAGAAGTGTTGCTACACTTTATCAACCTCTAATACCTTAACCTATCAAGTAACACCAACAAGGTAGTTTGGTGCTTCAAAGATACACCAAACACTTCTTATTACTTTAATTACTCATAAAGAATAACTTTTTATTTCCTATTTAAACTAGGGTTACACAGTAACACCTATTCCTGTTGCATGGAAAAATCTACAAAAATTACAGTAGTATAGTCCTACTCCAAATAGCATACCACAGAAATTTCATGGGATTTGGATAAGTAAGACAATCTATACAAAATTAACAAGCTATAGCATAATAATCAGCATGAAAATACTTTGTACTATGAAAAGTATCAAACAATAGAATTAGCATTTTTCCTATGTTCTACACCACACACCATCATTATACAAAAATTATCATGTGCATGTTTTATACAACTTTTGCTCTCTACCAAATATAGCAAAAATCACCAATTAAAGGCACTTGAACTACACCTCAAAATATTTCCACAGAACATGCATGACATATATTTTTCCTACAAAGTACAGTACACAAGAAGAGTAACAAACTTGGAATCATATTTTTCTGATCAATATTCTATTTATTAGACATTTTCTAAGATAACAGCAATAATAAGAAATAAATAAAGCTCCATAGAAAAGTATCCTAAAACTTACATGCAATATTTTTAAACTATAGATCTAGTCATGAGAAGCATTACAAAATTTGTCTCATCATTTTTGGAGCCCTATAACTCGAGTTATAAATTTTTAAAGCCTTAAAACAAAACTGGAAATTCATTTTCTAAATCATTTCAAAAACCCGGCCGCTGAAACGCTGGGTACACCCCACTCAGCACCCCCGAAACCGCACACAGGCGCTGAAAAAGGGGACCTGTGGTCAACCGGGCCCCACCTGCCGGCCACCCGAGAGCAGGGGCGGCGCTGACCGGTGGTTTACTCGCCGGCGACGAACCTGCCGGCAACGAGGTCATCACCGGAAGATTCCCCACGGCGAGGCGAACACAGCGGTGGGAAAAACGAGGGCGGAGGTGCGTGCTAGCGAGGATGGCGGGTGCCACCGGCGAGCGGTGGTGCTGCTCCACCGGAATCCACCGGCTTCGACCACGACGAGGTCAGCGAGAGGCGCTCGAGCTCCGTGGGGGGGCATGCGGACCTAAGCAAGTGAAAATCAAGGAGAAAAGGGGGCGCGGTGACGGCGTTTCGCGCGGAGCCGAGCTCCGGCGAGCTTCGCCATGGCGGGTGGAGACGAAGGCGGCCGATTCGGCCTCCTCACCTGCGGGTTTGGCGCAAAGATGGCACGGCGAGGAAGAGCAAGGGAGGACGGAGGCTCGGGCGAGCCGAATCACGAGGAGGCGCTGCGGTGGTGGAGCTCGACGCCGGCAAAAGGGCACGGCGGCGGCCACGGCTTGCTTCGCGGCGCTGCTGGCAAGGGGAGGCGAAGAAAGGAGAAAGGGAATGAGGGTGGAGCGGGCGCTGGCTCGGGTTAAGGCACGGCGCGGGCGTGCGGGGGCCACCGCGTGCCACCGGGCGAGCACGCCGGCGATGTACGGCCACGCGGCGGGCATGGCCTGCGCACGGTCGGCGCGGCCGCGTTCAGGCGGGAGCGGGGCGAGTGCGGGGGAGAAACGGGCCGGGCTGGCTTGGCCAGTTGGGCCAGAAAGGAGGCGCCAGCCTGCTAACCCAAAACCAAATTTTTCTTTTTCAAAATCAATTTCCAGATTTTCTACCCAGTCCAAATTCAAATTTTGGAGGAGAAAAAGACATTTTCAAAAGTTGACCCCAAAACAAAAGTTGTTCAAAATTTAATTCTCTACAACTTTGCTTAAGGGCACATTTTTAAATTCTAAACAGATTTTGAATGAAGGATTTAAAGTCAAATTTTCAATTAAAAACCCATTTTCAAGAATATTTTTATAAGCAAAATTTGGGAAAATTTTGAATACAAAAGTTGCTCCAAAAATCATGCTAATTAATTCTAGGTTATTTAAAATTGTAGCCAAACATGTTTTCCTAACCTAGCAAGCATAATTAGGGCAAACGTAAAACTAACAATCATATGCAACATACATGTTTCAAAATGATGTTTCAAATGTTTCAATTCAACTTTTAAACTTACATTGCATGTGATTATGAAATGCATTTGATGCTAATGCTCATGCTTTGGGATGCTAATGCAATGCTTAACACTTAGGGTGTTACATCGGCCATCGATTAATTATGCCCAGGGTTAATGACACACCACCCAATAGGATGCCCCTCGCTTCCCATAGGCAAATGCTATGACTCCTCCACCACAACTTGTGTAGTGTCACCCTTATGGCTCGATTCGCTATCGGATGGGGGAAGCCTGTGATGCGCACAGTGCCATTAACGCTCAATGGTAGGCCCGAGACAATGTCAGCCCTTCGCCCACCATAAATGCAGTGTTGGTTGCTGGAGAGGCAGACACTACAATATAACGATTAGGGCCCAATGCTCAATGGGCCGCTAGGGCCTCACACTTTCGAAAGAAACATCTGAAGCGCAGACTTTCCAAGACACTTTTGGGCCGCAACCAACATCTCCAAGCACGTTGGGAAGATGAATCCTTAGGTCTAGCTCAAGGATTACCGCCTTACATGCTGGGTGGGTGGTGCTCGCGATGACTACTTTATCATCTAGATTCAATACTTGCCCAACTTCCTTGCGGACTCGTCCTGGGTCTAGCTCGAGCACCTCCCATTCAACAACATACATGACTGGACTGATCTTAGTGAGCACTTTGTCTAGTACTTCCAGGTCACCTACACATGATTTGGAAACACCTAGGACTTGAGGAAGTGCATCTAGAAGCTCAATGAATCTCTTTAGGACTTCATCAAGCACTTCTCAAGCAATATGCACCAAGGTCTAAGACACCGACGTTATCGGTGCCTTTATGTCTCGCATGATCAAGAATCTCCTCAACACCACCACTAAGCATGCTAGAGGCGAGGAAGCCGTTGGTGCCAACCTTGATCTAGAAAAGACCAAAAATACCACTGATGAAGATGAAGGGCCCTCCTCATGCCATGATCAAAAGAGGAAGGGCAAGAAATGGTGTGATGCCGAGTTCATTGGGGAAACCAAGTGTCCTGGCAAGCAGTAAGCCAAACATTACGTGGGACACTTTGAGAAGCTTTTGGAGTCATCGTGCACCCATCATGCGACCCCGGTTAGGCATTTTCTCAAGGATTGCAAGCTGACGAAGAAGTTCTTTCATGTGTGTATCAAACCCAATGGCAGCAAGAAGAAGGATGACCCTCAGCTGGTGTTGACGGCCCTATAGGGGCAAACCCTACCAGGACACCAGACAAGGACTCATCATCTTTGGGAGCTAGCCTCGTGTGAATCCAAGCGACAACAAAAGATCGTCTTCCATGATATCTACACAATCGAGCTGACAATCCTCTTGCACCTCATGTGGTCCATGTCTGCCATTACTTTTGACTGTGGGATTGTTGACGGTAGTTATCACCTATCACAAACCGTCAACTTTGTGCAAGAAAATGATCACCAATAGAAACATAGGAGGTTATTACTGATAATTTTCACGAGTTTTGGTGAATTACTATTGTAACACCCTAAAAATTGCTTCTTTTGAAATAGAGAGAAATTGATTTAATTTTGAATTTGTGTGCTCATGAAAACATAGGAAAAATAATATTTTTCATTAAATTAAAATTCATTATAGGGGTAGCAACATTGTTGTGCATTCATGCCGGTGCATTTGATTTATTGTGATGAGTGGTTTGACTAAAATTCAAAATGATTTAAATTGTTTTTGAAAATGCTCTGAATAAAAGAAAAACAAAACAAAATGGAAAACCTCCCTCCCTCCTCCTTCTTCCTCCCATAGCCGAGAAAACGTCACCGCCTGGCTTTGATTCTTCCGGGATTTTGTGTGATCCCCACACCGTCACTATTTGTTTCCTGGCGTCGAGAACACCCCGGTTGAGCTCGTTGATCCCTCCACTTTGTCCCATGGTTTTCTCGCCGAGGTCTGTTGGCCTTTTTCTGTGTTTGCGGGCGAGCTCTTGCTCGCTAATCCATCTCCTATCAGTTCTGATCTTTTATTTTTTTTTTATTTTCCTCTTGTATTTTCTTTCTTAACGTGACGATATGTCAAAAAAATCTAATATAAAATAATAATCTTTGGAATAAAGCAAGTTTTCTCCTTCATGGACGGTGGCTTTTCTTCTATGTACCATATATAGTAGCGTTCTCTCCCTATGTGTTATGTAAGTTGTGCACGGCAAGGACTTCACAGCAATCCATATACTCGGCCTATAAATACAAGGTTATTCAACCGCATCTCCTTGCAAACCCTTGAAAAGTCTGCCTACGCAATCTGTCGCCGCCGCCGCCGAGTTCTTAACTTGTCCTCCAGCCCGCCGCCATGACATCTTCCTTGTCTGCCGTCGAGATAGTTGCAGCGGCTTCCGCAAGCAGGTGCACAGGAGGGGACACCGGCTACCGATCCACGTACGGCCAGGAGGGCAGAGGACTCCTACGTGAAGCACCATCTTCTTCTCCAGAGCGTACGTGTACCTAGCGCTCACCATGCAAGTTCATTTGGACACCGTGATGTTTCATGTTTAGTAGATGCAAGTCGTGGCCAACCAGTTCGTCCAACAGCAGAGCAGCCCGGCCATGCGCACGCCCAGATTTGATCTGCTAGCTTGATGACATCATCATCACGTCATACATGCATTATAGCCGCTTTCTTTCAGAAAAACAAATCAAGAAATACAATTGGAATACATCACCCATAATTAGCCATCAATCTTCACTGTTTCTTCATTTTAATTTTGTTTTGACCCATTCAAGCTGTGTTAGATTTATATCGACACGCCCTATGCACTAGTGCTAATGGTTTTCATGTTAGTGTTTATGATTTTTATTAATTTAATTGCTAAATTGATTAACGTTTATATAACTAGTAGGAATGCCCCGCGCGTTGCTGCGGGTCTGAAGTAGAAATATAAAGAAGTTAGACTAAGGATTAGAAGATGTATATGTATAGATGCATTAGCACAATTATGCAGATTGTATCGATTGTCATATAGGTTTCATCAGAAGATTTTGTGTTATTTTTCAAAAAAAAATACTTGTTGCTACTATAGCACATTGTTTTTCTCATTCTCTTAGCTTTTGCTTAACTTGTCCTTGCAAGATTTGTGATTCTCTTGTTAGACTTTGGACCTGTTCACAAATCAAATATAGATCGCCCAAATCTCATCCACCCTCACCCCTACTATACCTGAGGGTCATCCCCCGTCCCAAAAGTTCTAGGAGTTTTCCTTCACAACATTCTCTTAGCTTTTGTTTAACTTGTTCTTGCAAGATTTGTGATTCTCTTGTTAGACTTTGGACCTGTCCACAAATCAAATATAGATCGCCCAAATCTCATCCACCCGAACCCCTCACCCCTACTATACCTGAGGGTCATCCCCCGTCCCAAAAGTTCTAGGAGTTTTCCTTCACAAAATCATACATGTTTCGGAGGACCACATGTAATCCATATGATTTGCAGTTTTGCTAGTTTTTTTTGCTTAGAAACGACAGTTTTGCTAGGCTTTGCTTAGAAGCGGTTTAAATGTTTGTAAAAAAGTTATCAAAATAAATCCATGTGGGATCTTGTTTTGAAGAGTTTATTGCGAGGAACACCATGGTGCAATTGGATTTTAATTACTATACTTGGTTTAGGTGCTATGACTTTTTTTCTATTTCAAAAGAAATAGCCAGTGGAGAGATAAATGGGGCTTAGTGAGCGCATGATGTCACTTAGTGGGCGGATGACATCACTTTTCAGGATTGGACCAATGAGAAGCTAGAGAATAGGCTGGTGGGAGTTCACTTTATTAGAAGTATAGATCAGATTTATAATTAAAAACCATATATGTTTTATACCTAGGTAATTTATACATCAAATATTAACGTGATTAGTTGCTTATTCACATGTGTTTCTAAATTCTAAGTTGCTTAGTAAACACGTTGTATATGAGATAAATTCGAGCAGTTGCTTTCACATACACATTTTCCTTCTGCAAAGATAAAGTTTAACTTGATTCAACTATATGACATTTTTTATAAATAATCTACGTGTAGTTTTACCTGACTTTTTAATTAAATTATGTTTTGAGTAATCTGGTCTAAATACTTTTCACGTGGTTTTGCTCAATTAAAATAAATCAAGCATATAAGTTTTTTTTTCTTTAATATAATATAAAAGTCTTCTTTCGAACCGTAGCTTCGATTAGCGTGATTATCGCGTCTGTGTGTTCGTAGCGGTGTGTATGACATCTTTAAAATCTTTTTCACTCGTTGTTTCATATGTTTGGTGTACTGTTCTAATTTAGCTCTATTGTTTGCTTCGTTTATGATTGCATGGATGCTTGTGTGGTGCTCTATGATAATGTCCAGTCGGTGAGATTTACGTGGTGATCTAGAAGCAATTCTTCGAAGATTTGGACTTGAAGGATCTAAGTTTGAGGCAAGTATAGCATGAGACCATCCTTGTTATCCTATTCACTATAATCATAACTACATATGCATGTGTCCTCCTTGATGACCTAGAGTTTATAACTTAGGTTTTGATATCCGGATTCCTCGTTGCCTATGAGATTTGTATTGGGTAGCTATTGCTAGTGCTTAATAATAAACAATGATCTTGTAATATGACTAATGAATTGTGCTATCACCCATTAAGATGATTTAATTACTGTTAAAGGGTGCTAGAGCATTATGTTGTTTTTATGTTGCTCTAGTTTCTCTCTGTAAGGACTTATCTGTAAGTGATAACCGGGATTGGCAGTACAGCTGTGAGGGCTATATGGCTCTGGCTCTAGTTGTTTAAGAGACCTTTTCTAGCTTGTTAGTGGTTACCGAAAGACGCAAGAGGGGTCATGTTTAGTATGATCTTGGCTTGCTAAGGTGGGTGCGGTCCTTTGTAAGTCGCCCCTTGGAGGGGGTTCATGCTTTCCAATTGGGAATCCTTAGCGGCCCTAACTTATTAGACGAACTTTTAAATGGCTTTATATGATTTCCGATGTTTTTGGGAGTCGTGAACCCATGCATTTGGAAGTCCTGACTCACAGTGAAAGTGTACACCTTTGCGCAGAGTTAAAAACTGGTATACTAACCGTGCCCACGGACACGGGCGGCCTTGGGGATTCTTATAGAATAAATGTTCACCATTGTTATATCATGCTTATTATTGTTGATATTATTATGCTTATGTTAATGCTATTCATTATTCTTATTACAATTGATCATTCGTTTATAATGGGAATTGGATTATCTTGTTGCTACTCAATTGCTAAGAACATAGTGATTAAAAGCTAAATGCAGTCAAACCAGTGTCTAGCCTTTTTGAGCTTTCATGAACCCCATGTTATATTTTCTGAGTTCGACATGGACTCACTCTTGCTATTTTCCACACCTCAGGATAGTCTCTGGAGTTTTTAGGCTTGTGATCAACCAGTCAGTTTGTTCCTGGAGTGAAGTCTACACCCGGTGTTCGGAGTTGTCTTTCCGCTGTGTTGTTCTCTAAGGTTAAATCTTATACTATTGCGTTATGTTTATTAAGCATTTGTCTCTTGATATTACACTTATTTGCGGCTATATGTGAGATTTGACTTCTTTATTTCACATATAGTGTATGTCTGGTTTTGTCCTTAAAACCGGGTGTGACAACTATTTTTTGCAGGGATTATTCAGAGAGAAAGAAAACAAGGATTAAATTGATGAAACACCACGAAACTTGATCACGACGAAAGGACACACCAGAAGACTCTAGAAGGCAGAGAAGACACGGGACCGAGGCAGAGACCGAGAGGCCACTAGAGGAGGCCGCCTGGCCCCCCCTCAGGCCGGTCGGCCTAGCCCAGAGGCCTTCTCCTTCACGTGACGCAATCCAACCGACCTCTACGTTGTATTTTGACCCTTGATTCAAGTCGATTTGATCCGAGGGCTGCGGTTCATCCTACCGGACTATATAACCAGATCCAGACCCCCGTGAGGCATCCATCATCATAAGGTCAAGGCAAGATTAGAATTAGGGTTTTCAGAGAGAGATTAGAGCTCTACTTCAAGTTTAGGGTTTAGATCTAGCTAGATATAAGAAGAGTTGGGCGTTGCTCAGGATTTCGGATCGCCGTCGGGAGATTTGGTAATTATATTGTAATCTCATTATTCGACTTTGTGCTACTTCAATAATATCATTATGTTTCTATTTATTTCGTTCTTAGTTTATTCTTGTTGTATATTTGATATAGTCATGATTAGTAATGATTTTATGCATATGTTCACAAAGCACTTAGTTCAATTCCGGATTGGATTAGGTGGTAGATATGATGTAGGCGTGGTGCTTATATTAAATTTACCTGCAAATGCACCCTATATTCTGGGACATCAAGTGGTAGATCGTGGGTGTGATATTCCTGTTGAGTCCTATGTAGCCCACTCCCCGAATATAGGCCAAGTAGAACCTGGTTACAAGGAAAGGATTGCTCTGTTCTTGATATTCCTTAGTAATGTTCCTTATGCATAGACGAAGGATTGATGATGCTATAAATGATAGTGTATATACTAGAGTGAACAAAAGACTTGGTAAATATGAAATAACTTAGGATTCTTATCTCTTAACTTATCTCCTGATTAGCTTTACTTGATTTATGAGTCTCTCTCTCATTTTGGAATACCCATTGTTATCTTATTTTATATCTATCATTTATCTATTGTCTTATCCCTGTAAAGATAAGAGTGGTTATTTGATCTTTATCATGAGTATGTATATTTGATATTCTTTCTAGCCATATCATTCTTTCATTTTAAACCCTGTTAAGCTCCCAGTGGTAAAGTATAAATAACGATACCTGGAACATTCCTGGGTGAAATGTTACAACGGGTGTATTTTATCTGTGCGCTTGCGGATAATCTTTATTCTATATTTTGTGTAAGTGTCATGATTATAAGTACAACCACATTTCTAGTATCATGTTAGGGATGACAACTTAACTCAAGTGATGCTAAGAAATGTCAACAGGGATCACCCTTACCACGTCCCACAGCCGGATAGTACGTATCCTCTCCTCATCGATCCCATCGTTGGGGGAGGTGGTAGCGTCTGACGAAGGTATTGATGGATGGCGGTAGCAGGCTCAACGTTCTCTATGTTGAGACCTCGATGCCATGGGGATGTTGCATTCGCCCTCACATGGTACCTTCCACATGGCCGTGCCTAGAAAGTAGGTGATCCCACCTAGGCAGATCGACCTGCCCGTCACTTTTGACACCCATGCCAGCTTTTGCACCAAGACCCTCACATTTTAGATTATCGACTTCTCCGGCACCTACCACGCCATCTTGGGGTAGTCATGTTATGTGAAGTTCATGACCGTACCCAACTATACCTATCTCAAGCGAAATAGGTCTGAACAATGTCATCATGGTGGAGGCTAGCTTCTAATTGGAGATCTTGTTGAAGAGGCAGCCTGCCAACTCACCTTCGTCCTCCTTTCCTCGGCAAAGTTTCTTGTGGACGGGCAGGAAGTGGATGAGGACATTCCAGATGCCAAGAAGTCATCACCGTGTGTGACCTTCAAGCCCATGGAGGATACCAAGGCATCATGTGCTTGACCTCGAGGACTAGATAAGATGGTGTAGATCAGGACCGTGCTATCTAACAAATAAGAAGGCACGCTCAACGACATTTTCCATGTGAACCAAGATTTCTTTCCATGGAAGCCCTCTGACATGCCTAGTATCCCCCAATATCAAGGTAGATGCGAGAGCGGTCAAACAAAGCCTACGCCACTTCGACTAGGAGAAAAGTAAGGCCATCAGGGACATCATGACAGGCTCCTGGTAGCCAGATTCATAAAGGAGGTGTAACACTCAGACTGGCTCGCTGATCCTTTTCTTGTAAATAAAAAGAATGGGAAATGGAGATGTGTGTTGACTACATGAGCCTGAACAAGGCATGCACGAAGGACTTGTTTCCTTTGTCCCGCATTGATATATAATAAGTAGTTGACTCCACATAAGGGTGCAAAACTCTTTGCTCTCTAGATGCCTACTTGGGCTATCACCAAATCACAATGAAAACTGTCTAGCCAGCTTGCAACCTCATTCATCATGCCCCTCGGTTCATTCTATTACGTATCATTGCCATTTGATGTGAAAAATGTTGGTGCCACCTATCACCAATGCATACAGGTGTGCCTCCAGATCCAGGTCAGATGTAACGCCAAAGATTACATCGATGACATTGCTGTCAAATCCAAGAAGGCAGACCAACTCATCGTTAACCTAGAAAAAATATTCGTGAACCTCTGATGTTTCAACGTCAAGTTCAACCCCGAAAATGTGTCTTCAGGGTGCCCTCGGGCAAGCTTCTCAGCTTATTCATCATTTTCGAGAATGACATCGAGGCCAACCCGGACAAGATCTTAGTGATCTTGAAGATAGGGCTGATCGATAATCTAAAGGGTGCACAGAGGCTCACCGGATGCCTGGCCACCCTCAACCTGTTTATCTCTCGGTTTGGCCAATGAGGGATTCGCCTCTACATGATTTTAAAGAAGATTGGACAGCTCCATTGAACCATGGAGGTGCAACAAGCCCTTGAGCGTATGAAGGGTTTCCTCACCTCACCTCTGGTTCTGGTCTCGCTAACACTTGAAAAGCCGCTACTACTCTACATCGCAGCCATAACAAAAGTGGTCAGTGCTAACCTTGCGGTGGAGTGTGAAGAACCTAGGCGTGTCCTGAAGGTCCAATGTTCAGTATACTTCATTAGTGAGGTCCTATCGGAATCTAAGATGTGCTATCCCTAGGTCTAAAAACTAATCTATGTGGTGCTGATCGCCGAGCGAAAGCTTCTCCACTACTTCAACTACCACCACATCCATGTGGTGACCTCTTTCCTACTCGGTGAGTTTATTGACAACAAAGATGCTTTTGTTCTTCGTCTTAATAGAATATATGATACATGGCTCTTCTGCACATTAGAGAAAAATCCATTAGAAGACCCAAAATCAGGAGCCAAGGGCTTATTCCCATTGTCATACTTGCCAGATTTTGGGAGTAGATATGGTTGTAAGTTGTTTTGATTTTATGGTTAATGCGAAGTGCGAGCTGAGTGGTGCAAGGTAGAATGGGAGAGAGGGATCAGGAACCAGCAGCTGGAGACGATGAATATTTATTTTCACTGGGCAGTGGCCTAGCAGGTCTGGAAACACAATGAGGGAGAAGGGGGCGCTAAATAATGGAGCCATAAATCTTACTTTCATTAAACTAAATGATATTGTAGATGTAATAAGGTACACAAAGCGTCTTCAGCATATAATCCATGCATGCTCACCCTACACGCACACCTTAACCATTAAAACAAAAAATATTTCTAATGAATGAATAAATTCATACAAATATAAATTCTTAATTTTAAACATAACAATCCCTCTATGCAAAATAGACCACTCTTTTGTTGTATCATTTTATCACGTCAATATTTTTTTACTAGCCTTGTTGTATTCTTTCCATTTCTATGCTTTGCAATGCACAACATTCAGAAAGATTATTCCATTGGTATTAGCAGGAGGATGACAATGCGTGATATGGATTGCGAAGCCGAGAGTGCTCACTGCATGGAGGAAGTGTGTAGCGTAGTTGGACGATGCGAGTGTAGGCCTAGTGCCAAGTTTGCTATGCTAATCTGGGCTAGGCCTTGTATGGGCTAATATTACTACATGGAGTCTTTGCTTTTATTTGGGTTAGACCCTTCCCATAAAAAAATAAATAAATTTGGGTTGGACCCTGGCTTCAGCCTCTCCACTCCAGCATAGGTTCTAGATCTGTCCCTACCAGTGGGGATGATCCTTTGTTATTGGCATATCCATACAGAGTTACATATCGGGTTTTGGTCTAAATATATTGCAGGTGCCCTTATCTCCGTTTGGATGCTGGACCCACTGGATTTTGGTCTCAATAATGATACATGCTATTGTTCCTTAGAGACACACTGATAACACCCTTAATGTTGAGAGCTAGAAAGTGGACACGCATCCACAGAGATGCTAATCATGGCTACAACACATGCAATATCCTTGATTAGATGATGTGAAATAGTGCTTCGGTCCTTGAGCTCTTCTCAGATATGGATAATGTATACATCTATCACAATTGTAAAATATCTCGCTCTACTATAAAGTGAGTCTCGTGACCTTGGCATCAAATTATATACTCAGCACATACATCATACATAAATTAAAGATCAGTCTTATCCCACAACTTTGGAGCAACCGCATACAATGGAGAACGTCTCAATGCTCTCTAAATTATGCTGACAAAATTAACCAAGGTACTCTTATAGCTCCAATGGTACAAGTCTAGGGTGCAGCAAGCACACACTCACATCCTCCGTATCGTTACTAATTATACATCTTCCTAGGATTAGATTGTACAAGAGAAAATTTTAAGCACTTATTCCGGCATTACTTTGAGCATAATAGGGTAATAATACTATATGAAACCTAGAACACAATTTTTTTATGGAGGAAAACCCTGCTTTTATAGAAAGAAAATGTTCACGATACAAACACACACCAACCCGGCTGGGGACACCAGCGCAGCACAGTTCGCAATAGAAGTTCACAGGCAACTCCAAATCTGGGGAGCGCACAGACCAACATCCCTAAGCCTAGGCTTAACAGCTGAAAACCAACCACCAGAAAAGGCTACAAACAAAAAGAAAATGACAACTGCAGTCGTCAGGGCCATCCATCAGATAACTCCTTCAACATCGAGATCTTCAATTCGCCTCCAGAATTCCTACATCCATTTCTTCATTTTGTCGATCTTGTCCATCAGGAATCTTGCATCTTGTCCCTTCAAAAGAATGTGCCATTTCTGAAGATACTAAAAAAAATTATGAAAGAGTTCATTAGACGATTGTGGAAACTTCCTCTCAATCCCCATTTTATTCCTGACATTCCACAGCCCCCCACAAAACAATAGCAAACATAAATAACTTGACATCATAATTCTTTTTCTCCAGAACAATTCAGTGATCAAAGACATCTTGCATGTTTCTCGGGCTCCTGTCCCAACCCAGGGCCTCTTTGAAGCAGAACCAGATTACTCTAGCTGTATGGCAATCAAAAAAGATGTGATCCATTGTTTCACTTAAACCACACAAACAACAATTTTTGTTGCCCTTCCATTTCCTTTTTTTTTAAGGTTAACCCCTGTCTGCAGTCTGTCCTGAACAGCCAGCCAGATAAAAACTTTTAGCTTATTAGGAAGTATACTTTTCCATATTTGACCATCTTTTATTATTGACCCCCTAAAAGTAATAAGCCTCCTATACATAGATCTGGTTGAATATGTTTTTGATTTGTCAAGGAGCCAAATAAAATGATCTTGCTCCCCATTAAGTCTAAACTCTTCTACAATATCCATTAACCTTTCACATTCTCTAAAATCATTGCCACCCAAAGGCCTTCTGAAACACACCTTCCACCCACCACCCTCCGAGCAGTCTCCAACCAAAACCCCTTTGTTTTCACATATATTGTAAAGATTAGGAAATTCCATGTTCAGGGGTATACCCCAGCCCATATATCCTCCCAGAACCTGGTATTCATACCATCATTCACCTCAGATTTGCATCCCCATTTTAAAATGTCTCTAGTTTTCAAAACCCCCTTCCAAAATTGAGAGCCTAAAGAACTATGGCACTGCAGGAAAGAATCTTTTTGCAGATACTTGTTTTTTAGCAACATGTAACACTGATCATCAGGGTCAACTCTCAGCATTAATCTCCAACCCCACTTCCCAAGAAGAGCTTCATTCATAGTTTTAGTGTCCATAATACCTAAACCCCCAAAATCCTTAGGTAGGCATAAATTTGGCCATTTAACCATGTGGTATTTGAAGTTATCAGTTGCCCCAAAAAACCTAGAACACAATTAGAAACGCAGCTTGATTTATTTTTCATCCTTGCAACTCATGAACACACACACACACACACACACACACACAGAGAGAGAGAGAGAGAGAGAGAGCGAATGCAATTTAAACTCTCTGTTCAATGAAGATGACTTCAACATTATTGCAAGATAAGCTTGGTTTCATATTGGCAATTAGTATGTAATGGAGAAAGTTTAACACCCTACTCCTTCAACTAAATCTCTATTATAAAAAAAAGTTGAGAAATTTGTAGTACCATTTCATTTGTATTGTGAAACAATGCATAGAAGATATACCGCTTGCTTGTAAAGATATTTCAAACATGGTATAAGAGGTATTAAAACTCCTCATGAAATGACATTACATCTCAACTTAACATAAAATAAACAAGACTAGCCACTCTTTTAATAGTAGGTAACAAATGTCAAGTGGCACATTGCCAACCACTCCCCCTATCGCAAACAGAGTGCACTTCTGGATATAGTCCAAGTCAAACTATTTTCAGTTTGACTAAGTTTATAAAAATAGTATCAATGATAAGATGATTCCAAATATATACCATGAAATTGTATTCCATGATGAATCTAATGACACTTGTTTATATAATAAATATTAGTATATTTTTGTAAAAAATTGGTCCAACCAATTGTTGTTTGACCTAGCACTATAGCTAGAAATGCAGTTTTTCTAGGATGGATGCAGTAATATTTAACAAATAAATTAGAACATTTTGATTGTATTGAGGTAGTGCATACATTTGTCCAACAGTGACCCACCATGCCTTTCAATGTGGCCTAAACACACTTGTGAAGAATATAATGAGGTGACATATATAAACTCAAGAAAACAATGGGTATGAATATAAATATATCTCACATATAATGGAAACTGAGGTTAAAACAAAACAATGAATCATAATGTTAAATCGACCAGGACATGAGCAATCAAAGTAAATATCCTCATAATATAGCAAACATTAGAAAATTCCATTGAGAAATCCATAATCCATAATGTTGTATTATCGATTTTGTATTACCCAAATGATACTAAATACATGTGCACACCTAGTATAACTCCATTTGAACGTCCATTTGTTGGACCATGTCAACCTTCTCATGCAATTCCATGTACCACTACTAGTCACAGCAAGGTGGCTGTGATCGGCTTTTGTATCCATAATATGCAATGTGTATGATGAATCATCATGAATGCATAGTCCCTTATTACAGCACAATGCTACCTTATTAGCCCCCGATTCAACCATAATCCATTACATAGTAAATTTTGGTGATCCAAGGGCAAGGAGCCATCAACAAGTCTAACATGAATCACTCATCATGCACCATCAAGAGGAGACATCACATAATTGGAATAGAGCTGAAAACATGCATTGTTCCACATCCATCATCTCACCAACCACCCAACATTGAGCATTACCAATATAGGCACAAACCAAGGCATGATTCAATTGTAAGCTTACCATGGGCGATCAAAAAATTAAAGCAAGTTGTTATTGTTGTTGTATTATGCTCCATTTTATTCATAAAACAAAGCACGGGGCACATCCCTATGTGTTACTTTCCTTTACCAAAGTAACGTGACCACGTCTAAGCACAATTGGGTGAACATTTTCCCTGGAAAAAGCAATATACAGAGACATTTAACACGAAGATTCATAGCACCGAATAAAACAATATCCCTACACACATAAATAAAACCCCCTCCCAATATAAAAGAAAGAAAATATATATATTGGACTTGCATTGAAGGTTTAACCTCAAATGATGAGACCTAATATTCAGGAAACATCTTTATACATATCCTAACTTTTCTAATCAATGGCACCATATTAATTATCAAACTAAAAATGCTTTGCAAACCATAGGCCATGCATGACACTAATATGCCTGCTACCATACAACCTCATCAGCATATATATTCCTATCTAGATGACTACAATAGAGAAAAGAATGAATACATTGTGTGCATGCAACAAGGTATTCCCTGTAAATTTGGCATTCACTACAAAAAATAATAATTGCTCTTATTACTATAGTTAATCTAAGTCATAAGGTCACCCTGAGGAAATATTTCCTACTGGACTGCACAAATACGCAGCCTGACTTCAATAGTTCTCTATCTCCAATTTAAATTAATGTTCTAGAATCCAACGAAAAGATAAATAAATGTGCTAGAACTAGAACTTTATAAAATCCCTAGACCTAAAATTTGACAATTTGCTGGTGTTCACCTACACTTGCTCCATAAGAGCGACCTTATTCAAGGTTTCTCAAAATATAGCTCGCACTAGAAACCATCATAGGATCCAGCAGAACCTGGCCACTTCACCTAGAAAGATAAAGTTGTCCGCTGACAACAGGGAAACCATTTAATTAGCAATTCTTTCTTTCTTCACACAATAATAAAGTCGAACTACTAGCTAACATGATATTGCATCTCTTAATAACTGTATTAGTAGTAGCCTCAACATACCCTTTAACAAAACCAACATAATTACAACTCAATTATATCCTTGTGGCTCTTTCCTTCCAACCTAACAGCACAAACAAAGCATGGCAAGATTCATGCGAAAAACTACATGAAAACACTTCACAATCTTTATAAATATTGCCCTTCCGTTTAGCAATAAAATGCTTCAACACTTAAAAAAACTATTTTTTTGTTAAGGTCACCAATTATTCAAATGGTAGACATAACTTTGTTAGAACCATTCTAGCACATAGAAACTACCTTTTGTTTAGACGTAAAACACAACAAAGCTATTTAGCATCGCTTATCCAATCATCTATAGCTAATGTATCATTTCACTAGGGCTATCCAAATACATTCATTTAAGAATCCCACTAGAAAGAATAGCTCTTGAACACCTGCACTAACCACACTGACAATACATACAATAAACTAGTTCTCCATATCTTAAACTCACTTTAGGAAATACCATGCAAAGCAATTACAACTAATGAACGCTAGATATCATACTAATAATTCCTAAGCATGATCTCTAATGAAACTCCACACTGTAGTTCTATGCATGAACAATTATACAAATGCTTCATCCTGTTAGGGCTCCACCAAGATATACTTCATAATACCCCAAACAGTTATGCCTACCATCACCAAGTTATGTTAGTGGTTAAGATAAATATTCTACAAAGGGATAGGAAATAGGAAGATATTATACAAAACATCATCATCTGGTTATGTATAATAGTTTGAGGACAAAAGCTCTATCGAGAAACAACCGTACAAACAAACTATTAAAGAAAAATATAGAATTTTGAACTAAACTTAACTCACTTGCCACATATCAAAAATTCTATCAAATAGTTGTTAGGTTTACAAGTCAAAATACTATACCATTCCAAGGTTAAGGCTAAAAATGAAAACCACTCTAAAACCTTGGGTAAAGACACAATGATCCACACCTCAAATATACGGAGAACAAATAACTGGAGCACAAGAGATATGTGGGCCAATCTACTCCACACCCAAACTAATAGTTTCATATGTGTGATAGTTGGAACATATATCTATCCTAACACTCAAGGAACCTAACTTGACATTGTGGAAAAATGTGTAGTGGGCCGAATACATTCAACCACCTACAATAATACTCCCACTGTTCCAAATTATGAGACCTTTTGGCTTTTCTAGATACATTGTTTATCTAGCTAGACATAGTGTATATCTAACGTATTATAATTTGGAATGGAGGGAGTAATAGTTAACTTATATTATATAATTGATATTTAAGTATTGCATGGTCCTACAAATGACAACAAGGGACAAAGGCCCTGCTTGCTGCAGCTTTTTATGTTGTAGCTGCAGCTGTGGCTGCAAACAAATAACTAATATCAACTGTAGCTACTATATATCAAACAGTTGTAGCGTGCAGGCTAAGTTTTAGCTCTGACTTTTAATTGTGGGACTATCAAACTTATACCATTGAAAAAATAAACTTGCGTAAAGCTTACAAATGATAACCTGTTGCAACAACACATTCTTAACAAGTAGATAATATCCCTAATTACTACTTGCATCTGAACATATATAGAGCACATGTAAATGAAATACAGATCCCATTCCCAGCCTATTGTGCAAAGTATTAGTAATTGTAGCACCCTACTCCAACTTTCTATTATAGAAAAGTCAGAAAATTTGTAGCATCTCATTTATATTACTGTGAAACAAAGCAAAGAAACATAGCACTTTCATGTAAATATATTTGAAACATGGTATAAGATGTATTGCAACTCCTTGTGTAACAACTGTACTTCATGCCTCCATGTCCCCTAACAACCCATATTGCATGCTTGTCAATATGGCCTAAACATACCTATGAAAAATATAACGGGGTGAGATAAACTCCGCAAGCAACACAATGAAATATACATATAACGTGCACATCAAAAAGATTGAGCAGTTAAAGCAAACATCCTCATAATATAGCAACTACTAGCCAACTCAGAAGAGCAATTAAAAAAATCTGGGATATTTCAGAAGTCTTCTATGTGAACACTAGGGCAAGGTTGGTCACACATTAGTACATTACAGAATTCATAACCATTTGTGAGTTTGACATCAGATAATTGAAAGTAAATCATAACAATAGACATTTCATGTCAACTCTGACACATAATATAAATAAGCATGCTCAGATGAGATATGTATATGTAATCATTCAAACCAAATAATTAACATTGAAAAGATACTAGAATATGGGGACTGCAATTATCTAAAATTCCAGTTTTGCACAGACATAAGTGCACAAATGAGATGGAACTGGTTTTGTCTTATATAAGCGTATATACAAAAGATGGCATGTCATAGAGATGCTATGGGTAAAAGAAGACATGCTAATAACCTGCCATGTTGCATGCTGCTATATCATAAAGATGCAGCAATGCTATATTGAGTGGGCTCACACAGTACGTATAGTAAAGAAAAATTCAAAGAGTACTAAGAACTAACCAAGTTACTAAGTACTTCACATTGTGTAGGAGTTGAGATCGGTTGGATGGAAAGATGGTCAGCCACTAGGACAAAGCTGAGGTTGATGGATTTAGGGCAGAACTAGAAAACTCATGCGCGTGGGAGAGGATGGCCAACAACTGGGACGAAGCTTAGGTTGATGGATTTTGGGGGCGAACAGAAAAACTCATGTGTGTGGGAGAGGATAAGGCTGGGGATCTTTTCCCCTCACGCGTCGCGCGCACGAGCACCACAATGTGCACCCTTCTTACCTAATCCTACTCGGTGGTGCGTGTGATTTGCCAAGTCTTGTTGGAGTGCTTGCTCAGCCTGCACGTCCTATCTTTCGGGCACGCTCACAAGTACCTGTGACATGTGCTAGTTTTTCCGCTTCCATATGTTGTGAACAAGGGGAAAAGTGAGGCGAATGTGACTGAAATTTTACTGACGGGAGTATTTTTTTTACCGCATGAAAATAACTGATTTGAGATAGTGAGACTCTCTGTGATAATCATAGATGTATGATATACTGTATGAAGAGGTAACACATACACATGACAATCATTATACCAACAACGGGAAGCATTTGAAAACAAACCATTTCATGAACTTGCACATGTCAGATCAGTTCATTACAATATTATGTTGAGTACAAGATAAATAACTAGTTCACCAACTCAATTCAAATTGACAACATTGAACTCAACATCCAATGTCGAGTGCCCTGACTATCAAATAAATATCATAAGACAACAACAGTTTACGGCGGAGGAATAAAAACATCACATAATATGACATCACATGCCACAGTGCTCTCAGAGCATATGTCGTCACTACTTGATACCAGCGGTGGCATAGGAAGCTACATGCTCCGCAAGTCTACCCCATATTGAAGCTATATAGCCCGTGTGATGCCTATGAACATGGAACGCACCAAAATGCCTTTGGGACTTTCCAAACCGGAAGTACACCGTGCCACGATCAACCGAGAAGTAATAGTTGGTTCTCGGCAGAAGCACCGCACCGCGTGGTCCGGTAAAAATAGCCCGTTTACCTAGGTCGAGGATTGGCAACAGCGTTTCCTCCTCCAGATCGACATGGAATAACTCGATCTGTGTGTCCTGTGAGCTCCTACGGGCACCGAATCATACAACCCGATCCCGGCTGCTCACCGCCATGAGCCTGCCGCCGTCGTCCACCAGACTGACGGTGCGGAACTGTCGCTCCATGTTGGCCGCGACCACCAGCTGCGGGCGTGGTCGTTGCTCCAGGTCCACCACCAGGAGCTTGGTGCGGTCGACGCAGTAGAAACGGCCCTGGAAGGTAGCCGTGGATCTCAGCGGGAACTCGGGGTCGAGGCCACCTACCAGGGTCCAGCGCGCGTCTCCGGGCTTGGCTACGGCCATCTGGTTGATGTGGCCGAAGTAGACGACGACGGTCGACGCGTCGGCGAAGCCGGCGGCCGTCACCTCGTGGTCCTCGCGGAACGCGAAGGGAATGGGCCCCCAGCAGCAGCCAGGCTGCAGCGTATGCAGCGTCGGGAGGTCGACGACGTGGCGGGTGAGGGGGTTGAGGAGGCGCACGACAAGAGTCATCTCGTCGAGCAGCACCAGCATGCCCTCCGGCGCCGCGGCCGGTCCCGGGACCACGGCGTGGCCGGCGAGCTCCGGCAGTTCGACCTTGATGATCTTCCGGGTGGTGACGTTGAGCAGCTTGCGGCGTGTGGGCGTGGCCTCAGGCGCCGGCTCCGTCAGCAGGATCCACCGGCGAGGGTGGAAGCGGTGGTCGATGACGCGTTCACCGAGTTCACGGGGCTTCTCGGTGCCGCTGCCGGCCATCCATAGCGTGCATACCAGGCGGAACCGCATGAAGTCCGCCACGTCGCAGTCCCGGAGGCGGTCGGCGATGGTCTCCACCGCCAGCGACGTCAGGCCAGCCCAGTCACGCCTGTTCGCGCGGGAACCACCAACGATGGAAACGACAAAATCCCGAGCCAAAGTACTTATAAGCGACTATATACACAGAGCAGAAATCGAGGACATATCTCGAGTTGTCTCTCGGCGACAGACGATATGGATCGGAAATCGGATTGCCCGAGCGAAGGACGGAGGGCGAGACTGCGAGAGAGCGCGTACCATTTTGGGCTGACTCCGGCAAGGGCAACGCGCCGGGCGATGCGCTTGGACCTCCTCAAGGAAGTCTCCGCCATGGTCGTCGCGGGCGCGGCTAGTCGCTCGGTCGCCGGAGAGGGGCCGGCTAGGGAAACGCGCCGGGCGGTGATGCGCTTCGACCTCCTCACGGTCGTGTCCGCCATGGTCCTCAAGCGGCTCGTCGCTCGGTCGTCGCGTCGGAGAGGGGAGAGGAATGGTGGGGACGAGAGGGCTGCGGGGGCTGCGCGCCGGCGGAGAGTCGGAGAGGACCAGTGTGGGGGCTGCGGGCTGCGCCTGCCTGTTTAGGTCAGTGCTTATAGGGCATTGAGAGGTGGTCTCCAGCAAAAGAAACGGTCGGGTGGAGGGCGCGGATCCCTATCCCTAACACGTCATGTTTTACGTGTGGCAGCGGCAGCGCGCGTGGGAGCGGGCGGCGGCGGCGGGGTGCAGACGTGCTGGGCTAGCCTGTCAGGGGCACGGAGACGGCGGCATGCCGCATTGCCGCTGCAAAGGAGCTAGCGCTTCCGGCGTCGGGCCGCGGAGCGCGCAGTCGTCGTCCGTGTAGATGGCCCTGCTGCGTGAAGGCGCCGGAGCCCGGCCGGAGGCGGCCTTGGCGTCCGTGTTCGGCTACGAGCGGAGAAAAATTCACCGACGCACTGCAGAGAAGGACATCACTGGCGGTTCAAAACCCCCCTTCACTGGCGGATTTTAAACCGCCATAACCAACTCGGCAGTGATGAGCTGATCACATCACTGCCGGTTATGCCAAACCGGCAGTGATAGCTCATGTATCACTGCCGGTTCGTGTTACAAACCGACAGTGATAATGAGCAATCACTGCCGGTTTGTGTTACAAACCGGCAGTGATACTTGAGCAATCACTGCCGGTTTGTGACACGAACCGGCAGTGATAGGCTATAAAAAAACAAAAAAAAGGGAATACATGCTCGCTGGAGCATGCTCGTTGCTGCAGCCACCGCCATGTTTGCTGGCCACCGCCGTCGCTCCATCAAGCAGTTCATCCAATAAAAATTCGTGCATCACAAACAAAGGAGGAGGGATTCAACACATCACAAATCAACTCACCCACAAAACGATATATGTGTAGATTTGTATTGGAAAACATTTGCAAAATCTCATAAATTTGGAAGATTTAAGAATAAATGCTTCGTGTGGAGAAACTTAATTTGAACACAACCATTTTCCATCATGGAGGCAAAACATGATAAAAAGGAAGATTTTTAAAGAATGAAATTACTAACATGATGCTCACTGGATGGGGAAAAATTTAGGAGATGGTCCATGTGTTTGGCCAGATGAGCGACGAATGTTATAACTACGAGATTTTTTTATCAGATGGTAAATCATGACTTAAAACCTCATTGCATCTGGGTCTCTGTCTGTTCAGGCGTTCAGGTCATTTTTATCTGTTCCAGAAAGTACTCCCTCTGGTAATTGGAAAAACTACAAACATCAATTACTTTTAAATTGTTTAGTTTCAAAACATGCAAGATATATGTGTAGATTTGTATTGGAAAACATTTGCAAAATCTCATAAATTTGGAAGATTTAAGAATAAATGCTAGAAGATATTAGTGGTCAAAAGTATGCATTGAAGACAGTGCAAAGTCGAATTTGTCAGATATTTTTTACTGGAGGTAGTAATTGACAGTGGCCAGTTTTGTAAACCTAAAAGATCCAAAAATTGTAAAATTCATTAATAAAACAGGAATAAATAACCACTAAATTAGTAGTCTCCCTTAAGACTTCTGAAATCTGGAGATAAGATACTACAATTTGAATTTGACAATTAACATACAAAAGGTTTTAATATCACAAGGTGGAAGATGAAGTCCAACTTTGGTGGATTTGACTATAGTAATATCCAAAGTTTGCATTGTTAGACCCCATAGGTTGTAACATCTAAGGTGTTAGATGAAAAAAAATAGAGGGAGGATGCTCAATGAACAAAGGTTTTAACTTCAAAACATTTTACTTTAATTATTCTAATGTACTGTACCATACAGGCATACAGTATTACTCTATTTGTTCTTTTCTGTTCTTTTGTGAGATTACTAGACACGGTTTCCAAAGGCATAAGCATGTTAGAGTTGTAGCCTATACATGTTCCTGCAGTTTCTATTACTATAAATGTTGCTTGTGCTCTAGCCAAATACACTCTTAAGATTTATGAAGCATTCAGTTAGTGGAAATTAAGGGCATGAATGTTGGTACTTAAATGCCTTGCACATCACAAATTGTCGTACTTACTAGAAGAAGTATCAATTGTCGTACTTACTAGAAGAAGTATCAATTGTTTTTAGTCTGGGGCATCATGGTGATGCAAGTATAATCTAGTGATGAAATTAAGCTGGATGTTCATAAAAAGAAAAGCAATAAATAAGGCAGTTAATAAGATGCATGTACTTATTCTTTATTGATTTACCTCCCATCCCACTTATCCTCAGAAAGAAAATGATCATCAGATGCATACCTTGGACCAGATCTTATGGACCATTTTCCTTCAAACTTCTTGAAGTCACCATCTACCATTGAGAAATGGAGTTCTCGCCCATTAATCTAAAAGCATAATCATGAACAAATAATCAAGTAACACAATGTAACTTAATATATATAGGATAGAAAATGGTTGAGATCCATCATCATTTTTCTGATTTGTTAAATATAACTCATACAACAAAGAAATATATCAGAGAAAAACACAATAGCACAGCTCCACAGCAACGTACGGAGTCAGTGATTTCCTGGAGATCCAACACGACGCGCGCCTCAATGTGCCAGTATAACGCTCGCTGCAGGCCTCTCTGCTCCAGCCATACCCGCCCTTCATGCGGGCACGGAATCGTCCCACTGCAAGCAAGCACGAACAAAATGACCCCAATCAGACACCTTCAGAAGGCACCCATCAGCGCAATCACAGCTCAGACGCGACAAATCGAGACGAGAAAAATGCGGACCTCTGGACGAGGTTGGGGATAAAGTCGGCGAGGCGCTCGTAGTCGGTGATCCGGGCAGGGGAGGAGCGAGCGGCGCGCGGAGGTGCGCGACGGGGGAGAAGTCTGCGGAGAGAGAGAGAGAGCGGAAAAGTCTGGGTGCAGACTGGACGTGAGTTTAGACTTAACTATTCTGTAGTAGTGTTATCACTGCCGGTTCCAGCCACGAACCGGCAGTGAAGCTCATTATCACTGCCGGTTCCAGCCACGAACCGGCAGTGAAGCTTCACTGCCGATTCCAGCCACGAACCGGCAGTGATAATGAGCTTCACTGCCGGTTTGACCCCTACCCCAATCATTTGAATGTCTGTCAGAGTTTGAACCGGTAGTGAAGATTTATCACTGCCGGCCCAATACAATCCGGCAGTGATGGGCCGGCAGTGATGCTTGGACCTCCTCAAGGAAGTCTCCGCCATGGTCGTCGCGGGCGCGGCTAGTCGCTCGGTCGCCGGAGAGGGGCCGGCTAGGGAAACGCGCCGGGCGGTGATGCGCTTCGACCTCCTCACGGTCGTGTCCGCCATGGTCCTCAAGCGGCTCGTCGCTCGGTCGTCGCGTCGGAGAGGGGAGAGGAATGGTGGGGACGAGAGGGCTGCGGGGGCTGCGCGCCGGCGGAGAGTCGGAGAGGACCAGTGTGGGGGCTGCGGGCTGCGCCTGCCTGTTTAGGTCAGTGCTTATAGGGCATTGAGAGGTGGTCTCCAGCAAAAGAAACGGTCGGGTGGAGGGCGCGGATCCCTATCCCTAACACGTCATGTTTTACGTGTGGCAGCGGCAGCGCGCGTGGGAGCGGGCGGCGGCGGCGGGGTGCAGACGTGCTGGGCTAGCCTGTCAGGGGCACGGAGACGGCGGCATGCCGCTGCAAAGGAGCTAGCGCTTCCGGCGTCGGGCCGCGGAGCGCGCAGTCGTCGTCCGTGTAGATGGCCCTGCTGCGTGAAGGCGCCGGAGCCCGGCCGGAGGCGGCCTTGGCGTCCGTGTTCGGCTACGAGCGGAGAAAAATTCACCGACGCACTACTGCAGAGAAGGACATCACTGGCGGTTCAAAACCCCCCTTCACTGGCGGATTTTAAACCGCCATAACCAACTCGGCAGTGATGAGCTGATCACATCACTGCCGGTTATGCCAAACCGGCAGTGATAGCTCATGTATCACTGCCGGTTCGTGTTACAAACCGACAGTGATAATGAGCAATCACTGCCGGTTTGTGTTACAAACCGGCAGTGATACTTGAGCAATCACTGCCGGTTTGTGACACGAACCGGCAGTGATAGGCTATAAAAACAAAAAAAAGGGAATACATGCTCGCTGGAGCATGCTCGTTGCTGCAGCCACCGCCATGTTTGCTGGCCACCGCCGCCGCTCCATCAAGCAGTTCATCCAATAAAAATTCGTGCATCACAAACAAAGGAGGAGGGATTCAACACATCACAAATCAACTCACCCACAAAACGATATATGTGTAGATTTGTATTGGAAAACATTTGCAAAATCTCATAAATTTGGAAGATTTAAAAATAAATGCTTCGTGTGGAGAAACTTAATTTGAACACAACCATTTTCCATCATGGAGGCAAAACATGATAAAAAGGAAGATTTTTAAAGAATGAAATTACTAACATGATGCTCACTGGATGGGGAAAAATTTAGGAGATGGTCCATGTGTTTGGCCAGATGAGCGACGAATGTTATAACTACGAGATTTTTTTATCAGATGGTAAATCATGACTTAAAACCTCATTGCATCTGGGTCTCTGTCTGTTCAGGCGTTCAGGTCATTTTTATCTGTTCCAGAAAGTACTCCCTCTGGTAATTGGAAAAACTACAAACATCAATTACTTTTAAATTGTTTAGTTTCAAAACATGCAAGATATATGTGTAGATTTGTATTGGAAAACATTTGCAAAATCTCATAAATTTGGAAGATTTAAGAATAAATGCTAGAAGATATTAGTGGTCAAAAGTATGCATTGAAGACAGTGCAAAGTCGAATTTGTCAGATATTTTTTACTGGAGGTAGTAATTGACAGTGGCCAGTTTTGTAAACCTAAAAGATCCAAAAATTGTAAAATTCATTAATAAAACAGGAATAAATAACCACTAAATTAGTAGTCTCCCTTAAGACTTCTGAAATCTGGAGATAAGATACTACAATTTGAATTTGACAATTAACATACAAAAGGTTTTAATATCACAAGGTGGAAGATGAAGTCCAACTTTGGTGGATTTGACTATAGTAATATCCAAAGTTTGCATTGTTAGACCCCATAGGTTGTAACATCTAAGGTGTTAGATGAAAAAAAATAGAGGGAGGATGCTCAATGAACAAAGGTTTTAACTTCAAAACATTTTACTTTAATTATTCTAATGTACTGTACCATACAGGCATACAGTATTACTCTATTTGTTCTTTTCTGTTCTTTTGTGAGATTACTAGACACGGTTTCCAAAGGCATAAGCATGTTAGAGTTGTAGCCTATACATGTTCCTGCAGTTCTATTACTATAAATGTTGCTTGTGCTCTAGCCAAATACACCCTTAAGATTTATGAAGCATTCAGTTAGTGAAAATTAAGGGCATGAATGTTGGTACTTAAATGCCTTGCACATCACAAATTGTCGTACTTACTAGAAGAAGTATCAATTGTCGTACTTACTAGAAGAAGTATCAATTGTTTTTAGTCTGGGGCATCATGGTGATGCAAGTATAATCTAGTGATAAAATTAAGCTGGATGTTCATAAAAAGAAAAGCAATAAATAAGGCAGTTAATAAGATGCATGTACTTATTCTTTATTGATTTACCTCCCATCCCACTTATCCTCAGAAAGAAAATGATCATCAGATGCATACCTTGGACCAGATCTTATGGACCATTTTCCTTCAAACTTCTTGAAGTCACCATCTACCATTGAGAAATGGAGTTCTCGCCCATTAATCTAAAAGCATAATCATGAACAAATAATCAAGTAACACAATGTAACTTAATATATATAGGATAGAAAATGGTTGAGATCCATCATCATTTTTCTGATTTGTTAAATATAACTCATACAACAAAGAAATATATCAGAGAAAAACACAATAGCACAGCTCCACAGCAACGTACGGAGTCAGTGATTTCCTGGAGATCCAACACGACGCGCGCCTCAATGTGCCAGTATAACGCTCGCTGCAGGCCTCTCTGCTCCAGCCATACCCGCCCTTCATGCGGGCACGGAATCGTCCCACTGCAAGCAAGCACGAACAAAATGACCCCAATCAGACACCTTCAGAAGGCACCCATCAGCGCAATCACAGCTCAGACGCGACAAATCGAGACGAGAAAAATGCGGACCTCTGGACGAGGTTGGGGATAAAGTCGGCGAGGCGCTCGTAGTCGGTGATCCGGGCAGGGGAGGAGCGAGCGGCGCGCGGAGGTGCGCGACGGGGGAGAAGTCTGCGGAGAGAGAGAGAGAGAGCGGAGAAGTCTGGGTGCAGACTGGACGTGAGTTTAGACTTAACTATTCTGTAGTAGTGTTATCACTGCCGGTTCCAGCCACGAACCGGCAGTGAAGCTCATTATCACTGCCGGTTCCAGCCACGAACCGGCAGTGAAGCTTCACTGCCGATTCCAGCCACGAACCGGCAGTGATAATGAGCTTCACTGCCGGTTTGACCCCTACCCCAATCATTTGAATGTCTGTCAGAGTTTGAACCGGTAGTGAAGATTTATCACTGCCGGCCCAATACAATCCGGCAGTGATGGGCCGGCAGGGATGCTTGGACCTCCTCAAGGAAGTCTCCGCCATGGTCGTCGCGGGCGCGGCTAGTCGCTCGGTCGCCGGAGAGGGGCCGGCTAGGGAAACGCGCCGGGCGGTGATGCGCTTCGACCTCCTCACGGTCGTGTCCGCCATGGTCCTCAAGCGGCTCGTCGCTCGGTCGTCGCGTCGGAGAGGGGAGAGGAATGGTGGGGACGAGAGGGCTGCGGGGGCTGCGCGCCGGCGGAGAGTCGGAGAGGACCAGTGTGGGGGCTGCGGGCTGCGCCTGCCTGTTTAGGTCAGTGCTTATAGGGCATTGAGAGGTGGTCTCCAGCAAAAGAAACGGTCGGGTGGAGGGCGCGGATCCCTATCCCTAACACGTCATGTTTTACGTGTGGCAGCGGCAGCGCGCGTGGGAGCGGGCGGCGGCGGGGTGCAGACGTGCTGGGCTAGCCTATCAGGGGCACGGAGACGGCGGCATGCCGCATTGCCGCTGCAAAGGAGCTAGCGCTTCCGGCGTCGGGCCGCGGAGCGCGCAGTCGTCGTCCGTGTAGATGGCCCTGCTGCGTGAAGGCGCCGGAGCCCGGCCGGAGGCGGCCTTGGCGTCCGTGTTCGGCTACGAGCGGAGAAAAATTCACCGATGCTCCCTAAACTTGGCAGCTAGTGTCACTTAGGTCCCTAAACTTTAAACAGTATATTTCTGGGTCCCTGAACTTGGCTTCAGGTGTCATCTAGGTCCCTGAACTTGGCTTTGGGTGTCACTTAGGTCTCCGAACTTTAAACAGTGTATTTCTGGGTCCCTGAACTTGGCTTCGGGTGTCATCTGGGTCCCCGAACTTGGCTTCGAGTGTCATCTAGGTCCCAATGCTGACGTGGCGTGGTCCTACATGTGGAGCCCACATGTCAGTCGGTTATATTTCTATTTCGGGGGTACTGTAGCTACATTTTCTAAAATATTCCAAAAATTGTATCTTTTTCATATGATCTCGGATGAAGATGATTGTTATATGAAAAATGTAGCTCTCGACGAGATCTACAACTTTCTAGTTTTGAGTTTTTTAAATTTGAGATCATTAAAATGTTTAAAAAAATTAAACAAATTTTCAGCAGTATATTAATCGCGTACAAGCGCTTGTTGCCTTGGCAAAATCATATCTTTTTTATATGCTGTCAAATGGAGATGATTTCTATATGAAAGTTGTAGCTCTCGATGAGATCTACGACTTTCTAGTTTTGAGTTTTTTTAATTTGAGATCGCTAAAATGCTCAAAAAAATTAAACAAATTTTCAGGAATTAATATCTCGGATGAAGATGATTTCAACAGTATATTAATTCCTGAAAATTTGTTTAATTTTTTTGAGCATTTTAGCGACATCAAATTAAAAAACTCAAAACTAGAAAGTCGTAGATCTCATCGAGAGCTACAACTTTCATATAGAAATCATCTCCATTTGACAGCATATAAAAAAGATATGATTTTGCCAAGGCGACAAGCGCTTGTACGCGATTAATATACTGCTGAAAATTTGTTTAATTTTTTTAAGTATTTTAATGATCTCAAATTAAAAAACTCAAAACTAGAAAGTTGTAGATCTCGTCGAGAGCTACATTTTTCATATAAAAATCATCTTCATCCGAGATCATATGAAAAAGATACAATTTTTGGAATATTTTAGAAATTGTAGCTACAGTACCCCCGAAATAGAAATATAACCGACTGACATGTGGGCCCCACATGTAGGACCACGTCACGTCAGCATTGGGACCTAGATGACACTCGAAGCCAAGTTCGGGGACCCAGATGACACCCGAAGCCAAGTTCAGGGACCCAGAAATACACTGTTCAAAGTTCGGGGACCTAAGTGACACCCAAAGCCAAGTTCAGGGACCTAGATGACACCTGAAGCCAAGTTCAGAGACCCAGAAATACACTGTTTAAAGTTCGGGGACCTAAGTGACACTGGCTGCCAAGTTCAGGGACTGTCGGTGAATTTTTCTCTCTGAGCATCCCCATCCTTCGCGCTGGCCAGGGAGCCCGCACCGGCTTGGATGGCCGCCGCCCCCAACCGCGCCACCCTGGTGACTGCCGCCCTAGCCGTGCCGGCCTGGGTGGCCACGACACCCCAGACGCACCAGCCTGGGTGGCCGCGACGCCAGCCGCGCTGGCAAGGGAACGGCGTCGGGTCTGGGAACCCAACGGGACCACGCACGAGGCACCGGCGCCTCGGCAGCGGCTCGCATCCCTTCAGCATCAGCCTCTCGGCGAACGCCGCGTCGGGCAGGCAGTCACATGTCACGTTGTACCGCATGTACTTCTTGAGCTCGTCGCGGTGGCGGTGGCACGCGGCACTGACAACCGGGTACAGCTTGTCGGAGTCGAGGTTCAGGGTGTAGCTGAACGGGAGCGTTGCGGTCCGAGTGCGATCGTGAGCTCCTCGTCCGGCGTCACCTTCGGCGACAGCGTGTCTCGCTTCATCTTGCCGGAATTGGAGATGAGCCTCTTGATGATCGCGTCAGCGTGGCCTCGAAGAGGTTGTGGAGGTCGATGGCAAGGCTCTGGCTGGAGGAGAGGACGCTGAACGCGAGGTTGAGCGCAGAGTCGCCGCCGCCGCCGCCACCCTAGCCGCGCTAGCCTGGGGAGCTCGCCAGAGGAGCTCGCTGGAAGAGGGGATGCTCGCAAACAACCGCGAGTTTGAAATGGTATTAGGCAAATTCTCGTCATTGTGGTGTGTGCCGGCCAATTACACGTTTCTGCAGTGTCCTCCAGCAAAATTTGTTTAATATTAAAGAGGCAAAATTTCTCTCCACTAATTTTTTTTTCAGCCCTTCTCTAACTAACTCCGTGAATGTGCAACTGTTTGTCCGTCTACGTCTCTCCTGTTTATATAATGTAACGTGGATAAATAGGATCTTAATCAAATATATCTCTCATCTTGAGTAGTAACCTGAATAGGAATCTTAGTTCAGTTTCGATTCGAGTTTGGTGCAGATTTTGGTTTACCTGCGTGCGTGAGTCCAGGTCTGTGTCCGGATTGGTTGGTGTCAGGTATGCTATGTATTTCTTTTTTAATTGTCCATGTCCGAACTGATTTGGGCCGTTTTTTCGCACGTGCAGCGCCCACTTTTTAAGGAAAGTTCAGCGTCCTTTCAAATTTTGTTGATATAGTTTTGATTAGATATCAACTTCCCTTTCAAATTTTGTTTTCCCATAAATATCAACAATAATATAATAATACTATACACCTTTGAACCTTTAACCTCTTCTTTAAGAAATATCTATTTTCACCGCTAAATTGTTGATATAGTTTTGATTAGAAAATAAAATCTATCTTATCATCATAACCTTGCTCGGCCGATGGTCTACCCAAGCAAACTGTGAATTGAAATCTAAAATAGTTTGCTATTCAATTTAGTCTAATAAATATTTTTTCAAACACAATCCTAAATGAGGGATACCGTATACAAAAATCGAGAGATGCTTCCCGTCATAATAATTAGCGGATATACCAGTCTTTTGGCACGTTGGCAACTGCTACCTTGCTAGATTTAATCAGATATTAGAATTATATTTTTATGGGTACACAAAAATTTAAGTAACTTGATATCTAGCTGTACCAATGTATGTAAAGTATGAAATCAAATTATGATATATTTAAAAGTAAATATTTATATGTGCTTTGTAACAGTAGAAAAAATTATCAAGTTTATATTTTAAATTTTATATAGGCTTTATAGGGTATTTTATTCCGACCGTAAACAAGAAAACTAAAAGCTGTTCAGTGATTAGACATGTTGGGGCTATGTATCTATCTATATCTATTTATACTATAAAAGAGCGAAGGAATTGAAAAATACATGTTACCTGAAAATTCCTACCCACGCCATGTTTTAACCCTTAGATGTGATTTGAGATCTTGATCCAAGGGATATTAAACGTCATTACCTCCTAACAAGTGGGCCACATCTTACAAAACGTAAGATTTTGCGTTCCTGCCATTCAATTCCGTCCCCACTCGCTGTTTTTTTTTCACCGAAACAAAAGTCTATCTGCCCGCACCTCCAACACCACTCACGCGGGCAGACGGAGGCCCACGTCTCTCATATAGTCCGATCTCCCAATTGACCTGATTTTTTATAATTTGGCCCTTTTTTGAAGAAAATTTACGTTTGGATCCCTTGGGGGACGAAAACTCATCTTTGGACCATGGGGGTCGGCGCCAGCACTCGTGGCTCCGAGGTAACACATCTCGGCGCCACAGATCTGGGCGCCGAGGTGCCAGGCCGCGCACCGCATGGCATCCAAGGTGGCGCTGATGTGGCACGTACCTCAGCGCCACAGATCTTGGCGCCGAGCTCGGAGCCACAGGCGTCGAGCTTTGAAAATAACCGATGTCGCCCGTCCCCCTCTCCGTCGCGCACTCTATCGCAGTCGCTAGGTCTTCACTCTCCCCGTCGCCAGCCCCACCGCCGCCGCCGTCAGAGCCCCACCGCGGCCCGCCGTCAGAGCCACCTGCCACCGCCGTTAGTGCCGCCGGCGACTCCGCCACCACAGGAGCCCGTAGCCCGCTGTCGGCCGCCCTCGTCGCGGCCCCGGCCGGTCTCTGGCCGCCCTCGTCGCTGTTCTTCAACCTTGGAGCGCACCGGCGGCGAGGGCGGCCCCCACGTCTCCCCGACATCCCCGCCGGTCAGCGACCTCGCCTGGCTTGCGGCCCGCCTGGCGCCGCCCCCTCCTCCAACTGCCGCCCCTACAAACTCGGCTCCCCCAATCTCGTCGGCCGTCCCTGATAGCAGTGTCCAGGTAATTTATTTTGTTTAATTAATTTTGTTTTATAGTTTATTTAGTTTAGATTATTTTGCTAATTATTATATTTAGTTATATTTACTTAGTTAGTTTGACAATTTATATTTAGTTATATAGTCATACAGTTAGCTATATTAGTTAGTGTGACAATAGTTATTATATAATTTAGTAACTATAATTTAGTGATAGTAATATAATTATTATATTTAGTTATATAGTCATATAGTTAGCTAATTTAGTAAGTTAGTGATATAATTTACTTAGTTAGTTTAGTTAGTTAGTGTGACAATTTAGTTAGATAGGTATTATTTGTAGGAAATGTAGTTATCAAATTTAGTTATATACTTAGATAGATAGTTATTAGGTACTTATTTATTTAGGTAAACACTTTAGATACTAATTTTCTTATGAGTTATAACTTGATTGTTGTGCATACCAACTAGATGGACAACATAGTCACCCTGTTTCATGGAGGAAGTGTGGAGGAAGATGAGTTTGGGAATGTCAGTTTTGTTGGAATGCAAAGGGTGCCAGTGATATTCGATGATCGGCCATTGTTTTCTGAGTTGTCTGGTAGGGCTCGTGATGAGCTTAAATGCAATTCAAATGCAGATGCCATCTTAATTGAGGGGGTGCTTCACCATGGCAGGTCAGGGACAATTTTTAAGCGGTTAGTCCCAATTGCATCAGAGGCTCAATGGGACAAATATGTGAAAGCTGTCATGAAGAATGAGTTTCAATGTCTAGATTTGGTTGTGCGAGAGTTGTCCAACCCCTCTGGGGTATTCACCCCCTAATGGACATTCACCCCCTCATGGGTTGTCCCCAGAACCGGAGAATCTGGAACCCTTAGAGCCTCCGTTACCCAACCGCAAGGTGGATGTGGAAGATGTGGTTGTGGTGCCCGATGCTCAATCCGCCCCGAATGAGGTTGGTGTATGTCCTGGTGTCCGTGCACAATGTCCGACTGATGATGTTCTTGCTGCCCCTCAGGAGATCCCTTTGACCCAGAATCATCCTAGTAAGTGATTTAGTAAAGCTTTGGCTTTCCTTATTGTTCGTTTGTTCCATTCATTTGTCTCAACGGTGTCCATATTTGTGCTTTAAATGCAGGAGACAATCCTGATAATGATGGTTGTGCTCTTGTTCCTCCATCAGGCAACGTGGACCCAGGGTTCATAGCCTCTAATAGTGTTGATGTTGATATTGCGGATGATGAGGAGCCTTATGGCACAGCAAGGGCCATTGATTCTGATGATGACCGCCCAGTTGCACCTTTGAGGGAACAAGAAATGGAGCTCATCAGAAGCTTGTGTCCTGATCGTGATCCACTGGTTCATGAATTCAGCGATGTCAGTCATTGTCAACAAGCTTATGGAGAAGGAAGAGATGATGGGCTGCTAGAGGCTCCTGAGGCCGGTGACAGCGTGGAAATTGAGAAGGGCATGGTCTTCAAGGACTTGCCCACCTTAAGAAGGTGGTTACAGGAATATTCTGTGAGACGTAAAAGACCATTCAAGGTGAGGCACTCCTATGTGGAGCGCCGTTACACGGTGGTGTGCGAGATGTCAGATTGCAATTGGAGGGTCTGTGCTCGTAAACAGAAGGCCACAGGGAAGTTCAAGATCACCAAAATTATAGGTCCACACACTTGTGCCCAGACAGATCTAAAACAGAAGCATCGACCGTTGACCTCTACCCTCATTGCCAGAACGTTGTACACAACTTTGAAGGGTCAGCCGAACTTAAAGGTCAGGACAATTATCGACATGGCTCAGAAAATATTTAAGTATGACATAAAGTATGGAAAAGCATGGAGGCCAAAGCAACGGGCCTAGAAGATGATATATGGGGACTGGGAGGAGGGGTATGAGCAGTTGCCTGCGATGTTGAATGCAATGAAAGCAGCAAATCCAGGCATGCATTACGAGTATATCCCAAAGCTAAATGAATGGAAGGACGGGAGGTAGATATTCTTCCGTGCATTTTGGTGTTTTCCCCAGTGCGTCGAGGCCTTCAGGCACTGTCGTCTAGTGTTATCCATTGATGGTACTTTTTTGCTTGGCAAATACATGGGCACACTTTTGGTAGCCATTTCCTGTGACACAGACAACGCATTGGTTCCTTTGGCTTTCGCTTTGGTGGAGAGGGAGAACAAAGAAAGTTGGGGATGGTTTATGCGGCTTGTTCGGATACATGTCATTGGCCCTCATAGGGAGGTTGGTGTCATATCTAATAGACACCAGGGCATACTTAGTGTCGTACATGAACAGATTCCGGGGTATGCACCTTTGCACCACCGTTGGTGCACTTGGCACCTTGCCGAGAATTTACTTCGGAAGGATGGTATGAAGGACAACTTTCCTCTATTCGAGGAGGTTGCTCGCATGCTTGAGGTGTCGTTCTTCGAGGAGAAGTTCGAGCAGCTAAAAACGGCAACAAACGCAGAAGGTAGGCAGTGGCTGAGAGGATTGATGAGAGAACCAGAGAAATAGACAAGAGCCTACAACAATGGTGGATGGAGGTACGAGTTTCAGACTAGCAACATGGCCGAGTCATTTAATAGTGTGCTCAAGGGCATACGTGCCATGCCCATCAATATCATTGTATCATTCACCTTTTATAGGCTAGTTGCATGGTTTAACGAGAGACACACTCAAGCAATGGCACTACAGAGTAATAGTCAGAAATGGGCACCTAAACCTAAGAAGCATCTTGACAAGGCAAAGGAAAGGGCTGGCACACATGACGTCGATTGCTTTGACCACAACACTGGCAAAGTATCAGGTCACAGAAAGGGGTGGTACAACGTCCGATGGTGAGACCCGGCTATCAAGGAGTTATATTGTGGTTCTTGGTAATTTCTCATGTGGATGTGGGAGAACCAGGCAGTACCACTTTCCTTGTTCTCATTATATTGCAGCATCTCAGCATCACAACTTTGCCTATGAGACCCAGATACCGCGGGAGTTCAGTGTTGACAGCCTTGTACTGACTTGGTCTCCCCGTTTCGAGCCTTTCCTAGACGAGGGTCAGTGGCCACCTTACACTGGGCCAAAATATATTGTAGATCCAGGAGCACGTTGGGACAAACGTGGGACCAGAAAGAGGACGAGGCACAACATGGTCATGGACCAGGTTTCCGGTAGAACGAGGCGAGGGAGAACAACTCCTTTTCTTACTGACCCTGAGCAGAACCAATGTGGGAAATGCGGTAGGCTTGGGCATAACTCACGTACATGCCATTGGCCCCTTAGTCAGGTGAAATTAACAAAAGTTTGACTACCATGTTTACTAGTACCTACAAGTTATTTTATTGTTCATATGAAACTAATATTCCATTTGTCATTATATTTTCTAGGATGGAGCCGTTCCACCTGATGGAGCCATACTACGAGGAGAAGCACCGAGGACGACTCATCGCGGAGGGGGAGGTAACGACTTTCCTTTATTTTTTTATTTGTCTGCCTTCCTGTCCTCACCAATAATGCAAAGTCCTTGATTATCTCATACTGTTTGTGTTCTCTACAGGAACTGCACCCTCTTCGTCCTCGAACCCACGATAAGTTTGAGGACATGCGGTACGACGACAGGTATACTCCTCTCCTTGAGAGGGCTGGACTTGACGTTGTATCGTTCCAGGTTCGCCGTGGGTTGCCCGCCTTCAACACCGTAGCGATCTCAGCTCTAGTGGACAGGTAACAAATTTACAATAAGCAGTTAAATGTTTAAAGTTTAGGTACGTGCTGTCCCCGGGGATTATTTAATCAGCAGTCAAGTTTTTTGCTTTGCTTCACCGATTTAGACTAGTATAATGCCCGTGCTAACGCTACGGTTTAATTAGGTAATGCAAATCAAACAACCAAATGTCGATTAACAGGCAACCTGAAATTCATGTGACACTTTTCACACAGACAAACATAATTGTCACAGATATAATTCCAATGCCTAGTGCACTACTGCAAAATTTATAACAGGAATGGGAGGATAGTGATTTGGATTTATGATAACCATCTCAAGCTAAATCAGTTACCAGTAACATCCAAAGCAGCAACCATGCAAATCCTACTGCATACTGATTGGCCCAACTAACTTTTCAGTGGTTAAATATAGATAGCGAGTTTGAACTCTCACCCACAAATGAAGTAAAAAAGAAGCCAAAATCTAGAAAGTCTTGTGGAGCAAGCACTTCACATTGCTAGCAGGCTGAAAAATACTGATTAATAAAAAAATATCAATTAGCATACTAAGCACCATAAAAAGGGTTCGCGGTACTGGTTATTGTGCAAAAAAGCAACCCAAAACAAAGCAAAAGCTAAACTGTAGGTCTATCTCAAGTTTTCCTCATTGAGATTTGTCAATCTTTTGCCCATGATCGGCAATAAACTACTGCTATGAGGTAGTAGACAGTAATCAAATGGTAGCTATGTCTTACTGTCACATTAAACAAAACCAAAATAACAGCCATCTCTTCTCCAAGAACAGGAAAGAAACACCTCTGAGCTATGCTCAGAGTCCTCTCCTTCCAATGCCTCCACTAAAACTGTTGCCGAGACCGTGGTCTTGATTGGTACTCCTAGTTTGTTGCATAAATATATTACATTACATATTGAGGCAAATAATATCGAATAAAACAGAATAGCAGATGTACTTTAAAATACCTAAACACAGCAGCAATCTATGTATTTACAGTATTCAGACTTGATAGGTCCAGGCGTCCAGCTCCACTTCCTGACTGCTGCAATGGCTTGAACACTGATGCATCATACTGGTGCCTCTTTTTTGATCTGAAAGGATGTTATAGGAGAATGTGGCTTCTTGAAACTTCTCTGAGGCAGCAGGGTCGTCAGAATTCTTATTTGCATGGTACCTGTAGGGCAATTTTTAGCATATATATATATATATATATATATACTCGAACTCAAACAGCTACAATGTCTCCTCCCTCAATTTATTAGTAAACAAGATACCTAACAATACAGTTCTCCACTGGAATATTTGCAACCTCACTGCAGTTTGACACTGCATGCAACAAGAAAAGGTAGTATCTTCGCTACTGGAATATGAACCTGTGCAATATTTGAGAAAATAATAGCAGTGAGCTTTTGTTGTTGTTGTATAAACAATGAAATTGCAAATGTAAAATCGGTAAGAACCTGTGCAATATGAACTCTGTTGCAGCTTCATTCTGAACTTGTTCTGGTGCGTGATGCCATGGTCTATGCTAAAGTTAAATTTTCCCTAAACCTCAAAAATTTCAGGAGTTTACTAAGGCACAACAGAGCTAATGGAATTGTGCTTCCTTATACGCAGCTGTACCCAAATATTTCAGTCAGGCTTCTGAACATCACTAGTCAAAGTTGACGCATTAAGCAAGATCCTTAATATCTTTCCTGTTATCTTTCATCCATATTATCTATTGTTTGAAATAAATTATTGAAGTTGCTCAAAATCTTTTCATCACTATCATGTGTTAACCGTAGAACTCCTTTCTTGTTTTGTAGATGGAGGCCGGAGACTCACAACCTCCACCTACCTTGCGGTGAGATGACCGTTACTCTTGAAGACATGCAGAAGTTCCTTGGTGTCTGTATAAGTGGCCGGCCAGTTATCGGCCACTGCAATGCTGCTGGTTGGAGAGAGAGTGGAGGTCTTCCTTGGAAGAGAGCTTCCTCCAGAGACACCGAGTACCCGCACCTCTAGAGTACTCATCAGCTGGTTGAGATAATTTTTGTCAGTGTCCTATTCATGCAGACGAGCAGACAGTTACCTACTACTGCAGGGCATGGATCATGCACCTATTTGGTTGTGTTCTCTTCCCCGACGGGACTGGAGACACCGCGTCATGGATGTACCTGCACTGTCTTACTGACTGGCACACGGCGGGGGGCTACAGCTGGGGTTCTGCAATGCTGGGGTTCTTGTACCGGCAGCTTTGCGAGGCGTGTCGCCGGAGATCGCAGAACGCTTCATTAGGAGGATGTGTTTACCTGCTTCAGCTTTGGATGTGGTCTCGTCTACCGGTAGGTCGGCCCACTGTCAAGGAGCCTCGTGACTGGTTCGAGGTGCCTGGCCTTCGTCGTCAGCCGACGTATGCCTACCTTTGGGACCAGGTTAAGGGTCCCTTCGCGCGTAGTAAACGCGCCTACATCGAGTTCACGAACGAGCTTGACGCACTCACGCCTGGGCTGGTGAGTTTGCTGCATTTGACAAACTAATTTTTTTCCCGATGTAAGCACTATTTGACTAATGAATCAAAAGCAGGTTACTTGGGAGCCGTACGACGACGAACAGTATGCGCACATTGGGTTAAGCGACATGTGCAAGATGGACGAAGGCCTGTGCATGATGCGTTGCCCGTTGATCTGTTTCTATGCGGTTGAGTGGCACCTGCCACACCGGGTTGCACGCCAATTTGGGTTGAGGCAGCAGTGGCCCGTGGAGCCGTTCTCGACATCAATAGACTTGCACAAGTAAGCATCTTTGTACCACATTCAGCGGGCACTGCTCTTCACTTCACTGGAACAATGTGCATGTCTGCTTACTGTGAGTTTATGTCTCTGAAATCTCATGGAAGGAGTAGTAGTGACCATAGTGTTGCTTAAATGTTCTGACATGCATGCTTGTTGCCGACTGGGCTTTAGACTCTAGCTGAACCATGCGGTGGTCCGTGGTCCTCATGTAATGTGTGTGGCAGTAGCAGCACCAGCAGTCTGCGAACTACAGTGTGGACTGGTGTAGTGAATTCTAGTGCACTGGTGGTGGTTTTGCATTGGGGGCTAGTTTGGCCAGCGGCCACAGTTGTGTCAAACTTGTTTAAAGTATCTTTTCCTTTGACACACTCAAAATATGTTTCATACACTGCAATGAGTTAAATCTATTTCACGCTTCTAATGATATCTTGTTGAAGCCTCTGACTTTGCATTTTCATTTGTGTTAACCTACAGGATCGATCGTCAGAAGCAAAAGAAGGAGACAGACTTTGAGACCTTGCACCGTCATTACATCGACCTGTGGGAAAACTTTCATGACAACTTGTATGCCAATGACGAGCCCCACACCAATGAGAACTTCAGAGCGTACCTAACATGGTACAGACGGGCGACAAGGACCAAGCTGAAGGTGCAATGGACCCAAGCAGACTACGCCGATATTGAGACCTCCGACGATGAACACACGTCTTACGACCTTGCGACGAGGGAGGGGACACAGGTGGAGTCTGCACCGATCCTGGACCGAGTGGTAATGTCAGAACATTTTGCTCATTTTTTGTTACACTGCTGGTACCATCTTTGCAAAAGTTAAAAAAGAGAGACAAAGAGAGCTTAATTCAAATGCTAGTGAGGAAAATAGCACTAGCAATGCAAATATGCTGGCAACTACTAGTGCACAACATCAAGTGGTGCTACTAGACTAATCAGACATTAATATTGCCAATTCTTAGCATGTAATACAATAATAAGTGGTGCTACTAGACTACTAGTGCACAACATCAAGTAGTAAGGTAGCAACTCTGAGATCTCTCATCTCTTAATGACCACAAACTAGTCTCTAGTGACATAATGTAACATAATTAGTAGTGATGCACTGCTGCTAGCACAGAACTGAAATCTCTAATCAATGTCATCTAGGGATGCTGTGGCCTTCTCCTTCTAGTTTCCTGTCATCTCTCATCTCCTTTCTAGTTGCAGCAGTAGTCATTGTGCATGTTTTTGTATCTCCAAAGCCACCAGCTAGATGTTGCTTCAACCTTTTTATCCCTCCATAAAGTGAGTGACCACATAGGGTGCATGTCACCACATCTTTGTTAGAAAGGTTTGGCCAGTAGGCATACTTCCGCCCTGGATCTGAACTTGCTATAGTGCTTACTATGAAACCAGAGCAGCAGGGGTAAACACAGAGCAGCAGCCAGCAGGGATAAAAACAGAGCAGGCAACGGTTGTATGCGTCGCCTAGGACGCCTGGACGCCTAGGCGACGCCTTTAAAACATTGGTACTTATATATGCATATTCGCTGGGAAACAATTAAACATATTAAAAAGTCTCAATACTTTGTTGTGCACAGATAGAATATCACATGTAGCTTGGTCCAATGGTTTTATTTTGCAGGGCAACGCGCTAAACAAATCTGTGCTTGAGATCGAACGGTTTCCGAGGACAGGCGTGGACGAGCACACACTAGACAGCTTTCTTGTAGTAAGTTGACACTAGTCCTCTTGTTGTGTTATACTTAAGTAAGTTGTTGTCTGACCCAGTGGTTTTCTACTTAAAATCTCACTGCTAAACAAATCTTAAGTTACTTATCATAAGGTAATCTCACTGCTGAAGCATGACATCTAGCATGAAATGGTGGCTTGACATTTTAGCTTAAATATTAAGTTATTTATCATAACGACGAGTTTTAGCTTGGCATTGCTCCACTGATATTGAGCTTAGGCTTCAGAGGCAACAATGCTCCTTGAGTTGACGTTTTGCTGTTTATAGCTTACTGTGAAAAGAAACACAAGTAAAATCAGATCATTGATATATTCAAAACTTCGGCTACAGGAACTAAGACTTCAGTTTAGTCATGAAGCAATAAGGCATTCGAATAGAAATTAATTTAGGAAGAATTGATGAAATGGCTATACTATTATTTTCAGAAAATAGGACAGCCACTATGCAAAAGGTCAGTTATTTTAGATTTATTATTACAAAACCATTCTTATGTTGTATATTTCAATATTTATCAGATAATGTGATCACAAATCCAATTTTGCTAAAATGCATTTGAGAAAATGTAACAGTAAGAAAATATGGATCAGCGATGATCATCCAGATCATTAGATCCGGAGGGCCTGATTGTGTAGATGGCGTGATTGTCAGCTCTTGCCTGCAAAATCGAACATTAGGAGCAAGAATATATACGATAGAACATAATTGCTCATGAACTCAAATATAAACTTCAAAATTATCAAGGAGTCCTTTGGGTAAGCATAAATCAAAACAGAGAGTTAAAGCTGATAATAATTTGATGAAAACTTTGGAATTAATGACAATAGATAATAAATTAGAGGAAGCACGGTGTATATCTAATCAGTCCATACTAGGCATTACCTAATTTGGAGGGTTCTTTGTCATCTCAGGAATATGGAATCCTTTGTTCAGAGAGGTTGGGATGGTGAGGGTGAGCTACCATGACATAGAAGAAATGGGGAACAATTGTGTTGCAAAAGAAGCTGGACAACCAAGACAATTACAAAAACGATGGCTGAGCTATAAGCAAACAGCGTGGGGGGTTTCAACATCTGGTAGTGAGATTGGTTACCTGTGACTATAGAAAACACTTGATAATAGAAAATATCCGCTGTGCTTGGAATCTATAGAGTAAAGTAAATAAAAGATAATAACAAGATACTAGAGTAGGCATGCTTGGAAAAAGAAAACATCCGCTTTGCTTACAATATATATAGAATGTTGTTCTAACGGCAATACTGCATTAGTCATATGTACATACATTGGTACAGAGACAAAACAGTAGTGGTGGTACTAGGAGCAAAAGCAGAATCAGAGTACCAAGCAAAGTGGCCAAGTAACATTCAGAGGAAGAAAATTACACAAAGCCACAAAGTCATCATATGTTTCTATATATTTACTCCTAAAGTTGCATGTTTCGTGAACTCTCTAATTAATCTGCTAGAGTGGTTTACTGAGAATTTTTGGACTGGGTCAAACATATTGAAAATGAGTTTTACCACAGCTTTTCTCTCTTGCTGTCTCCTAGTCTCGTGGACCATTGGAGACAAGGAAGAAGATTCATCTTTCTTTCTTTAATAAAAGTGTGTTCTGGAATTGACTATGGCAGTAACAGTGGTAGCATCATGATGACATGGCTTACTAATTTCATCTTTGAATGACAGAGGCTAGCACGTAGGCTGCGGCGTGCTGCAGCTCGTTGTGGGTGTGGTACTAGCGCTGCGATGGACGTACACGGGCCACAGGAACGACACTGGCAGCCATGGCCTATCGGTACTCCTTCTCACGGAGGTATATTTTCATTACATGTTTTCTTCAGTTGAACGGAGTTAAATGATACAACCATGACATGATATGTTTACTTATGTGCACACATCATTTAACCCCTGTCTACAGGTTCTGGAGGATAGAGCTCGTCCCGAGCAACTGTGGACACTTTCCAAGGCAACGGAGACGAGGACGACGAGGAAGAAGACGAGGAGGCCGACGAGCGTGGCTATGATGAGCTTAGCGACTCTCAGCTTCAGGATGCTCCTTTGACTCAGCCTACGCAGGTTGCAGGAACAAGGCGACGCCGTCCACCTTGCAAGTACACTCTAGGCACCGGTGCTCTAGGCTACAAGGGTAAGGGTAAGACTAGGAGACAATGACGACGACTTGTAGGTTAAGACTATTTGGGCTGCCTGGACATTGGTTATTTTGCATGTCTAGATATTAGGACAGTATGTGGTTACTTGTATGGACTATTGAACTTCATGGACTGTGGTTATTATTTGCTTCTATGGACTGTATAGACTGTGGTTATTATTTGCTTCTATGGACCGTATGGACATTAATGGACTATGGTACTATTGTATGCTGTTGTCATGTGGTATTTGGTTCAATACATGTTTGTATCGTATTGTGATATCATATTGTAAATGTGGATGCTCCGAAAACAAGGAAAACTCTAGCGAATTTGTTTCGTGAATTATTTATTATATTACACAAGCGAATAAGATGATGTGATTGCAAATACAACCGTTCCAATCGTATCGTAAAGCTGTTTTGTGGATGAATTTATTTCGGATACGAACATACCATTAAACGAATCTAGGATTTTCAGACATTCAAAGTAGCCTTTTCGAATACGACTGTATGGAAGTGATGCCGACACATGACTATAAAAACCTAAAGGATGATGATAATAAAAAGCCATGTTTTCCATTTCCGATTTCGCATTGACATACTAATTGTAAGGGATTAATGCTATAAGGATTACCCAAGAACTTATTATCTTTAACTGTGTTTATAGGGACCGTGTTTTCTTTAGCTTTGGTTGGATTTGCAAAAGCACTTATTTCTAAATTTCTATGCACTAGCTAGTTGAGATTTGATGTATTGTTATGACCACAAATAATCAAACCAACAACACTATGTAAGTTCCAATAATATGGCACATTAGACAACACAATAATGTTTGAACTACATGACGACAAACTAAATAACGCAGAACATGCCCTACGTACGGCCATACTTAAAGTGCATTACATGACAACACATTGCAAAGTCCAAGACTAGACAACTGTTGACGGTAATTAACCATCAACTTTATAAGTCAATAAGAATCAAAAGAAGGGTTAACATGAGCTTCACCTTAGACTTAGGGGTTTTAAACTAATAATTTCCACGAGTTTTGGTGAATGTCTATTTCTGCAGGGGGTTATCAGGAAAAGACCAAAGGAGACCCACATGTCAGATTTACATAGAGAGAAATCAACCCTACTACGAAAAAGAATAATCTAGAAGACTCGAGAAGGCACCCCCTCGAAGGGGAGGGCCATTTGGGCTGACAGGTGGGGCGACCGCCCCTGGCCTTGGGCGTCCGCCCCAGTGGTTTGACCAATTAGGTGCAAGCTCGTGGATCCTGCCTCCACCGCCTTTGAGGATGAATAAAAACTGTAGATCAAGGTCGGTTTGATCCGAGGACTATAGTGCTTCCTAGAGGGCTATATAAGCAAGGCCCCTCACCCCAGGAGAAACCCTAATTCATTAGCAATTCATTAGCAGAGGGAGCCATCAGCAGAGCTAGGGTTTAGAGAGTTTCTCTCCACCAGAGAATTAGAATAGCTACTCCAATTCTTTAACTTCTACATAGGTTTAGACTAGATAGAGGAAGAGTCGGGCGACTTGTGCTTGGAATTCGGATCTTCGTCATCAAAGTATTGGTACTATTTTGTATATTTGCTCTATGACTTTATTCTAATATAATTATATTTCTATTTATTATGTTCCTAGTTTGCTCTAGTAGTACATTTGATATGGTCATGATTGATAATGAGTTTATGTATATGTTTGCAAAGCGCTTAGCTCTCTTCGCGAGGGGGTTAAGTGGTAGATCACATGTAAGCGTGGTGCTTAGATGCTATTTACCTGCAAATGCACCCTATTGGCCGGGTCATGTGGTAGTTCGTGGAAGTGACAGTTCTATTGAGTCTTATATAGTCTACCCCCCGTTGATAGGACAGGCAGAAACAACGTTGCGTAGGAAGTCATGCTATATTCTGGCTTTCTTCAGTAATATTCCTTATACATAGATGAAGAGTATTTTATGCTATATATGATAGTGTGTTTGCTAGAGTAGATGAATGACTTAGTGGATTAGAACCTACCTAGAATTCAATCTCTTGAACTAATCAGACGTCAACCTACCTTTATGATGAGTAGTCTATCTCTAATCTCTGCGTGATTTATTCCCTATGCTTTTACAATTCAATTATACTTATTTATCATGGTTTATCCCCCCTGCCAAAGTAAGTGACTGTGTAATTGATTTCTCATAAGTAGTCGTATTTTGCAAATTCATCCCTTTAGGTTTAAGTCCTTAGTTCTTTCCCTTGAGCTAAATATAAATTAACGATACCTGGAATATTTCCCAGTGAAGTGCTACGATGGTATTTTATCTGTACGCTTGCGGATCCCATTTTTATTCTAAGAGGAGCAGTTCTATACCAACACTTCTAGCGCCATGCTAGGGATGACAACTTAGCTTAAGTGGTGTTAGAAGTGTCAACAAGCATTTCTGGCGCCGTTGCCGGGGAAGGAATAAACCTTTGAGAAAAAATACGTAAATAGATACTTAGGAAATGAGAAATCATAACAAGGCACCTCTGCTTTGGCAGGTTCACCCCTGTTGTTTTTCTATGTTTATATTTTATACAGGGTATTAGCAGGATTGATTCTGATTCACTCAAATCTCCATCATCAGAATCGGATCAACCCAAGAAGGAGCTTATCACCAATTCCTGAAGCTATGGCTACAAAAACCCTACGTGAATTCTCTGCTCCTACAGTTGAGAATATCCGTACAGGTCCAACACTGGAAACAAACAATCTTGAGTTTGAGTTCAAGCCAAACCTCATTAATATGGTGCAAGCTACCCTATTCAGTGAAAAGGTACATGAAGATGCAAGTATACATTTGCAGAATTTCCTGGAAATTGGAAGCACTATCGTCATCAAAGAAGTTAATCAATATATCATACTACTTCGCCTTTTTCTATTCTCACTAGTGGGAAGAGCGAAGCAGTGGTTTTAAGCCAACAAAGAAGACATCAACACATGGGCGAAGTGTTCAAAGGCCTTTCTAGCAAAATTCTTCCCAATAGGCAAGACCAATGCCTTAAGAGGAAAGATTACCAATTTTCAACAGCAGAAGACAGAAACCATTTCAGAAGCATGGGAGCGTTTGCAAGAATACATCTCAGATTGTCCTCATCATGGAATGGAAGAATGGTTACTCATGCAAGGCTTTTATCATGGATTAACTCAGAAGGCACGTGAGCACCTAGATGCAACTGCTGAAGGATCATTTTTGTCACTTACAGTTGGGAAAGCCAAGTTACTTATGGAGAAAATATCAGAAAATCAAGGCTGGTCCCAAGACCACACTCAATATTGTTATCAGAGTGAAGAAACGATTGAAGAAGTGAATGCACTGTCTACCAAGATGGATGATTTGCTCAACTGGCTTGACCAGAGGGCTAAATACAAGGAAGATCATAGGGCGATTGAAGCAGCATACAAACAGGATACAAACTTCGCAGACAAGAAGTCTTTGTATCAGCCAAATTGGAGACAGCAACAAAATCAAAAATCGAGTCGACAGCCAACATTAAGGGATTTAGTCGGGCAGCAGATCAGAATGAACTGTGAAATCAAGGTAAAGCTTGCCACCAATGATAGAATCCTGGAGGATATAAATGTCAAGATGGACAGTTTCTCAGTTGCCATTGAAGATCAGCTCAAGTTTAACAAGAAGATAGAAGAGAAGATAAAACAGCTAGCTGCGGTATTGCCTATTGCCACTGATCCTGAGCAAGTAAGAGCCATTACTACGAGAGGAGGGAGATCCACCAAGGATCGTCCCTATCCAAAAGGAGCAAGAAGAGCACCAGCAGTACTACCAGTGGCAGAAGAAGAGAATAATACTGAAGCTGAGCAAGATGTACAACCTCAAGACATATTGCAAGATCACGAGATGAGATAGAATTTTCATGATACAAATTATATACCGTTTCCTCATAGAATTAGAAGATCACAATCGGATGAGCAGTTTAGCAAGTTCGTGGAGGTTATTCAGAAGCTATATGTCAACATACCTCTATTGGACGCCATTGAAGTCCCTACATATGCCAAGTATATCAGAGACATTTTGAACAAGAAGAGACCACTACCATCCACTGAAGTGATCAAGCTAACTGAAGAGTGTAGTGCAGCTATCCTGAATAAATTACCAGAGAAGAAGAAAGATCCAGGATGCCCCACTATTGATTGCTCAATTGGAGATCAACACTTCAACAACGCACTATGTGACCTTGGAGCAAGTGTCAGTGTGATGCCTGCTGCAGTCTATCACAAGCTTGACCACTCAGCATTAGAGCCAACATCAATGTGCCTACAGTTAGCATATCAATCAGTTCGGTACCCATTAGGCATCGCCGAGAATATCGCAGTCAAGATACGAGAATTCTTTGTTCCAGTAGACTTTGTGGTACTGGATATGCATCCAGACTCAAAAGTGTCACTCATCCTCGGGAGACCCTTTTTGAGCACCGCCAATGCACACATTGATGTCGGGAAAGGAGAAATCAAGTTCGCCATAAATGGGCAAGAAGAGCAATTTGCATTCAAGTCAAAACAGTAACTCAATGCCTCTGTGAAGATGGTAGATCAAGACAAAATGGAAAAATCATCAGAGCCATCATCTCTGGGATCATCAGAAGAAGAAAATATTGGAAGGTCTAGTTCGAAGGACTGTAAAAAATCGAACCCTTGCCGGAAGATAACTCGGTATTTATCCGCATAATTTTTCTTAAGCATATTTACATTCTCAAGTACTACATTATAAAAATTCTAGCCCCATGTAAATAATTTTTACGGTGTGTAAAAACCCGTTAAAAGTATTTACTGTGGCGGTACAAAAATATTTATTCCATGCATTTTAAGCATTTTAGTTTCTACTCTTTTATCTCCTGCATTTTATACATATAGTGTATAGTGGACCCACCACCATGGGACCTACATGTCATACACTCCACCTCACATACATCACATCACATTATTTCATCCACTTTCACTCACCTCCACCATTTTCTCTTTTCCACCGCCAAATCCACCCACACACCACTTTTTCATACTTAACCATGAAGCAAGGTGGAGAGTTGAAAGTTTCAGCCAGAAAGGGGACAGAGGTGGGGCGGCCGCCCCCTCCACTTGGGCGCCCGCCCGGCCATCTCCTCCTCTATAAAAGCCCTTTCTCCCATTGCTTCTATGCACCACCAACATTCAGGATTTTTAGTGTACAATCTGTTCTCAGTTTCGAGTTTCCTGCAAGAGCATAGGAGAGAAGGAAGAGAGTGGGAAGAAAGAAGAGAAAGGAGGGAAGAGAGGAGAGTGACCTAGAGCTTAGAGTTGAAAGAAGGAAGGTTTTCTTTAGTGCTGCTATAATCTTTTATTTAGTGGTAGTGCTGCCTAAGTTAAGCTAGAGAAATTAAGATTTGAGGGGAGGTTCTGTCGGAAAACCAACTAAAAATAATCTCTTGGACGACTAACCTCTGGACCGCTAACTCTGGATGGCTAACTAACTAACCCCTTCCCTAATTCTCTACACGAGTTTTGTCTTTGTCAGTTTTGCAGGATGAGCGGATTAAAGAAGCTTGCCAAGGGAGCTGTGGGGACAATCAAGAACATCAGAACCAGGAGTTTGACCCGAGCATCATCAAGAGCCAGCTCCGACATGAGCGTCGACCCTCCTACTGCCCCTGCACCTGCTTCCTCTTCATCACCAGCACCCAAGATCCTTCTCAAGCCGAATCAGCTTGGCTTGCGTGATTCCCGCGAGAAGGATGTGTACAAGAAGATCAAGGACAAAGAGTTCACCCATACACCTGCATTCGATCTAGCACTACTCCAAGAGGCAGGTATGAGTACTGAATTTGATACTATTTTCTTATTACTAGGATGGGCTTCTGCTTGGGATGTCGCTGAAATAGGATCTAAGTTGTTAACCATAGAATTTCTTTGCACCCTAAGGACCACAGAGTCGGGAGTTTACTTTAGGCTCTTTAAGCAAGAGTTTTACCCCACATGGAGAGAGCTTAGTGACCTCCTTAATTTTCCTTCCAACATCCCAGTAGATATTGATGAAGCTTTAGGAGATTTTGAGAAGCATAAGTTTTGGACTGAGATTTCTAAGCATACAGTTTTCTACTCGCGTCGTACTAGTGACATAGAACATCCAACGCTTAGATTTTTCCATAAATGGTTGGGCTTTACTTTCTTTCCACGTGACGATACTAGTAAAGTCAGGGTTGCAGAACTACAACTGATGTTTGCAGCCGTCAAAAAGATCAAAGTCTCGCATGTCCGTCTTATAGTTGCCCATTGGTTGATTGTTCCCTCTTATCGAGTAGGACCTGTTGCTATCTGTTCGCTTGTTACTCGCATTGCTACTAAATTAAACATGTTGTAAGGAGCCTCTCTTAATTTTATTGAAGATCATCATGATACTTTTGGCTATGAACATTTTTATCATGCTCACCTTTTGAAAAGAATAAACAATGAACTTTTTATGACATATGGTGAGACCAAGCTCCGGTTACCTAACCCGGAGTTGGCCCTTTATTCTATTCAAACTTTTCATGTTGAGTTACAGGCTCAACCAGTGAACACTAGAGTGCCCCAGAGAACCGCCTCTGAAAGAATCACACGTCACCATCAAGAACCAGTTTGGCGCGGTGCTGACCCTGAACCAGAACAGCCAGCTCATGCTAGCTATGATGAGTGGATGGATCACCACTATCGGGTTCTGAACCTGTGGGAGTATCCTCCTCATCAGCCGCATGATAGCTATGAGCAGCCGCCGCCATCGACTGGACCATTCCATCCCTATGGAGAGGGAACTTCATCAGGGGGTGCAAAGCACTCATTTGATTACCAAGGTGGAAGAACATCATCTGGTGGAGCACGTCAAGAATTCGAGCACGGACGTAGGTCCGACGCTACTGGGTTCCACTACACCCGCAGTACCATGAAGAACATATGGCGCACCACCAGCGCACTGACAACGCTCTCCAAACCCTCCAACAATGCCAAGCACGCCATGACCAGATGTGGGAGGAGCAGCGCCAGTGGAACTACAACACCACCCAGACTTTAACCAGCATTCGAGAAAGTCAAAAACAAGAGGCCAAGGACATTGCAACATTGTTGGGATTTTTTCCTCTCAATTGAACGACTACGGCAAAATTTAGCTTAGGGGAGGACCCCCGTTATCTAAGGTAAGTTTTCTTTTCCTTTTTACAATTTTCTTTTGTTATCGTTATGCATCTAAAAAAATCAGCAAAACCTGAAAACAAAATAAATATTTACTGCTTTTTAGTGTGCTTGTTTTAGTTTGTTCTAAAAACATAAAAACCAAATAAAAAGAGTGTGTTTTTAATCTTGTTACTTTAATTTGTTAATAAGTTTGTAGACTTGAAGAATGCATGATGGAAATGATGAACAGTTGCTCTGTTGTAATTCTTTTCAAGTACCTAGTTTTCAACCTAGAATTCTTCCAAGGATTGGATAAATTGTTGACACATGAATTTACTCTACACTTTAAACCTGTGGGAGCATATGCTTAATCTAAGTCTAGGTAATTGACGGACATGATATGATATAGTCTGAGCTGCTGTTTATCTTGTTCCTAGTGACACTAAATTCTGGAGATTTATTTTAAAAACTCAAAATGCCACATGATGAGTTTCTTATATGATGAGTGTTAAATTCCTACCACAGCCATACATGATTATTAGAATAGGAAACCTTCCACATATTTACTGCTTGTAATTGTATTGAGTTTGGTTGGGTTGTGTCGACCCTTAGGGGCTTGTCATGCGGTTAAAATCAAGATTCACACACACGTCATGCATCCTTGCTACTTCTACCCTGGAAGTACGCACCACATATTTGTCCCATTTAGATCCACCAAAAATGTTCTACTCTTACACTGAGAGTAAACACCAAAAATTTTCCCCATAGGATTCCTTTTTCTGCTAGCCAAATACCTTTATAATTGCTCCAAGTTTTTCAGCATCATTTCTTTCATATCAATTTTGTTCTTCGTATAAGAGACTTGTTATCTATTTCAATGAAAAAAAAAGAAAGAAAAGAGAAAAAGAAGAAAGAAAGAAAGAAAGAAAAGAAAGATATTTATGCAGCCAAGTTTCCATTTATTTTCAAGATTCAGAAGATAGAAGTTATTTTCAAGTATGGAGTATTGTAGAATTAGACTTTCACCTCTTTCTTTCTATCTCATTTATTCTCCATCATTTTAGCCACCATATCAAACCACACATGCACATCTTGATTTGATTGTATGATGAGTTCCTCTGGATCCATGGTTTGACTAGGCAATATATGCATTGCAAGTATGTATGAGCTATCTACATACCCCTGAACTCCACATAAGCCTTATTAGTTATAGGGTGAGAGAGAGAAGGCATACCTAAGATTTGCCTTGAGCCAAAAATACCACATATTTTGAGAAGAGAAACAAGGCATAACCTTTCAAATGCCTTAGTGAAGATCCATAAATACCACATATTAAGAGACTTGTGAGAGTCATATTTAAGGAACTCTGAGTTTTATTTGCAAATATTTATGAAAACTCTAGGACAGAGGTGGAACAAAGAGCATGAGACATAGTGCTTGACTTAATTGTTCTGTCTTTCAATTACTCAAGACCCAAGTACAGGTAAAAGCCCCATGGTTAGAAGAAACATGAGTAAGTTTGAAAGTCAGTGCAGTCCACTCTAGTCCAAAAGAAGAATTCTTGTTTGAACGCATATGTACTTTTAAGGCGTGAAAGCATTGCAGCAACTCCTGATCCATATTAGGTTTAGCTGTTTGCTCAGGGACGAGCAAAAGGTAAGCTTGGGGGAGTTTGTTGACGGTAATTAACCATCAACTTTATAAATCAATAAGAATCAAAAGAAGGGTTAAAATGAGCTTCACCTTAGACTTAGGGGTTTTAAACTAATAATTTTCACGAGTTTTGGTGAATGTCTATTTCTGCAGGGGGTTATCAGAAAAAGACCAAAGGAGACCCACATGTCAGATTTACATAGAGAGAAATCAACCCTACTACGAAAAAGAATAATCTAGAAGACTCGAGAAGGCACCCCCTCGAAGGGAAGGGCCATTTGGGCTGACAGGTGGGGCGACCGCCCCTGGCCTTGGGCGTCCGCCCCAGTGGTTTGACCAATTAGGTGCAAGCTCGTGGATCCTGCCTCCACCGCCTTTGAGGATGAATAAAAACTGTAGATCAAGGTCGGTTTGATCCGAGGACTATAGTGCTTCCTAGAGGGCTATATAAGCAAGGCCCCTCACCCCAGGAGAAACCCTAATTCATTAGCAATTCATTAGCAGAGGGAGCCATCAGCAGAGCTAGGGTTTAGAGAGTTTCTCTCCACCAGAGAATTAGAATAGCTACTCCAATTCTTTAACTTCTACATAGGTTTAGACTAGATAGAGGAAGAGTCGGGCGACTTGTGCTTGGAATTCGGATCTTCGTCATCAAAGTATTGGTACTATTTTGTATATTTGCTCTATGACTTTATTCTAATATAATTATATTTCTATTTATTATGTTCCTAGTTTGCTCTAGTAGTACATTTGATATGGTCATGATTGATAATGAGTTTATGTATATGTTTGCAAAGCGCTTAGCTCTCTTCGCGAGGGGGTTAAGTGGTAGATCACATGTAAGCGTGGTGCTTAGATGCTATTTACCTGCAAATGCACCCTATTGGCCGGGTCGTGTGGTAGTTCGTGGAAGTGACAGTTCTATTGAGTCTTATATAGTCCACCCCCCGTTGATAGGACAGGCAGAAACAACGTTACGTAGGAAGTCATGCTATGTTCTGGCTTTCTTCAGTAATATTTCTTATACATAGATGAAGAGTCTTTTATGCTATATATGATAGTGTGTTTGCTAGAGTAGATGAATGACTTAGTGGATTAGAACCTGACTAGAATTCAATCTCTTGAACTAATCAGACGTCAACCTACCTTTATGATGAGTAATCTATCTCTAATCTTTACGTGATTTATTCCCTATGCTTTACAATTCAATTATACTTATTTATCATGGTTTATCCCCCTGTCAAAGTAAGTGACTGTGTAATTGATTTCTCATAAGTAGTCGTATTTTGCAAATTCATCCCTTTAGGTTTAAGTCCTTAGTTCTTTCCCTTAAGCTAAATATAAATTAACGATACCTGGAATATTTACCGGTGAAGTGCTACGATGGTATTTTATCTGTACGCTTGCGGATCCCATTTTTATTCTAAAAGGAGCAGTTCTATACCAACACTTCTGGCGCCATGCTAGGGATGACAACTTAGCTTAAGTGGTGTTAGAAGTGTCAACAACAACATTATTCATGAATAAACCATAAAACTAGCAAGTCATGCAGACTACTGAGTGCAACGAGACCACTTTCCCTTCCTCTGGGAATCGGGATTCTTCTCCATTGCTGCCTTCGCTCGGTGAACACACTAAAGCTTCTTCTCCCTCTCCTCCCTTTACGCAGCAACACGCCTCCTTTCCTCCTCTTCCTTGTGCTTTTTTTGTAGAGCCTCCTCTCTGCGTCGCTTCTCTAATATCTCTGCACGCTCCGCATCCCACTCCTTCAGGCCTTGTAGAAGCTGCTTGTCCGACTCCTTGATCTCAGTGTCGATCCATTGCTCAAAATCACAGAGCGGTGAAGGGGTCTGCAACAAAGGCAATTATTACAAAACAAAAAAAATATAGCAAGACTTCGTATGACAAAAAAAATTAATGCACAATAAAATTTACTCACAATAAATTTACTGCGGCGCTGACGCTCTGTAGGCTCCCATGCAAAATTGGGACACATCCAATACCTTTGCCTATAGGTTTCCTCATCTTCAGAAATGTCCATCTTGCAAAGATCACCACACAAGCACATGGGTCTTGGAACACCGCTAGGAAGAGGCTTTGGGTCGTAGGGACTTCCGTTCGTCCGGCCATAGCTACAATTGAAACAATTTTCGTTCTAATAACCGAAAACAAATAACAATAAACCCTAAACCTAGGGTTTTTCATTTGTTGCACTTTAATGAAAACATAATGTAACACAATGATAAGAAATTACCTTGGCTTACTAGCTTTACCACGCCTTGACATCCTACCGTTACATAATACAAAAATTAATAATCACCTTGAACACTAAGTAATAACATATTTAGGGTTGCAAAATACAAGCAATATATACCAAATCAATGTGTAAAAAATGAGGATAGGAGAGAGATTACCTTGCTAGCGAAGATGTATGGACCAAATCCAAGTTTCCAAGGCCAAACCAAATTCGTCGATTGAAGAGATTGGGCGGGTGGGGGAGGGCAAGAACCCGAGAGGAAGGAGGAACAAATGAAAGGAAGCTTGGGCAGGGAAACTTGGCCAGGGCTTTTGAATCGAGGGTCGGCGTCAAAATCCATGGCGCCGAGGTTGGCGCCAAGATATGTGGCTCCGAGCTCGGTGCCAAGATCTGTGGCGCCGAGGTACCAGCCATGTCAGCGCCACCTCGAATGCCATGCTGTGCGCGACCTGACACCTCGGCGCCCAGATCTGTGGCGCCGAGATGTGTTACCTCAGAGCCACGAGTGCTGGCGCCGAGCCTCGGGGTCCAAAGATGAGTTTACGTCTCCCAGGGGTCCAAATGTAAAAAAAAAATTCAAAAAAAGGACCAAATTATAAAAAATTAGGCCCAATTGATCACCTTGACCTAACGCGGTCATGTGCCGTCGGCGTCACGTTCATCAGGTTCCCGTGGCAGGGAGTCACGTACGCGTAGCAGGAAGATCAAGAAGTCCACTGCGAACACCGCGATCAGAAAGTCCAGCGCGTCCTTCCGAGCTTCCGCATACAGCACGCGCCTTGAACGCGTGTCCACCAGCAGCTTCATCTTTGGGTCCCCAGCCGCCGATGCCGCCTTCAGTCTGTAGCTGCCGACCTGCCGTCGTGGACACCTACAGCTCTCTGCCTGACACATCAGAAGATTGATTAATGCAGGTATTTTTTTTTTGTGTTGATATGATCTAATAAATAAAGATTGATTACGATCTTAAAAAAGAGGATTAATATAATCTGTGTTGCATGTTTACAAAAATTATTCTGGCCTCTCTTTCAACTACAGATTTCTAGAAAGTAATCTACTCTTTCAACTACTGATTTCTAGGACCTAAATGTTGCATCATGGAGAACTGTTGAGATATTCAAAACAGCAACACAAGAAGACAGGTGAAGTTTTACATTTAATCATTACAAATTTGCTTCTGTACATTATTTTAAACATAAATTCTGAACCCAAAATTATATTTCTGCAGTTCCTCATGTGGTCTGTTCGTATTAAACTACATGGAGTATTGGACGGGTGAACAACTTACAGACTCCGTTACTCAGGTAAATAACAAAAAAACATATCATAGCATGATTATATAGATAAATATTTTAAAAAAAATTGAACTATACTTCTTGGCAGCAAGACATGGAAAACTTCAGATTAAAGTCAGCGGCAATACTATTAGTTTCTCCATTTAACATGTGCAAATACGAGGAGGAAGAAGAAGAAGGAGGAAAAGTAGGAGATCCAAATGACTGTGTTATAATAGACAAAACTGAGCAAGAGGTGCATGGGTCGCTATCGCAAATGCCAATGACCTATGAAGAGATAACCTATAGATTACAGGAATATTTCATGTGTATAACAAAAGAGGAAAGTTTGAGGTATGAATGTTACTACACACACCAAACGTTAATATTATGGCAAAATATGTGCTTTTGTTAACCATATATTGACATCCAATTGGCTAATGCAATATATATCTTTTACAGGCAAGAATGGGTGCGAAGCTCTGATCCATACACAATAACAATAACACTAGCTAAAATTAAAAAAATTATTGATCCAAAAAGCCCTATGGATGTTGACTGTTTCAACCTAGGGGTGCGCATGATGAATCTCGATGAAATATGCCAACCATATTGCCACTTGATAGACTTAAGACTGTGTATGTATCTCATCAAATACATAAGAATATTTAATAATTAAATATTTTTAATCTTCATATATTGACATGTCTTCTTTGCTGCAGGAAATTAATAATTACAAAAAAATGCATACATGTCGTGCCAAGGCCAAACCTTAAGACCTGGAAAGCATATTTCAAAATTGCCCTGAAGATGAACCTAATGCATCTTATTGGATACTGGTGCCTTTTCATTACAACGAAGAATACAGCCTATATTCGTTTGATATGAAACAAAGAAGTATAACAGTTATGGAACCAGGAGCAGATAAAATAGAACCCATCAAACAAATCCACAGAAGACAAAAAATAGGAAAAATTTTTGATAGAGCCATGGAATTGTTAGATTACAAATGGAACGACGATGTTTATGATTGGAAAAGATATTATCCAGGCTATGTTCCAAAAACAACAGACATGTAAGTCTATTCTAAACGATATATAATACTACCAAATTTTTTACAATTATCGACTCAAAATTCCTTACATGTTACTAACCTCTATCATGTGTACAGGAAAACAACGGGATGTTTGATAATAAACTTCATGCAAGAGTGGAATGGTCAAGGGTTTCAAACAAAGATATGCATGGTAAGAAAGATAAAATTTAACAAAGTATTAAACCATACAAAAGTATATAATGCCAACTGAATATTATTGTTGTTTTACTCTAAAATATTTATGATATCAATTTATTAACAGGATTCAAAAATAGTAAGGATGAAGTTCCTCATCAATATCCTCAAAATACGAATGGAATGAATGCACAGAGAACATCGACGGATATATTAGAGATTTACTTGAGATGTTGACATAAGCAATCGAAAAGAATTCCCTTCTTATTTGGTGTTTGACAGCTCTATTGAACTCAGCCAGTGGCAATAAATGTAAACATATTAACCTTTTGTAAAAACAGCTATTTATAGTAATATATTATTGAGTTTAGGTACGATTTAAAAAGAGAATCTTGACTACAGCTAACAAAAACCTAGCTGTGCCACTCAGTAGGCTGTGCCACCATAGTTTTTAAGGCGGTAAGGCGAGCTGCGGCGCTCGACCCCCTTCCAGACGCCTAGGCGAATTAGGCGCGCGGCGAGGCGACGCCATACACATACCCTAACCGTCCATAGGACAGCACAAACATAGACTTATACATACCTTTCTGCATATATACAGTAAGGACTTATTTAGCAACAGCAAGGAAATTTAGCAACAAAAGACAAGCAAATATGAATATATCATCAGACAGACAAGCAAGCAAGCATAAATTAATTATTCACAGCAACTAGGCAACCACGTTAGAAGAGCACACCTGTGAGCTATCCATTCCAACTATCAAACTGTAACAGATAAATAGGAGAAACGAGCAGAGCAGAGAAAGCAAAGTACAGTAGAGTACAGGAAGGAGCAGAGCAGAGGAAGAAGGGGGAAGAAGAGGAGAGCAGAGCAGAGCATGGGAACGAGGGGGAGGAAGAGCGGAGGAAGAAGGGGGAGGAAGAGGAGAGCCGCAGAGCAGCAGAGGAAGGAGGGGAGGACGTACCTGCCAGTCGAGCGGTCACAGAGCAGAGTCGCGGTTGGGGACGGGGTCGCGGCGGACGGAGCGGGACTCAAAGCCGGAGTCGGTCGCGGGGTCGCGGGTCGCGGCGTACGGAGCTGGAGTCGTCGCGGACAGGGACGGAGTCGCGGACAGGGACGGAGCCGTGCTCGCGCGGTCAAGCGGAGTCGCGCTCGCGGCGGGTCGCGGACGGGCCGGACGCGCGCGAGGAAGTCGCCAGCGCCGGCGCCGGCGCTGGATCTCAGGTGCGTCGCCGCCCTCCTCCCTCTTCCTCTCTCCTTCCTTTCCCTCTCCCTCTCCCTCTCCCACTCTCGACCGACGCAATGGGGATTGGGGGGAGTCTTTGGCGAGAGGTGTAGCAGGCGCGCAGCTGCTGCTTCCCGCGCGCGCGCATTGCTCCGCTCTTTTCCCGCGCGAGCGCCGCTCTTTCCCGCACACTTTTCCGTCCCGCGGCGTCCGCCTGACCGAAATCGACGCCTAGGCGACGCTTTCTGCCGCGAGGCGACGCCATAGGCGAAGAAGTCGCGGCGACCCCGACGCCCGGTTTCAAATCTCGCTCAGACGACTAGGCGACGCCTAGTCGTCGCCTTGGCGACGCCTTAAAAACTATGTGTGCCACTCAGTAATGGGTACTCCGCAACCAGGCTTGACAAAATGATTTCAAACCAAATACAAAAAATGAATACGGTAGGCAGAACGGGGGAAAATGGTAACAACAGGCAGGCTGAATCAATGTGTGCATCTAATAGACTGTATCAATGAGATTTTTAAAAATTCGACTGAATCCCTGATTTTTGGCAAAATAGCAACATTTTCCAACAATGATTTGCCTGTGTTTTCAAACGGTTTCATTGACATTTCACTGAAATTAACTGAACTAACCACGAAATAGAGCGCGGCAAGGAGATGCGAGCTGCTATAGCAACCACTGGACTCGCCGAGTAGTAGAAATTCATGCACACGCACAATTGCACAAAGAGCAACTAATGGACTGCCAAATGCATTACCCATATTTCTGGTAGTATGTTTTTCCTTAACAAAAGGCTTGTCTAAAAAGTGCTATAGTAGATGGAAACATTGCAGTCTGAAGCTGAGTTTTGGCCCCGACGTCCCCAACAGTATGTTTATTCTTTCATCTCCAAACCCATAATAGTTATTTTGGGCTAGATTTTAGGAATGGTACTTCTAAAGCTGTAAGGGTCCAGGATGCAATTATCAATATCATGCATCAAAAGCATTTAATTTGATTTTCTTATCGACTGCACCAATGCCATAATGTAATCATGTCCTTGGCAACAATTACTAAGAAGACGGCGACCGAAAGTACCCTGGACCTTGAAGCAAACAGAGTAAAATCAAAATGAAAGGAAAGGCAAGGTACTGACATTAGCTGGGTTCATGGAGCCGAGAAGGAGGGTCTGCCCTGGCGACCTCCGGACGGCGCGGCCAGAAACGGCAACCTGCCCGAAGGCAAGGCCCTGACCCAGCGGCCAGCAGACAGAGCGGCCCTGCCCCGGCGGCAAGCAGGCAGCGCGACCAGACCTGGCGCAGCCCTGCCTAGGCGACCTCCGGGCGGATCCACAATCTCCGGCGGCAAGCCCTGGGCGGTAAGATAAGCCCCAGCGAAGGTGCTCTGCCCGGCTCGCCTTCTTCCCCGGCGCCGGGCGACGCGGCCAGCGCCGGCGGCCCGTTCTTCCCCCGGCATCTACGGCAAGGAACCAAGACAGTGAATTGGGAATTGGGATGCGCCGACAGGAACAATTCTGGACACTTGGGCCTTGGCCACGTTAGCCTGCTCGGTGCTACAAGTTGGGCCTTGTTTAGTTTCCAAATTCTCCCCCCAAATTCCACTATGCAAAAAGGAGATTCTCCATCACATCAAAATACCGGCAAATGCATGGAGTACTAAATATATATGAAATCAAAAACTAATTGCACAGTTTTGTTGTACTTTGCGAGACGAACATTTTGAGTCTAATTAATCAATTTTTGGACAATTTTTTGCACTAAAAAACAAAAGTTGCTATAGTGTTCCGACAGGAACACTGTAGCAACTTTTGCCGATTCGGGCAACCACATTCGGGATCTAAACACGGCCTTGGTCTTACATCATGTTTTATGAGGCAGCGCGTCTAGCGGCCTGGAGCTAGAGGCAGCAGGGTTCAAACGCGATGCAGGTGTCAAGTCGCAGAGTGAGTAAACGTCGTGTGTGGTGTTTGTGTTCGGCTATGAGTGAGCAGGAGCACCCAGCGTTAGTTGGATGATGCCCTGCCTTGGCCTACCTAGAGGTGGGTGGGACCAGCCGACCAGCAACGGTGTCGCTGAGCGTGACGAGGAGTGGGCCCTTCGTTTTGGTAATAGCGTGTCCACGCCTTCTAAAACTAGCGGCAAATTTCTAGCCGCCGGGCGGGCTAAGCAGCGAAGGCAACTAGCGAGCACAGCTAGTCGGCCATGTGGCACCAGTCGTAGCCCACGACCTTCACTACCAGTGGTGGTAGGCAAGTGCACACGAGAACCAGCAACGAGGGGGGACAAACAACCACAAAGTTGTCATGTTGACTTCCTCATGGTCATGTTCGCCAAGGTCATCGTGGCTCGTTGCTCGGTCGTTAGAGGAGAGAGGCAGGGTGGGGATGAGAGCGCTGCGGGGCTACGTGCCGGCAGAGAGTCAGAGAAGGACGAGTGGGGGCTGGCGGCTGCGGCTGCCTGTTTAGGTGAGTGGTTATAGGGCTTAGCTGTGGCCCTGATTTCTTCTCTCTAGCAAAAAACGGTTGGGTACTCGGCATAGATCCCTATCCCTACATACGTCATGTTTTATGTGGCGGCGCATCTAGCGGCCTGGAGCTGGAAGTGGCAGGGTTCAGACGCGTTGCAGGTGTCGAGCCGCAGAGCGCGTAGATGTCGTATGTGGTGTTTGTGTTCGGCTATGAGTGAGCAAGAGCACCCCGCGTTGGTTGGGTTATGCCCTGCCTTGGCTTACCCAGAGGTGGGTGGGACCAGCCGACCAGCAACGGTGTCGCTGAGCATGATGAGGAGTGGGCCCTTCGTTTTGGTAATAGCGCGTCCACGCCTTCTAAAACTAGCGGCAAATTTTTGGCCGGCGGGCGGGCTAAACAGCGAAGGCAACCAGCGAGCACAGCTAGTCGGCCATGTGGCACCAGTCGCTGCCCACGACCTTCACTACCAGTGGTGGTTGGCAAGAACACGCGAGAACCAGCAACAAGGGGGACAAACAACCACAAAGTTGTCGTGTGGGTGAACCATTTACCACAAAGCAAAAGGTGTGTGGGCGAGACATTCACCTCTAGGAGATCTACCACGAAGTCGACGACCATCACCTCGTGATCCTCATGGAACACATTCGAAATGGGCCCTCTGTGTCTACCAGGTTGCAGCCCCGGGAGGTCAACGATGTGACGGGTAAGGAGGTTGAGGATGCACATGACAAGAGTCCTCTCACACACCACTATCATGCCCTCCGACGCCGCATTGGGACCTGGGAGCACAGCGTGGCCATCGAGCTCCGGCATACCAACCATGATTATCTTTCGGGTGGTGACGTTGAGCAGCTTGCGATGCGTGGGCATGGCCTCAGACGGTGGCTCTATCAGCAGGATCCACGAGTAAGGGTGGAAGCGGGGTCGATGACGCATTCACCGTGCTCACAGGGCTTCTTGGTGCGGCTGCCATTCATCCACAGCTTGCACACCAAGCGGATCCGCGTGAAGTCTGCCACGTCCCACCGTCCAGGAGGTGCCCAGCGTCGTTCTCCACTGCAACCAATGGCAAGCCAGTCTGGTCACGCCTGTTTGCACAGGAACCACCAACGATGGGGATGACAAACACAAAATCATGAGCCAAGTATTTATAAGCGACTGACTACACAAGTACATAGAGAAGAAATCAACGCCAGATCTGGAGTTCTCTCGGACAGACAAAATGGATTGAATTGTGTGAGGGAAGGACGGAGGCCGAGAGCACGTACCATTCAGTACTGACTCTAGCAAGGGAAACGCAGCAGGCGATGCGCTTGGACTTCCTCATGGTCGTGTTCGCCATGGTCATCGTGGCTCGTTGCTCGGTCATTAGAGGAGAGAGGCAGGGTGGGGCTACGTGCCGGCAGAGTCGGAGAAGGACAAGTGGGGGCTAGCGGCTGTGGCTGCCTGTTTAGGTGAGCGGTTATAGGGCATAGCTGTTGGCCTGATTTCTTCTCTCTAGCAAAAAAGCGGTTGGGTACTCGGCACGGATCCCTATCCCTACACATGTCATGTTTTTTGTGGCAGCGCGTCTAGCGGCCTGGAGCTGTAGGCGACAGGGTTCAGACACACTGCAGGTGTCGAGCCATAGAGCGCGTAGGCGTCGTATGTGGTGTTTCTGTTCGGCTATGAGTGAGTAGGAGCACCCCGCGTTGGTTGGGTGATGCCCTGCCTTGGCCCACTGAGAGGTGGGTGGGACCAGCTGACCAGCAACGGTGTCGCTGAGCGTCACAAGGAGTGCGCCCTTCGTTTTGGTAACATTGCGTCCACGCCTTCTAAAACTAGCGGCAAATTTCTAGCCGGCGGGCCGGCTAAGCAGCGAAGGCAACCAGCGAGCATAGCTAGTCGGCCATGTGGCACCAGTCTCTGCCCGCGACCTTCACTACCAGTGGTGGTAGGCAAGTGCACGCGAGAACCAGCAATGAGGGGGACAAACAACCACAAAGTTGTCGTGTGGGTGAACCATTTACCACAAAGCAAAAGGTGTGTGGGCGAGACATTCTCCTCCAGCAGATCTACCACGAAATCGACAACCATCACCTCGTGATCCACATCGAACACATTCGAAATGGGCCCCCTGCGGCAACCAGGTTGCAGCGCCGAGAGGTCAACGACGTGACGGTTAAAGAGGTTGAGGAGGCACATGACTAGAGTCCTCTCACGCACCACTATCATGCCCTCTGACGCCGCATCGAGACCTGGGAGCACGGCATGGCCGTCAAGCTCCGGCAGATCAGACTTGATGATTTTCCGGGTGGTGACGTTGAGCAGCTTGCGGCGCGTGCGCGTGGCCTCATATGGTGGCTCTGTCAGCAGGATCCACCGGTGAGGGTGGAAGCGGTGGTCGATGACGCATTCACCGTGCTCACAGGGCTTCTTGGTGCGGCTGCCGTTCATCCACAGCTTGCACACTAAGTGAAACCACAAGAATTCCACCACGTCCCACCGTCCAGGAGGTGCCCGGCATCGTTCTCCACTGCCAGCAATGGCAAGCCAGTCCAGTCACGCCTATTTACATAGGAACCACCAACGATGGGGACGACAAACACATGAGCCAAGTATTTATAAGCGACTGACTACACAAGTACACAGAGAAGAAATCAATGACAGATCTAGAGTTCTCTCTCAGACAGACGAAATGGATTGAATAGTGTGAGGAAAGGATGGAGGCCGAGAGCACGTACCATTCGGTACTGACTCTAGCAAGGGAAATGCGGTGGGCGATGCGCATGGACCTCCTCACGGTCATGTTCGCCATGGTCATCGTGGCTCGTTGCTCGGTCGTTAGAGGAGAAAGGCAGGGTGGGGACGAGAGCGCTGCGGAGGTTACGTGCCGGCAGAGAGTCATAGAAGGACGAATGGGGGCCGGCAGCTACGGCTGCCTGTTTAGGTGAGTGGTTATAGGGCATACTGTAGGTCTGATTTCTTCTCTCTAGCAAAAAACGGTCGAGTACTTAGCACGGATCCCTATCCCTATATACGTCATGTTTTATGTGGCAGCGCGTCTAGCAGCCTGGAGATGGAGGCGGCAGGGTTCAGACGCGATGCAGGTGTGGAGCCACAGAGTGAGTAAGCGTCGTGTGTGGTGTTTGTGTTCGGCTATGAGTGAGCAGGAGCACCCAATGTTGGTTGGGTGATGCCCTGCCTTGCCCTACCCGGAGGTGGGTGGGACCAGCCGACCAGCAACAGTGTCGCTGAGCGTGACGAGGAGTAGGCCCTTCGTTTTGGTAATAGCGTGTCCACGCCTTCTAAAACTAGCGGCAAATTTCTGGCTGTCGGGCGGGCTAAGCGGTGAAGGCAGCTAGCGAGCACAGCTAGTCGGCCATGTGGCACCAGTCGCAGCCCGCGACCTTCACTACCAGTGGTGGTAGGCAAGTGCACGCGAGAGCCAGCAACGAGGGGGACAAACAACCACAAAGTTGTCGTGTGGGTGAACCATTTACCACAAAGCAAAAGGTGTGTGGGCGAGACATTCACCTCCAGCAGATCTACCATGAAGTCAACAACCGTCACCTCGTGATCCTCATGGTATACATTCAAAATGGGCCCCCTGCGGCTACCAGGCTGCAGCGCCGGGAGGTCAACGATGTGACGGGTAAGGAGGTTGAGGAGGCACATGACGAGAGTCCACTCGCGCACCACTATCATGCCCTTCGACACCGCATTGGGACCTCGGAGCATGGCGTGGCCATCGAGCTCTAGAAGATCAACCTTGATGATCTTCCTGGTGGTGACGTTGAGCAGCTTGCGGCGCCTGGGCGTGGCCTCAGCCCTCAGATGCTGGCTCCATCAGCAGGATCCACCGGTGAGGGTGGAAGCGGTGGTCAATGACGCATTCACCGAGCTCACAGGGCTTCTTGGTGCGGCTATCGTTCATCCACAGCTTGCACACCAAGCGGAACCGCATGAAGTCCGCCACGTCCCTCCGTCCAGGAGGCGCCCGGCGTCGTTCTCCACCGCCAGCAATGGCAAGCCAGTCCAGTCACGCCTGTTTGCACAGGAACCACCAACGATGGGGACGACAAACACAAAATCATGAGCCAAGTATTTATAAGCGACTGACTATACGTACACAGAGAAGAAATCAACGACAGATCTGGAGTTCTCTCTCGGATAGACGAAATAGATTGAATTGTGTGTGGGAAGGACGGAGGCCGGTACTGACTCCAGCAAGGGAAACGCGGCGGGCGATGCGCTTGGACCTCCTCATTGTTGTGTTCGCCATGGTCATCGTGGCTCGTTGCTTGGTCGTTAGAGGAGAGAGGCAGGGTGGGGACGAGAGTGCTGCGGGGGCTACGTGCCGATAGAGAGTCGGAGAAGGACGAGTGGGGGCTGGCGGCTGCGGCTGCCTGTTTAGGTGAGTGGTTATAGGGCATAACTGTGGGCCTAATTTCTTCTCTCTAGCAAAAAATGGTCGGGTACTCGGCATGGATCCCTATCCCTACATACGTCACGTTTTATGTGGCAGCGTTTGTAGCGGCCAGGAGCTGGAGGCGGCAGGGTTTAGACGCGCTGCAGGCGTCAGCCGCAGAGCGCGTAGGCGTCGTGTGTGGCGTCCGTGTTCGGCTATGAGTGAGCAGGAGCACCCCGCGTTGGTTGGGTGACGCCCTACCTTGGCCTACCCAAAGGTGGGTGGGATCAGGCGACCAGCAACGGTGTCGCTGAGCGTGATGAGGAGTGGCCCTTCGTTTTGGAAATAGCGCATCCATGCCTTCCAAAACTAGCGGCAAATTTCTGGCCGACGGGCGGGCTAAGCAGCGAAGGCAACCAGCAAGCACAGCTAGTCGGCCATGTGGCACCAGTACGTAGCTCGCGACCTTCACTACCAGTGGTGGTAGGCAAGTGCACGCGAGAACCAGCAACGAGGGGTACAAACAACCACAAAGTTGTCATGTGGGTGAACTATTAACCCCAAAGCAAAAGGTGTGTGGGCGAGACATTCACCTCTAGCAGATCTACCACGAAGTCAACGCCCGTCACCTCGTGATCCTCATGGCACACATTCGAAATGGGCCCCCTGTGGCTACCAGGCTGTAGCGTCCTCATCGTTGGGAGGTCAAAGATGTGACGGGTAAGGTGGTTGAGGCACATGACGAGAGTCCTCTCGCGCACCACTAGCATGCCCTCTAACGCCGCATCGGGACCTGGGAGCACGGCGTGGCCGTCGAGCTCCGGCAGATCGACCTTGATGATCTATCGGGTGGTGACGTTGAGCAGCTTGCGGCGCGTGCGCGTGGCCTCTGGCGCTGGCTCCGTCAGCAGGATCCGCTGGCGAGGGAGGAAGCAGTGGTTGATGACACGTTCACCGAGCTCACGGGGCTTCTTGGTGCCACTGTCATTCATCTACAGCTTGCACACCAAGCGGAACCACATGAAGTCAGCCACATCCCACCGTCCAGGAGGCGCCCGGCGACATTCTCCACCGCCAGCGGTGGCAAGCCAGCCCAGTCACGCCTGTTTGCATAGGAATCAGCAACGATGGGGACGACAAACACAAAATCATGAGCCAAGTCTTTATAAGCGACTGACTACACAAGTCGACAGAGAAGAAATCAATGACAGATCTAGAGTTCTCTCTCGGACAGACGAAATGGATTGAGTTGTGTGAGGGAAGGACGGAGGTCGAGAGCACAAACCATTCGGGGCTGACTCTAGCAAGGGAAATGCGGCGGGTGATGCGCTTGGACCTCCTCATGGTCGTGTTCGCCATGGTCGTCGCGGCTCATTGCTCTGTCGTTATAGGGGAGAGGCAAGGTGGGGACGAGAAGGCTACGGGGCTACGTGCCGGTGGAGAGTCGAAGATGGACGAGTGGGGGCTGGCGGTTGCGGCTGCCTGTTTAGGTGAGTGGTTCTAGGGCATAGAGGTGGGCCCGATTTCTTCTCTCTAGCAAAAAACGGTCGGGTACTCGGTACAGATCCCTATCCCTACATACGAGTGTCGGGAGGTCAAAAACGTGACAGGTGAGGTGGCTAAGGAGGCACATGACGAGAGTCCTCTCACGCACCACTAGCATGCCCTCCGACGCCGCGTCGGGACCCGAGAGCACGGCGTGGCCGTCGAGCTCCGGCAGATCGACCTTGATGATCTTCCGGGTGGTGACGTTGAGCAGCTTGCGGCGCGTGGGCGTGGCCTCAGGTGTTGGCTCCGTCAGCAAGATCCACCGGCGAGGGTGGAAGCGGTGGTGACGGATATAGCATGGTGGATCTAAAAAAGATAGTGGAGTAGTAGCTATCTACTGATAACTATCTGTTTTAGATCCAAACAGGTATAGATAGTAGACTGACTAATTATTAGTTGGATCTCTAGATAACAACTATCTCATTGGTTAGATCAAATCAGATAATAACAGCTAATATGAAGCCAACCTTATCCCTTCGCGTGACCGCCTCGGATTCACACGCTCGCGTGGGGGTGCTCACTAGCGTCGTCAAGTGCTCGCCTGCCGCGCCGTGCCCCTCCGCCCCGCCTCGCTTCCTTTGCCCCCACCACCTGCCAACACAGCATGCCTGGCTTCGCGCAGTGCTCACGCGGCCCTCCTTTGCCTCCATCACCAGGGCCTCCTCCGCTTGCCGTCGGGCCGCCAGCATGGGGGTCGTGCCACGTCCCTACTCCGAGCGGATCCCCTCCGCTAATAACAGAAATTTTAGTTCTCCACCGCACTCCCATCCCTCTTCGCCTACGGCCCCGCCGCGCTGGCTGACCTAAAGCTGACCACCTGTGTGCTCCCGCCACCGCCCGCCGCCTTCGCTAGGTTCCGCAGCCTGACTGCGTTGGACCTCGACTATGTCATATTCTCCGGCGAGAAGGGGTGGGAGCGACTGGAGGCCATGATCTCGACAGCCGTGCTGACGCTGGAGAAACTGCAGCCGACGGACATCGCCTTTCACCATGCCGCCCCCGACAAGGGCCTCCCTGTCCCTAGCTCCTCCAGTGGCTGAGCTGGGTTCTGCGGCCTGACCGTGCTAGACCTCGACTACGTCATATTCTCCTAAAAGAAGGGGTAGAAGCAACTGGAGGCCATGATCTCAGCATCCACACCAACGCTGGAGAAGCTGCGGCTGGCGAACATCGCCTTGCACCATGCCAGCCCCGGCAAGGGCCTCCCTGTCCCTAGCTCGTGGATCATCCACGTGCCCAACCTCCGGTGGCTGGAGCTGCGCCTGACGATGGCCAGCGCTGGCTCTTGGGAGCTGGGGCACCTTCCCCAGCTTGACTACGCCAGCATCATGCTGAACGCCCAAAAGCCAAGAGACTATGGGAGGCTGCTCACTAAGCTTTCTAGCGTCAGCGAGCTTGAGATCCGTAACTTTGACTGTGCCACATTTCAGGTGCGTGCAAGCATATATCACCATCAATGCATAAAAGCTTTTCACAGAGGCATTTTTTTTTATTTCCATAAGCAGGCAAGCGGACCACCTCTAACAAATGATTCTGTTAATTAGCTGGGTATCCAAACACCCTTAAAGCTAATAGGTAGATAGTGAATTGTTATCCAGCTAATATTAGCTATGTGATATTAGCTGGCTAACTACTATCAGCTAATGGATCCAAACAGGTTCTAATTATTTCAAAATTCGATAAGAAATGTGGGCGAACCAGTCACCACAAACAGGAAGTGTGCAGGCCACTTCCCGCAGCAGCTACTGCTGAAACAACACACTACGTGCAAACGCAGTCAGGCACGGCAGGGTACAGTTGGGATCATCAAAAATATCACTAGAAATTAGCACAGCAACACAATGTACACATTTCCAGAAGGAGATACAATGATTGTTATTAAGTTTATAACAAAACTAAAACAGGTGGAGAAAAGGAATTCTGCAAAAAAACCAATCACTCGGTGCCCTTTCAGCCCCTAGATCGAAACAACCAACCATACCACACACAACAGACTCGAAACCAGCACATCAATATCCCCTATAGAATCAGCCACCACGACAACAACGAATGACAACCGATCAATGTTAACTAGATATAACTAAAGGAATAAAAAATAAGCCTACAGGGAAGGAGGAAGCAGTTCAAGGATGTCAGACTATGAACAAAAGAACTCTAAGCCAAACGAATGCTTCTTGGAAGGCAGATGTATAACTAGAAGGTGGTATTGCTTTCACCTGCAGATATAGAGCTGCCCTCCGACTTCACCACGACCTCTGCCTCTGACTTCACAGCCATGGAACCTTTTCCGATGTCCAGCCCCTGGAGCCGCCCAAGCGAGTCTTGCTGCATGATATCCGAGAGGGAATTGGGGTGGGATAGCATCTGGTGACTCGGGACATTCGGTGGAGGCTGTTGGAAATGATGTGGCAGCTGAATATTTCCATGCTGCTGAACTGCGTGTTGCTCCGAGAGCTGGAAGAATGAAGGGCTGTACGAGATGTGCTGCATTCCCATATTAAATTGTTCGTTGGACTTCGACATCTCACCTGTTGCTATCTTAAGCCTCTCCACTTCCTGCTTCAGTGCATCATTTAGAGCTGCATCGGTATGGATATTTCGTCAATAAATAACAGTCATCTGAGAATCAGTGCAATGGTTGCAAAATTTACAGATTGTTCAAGCACTACTAAGTACTAACTAACCATGTGTTGACATGGTACAGCTTCTGAAAAAACAATGCATCAGCTACCTAATATGAAGCTAGGCTGCAACAATGGGACACCCTCCCACATGAGCTTATTACGAAAAAATGAATAAATGCTCACCATCACGCAGTTGAGCCTGCTGCTCCATGGCCTGCAACCTTATCTTGAGCTCAGCATTTTCTGCCGAAAGTCCAGTTGTGTCTCTCTGCCGAGTAAACAAATCAGTGTGAAGGATATTAAGCATATTAATACAAGAGTAAATTGCATGCCTCGATATTAAGCATATTAATACAAGAGTAAATTGCATGCCTGGACCCGAAAGTATTATGCGATTCTCGTTTGGGTTGGTCTATTTGGCTCCCTAACATATTTTAGTGATCTTATCCCGGTCCAAAGTAGACATGGGGACGCCTAGAACCCAACATGGCCGTCCATATGGACGCGATTTAAGCAAAAAAAAAACAAAAACTAAGCCAAGTCAAATTTTTATTTCATCGTTCTCCGCTGATGCCTCAATTGTCTAACATGCTCGGCACAGCGAGCCTAAGCGGTTCGGAAATGTCATGGGCCTCCCACTCGAGCACCTCATTGCGGCAGGTGGTCAAAATCAGGTCAACGAGGTCGAGAAGGTGCTAGGGGCCGAGAAGGATCCAGCCAGTTAGGGGGCGGTTGGTCTTCTCTTTCCTCTCTCATCTCAGCGTCGCAATTATCCCTCTTCGCGCTATCCGGCTTGCTTTCCTAGTCGGCATAGCGGCACAGTGTTGCTGGCCCAGCACACCTCGCGCTCTAGGTTGCCCTCGCCTTGCTAACCCCGGCCACGTCAGGGTGCTCTACGGCGAACCACAACACGCTATTGTCGATCCGTGCAACGATGTCGAAGGTGTGGAAGGCCGTGTTCTCATAGTGGATAGGAGCCAATTGTTGTGCTAGCATGTATGGCATGGCTTGCGACCCCACCACAGGTTGCATCACGGAACACTCCACGGCGAGGCCAACGACATGGTGATGGCCCCTATGTGGAGCGGTCCACGTCAGGGGGTCATGTCCCGGTGCGTGCCTAGGCGGCGGCGAATAACCGGCAATGGGGCGTCGAGGCGTGATGACGGCAGGGCGACGACATGGGGTCATAGCAGCTCCGATTTAGGCAATGATTGCCGAGACACGTCGAGTGGGCACGGTGTCTGGCCGGGCTGTGCACCGAGCAGCAGCATGTGCAGGTGCGGCAAGGCATTGCATGGTGCAGAGCATAGCAGCATGGCTGGCTCTGCCGCGGAGGGTGGGCACAAAGAAGTTGCTCGAATGGCGCAATGGCCAGGCGACGGTGCACCTTCCTCGTTGAAAAAGAGAGCGGGAGAGAGAGGATTGGAGGAAATGAGTAAAGACGATCTCATGCGTCCTTACATGGCTATGAACTCGCCCGCTGGCTCTAGACGGCCGAAAAGAAGAGGATGGGGAGTTCAGGGATGGTGGCTCGATGGATCTCTCAGGTGCCTGCTAGAGTCCAAGGGCACAAGTCCATGCGTTTCAGATCCTGGAAGAGACACAGGGCATCAGGAGGGTTTCTAGGGTAGTGGCGGCAGGCTCACCCCTCCTTGGCATGCGCACCACGGATGCTCGAATCAAGGACACTGCGGACTCCGACCTGTAGCGTCCACGTGATCACCTTCAGTGAGCGACCCGAGCTCCACAAGATCACCGGCGAGGTCTAAGCTCAGCGACGACCCTAGTGCAGCCACGACCTCCATGCCCACCTCCTGCCATTGCGCCGACTAGCCCACTCGTAGTCCCCGTGGCCCTGCACCCGCCTGCCAACGCTGCCTAGACCCACTCATGTGCGAGAGGCATGCCGGCCGGGACCTAAGAGTCAGCGAGAGAGGTGGGGAAAAAGAAAGGAGCCGAGGTGAATAGATAAGGCAGGCCCAGCGGGTTTTCTGCTTAAATCATGTCATCCACTGCAGGCACGCATGTCGCACATGACTTGACCAGCCACGTGGATGGCCACATCAGTTCATGTGCATTGTTGTGTCAAGTTTGGACCAGGATGAGATCACTTGAATACATTAGGGAGCCAAATACGTGATTTCATAGTTTGGGGACCTAGACGAGAATCGCATAATACTTTAGGGACCGGCAGTGCAATTTATTCTTAATACAAAAGACATGGACACATTGCTCGTAGATTCAGAACAGAACCAGACAAGATCTGCTGAAAGTACAGGGTTTTATGCTTAAAATTTGAAGTTGCTAGCATAAGATTAACCAAGTAAGAAGGTGCTTATTGCAATGAATTGGATCAATGGGGATAGTATAGTCGCCAAAACTACAGTGCTGCTCAACCGAGAACACAGTTCTTTTACTGCCATCGACCAAGTATTACTATTCAGATCTCCAACCGTTGAGAAAACTATATAAAACAACCCCAAGGAACATTTTGCCCTAATCACTACATGTGGCATTAGTCAATACTCAACATGATCACATAAACTATCCTAGCATGTGTTATAGATCTCAATGCATGTGCATCAGTCCAAAGAAAATATTATACTAACTGTTGATTTGTAAAGCAATTGGAGTTTAGCTGGTACAGGTTGCAGGTATGGACTATGGAGTGCAGCTGGTTGCACAGTATATAATAAATAAAGTGTCACTATGCACCGTGTTATTTTCACACTAAAATAAATGAACTGAACACAGTTCAGCAATACATGAGGCAAGCAGAAGGATGAAAGGCACCTGGAACAGTGTCAGCTGCGCTGAAAGAGTAGTAGCCTCTGTCTGAAGAGTTTGAACCTTCCGCTCCAATTCTGTTATATATCGAGCTTTTCTTTCCTTTGACCGTGCTGCAGATTGTCTGTTTGCAATAATTCTGCACAAAACCCAAGCTCAGGAACTCAATAGGCATTCATAAAGTATAGGTTACAAATACAACAAGCTGGTTAGATGATTTAGGTAAAACAAAGTTGACTTGGACAGATCATACAGTCAACTGATAAAGATAATTTATAGGTAACGTAATAAAGTTAAAACTAGTTGACTTAGATTTACTAATCTGTTAAGATAATTTAGGTAATGTAGTAAAGTTCAAACAGTTGACAAGGACAGATGAAAGTTAACTTCCCAAGTTCAAACATCATGGGTGTGAATACAAAGATCATGAATATTGCCTACGCTCCAGTAACTTAACAGAATTTCTCATTGTATGTTCTTCTGCTTGTCATCCAAAATTTCAAGGTATAACGCTACACACAGATCTGGGAAATGAATCAAAATATGGTTGTGCCACAGAAGCAAGGTCAAAAAAATTAGTAAATGCCAAATAAAACTTAATAGCTTCAACAAGTTTCAACAATCACATACAACAACAACAACAACAACAACAACATAGCCTTTTGTCCCAAGCAAGTTGGGGTAGGCTAGAGAAAATCACATACTAATATTAATCTAAGCTAAATTAGTTGCAAATTTGATAGTGTTTCATAGCACAAATGAATATCATGGTTTAAGTGTTATTTTATTTAGCGCTATTACAACAAATATCGCCTGATATTAGATAAGTTAAATATTGAACAATCACATACTGAAAAGAAAATCAATCAAATCCTGTTTGGAGCTCCGTCGCATCTGTTAGCAGCTGCAGTGAACCTATTAATCTAAGCTAAATTAGTTGCAAATTTGATAGTGTTTCATAGCACAAATGAATATCATGGTTTAAGTGTTATTTTATTTAGCGCTATTACAACAAATATCGCCTGATATTAGATAAGTTAAATATTGAACAAATATTACAGAAATCAAAATGTGGCTGCAATCCAGGGGCAACTGTACCAGCCAGCAAAATGTAACCCTAAATTATAAATACAGGTTTACACAGCTTGCTTGTAGTGCAAACTCTTGGGAAAATACTAATGTCCAGTGCAGTTAATTGGAACAGGAAACCCAAAAAAAAATGGAACAGGAAAAAATATATACTTGTGATGTAGAACTATAAGGCACATTTAACAGAGTATCAACATTCACCCCAACTTCATTTAACATGTCGGAGGGCCTTAGGCATGACATAATAGGAAGATAATGGCATAAAACACTGCATGCCTATTTAATATGCAACAATTTTCTGCCATTTACAGCCTCTTTGCTGATTTGAGAACCGTTGACAATGAACAGCCTCTTAGCTGATTTAAGAACCTGTTTCGACAATGAACAACGTAAAACAATCTTCAAGAGTGAGATACTAGCGTACCTAATAAATACATCGATACTAACAATGTTTATGCGAGTAGAACTGGCTATGCTATCTCCGTTGTATCAATGATTGCCAATACAGAAACGTATCAATGATAAATAATTAAATATTACCAAAGTCAACGAGGACTTGAGGTCTTGAGGAGAGCAAACATGGAAACAATTGCATGAATTATCACAAGAGAAACACCATATCATATAGCTTGGCCCTAATACAAAGTTTTGACAAACAAAATCTAACCATCTCCAGTGTAACTTTAATATACGCCCAGGGCCGTAGCAGAGGAGGTGCGGCGGGTGCGACGCCCTAGGGCCCAACTTACTAAGGGGCCAAAATCCAGGTATGTGTATCTCATATAATGTCCATTGTCCAACCCAACAACGGCCTTGTTACTCTATCCTGATATTGTCATTGCTCATCAATTAACTCCTTTGTATATATACCTTTATATAATTGCATATTAGCACATACTCCCTCCATCCCAAATTATAAATCATTCTAAGAATCTTGGAGAGTCAAAGCATCTTAAGTTTGACCAGAATTATAGAAAGAATTACAAAGATCTATGATATCAAATAGATATATTATGAAAATATAATTAACGAAGAATCTAATAATACTTAGTTGATATCATAAATATTATCATCTTATCATATAAATTTGGTCAAACTTGAGATGCTTCTTGGAATGACTTATAATTTGAGACGGAGGGAGTATATAACTAAACATATATGTAGCTATAAGGGCCCATCGTCAAGTTCGCCCTAGGGCCTTTGAAAACATAGAACCGGCCCAGTATACGCCAAAAGGGAAACGATAGTTGTAGCATATAATTTTGTGCTAGAAAGAACCAGTTAGAAGTATGCCATGCTACTTATTGAGCATCTTGGAGGGAATCTAGATAACGCGGAGTGTCCAGAGAGGAAAACATTGCAACAAAGCAAATAAATGTTGTATCCTGCCTCTTTTGATCTCCATCTCTGTTTATTTAAGACTAAATGAACAGAAGCACCTTTAAGGACCATGACACTAACCAACTAAACAAATACAGACACCTCAATAACTTTAAAAACATGGAGAAAATGCCACGAAAGCAATTCAAATTGATGCCACATCCTGCCAATTTCGACCTGTGCCTTCTGCTTATTTAAGGCTACTAAACAACACGAGACACCTTTACAGACTAAGACACTAACTAAGCAAACAAAAAATGAATCTCAATAACTTTTATGGGTGCTTGCTTTCACTTGGAAAGAAACCTAGTACGCGACACGGATGAGCTAGCTATATCCAACTCAGTTGGTCAGCTTGCTGCAACCCTATCCAATAAGCTGCCTTTCACTATCCCGATGATTCCAGACCACGTTTCAAGTAGTTGGCAAGACTCACAGGTGGCAATGCTTCTTTTTTTTTTCACTTCGATGCACATAATACCAAAAGTCATTAAGTATTATGCGGCTTTTCATTTTACAATCAATATAGATCACAAAAAGTAAGAGCCGTCTCACCTGCAACCCCACCAACCAAGCAACTACCAAGTGCAGTCCTAGCTAGTAGTGTCAGAATGCGAGGACGGTGGCAAATGGAAGAAGGGAAAAAAAAAAGGCGTCACCTTTTGGCGCGCTTGGGGTCGATGGCAGCGAGCTCAGCGAGCTGCTCGGAAGACATGGCCTTCTTGGCCTCCATCACCTCTCCGAACACGCCTCCGCCGCCGTCCTGCTGCCCGCCCGGGCCGCCGGCGCCGGCCCCCATCCCGAAGCCGTCGAAGGAGGCGCTGTGGCGGTGCTTGGCTGGGCGCGGCGGCGAGGAGGTCTCGGCGGCGCGGTCGCGGTCGGCGCCGGCGATCTTGTCCATGTCCATGAAGGTGGAGAAGAGGTCGTCCTCGGAGCCGATCTCGTCGAAGCCGCCGCCCCCGCAGCCGGCCAGGTCGTCCGGGAAGCGGAAGGCCACCTCAGATCTGGCGCGGCGGTGGTGGCCCACGCGCGGCGGGGGCAGCCCGGCGCCCGGCTGCGGCGGCGGCGGCGCATGCGCCCCGCCCGGGACCGGCGGCAGCGGGCAGGGCAGGTTGAGGTTGGGGCTACGCGCCGGCGAGCGCTGCGGCGGGTCGCCGGGCTTCGGCGGCATCGCCATTGCGAGTTGCGACGGGCAGGTCTGCTCCTTTCTGTCTCTCTCTCTGTGGTCGGCTGGGCTGCGCGTAGTAGTTGTTTGGGTCGGGGCCAGGGTTTTTTTTACCGACCGGTTTCCGGTAACCGCCGGCCTCCGGTAGCGGTAAACCGGCCCGGTTTACCGGTAACCGGTCGGTAACCGGCCGAATTCAAAATCAAATTCAAACCCGCTTCGGTTCGGTTCGAGTCCGGTAAACCGGCCGGTTTGGAGCGGTAACCGGCCGGTTTGACCGGTTTACCGCTCCAAACCGTTTTTTTTTTTCTTTCATGAATAAAAAAAAATTTTGGTACTTCCTTTGCACAAATTAATGTAAAAAGACCACACAATGTGGTAAAAAATAACATAAGTCACTAAAGCAACAATATATAGTCGCATACAAATACATATTCGCTTAAATATATAGTCACTAAAACAACAATATATAGTCGCATACAAATACAATATATAGTCGCTTACACAAACAAAGATATAGTTTCCGCTCGCATGGTCAACTACGTAGGATGTATGGGAAGACCCCTTGTTGGCACGACATTTCATATTCGGCGGTGGACATAAGAGAGATACCTTGCTGTCTAAGCAGGTCAGCCTTGTAATCTTGCCAAGTTTGACCTGTCCATGCTGCTGTTGTCTCCCATTCTTGAACTAACATATTGTAAAAATTGGGGTCTTCCCATTCATACACCCATCTAGTCTGAGTCTGCATGGTCATGTCAGGAATGGGATAGCTATAAGTTGGCTGCGAGGTATCGCTGTAGGAGGAAGAAGAGTACTGTGGAGTGTCGTAGTCCGTCGGTGTATATGCTCTCCTCTGCGATGTCGGTTGTCCATGGTCACGGTCTTGAGTAGCATGTGTGAATTGGGTCTCGCCTGCAATCAACCATAATTAGTAGGCATAGACAGAAACAATTGTGTGTATGTAGGTGCAATGGATACCTGTGAAATAAAGACCTACATAACTACTACCACCAGCACCAATAGTACCATCCCCACTCCCACCACCACCACCGTCTGTCCCACCAGCACCGCCACCGTCACTCCCACCAGCACCGTCATTGTTACTGTCATCGTCACTACTGTCATCGTCACCACTATCCTGGGACTGGTATTGCTCATCCTCAGTCTCTGTGTCGCTGGTCACTGCTTTTCCTTTTCCTCGGTGACGCTTGCCGTGACCCTTCGGAGGCAGCATCTGCATCTTCCTCTTCCCGAGGTGAGTTGCACCCACATTTCTACGGGCCCAATCACTGATGCAATCATGCCCCGTAGCCTGACGTAGATCCTCGGGGTCTATTTGGTCACTGCCAACACAAACAAATGAATCACATAATACATGGTGAGACATACACACACATTTGTATATATATAAATATAATGTACCTAACAAGATGTGATGGCAGAGGGACGTCCACTTCGTCAGAATCCTCATCAAGAACAGGAGGCAGGTTAGATCTACCGTACTCCATCCATTCCCTAACCGGATTGCTACAGTCATAGAATGAGACTTCGGCGAACCGGTCGATAAAATCTTCTTCATCATACCTTCGTGGGTTCACATCCGCTAGTCGCAGCCGAAGGTTGTAATTGACATAAACAAGCCTGTTTAGTTTCTTGTGCGACAACCGATTGCGAACCTTAGTATGCAGCAACGCAAAAAAGTACTCCAGTTCCGCTCGCATCCACTGGAGGAGATGCATTGTGAAACAAGCCGCAAAGCAAGGCGCTGCAAATTTGGAGTATCTCTACCAAATATCATCCACCAGGCCGCTGCAAGTGGAACACATTATGTTAGCTATATGTTCCAATATACGAAACTAAATTGGTGCAGATTTAGAGTATCTCTTACATGCAGTTGTCCTTGGATCCATCGCCATTTTCATTGCCAGTTCTGAACCAAACTCACCACGCTTCTGTCGAAAAATCTCAGCCTCCTGCAATGCCTGCACGGCGCACTCGACATCCGTCATTTGCTGAAATGTCTCCTTCAGGGCACCGAACATTGTTGGAGTTGGATCCATACTATATGTAAGCTTTGGATTTAGAACAGCAGCTGCAACATATGATTCAAATAAGCATACGGGAAATATTCAATATATACAGCTTGCTAAATCAACATAAGTCATTATCATACCTGAACCCACATACGTCCCTATGTACACATCACGAATCCTTGCATCCATAATCTCTCTATACTCATTCCATGTTTGCGTATTCCTTCCAAAGTACGACTCCAACTCCTGTTTGCAATTCTGGTACTCGTACACCACGTCGCACATGTTGGGTCGCTTGTCTTGATCAGCGAAACGAAGGAACTTGTAAATTGGTTGAACTGTATTTATGATGTTCAGCAGTCGTCTTCTTAGCTCTGTCAAGATCTCGCCGAAAGTACGCACGCACATCTGGTGGCACACGGGCGCAATGCAAGGTGTCCGCCCCGTACCCAGCCAAATGCTGTTTAAATCTAGTGCAACCACCGCCTGCTCTCGTCACATGACAATAATTGCATCTCCATCCAGGAGCAAGATTTTCACCATGCTCCCATACAACGTCTCTGTTTCTGCCTGACATTGTCTACTCTACCTGCATAAACGGACAACACAAAGTCACACCTAAATAAAATGTATCCTAAATCCTACCACAAATTCTCCACAATATATACCTAAAATATACCTAAAATCTATACCTCACTTACACAAAGTCACAATATATACACAAAGTCACACAATATATACCTAAAATATACATCCTACCACAAATCCTACCTCTAATCCTAAATCCTAAAAAAACATCCTAAAATAAATCCTACCTAAAACCTAACCAAAAACTATCCTAAATCCTAACACAAATTCTACCTAAATCCTAAAACTACTCTAAATAAAAAAAAACAAAAAAAACTTACCTGCGCGGTTAGCCGCGGATCCGGTCGGTTTACCGGGCTAACCGACCGGTTAACCGCTAGATCCGTCCGGTTAACCGACCGAGCGTCGTCGGCTCGGTAAGCCGCGCTGACCGGTCGGTAAACCGAGGCGTGGGGGCGGTAAGCCGGCGGCGGCGGCCGGTCGGCGCGGGTGAGGGTCGGACGGGGGGCGGACGGGAGAGGAAAGGAGCCTCGGCGCGTTGACCCCCCCCCCCCCCCCCCCGCGAGCTCCCGGCTCGTTTTGTGCCCGTGGCGGCCTAATGGGCCTCATGGGCCTTAACGGGCCGGGACCGGTTTTTGTTTCTTCTTTTTTTTCAAACTTCTATTCGTATAAATAAATACTAAACGAACTCAAATTTGAAAAATTTTTACACCATTGGCTTCTATAAATCATGAACTATTTTTAGGAATTTTTCAGCAATTTTTTTTTCAAATTTTAAATTTGAATTTGGGGAATACCTAACCGGACCGGACCGGAACCGGACCGGCCCGGTTAGGGCGGTTACCGCGGTAAACCACGGTAAACCGACCGGTTTTTTTAACCCTGGTCGGGGCTCGGGAAGCGCACGCGGCTACTCCTCCTACTCTGCTTGGCTTAGCTAGGTAGACAGTGGCGTGTTGGGTTCTGAAAGAGAGTGGAGTGCGTGCGGGATCTGGGAACGAAGGAGGTGGGGTGGGGTGGGCCCCTCGTAGTCGTAGTCATGTGATCGCCCACGGGGTCGGCTGCCTTGTTTCGGGCTTCAGTGGGCTCCGGACACATCATGGGCCGCTTCAAGCAGAGCAGATAAATGGGCTGGATGGAAGTCCTTAATATGGACCTGTGGTGGTGCTGCAATGTTGCTCAGAGGCCTTGGAACACCGCCGGAAGAGGCATATATGTAACTTTGTTCTTTCCCAGCATGATTAATAAAGAGTGGTAATGCTTTTTCTAAAAAAAACTAATAAAAACAGGATATCATCGATTATTTTGAAAATTTTGAAATAGTTGAGTTATATCAGGAGTTTGTTTATACGAGTGAAAACATATCAAAATATAACATGGAAGAAACTAAAAAGAAAGAAATAACAAGGCGTACCTAGCAAAAACACAATTATTCCTTTTCTCTTCTCTACACTTAGAAAGGATGAAAAGATATCATCTGCCCAACGAAGGATCGCCCGGCCACTGCATATGTGGAGGACTGGGCAATCACACGTGTACTTTGTTTGTTTTTGGCGAGTTGAAAAACTCCATGGTTTTGGGGAAAAAAATGTTGGGAACTCTTGGAGATGCTCTTATCATAGCTAGCAAATCTTCTAATGCTTTTCGTAGGCAACTCTTGAACTAAAAACCACATATATTTGAGTACTATACGAAAATCTTATTTATTCTCCAACTAATATATCAACATGCTGATGTGAACATATAATGCCGCTTTAGTGACAGCATTTTTCTTCGTCATCACACATCCAAATGTCTAGAAAGAAATTGTTGTTGCATCCTCTGTTGGCCCGGCCCAGCAGCAATTATTGTGCGAAGCGAGTGACGCCCTTATGAAGTAACGGGCTAGACCCAATTCATTTTGCTCAGCGTCGCCGCGCGCGTGACTTTCAGTTCGGGGCATTGCATTAGTACCACCTCGATGGTCTACCTCTGTTCCTGTCCAACGGAGAAGCATATAAGGAGGACCAGGGCGACCTTTAAAAACCACGCAGCTGCGCGGTGAGCACAAAGCGAACTATTCTTTCGCCTTTTACTAAAGAATACCGTGTGCACGCCGCAAATAGCAGCATACGCTTTTTGGAGGGGATTTTCCTATTTGGAGGTCCCCACAATTCAAAACAAACTTCTCTTTTATAAAAAATAAATAAATAAAAATTATAAAATTGAACCAAAGTTTTTTTGAAAATAATAATCGAATTTGTTAGTTTCAGGATTTCTGGAAAAAAAAAATAAAGATGTTTGCATAGCGATTCATGAGTTCATGAATTAGTAACTTTCTTTTGTGGGCGTGAAAGTAGCGTTCGCTAACACTAATCCTTGATGTTCAGGTGAACCTAGCAAAAACGCAATAATTCCTATTTATAGAGAAAACAAACTACTTTTGGATTGAATATATAAGTTATATGGGCCAAATTCGTTCAAAAAAATGTTATATGGGCCAACATAACACAACCAGACTTGCAGAGCATTTGAAGAAAATAATTAGCCCAGAGGTGGCACACTAAACATTTTGACTAAGAAAAACAGAAGTGGCAGTGAGGTTGTAGGAGGACGCTTAACATCTCCAAGAGACCAAGAGGTTCTCTACATGTCTTTTTATTGTTACAAAATTTAGAAAGAAAAAAAAACAGACTGCAATATACTTTTTAAAACGCTCTCCATTACTCTCAGTCTCTTCCCGTCTACTAATAGAAAGGCTACATTTGATGTCTACATTCTCTCATGAAAGATTAGAATAAATCATTGTAGTATATAGAACGAAATTTAGATAGTGTTAGATTTTAGAGATGCTCTTAGAGTTGCTCAAAGAAACCACTATCTTTTCTTTGAGGGTTTTATTCTAGAAAAGTACTCCCTGGGAGTAGTCCATTTTTTTAACTTCAGATTGTACAAAACAAAGAGGCCTCTATCCCTCTCCCTCCTGAGAATACAATTTTGGAGGGTCTAAAATGTTTGTTTCCTCTTCGGATTGTACAAATAAAAAATGACTGCTATCCCATTTTTAGTACAATCTTGGAAGATCTAGGCCCTGATTGTTTTCAATTTGCATTGTGGAAACCATCATTTTTGTATATAAGTTGATGAAGTGGGAAACGACCAAACAACTTTTGGCTTCCTAGCTCTGGTAGCTCCTCTTGCTTCCTGGCTCTCGTAGCTCCTCTTGCTCCTCTCTCTGCAGTTTATTGGGAAAAGTCTAGATAATCCCCTGTCCTTTGAACCCTGGAATAGTTTGGCCCACCACCTACAAAACCAGGTTTCTTGCACCCTAACCTTGCAAATTAGTTTAATTAACCCCCTGGGCGGTAATGGAGGGCGGTTTCGGCCGACGTGGCGTCTGGCGTGGCAGCCCTGGCCAGCGTGGAGGAGGGACGCGGCCCAGCCCCACCCGTCAGGTGACGGTTCGGCTGAAATACGCCTCCCTTGCCCCCTTCCCGTCTCTCCTCCCTCTCTGCCCGCGCTCCATTCAGTCCACCTCGTTGTCTCCTCCCACTCCGGCGAAACGGACGGTGCGGTGATGATCGGCAGCACGACACGGTGACTCACAGCTGCACGTGTACCAGGTCCGCACCCTCTACTCGTGTATCGAACTTGTGTCTACATTTGCGCCGTATGAGATTGCAGAGGGATTGCAGAGCGGTGGTTTTGGGGAAAATTGGGGTTTTCTGTGCGGCGGCGATTAGGGTGCGGCGTAGTCGTTGGTGTGGTTTTCGAGCGGTGCATGATCATGGTTGAACTATCTTGATGATGTATATCGATTTGTTTGCTGCGATTAGTAGCTAGGGTTGTAAAAAAATCGGTTCTTGGAGTGGTTTTGGTGTTCTGATAGCTTGTATGTCGATGATGGCAGGATGGATGAACAAATGTGTATCAGATTCCACTTTGGTGGTAGTTTCACCAGGGTGGGGAGGAATCAGTACTATGTTGGTGGAGACCTTGTTGAATGCAAGATCGATTTGGACAAGCTATCATTTTTTGAGATCAAGGGGCACCTTGCTGATCATTATAATCCACCTAGTGTACTAAGATTCTTCTGGCTGAAGCGTGGGAAGACAGAAACTGATGGCCTGGTGTTGTTGGTTGATGATAATTCTTGCCAGGCCATGTATGCCGAGCACAGTAATGGGGAAGTTGACATGTATGTTGAGGAAGTGGGTATGGAGCTCAATGCAGATGATCAGGACATTTGGGCTGGTGATGATGAGGGCAGAGATCAGTACAATGAAGAAGAGCAAGAAGTGTTTGTTGATGATGAGGGAGGACATGAAGCTAATGATCCTCAGGGATATGATGAGCATAGGACAGCTGATATTCTTAAGAGCCCACTGATGAATGACAAAGACTTCCTATCTTTCATGGCATTCTACAAGTCACCCTCAAAGGAAGCAGACAAAGGGAAAGGTGCTGCAGGTACATAAGATGAAGAACAGCCTGTGCATGCAGCTACAGATGAAGAAGAGTCTGTGCATGCAGCTACAGAAGATGAAGAAGATTGTGTGAATATCCTGCAGGATAATGAGTTATCTGATGATTCATCAGATGAAGATTACAACCAGCCATCAGAGGATGACAGCTCTGCAGAAGATGAAGAGGCAATTGAACTTAGAAATTATACAAGGCAGATTAAGAGAGACATGAAAGCAAAGAAATTAGGCATTCATGGCACTTCATTTGTGGACATTAGAGCAGAGGACTTAGTTGATGAAGTACCAAATATGGATGAACCTGCTAGTCCTTTCCTTGATTCAAGTGATGAGTATTCCTATGAGGAGAACAGTGATGGGGAAACAGAACGATGGAAGTCATTGGAGAACAGGTTTGACAGTAAGGTTGAGGTGCCTGCTTTCTCACTAGGGATGGCATTCAGAGACTCTAGGCAGTTCAAGAAGGCCTTGATTAAGTATGGACTGAGAACCCACAAGTCTCTCAAATTTCCCAAAGATGAGAAGGACAAGGTGAGGGCTATATGTGATTGGCCAGGTTGCAATTGGTTGATATATGGATCTAAGACCAGCAGATCAAAATGGTTTAAGGTAGTCACTTTTGTAGATGAGCATGAATGCCCACCTAGGAGAGATAACAAGCTGGTGACATCTACTGTCATTGCTAAACACTATTACAACCAGATCAGGGACAACCCCACTTGGAGTGTTGGGCTCATTAAGGCTGCATGTCTTAGAGATTTGTTTGCAGATGTCTCAATCTCAAAGTGCAAGAGGGCTAAGTCAATAGTGTTGAACAAAGCTTTGGATGCTATGAAGGGGGAGTACAGCAGGGTTTATGACTACCAGCTTGAGCTACTTAGGTCCAACCCTGGGAGCACAGTAGTTGTGTGTCTTGACCCTGACATTGTTGACAAAGTCTTTGAAAGATTCTATGTCTGCTTTGATGCTTTGAAGAAAGGTTTCCTTGGAGGGTGCAGGAAGGTTATAGGATTAGATGGTTGTTGGTTCAAAGGGGCAAACAATGGAAATTTGCTCTGTGCCATAGGGAGGGATGCCAACAACCAGATGTATCCTGTGGCTTGGGTAGTTGTGGCAATAGAAAACTATGATGCATGGTACTGGTTCTTGTCACTACTGCAAAAAGACCTCAACATTTGTAATGGAGGACAACAGTGGGTTATCATTTCAGATCAACAAAAGGTGAGCATGTTTTCATTCTGTGGTTGAAGGCAATACAAAACTAATGTTGTCATTCTATGGTTCAAGGAAATAGAAAACTAATGTTGTCATTCTGTTTTGCAGGGTCTGTTGAAAGCAGTGAAAGAACTAATACCAAATGCTGAGCATAGAATGTGTGCAAGGCACATTTATGCCAACTGGAGGAAGAAGTACAATGACAAGAAACTCCAAAAGAAGTGGTGGAGATGTGCAAAGGCACCATGCAGGACTCTGTTCAACTTATACAGGGCTTACTTAGCTCAAGAAACTCCAGAAGGTGCCAAAGACATGATGAGCACATCACCAGAGCACTGGAGTAGGGCTTACTTTAGGCTAGGCAGCAATTGTGATTCGGTTGATAACAATATTTCTGAAGCTTTCAATCATAGTATAATGGAAGCTAGATTCTACCCTGTCATATCTATGTGTGAAGCCATTAGAAAGAAGCTGATGGTTAGGATTCAGGAAAACAGGGCTAGAGCAGACAAATGGAGTGGACACATCTGCCCAAATATTTTCAAAAAGCTCAAGATCAACATCCAACTGTCAGGCAGGTGCAATGTGCTTTGGAATGGAGATGATGGCTTTGAAGTACAAGAAAGAGAAGATAGGAAGTATATAGTGAACTTGCAGAAAGGAGAATGTACCTGTAGGTACTGGCAACTTGCAGGGCTTCCCTGTTGCCATGCTATTGCTGCAATTTACAAATCTTCACAGAAGCTAGATGATCACATTGCTCCATGTTTCACTAAGGCAGCATACATGAAGGCATATCAGCATGTCCTGCAGCCTGTGGAGGGTCCATCCAATTGGCCAATGTAACACCCTCGGTGTTACCGCATGTTTCAATGCACCTAAACATGGCATGAGCATCTTTTCTTTTGTTTGTTTAATGTTGAAGTGAGTAGAATCATTTGGTAATCCTAAATAGTTAATAAAATATTAAATGGAAAATTGATGGAATAACCGCAATATGTCAACTGAGGTCGGAAACTAATTTTTTATTGAACGAGAATGCTATAAAACATATGTGCGAACCCTAAATGAAATATGAAGAGCAAAGTGTGTAGATGTTGTTGCAACGTGTGTTGTCAAGTAATTCAATCGCTAGCTAGTTTTTCCAGAAGCACGATGAGTGAACTCGTGATGAACTCAGCCCTAGACATAGTGTGTTCCAAGTCGTTTAACAGCAGTGGCGAGGCCGTGTTCACGAGTGTTTTCCGAAGGACTTAGCAGAGCGGTGGGGTTGTGTTATAGCTCGGTTAGGAGGACTGAAGGTTGTTCCTTGGGGTAGTGAAGTTGGTGTGGTCGGCTTCGAGCTAGTTTGGCTGTTGGGCGCGCTTTAAAAATCGTGCAAGGCACCTTTTCGCGCTGTTTCAGTTGGTGTTCGCGGTCACCTTCCAGGGGTGCACGCCGTGGCCTTGACCGGCTGGGCCACGCGCTTGGCCACGCCGTTGTGGGCCCGGCGGGCTATGGTGCCGCTGCCGCTGTCCCGTGGGCCGCCATGCCTTGGCGCCGCGGTTGCGGTGGTACCGTGTCGTGCCGCCCTTGCCTCGCCGTCGCGTCGTCGCTTGGCCGGTGGCCGCCCTTGCCATGCTGGCACGGCACCGTGCGGGCCAGGTGGGCAGCGTGCGGGCGCATGTTGTCGCGTGGTAGTAACTCGCCCAGTCCTGACCTGCCTACTCGAGGCCAAGTTGCCACCGCCCGAGCCTTGCAACCATGCCGCCCTCCCCTATTTTCCCCCACCGCCGCCTTGGACCCGCCTTCGAGCCCACCCTGTCTGTACCACCTCACGCCTATTCGTCGTAGACGTAGGGTCGCAGCGACCCGGCCCACCTCCCTGACCCCGCGCCTGAGCCATCGGAGCCGCGACAGCCTCCTATTTGGAGCGTAGGTCCGGCCGCGCCTTTTCTAGGGCGGATTTCCCCTTCTCCTTGGACCGCCAATTACTGAGCGTCCCAGGCTAATCGGTTGCACCTTTAGAGCCTCCTTGGTCCCCTGCACGTGGTGCTCCCCGTCGTTGAGGCTGTAGCGCCCCGTTTCGTCGGTGACGCGCCCGCGCCGACCCGGAGCGCCGCCGCACCCCCTCGGGCCGCGCGCGGCCAGCCCTCTTCGCCGCACCTCTGCTCCAGCTGACGCCTCGGCTACCTCCTAGGTGAGTCCTGGATGCTCGTGCACCTCTTGTTTTGCCGCATAGTGGTTCCGGTCGAGTGGTGTGGTCGCGCCGCCGCCGCGAGCAGCCGCTCGCCGTGGCCGCACCGCTTGGGTGTTCCGCTGCCGCTGCAGCTTCGCCTGGGGTAGGCGGTAGGTCCATAGATGTTGTTCGGCCTGCGAGCTAGGGCGGGGGGGTTTCGGTTGACCGGCGTAGCCGCTCAGTGCCGCCTCCGGCGCGCCGGGAGAGTGCGGGGACGGCCAGGGACCCCGTCGTGGTGAAGACGGGTTTTTAGAGGGGTGTTCTTGCAAGGCGGCTGACTAGGGGTAATAGTGTTTTCCGGATTCTGTAGTTTTGGCTTAGCTCAGGGGCTCTTTTGCAACTTCGTCAGCGCGCGCGGGCTTCCCCGGCCGTGGGCCGCGTCGTTTGGGCCACGTGTGCGGGCGCGCGTTGCGCGCAGTTGGGCCGCGCGGTTGGGCCGTCCGGGAGGAGGTTTTCGCGCTTTAGTAATTTAGAATTGCTTTTGTAATTTAGTTTTTGAATCAAACTTTGAGGAATTTTAGTGACTTGTGGAGATGCCCAAAAATCATGAAATCACTTTAGTTAAGTTTCTAAATTCATGCTCTATCAGTTAGTAAATTCCAGTTGTACAGTACTGTAATGATGCTCGGTCGATTAAATCATTGCATAAAGCGATGAATATTAATGCAACCAATATTGTAGGAATTTTTGTGGCAAATCTAGGATAGCTCTAGCTCTAAAGTTTTTACAGTAGCTTCTTGATGTTGTTAGATGCTTGCTGTAATTTTTATAGCCACCGGATAGCTTGTTTGATAGGGTAGCTAAGTTTCCCTAGTAGTGCTTGTAGTAATGCGTTAATCGGAATTTGGTGCGCTTGTTAGTTGCTGGAGTTGAATTGCATCAAGTCAACCTTGTTAGTAGAATAATGATAGCTTAGCATACTCGTTGTTAGAGTTAGCTTAGCAGTTGGTAGTTGTTGCTTTTAAGTTACCGTTGTCACCTTTTAAGTGTGGTTTTATCTTTGCATGCATATAGATCACGAGGTGGTTGAGTACGTGGCTGCGGAGGAGCAGGACTTCGAGGAAGTCATCGAGGAGTACGAGGAGGAAATCTTCGTACCGGAGGAGTTCCAGGAGCCGCCCGCGACTGACACCTCTGACTTTGCGCCTGCCCAAGGCAAGCCCCGATGCATAACCCTTATTTTTGCAAAACTGATATATATTTAAATGTTGTGCAATTAAGTTCAGGAATTCTATGATACCCACATGCATATATATATATACCCATGAGTCTTACTAGTACAGGGTCGCATAGTTGCTTCGCTTAGGATCATCGGTAGAGTGAGTAACCTGTCGTTACTCACAATAGAGAGTTACTCATATGGTTATTACATTTTGGATAAAATGGTGGAAAGGAAATGGCGACCGGGCAGGGATGTGGTATGGGTATTTGGTGGGTGTAGCAAGTTGTGTCCCGCGGCCACGGGGCATAATTGGGTTGCACTGTTTCCCTGTCCGTGTCAATTAAGGACCGTTCATTGCATGGACCCTGGTCAAGTCACAGATCTTCTTATCCCGAGCATATACTAGCGGATGGGGGCTAGGAAGACTTGTTACTCTCTTGTCATGGGCTCCGGCTCTTTCCGGACCGACTGATTGGAGGCGGGGATAGGTGGAGGTCTTAGCACCGTATTGAGGCCGGGCCTCAAGTACGGGAGCTAGGAGTCCAAGTTTGGACGGGGACCTGGAAACCCGTGACAGGAGGAGAACGGGTTGGTCTTGCTTGTGCCTGGGGTACAAGCGAGACGTGTGTTTTTCGGGGTACCCAGCTGGGCACATTGATTCGCGAATCACCGTTTCTGCGTGACGGTACGGCTTGACTACGCTCTGGCATCGTAGTAAGAATTGGCAAATGAAAAGATGGAGAAATGGTTCGAAATTGCTCAACTTTTGCTTGATTATAGCATAGGTGCTTACATAGATTATTGGTTAATGAATAAAATACGGCTTCTAAAAGTTCAGAAGTAAGGACACACTCTTAGTGCTGTTTCCCGCAAACAAGAAAAACCCACCAGCCAGAAAGCCTATCATACCCTTGCGAGTCGGGAAATATAATTCCCAGTCGGGTAAGTCTTGCGAGTACATTGAGTACTCAGGGTTTGTTTTACCCTTGTTGCAGGTGCACCTTGAGCAGGTAGGCCTTGTGTGGAGAATTCTTCTAGTAGGCACAGACGGATTCTCATTTCGCTCCGTAGACGTTTATTTAAATTTCCGCTGTTAATTGATCGCACTCTGAACCTCTGGTATTGTAATAACTATTTCTGAGACTCGGTGTTGTATTAAATGGACTAAGTATTGTAAGTTTGTGCTCATTATTGGATCCCGGGTGTAAAATGTGGAGTGTTCGAGTTCTCCCGTCGGGTGTGCTCGACGGAATCATCTGGTTTAGCTCACTTTCAGGGCACTTAGTGTCTAGTGGAAGGCAAGCGCCCCTGAAAGCGTGCTGAACTGGGCGATTCCGCCACAGCCAATTTCAGACATGCCAAGGCCATTGCCACCTGCATATGTCAAGATGCCTGGGAGGCCTAAGACCGAGAGAAGGAGGGAGCAAGGAGAAGAGCCTAGGGGAACAAAGATGAGCAGGGTTGGGATTAAGATGAGATGCAGCTGTTGTGGCAAGACAGGACACAACTCAAGGAAGTGTCCTAAAAACAAAGAGGCTGGCTCCAAAAAGAATGCTCACATCATAAGAGAGAAGACTAAGAAGAGAAAGATGGCAGAGACTAGTACTGGGACCAATGTCCAGAAAAAAACACAAAGAGGGTGAGCACTACTACTATTACATGTTTTCTGCTCTTGTAATATCATTTACACTACTACTACTAATGTTATCATTCTGTGCAGGCAAAGGTTACTGCTAATAGTCCAAGTGCTAGTCAGCGCATTCCAAGCCAAGCTAGGGCCAGTCAAGCTCCACCATGTGCTTCTCAGTCTACTCCAAGCCAGCCAAGTACCACTCATGCTCCAAGAGGTGCTTCTCAGCCTACTCTAAGCCAAACAAGTGGCAGACAAGCTCCAATGCAGGAAAGAGCAAGGCCACCAAGTACTAGAGCAAGGGCACCAAGTGCAAGAGCAAGGGAAGCAGGTGAAGGTAGCAGCCAAGGAACAAGGAGGGGTGGACTGGGTTGGCTCTTATTTGGAAACAAATGAGACCATGCTGTCATGTGATATGCTTTTGGACACAAATTGGATGACTTTTGTGTGTAATAAACAATAGACTGCTGCATCTCACTATATATGTGAACACAAAGGGAACTAGAACAGCTTGTGGCTTAGTTTGCCTTTGTTTGGTGTAAAATAGGAGTACTGCCTCACAGTGGCTTAGTTTGCCTTCTTTTGCTTCGAAATAGGACTGATCCTCACAGTGCTGGCAATGCCCATCTTTTGGTGTAAAATAGGATTGATGCCTCACACTGGTGACAATGGTTCTGTAAACTGGAACATCATGTTGATGGTTTATCTATGCCATCTATGGTTTGGTTGTTACACTGTTTTTTCAAGAAATGTTGTGTGCTCTGCTTAATCTAGTATAGACAGAAAACACAAACAAATAGATGATTGCACTGAACAAACACATTTCTGTCATTTAATCAGTGAACTAGCACTGCTCAAACACAGATACTTCAAACATACAGTTGGGGTTCCAGGACCATCCACTAAACATGCCATGTTTTGTCATACACAACCACAACACACTAATTCAACACTCAAAAGAACCTGCATTGCTCTACCATTCAACACACTTACATGCTCTACTTTGAGCAAGCATTCATGAACTTGGCAACCAACAAGGCCATCACAAATACAAACATGAATACACAGCAACTACTGCATCCATTTTTCTTCATCCCCTTCATCTTATGTTCCAATGCATCCAACTGCTTCTGCATTGCTTCGACCTCCTCTTCTTTCTTCAGCAGCTCCTCTTCTTTCTTCACCAGCTCCTCCTCTTTCTTCAGCATCTCATCCTCTTTCTTCATCAGCTGCCTCTGTAGGGACTGGTTCATCAACTCCAACTCCTGAACATGATGTTCCCTGGCTTCATCAACAAATGGTTCTCCCCTTTCCCTCTTCAACCTAAAAACAGCATCCTTGAGGTCCAGCAGCAGTTCCTTGATCCACTTCAATGTGGGTGGATCAAACCATTCAAAGTATCCACAGTCACCCTCATGCTGCAAACACAAACTCATGGTCAAGTTACCTACATTGATGACAACAACACTACAGTAACCAAGAACAAGGGTGCCTCACATGCTTATCGATGCATCTGAAGTATCTACGCCCAGGATTGTCCAAACTCCATGAAATCCACCTTGGCGCCTTCTTCGTCACCTTGCACTTGCAGAACACGGGGGGTTGGTAGTCTAGGGGACCGATGCGGTAGGGTATCGGCGATCCACTCACCTCGACGGGGGCGGCGCCACCACCACCAGTTGAGGCTGACACGCTCGACGCGCGCGAGCTTGATTCGGCCATGGCGCCACGCGCGACGAGAAGCTGCACCAGGGGCGCTCCTCCACCGAAATCGCCGGCAACCCTAACTCGCCGGTGCGGCAGGCGCCGTGGATGTGCGCGCGCTCAGACACGGGAAATGAAAGGGGGATGGCGTATTTCAGCCGAACAGTGCTGGGCCGCGCCCCTCCTCCACGCTGGCCAGGGCTGCCACGCCAAACGCCACGTCGGCCGAAACCGCCCTCCATTACCGCCCAGGGGGTTAATTAAACTGATTTGCAAGGTTAGGGTGCAGGAAACCTGGTTTTGTAGGTGGTGGGCCAAACTATTCCAGGGTTCAAAGGACAGGGGGTTATCTAGATTTTTCCCGCAGTTTATTTCTAGGCAGAGCCAGAACCGTTTTTCTAGGAGACCAAGCCCAAGCCTCTCGAAGCCATACCATACCAAACGGTACATTTATAATCTTCTGTAGGCAATGCAAGACTGATACTTTCAGCATAATTAACCCTAAGTAAAAAGGACCTAGGAATGCATGGTTTTTTTTCCTTTTCTGCTTTTTTCTGTGAAATTCCTATAAAATCAATGACTCATGTGAAATTCCTGTTTTCCAAAAGGGTCCTTAGATGGGATGTACAGTACAAAACAAGTATATGTGGGTTATTGAAGCCAATGGGTTTAAGCGTTATTTGATTACAACACCAACCAACACAAGAGCATCGTGGTTACAGAACTTTTACAACATACAATCCTGGGGGTTGGTTACACAGCCTCATACGTACACGTAAGTTACTCCAGTCTCCAGGAGAAGCAACTCCATGAAACTCAAACCCTACAGAAATTTGATCTAGAACTTTCACATCAAAACTCACCAGCCTTTCCTGAAAAAAACCAAGAGGAGCCGATAAGATACACACGTCAAAGCACACTGACAACACCCATAAGTCACAGACGCACGCACGCCGTCAGGTAGTAGCAGGAGCAGCAGCATCGTCGGCAGCCTTGTCCTGCTGGTTCTCGCCAGCCTCATCGATGGCCATGGCGTCTGGTTCCCGCTCTGCTGATGCTGACGCGACACGGCCCTCGTTGGACGTCCGCTCCTCACTCTCCACCGGACCCTGCGGGACCGTGGCCGTGCTGGAGCTGCCACCACCTTGCTCCCCCACCAGGCTCGTGAGGCCGTTCTGCTTCATGTAGTTATCAAGGGGCCGGCTCGCCACTTCCAAGAGGCCCATCATGCTCACTGGCCGGGGCTGCTGCGCGCCATGCTGTCCCTGGTCGCCGTGGGCGGCAGGGGCAGGGTGGAAGTTGAGGTCGATGTGCCCCTTATTCATGTCGGCCACCTTGTCGAACATGGTCACATCACTGTTGTCTCGGGTGGTGTCCAGCGTCTGCGGCGATCTTGACAGGTTGCTCCCCTCAGGCTCGTCTCTGTTCACCCATGCGATCTTCTTGCTCGCCTCTGCCTCCTCTCGCTCTGACTGCCTCTGCTTCTTCCTCATCATCAGTGTCTTGAACCGACGCCTGACTGTCATGCACACGTTGCAGGTGCACGCAGGGTTGTGCTTCGGGCCCTTGCCGCTGGGCGGCTGGATGCACACAATGCATGTGCAGCCGGGGCGATGCCGGGGGTGCTTTGTGGTTGTTGCGACTGAAGCGGTGCCTTGGTTCCCGACTTCACCAAATACTGCAGCACTGGCCAAGGCGTCAAGGCTGGATGCATCCATTTCAGTGACATTCAGCTTCAGACCATAGCTGCCCTTTCGCCTCCTCATTTCTGCAATATACATTGTATGAGCTCCTCCTCTACAAAGTCCTGACAAAGCTGACTTATCGAAATATATCTGCCTCACTTCCTCATTAGTCATTACTGAAACCAATCAACTGTTACATTGATTATGGTAAAGAGTTATGAATCACACACAAAGTTTCCATTTTAAACAAGGTCAGGTAAGCTATCGCAATGCCCTTCCTTGCATGGTACGTCTTCACCATCTTGAAATTTTGTTATAAAAAGAAAAGGTTGACCCTGGGGCAAAGACCTCCACTGAGGCATTGCAGAAATTTCCTCGAACTGAAGGATTGAGAAAAGATACCGAAAGCTGGCTACCCCGGACGTGTATCTCTGAAGAGTTACACAGCAAGGGGCCTTTTTTGCATGCAAGCCAGGGCTTGAACCCTGACCAGCAGCCTCCCAACTGGAAGTCCTACCACTGTGTTATCACTGTGTTTAAATTTTTGTTTTCAAGGTCAGTAAACATAAGTAAATCGTACCTTCATACTGCTGCATAACACTTTGCAACTCTTTTGGGGTCAACTCTTCAGGGGCGGAGCAGGAGCAGCTGGAACAGTTGAATTTAAAGTATAATGAGAATTAGGAGTAACAAAAGTAAGGCTAGAGCAGTCCAGCAAGGGAGTAAGGGACAGTGTCACGGACAAATGGCCTCCGGCAAGAGACACTGTCACCCTCTCAATGAAATACGTACATGCCTAGGTACGGTCTCGAAAAAAACAAGGGACAGTGTCACAGACAACTGGCCTGATGCCAGCAAGTTTTTTCAATGTGAATTGTTGAGAGAGATACGAGAGAAAAGAGCACCTTTCAAAGTACATGGATAAATCTAGCAAATCCAGGATCAAGTGCGACTGAAATTCTGGATTGACCAAGACTACAGATAAGACAAGACTGTAACATGAAATGAAACAGAACAGATGAAGACCATATAAAATTCATTGTTCCATACCAATAAGATCATCACACCAAAGTTTCTGAATTTTAAGACTAAACATTGATCGGATCACACATCGCTGAATACATCAAAAGAGAACACAATATAGCATTACCATTTTGGGTCCCATGAGTTGTCGGTACATGTCCATTTGGATGCAACAATAACATTAAGAGGCAACCGGCGCCATTTTGAGCACTCATCACATTGAATCCACTGATCTTGTTCCCTACGAATACAAAATCAGAAAATTGACATAATTGGCACACTGACGGCAATGATATGTACATGACTTCCATTTAGACAGCAAACCCTCAAACAGTATGACGACTACACAGTTAATGCAATAGCTGAATGAATGTCACCACTTTTTCAATTGTTCTTTTTCATTTCCACCTATTAAAGCACTATGTCATGTCTTTTTCATGGAAGGTATATAAAATTCAATCTCAGGTATTGTCCTAGAATTAGATGTGTCCCACTTGGATTGTCCTAGAATTGGAAGATCTTAAGGCATAAGTAATTTCAGGGTTTTTTTTTTTTGTTAGGGGAAAGGTATTTAAAATGTGTTATGAAGAAGTACAACTCATCATGTCATTATGGATACTATTCATAATCACTCAAAAGTAAACAAACAATAACGATACTGTATCTTTTTTTCGATCATTTACTTACCCTGTTGCACGGATGGTGAAAATTGATCTCTTTGCAAAGACAGGGGGTTCCTGCATGTGTGTACTATGGTTAGATCAGGTTGAAGATCATTCAAGTATTTTTGCGATGAACAAAGATCAGCCTTTTGTGCCTGACAGAGAGGATGCTCCATGATTTGGAACAAGAACAATGAAATGAATAGCAAACTTACATCATATTCTTCAAACTCATAGTCCTCAATCATCACAACAGTTGGTTTTGCAGTGGGAGCAGGGCGCAACAACTCTTGAGCCTCTTCCCAGGTAAGCTTTAGTTCCATGGCATCTTCAGCATCGATTAAGAACCTCCTGCTTTTGGAACCAATATTGCGACTTCGTTTTTGTAAAAATTGCAAAGACCCCTCATCTGGCCTGCTGCCGAATTTATCTGTCTTATTCCAACTGACATCCCCGTCAGCTGAGTTCATATGATGATCATATAGAGAGCTTGGATGGAGATCTGCAGCTCCCTTCATTGAGTGAAGAAATCCAGGATAACCACTTACTACTCCTATGTTCTCATTTGCAGTAGAAAAGAGTGTCTCACTGAGAAGGGAACCATTTGCAATAGCTGAAATCTGTGAGTCCTGTGTAAGAGTAATAAACAAACATTGAAGCAAAAACATAATAAAGTAGATGAAAAACAAGCACTTGCAAGTTGCAACAACAACAGATTGTCTGATGGAAAATCTAACTTACTGGCAGACTAACAGTATTTGTGGCCTTCCGAAAGCCCATAACAAGTTTCCCTCCAGGATCTATGCGACTAAAGGTCACTGCAGAAAATAACCACAAAAAAAAGGTTCCAGTAAACAACATTCAGAGGGCATGGGATACATGACATAATACTATTCAGCATAATTTACTATAGCATGGAAACCATGTGACAAATAATAAGAAGCTATACCATATACGTAGTATTAAAAACAAACTTCAATCAAGAAAAGTGAAGTATATGCTTGCAAATAGATGCTTATGATCATGTCCAAGGAAATAAATTGCTAATTACCTGTATCGCCAGCTTGTAATTGCAATGACTGAATGCATGGTGTAACACCCTCCAAGACGTACATTCTGCTGTTATTATTTGGCCAAAACCTAAATTGAAAATGCCATTCTTTTCCTCTTGCATCTTGAATTGTCAAGGGGCGACCTTCTGGTTGAGAAATTGCGGGGAAATATGCCTACACAGAGAACCTTGTTAACTCAGGATGACAGAAAATCAGAAACAATGGGGAAAAGAATGCATACAGAAGCGCTTCCTGCACTAGCAATAAATTTCGTGAACAGAAGCAGTAGACCACAACAATGAAAAGATGCAAATTGATTAATTATTTACACCAGACTATGAGAGTATCCATGGACATATACTATAGGAACTCGAATAAGATCATTGCAGTACTACCATAGTCCATAGATATGATAGTGGTTCACCATTAGCATGCATTTAGGTTGAACAGTATGTGCAAGACATTACATAGATCATTTTTTCCATGTTACGTATACACAATGTACAGGATGATGATCCCCTTCGTATATGGTTTCTCATATATGGATGGTATATATGTAGACCCTATTGATCCAGGACAATAACATGTTTATTTTTGTAAAATCTGGACATGAGGAAAGTCAAATGCTTTTGATGTTCCTTCCAAACAACTTTTGGAAGATAAATCAGCAACAACAACAACAACAACAACAACAACCAAGCCTGTCAGTCCCAAGCAAGTTGGGGTAGGCTAGAGTTGAGACCCAACAAACACCGTCAGTTACGGTTCAGGAACGTCAATAGCCGTTTTCCAAGCACTCCTATTCAGACATAGGTCTCTAGGTATATCCCATTCTTTCAAATCTCTTTTTATTGTCTCTTCCCAAGTCAACTTTGGCCTTCCTCTGCCTCTCCTCACCTTATTATCTTGACTTAGAACTCCATAATGCACTGGTGTCTCTGGAGGTCTCCTTTGTAAATGGCCAAACCACCTCAACCGATGTTGGACAAGCTTCTCTTCAATAGGTGCTACCCCTAGACGATCACGAATATCATCATTTCGCACTCGGTCCATCCTTGTGTGACCACAAATCCAACGCAACATACGCATTTCTGCAAATGTTAAATCAGCAATATATAATAAAAAAAACATACTTAAATTATTAAAAGGAAGTCAAACAAATGTTAAAGTTACCTCAGCACAAGCTTTTGGAAGAACAAGGCGCCCTATGCGGCCTGCATCACTCGCACTCAGGACCTTCTCGAACAATGGAACGATTGTGGAATTTGAACTTGAAAAATATAGTCAAGGAAGATAAAAGAAAACCTACATCTGTTACAAAAGGAATTTGTGCAGCATATTATACGGGGTTAAGCCTAATGAGCTATTCTGGAGCCTTGTATTTATATTTATAAGTTACTAAATGTTAGAGATCAATGTCACCAGGAAGTTGACAATTTCAAATGTATGAAGGCCTTATCAAGGATACTCTCCAGATATTTGTTGCAGCTCTTGGTCTGTTATTCTTGGCCAATACCGAGGAAGTAATTGATTGCGGCCCCTTCCCTCAGCAGGCGGTCTAGCAACACGAAGATGTGGAAACATGTCTCTCGTTGGATCAAAAGCAGCACCTTCACCAACCCTTGGTGGTCTGGTCAGGAAATGCCGAGCCCTTTGTGCCTGCTGAAACGGAGATAGTGTAGTGGCAAGTTCTCTTCCTTCAGCAATGGCTGATGTTGGCGACAGCATAGGTCTTTCCGCTGTTGAAGTAGCCTCCATCCTGTTTCCATTGCTTGCAATACCTAGGCTCATGCTCAGACATGCCTCTGAAAACGATTCACTTGTTGTGCTATCTGTAGTTGGATCCTTATTGTCATCTCTTCGAGTACATTGAGGTGACTCTAATGCACTTTGAGACCTAGTTAGGAAAGGCCTTCCCATGTCCCCAATACTAAGGGTTGGTTGTTCCCATTTAATCTGCCTTGAACCATTCTCTATCTCTTTTTGTCTCAAGATGTTACTGCTTTGTCCAGCCTCTATGCCTTTTACCATGAACAGGTGATTGCTCTTATTTACAATAGCAATATCAACATTTCTGGAATCCAACATAAGAGAGGGTGGTTGTTCAAATTTTCTACTTGACAATAACTCGTCACTTTTACCGAAAAAACGCAGATTACTTGGACATGGAAAAGGCTTTGGAACCACTTGGCCAGAAGCCTGTAAAAAATACAATCAGAATATTTGAAAAGGAAAGGTGGATAATGTGACAAAAAAAAAAGAACTTACAGACTGAGCTGCTGAATTTTTCATGCAAGTGACACATTGAACTCCTCCACTGTCAAGTAGATCATAAGAGTTCTTTGAAGCAACACATCCACAATGGAGGCGCTGAAACAGTAGAATTTCATAAGAATACTGTTGCATTACAGTTCAGCCAAGAATTTGCAGAATCGATTCCTCTGCAGTCGACCGCATGGTGTACTTGTCACTGGCAGGTGGGCCTGATGACCTGCCAGTGACAAAATCACTAGACACCAGGGACTCGACTAAACACTTAACTGCAGAGGATCTCATCGTAGAATTTGCATGTATTTGCGGCTTGGGTCGCCACCTCACCTTCCCACAAAATGAGCAGTCTCTCCATCCTGATTCCTTTTGGTGAAATATATCACAAAACACAAACTGTTCATATGCCAACCTAGGCACACCAGAAACCACACAATAATTAGAAACGGGCCAATCTAGTAGGAATTAAACAATAATAAGGCTTTCCTAAGAGAGAGAGAAAAAAAAAAGGATGAAGCAAAGCAAAAACGATGAATCGAATCCTTAAAAGAAACAAATTCTTATCTTATTGTTCAAAAGAAACACGTACTTCCTATAATCAAATCAAATGGTGAATAAAGCATGTAGTTCCCGCAAAACCAATATCATCGTTAAAGGTGGACTATTGGTACCAAGCAATAATTTTGATCCAATCCCATAGCACAAAATAGGTGAGGCAAATAGTCAGTCGCCTCTACCGAACAGAGGTAAGGCCCATCCCTGACACCAACCCGGTCAGAACTCAGAACTCATTGGGGGCAAATCCACAGTGACCGATGCAAATGTCAGTGCGCTTCTTGTTTTCAGTGACAAACCTATGAGAGTCCGAGCAACTGAACACTGACGAAATTCTCAATTGCAGCTAGAGGGTGGTGAATCAACAACTGCTACCAAATCGCTTCGTCAGAATTCTACGACCCACCCAGGCACTCTTCCAGCAAACGAGACAGAGTCAACGCAACTTTCCGGAGTCTCTACACGCTCCAGCTCGGCACGGTTTCCGCATAAATCCGCTCGTCTGTTGGGTTTCGCTAGGGAATCCACTAGGACGACGAATGATGCGCAAATCGCCGCACCTTTATACAGCATCAGGTAAAAATCACGTCTTTTCTTCTTTTATATATACATACATCTAAAAAAAGAGTGAAAAGGGGGGACAAAGTCGCAAAGCATCGAAACGCAAAAGGGGAGGACTGAGGAGAAGCCAAACGGCATGAACCAATTCCAATTCACCCATCCAATCCAGGTGCCCGCCCCATTCGCAGGACGGCGACGGCGGCGCATAGGACAAGCAGAGCGGACAGGGAGGAGGAGGAGGAGGAGGAGGAGGAGGAGGGCCGTACCCGCACTTGTCGCAGAGCAGGGCGAAGCCTCCGGATCGCAGCGGCCAGCCCTTCCTCCAGTCCCCTCCCGCCCCGACCACCGACGACGCCGGCCCGCCGCAGGTCGGGTTCATGCACCTCTTGGCCGCCGCCACGGCGCCGCCACCCGCCATAGCCATGGGCGGCCGGTGAGCGCAGCCACTCCTCTGATCAAAGGTCAGCTGAGCAGGCTGAGCGCATCGCCCACGGAGAGAGTGAAAGAGAGACGGGAACGGGACGGGCCGAGAGACTAGACGAGACGCTAGAGGCGGTGGGGGAGGCGTAGCTTTCCGGTTCCGGTGGATGTGGAGAGGACAACGAACGCGCGCACCCAGCCGCGGGCGGTCGCTGGTGGCGAATGGTGCATGCGGGTGCGGGGAAGACAAGGAATGGAATACGAGGGGGATCAGGAGGGGGATGGGGCGAGGGAGCCGTAGTGGTGGTTGTCGTAAACTAACAGCAACAGCCCATCCTCCTCCCTCCTCTCGCCTGTTGTTGCTAACGACTGATGATAAAGAAAAAAAAATACTCCTAGTACTGCTAGCATAGAGTAGTAGTGCTCAGTCACTCGTTCGCAGGGGAGTTGCAGGTGGAGGAATTTTTTTATATATTTCTTCTGAAAAACAATTGGCAGGAAAGCAAAGTGATGGGTCCTTTTAGGGGCTGCTCTCTCTGCTTGGAGGCTGGAGCATGGCAAGCATGCACGCACGACATGGTCCGGCTCCGGTCTGCTGCTTTTTGTATTTCTTGCTGCGCTGGCCGGGGAGACTCCGAGAGATCGATGGCATGAGCTAGCTATAGCTAGCACAGCAGGAGTACTATCGCAGCCAGCCAGCCAGCGTTGCGTGCTGTGCCTGTGCTGCGTTGCTCCCCTCCACGAACGACGACGTTGCTTGCCTGCCTGGACTGCAGGTGTGCCTGTTCCCGCAGGCGTGCAGCGTGCTACTAGTACTAGTACTACCTTTGCTGCCTGCCTTGTTTCCTGCACCATCGTCACGCTGCCTCTGATGATTCACAGTGGATGGATCAAGGATCATGGAGGAAAAATAAAAGAAAAAAGAACCACGGCGCCATTGACGTGCCAACCGACGTGCATGCAGTGTTGCCGGCAGAACACGCAAGCAAGAGCAGCAGTAACACAAACACTTGCTGTTTGGTTCACCCCTTAAAACTTAGATAGTCACTTTTAGTCACTAAAATACCAAACACGTCCATTAAAATGTAGTGGCCACTAAAGTTTAGTGGCTTTAGTAACTAAGGAGTAATTAAAAGTGACTAAAATATATATGGAATAGCTGTTTTAGTGAGTGAAACCAAACAAGAGCCACTAAACTTTAGTAGTCACTCGATAACTTTAATGGGTGGAACCAGATCATTCGTATGTGTTTTATTTTGAAGTATTTCTTCAGCGAAACAGGATTATGCATGCATGCATGTCCCGCAGCAGCGCAGGCGAACAGTAGTAGTAAATGCGAAGGGAATAATGCCGGCCGATTCTGGCTGACCACTTTCCAGCGTGTGGCAGGCAGTGCACGGCCTTCAGCCTCCAATTCATTGCCCCGCGCCGCGCCGGCCACCGCCGGCGCCATTGAAGCCACCTGATCCGCCTGGCTCGCCTCCGCACGAATCGTGTCGTAACGTCGCCTTCACCTTCAGGCTTCAGCTGCTGCAGTGCCAGCTGCCAGCCTGCCAGGTGCGAACCTGAGCCGACCGGGCGCGCAGGCGTGGCGGCCCAGGGTTGCTTACGAGCGTACTACGTATCTGCCAAAATCAATCAGGCATAGGACAATATTTGAACCAGCGTATCATCGAAAAAGATACAGCCAGCCGTACGGGGCCCCGGTCTCCGCTCACACGCGACACGCACGGCTCGTCCTCGTAGCGAGCGAAAACGTCGTGCTCGACGTGCGGTTCGTGACTTGTACTGTAGCCTCGGCGCGCGGCAGGCAATTCGCAAACTTCCAGTCCATGCGGTGGTGGCGGGCTCCGCGCGTCGGGTGGGTGTGGCTCGCCGCGCGCCAGTCGCCACGACGGCGACGTGGATGGACGCGGCGGGGCCGGCTAGGCATCCACGTCGACGTCGCGCGCGGACTCGGAGAGTCGGAGGGAGTCTCGCTCGGCGTGATCGTGAAGCTGCCGAGCCCAGAGCCTGCGTCTGCGTCTGCGTGCGTCGTCCGCTGTCGTTAAAATCTTCAGCTGCCGTCACTCGCTGGCGCCGTGGAGCCCGCGGGTCGCCGTCGGGTACCGGTAGAAAGCCGAGCGCACGCACCAGGTCACCAGGTGAGGATAGGAGGACTCGGCTCGTGGCCGCAGGTCGCGGACGAACCAAGGCCGGGGGTGGAGGTTGGTTTGGGTTACGTGCGGCCGACACGAGTCCCCGTCGCGGACAGTGACGGTGACGGCTCGGGGAGCACGGATTTCCGGGCCGAGTGGAAGTGAGTGAGTGGACGAGGACGACCCGGCGAGCCGAATCATGAGGATTTGAAGGGGACACCGGCCCGTACGTATACTACTCAGCCTACTCCTAGCTATCTAGCACTCCTGTGCTCCATCCGTAACTAAATATCTGTTCATTACGCTTCTCGAGAAATAACTTTAATAAAATATATATTAAAAATATTAATACTTATGATATATAATTAGTATTATTGGAAAGATCTTTAAATCTAGTTTTTTAATAAATTTATTTGGAAATACAAATATTGTACATATTTTCTACAAATCGAATCAAACTTTTGACACGTATACCAATACTGACAGATATTCTGGGACGAAGGGAGCTAGTAGTACTCTCTTGGTCCAAAACAAAACGCTATGAAATGGGTGCTGATCAAATTCTCTCAAACTCTCTTCGTCCAAAACAAAACGCTACGAAATGGATATTGATCAAATTCTCTCAAATTTTAACTACTTTATAGAAAATATTAGCAATATTTATACCACTAAACAAATTTTTTATAAAATATATTTTGTGATTTATCTAATAATATTAATTATGTATTATAGATATTTTTATTCTTTTATATATAATTGATTAAATTTAAAGATATTAGACTTCTCGAGAGGTGAGAATAACATTTTTACGGGACAACTGGAGTATATTTTTGTGTGCATGTCAGCGTGTGAGAACTAGAGAAGAGGAGGGCAAGACGCCGATTATTGGGCCCCATGGCAGCTTGTCGTTGCAACTGGTGATTGAAGGCAGTGTTATCCTACACGCTAAGTGCTAAACACAGCTACCCTTTGTTTAGACTTTAGACTGTTTAGACGACCGACTAGACGGTTTAAACGGTTTGCACTGTAGCAGCAAATATACATGTAAAATGATATTTTTATACAAATTTTCAAATACAGTTTATTAACGGTAATGCTCAGGACGGACGTCCGTCCAACGGGACGCCGCCTTCCTGGCCCTACGCGCTACCGTACTGGCCCAACAAGCCAGCCTCTCTATACGTCTCTCCCATCTCTCTCTCACACACAAATATCTCCCGACTTGCTCGCCTATCGCGTGCTTTTTTCTGCGTCGTGCGGCCATCCGCTCACCCCACTCTGCATCGCCATCGCCGAATCTCCCCGCGCGCCCCCATCTTACGCTGTGCTGCCCCACTCCGGCTCGCCGCTGTGGGCATCCCCCTCCGCGTCCCACTCCACGCTCGCCCGTCGCGGCCACGGCATGCACCGCACCGCCAGGAGAAGGTCATCGCCAGTTGGGACAACGTCTCCCGCAATCGGCTGAAGGCACCACGATAGGAAAGAAGCGCAAGTTGCAAGCATAAGTTTCAAGTGTTTATGATGTTTCAGAGGTATGTTGCAAGTGTTTCATGCGGATGTTGCAAAAGTAGATCGGGATGTTGCATATATTGCAATGGTTGTACATGTATGTTGCAAGCTTCTGTTCCCAATGTTTCATTTGTTTTTTCAGGCGTATTTTGCAAGTGTGTTTATTTGGATGTTGCATATGTTTCACACATATGTTGCAAGCTTCTGTTCCCAATGTTTCATTTGTTTTTTCAGGCGTATTTTGCAAGTGTGTTTATTTGGATGTTGCATATGTTTCACACATATGTTGCAAGTGTTTTATCTGGATGTTGCATATGTTTTATAATGGTTTTTAATTGTTCTTTTAGGTGTTTTTGCTAGTTTTCATATGCATGTTTCAAGTGTTTCATCTGCCTTCAGACATATGTTGCAAGTGTTGCATCTAGATGTTTCAAAAGTAGATTGGTGTTGCATCTCCCTCCTCGCTTTTTGTTGCCTCACCTCGGTGTCTCCTCCTCCTCCTGGTGCTGGGCTAGGCATCCGCTGCCACCGCCCCCTCTTCTCGATGTTGGTAATGTTCCGGGCGGTGCAGGCCCTGCGTGGCGCGCAAAACGATCTGCATGTGTGGGCGTCCGGACGTCTAGGCACTAGCAAGCCCAATTTATTAAGGCATGAATATAGTTACACAATTTGATATAAACAATAACAATTATACATAGAGTGATACACAGTCATATAGGCATCGTTTAAATATTACCAAAATTTCCCCACCACACATGTAAGCCCAATTCCACCCACCCAAAAAGTTGGCCTAGCATCCAAACTTTCATGGTTTATCACCTAAACGATAGTTAAATGCATGTTTTGGTGTTTATACTCGTTTAGACACTATTTCATGCCATCGTTTAAATTGTTTTTGACCAGTTTGACCGTTTAGACGCATCTAGCGTTTAATTCAGTGACTAGGGCCTAAACGAACGCGAACCCATTGTTTAGCATTTAGACGATAAGCATGGGTCGACGACATCATCACCTACTGTATGTTTGTGTATTCTTGATCAGCAAGCCCTTAAGCTTCATATATGGAATTGGCATAGCATGACAGAGGTGCACTGCACATTCCTTTAAGGCGATGGTTAACAAACATGACATGGGCACAATATATACAACCAAAAAGGGGGTGGGTTTAATTTACGCTATTGATTTACGTGTGGCATCACAAAGGTATGGACTAAAATCTACTCAGACATAGATGTCTCTCGGTGACTCATAATAAGTCTAGGCAACAACAGTAGGAACACATAAATTTCATAGGAATAATCAATGTATATGAATTATGCAGAAAAAACAGCACACATGAATAGGAAAAACTTTCCACATTTCAAAGAGAGCATAATTAACTTGCAAGACACCGGAATTCAGCAAGGCAATTAGACCAGCCCCAGCACGACACCATGGCTAGTGGTCTCAGGCTCCACATCCACACTCAAGGTCCACATCTTAGGCTAGCTTGCAGAGGTGGCAACTGCTTCATTTGACAAAAAGGTAGAACAACGGGTCGCGCGTTGGAGACTTGAGTAGCAAGGAAAAAGTCATCGGTACAAGTTTCTTGGGACCACACGACCACCAAAAAATTTATGCGCTAGGACAGTCGATGGCAAAGGCACAACTAGGATGACAACCTGTGTTGGAAAAAACAACCTCATATTTTTATCCACATGGTCTTTCACTTTTGTTTGAGGCTAAGACCCCTATCAACTTGTGTTGGTGAATCCCTTACCCACAAGAGAATGCTATGTTGCCCACTTCACCACTTGGATTTCTTCACACCTAGATACTATATGTGTAAGTGCACCTTAAGACATGGTAACATTGCTTAGTAACCTGGTGGCGCTAGCTAGGTCTTATTAGGGCAGATGCAGTAATGCTGACAACAGTCGGTGTTAGCCCTAGCAAAAAAAATTATGATCCATGTAAGCATTATTGGGAATGCATGAGACGTCACCTACGCTCATCGCAAGCCTAGCTCTCTCTCTCTCTCTCATTTACTCTAAGGCTCACTTCTCTACCACCAACACAATTAATACATGGTATTGTTGTCTAGTTGCTTGAATGGACATGGTCCTCCTAGCAGGAAGTAACGGATACAGGAAGTAACGGATAAAAAAATTGGTGGGGTCTATCCTCACCATGGATTTATGTCACGTGTCCATGCATAATCATCTAATGAAAAGTAACATCATCTTGGAGTCCATTTTTCTCTCGTAATTAAGGCGTGCGTGTCCTAACTTCTTATTATCACTAGAGACTAATGTAATCTTTTCAAATCTCTCTACTATACAAGACCACCATATCGTCTCATTTACATGGACAACTAACAATCTAGCACAGATGTAGAAGTTTAGGTTGTATTGTATCCCATGGTGGTAGCATTGAACAAGCGCTTTTAGCAATTCCATGTGCACATATGAATGTGTGTGCATGCATGCATCAGCGTAAGGTACACTAAGCTTGTGCATGCATCCACCAGCGTAGAGTACACACTAAGCTACTATCGCATGCGTGCGTTACACAAGCACACGGAGGCGTGAACCGTGAAGCAGTGCTGATGCGGTAATTAACCAAAGGAACTGTTTATGGGGAAATCTACATGGGGATGCGCAGAGACAGAGCGAGGAAAAAATTATAGCTGGCGGCGAATTCTAAGATGAAAACGGATCAAAAGGCTCCTGACCTAAATCGCATCGTATTCATATACTATGATCACAGAAACCATATGACAAAAAATGCTGCAATCACACCAATTATGACCTTATGGGAAAAATGTGGATGAACAACACAAGATGTTACCTAAATTTGCAGAATAAATTAATAGTTCTTGATAAGTTAATTCATACATTGCAACATAAAAAAAAAAACTCAGAATACATGAACCTGTAAACTGTATGAAGATCAATTCGTTGCTCGTCTGCTCGTAACTCCGCTGGCCACCGGTGGGCGGCGCCGGCGCAGGTCGCTCCTATAGGGTGCTCGCTCCTGGCTCCTCGCTGGCCGGCGGCTGGAGGGCTGAGGCGCCGGCTCGGGCGCTCGGCTGCTCCTCGCGCTCGAGCACCCAGCAGCCGGTGGTGGGCGGTGACTGGCACCTTGCGACGGGCGGCGACCGGCCCTATTGCATGATGCCTCGATGCAGATCAACTAGGTTCGGGGACTTGGAGTTGACGATTGCTGCTAGGATTCAATGGGCCGCTGCTGGGCTACACCAAATTGAGAACAAACAGGCCCAGACACCGATTATCTTCTTCTATCGGCTGTCGACGCTCGCTCTCGCCAGCATGTCGCGGCCGCAGAAGCTCTCGGTCAAGCATTTGGCAGCCGGAGCCAAGAAGAAGGGGTCTAGGGGTCTGAGGTGTCCACGCCGGTAGCTGGGGCGGCCGCCCCACCACGCCCCTAGGGTAGCTCCACCAATGGGGATGCGTGGAGTAGGTTGCGACAGTTGCGGCCCAAATAACGTTTGGGAATCTACGGTAATCCCTAATCATCCGACTTTTGTGGCGTGGGTGGGATTTGGGGTAAAATGATAGATCGATCGAGATTGCGCGAAATCAGAAAAAAAAAAGTAGTAGTAGTTGAGTAGAGACAAAGCATGTGTCGCGCATGGTGTGAAGGTGGTGTCATATCTAATTCCACGATGATTTGACGCTGAAAAATCGAGCAAAATATCTTGTTGTAGTCTTGCTCAATCCAAAGTTAGAAGGCCTCTACGTACCCCTTAATCCGCTATACGTACGTGCAGTGACTATGTAGTGTGTATACCCTCTACAACAGGCCGGAGTACGCAATCCAGTACAGCCACAGCCACAGCCACGGCTAGTAGCTCGGCGTCGGTTAAGCCCAATCCCACACAACCGGCACCCCCCCGTCCGTCCCCGCACGCATCGATCGTCTTGTCTTGTCCCTGAGAAGGACGCCCGTCGGGTCAGTGGTGGTGGGAGATGGCGGCAGGCGCGTCGGCTGACGGCGGAAAAGCTTGCCGGGCGCTTGCCGTGGCGTGACCAACAGACGACGCAATTAGACACAAATTAAAGGCACTCTGCTGCTCTCCGTTATTTTCACGGCTATTTATTGGGTGCGTTTCTGGTATACCTACCTTCGAGGAGAGAGCGACGTACCAAATTTTAAAATGGTCATGCCTACGATGCAAACAACCACAATAAAAATCTTTGCCAGACAAGAATGATTGTCGTCTAATAGCCTTGGCATCTATCTATAATAAGACTACAAAGTAGTTTTTGCTCTTGCTTTTTTTTTTTGAAAAAACGAAAGTTGATTTTCTGACAAGAACGGTTGTTTTTCCATAAAAAGTGTATTCTTATCTTTGGAGAAGCTAAACATTTTTAATTGTGACCAGATATATATAAGATAATATTAATGTTTGTGTTACATAATTAATATGATTAGATGAATCGCTGAATATATTTTTATAATAAGTAAACTTATTTTAAAATAAAAAATATTGCAAATATTTTTATAAATAGTTAAATTTAAAATTTTACTGAACTCTACGGTAACTTTTTTTTTTTGGACGGATGGGGTACTAGACTGGAATATTTTTATTTTCTGAAAAGAGTTTGGCGCCCATGCTTTTACGTACTCGTACTACCACTACCGTACCTATACTAATTTACTCCTCTGTCTCTGGGGCTGGGGCTGGGTCTGCCTAATCTTATCTGAGGGAATATTTCCATCAACATGGACATCAGTATTCAGTACTCCAGTCAAGGCTGGTTGGGCCCAGCCCAGGTCTGCCACTGCGCCAATCGCCATGACCCACACGGCCACACCCATCCGCAAGGCAAACTAGCGGACCAGCCAGTTCCTGGGAGGGAACACACGCGAGCCCACGGCGCGAACCCAACCAATCCAATCCCCCGCCGCATCAGGTGCTGCGCCTGCGGCATGCTTTGCCTTTGCTGCTCGCTGTGTGCCCACTGGCACTGCCACTGATCTAGTCCAGCGCATGCGCAGGGGCAGGGACAGGGACAGGGCGGCTCCTCCAATCACGACCATTATCACCCTTCCCGCATCTCATTTCAGGCAACATGCATCATGCCTACTGTCACATTTGCCAGCCAGCCTGCTAACCTGACACCTTGCCTATTCATGCAAGAGAACGTTTGGAATAGTAGCAGGCTCATGCTCTTTCTGCGCTCCTTTTATTCAGGGCAGCAACACACACACACACTTCAGTGTTCAGTCTCAGCAACAATATTTACAGAATGCTCAACGATTAATTACTGTGTTACGCAGCGACACACAGCACGACTGCAGGCTCTAAAAGCAACTAGACAGAAACCAACGGACTCTAAACTGCGGCGAGAGATCCTAATCTGCTCTGTGACTTTCAATCAAGAAGAACAAAAAAAGGAGAAGAAACAGGCTATGATGAGGTGAAACAGTCTACCAATACTCTGTACGTCCTTCAAAATCATGTAGGATCTATATGGAGGAATCAGCATCCAATTCTGCGCACGAAGGGAAGCTCGAGGCAGCCGACTTCTCTCTCGACGTAAGTAGATGACTGCCACCGATGAGATGCGATGCTACTAGCTCTTTATGCTCGATCCATGTAAGCCTTGCGGTTTCAGATGTCTGCATGGTCGACGGGGACGACAGAGCGATGTTGGTTCGGCATCTCTTGGCTCTCCAGGGGCATGTACTGAGCCATGATCGCACGGATCTCTGAATCCATGTAGCTCTGGGGATAGTACGTACGACAGGAACAATGATTCGTCTCTTCTTAAGTTTAATTAAAATGCATAATCGATCTCTACCAAACAAACAAAAACATTTTGTTTGAACGCAAACAAAAACATTACCCGTAGCCTGTATTTGTACACGGCGTATGCTCCTGCTCCAGCCAAGGCAAGGCCGAAGAAAATCACCCACAGGAAGCCCCAGCCCAGGGACGAACTAGACTGTTTGCCTGCAGAAATAAGGGTCACATTACTAACTGCTGTAAACAGTTTGCCTATCCATTTGAGAAGACTGAGGTATGGAGTCCTGGTGATGACAGAGGTGTCAGGTTAGATAACTCACTGATGCAGGTATCATGCTCTCTGATGTACAGCAAATTGCTGCCGCCACAGCTGCACTCGTAGCTTCCCCATGTGTTCTCACAAGCGCAATCCTTGCACTGGCAGAAAAGCTTCTCTTTGCATTCATCGACATCTGCAAATGGCAAGCAGAAAAGCATTGCATGAAAGGAATAAGGAAGCTGAAATTGTTGCCAGCCTGGAGCCATCATTGTGTTGGATAAATTGACAGTGGTAGCTCTATTGGAGGATTTTCTAACTTACCATATCATTGGTGCAAGCACAACTACCAGCCTAGCCAGGTGCAAAGGCATTATTCTTTTATAAAAAGAAGAAAAGGCCCTATTCTTGCAATATAAATTATGCTAAGCTATAGTTGCAACTGAGCATATTATGTCAGAAACTCAACGTGAAACATATTTCCCAAAATGTTGTAGAGCAAACTTTTTCACCCCAATAATACTAGTACCTTCGCAACTGTTCACTCCATCACCCCTGAAACCTGATGGGCATTTGCAGCCTTTAGCTTCTTGATTCTGTAGAGTTTCAGAATTAGTTTTTTGCTCCAAACTGCAGCTACAAGCAAAACTGAAAACTACAAGATATCTGAAAGAGGTTATCTTACTGAGCAGGCAGAGACAGTCTTCCCGGTCCTAGTCTCATTCCAGCAGCCCCCATTGTTGATCTGGCACCTACCAAGACCAGAAGCTGCCAAAGGCAAGCCAATTAGCATAATGACATGATTGGAAACTTAGACGTCATGAGAAAAGATGGTAAATCTGGAAGTATTACCTTCACAGTGACTGTACCCATCACCTATAAACTTTACACCATTGACAATAGGGCATTCACAAACACGACCACGGAAGGTATCCTACAATATAAATCTCAATAAATTATAAATGTGTACTCAGTCATGAACAATGATGAATAAGGTAACACCCCCACCCCCACAAACCCCACAAAAATGCAAAATTGTACCTTGCACGCAGAAACATTGGTAGCCTTGTCTAACCAGCAACCTCCATTGTTCTCCAAACATTCATTTGTCTCAATATCTGCAAAATAGAGAGGCCACCCCACAGAAAAGGAATGCAGCATCAGAAGAAGTCCAGGTACAGTTCTTTAACAAAAAAGGGAAAATCTCACAAACCTTCGCGCAAACAGACATCAGGTTCAGTTGTCTCCTCAAATCCCGAGCATACTGCTTTTAGCACAGATCTTTTTTCCAGTTTACCTAAAGGGAAGATTAAAATGATGGCATAAACGGTGTTGAGGAATAGAAGACTAACTGTACATGATGAGATGTGGCATACCTCTGTATTGTCTGTTATTGACGACAAGAGTAGGCAGTATAGTTACATCGCCGCGAGAACCATGCCCAATCTAAAGGATCGAAAGCATAAAGGTAATTGTTTTTTAAAAAAAGCATAAAGATCACCCAACCAAAGAACAAACTAAAAATACATGGAAGGAACCCCTGACAATCTAATGGTTTATCTTACTTGAACATCCTGTTCTGCTTTGAGGACTGGATTTTCTTTATCGGCGTCAGGATCTCCAACACACTTGTTGATTTTCTCAATGTCCAATCCTATAGAAACAACAGATGAATAAATTTACAGCAAAGACACCTTCATTTTTTTCGTATATAATCAAGTCACGTGGATAAAGTTTACAAGACCCACCTAGTGAATTGATAACACCATTTGCACATTCACGTGTGTATTTCTTCTCCTTCATTGGGCACCTAACAGCAAAGTCGTGCACATAATCCCACCACATCCATGGCCTGCGAGTTTCATTGGCAACTCTGAACACGCAAATTTGAATCAGGTTCTGAACCACAACATCTTTGCCGTCATATCCAATGCTGAAATCCTGCTCTGGGTCCGGTGCGCAATATCTCCCATGATTGATACATTGTGACTTGCACTGTTTGCTCAGGATAAAAGCTTCTGGGCAATACCATGTGATATAGTGAGGGGTGAACTGGGTGTAACCCCTTTTCTCAAGGGCCTGCGCTATTCCTCTGAAGCTCCTCACGAAGTTCATTTGCATGTCACATTTAGCGCCACATTCATCATTGCTGTTTGTCCAGAACTCATACTCCACACGCTCATCAGGATGGGGCAGAGATTCCCTCCAGTCCAGAAGGACATTCACCATTTCTCCATTTTGCAGTGCTTTCCTGAGGTCATCTCCAAATCTCTTGGTCACAAGTGCTGACGGAATTGTGATGTTCTCCATGTGCTCTGTGCCACTGGATTCTGGAGAATCCATTGTGATCAAAGGCTCGACTTTGTCGTCGGCAACAAGAACTGCTGCAGCTCCAGCATTTTGTGCATTCCATCCCTTGGTTGTGAAGTAGCAGTCTGCACACCACAAGCGACTCTACAATATCAGTTTCGAAAAACAATCCAAAATAACATTTCAATTAAGGAAAAAGTCTACTTAACCCCCTGAACTATCAGCTAGTGTCTAACTTACACCCCAAACTATAAAACCGTCTGTTTTACCCCCTGAACTTTTCAAAATCGTCCAAATCACACCCCGGAGCAGTTTTGGACGGCGGTTTTGCTACAGTACCATGGTTTGCTACAGTAACCGCGTTTTGACTTTTTCTTTTTCTATTTATTTCCGCTGAATCTTTGAAAAATCATAGTAAATCACAGAAAAATCATACAATAGAAAATCTAATTTTATTGGACTCCACATGAGTAGATCTACACAATGAACATATAATACAGTATGTTTTAGTATAAATTTTTTTCTATAGCTTTAAATTAGTTAGAAAATCAAATTTTATCTGTAATTAATTGGAATAATTCATAGCTACAGCTTCTATGGTCCAATTGTGGTGAAATTTTTATGATGGGGTTATTATTATATGCTTGAACTATAGCAAAAATTTTATACTCATTGGATCATATATAACTTAGTTATAGATTTATTTAGGTTTATGTTTAGGTTTATGCTTGTTAAATATAAATAAATCTATAACTAAATTATACATGATCCAATCAGTATGAAATTTTTACTACAGTTCAAGTATATAATAATTAGTTTACTATAAAAATTTAACCACAATTGGACCATAAAAGCTGTAGCTATGAATTATTCCAATTAATTACAGACAAAATTTGATTTTCTAACTAATTTAAAGCTACAGAAAAAATTTGTACTAAAACATACTATATTATATGTTCATTGTGTAGATCTACTCATATGGAGTCCAATAAAATTAGATTTTCTATTTTATGATTTTTCTGTGATTTACTATGATTTTTCAAAGATTCAGCGAAAATAAATAGAAAAAGAAAAAGTCAAAACCGTTCTGTAACAAAACCATGGTTACTGTAGCAAAGCTGCCGTCCAAAACCGCTCCAGGGTGTAATTTGAACGGTTTTGAAAAGTTCAAGGTGTAAAACAGACGGTTTTATAGTTGGGGGTGTAAGTTAGACACTAGCTGATAGTTTAGGGGGTTAAGTAGATTTTTTCCTATAGCCATGTAAAACAATTCAGAGAAACAAATGCAGTGCTACTTGGGACCGGATTTCATTGTGAAATAGGCAAATATTACCTAACTGACACGTGGATGGAAAGATTCAAAAACCACGTACTACTGTTTCCACAAATAAAAAGAATGTGATAAAAGCTTTGTGTGCGTAACCTCTCTGACAAAGACTTGTGTTAACCTTCGGACAAGGAAGCTATGTGCCCCCAAGAACATGAGTTCAGACTGAAGACTGAACCGATTATATATTTAGTTTAAAAGGTAGAAAGACTTTCAAGTTCGAGCTAGATGACCAGATCATACAAAATTGACACGTGCACTGCAGTATATATATATATCTTAAACCGTTGATCTCGTGGTAGGAGTATGTTGCTAGTCGCTCGAAGGACAAATGAAATACGAAAGCACGCGTAATAACAAACCCAAATAAATTACCAGTGGACATTTGTACAGTGGCATGTGCACACAGAATTCTATGTTTAGTTAATATAATCCCCTCATGGTAGATTCAATCAAATCAAAGAAAGGAAATTAATTAAAGGTAAGGCTGATGGATGGCCGGGGATCACCGTACCTCCGCGATCGACGAGCAGGAAGACGGGCAGGCCGCCGGGCTTGGGCTTGAAGGAGAGGCCGGAGCCGTCGAAGGGCCTGCAGGCCTTGGCGTCGGCCTTGGGGTAGACGACGACGCCGTGCATGGTGCCGCCGTACTGCGGCATGCCGAAGTTGCCGATGGCGCACTCGTAGACGCCCCGGAGCGCGGCCGGGGACGTGACCCGCAGGCTGTTCTTTTCCACCACGAACCGTGCCGCCGCCCGGTGCGCCGCGAGCGCCAGCGCCAGCGCCAGCAGCAGCAGGCGCCTCGCCGTCGCCGCCATGGGCACACGACAGGATCCGAACTTTGCTGGTTCGTTCCGGCCGATCGATCAACCGATCGATGTACCAAGAAGTGGAGAAGGAGATGGGATGGGTTCTGGGAGCCGAGAGCGAGCGAGGGGCAGGCAGGCAGGCACCCTTTCCGTGCGGCTTGGGTGGCTTCAGCACAGGACAAGAAAAGGCGAGGCGAGGCTTTTGCGGGCGGGCGAGGGCGCAACGACCAAGGGCAAAGGGACCTGCGCCCTGTGCGGCCGTGCCCGGAGGGTTTGGTTTTGACTGGGCCGGCCGGGAGACGTGGCGCTGCGCGGTGGGAGGCTCCCACTGGCCACTAGGAGGGGTTTTCCAAGGCTGCTGCGCTCTCTGCAGCAAAACGCGAGACGGTGACGGTGGCGGTGGCCACTGGCGAGCGAGCGAGGAGCCGAGGAGGTCTTCGTGTCGTGCGCCAGCTTGCTTTGCGTGGGGTTTCGGGGACCGGGCTGCCTTTACGTTCCGCAGCAGCAGCTTGGAGAATGGAGATCCTCGGGGTCAAGTCCACAGTTCGACGTCCACAACCGTCAGCATCGACCCCTCTTTGTGCTCGTGCTACAGTTTCGGTCGTTTAGGGATGAAAACAGATTCGGTCTCGAATATGGTCGGAAAATATCCGTACTGATTTCACCCCTAGTTTTATCTACCACTCCATTCTGAAGAGTGCACTTATACAGGCCATGGAATTTGTGTCAACCAAGATGTGGCGGAGGCTTATTCATTCTACGGCAGTGCTAGCCGCCGGATGTCCGGACGGACGCCCGCACCTGTACTTCGTGTACCGTCCGACCCTACACGGCGTCTGCGCCCCACCTAACCCCACGCGGCGTCTGCACCCCGCGCGACCCCTCGTGCCCCCTCCAGCAGCTGCAACAGTCGGGTCATATTGCAACATATACAACACCCGATCTACTTTTGAAACATCTATATGCAACACTTGCAATATACTTCTGAAGATAGATGAAACACTTGAAACATGCGTCTTAAACGCTTGAAAACCATTGCAAACACATGCAACATCCAGGTAAAAGACATACAACATATGTGTGAAACATATGTAACATCCAGATAAACACACTTGCAACATACATTTGAAAAAACAGATGAAACATTGAGAATTGACGTTTGCAACATACGGGTACAACCATTGCAACATATGCAACATTCCAATCTACTTTTGCAACATCCATAAGAAACACTTGCAATATACCTCTGAAACATCTGAAACACTTGAAACATACGCTTGCAACATGTGATTTTCAGTGCAACATCTCATTGTTGCTTGGGAGAATGGAGGCTCGTTGGCTTGTAGAGTTCATCGGTATAGAGCTCGCCGGTAGCGCAGAGATCGCCGCTCCAGTGGAGAAGGCCACATGAAGTCCGGTAGAGAAGGTTGTGGCAGGCTTCTGTGGAGAGAGGGGGGCTAGAGGGAAGGCCTACTAGTCGCCGCTCCTGGCACGAGCCGCCGCCGGAAAGGGACAGAAGCGATCGGGCGGGTGGGATGTAGAACGGAAGCCGCGCAATGGACGGTGAGTGCAGTGGAGAGAGAGGAAGGTGGGTAGCAGCTTTCGGGCGCGGTGCAAAGGGAGGATGGTGGTCGGGGGGGCGTGGTGGAGAGCGCCGCAGTGGAGCACGGCGATGATTCGAGAATGGGTGCGGGCGCGGGCGCGCGGCAGTGATTCTAGAGGAAAGTGAGAGCGGAGTTTTTTAAGCAACGCAAGATGGTGGCTGGGCGAGTGACAGTGTTGGACCGTTCGAGCGGGCGTCGAGGCCACCAACACAAGCGTCTGGATGACCGGACGCCCTACCCACAGCATTTCCGTACATTCTAATATTCCATCCAGTCTAAAACAAGTGCATGTCTCACGTTTTAAAAAGTATCAATTTTTATATCTTTAAATACATTTATTATGAAAATATATAGCGTGATTATCTAATAATTCTTATGTGATATCATAAACAGTACTATTCTTTTGTATGTATTTGGTCAAATTTGAGATTTGTTTGACTCCTTAAAATATGAAATGTGCACTTATTTTGGGACGAAGGAAGTACTAACACCCTGTACTAAATCTTTTATAAATTAAGTCAAATTTACAAAAAAAAATGACTTAAAATACATCTAAAAGTGCACTCTTTTTGGCCGGAAGTAGCATTAGTCAGAAGTCAGCTGCCCCAACCCCTTTCAGGCCTCTCGTCGCCGCCGCCTAGAGCCCCTTTCTTTCCTCTCCGGTGAGTCCGTCAGTGGCAACAACAGAGGACTCATCTCTTGTTTACAACAGCTTTTGAGATATAATTTGTTTAGATTTATTCTAAACAAGTCTATCAATGAAATTAGATGTTTTTTTTCTAAACTATTACCTGCGATGATTTCAATAATTACCACGATGGAGTCATCATTGCAGACGTCAATTTCATAAGTAGGAAACCAGTTTGTAACCATGATCTACAAAGCGGAAAGTGCTCCTAGACACTTCCCAAAAGACGGTAACTCCAGCCTCCAAGCCATTGATCTTACCATCAATGGTCGCAAAATGAAAATCAGACATGGAACATGACGCGAGGGTTTGAGGTTAGGGCATGTACAACCCACAGACGAGGTTCCGTCTCTAAGCGTCTCGAATCTATCGTACATACAAGGTATAAAGATAGGTCATACAACCCATAGACGGGGATCTGTCTCTAAGCTATTTAATACTTTGCATGTAGCTAGGATCAACTATAAATAAATTTTTGTATATCATTGCGTGGCTATTTTGATAGAAAATGTATCAAGGATAAATAAGAGCAACGTGGTTACAATATTTTTTAGAAACCATGGCCATCTGCTGCTCGCAGATACATGCCATATATGCCATTGTGAACTATGATAAACTGAGCAGGATGTGTTAAGGTACAAAACAATTGTCTCACAAGCCAATCATCAGTATAAATGATATATGTTATATATAGTTGTACTCTAGCCGTCAACATAACAGTACATACACCAGAAAATCTGTACAAACTGCAGATGATTTGAGTTACAACTGAAACAAGGATATCAGGCTAGGCCCTGCCAATGTGACTAGGGTCATGTTTAATTCTCCAAATTTGCCCTTAAATTCTACTATACAAAAAGAAGATTCTCATCACATTAAAATGCCGGCACATGCATGGAATACTAAATGTAGATGAAATCAAAAACTAATTGCACAATTTTGTTGTACTTTGCGAGACGAACGTTTTGAGCCTAATTAGTCAATGTTTGGACAATTGTTAGCAAATACAAACGAAATGCTACAGTAACACTACAGTACAAAATACCAACTTTGCCCATCCAAAGTTGGGCATCTAAACGAGGCCCAATATAGTTCTATCAGCTAGGCCACTTCGAATGCATCAAATCAATAGGTTATTTTCTTCTGAACTATTCCAACGAATATAAACAATCCATTGCCTCTCTGTCAGACATTGCTGAAGACATCACCTGACGGCGCCGGCGGGGGACCCTGGGCCGCCACCACCTGAATAGCTGGAGACCCTGGGCGTACACCGGACACCACTCCCGCACGGCCACCGCGGCAACGAGGCCGTCGAGCACGGGCGCATCTCGCGCCAAGCACGACGGTCACCCGCTCGGGTGGGGGATTTTGGCGCGGAAGATTAGATTCTCCCACGTGCACAGCCTGATCCGTGCGTCGTCGCTTGGAGGAGACGATGCTGTACAGCGCGTCCTCCTCTGGCGATTGAGTCTGGGAGCACGAGCTGGCCTCGTCGCCTCGCGAGACGACGGCCTCGCCCGTCTTCTAGGTCCCGAGGGTGGTTTCTGCAAAAAAATAAGACATACAGACGGGTTGAATCGCCCCGTTGTACGTGCCCTTATGGATCTGTAGCTATACCGACGATGCAACTACCAATCGCTTCGTATACATATTGGACTGATTACAGAATGTAGGACCTAGCGCACGTACAATGTTTTGAGGTCATTCATTGGATTCAGCGTAAGAACCACTTTCTCTGCCTTCGATGTTCAAACGACTTTGTCTGTCTAGTGCATTGGATGTATCAAGATATAAGAATATATTTTATTATCTAATGTGCATATTTGGGATATACTGAGCAGAAGAGTCCTCATGGAGCTATACAATCTTGTCTCGCGAACGCTACTGACTACGGATTTCTACTAAAATTTGTTTTCTAATAAGGAAAAAAAAAACACTCTAACTACTACATCCATTGTTTTCCTAGAAAATTCCACAAACATCCTTTAGCATGCTGAATATACATACTCATAGTGCGTAATTGTAAATAGCAAAAGTTCACAAGGATCAAACTACAAACAGCCCAAATGTAATGGAATTGTTTTACGCCGACAATGATCGAAAGGCAAGCAGCATTAATCGACAAGATCTTAGGAAGAGGTGACGGGACATTAGAACATGACATCATGGTCCAATTTTAATCAGCTAGAGATATTGGTGGATCAATTTATAGACACAGTGACTGCAAAAATACAATAATCAGCCACAGGTTTTAAACACATGCATCTTGGACCAATATTTTAGAAATGCCATCAAGATCATATAACACAGTTGAACCAAGCACTTTCTGTGTGATGAAAAACAAGTCAAATGATCACTCCCCTCGTGAGGATTACATGCAAGAGGAATGCCTACATCTGAATAAAATCAAACAAGGAAACATGAGGGGGTCTCATATTATTTGCTGAGTTATCCAAGTTCTCTTCAATCAGGAATCATCCCGGACAAAAGTGGTGTTATCAAAGTTGCAGTTGCAGACTTGCAGCCTTTTATGCCTGGAGACTCATGCCTCTGGTTCAGGTTTCTCAAAGAAAGTTTTCTTAATCCAGTCAAATGGCTGCAAAAGAAGTCCAAAAAAATTTCAGAATCTCAGGTGAAAGAGGCACTAAACCAGTAGGGTACACAGGAAAACAGGAAGACCAGAATCGATGAAAGAAACTAAGATCGTTAACAAAACACAACAAAAACAGGCACAAGTACATCACATCCTCTGTTAACAAAGAATCAGGTGATTCAAAAGAATGGATGAAATAGAGTAACCTCAAATGGTTACATAAGTTTCAGGCCTCAGCACATGTCTCAACCCAATAGGGTGAGACGAATACAGTTATTACATCGCTAAAAGGAGGAAATCACCTTAAGGTGCCAAAGGAAACAACACCACAATTCAGCAACATTGCTATTATTTCAGCTCCATGGCTATTACCATTACAAACTCAAATGACCTACTGTAAGACATGCATTATCAGGAATACAGGTAAACTGTTGGTGAGACCAACAGGTACACATGTTTTCATTAAGAACACATATTCTTATTTCTCCACATATAGTACACAAGTAAATAGTCCCTCAATAAGTTCCTCAAACATGAGCATATAGGCACAAGATTTAACATGGCTATAAAAAGAACCAGGTGATGCAAATCAAGGCACCAGCAAAAAATAATAGACGCAGGTGAAAGCAAAATGATGCCACCACATGACCACATAGGTTAACTAAGAATTTATATAACAATATCGATGTGTTAAAAATTTATAGTGGCAGGAATATTAATCAGAATTATGTTAAATTTCTGCCAAGTGGTAACAGAAATTAGTGTATTTTGCTAGGCTACAGCCTACTATATCCTTGCCAAATACAGGTCTGTGTGATAATGACCTGGTATCGAGTTTATGTCTACTTCAACATTTGAAGTACCTTATTTTTTGCAACGATTTTCTGATTCCTGAGACACATTTGACATAGCAGTTGTAATAGATAAACTTATAGCCTAGGCCATCACGAAAATGAGGGTTGTTCATCCTCTTCTACCCCAATAGAAGAGGGCAAGTTTGATTCATTAGATTCATTCGATCCAGAGGGCAAGTTTGACTAAGCAACAAGCATATCACAAGTCAAACCCCAATAGAGCGCCTAATTGTTGATGAGACCGGGGTACGGATCCCTAAGACCGATCTAACATCCGCAGACCAGACGAACAACGACGATCACACCACACGAGCATCACGGATCCGATCTGCAACAACCAAACCCTAACAACGACGCGGCAAACAATTCCACAGATCAAGGAAGGGCTAGGCCTACGAGCCTTCTACCCGTGCGAGCCACGGTCCATACACCGGAAGAGATAACAGCGGATACGAGATGCGAGCAGGCGGATGGATCCTGACCTGGACGAGGTAGAGGGCGGCGGTGCCGGCGAAGACTCCCCAGGAGGCGGCGGCCACGATGTCGGTGGACTGGGGGCGGCTGCGCGGGGAGACGAAGCGGAAGAGGCCGGAGCTCGACGCCGGGAGTGCCATCGCCGCCGCCGCTAATCTCGGTTCACCCTTCGCGTGTCGTCGGCTCTCTCTCTCAGAGGCAGGTGAGGAATTATGAGCGGAATATACGGACTCTTAAGTTTTCCGGGAGCAGGTAGGCCTATATTGCCTAATAAAAGCCCACGAGAACCACATGGGCCTGATTGGCAAAAATAATTGAGGCCCATACTTTTGGACTGGAAGGAAACATACCTTGTTTTTTTGCCGTCAAATGTCAGGAGAGATCCATCAAAAAAAAAGTCAGGAGAGATCTTTAAAAAAAATCAGGAGAGTTGTTCGCAGATCCGTAAATAAATTTAATCTTTAGATTTATTTGTAATTTTACACGCAAACCTGCTTGCATTTCTGCTCTCTTCGATGAGTCTTCTGTAACTCCATCACCTCACCTTGCCCTCGTTCAGCATTTTAGGTGGCTCTCGTCGTCGAGTCCGGTACCATAACTATGGCTCTGTTTGTCTGAGCTTTTATCTGGTTTCTGCAAACCAAAAGTAAGAAGCTGAAACAAACAACCAAGTTGTTGAGTTAGCTTTTTAAAAAACTGGTTTTTGACGAAATGAACTAAAAGCTGAAAAACACGCTGAAAACAATTTTTCCTGGCTTTCGGTGTAATAAGAAGCTAAAAAATTATTTAAAAACCAATACGAAAACACCAACAAACATAAACCAAAAGCAAAAAAAAAGGTTTTTAAGTAAAAAAAATAAAAACTACATCTCAAACAAACAAGGCATACGATGGATCATTGTCATGACTCCTTGAACACCTACGCTAGGCCGCCGCTAATCTTGTACCACCCACGCCCAGTGCTGCTAAACCTCCCCTTCACCCGCCCAGGGCCTCCATTTAAATTCTGTTTGGTACGGACGCACGGTTTCGGCGACACAAGTGGAAAAAAGATGAGCGTTGCTAGTAGGCTCATTCTAAACTAGAAAGCCGAGCGCGGCGTTGCCGCACCCTTGTTAGAGGAAACCAGCCCGTGAATTCATATCAGTTTCCCAAATTTGCTGCTGATGTTTAGTCGCTTTTTTTTGCTAGTCCAGTTGGTTCATGTCTGAATGATCCTAATGGCAGGAAAGCTTACCTCCTTGTTAATAGAGCTTAAAAAGTCATGGTGCTCACTGGTAACAGACTGCAAGGTAGGAGGAAAAACAGGTTAAGAGGAGAGCCAACTTTGGACTGAATATCATATCAATATATTCAATTCTAGTTTCGCTGCCAACATAAGAGCCATTTAATCGAATAGCCCAAGGACATGGGGCCAAATGTAGAAAATTATTGAATCTAATACTTATGCAAAATTAGATGACCACTAGCTCTTAAATTAGAAGCAATCGAGAAGTTTATTTGTAAACTCAAACAAACCGACTTTATATATTTGATTAGGGTGTGTAAGCAATGAAGTAATTATGTTTGTTAACTAAGCATGCCTTAAGTAGATATAAAGTCTGAATCCAACAGAACCTTGTTGTCCTGAAGCCGCTGCTTAGTTTATAACTCAAACACAAACCATTTTATCAATGAATATTCTTCAGAACCGTAAGTCTGCCACACTACTGCATATTATAATTTCTACACAAATGCAGTGAAATAAAAACTGTGCTTTACTTAACACGTACAATGTTTGGCTTCTCGATTAATTGGATTTTTAAGATATAACCGTGTTAGAACAATAATTAGCTGAACAGATTGTATCCCCATTTTAATCATCTAATATAATGGTTTACTTTCTACAACCTCAACATTTGAGCTGAATGAACTAAAAGCCTAAAGTCCAAGTTAAAGGTGTAGACTTTCACAGTTATAGCCAAGTGCTGAGATATGAAGATTCATATTTGCTCACACGGTTATATCTTAAAAATCCAATTAATCGAGAAGCCAAACATTGTACGTGTTAAGTAAAGCACAGTTTTTATTTCACTGCATTTGTGTAGAAATTATAATATGCAGTAGTGTGGCAGACTTACGGTTCTTACATGGTAAAAGGACTTCTACAGCTACTCACGTAGCTTTAGGGGGAAATTGTAGTTTTTTACATTAAGCACATCAGCCTTTTTCTGAATTGCTGAGATGTAGATCATATTACATATTGGGATGAGAAGTACCTAGTTATGGCCTTTGGCATATCTTTTTCAACTACAGTCGTGAGTACAATGGTGGATGCTCCTTGTGCGCATTCCATCAAACACATATAGGGCGTTTCAGTTGAATATTTTTTGTACCAAAATAATTGGAGCTCAAGTGCTAGCTGGTGCTGCAAGGTGAGCAAGTGCTATAGCTTTTAAATCAAAACAAATGAGAGAAAGGATCAGAGGACAATACTTTTTTGCGAGCGGATCAGAGTACCATATCACTCAGTCTCTGCTTCCACCATGTTGGCCACCCCCAGGTGCCAGCGGCCTTGCCTGCGAGGAAGAAGGTGGCGATGGCCATGGAGGCGCGCGGCGGTGCCGGGGTGGATGTGGTGCCTGGGCGGACGTCGGTTTTGCTGCGGCGGTATCGGCGAGGTGCTGTGCCGCGCTCGCGTCGAGGTGACCACCACAGGCCCATGATACGAGAAAGTCCGGGAGAGAGAAACCGATCCGCAATCTAATGGTCCACGTCGTGAGCTGGCTCGATCCAACGGTTGACGGGTTAACGGGCGACGTGGCTTGATCTGATAGCCCGCTTCTACGTGGCTTGATCTGGTAGCCCATATAGGCTGTGTTTAGTTGGCCTGAAAAGGCGGAAAAATATACTGTAGCACGTTTGGCTTTATTTGGTAAATAGTATCCAATCACGGACTACTTTGGTTCGAAAGATTCGTCTCGTGATTTTACACCTAACTATGAAATTAGTTATTTTTTTACCTATATTTAATGCTCCATGCATGCATCCAAACATTCGATGTGACAGAGAATCTTGTAAAATTTTTGGAAGTTTGAAGCAACTAAACACAGCCACCGTAAAAGATTGGCTCATTAAAACATCAATGTCCCACACAACCATCGGCCCATCTCTGATTGTTTTGTCACATCCTTTGGGCTCTGAGCCTCATTCGATGGTGACAAGCCCATGACAAAGCCATTACCAAAAAAAGAAAGGCATGTTCATGAAAATGCATATTTTCTTATCTTAGATGAATGGTATGCCTATCAAACAAGCATTTTGAAATAGTTGGTTTTTTATGCAAAAAAAATTATTTGGATTTAGTGACTAGTAGATCAATCAGTTATGGTCTCAGTGACAAGAATTGGGCCCCAGTATGCCGATTATAATCAAGTTGCCTATGAGTGGAAACAAGCATGGCCGTAATTAGAGCAAAATAATCTGAGCTCGGGTCATATACTACTAGCGACGAACAAGTGATGTTTTTTTGGATTACGTTTTGGATATTATTTGCAAAGATACAAGTATATTTTTGACTCGAAATTAATATAGTTACACGGAGACAATATTTTTTCTATGTTTATTTATTTTGTAATAAAAGGTGCTACTCAAAATTGTATTTTGGAGATGGTGTTGACGTCTAAATAAAAAGTCACTTCTGATCATTCGTGAGTGGAGGGTGGATGATTTAGCTGGACTATGAATCAATAAATTACTTCCACTATTAGAGTTTGAACTAATTTTTAATTTTCTTTTCGGTAATTCTTCTTTCCGTGACAGTCGTTGGGGATATTCCCGTTTTTAATACTCCCTCCATTAAGTTTTGGCTTTTCTACACTGATGTATCTAGATACAGTGTATATCTAAATACATATAAAAAAACTATGTATATAGAAAATCCAAAACATCTAATAATTTAATTTGGAACGAAGGGAGTAGTGTTCTAGCTTTTCCTAAAGTGGAACGTTTCCAGAATTTTTTTTATTTGGATTTGGATTTCAAAACCCCTGCCAAGCATAAGCATGCCCTTGAAAGCAGCATGCATGATATGACAACATGGGAGCTTGAGCGTGACCCAGGGCAAGATACATGGAGCCGCTAGAGGTACCGTGAACCATGCACTTGGCACGTCGACAGTACATGCGGCACAATAGGCTATACACGCAGTGAATCAGATGAGCACGTCCAGAGATCACCAAAAAAGAAAAAAAAAAGATGAGCACGTCCAAAAGACATAAAGAACAAGTTGCTGCTACTAGCTGTCTAGTGTCCATACCTATCAACCTCCGAATTATTGCCATGAACGACCCGGCCATCTGCAGGCAGCCCGGTTAACTTTTCCGGTGTTCTCTGGATGGCGGCTGGAGTTGAAGCGAAAGGGATCAAATCTAGCTAGCAATACTGAGTCGGCAGTGAGATTTTACTTGCGTGGCAAGTGGTTTTCATCTGCACGCGTAAAAACTGTCGACCTAAAAAGTAGCTGTCATTTGTGGATAAACTAGTACACCACATCAGTATCACATATCCAAACTTGTGGATTCAATAGCTCAAAGGAAGATAGCAAAGACAGCAACAGATTAGCATTGCTGAATTGTAAAGTCCAGATTTTTTTTTGATCAGTCAACGGGGGGGAGAGAATCCCCCACCTGGGTTTTCATTGATCAATTGGCTCTTTTGAAGCCTGATAGTACAAATGCATGTTTTACATGTTCCTGGGCATAGCCTCGCGCACACCTCGCGCTGCCCGACGAAATTGAAAAAACAAAACACAAAGAGAGAAAGCAAAGAACTCCCATGATAAGCACGTAGCTATGCACCAATCAACACCACCACAGCGGCCGAGCTCCGGCGACCTCCACTCCTACAACGACTGTGAAGCTTCGAGTCAACTGACAGACGACAGCCGTGATTACAATATCTTTGAAGCACATCCAGGCCCCAGTTGACGCCCGCCAACGCCCATTACCCAGCCTTTGGAGGGGAACGGCGGCAGCGGTGGAAACCACCCGGCATTTGATATTCTGGCACCAAAAATGGTGACATCCTCCAGCACATCCGGACCGGCATTTGATATTCTGGCACCATCAAACGGTGACATCCTCCAGCGCATTCGGGCCCACGTACCGCCATTCAACGCCGTCCACGGGGAGGACAATGGTGGGAGAGCCGACAAAAGAGGCGCGAGGAGATCCAAGGGAGGGGATCATGGTCTCGTTACCGGCATTTGATAAGACAAGGCAATCAAGGATCGTGGAGAATGGCAGAGCTAGGACACTGGCAGTGTAGTTTGTGGGTTAGAACTTGTGCAGAATTAGGGAGGGGATGGTAGAACGACGGCGTGGGGGCACCAACGATCTCCCAAGCAAAGCCTTCAGGAAGGGAACGACATTGGAAAATGCCACCATTGCTTGTCCGGGGTTACCGGTTTAGGTTTTCACCTGGAGATCAAACCTAGCAAGAAACGACGAGCCAAGGTTGGGGAAGAGTAGCAGGCTCCATGGCGCGCAGCCCCGCCACCGGCGAGCCCGCGGCCAAACTACGCATTCCACGTCGCTGTTGACCCTGCAAATGTAACACGAAGAAGAGCATGGGCGTGCTGCCCCACCGCCGGCAAGCCCGCGGCCGAACTGCACGCCCCGCGCCTTCCCCGCTGCAGGGCTTCCCCGGCTGGACAGCCGCAGCGTCCTGCAAGCCCGTGACGGCGCGCGCGCACCAGCTGCCCGACGGCGGCCTCCCTTGCTACTCGCTACTGAGCCCCAAGAGAGGGCACTCCTGCCTTGCTGAGGACGCGCCGTCAGCACCGCCAACAACGGATCCCGCGGCCTGGCACGGCGACTTCAACGACGCCTCCAAGGAGGTAGGTGACCCTGCGCCATCGTCGCCGATTGCAGGCACCCGCCGCCGAACCAGCAGGGTCGCGTCGCCCCTGCCGTCGTGGACACCGCCAGCGCTGGGGTGGGGCACGCGCACGGCGCCATGCCCAACCGGCACGGCCAGCACGCCCACCGACCGTCGCTCCTTGGCACCAGCAGCGACCGCCGCCGACACCGCGACCGCCGGCTCAGGGGCGGCACCGGCCTGAGCCCCGCGCGGATCCGGTGGCAGGGACCCAGATCCAGGCCCGGAGAGGCCGGACCCGTCCTGCCAACCGCGCAAGACTCGCCATTGACGGCGCCACCAACTGCTCCGCCCATGCCCCCACGCCTCCGCCCAAAGCTAGCAGCAGGGGTGAGGACGCCGGATCCAGGGAGGGAGGCACCTGAACTGTGCCGAAGGAGCGCAGATCTGGCTCGACGCCGGCCATCTCACTTGCCGAAGTTCCAGAGCTCGGAATGAAGAAGAGGAGGTGGAAGGAGAGGGAAGGAGGGGCGGCAGCTGCCTTTTTGAGCAGCACAACCGCGGGCCGCCGCCACCGCACGTTGAAGGGAGCGGCAACGGCGGCCGGAGGGGCGGCCCCGAGGGGCCTTGGGCGGCGGTGGTGGTTTGCCCCCCCCCCCCCCCCCCCCCCTCCCCCGAGTCGCCTGAGACAGACGACGCGAGGGGCTCCCAAGTGATCCTTTTCAGTATATGCGCTGAATTCTAAAGTCCAGATTAGCATTTGCTGAATTGTAAAGTCCATGAGCAATTGTTGCAGCACGCCTTCAACTCAAGAAACTGATACTGAATTGATGAACAGCTGAACACACTTAACTAAAGGTATATATGCAGGCTAAAGTACTAGAACTACTTGGCAATGCACTATATATGTGTAGAATGTTCAGAGGAATAATACTGTTTCAACATGTGCAGGAACTTTTAACCGAAAAAGGGCTTATCTCTCTTTAGACCTTAGTCTTCAAGTGGAAAGCTCTAGCTAGGAGATTATCTTTTCTTTTTTAACTTTCACTTAACAAGCAGAATACGCCAAGCGAAAAACTTTCACTTCACAAGCAGAATACTCCAAGCGAAAAAGCACTGTGCTTTTACATACACGGCCTGTAAAGTCCATGTGACAGGAAATATATTGGATGAAAACTGACTTGGGAAGTTCAGTCTTCAGACCTCGCGACTTTGCCATGAAGTTTTCTTCGGTTTTCTCTCATGCTTATCTGTCTCGCCTAGAGAGGAATGAAGATGATATTTAATCGTTTGAGATCTGCATAGATTAGTGAGATCTATTGCTCAACTAATCCAACGTCGGTAGGGTCCATCCACGCACGTGCTACCTTCACTCGTTGTTGAACTGATCAACAAATCATCGAGTTATATATATATATATCAGTGTGGCAGAAATCCAGATATAGACAATAGTGGCGACCTCATGCCTACTATTGTAACTTGTAAGTTGTAACCAATAACCATTGGCTAGCATAAGAGCCTCTAGGCTTAGTTTTCTGCAGCTGTGGGCCTGCATATTTCCTAATCAGTGGTCTGGTAAGGGCGTCCGCAATGGTGCTAGCTACGTAGCTAGTTGATGTGGAGGCGAGAGACAAAAGCAAAGACTATTTTATACATTCTTATTTTTCTATGTACTATTGGACCCACATGTTCCTCTCTCAGTTTCTTGGACTACGTGAAATAGATTAGCTATTTGGTCATCGCTAGTGACTACTTTCGCTCCTACTTTTTCCCTGTCCACGTCAGAATAGCTAGCTTTTTTTTTCCCTTCGTCAACAAATCAACTATTATATTCTTATTGCATCCTCTAGCTAGTATATGTATACTCTACCTCGATACATAGTGGTTGAGCACGTTCAGAAAGAATTTTATGCCTTGCGCATTAATTGTAACTTTTTTAGCTTGCTTCCATGCAGCATGTGTTGTACGCATGCTAGACATATTGTTGGTGGTGTAGCATAGAACTTTATTTGCACTTTTTTCAGTAGAGTAATAGATTATTTCAGTTGGGTTCCTTTCTCTCTAGTCTCTAGTGGTGGACTGGTGGTTGCTCGATCTAGACCAAAAAATTGGGTTCTCTTTTAAGAGAGTTTTTTTTTTTGGCTCAATGCATGCATGTGTCGAGTGGTTGAGCTATCCATTTTAATCTCTATGTCCTTCCGATCCCCTAAAACAATTGCATATGCACTATATATACAATGTGCTAGCTTAGCTAGTCAAAGTCTTCGGAGTGCAGGGACTTGAAAGTGGACGCAATATTGAAGTTGGGTTGATAGTAACCCCGGCCAATATTGAAGCTTTTCTAACTTGTGTTGTCACGAGGGGCCTACGTGGATCTCCATCGGTCCAACCAAGCACCGATGCAGAAAGAACCTGCTAGTGGTTACCCAACTAGTGACAGGAATGATCTACACAAAACCATATACAATATGATAATTTGCTTCAAAAGCGTTAAAGAGAGTTAGCAGGCCACAAAACCGGCCGGCCGGGTTGGCAAACCCGTGTACTGATCCCACTATATCGATCATAGTGTTCACTGCTTGCAGCTAACTAAAGTGCATTATGAATCCTGGCAAGATTTCGCCGCCATTGGCATAATTCTACAGATTCCGTTTAGGATTCGATTCACGCATCGCATATGACATCGACCTCAGTTCTTTAACCAACTAAGCTATTCTCATTTCTGTCAATGCTTTGTACTGACCATGAATATATTTGCTACATAGACTGTTGCTGAGCAAACATGAAGCTAATTGGAATTTTTTTTGTACTTGTTTTCCCACCTAAACAAACATGAAGCAGACACTCACATACTTACAAGAACGCACAATCACCTCTACAAATGCATACCTAAGAATGACGGAATTACCATGGACCCTTTATCTCTGACAATCACGTCACGTGCAACATCATTTATTCCTTGAATAAATTCAAGAAAATGAATGTACCCTTGCCATTGTCATGCCTTTGTGAACCCAAGTGGATAGATTCCACCATAAAAAAAACCTAACTACTTCACCCTAGCTAATTCTTTGGATTGATGTTTGCACTCTGAAAAACATACTTAGTAAAACATGAAGCTGAAAAATGTATGTACCCATGTCAAGTTGAGGATTTAGAATCCGAATAGATAATAAGTTCCACCACAAATGAACTTAAAGATCAATTGAGCTCAATTCACTTCTATACTTTCTACGAGACAACATATTCGTTGTATTAGTCATGCATATATATATACAAATGCATAAAATAAGGCCTTACAGTACAATTCATATCCTTGGCGTATGTACGTGGGCAGCAAATATACATATGCAAAACCCTGTTCAGGATGAACTAGAGATCTTGCCTTATTGTATTAACCATTATACATCATCCATGTGGATACCTATCATCAAACTATAGTCATGCATAGCTACTACTAGTACTACTTGTGCAAGTAGTAGTGCATGCATGCATGCAAACTGCAAGCGTGGCACTGGCTGGATATGCATGTATGCATGCATGCATCAGCCTTTGTCAGGGATCGAAGCCAAACAGGTCGTCATCCCCGGCGTTGCCAAAGGAACCAAACGGCGAGCCGGTCATGAATCCGAGGCTGCTAGGAGACGACGGGAAGCTGCCAGGGCCACACGCCATGTCGCTGGTCCCTCCCGGCCAGTACTCCGCCGGTGCGGACCCCACGGTGGCCAACGAGGTCATGGTCCCCGCTGATCCCACCACCACGGCGGCGAGCTGCGCGGCCGGCGGCGAGCTGCTGCTGAGCGCCTCCTCGCTGCCGCAGCGGTAGTCCTGCACCTGCGCCGCCGGCAGAGAGGAGCTGTAGCCGAAGCGAGACAACAACATCGCAGTCGTCGGATCAAAGCTTAAGGCTTGGGGAGGAAGAGCAGTAGTGGTGGATGACGATGCGCCGGCGATGGTGGTGCATCCTCCGAAGCTGATGAGGTTCGCGCAGTCGTCCGGCGGCGGAGCGGTGTCGTCCAGGATGACGAGCGGGATGGTGGAGGGGTCCCGGCAGGTGTGCTGGCCGAAGTAGCTGATGATGAACTCGGACGGGTTGGCATCGGAGGTCTGGACCTGCCTTGTCGCCCTGCACCCTTGGTCTGGCCTGTGCGTGCACCTGTAGTAGCTCCTGTGCACAATATGTACATGCATGCAGTCATCAGTCATGCAGATGCAGAGAGAACTGGTCTAAGGCTCTTCATTCATTCTATAATGGTAGAGAGGTTCTTTAGTTTTTTATTTTCTTTTTTAAAAAGGGTGATGCGATCAACTAGTGCCACTGCTACATATAGAAACATCATATGCATGTAGTACCATATTATACTTATCGATGAATAATGTACATGAGGCTATGGTCCAAATAAAGCAACATATATAATGCTTTATGATTAACTGGATATATAACCAGTTGCGAGTGTTTGGTATGCATGGCTTTAGTTTCTCTTCATTAAGGTATAGTAGGGGAAAAAAGATTCAATGATTCAGTCATCACTATGACAGTATATCTATACGACATGTATACGTATGCATGATACACATGGTGCCAGCGTTCAGTAAGTTTATTAGAGACCAGTGGCGGACCTAGGATTTTAGTACAGGGTATGCCGCACAAAAAAAAACTCTTATGCAATTCGGTAAAACCATTTTCGAATCGGTAAGCCATATTCAAGTTCGGTAAAAACCACATGCATTAATAACATGATATGCCTTAAATTTAAAGATTAAGCTAGAAACTACGACAAATTACTATACAAAGTTCAAATGAAATACAAATAGTTTAAAATATAGCCATGAAAGAGACTTATAATACTACCTGTCTAGCTTATTTACCCGCTGCTTTCTGAATGCTACCGGTAAAAGCAATATCAATCACAGTTCATCAGAAAACTCATGTAATATGTCATTGTGTATTTCACAGGATACAACAAGATGGGATGAAAAAATTGCAAAATAACGGATGAAATATATTATTTATGGGATGAAAAAATTGCAAAATTGCATTGAGTGTGCTCTAACAATTAGCACCACCAATTTACAAAAAATACAGGCTGATGCTAAAATTATGCATGCTATGTTGCTAAAATGATCTAGGAGTTTAGCTTAGGATATGCAGTCCAAAGAAATAACAGATCTTATTTCTTAAATTTATTTTTACTAAACGGAAACTATTGTAGAAAATACCCTTTCATTATTTTAATTAGGAAGTTAGGCTTTGCGTACACGTAGCCAGCAAGTAGCAACAGAGCAGTTTGGGTGGATCAATGAATGATGGCTGGAGCGGTGGGGCCTACAAGCAAAGATGTACGTACTCATCAGGATTCAGGACCCTCCAAGGCGTGACTACGTGGCTGTGTGGGCCTGAAAAAGGCCGTATCGGCAAGGCCGTAGCAGCGGCTGCTGCATTACCGTCTTCTCCGGTAAATTTTTCTTGTTTTCTTTTTCACAAAAATACATGTATAATACATTTTTTACTGGCTGGAACTGCAGGGTATGCCGGTGCATACCTGGCATACCCTGTAGGTCCGCCCCTGTTAGAGACCAACACATACCTCGGATTAGGGGACTGTTGGATACGTTTTTGCCCGTATTTTCGCCATGAGTTGCCATCGTCGAGCGTACTGGCAGTGACCGTGTTGACGAAGGGGCTGTGCGATCTGCCATATACATCCCGATATATGATTAGCACACACATACAAAAAGAAAGATCGACAACCATCATACACCAAGTTTTAATTGGAACACTAATTCATGTGAACTATAGATACGCATGCATAACATGCATTCAAGAGTAGTGTCATGACTCACACAGTCGCACTACATGAAAAACATACAGCAGTGACAGGAAAAAAAATACTTTCACTTACCTATCCTTAAGTCGGGCCGGACTTCGGTAGTTCGATCGTAAGCTAGAAGCACTGAACCTAGATTAACCTTTTGACCTTTCAAATTTATTTCACAAGTGAAATCACAGTCTGCTTGTTGGAAAGAAAGCAAGTTTTATTAAGTTTCTCCCTATCATTGGCACATAAAGTTAAGCCCCGCTACTAGAATTATACAACTAGCTAGGGTATCCTTCAAATTACAACTAGCTAGAATTATACAACAGCATAAGGAAACAGCAACAGCGAGCAAGCTAGTTGCACAGTTAAAAATAAAGGGTTTTGATTAGCCTTTATTTTCACCTTCTCCTGGTGCTGCTCCGCCGCTGCGGCCCGGACACGGCCGCCGCGCCGCCTCTCCTCCTCCTCCGGCCCTGTTCCTGCTGGCTGCCGCCGGCGTCGGCTCCGGTGGTATCCAGAGCCGACATGGCGCTCGACAGGCTGCTCATCATCCCGTCAAGCGTCAGTCTGACCTTACTGGTGGTCCCCGCTGCGGCCGCGATCGAAGGCGTGGGTGACTCCTCCAGCATGGTCTGGAGCTTCGTCGCGCCCTCGTGCACCTCGATCAGGTTGTCCATCACCACCCGTGGCGCCGCCGTAGCAGGCGGTGAACGCCGGCCGCCGCCGCCGCCGCCGCCGCCAGCGGAAGACGCCATGGTCGCTTGCTAGCTAGCTACCAAACCAGCGGTGGAAGTGCATGCATGTCCACCTGCCCGGCCGTAGCTGGAGCGATAGGGTCGTCGGGAGCAGCTAGCTGTGCTGCGGCTTGTTTTTATTGGTGGCCGGTGGCCGCGATGGGAAGTTGGGAGGAAAAGGAGAGGAGGGCGCGGGATGGCGAAAGAGGAAGTGGCGTGGAAGAACATGCAGGCACATGTGGGTCCCCCCAAGGCCCCGGCCGGATGGATGTGCCCCACTCAGCCGAGCGCAAGGCGACGAGGGAACGACCGAACGAAGCTAGGGGTGGGTGATCGTCATCGCCGTGACGCGCCACCGTGAGGTCATCCATGGCTCACACCTCACAGTGAGTCACTGGCTCAGTGAATACCTTGACCAGCAAAAAAAATGGCAGAAACTTCTGTTATAATGGTACAATTAATGTAAAATAACAAAATAGTGGTCAAAGTTACATTCTATGATAATGAAAATATCATTTATTTGTGACTGGGAGTATATATATAATCGATGCATTTATTTTGTTTAGTGTTAATGGTGCGTACTCCTTCAGTCCCAAAATAAGTGTCGTTACAGTATTCATGCTAGTAAGTTTGACTAGGTTTGTAGAAAATATTAGCAGCATTTATATCACTAAATAAGTTATAAAAATAGACTCAACGGTCTATTTAATGATACTAATTATGTATTATAAAAGTTAATATTTTCTTATATATATTTGGTCAAAGTTGAAAATGTTTGATTCCTTGCAAAGCGAGAATGACATTTATTTTGGGACTGAGGGAGCAGTTGTTTTTACTTGACAATGGTACAAGCAGAACTTTTCACTTGTCTATCGTCAAGGTGCTATAGCTAGTGGTTTGAGGTAAGATGTGGTTATTTGCGTTCATGTACAATTTAGAGGCCGAAGCCTGCAGTCTCATTTAGCTTCGCTGTTAGCCGATGAAGAGCACGAATGTCACCATAACCAGAGATTGAAAACGCTGCTTGTCATGCTGTGCAAGCCGGAGCAAAATCGCAAATGAAAGCCCAACTGGTGTACAAGTAGAGTACAACTTGGGCGAGGGGGAGAGCATCTTTATTCGCAGGCAATTTTCTTATGAAAACTTGTGCATCTAGGCTGACTGGTCTTTTGCCCTGACACATGCATGACGGGAACAGGGCGACCCACGAAAATTAAACTAGTAGGAATTAGCCACCACAAGTTTTGTATCTTTTTCATGTGGGGGAGACATGTCACATGTCTCTGTCTTCCACGTTAAGTGTAGAGTACACTATTTCAAGGACAAGGTACATCAGAAATTCAGATGAAAGACATGGATACGATAGTTGAAGAGACGAGGTCAAAAGACAGTGTTGCGGTGTTGCCCATTTGCCATGTCGACCACGGTCACAAGTGGCGTAGCCCGGATGCAGAGCCCGCGCCCAAAAATCGTAGGAGATAGAGATTGTACATCGCCAGTAACACAAACTAAACATATATACATGTGTGTCCGTAAAGCCTTACTGCATCTGCCGACTGAACATCCAGCAGTCTAGCACATCTGCAGACCGCAGACGACAACTGACAATTTTATTCCATAACCTGATGAGTTGATGACTACTGGCTCTGCCACCACCAATCGTCTAAATCGACCTTTCAATTAGAAGCCGAAATGTGGCATCTTGATGAAAATGTATAAATGGCATAAGTTGACGTGGCAGTGGCAGAACTGCTGCATCAAAATTACAGGAGAATAAGATGGGCCGTCCAAGCATGCTTCTGAACAACAAGCAGACAAACTGTGCTCTTCTACATAAATAAAAAATGGAGTTTATGTACGAATCTAAAAGGACTACAGGTATATACAAAAAAAAATCCTAAAGTTACAACGTAAATGGCACCTGGTGGGTGCCCTAGAACATTTTAGAAGTCAGATTCTAAAGACGAGGGTGCTTCATAGCCGAAGAACATCCTTCTACTATTTTTAATACTGGGATGGAAAATTAGTGATCCAGTAAAATTAACACAACTGCCACGATGATGGATCGAGGGCTCTTTGGTAAACCTTCACTGGAGAACGTAAGTCATCTCTTAACTTATTGCTGGTTGTCATGTTGCCCCATTATTCGCCTTCTTTCAGCAGCTAACCCAGCTGCAACAGATGGAGGCAAACTCCTCAAGCTATCACCATAATCTTGATCTGCCTGTTCTAGGGGTTCATCAGGTCCTGTCATCGGGAATAATGACTCCACATCCTTCAGCGTCAAAACAGGCTCATCTTTGAAGTTCTTGGATTTACGGTTTATAGTAGAGCAGACAGCTCTGCTCCTGTTCAATCTGTAGATGCTCTCTTCTATTGTTTTCTTCACCTGACAATAAATAATACATCAAAACCCGTTTCCAAGAATATATTAAAGAGAAGAAGAAAAAAGAAGAATAGGATGTAGCGCTTACTATAAAACGGTGAACAAATGTGCTTTTGTCTTGCCCAACTCTATGGATCCTGCTGATAGCTTGTGCCTCAGCGGCAGGGTTTAGTAATGGCTCCACTAGAATAACATGTTGTGCTTCTAGTAGATTAAGACCATTTGCTCCATGCTGTATAAGCATCAGAAGTACTTGAACAGGCTGCATTGAGGCTGTCCTTTTCACTTTATCTACATTTACATTGCTCACCTGACCCTTGAATTGGGAGAGGGCTGCCTGTGATTTTCTGAAAAGGAAGCAAACTTTCACAAAGTCATTTCATTGCTCAGAAGTCAGAACAATGGAGCATATAGAGTACTTCCTCAGTGATAACCATCTAACTGAAAGATCAGAAAGGAACAGTTTGGCCAATCAAGAAAACTGAAAGAACACGATTCTATATATTTTATCACACCTTCCTCCTTTCATCCGAACATATGAAATGTTGTTAGCAGCGAGGGAGTGCTCTAGTACATCCAGTACATCATTCCAACTTGAGAAAACAAGAACTTTAGATGTTCCATCAGTTGAAGTGATTCTCAAGATTCTTCTTGTGACAGCTTCAATCTTCATCAGGAAAAGAGAAAAAGTGGGATCATTACACTGAACTTAACATAAAATAACCAGACAAACCAGTAGAGGAGCTTGCTTAAGTATATGACCTATCTCTTTCCCTCTGCAAATATTTAACAGCAAGTGCATTATAGAAGTGTAGTTATTGTTAAACAATAACATTTTCAGGACTCCTGAGAATATAGTCATTCCATCTTACGGGCATTTTCAGGACTCTTCAGAATAGTCATTCCATCTTACGGGTTTACATTATTAACTTCAACATACAATAACCAAACAAACCAGAAGTTGTGGTACCTGCTTAAGTAGTGGCCTATCCTTTTTTTTTTCCTTTGCAAACAGTTAGCAGCAATTGCGTTATAGTCTTATAGATAGTTGAATACTAATAATATTTTGAGGAATTTTTAGAACATAGTCCTTCCATCTTATGGGGTTAAATGATTAATTATGTGCATGGACACATTGACACAAAGGTCCTACTTTCAAATGTAGTTATGCAAGTTACAAACTAAAATAAGCAGTAACCACAGGGTTCAAATGCAGAACAGATAGAACACCAACAAAGTAATGAGATTGCATGAAACCTTTGTTCCATATGAACCTTGGACAGAAATAGTGCTTTCAGCCAAATCTTCAGTGCTCTTTTCAGGTTTGTCCCAAGCTTTCTCAACTACAAAAGCAACATTCTCAATATCTGTTCGCTGACGGCATGTGGGGCACATAATCCATTTTTTACGCTTTCCGAATTGGGCTGCAGATTGTTCTGTCATGTAAAGACAACCTGAGAGCAGTAAGAAGATAATTTAGTCAAGGTCAGGAATTCACTATACATCATATGAGTACTTGAACAAACAAGTGGCATGATTATCCAATTGTATGTCCTGAAGTTACATCAGCATTGAACTTAGAGGAAGGGTAAGATTGCTAAAGTAAATTCCACAGCACAACACAGACAGATACGTTATACTCCATCCCTTCTATAAATTATAGTTCACTTTAGCTTTGTCCTAAGTCAACTCTCTAACTTTGACCAAGTTTATAGAAAGACAAATCAACATCTACAATATCAACTTAGTTTCATTAAATTCTCCATGAACTATGTCCTGGTGTTGCATTTATTTGAATTTGTAGATGTTAATATTTTTTTTCTAAAATCTTGGTCAAAGTTAGAGAAATTTGAATTTAGGACAAAACTAAAGTGAACTATAATTTGTAACGGAGGGAGTAGTTTGCATCAGTCAACAGTAGTATCTATCTTATCTAGGAGTACTGCTTTTCTTCAATTGGTGTAGCTTTGAACAAATTTTGAACACAAAACTTGCATGGATACTCACACTTGCAGCATACAAAATGACCACACTGGAAAACCATTTTCTGGTCAAAAACCTTCTCCTGGCATATTGGGCATGGTTCATTACGAAAATCAGAGACAGCTTGCCCTGTGACTGAACACGAAGCAACTGTATCAACAGCATCGCCTGCTTTAGCCAATGATTCGCCATGCTGGTTATGTGTTTTCTTGTTACATACCGCCAATCCCTAAAAGCACAGATGTGATCTACATAAAAAAGGAGCCATGCAAGAACAGGACTCTGTAGCAGAGGTATTATATTAAGATGATATTAACCCAAACAATAACGAGTGACCCATATGATGATAGTATCATAGTGCAATCTTTGGGAACAAACAAGTTATGTAAATTGTACACTAAAATGTGAAGTTCTATGGCAGAAGTTTACTTGAAGTTATCACACACCTTTAAGTACCGGAGTTGGCCTCTTACACGGGCTAAAGATGAGAGTGACATGAATTTTTCACTTGTAAACTGGACATTATATGGTATGAGTTCCTCTCTAGTTACAATATTGGCAGCGCTAGGTTCATCGTCTTTCTCTTTGAGCTGAAGTCTTGAGATGGACATCTTGATCTCGTCATGAGCACGCAATAATTGGGTTTGAGCAATTGACAGAAACCTTGCTTGAGGAAACTCCTTGCGCATAGCCTAAATTATCATGTCATGGTTAGCAACGAGCTTGATTATGTCAAAAGAGAAAGAAACATTTTCTACCTCAAAAAGAAGTAAATGTTTTTTAGCAATTGCGGAATATTGCTTTCCCAATACTGTCTTTGAGTGATTCCGGATAACCCTTAATGCAGTCTCAGTTCGAGAAGGATGCCTGTAGACCTGTAAACATTAGCAATATTAAAAAAAATATAATAGATAGATAACACATAAATGGAATAATGGATCAATATCGATCGCTTTGAATGCCAGGTCAGAGTAGCTCAGAAGAAACTTTAAGTGATGATGGTCCTTGCAACACCTTTCACAAAATGCAAAGGCGGATGGACTGATCAATACAGATCTTAGAAGACACATGGTAAAAGACAAATAGAAGGTGTAACATTATTTTCCAGAGAGTTGGGGTTGTAATGTTATCCTTGAAAAAGGTGTGGATAGAAGAAAAAGAGGAAGTGACAACTATCGATAGTACTACATGCAGGAATGGAAGTACGTTACACACCTGTATGTTTTCTCGAGCTGACCTAGGATTGTTATTGTCATAGCCAGGTTCAGATCCCTCGTTGGATTTTCTATTACGGAAGAAGTGATTGAGCTCATATTTTCGCCTCTGTAGATCCTGTGCTTCTTCTACTGAATCAATGACAGAATCATTGTTTGATTTCTTAACAAGAAACAGACGTGCTTCATACCTCTAAAAGAAAGGAAGAGATTAAATCAATACACGATGGATTTCATAGAGGCACAAAAACATCAGCAAGCACTGGTGCATATTAACCTGAAAGAGTTCATCTAGCTCACACTGGATACATAGAGAACCAGTGCCATCATAGCACTTTGGACAATATCGCTGGCCCTCAATGTCCTCATCCCTTGGGTTATCCATTGTTTTGTCAACTTCCAGAAGTCTATCCACAAGATGTTGCCTCGAACTTTGTAGAGAATCAATGTCAGCTTGAATTGCATATTTTAATCCAGCAATACTTTTAATACTGTGAAAGAACAAAACAACCAAGTTAACCATCAACTATAGAAAATAAATATTTTTTGACATATATTTAGTGATATGAATTCTTGAAAAAATGAATCAACATAGGTACCATGGAGAATATTAAAACAAGTTAGCTGCAGACCTGGAAGATATTCCCCTTGAACCCAAACCAGTGGTGCTCTTACTAGAAGAATTATCAATCTTCTTGATGAGTTCGTCAGCAGAAATGTTGTTCCGTTCAATGCAGTCCAAAGCATGCAGCCACCAATTCATATGCCCACTCTGTAGCTCTTTAGTGATATTCAAGACCTAAAGGTAGGCAGACACTCAGTATGAGGAGAAAAGGGAAAGGCTTGGATCAGATAAAACTTACCAAGGATTAAAAATACAATAATAACAGGACAAAGAAATATAAATAAATTAATATAGCTTGGTGCAGCTCAAAAATAAGAGAGAAATGTGGTGAACTTACCTCTGTGAATGATACATTAAAATCCTTCTGTGCTACTACCAGCCTTGAAGTAAAAACTGACAGGTATTTTTCTGTGATTGTATTGCAAGTCTTCCTCAAGCAGTCATCAGCGAAACATTCAGATGATGAGTGGCATCCAGCGACATTCTCCACACCCACATCTCCAGTTGTGCATGCTTGTCCAATAGTGTTTTCATCTTCTTCAGATGTTTCTAACCCATTAGCTGTCAAACTCGAAACACTGTTTTTACATATTTTATTTCGTTTCACACAAAGTACATTTGTCTCAACAGTGTTAGTTTCCTTTCTTTTTCGGCTGATTGCAACTTCAGAAGCCGGCTTTTTTAATGGGCATTCTTGTAAATATTCAGAACTAATTCTAAGCAGTTCTGCAAGATTGTAGTTGATATGAAGATTCAATAGAGGGTCAACACGGAAATCGTCAACATTTTCATGAGCCAGTGCCAGTGCTTCTTTGTACAAAGAAATAGCTTCTTGGTTCCTTTGTTCAATAACAGCTAATCCGGCAAGACCATTCAGGGCAACTACAATTTTCCTCAGCTCTTCCTCTCCTTCAATTTTTGCTTTACCAATAAGAACCTGGATGCAAAAGTATCATTGGCAACACTGAGCGCATTATTAAAAAAAATTGCACTACAGAAAATAGGTCGCAACCAGGACTGAAAAATAATAAGATATCCACCTGTAAAATTTCATCCATTGACAAAGGGTTATGCTGCAGGGAGCAGAGACCAGAACTCCCCACTTGTGGGTGGCAACATGCCTGCCGAAGTTTCAGCAGTGGGACTAGGAGCTTGGCAATGCCGTCATTGGAGAGGTAAACATTTAGCAAAGCATTTGAATCTACAAGCACAAGGCAGAAAGAACCTTCAGGTTTTTGGATAAAGGACATTAGTGTGGCAACTAATCGACCATTGCAACATGTTTAATAAAAAGAGGTAACCTAGTCCTGAAAGCTCAAGGGACCAGGGAATTTTTAGGCAACATTACAGAAATATTTAACAGTCTTGCAAATTCGCTATTACCTATAAATGCCTCTGAAAATGGTATTATCCATATCCCACTCAAAATGGAATTCCGTCTATATTATCTACTTTAAGAAATGTCCATTCCAACTTTTTTTTGGCTCATTTTCTATGGAAAAGCATGAAAACCCTGACCCTGAAGAATTAATGTGGAAACATAAAATGGTTGATCTGGTGGATAAAGTACCTGAAATTGATTCTCTTCTATTCGTGTCATTTCTCAAACTTCTAATAATTTGATGTGCATGGTCCATGCAGGTTGCATGCTGCTTCTTATAGAAATATTCTTCAATGGAAGAAAAGATGAGCCATGAAAAACACTCTTCTTGCGGAGGCAGCTGCAGTTCACCTGAGACATGAATTTTGGAGGAACGCCACATGATTTCCCTCAAGAAATTGTGTGCATAATTCATTGCTACTCTGTTCCTCCTCTGCAGTTCAATTCAATGAGACAAAAGGAGAATAATTACTCAGGCCAATTATCTCAGTAAACCAAATGCTATCAAATCAAATCCTACCAAGTAGCAACAAGCGTTACATGCAGAGCTGTGGCAACATTATTCACGATTTCATGTATTGCTATAAGAAACAACAAACCAGCACTAAAAAGTTCATTGTATCATGAGGTTCTCAGTCCTTTATAAGACATGCTTGCCTATGTTTTCAGACTATATGGACCTAGATGGTAAGAACTAAGAACCAATGGGCCAACTGTAAGACTTGCACTACCCAGGCTTATGCACTTCACTAGATCCATCATCACCACCATGAAATTATGGTATTTGAGATCCGTCAGCCTAGGCAAGTGATCACAGTTTATAAACGATAAACATTACAGCATGAAAATGACTTCCATTGTCAGCATGTGACAGATTCAGTAGTAGCAGGCAACATACCTCATACGGGTCTCTAATAATGTCCACCCACCATCTATATGTGTCAAATGGGTTTGTCCTAAGAAAACGTAGAAGCCCAAAGAGATCATCAAGCCTGCGTTGTATTGGGGTTCCTGTGATACACCAACGGTGTTGAGCATTTAGCCTCAATGCCATCTCAGTCACAGAAGTCTTGCTTGACTCTACCATCTGAGCTTCATCCAAACAAAGCCGCCACCAGTGGATCCTTGTCAGGACAGTTGGAATGACAGGATATCTAAGGAATGTAATGACAGTTCAGCAGAGGTTCAACCAAAGTTAATTTAACTTATTAATAAATGGCATGTCTGGATAACAATGGGATTCTTACTGTAAGCACTCAATGAAGTACTTGGACTGAACAGGCTACTGCACTTCTATTTCAGCTATTATCAGTGTACGTGTACCCTGATTCTAAGTGATGAATAAGCTCAAGTCAGTTATCTTTTCAGCTTCACCAGATTTTTAGTACTCGCATAATGTCAGATCAATGAATCAACAACAACAACAACATAGTCTTTTGTCTCAAGTAAGTTGGGGTAGGCTAGAGATGAAACCCAAAAGAGACGATAAACAGGGAGACACACAAAAGGGACATAAAAGACACACGACAGGAAGAGGTCACGGTTCAGGCACGTTGATTGCCAGTCTCCAAGCGCTCCTGTCCAAAGCTAAATCCTTAGAGATATTCCACTCATTAAGGTCTCTCTTAACGGACTCGTCCCAAGTTAGTTTAGGTCGACCTCTACCGCTCTTTACATTATCGGCCCGCTTTAGAACCTCACTACGCACCGGCGCCTCAGGAGGCCTCCGTTGAACATGTCCAAACCATCTCAACCGATGTTGAATCAATTTCTCCTCAATTGGTGCCACCCCAACCCTATCCCGAATATCGTCGTTCCGGACTCTATCCCTCCTTGTGTGCCCACAACACCAACGCAACATACGCATCTCTGCTACACTCAATTGCTGGACATGTCGCCTTTTTGTAGGCCAACACTCAGCACCGTATAACATCGCCGGACGAATCGCCGTCCTATAGAACTTACCTTTCAACTTCTGAGGCACCCTTTTGTCACAGAGGACGCCAGAAGCTTGACGCCATTTCAACCAGCCGGCTGAAATTCTATGCCTAACATCTTCATCAATGTCGCCATCCTTTTGTAGCATCGATCCTAAATACCGAAAAGTATCCTTCTTGGCCACCACTTGCCCATCGAGGCTAACGTCTCCCTCCTCATGCCTAGTCGCGCTGAAATCGCACCTCATGTACTCGGTCTTGGTCCTACTAAGTCTGAACCCTTTCGACTCTAACGTGTGCCTCCATAGTTCTAACTTCCTATTAACCCCTGTCCTACTGTCGTCAACTAGCACCACATCATCAGCAAAGAGCATACACCAAGGGATATCACCTTGTATGTCCCTTGTGACCTCATCCATCACCAAAGCAAATAAATAAGGGCTCAAAGCTAACCCCTGATGTAGTCCTATTTTAATTAGAAAGTCACTGGTGTCGCCATCACATGTTCGGACAAACGTCACCACATCCCTGTACATATCCTTGATGAGGGTAACGTACTTAGTTGGGACTTTGTGCTTTTCCAAGGCCCACCACATGACATTTCTCGGTACTTTGTCATATGCCTTCTCGAGGTCAATAAAGACCATGTGCAAGTCCTTCTTCTGCTCCCTATATCTCTCCATCAATTGTCGTAATAAGAAAATCGCCTCCATGGTCGACCTACCAGGCATGAACCCAAACTGATTTTGGGTCACACGTGTCACTCTCCTTAGGCGATGCTCGATAACCCTCTCCCAGAGCTTCATCGTATGGCTCATCAACTTAATCCCACGGTAGTTAGTACAACTTTGGACATCTCCCTTATTCTTGAAGATAGGTACTAATATACTTCTCCTCCATTCTTCGGGCATCTTGTTAGACCGAAAAATAAGGTTAAAAAGCTTAGTTAACCATACTATCGCTCTGACGCCTAGGCATCTCCACACCTCAATGGGGATACCATCAGGGCCCATCGCTTTACCTCCCTTCATCCTCTTCAAAGCCTCCCCGATCTCTGTCTCCTGAATTCTCCTCACAAAGCGTCTGTTGGTATCATCAAATGAGTCGTCCAACTCAAGGGTAGGACCCTCATTCTCCCCATTAAACAACTTGCCGAAGTACTCTCTCCATCTGTTCTTGATCTCCTCATCCTTCACCAGAAGTCGATCTGTCCCATCCTTGATGCATTTTATTTGGTTGATGTCCCTTGTCTTCCTCTCGCGGATCCTAGCCATCCTATAAATGTTCTTCTCCCCTTCCTTCGTGCCTAGCCGCTGATAAAGGCCATCAAACGCCTGACCTTTTGCTACACTCACAGCTCGCTTTGCAACCCTCTTCGCTATTTTATAGCCCTCGATGTTGGCTGCACTCTTGTCATGGTGGAGGCACTTGAAACACTCCTTCTTCTCCCTAATAGCCCTTTGCACCTCGTCATTCCACCACCATGTGTCTTTCGCTTCCCGTTTGCCTCCCCTACTCACGCCAAACACTTCCGAAGCCACCTTCCGGACACATGTTGCCATCTTTAGCCACATGTCGTCAGCATCTTCTCCTTCTTCCCAAGGCCCCTCGCTTAGCATCCTCTCCTTAAACGTTTGCGCTGAATGTCAGATCAATGAATAGGTATCATAATTCAAAATATGTGAACCATGAACCCAACACAACAAAAAAGGAAAGCATAAAGATAAAAGTACAATGGCACAAATCTCTGATTGGGTGTGGTATGTCAGCTTGCGTTTGACTTTTCCAAGAAAAAAAATGGATGTTAGACATCAGTAGTAGGTTTAGCTCCCTCATTTTAATTTTGTTTTAATTGAAGCAATTTATTTTACACATGCTTTTTTAGGACAATTTATTGTACACATGCTTAGCAAGAATATTATAGCTGTTTATACAGACAAAACATCAGGAAGAATCACGCAATTACCTTTTCCTAAAATTTAGGAAGCAGATCTTCCTAGGGTTATATTTTCCAAATAACAACACTAGTTTGTAGTTTTAGCTCATTGATATCTTTGCAAGGCAGTAGCTTGTATATGGGTTATTGTTTATATTTAGCTTTCCTTGTCAAACAGCAACATTGTAAGCCTCCACCCCCTGCATTCGCCTCAAACATGGAAAAAATCCATGACTTCCTGGTTCTGAGGAAATGTATGTTTCCTATAGTTTATGGAGGGCTTGAAAACTGGAATCAGTCTAACCTACCATGTCAACCTTCATTGTGAAAACTAAACATTACTTGCCTCTTTTGAAATCTCAAGAAGCGGCGATCACCATCATGACGGTCAAAATCATGTGACAGATCTTCTTTCAAGACATCATAGGTTGTCAAGACAACATCAGCAGTACTTATCTCAGTCATCTCAGTTTTTTGGATGGTAGCAAGATCCAAGTTCCTTGCACCTTCATAAATGCAAACTTTCAGAGATCCTGGCCTTGTGTGTCTAGAGTAAAGAAAAACAGCTGTCAGTACTATCATTATATGCATATACCTGTAGCTATACCGTACCAAAGAGGCCAAAATACTCAAAAAATAAAACTGGATAAGGCACTTGAAGCTTCATTCTTGGTATAGACTGCACTAGAGTCGAAACGTCTTATTCTCAAAAGCTTCCCATCATGGGCACCCTTAACAAAGATCCATCAGAAGGATTTTTAACATAAAGTTGCAGGACTTCTATACTCAAAATAGAAGCAGTGAAGAAGAGATTGAGTGTAATGTGGCTGAAACAATGAGAGCAAAATAACAACCTTACATTCTAAGCAAAAAGACAGAGATTTCAAAACTGAGAGCAACAGCAGGCAGTGTTGACGTAAACGTTAAACGCTAAACAGATTCAGCCATTTAAACGCCGATTAAACGGACACAGCTGGCCACCATGTAGCATTTGAATGGTGCTTAAATGGCTAAACGGCCATTTAGGGAAGCAGAACATAGTGTTACAAAGTATGTCTCTTGAACTCTCGATATAGTGGAGTGTAGCTTGGAAAATTTGAAAAATATTGATTCTGGTATTCAGAAATTATGTGCAAAATTGTTCAATTAACATTTGGATAAAAGAAATCATACCGGGTAATCTCAGAGTGCCATTGTGCCAATATTGGTGCGGGACATACTATCAATGTAGCATGGCTGAGTATATTAGTTTGAGTTGCTTCAGTAAGCTCCAAGCACAGTGCACAAATGTATTTGTCTTCTGTCTCAACAATAGAACACCTGGGTTTCTTTTTCCTTCTAATTCCAGACTTCATGGCGCTTTTTTTGCTTGTTGATGCTACAACTTCAGCGGTATCATCAAAAAGTATATCTTTCTTGGGTGAGTAACCAACACAATCAGCATGTTGCCAAGCATCACAAATGTCACATTGAACCCATAGACCCGTGTATGCAGAACTTTCACTCGCAGCACCACAGATGCACTCAACCCTTTCTACTTTCTGCCTCTTAATTTGATCCATTTCTGTTTTGTTCTGGAAGACAGAAAAGTCTAATGAAATTGGTCTACGATGAGCAAAAATGCATGCTAATAGCTCGACAGTTTTCCCTAAACCCATTTCATCTGTATCAATTGAGGACAGAAAAGGAGTGTCAGCGGTAACTATCCACAATAGTAAAAACCATAAAAGCAGTATAATAATGAATTGATAAACACAACTGTTATCGACTTACCAGCCAAAATGCCCCCAGAGACATAAGGTGGAGAAGGCTCTGGTTGCAATGAAATATTTCCGCTGCATAGTAAGTCAGTAACAGATATGTCAAAATCTGAGGTATTCACAAGAACAAAAAGAATTGAAATCAAGATTGGCGGAAACATTATGTGTATGGAAAGCAGGTTGCTCAGATAGTACAACAATATGCAATGAACTTAAGAAATCTCAAGCATACTTAACTAAACAAGCTACAATCATATCAACTAGATTTGATTAATGTTTACACACTTCAGACTTACTTGAAAGGATTATAGAACATCCTGGAATTCTTGTGAATAAAATCAATAGGAACACAATATGGTGCAGGATTAGCATATTCTTGATGGGGTGTATTTCCCTTTTCACGTTGAACCATCCAATGCGCTGCACGAAGTTGATATGGTCTGAGCTGAGGAACTAAATCAGGAAGGTCCTCTTCCAACTTTTCTGCATTACTAACAACAGGAATAAAAGATAAGTATCATACAACGGCCAGAAAAAAAGTATGATACATCCTAAGGATCATAACGAAGCTTTGTATAACTCAAATCATAGATTCTGATCACACAAGCACAAATGGTGTATCATAATAAAAAACGGGAGCAAGTAGTTATCTATAAGTTTAAATGCTTTCATTTCATATTCATGTTAAAGCACATGATTATGAGGTTAGAGTAATAGTGAGATGTAAGATACTCACGTCGAAGGCTTAAGGGCCTCATAAAAAGCGGCAAGATCGAACTGTGAATCACTCTTCGGTGTCAAATCAGCATTACCACCATCATCCATTGGCACACCAAGGTCATCCAACCCATATATGGTTGCCGATGTTGTGACCTCAGGACGCAGCCAAGCCATCATATTCATCAAACTCTTTCTCCATGGATGCCTAGCCACCTCCAGCAGCGATTCGCACGCGCTGAAAGCCTGTTCCATCACCTCCACTCTAACCCTAAACGACTCAACCCTCGCCTCACCCATCTCCTGAAATGCTCTGAACGATTGAACCCGGAGCGTGATGAATCTCAAGCTCAACAAATGGGCGAGACCCGATACACCTTCATCAGGACCATCAAAACACCCTGAGACCACATATTCACGGCCCCCATAGACGACATACTCCAGGAGCACGCAATCCGACGGCATAACGGGCCACTGGCCCATCCTGAACCCCTCCTCCGGCGCGTCGCGCACCCGCAGACGCAACGAGAACGTCGACGCCCCGAATGCCTCCTCCAACGCACCTTCCCCATCCCCGTCGCCGGAGACGCTCACGTCGCGGAGGACCACCTCGGCGATATCGCGGTGGTCAACGTCGGCGTGACCCCACGTGCTCCTATCCACCTCCACGCAGACGTCTCTCCTCGCATCGCCCTTGGTCCCACGCTTCGTGCTGCCGCTAGGGCTCGGCGCGTAGGGGTCGGCCCCGGCCGCCGCAGAGGCAGCGCCCGCAGCTCGAACCGGCCGCGATTTCTTCCTCCCCATATGTGATTCAGGCGGTGTGGTGGACCATTCGGTGGGGCTTTGGACACCGGTGCGGAATTGGGCGTGGGAATTATCAGAAACCTTGAATTTTGAGAGGAGCGGAAGGACGAGATGGGAGCATAGGCTAGTGCCTGGGGACGGGGCGGTGCTGGGAAGATAATGGGTAGATTGGTGGCTTGGAGGTTTTAGGAGCCGACGAACTGACGGTCTGACTGGAGAGGACGTCGGAGGAAGGGCGGCCGGAGTGTGTGTGTTTTGTTTATCTGGCTATAAAAAACGGTTACCCTAGCGCCCGAACGTTCGGTGCACCATGGGCGTCCAGACGCCCCAATTCAAGTGCTTAACCACCCGTGTCCCTTTCGCCCCTGCTCCACGCGCACGCCTCCAGCGCGCCTACAGCCCAGTCCGCTGGACCTTAGGCGAGCCGCGCCCCTAGCTCGCCCTCGCAGCCCGCCGCGTTCGTTTTCGGACCGCCCCACGCACGCGATGAGCACACCCAGCACCCCCTTGACCGCAGCACCCCTATCCGCCGGCCCCCAACGCCTCCGTCCACTAGCCCCTAGCGAGCCACGCGCCCCCGTCTGCCAGCCTCTAGCTCGCTCCCTGGCCGAAAACATAAAACGCTCGAATAAAACACTTGCAACACACATGGAACAACTGCTGCAACATAAGATCGAAGCAGCTGAAATATTTGGAACATATTATGGCAAACATTTGGGTGAACCATATGAAACATCCGGACCAGAACAATTGCAACATACGTCTAGAAACAAGCAAAACACTTTGAACAAATGCTTGCAACATACCTTTGAAACACTTATAACATATGCAACATGTGCAACATCCTCAGATCTACTTTTGCAACATCTATACGATTCAACTGCAACATACCTCTGAAGCGTCTGAAACAACTGAAAGATACCATTACAACAGGGGGGAAAGAGATCCTGCGCGGAGAGCGCCATGGTCACCGAAATTGAGGGCGTTGGGAGCTCCCTGTGGGGGAGGACGCCGATGTCGTGGGAGGGGCGCTGCCGGGGAAGGAGCCCCAGGGGTGGGGGGAGGAGGACGCCGCGGTGGGGGAGAGCGCGTGCCGAGGTGGGTGAGAGCGCCGCCGCCGGCCGGGGAGGGAGCAGCGTGGCACGTGCAACGGGAGGGGCAGAGAGGAGCGCGAGCCACGGGGAGAGGACAGATGAGTGGAGGAGGACGCGCTCGAGAGAGCGGATAAGTGCGGATGAGTGGGGAGGAAGGATCACGGTAATTAAAGGAACGGAAGGATCACGGGCAGGACGCACGGGGCACGCTGCGCACGGCGCGCGGCCCGGACGGGGTCCTCCTATAAGGAGCATTACCGTATACAAAATATGGGTGACCCGTGGATTCTAATGACCCCCGTGGTGGAAATAAATTGGATGGACCCTGGGTCCATTAGCTCCCCCGTGCATCTGTCACGGATGGTTGACACGTGACCAACTAATAAGATCGTACGTCTCACCAGAGGAATATATCCTCCATGTCACCATGGCTCCACACGTGGACACACAGGTGGAGCCACTTTGGGAGTCCTCAATGTCCATTTGATTTGGTTACACATCCAGGTGTCAACCCTCCGTAACGGGGTGCACGGGGGAGCTAGTGATACGGAGGACCAAAATCACTCAGATTTCTTAATGCCACAAATTTACGTAATGCAATTGTATTCATCACATACATTTTATAAGACAAGTGGATTTTAAACAAATATATAATAGATTAAAAAACAAATTTTAAACAAACATATGCTTAAAACAATTGCTTGGAAAAAAGTAAGTTCCATACAGTCTATAGTTACAACAATTCCATATTAGAAATTATATTTAAATAATCTAGTAAATTTAATTGGCGAAAGGATCTCTGGCTGAGTTGGTTATGTGGTTTGAGTAGCACTCCTCAGCTGAGTTCGACTCCCTGTGTGAACGAATTTCAGGTTGGATTTAAAAAAATCCCCTCGTCTACACAGGTCTAAGACCTAGCCCTGGTCGTGATTGTTCTCACATGGGCTACGGTGCCCCTGTGTATCGGTGGGGCAAGGCTTTAGAGGTTTTCTGGACCTGCGTGAGAAGGTCTTATTCTTAATGCAATGCCCGGAGGCGCTCTTACCCTATGTAGGTCGAGTTTTTTTTGTAATAATAACTATAATTATTGCTGAAGACATCAAATGTTCAAGCATCTCTACATGGTCACTCACAGTCTCGTAATCATTAAAGTTGTGAAAATATACAAATCAAAATCAAAGATGTAGAAAACATGAAATAGAAAAAAGAAAAACATATTAAAAAGGAAGAAACATAACAAAGAAATGTCTTATGGAAATCTACAAAATCTAACAACCTTTGCATTATTAATCTAACAACCTTTGCATTATTCTAACCAAAATGCTACTAGAATATATAACTATGGAAATCAAAATAAAAAATACAGATGACATGAACTTAAAAATAAAAATAAGGGAAAACATATTTCAAATAAAAAGGTAAAACAAAAGCATTATATAGAAAGTTATGAAAAATCCATAGCAGCTTGCATCAATTGAACCTAACTACTACAAGATATTAGTATGGAATTTAAATCAAAGAAAGAGATGAAATAAAAAACTAAGAAGAAAATAACATATTTCAAAGACAGATGCATGATGCAAAACAATAGGGAATACAACTAATATAGCACAGAAATTGCAACATTTCACAAAGACAATTACACTAGAACTATAAACATAAAACACGCATAACATGATATAAATTTGGAACCAAATCACATACAGTATCAATGAATAGTAGCCATAAAATGAACCTACATATAGTACACTCCTGCTACTTACAACTAAAATCTCAATAAAAAAGAAATAAATAGATTTCATCTTGTTGCAACTACTGCTGAAATGCAACCATAATAAGGCAAACAGCAAGTAGCAACTGCAGTCTACCAGCAAATGTAAAACATTATAAGGCTTTCTCCAGCTTATCAAGCACACAATGCCTTTCTCCGGCGGTGTAATTTACCTATAAGAAGAGATCAATTCCTTTTAGGTAACCAGATTTGCTTAGGTCCTCCAAGGTTACTGACTAAGCTTTTGGGCACCTAAATAGCTTTCTTCTTTGAGACCACAATGGGTGCACCAATGAACTTAGCATGAACACCATTAGCACCCTAGAAAGTAAATAGCAAGAATCAAACTTAATGGAGGATATGGTAGGGTTCTTGTTCTTGCAATTTCTCGTCAAATGCCCCACTTGATTACACTTGTTGCAATAGGTCCCATTACCCCTCATAAATTGACTCTTGTGAGAGGCAAAAGACTTTTTGCCACTCTTTGGGACATAGCCTAAGCTCTCTTTGTTAAAAGAGAACCTTCGGCTACTTAGGCACTTGAGCAAGTGGGTATATCCACCGTACACCTTTCCAAGCGCATATGTGAGCTTATTAACCTCCTTCTTTAGTGTCTCATTCTCTACAATGAGAGTGGAGTCACAAGTGAAACCATCACTAAGGAGAAGTACTTGTGCTACAAGAGGGGTTAGTGGTCGCAACAACAATAGAAGTATAGAATGATATCAAGAATATCACAAGTTACTCCTACATTGGCTATTTCAATAGGCTCCTTCCTTTGAGCAAGGAGAGAGGAGTGAGCTTCCTTCAACTTCTCATGAGTTTCAATTAGAGCATCATGAGTAGCTAAATGCTCATCAAGGGTTTGCTCAAGAGCTTTGTGTCTTTTACGCAATTTGAATTCTTCCCTCTTCTTGTTTTTGAGATAATGAGCCCCTTGCAATAGCTCGATCAGTTCCTCCGTGGAGGCTCCACATCCTCAATATCACTCCCACTGTCGCTCTCATCATATTGTACCTTTGGGTCCTTGGTCATGAAACATGATGAGGGGGTGTTGAAGATGGAGGGCTTCTTATTGATGGCGATGCCGACAAGTGACTTGATCTTGTTGCTCTTCTCATCATCATCACTTTCACTTGAGGCATCAGAGTTCTACTCAACAGAATACACATATAGCCTTTCTTATTCTTCTTGAAGGTCATTGTTTTGCCTTCCTTGTCCTTCTAGGACTTGCTCATCTCGTCCTTGGAGCTCTTCTCCTTCTTGGGACAATTGTTTGTAAGATGACTAATATCCCCTGTAATAGAACCGACCAATTATACGAAATTAAGTAAGAAAATCACCCGCCGAAGTAGATAATTTAGCAAACTTCAGCCCGTATAACCCGGTAGTCCGTGAAACCACGAAGAATTTCAAACCAACCAACATACAAACTAAGATTATACAAGTTTAGCAGCCACAGTCACATGTTACATATAATTCGCAACATCAGTTGAATACATCGGAGTTTAGAACATAAAGTTATTACAAACCAAGTTCATAATGAAATAGCGGAAGCAAATAATTTTAAAGCCACACACACGTTTAGTTCAGATACAGTGCCAGGAGACAGTTATTTCCAACAAAAGCATCAGATAAGAAATACGGAGCAACCATTGCCCTTGGTCCTAATTGTCGTCCATCGCCGGGTACAGACAGTTGATGTAATAACCGTAGTACATCTGACCATCTGCAACAACAATGGGAACAACGCCCTGAGTACGAGAAAGTACTCAGCTAGACTTACCCGTCTTAAACCAAAATAAAGTGACACCAAGGAGTATACAAGGCTTTCTTTTAGTGGACTAGCTGACTCATTTGCGAAAGAGCAATAAGTTAACATAATGAAATATTTAAGTACTTTGCATCATCTTTAATATAACCTATCAAGCTAGGTAAGCACCTATACTATAGCAATCACTTGATTAACCAATAACATCCAGTTACTGTAACAGAACCGACCAATTATACGAAATTAAGTAAGAAAATCACCCGCCGGAGCAGACAATTTAGCAAACTTAAGCCCGTATAACCCGGTAGTCCGTGAAATCATAAAGAATTTCAAACCAACTCGCACACCAGCCAAGATCGTAATAAGTTTAGCGGTCATCATCATATATTACATAAAAGTTCGCATCACAAATACATCGTAGTTTAAACATAGTTATTACAAACCGAGTTCGAATAGAAAGTAGCGGCAGCAATTAGCTCAAATCCACACACACTCACACGGAGTTCAAAATAAAGTGTCAGCTGATGATCATCTTCAACAAAAGCATTAGATGAGACGTAAGGAATGACCATTGCCCATGGTCCTAAGCATCACCCATGGCAGGATAAAGGCAGTTGATACAGTAGCTGTAATACATCTGCACATCTGCAACAAGTGGAAACAAAACCCTGAGTGCGAGAAGGTACTCAGCTAGACTTACCCGACATAACCAAAAATAAAGTGACACCAAGGATTACGAAGGGCTTTATAGTGGTGTAGCTGACTCCTTTGCGAAAATACATTTTTAGCATTTCAAGAACATTTTCCAAAAGCATTATATCAAGTTAATTATTATTAACCTGTCGGCTACATTTGCACCTATACTAGAGCAAGCATGTGATTAAGCAATTAATGATAACCAATGATCATTAGCACTTCCATAATGTCATATCCATTATAACTATCCAAGTGTTCCATCAACATTACTACGATGAAGTAACTCAAGTCAAGTGTTCACTATCTAGTGAACGATGGCGATTCGAATCGATTATTAACTATCTGGTAATTTATTCCTCACACAAACCTCACTCACCCGCTAAAGTGAGATATTGGTCACCGAGTCAACTATCCAGGTAAAGTCTCGAGTTTGCCAGGAACCACATGTACCCGGGGGCCGACCGACTGTCTTCCAGTCTTATCATCGCGCCCCGTGTCAAACTCGAGTTTGCCAGGAACCACATGTACTCGGCATGCGTTCAACATGACCCGAGGCCCAACAACGGTCGGTCCTTAATCGACACAGACGGAAATCACTACAGTCCGAAACCCTGTAAGTTTCCGTCCGGTCTCAACTTCAAATTAACACTTAGTTATCTCATGATGACATAATTATCCAAGCAGATCCAGGTAACCACCTATAGCTCGCAGGTGACAGGAAATCACCCGACTTCTACCGGTCTAAGCTAGCTAAGCATTGACTCGACTGCGAATACCAGGGTAGCAAGGATATAGTATAACAAAGGCAATCAAGGTATAATGCAGCAACGGTTGCAAACAACTCCTGAACATAACGCATCAATTAAAGTAAAAGCATTAATTAAATAATTGCAAACCGAGGGATAAATGCTCCTGTGCTTGCCTCTCTCGAAGGAACTCGGGCGGTGATCGAGGCACTCCGGAAGTTCCTCAACGTCCTCCTCGTCGGCCTCGGGCACCTCCTGTGGCTGCACCTCGAGCTGCTCTTCCGGCTCCACGGGTGCGACGACTGGATTCTCTGCTGGCGATCCTGTATGATGCATGTGCGTGAGTGCTTATGAAAAAGATGTATCGTATGAAAATGCACACCATGAATATGCTTGCATGCAAGGTAGATGAACATAATTTGCTTTATGGGGTAGAGTAGAAGTAAAATTCTTCTACAAGGTAGTCAACATCATCCAAGAATATGTACTATAAGTACATGTCATCAACTGCATTATCTTCTACTACTAACTACCATGTAGCCACACTCAAGTACTGCTACACTAATACTACAACCACGGTAATAACATGCTAAGTCACCACATCAAGTTAAAAAAAATGCTTCAAAGATATACCATAGATTTACTAATTCACTAATCATGTATAAAGCAAGATTTAATTAAACCCTAATTAACACTAGATTTGAGTAGCAACATCTATTTTGACAGCACAGAAAAATCTTATAAAATTACAGTAGCATAGTACTACTCTAAGTAGACTACCATAAAATTTTCATGGCATTTGGATAAGTAAAATAGCCTACACAAAAATCACAAGCTATGGCATAAATATGAGCATGAAAATACTTTGTATTATGAAAAGTATCAAACAATAGATTTATTATTTTTCCTAGGTTCTACATAGTAAATAATCACTGTAAAAAATTATCACATGCATGTTTTATACAAATTTTGCTCTCTAGCAAAAATAACAAAAATCAACCATAAATAACACTTGAACTAGACATCACTATTTTCCTACAGAATATGCATGACATATATTTTTCATGTAAAGTACATCACTAAAGAAGATTAACAAAAATAGAACCATATTTTTCTGAGCTTCCTATGATTTATTATGCATTTCTTAAGAAAACAGCAATTTCAAGAATTAAATAAAAGCCTTATATAAAAGTACCACAAATTTGACATGCAATATTTTTTTACTGTAGATCTAGTCATGAAGAACACAGCAAAACTTGTTTCAACATTTTTGGACACATATTCTTCAAGATATGATTTTTAGAAGCATTTGAACAAATTCTGAAAATCATTTTTCCTTAAAACCAAAAATCACACGAATCCTAAATACTACGAGCACCCAGTGCAGTGCACCCAGATCCACAGCGGGACGCTGCAACTGGGCCCTCGGGTCAACCGGACCCCACGGGTCAGTCGCACAGGGGCAAAGGCAGTGCTGACCGGCCAGTCCTCGCCGTCGGCGAGGGGGTGACCACGGCCGTGACCTACATCGTGCGGCGAGTCCAACGGTGTAGCTGGCGTGGCCTAGTGTGCTCGGGAAGGAGCTCGCCGTCGCACATGGTGGAGTGGCGGCGCTGCTCCCCGGTGGCCAGCCATTCCCGGCCGAGAGGGGGCACGGGGTGAGGCGCAACGGCTTCACGATGCTCGGTTGGTGCGAATGCGCGCAAGAAAAGGGGGGAACGATGAGCGGAGATGGGAGCTCGTCACAACCGAGAGCTTTGGCAAGGCATGGCGGAGCTCCAGTGAGAGATTCTGGGCGACCCGAGCCTTACCACGGTGAACGGAGGCAAGCACCAGCTGCACAAGGGCGAGGCGGAACTGGAGCGAAGATGTAGTGGTCGCTGGTGGGCTAGCGTGGCCGGAACGCTCGTCTCCGGCAAGCTCGACGCGGCGGAGCGGCGTTGCTGCGGCTGCGGGCGCGCGAGAGGCAGGGAGGGGGACAAGGCGAGTGCGGGGTGGCATGTGGTAGGCGGGGCGCGGCGCTGTCGGCCCTTGAAGGCCGTGCGGGCATGGTCGGAGCGGGCACCGCCCCTCGCCGCCGGTGGGCACACTCCATGCGGCGTGCGCGGGCAGGAGCGAGGCGGGACGCGGCGCGCGGGCAAGCGGCAGGGAGGCACGCGTGGGCCTGGGCCAGCGAAGTAGCTTGGGCCGAGAAGGGAGGGGCGCGGCCCGTTAAGCAGAGAAATTGATTTTTTTTTCATTTTATTTTCAAATGACAGTGCATTCAAATCAAATTTTGAGCAAAATTCAAAACAGTTTCAAGCCAGACCCCAAAATGAAAGTTGCTCAGAAAAATATACTCTACAACTTTACTTAAGGGTGCATCTTGAAATTCTGAATAGATTTTGAAATAGGGATTTAAAGTCCATTTTAAATCAGAAACCCATATTTCTAAGTTATTTTTAAAAGCAAATTTTGAGAAAACTTTGAATACAAAACTTGCTCCAATTTACATGCTAAACATTTCTAAATTATTTGCATTACCAAACAAACATGTTTATTGACCTATCAAGCACAATCATGGCATAGTTTTATTTAAACAAACAAATGCAACACTAATGTTTCAAGCCTATGTTACAAAGGTTTCAAGGCATTGTTCCAATTATTATTTAACATGATTATGCATGCATGATGACGATGCTTGATGGTGCATTATGATCATGATTTGCAGTGCCTAATGCATGCTTAACACCAGAGGTGTTACAATTACCACTTGGATTTAGCATTTTCACATCATCCATATAACCATCAGTGTTTCATCATTATTACTACGATGCCGTAACTCGAGTCAAGTGCTCACTATCCAGAAGCGATGACGGTTCAAATCGATTCCTAACCAGCTGGTGATTTATTCCTCACACAAACCACACTCACCTGCTAAAGTGAGCTACAGATCACCAATGACACTATCTAGGTAAACGTCGCGGGACAAACTGGAGCCGCAGTACCCAGGGATCGCCCGACAGCCAGGACGCACCTTGGGCTCACTCTTCGCGTCCCCATTATACCCCTTCAGCACCAGTACGCGCACCCGTGTTGATCCCGGCCTGAATAATGCCACTAGCTTCGCGGTCGAAAGGTACTTTATTCGGTCAGCTAAATGTGAGGCATGCGTTTAACATGACAAGAGGGACGAGCAACGATCGGTCCTTAACTGACACAGACGGAAAACTAATAGCACCCCAGAACCCTGTCTGGTTGCCTCCAACTTCTCCATCCGATCTCCAATTATCCATCAACACATGGTTATCTTTGGGATATCATCCATTTTATAGCTAAAATATTCTAGTAACTACCTATAATTGCAGGTGACCGGAAATCACCGATCGCTACCGGTCTAAGCAGGGCTAAGCAGTTATTCGATTCTAAACCTATCAGGGTAAGAATATAATAAGGTAGGCAAGAATAGTAATAAATGCATCAACGGTTTCACTCAACTCCTATAACTTAATGGAACAATATATAAACTCATATATATAAAGGATTGCTTTTATAAAGTAGGAGACTTAGGATGCTCCGGGGCTTGCCTCGCTCAAAGGAACTAGGTTGATGATCCACGCACTCGGGCAGGTCATCTTCTTGCCCCTCTACCTCTGGCACCTCCTGTGCCTGGATTTCCTGTGGGTCGGCCCCGGCCTGCTCCTCTTGCGCTGCTACTGGCACTTCCTCCTGCGATCCTGTATGATGTAATTGTATAAGTAAATATGCAAACGATGCATCAGATGTGATGGAATGTGATGATTATGATGGCATGATATGCAGATAAACACATTGAGACTTTATTGGATAGAATAGAGGTAAAACCTTTATACACGGTAGTCAACATCATCCCAGGACAGTTACTACGAATACATGTTATCTACTGCATTCTCTTCTGCCACTAATCCCCGTTACTTTTCCGCTAACTAACATATAGCCCTAACATGTGTGCCACTATACTCCTATCAACATAACTACACTAACAAGTGACATCAGCACGTGATTTGATGCAGCAAAGATACACCGAAGCTATACTATTAAACAAATCATGCACAAAGGATATTATTTTAATTCAACTTAAACTAGGGTTATAATAGCAACCTATATTTCTAGTGCATAGAAAAATCTATAAAAATTACAGTAGTATATTCATACCATAAGCAGCATACCATAAAATTTTCATGGTAATTGGATAGGTAAAACTGCCTACACAAAAATGACAAGCTAGGGTGTATAAATGAGCATGAAAATACTTTGTACTATGAAAACTATCAAACAATAGATTTAGTATTTTTTCTATGTTCTACACAGTAACCAAACATTGTACAAAAATTATCATATGCATGTTTTAAACTAATTTTTCTCTCTAGCAAAAATAACAAAAATCAGCCAATAAAGGCACTCGAACTAGACATCAATATGTTTCGACAGAACACATATGACATATATTTTTCATGCAAATCACATCACAAAAGAAGACTAACAAGACTGGAACCATATTTTTCTGATAAATATTATATTTACTATGCATTTTCTAAGATAATAGCAATTACAAGAATTAAATAAAGCCCTATATAAAAGTATCACAAAATTGATATGCAATATTTTTAAACTGTAGATCTAGTCATGAGGATCATAATAAAATTTGTTTCATAAATTTTGGAGCCATAAATCTCAAGATATGATTTTCTAAAGCATTTCAATAATTTCTGAAAATTCAATTTTCAAACCACTTTAAAAACCAGCCGCTGAAATCGCTAGGTACACCTGCTGCTTCACCCCCAACGCCACACCGAGGGATAGACAGGCGGGCCTGCGGGTCAACCGGCCCCACTTGCCAGCCACACCGTGGCAGGGGAGACGCTGACCGCGTGGATCTCGCCGCCGGTGAGGTCACCACTAGCGGCTTCTCCGTGAAGAGGCGAAGCTGGTGGCACCTAACACACGGCCAGATGAGCTCGACACTGAGCTTGCCGGCGAGCATGGCGGCAAGGCGACGCTGGCGCACAGTGGCTGGCTGGAGCAAGCCGCGGTGGCAGCCAACGAGGCGCGCGCGAGCTCCGCGAGAGGAAGACGGACGCGTAGCCTGCGAAGGAGGGGGAAGAGAATAAGAGGAGGGCTACATCCACGGTGGTCGGGCACGGCGGCCATGGCGCCGCCACGGAGGGAAAACGCCGCACGGGCCTTACCACGGCGCGAAAGGAGGCAACAGCGGGCGCACGGGGTGGCAGAGGTTGAGGCGGAGCCGTAGGCAGACACAATCGAGGAATGGCGGTGCGGTGGCGGAGCTTGACGCCGGCGGGTGGAGCGACGGCGTGCGGCGGCGTGCGCTCCCGCTCGGCTTGCTGCTGCTGCTGTGAGTGGGCGCGCGAGCGAGGAGGGGAGCGGGAGATAGAGTGGATGGAGGGGGAGATGGGGGGCGGACCAGGCGAGGTGAAGGCAGGCCGGCGGTGCCGCGCGGCGAGCTCGCCGGCGCATGGCCGCCACGCGGCGTGCACGGCCTGGCGCGGTCGGGACGACACGCGCGGGTGTGGGCACGTGCGCTGCGCTGGCAGGCCAGGCCGGCTCGCTCAGGTGGGCCAAAAGGGAGGCGCAGGCCCAACTAAGCGAAAACAGTTTTTTCTTTTTATTTTTCAAATCAAAATTAACTAAACAACCCCAAATTCAAAATTTGAACAAGTAAAAAACATTTTCAAATCTTGACCCCAAAACAAAAGTTGTTTAGAATTTGATTCTCTACAACTTTGCTTAAATGTGAATTTTAAAATTCTAACTAGATTTTGAAATAAAGATTCAAAGTTCATTTTAATTCAAAAACTCATTTTTCTAGATTATTTTTAAAAGCAAATTTTGAGAAACTTTTGAATACAAAACTTGCTCCAAATTTCATGCTAAACATTTCTAAATTCTTTTCACTTCCAAACAAACTTGTTTATTGACCTAATCAAGCATACTCATGGTATAATTTTATTTAAACAAGCAAATGCAACATTTATGTTTCGAAGTCATGTTTCACATGTTTCAAACCAATGTTTCCTTTATATTCCATGTAATCATAAATGCAAGATGATGCTCATGCTCATGATTTGCAATGCTTAATGCATGCTTTAACACCCGAGGTGTTACAGCCCCACACTCATAGCACCTTCTTTCTTCCTTCCTTTTGGATGATGATCTCCTTCAGGGATGGCAATGGGGCAGATACAAAAAATACATGCATGATATATTTTATATATTGACATGTATAAACAAGAGGCAATAAACAATACACAATTTTATGACTCAACTTAGAACACACTTAATAGCTTGCATAAATAATTTAATAATAAAACACATGAGTTTTTATTCAAAATGATCTATTTCGGACCTCCATTGGACATCCGCCTAGTGGAAACCGAAACTTGAAACTGAACCCAATAAGTTTCGGGTTCATCATGGGGGGTGAAATTGAACCCGAAGCCGCTGGACCCAAACTCCACGTATCTCTGACCCGAAACCGCCCCACTGCCATCCCTAATCTCCTTCTTCTTGTACCATAACCTTTCTTCTTCATGAACTTGCCAGACCGGTGCACAAAGAGAGCCATGTCCTCATCCTCCACACTTGAGCTTGAGCTTGCATCTTCATCATCACTTGATTCTTCCTTTTTCTTGCTCTTACCATTGGATGATGTGGTGGCCTTAAATTCCACACTCCTTTTCTTCTTCCTTCTCCACCTCCACAATTTTCTCATGGTATGCGTCTTGTGTGACTACATCACCTAGTACTTTTGTAGGGGTGACTCCCTTGAAGCCGCCTCTCACAATGATAGTCACCAATGTGTCAAACCTTGGTGGGAGGCATCTCAAGAACCAATAGGAGAAGTCCTCATCGTCAACTTTGTGCTTCAAATTCCTTAGCCCATTTACAATGGCATTTATCCTATGGAACATTTATGGCATACTCTCATCTTTTAGCATCTTGAACTTGGCATACTTATCCTTCAAGATGTAGAGCTTGGCTTCCTTGACCGCTAAGGTGCCTTCATATGAGTCTTCAAGCCTTTGGAGCATCAAGCTACATGCTCGCTAGACATCTCCGGTGAGCACTAGATGCCCCCAATGTCTAGTTTCCAACGGCTCAAAAATAGTTGTTACCATTGTTAGAGGTCTATGCGCACCTCCGATGCACAGCAGACACCTCCGATGCGAGTTTGCTCTAAGTGTCCCGAAAACAACCTCTTCGGTTGAATGGTGCAGTGTGAGCTGTAGTGCTCACACTGGACATGCCCGGTGGGTGGATTGAAGTTTCCGCGCTTGGTAGACACACACCGGACCTCTCCAGTCAGTGCACGTCCGGTGCACACCAGAGAGAAAGGTGATTGGCTAGGAAAACGACTAAATCAGAGCACAGCCTGACCTATTCGGTGGCAGCTCTGGTGCCACATCGGACAGATCTGGTGAGTGCAAATTAGCGCAGCCAAGACCTCTCAACTGTCTCTTCGCAAGCGTGCCAACTCTCAAATAATTTGCCAAACACCTAAGCACCAAGTTAGCATTTTTCAAAGTGTTTTGAAAAACATCTTCGCTTGCTACTCACCACGTCACTAGGTATAATGCACATGCATGTAAATCAACACCTAGTGGCACTAGATAATTGTGTTTGCTAATTAGAGCACCCCTCTTTTTGAGGAAAACTATGAAGCTTACGCCCAATAACTTTATTGAAAAGAGAGGACAAGTACAAAGGTTAGATGGGTGCTAACACAAGAAAGAAAGCTCACGTAAAAACAACCCACAAAACAGGCATAAAAGCCCTGCCTAACCAGGCAAGAAGACTGTCCCAGCCGCAACAAGAAAGAAATTACAAAGTACCTAGCCAACTCATTATAACAAAATGACAATGGGGTGGGAGTTGGTGCAAGTGAAGTTTAACTTCACTTTTGAAAATAGCTTTCCAAGCCACCACTGAGGGTGCATTTCCATTGAAGATATATGCATTTCTTTCTTTCCAAATACTCCAATCAACAATCATCACAATGTCCAACAAATAGGGGGAATTGGATGTAGACTTCTGACGAGCTAGCATTTGAAAGAGACTTCCTTGAATGTTCCATTGGATGTTTACTATGTACCATCTCATGATGTTGGAAGAGCACTCAAAGAAGAGATGCATTGTCATCTCTTCCACATTTTCGTGGCACATGACACAGTTGTAACCCTCCTCAAAGTGCTTATGGCGCTGTCTAAGCACATTTCTAGTATTGAGTCTATCCATGAGGAGGAGCCAAGCAAAGAATTTTATTTTGGGCATGCATTTTGATTTTTAGATCCAAAGGAACATGGCAGGTGGAGCACTGGAAGCAAATGGGTGCTTGTAAAAGTTGTTGGTTCTGTATATGGGATTGTTCTAGATGTAAGACCAAATATCTAACTAATCTTGTGTCGACTTGAGAGGTTCTATGATTTGTGAGAAGGCTAATAACTCATTATAAGCTGCCTTGGTCATTGGTAGCCTAAACAAGCCAATCATATCCCCATTGAAAAGAACTTTTTGTAGAGACAACTACTTGTTAGAAGCAAAAGTGTAGAGGGCAGGAAGTGTAATGAAAGTGGTTGACCTGCGAAACAGTCCTCCTAGAGACTAACAGTATTACCTTTACTTGCAATCAGAAGGAGCCTGAGTAGTAGAAAGATGAAGCACTTTCTATTGGTAGTAGGAGTTGCAAACTAAGTGCACCCAGGGGATATACACCTTATTGTAGAACTTGTCTAAGAGCTTAAGCAAAAGAGCATCATTCTGCAGATAAAGATTCTTAACCTTCAGGCCTCCTTTGTCTTTTGGCATGGTTACTAACTCCCATACAGCCAAATTATAACCTTTAGCGTTTATATTTGAACCCCTCCATAGATAGTTTTTTCTAAAATGTAAACTGGAGACCATAAGGCAACCGGTATGATTGGAATATGCCTCCACATCTCCACTGATATATCATTTGTTTATGTTTGCTACGGTAAGTCGAGAGTGAATTATGAATTGAAGAGAATTTTGAGAGACAGAGAGAGAGATATAATCTATATGCACCAACCACTATGAGATAAAAATATTTAGACCGTTTTAAATAGTTCAATTATTGAAGAAAAGTTAGTGTTCTTATATATTCACATGTGCCTTCCAACATTCCATAGCTGCTCTCCGCTTGTAGTGTTCATCGCTACATCTCATGGCCTAATGGCAGATTAGTAATTTCTCTACCAAACAAAAATAAGCTATATTTTGTTCTGTTAGTTTCATCTCTTCTTTATTATTTTTAAACCCTTTTTTGTTGTTGCGAACATTTCAGGTGCCCCTCGGCCAGTGACGTACGTTCAAATTTCTTGTTGAAATCCACGAATTGTGCATTTGGCATATTAGTTCCTGTCATTGTAAATTTAATGAACTCATTCGTAGTGTTGGCGAAGAATTCATTGCACATCGCTTACAATCAATTACTGGCATGTGAGCTTGTGTGTATCACCAGTCTTCTAATATAGTTCTGTCAAAACTAAAATATTGCATGGTGGTAGCATCGGTACTTAGGATTGTGTTTGCTGCATGTTATAAGTATCTAGTTAATGAATGCATGCATTAGCTAAATGTTTTACTAATATAACTGTTATGTGGATCATGGGCTATATGACCTCTACATATAAATTTCTCTTCTAAATTATTTGCTTTGCATTTTTGGTTCAAAATGGTCATCTAAGCAGACAATGGGATGAGATCATTTCGGTTGTTGAAACTAGAGTTCCGAACAGACTAGGGGGTAAGAGCAACGAAATGACATACAACGAACTTATCATTCTTGATCATGGTTGCATGCATGCATTAAACATTTTGTAGACAAACAAATAGATGAGTTTAGCAGTCTACGCGCGAGTTCCCAAGAACTCGCCGCGATAAGACCACATATGTGGGTGGTACATGCCCTTAGCATGCTATAGCAGTAACAATATAGCCTAACTAATTAATGACATAGGTATCATAATCATAACTGCAAATGATTAGTCATCGACAATAGCAATACTTACATTGTGTCTCTGGGTGGTTTATATATTTGAACACAGGCTTAGTGGTAGTCATGCGGCAGTAGAAAGCGGCAAACTTGAGCTTCAAAGCACGAAACTCAACCTTGTCCTCCTCCGTGTACTCCTCGTGTCACAGAGACCCTCATCCACTTCCTCCTTCAAACAGAATGTTTATAACAGAAATGGTTTGCTTTTCCACATCGAAACCATAGCTTCCTGTAACATCATCCGCTTCGACCTCTCCTCCATCTTCCCCACTCCCTTGACCCTTTTCCACCACCTTCATGTCCACATGAAGAATGGAAGGTCTCTCTTGCAGCAGCCAACAACCCCATGGACAGGGACTGATTATACCTCTCAGTCGACGTAATTTTCTGATCCACCCAATCACAGCCCTGAAAGTCGGCTGAATTTTCTGATCCGCCACAATCACAACCCAGAAAGTCGGTGGATTTTTCTGATCTGACACAATCTCAGCCCTGAAAGTCGACGGAATTTTCTAATCTATTCCTGTCTCCTGTAGACGGCCCTTGGAAGGGACGGATCATACCTCTCAGCCCTGCAAGTCGACGCAATTTTCTTCACTCCCTTTAGAGTCGCCCTCCAAAACTCCTCTGACAGCCCCGCCCTCCTCCGTACCAACTCTGGCAGCCTCGCCATCCCTACCTTCTCCGGGGGATCGATGGCACGTGGGATCCTCCTCCATCGCCCAGAGCGTCCTCCGCCTTGCGGCCATCGCGGACGGCCCGTAGCCTAATGCCCCGATGTAACTGCGGCACCTCCGTCGACCGGATCAATCTCCATGTTCCAAATCGGGTTGATAGAGCAGCTAGTTTTTTTTTCTTATTTCAATTGGACGGCGCAACCGGAAGCTGGGCCTAGGCCTTTTGGGGTGGGGAATCTACAGGGTCCAGATCAACTTTGGCACCGATAGCCTGACATCGGCCCAAGACGTGGGGAGGAAGGGAGGCCCAGGTTGGACATCGAGCAGAGCTCGGCCCAACTCTATGAAAAAGTCAGCCCAGTTTATTTCTCCCCCTTCCTAATAAGGAAAAAGTCCACATTACCTCCCTAATTTTTTGCGAAAGTCTGCTTTTCCTCCTTGAACTCTAAAACCGGGTAAACCACCTCCCTGAACTTTTAAAACCGTTCGTTTTATCTCCCTGACCGGTTATAAGCGGTTTTGTCTTTTTCTTTTCTATTTATTTCGGTTGAATCTTTGAAAAATCATTGTAAATCACAGAAAAATCATAAAATAGAAAATCCAATTTTGTTGGACTCCACATGAGTTGGTCTACATAGTGAATATATAATATGGTATGATTTAGTACAAATTTTTTATTATAGCTTTAGAACAGTGCTTTTCTGTAGTTAATTCATAGCTGGAGTTTTCATAGTCCAATTGTGGTGAAATTTTTATGGTGGACTAATTATTGTATGCTTGAACTGTAGTAAAAATTTCATTATAAATACTTCAATTTTTCAATGCAACTCTACACATGTAACTTGCTTTTTTTTGTAACTAAAATATTTAAATGATATTTATGTTTGTAGTTATAATGGTTTGACTACAAAAGTTTGTTCCAACTCCTAAACGATTTTTTTATGACTGCAGAGAGTACAGAGAGATAGATACTATGTGCAAACTTTGCTGTTCTTAGTCTCTGCTTGCACTTCATGCAAACAAATTCATGTTTGTAGTTCTTGTTTTTCAAGTTACGGCAATATTATCTTTGAAAAAAATATACTGCAATAGTCCTTTCTTATACACTTCGGCTTCTTCATCAGGCACCTTCAATTTTCTTGTTCCCAAACAAGGCCATAATGCTTCTTGCTGAGACTCTCAATGCTGGATATTTACATTTCATTGTACAGCATTTTCACGCTCCAAAAAAATGGCAAACAAACAGCCTATAAATCCAATACCGCACCTAAAATGAATAGTAATAAAACTATAAAACTATGGAATCCCAATTCGAATTCCAAAACCTGAACCTATTCCTGCAATATACACAAGCCTTTCCTGCTATTTACTTTATCCTGATGGCTCCCGCTGCTGGAGTCCCCTTGCCGGGCATCCATGGGAACGGCCAGCCAGACCCTTTCCCCACTGATCTCTTCAGCGCACCAACGTCTTCCTCGTCCGAGTCATCGACGTCGTAGTCATCGTCGTCGTTGTCGATGCAAACGCCTTTCCCTTTCGTGTCGTGCTGTCTCACGTCAGGCGTCGTCCGCTCGCTGAAGCTCTCGTACAGGTCAGGGGAGTGGCGCAGCAGCTCGCTAGCTGACCCGTACCCCATCAGCCGGTGCAGCCGCCCCACGGCTTTCGTCCCGTCGAGGGTGTCGAACGACGTGTTCCTCGAGACGGGCAGCCGCTGCTCGTCCTCCGTCGAGTAGCTGCTGAGACCGAAGGCATCGATGAACGGCGCGAACGGGTCGGATCTTTCGTCGCCTTTGCCGCCGTGCAGCTCGGAGCCATCTGTGCTGCACCGGTCGACGGAGTCCTGGTAGGCCTTCTTCCTGGCCGGGTCCCTGTAGGAGTAGGAGAGGACGGTGGAGCAGGAGCCGCACCGCAGCTTGCGCACTGTCCTGGTCGAGACGGCGAAGTCGGCGGGCACCTGCACCAGCTTGAAGCAGCTGGAGCAGACGATGAACGGTGCGCCCTTCAGCACCGGCCGGCAGTGGTTGCGGGGCGGCAGGCGCCGCTTGGGCTCCTTGCCTGCCGGCGGCTTCCGCGGCGCGGACGGCTCCTGCGCTCTGGGCCTGCAGCAGTATCCTCGGCAGCTGCTACACTCCGGTTTGCCGTGGTGGCGGCAGCAGCCGTGCTGGCACGGCCTCGGCTCCACGTTATGGCAGCACGGGTGTGCTCTGCACTGGCGGTAGCGCCGTGACGGCAAGCCACGGGGAGGAGCAGCGGCTTGACGGGGCTTCACCGCACGGGCTGCGCTGCCATGGTGACCACGGTGACCGTCGGTAGCAGCGGCGGCGTAACGAGCTCTGGCAGGGAAGCCCGAGGCCGCCGCCGCCGCGCGAGACACGTAGCCTTCTTGCTTGGGAAGACGAGGAGGGCGCGCGCGTGGAGGGTTGAGCTCTGGGGACTTGCTGAAAAGCTCAGAGAGGTCCCCTTTCAGCTCATCCACCGTCTTCAGAATCTTCTTCCGCAAGGGCCCCAGATGTTCTTCTTGAAGCTCATGGCGAGATGGACTCGGCGCCTTTTCGCCGGCATCATCAGCATCATCCCGTGCAGGTTGAGCAGCTGCGGGTTGAGCCGATGATTTCGGTGCAAGTTCTTGGCGATGCTCGTGGTGGTACTGCGGCTGCACTGCAGCTTCACCAGAATGTTTCTTTCTCGCAGCATCGGTCGATTCGGCCTGGCGTTTCATCCCCTTCTCTGTGTCATCCTGCAATTCAGGAGTGGCGTCTCTGTTTCCACCGGACAAGCGGGCACCACCGACGCCGGGCTCTGCACTTCCGGCATCTCTTGGTCCGCAGCCTTCAGAGTCGTCACCGACTTCCTGACTGACCGCACTCTGTTCGTGCCCTCTCTTCTCGATCAGTGCCACTTGCTCAGAAACACGATTCCTCGCCGGCACGGGAACAACGGACTCGCCCCGGCTCGTCGTGTCGGCACTGGCGTCAGGTGTGCTGCTGGTGCTGGCAACGTCGCCGGAGGCACGGCTCCTCGCGGCGGACACGAGACCACCGGACCCGCGCCGGCTCGTCGCGTCGGTGCCTTGGCGCCTGCTGCTCGCGGTGGCGTCAGGAGTACTGCTGGTGCTCGCGACGTCACCGGACCCACGCGTCCCGGCCGACACGAGAGCCAGATCACCGGAACCATGCCGGCTGCTTGTCGCGTCGGTGGCGGCTCGGTGCCAGCTGGTCCCGACATGAGGAGGGGTCGGGGTGCTGGACCTGCTGGTGCTCGCGACGTCGCTGGCGTCCAGGTGCCTGCTCTGAGGAGGCAGCCCGCTCCGCGACGGCGACGCCCTGGCCGCGTCTCCCGCGCCGCTGCTGGCGCGGTTCTTTGCTGTAGGATCGAGCACGTAGGGGAGAATCCATCAGAAACCAAACCAAAACCTCTGAGAGCAGAGCAAGCATCCAAATGCGAGCTCCGGGAATCGGAATAGGATTGGGACGTGAGGTTACCTCGAAGGGTAGTGCCGCATCCACCGCATTGGTACACCGGAGCGCCGGGCTCCTCAAGAACGCAGTGGCACCTCGGGCACCTCACGCGGCGAACCGCTCTGGCGTCTGAATTTTCCATGGGCCGGCAGGCCCCCAGGACATCCGGAGGACAGGACGGGAGCTAGCTAGCTGTCGACGATCGGAGAATGCTACGCTGCCTGTGGCGTCAAAAGCAAACAACAGGGAAACACCATCAGCATTCTGTTCATCAGTTCATGTATCTGTCTAAATTTGCGCCTTGTAATAATTGAAGAGATTAGCGGACATTGCTTGCTAGCAGACAAATTCTGTGCCTGTATGTAACGACGTCTGGTAGGCAAAGTCTGACTTAAGTGCGAATAATGACACGGACAGAATGGTAAGCATGTAGTAATGAAAAGCGACCGCTACGTTTGAACTGTTCTTTTTTTGGGTTTTCATATCATTCAGGAGGAAACGTTTGAACTGTTCTTTTTGGTAAATATACTAAGTGCACTGAAAAGTGAAAACGCTCATTTGCTGCCACTTTTTTATATAAAAAAAATGAGGGAAGCAATAAAACAGCTGTTAGCCCATTGCCCATTTCAGTTAGCTTGTGCTACTTAAGTAGAGGGCTCCAATTTCCAGTTCCAGGAGAGAAATTGGCAAATTGCCTAGTACTCCTAAGTAACTTGCGTTTGAACAGAGCAAGAACAAAACAAGGCAGAGAAAGCAGGTGTTCGACGATACAAGCTCAAGGTCCATGCGCATTCCAACCCAGTTCTTCGGATTTCTGCCCTATACTGGATGCAATCCACGGTGAAACCGGGAATTACAGAACACTCTAGAAGGGAATCGCATGCAATCCCAAGTACTGTAGGAGTACTAGCAAGAAAAAGCAGAGCAGCACGCGCGCGCAAGCGAGAGAGAAGCACATGCACGGCTGGCAGGCAAAGTCCAAGAATGGGAGCAGGAACAGAGCCGGGCACTCACCTCTCCTTTTCCCTCTCCCTCGTTGCTCCTGTAGGTGCTGCTGCGCCCTGTCCCTGTCCCTGTCCGTCGTCGTCCCGTCGCCAACTGCTCCTCCGACTCCAATTCTCCGGAGCGCCTCCGCTTTATACGCCTCCTCGGGCTCCAACTCCAGGTAGTTGCGCCCGCCTACCCGGCCGAACAATTCGCGAACGGGAGACGGGATGGGCGCGCCGAGTTCGCTGAGCGGTGGCTCCTCCGCCTCCGCGGATACATGTGTGGAGGGAGAGGCCGAGGCGGGGCCGGAGGGAGCAATCGAAAAAGAAGAGGGGCGGGAGCGGAGGGTGAGGTCATGGCGCGTGCTCGGCAAATATTTATACGCGGAGAGGAGGGAGGGAGCCGCGGCGGGTGCGGGCGACCACTTCAACGACAACGAGTGGTCTGGTGGAGGCGTCCACTGCCTGCGGGCTGGGGGAAGGAAGGAGGGGGAGGAGGGCCAGGTCGCCCCGGGACGGAGGAGAGTGGCGGGAGACCGTGTCGCCGACGCCAGTCGCGGGTGCCACCGCGTCGTCTTCTCATCTCAGCACGTAGGATTGGAACCGTATCCCTTCTGGATGCCAGCGTGGTGGTCTGGTGGATGTCCCACTCCCAAGCCGAGCCGAGCGTGTGGTGGTGACCCGGTGGACTGAAGCCCTGGACTGCCTGGCGTGGCGCCCGGGCCCGCGCCCGCGCGCGCGTTTTCACCGGGGGCGCACCGGGCGACCGCGACGGGAGTAGCCGAGTAGGGCTGGCACCGGCAGGCGGCCGACGCGGCTGCTTTCTTCCTGACGGCTCCGGGGGCCGCGTTCGTCCGCGGCCACGCGGCCCGGGTGGGGATTGGGGAAACGCAAGGCGGCGGCGGGCGGCGAGGCCAGGCCAGGCCCCAGCGGCGGATTGTTTGCCGTCGTCAGGGCCCGGGCGAGGTGGGCACGGCGCGGTAGCTGGAAAGGTCGTGAGGTTTCGTAGAGGCGCGGGTTTCGAAAACGAACTGGGGCCAGCACGCACGGCACACCGCGGTCCAACCAGGCGTCGTTCGTGCATGCGCTCCGCGAGGTCACGTACAAAAAGGGCAGGCAGCATATCATATCACATGCCATGATTGTGCGCCGGCCGGACCGACGGACGGACGGACGCATGAGTAGCTCGTGGTGCGTGGAGCAAGCGTGGCGTAAAGCGGTTGAGGACTCCACCGGGACTTCCGGAAGGTGTACTCCTACGTGTACATCCATGGCGGCTCAAGTTCCGTTCACAGCCTCACAGCCATTGCGCACCAAGCAAATCAGATGTCACAGTGGACCGGTCTGACACGTACTAGTACTATAGTACTCCTTTTTCACCTGAACCCACTCGAGAATGAAGAATGTGCATGCGCTTTGTTTTTTCTTTTTCTTCTCCCTCGCGCGCCTACTACTACTCGTTTTGCCTGACCCAAGAAACGTGGCACGCGAGGCGACTGCTGCCTCTAGCTACTACCACTCGGAAGTCAGAACGGAAAAGGCCCCGGGTGACGCCATGCCGGAGGGGACGCGCGTCATGCGGTAGTAAATGCGGCCGCGCCGCCTGGCCTCGAAACGGAAAAGGCGTTTGTCAGCCGGTAGTAGCCCGCAGTCGGTGGCGCAGCGCAGGTCAAACACACGAGAAGAAACGACAACCAAGAGAGCAACGGCAGTGATGAGTTGTTACGACGTCATCGTCGACGCACGTGTGGCCGCGCCCGAGCACGGACGGTGCCGTGCCATGCTTCCATGTGCGTGCCATCCCCAGCTGATTCCACCTGCACTGCAAGGGCAGCAGCTGCGAGTTCCAGTTACAGGCTTACAGCCAGGGCGCGCCGCGGACCGCGCACCAACCCCACGGCGGCTCTTTATTTATTTATTTATTTATTTATTTATTAATTAGTCTTGAGCAGAATTACAATCGTCATTAGCGGTAGCTCGCAATCCTAGTGGAATTACAAGCCACTCTTCCACCAGGTTTTCACGAGACACCAGTATAGCACACTCATGAGCTAGCCTATTACATATTCTATTAACAAAGCATAAAGTGAAAGTTTCAAAACTCCGGCTGACAGTGACGGAGCTAGGATTTTGGCATAGGGTATGCCGCACCAAAATTCTCATATCCAATTTGGCAAAGACCTATTTAGCAATTCGATATACAGCAGCAAAATTTGCCTCATAATTTATAATTTTTTCTATCTGATCAGCCTAGGGTATGCCGCACCATACCCGTGCCACCCGCTGGATCCGTCCATGCCGGCTGAGATCCTCCATTTGGAGAAGGATTGGTTGAACCTCCTATCTTTGCATTGTACGGTTCTCCCAGAGACTTACCAAAACCTGGTATAATGATTCTGCCAACACCTCTGGCACGCGCATACTGCATCCCATCGCGACAAGCCATTGCTTCAGAGGTTAGGACGTTCAGAGAATACTCATACCACCTGGCTAAACCCCCCACACGGGCGCCCGTCATGATCACGAAGTACCACTCCCGTCGCTCCCGTGCGGTTTCCTTCAAAGAAGGATGCATCGACGTTGCATTTGAACCACCCAGGAGCCGGTTTTTGCCATTGCTGACGATCTGATGTTTTCACCCTCGAAGTCTTCGGTGGATGAGCAATTTGCCAAAGATCAAAGGCCGCATCTTTCGCCCATTGTACTGCTGAGCGAACAGGCCAAGATACCCCACGGCGGCTTGTTTGGGAAAGCAGCTGCGCCCAAGCCTTTGCAGCAACGCTGCTTCTTTCCTTTCCTTTCCTTTTCTTTTGACAATGACTTTATGAGTAGGAGAAATAGCTATTTTTATCTCTCGTGTCTTTCGATGTTCCGTTTTGTTCCTAAATTATTAAAATATTGGTTTAGTTCTTAAAAATCACTATACTTTTAATATGTCCCTAAACTATCAAAACGACAATTTGAGACCCTCAACTTTATTTTTGTCTTAATCCCGTTCCTAAACTACTATTAAGTTTTCTTTTCATGCCTTATTAACTCTAGTGTTGTTTTTCTCATCTTACATGACACGCCACATTTCCTTGCCTCGTCGTCAGCTCTATACCACTACTCATCCTAGCTACTTGGCACACCACCCATCGTTTGATGATGCAAATCCTAGAGGCACTGCTACTCAAAGGTCTCCGCCACCCATTGTTATCCTGCACCCGCCGTATCATGCGTAGCCATAGGTCGTACCTCCTTTGGTATATATCGTTGTCGTCCACGTGTGGACATCAACCGTGCACACCACCTGCGATCATCGGACCTAGCTATGTCACACACTCACCCGTGCATATTCCAACCCCTCTGCCCTGACACCCGTGGTCCTCTCAATGGCGACCACCCGCCTCTGCCTATGGTGATGGAGTTGAGAAGGGGTCGATTACATGTCTACTGGTTGGAGCATCTTTTAAAAGAATCACATGGGAGATGCTGCAAATTGTACTAAAAAGAAGAGATACTTAGATTCACCAATCTAAAACAAGCTATGGAAACAAACAACAACCAAAGATAACAAAGTTAATTGGAGCATCTAAAACTACCCTTCGATTCTGCACATGTTGTTTGGTATTGTTGTAGTGCGTGGGCTGTTGCGGTTGTTAGCTCTAATTCGGGGAAGACTGTGTTTTATGTCGCGTTGATTCTGTCTATACAAATTTCTATGGTTTCGAATAGAGTCAGCAACTTAGGAAGTTCATGTGCAAGTCAGACCAACAATTATATTTTCATACGTTGGGAAAACGACTAGTACGTTGAGCGGTTGAAAGCGATCTTCTTACGAATCAATCAAAACTACCATGTCCGATGCTTTGGTTATGTCACTAGGCTAGGCAAGTGTAGATAGATTAGACAAGTGGATAGGCGAACTGAGCTACCATGTCTGTCTCAGCACGGCAGAGCGCGCCAGCGCCTCTGGTTACTTTGCCAATTCGAACAACATAATAAAAAAATGGACACAAAGTGTGAGTGTGAGACACTAGGCGAGCCAGAGAGCTATGGAAGCGCGGCGTTAGCTAGCTGGGCTAGAACACGGCTGGGCTCGGCTCAGCGAGTAGATGGGCCACTCTCTACCTGGGCTCCTCCACCGACGGGCCGACCAAAGTGACCGGCTGACGGCCTCCCAATGTCCAGTGAAAATAGTTTTTTTTTAAATGTCCAGTGAAAACTCCGATGGCGTTGCGAGTTGCCGTTGGTGAACAAGGTTTCCCGCGAGTCGGAAAAAGATAACGAGCATCGAGCAGATCCAGATGGAAACAAATCGACCTGGCGGCTGGGCAGGCCCTGGCCCACCGTTTGACACTGACCGGTGGGCCCTCCGTCGCCGAGGTGCCTGGACTGGCGTGCTCCCCAACGTGCGCCATTTCGGAAGCCACGCGCCCCCATCCCAGCCTTCCGCTTTCCCCTTTCCTCCTTCCTCCTCGGCACTCCCCACTCCCCGCCACCAACCAACCAACCCGCGCGCGGCGCGCCCCGAAGGAGAAGAGCGGGTCGGAGGTCCGAAGTCGGAGCTGAGCGCGCCCCCATCTTCCATCGGCGAGAGGTAGCACCGCGGAATTCCCCCGCTCCCTCCTTCGCCTGCGCCGCATCCCGCATCTTTCTCGCGAGTGTTTCGTCACACACAGGGGTTCCCACTCGCTAGCGATCCGCGGGCTCCGGAGATAACGAACGGTTCGATCTCTTGATCCTGGCATGTTCGCCCGTAGATCGGTTCCCTCGTTCGATTCCCCCATGCAAATCCTGCTGTCCCTATTTTTTTTGGCGGATTGGTTGCTTGCGCTGTTACGATTTTGTCATTTGGATGTGGGCATGTGCTTGTGCTGGGAAGGAGAGCAGCGATTTTACCAATTGTTTGATTGCCTTGGCCGGAGCCGCCGGGCTGCCAATCGTTTGCCCATGCAGGTATCTGAACTGCGCTTAATTACGAGCTTGTTGGCAGCCAGCCGAGCCGGGATCCCACAGACCCACACTATGTGATTTCATTTGGTGCACACTAGTAACTGCTACAGGATAGTATGTATAGGATGATAGGACTGGAGAGTACATGCCTAGAGTATCTCTTCATGGCGTCGCTAGGATAGTCAGATTAATGAGGATTTGGTAAACCTTTAGAATATAAGCATAGGTCCTGCTTTGTTAGGAAGCAAAAAATCATGTGATTTGTTGCTTTCCATAAAAGCAGGGGTTGTGCCTCTATTCTAAAATTTTGGAGCTAAGTTTTGGGAACTGATGGTCCTTGCTTTGCTCTAAAGCTTCATTCATTCATGGCTGTGGATGTGCCATGGTGCTCCTAGTCTAATCCCTGGTGGTCTGATCTGTCACTACTAAAACCGTCACGCCGTAGGGATTAACAATTTAATTCGGTGCCATTCAAGGGATATCGGTTTTAGCAGTGGCAGACCAGACATTAGAGTTTATCAAGATTCTCAGCACATTGTTCATGGTTCAACTTCATTACCTATAGGCTGTTAAGGGCATGTTTGGATGAGAGTCTTTTAAAGAGTCATGATATCAACAACTTGTTTTATAGAGTAGGTGCATGGCATCCCAAGTGTATTTCTAATCTATGACTCCAAAAGGCTACAGTTTTAGAAATATCTAGATTTTCGAAACTACAAGATTTGTTATTGCATCCAACTATTTTAGAAAACCGCTGTAGTTTCCTAAAACTCCAAGAAAACTTAGTGTTCAAACAGCTCCTAAGTTGCATACTTACCCATTTGCTTGTTGATTGCTGCGCTGGAGTTTCTAATGCACTAGGCAAGCGGTGCTGATAACCCAGTGCTGTAGAACGTTGCCTACTTATGGAGATTTTACAGCATTCAGCTACATTTTTTATTCGCAACATAGCATGTTTGTTTAGCTTTTATAGCATTGTTCAGGTTTTCTCCTTTTCTTTTTTTCGTGTGGGTGTGTTTGGGAGGGGGTGTGGGGTTATCAGATATATCTGCAATGTCAATGAATGTAGGAATCCTAGTAAGGCAACTAGTTTCACGAACTTTCTAGGATTTGTAACCTGTTATTGTAGCTTTCTCTGTAAAATAATTCTTTTCAAGCTACTGTATGATAAAAGATGGTTTTTTTTCCCTGTTCCTCTTCTGGTAAAAGGCAAGGCTAACCAAATATCTACTTTATCTTCAGCTTTGTCTGTTTCAGCTTCATGAGTTCTGGGAAAGCACTGGCATCCAACATCCCTTATTCAACAGTGAACAGCAGCATCATCTTTCTCTGCCTTTTCGTGGGATACTTGGGAATTCCTGGTGGAAGGTTCAGTGGAGGGAGCCTAATTTAGACACTGTGGTAGAAGCTTGGCCTAAGAGTTTGTAGGCTTTCAAGCTTTTGAAATGGTTTCTTCTCAGCCATCCTCTCTGACTGCAATCCTCGCACAGGGCCCCAACCTCTGCCCAGTAAAGATACTTCTCCCAATGGGCCCTCCAGATGTTGTCTCCTCAGATAACATCGAGTATGATTTCTCTGATGTTTTTGGTTCCACCCCGGTCCAAACACCAACAAACCTTGGTGGTCTTGGTCCGGACAGTCCGTCACCTACTGTTGAGTCCAATGAAGAATTTTACAGTGATCCTATTATCATCATCAACCGATCCCATTCTCTTGTTGGTCCAACATCACTTGTTAGCCGCTCCTTGCGACTTAGCAAGCTTAGTCTAGGAAAAACTGAGGGATCATCGGAACTTGTGAAGTGCCTCTCAGAAGAAAAGGAAGGGGACCAAGGGCAGCTCAGTGATGAAGAGCTTGGTAATGCTATCACGGAGGATGAGGGCGTTGGGCTTGATGACTTCGAAATCTTGAAGCTTGTTGGCCAAGGGGCATTCGGTAAAGTATTTCAGGTGAGAAAGAAAAACACCTCGGAGATATATGCAATGAAAGTTATGAGGAAGGACAAGATATTAGAAAAAAACCATTCTGAGTATATGAAAGCTGAGAGAGAGATATTGACAAAAGTCGACCACCCTTTCATAGTGCAGCTGAGGTACTCATTTCAGGTAAACTGTTTGTGTGCATACTCTCATCCTTATTCACTGTACAGAAAAAATATATTAAGTTTGGTGAAATCCTAGTACACATTTTTTATTGTAATGCTCTAACTGTGCAGACGAAATATCGACTTTACCTTGTCCTGGACTTCATAAACGGGGGGCATCTTTTCTTTCAGCTCTACAAGCAAGGATTGTTTAGGTATCTTCCATTTTTCGCTAGGTAGTTTTATTTGCCAAAAGGTAGTAACACTAGTACTGAAACTAAACTGGTTTTACATAACAAGGGAGGAGCTTGCACGAATCTATACAGCTGAAATTGTATCTGCTGTAGCGCATCTTCATGCTAATGGAATTATGCATAGGGATCTCAAGCCTGAAAACATCCTTCTGGATGCTGATGGCCATGTAAGAATCACTGACGATGACTGTCAACCTTCCTTTTCCAGTTCCTCATTTTGCTAACATCTCGTCATTCGCCCTACCTTTGTAGGCCATGCTCACAGACTTTGGCCTTGCAAAGGAATTCTGTGAAAATACCAGATCAAACTCGATGTGCGGCACTCTTGAGTACATGGCCCCGGAAATTATTCTTGGCCGGGGGCATGATAAGGCTGCTGACTGGTGGAGCGTGGGAATCCTGCTCTTTGAAATGCTTACTGGCAAGGTGAGTTGCGAGGTTCAGAACTTCTCAACGGATGTTGCCATCTCATTTGCTTTTATTTCTAATTATTCATACCCTTGGCAACACATTGCAGCCACCATTTGTTGGGAATAGGGACAAAGTTCAGCAGAAGATTATAAAAGATAAACTGAAGCTTCCTTCATTTTTGTCTAGTGAAGCTCATTCCCTCGTGAAAGGCGTAAGCTTTTACATCCATGTCCCTTGATCGTGTCATTCATTTAATCAGTGCACAAGCGTTAGCTTAATTTGATCTCACGTTCTCTGTCCCCTCCATTTTCCAGCTCCTGCACAAGGAACCCAACAAGCGGTTGGGCAGCGGCCCTGGAGGCAGCAATGAGATAAAGAACCACAAGTGGTTCAAGCCAATCAATTGGAGGAAGCTGGAGGCCCGGCAGATCCAGCCAAGCTTTCGGCCTAACGTAACTGGGCTTACCTGCATTGCCAACTTCGACGAGTGCTGGACGAAGACGCCCGTGCTGGACTCTCCGGTGACCACCCCCGCTGGCGGCGGGCACATCCACTTCGCAGGCTTCACCTACGTCAGGCCTGCGCCGATCCTTGAGGAGGTGAATGCATCCGGCTCGAGGCTGAAGGACCAAGGATGTTTAGCGCGTTGAAAATGTGCTTAAAATTTTGATCGAGTGACATGTTATGGAACGCGACTTATGTGCAGAAGAGACGCTGGTTCTGTATCGTCTATTAAAACATGTAGCGTTAGCATGGAAATACCGGATATGGACAATTAGCTCCAGTTCTAGCTTTTGTACTCGAAAATATGTTCATAAGGTCAAATATGATAATGGTAAATGTTAAGGTGATGTTGGCACTGTTTGGTTGGGACTTGGGAGCTTCTCTCATCCTTTGATCGGCTTTAATCACACTATTAGCCAAGCGAAAGTCACCTCCATCCACTAAATGGAAAACGCCTGCACCCTAACATTGAACATTTAAATTTTAGACAAAAAAAGAAAAGAAAACGCATGTACCCCAACATGGAAATCTAAAGAGGAGGTTTATTTAAATGGAAATTCACACAATTTACTCGTTAAATGGTATGCATGGTGACTTTGTTTGGTGGATTTAGAGGGAGCTAAAGAGAATGGTTTACTTGTTAATGGTATGTGCATGGTGACTTCGTTTGGTGGATTTAGAGGGGCAAATCAAAATTGGAACTAGCTCAATTCGCAGAATTACAAGCCTTTGCACAATTCGCCTCTGCTCTGGATAAAACAAGTCTAAAGAGAATGTTTATTGAAATAAATCAGGAAAAACATGCAAATTAGAAGAGGATAATTAAAAAAAAAGAAATTTCACACAATCTACTCGTTATGTATATGGTGGTTTTAGAGGAGGCTAAAAAGTAGGATTATTAAATATAAATTAAATAAATCAGATAGAATCCGTAGGAAAAAATTTAAGTGTGTGGATTGATTGTATTACATGACAGAGGAAGTAGATCTTTAGAGTGGTTTTAGAGGAGACCAAAAAGGAGGGCTATTAATCGCAAAAAAAAGGAGGGCTATTAATTAAAGAAATTACATGACAGAGGAAGTTGATCTTTACAGCTTAGGACAGATTATTATCCTCCGAATGCGATACAAATAAAGCCCGTCTCCTTTTTTGAGAATAATAAAGCCCGTCTCCTAAGTATACGTAGCAACATTAAATGTAATATATTTATCCTAAATGGAGAGAGTAACATTTATCTAAAATAGAACACATAATATAAAAATAATTTTTATAATAAATATTGTAATGTCAGTCTTTGCATTATTAACTTCTGATATTCATGATCCAACTTTTTAAAAAAAAATACTTGGGACAAATCTTGATTAACTCGTGTTTGTGACCGCAGAAAGAAGTTTAACAGACTGATAATAGCCAGCCAGCTGTCACAGGATTATGATCGCAGGGAGTCGCTTATCAGGATGCATGACAGTGACACTCACCATCTGCCACAGAAGATGAATCTTTTGAATACAAAGGGTATTGTTGACAGATCTTGCTCAACATTGCACAGCAGAATATGTAGTCAGCAAATAATCTAATATTGTTGAATTGGTATGGCCCCAATTCCAGCCATATATAGATAATAATAAAGCAAATCATAAACTGAAACTCAGCTGCATTAACATGACACAAGAAAAAAGAAATACACGGCCACAATGGTCGCAATGCAAAATTGGTTGCCAAAACAGAGCACAAGCTTAATTCTAACATCATATGGCAGCACACAGGATTAATAATGCAAAGCTTTGTTTTGTGTTCAGGCCTTCCGACGACCAACTTGCGCAACGAATCCAGCTTTGATTGGAGCAACGGACCTTGAAGATCCACACTATAGATAGCAAAAGAAATGGCTCATTAGAGTTGGAATCAAATATGAGTCTTCCATTCTGATTTCAAAGAATAGCCTCAGAACTTTGCAGATAATATCAATGTTTTACTCAAACAATGTAGGCAAATAATTCTGCAACTCATCATAGGCTACAAGAATAAACACACACAAGAATGAAGTAGCGAATTTCAGCACGGGAAATGTTTGGTTGGTAGGAGAAAACTCAAGGTTATATTCATAAGCAACAATACCTATATAAACATAAAATAAGTGATAGTGAAACTGATAGCAGATATATTATCGTACAAATTTATGACTCTATTTAAGCCTCAGTAATTGCACTTCTTATCACAGAAGACTAGTCAAACAATGTAGGCAATAAAGTTGCAATTCATCATTGGCAAAACCATATAGTGGCGTGATGGTTCTAAGCAAGTGTCAACTAGAAATCTAGAAGTGTTCACCAAGTAAAAGTAACATGGAATGGAAGTGAAATGAGAATGAAAAGGCAACAACAAGGTATAATATTTGGTCTTCCAATATGATCAATGAAAGACTCAGATTTTGCAGATGTTATCACAAACTCAAACAATGTAGGCAAATGATTCTGCAACTCATCATAGTCTAGAACACAATGGCTGGGCCAAACAAGGGCTAAGCCAATCCGCAAATGTAGGGAAAAATGAGTACTAGGAAAGTCAGCAAAAATTGTTTCATTTTGAAAGGATCTTAAATATGCACAAAAATATCTAGAGCAGCAAAATATGAGATGGTAACATTGATAGCAGATAATGCATGGAATGAATTGTGGAATTGTTTGCCTCAGAAATTGCACTTCTCATCAGACTTTCAAAATAACCCTAAACCAAGTTGCAACTCATCATTGGCAGAAAAATACACAGATGATGGGACAAATGGCATCAATTACCAATGTATAACAAAAAACAGTCATGTATAAAGTGTAAGGAAACGGGAATAACAAAATGTTCCCGGAGCCGTTGGAAATCTATCACAACAAAACTGCAGGCCCCACATCCTACATGGTTTTGCAAGATATTTCACCTGTTCACAGCGAAGGAAGAACAGACGATTTTCCTTGGACAGAATGGTATCAGGGCTCTTGCATCCATTGCAGATGACATACTCATCTGAAAAATTGAGTCACAGGGAGAGAAACAGTAAACAACCATCATATTTATTCAATCATATCAGCAGTCAGCAGGTATGTTCGTAAAAAGGAATGCCATGCCATCTGTTCACAAAGGGATACTACAACCATCAACGCAATCAAATTGGATAACTTACTGATGTATCTCCTCAGGATTGCTTCAAAGTTTTTGGGGGCAAATCTTCCTTTGATCACCAACCTTTGCTGCCCATCAAGTGACCCACTTGTTCCCATTTCAGCAAGCAAAAACATCATCACATGCTCAGGTTGCCTATGCATCCTGAAGATACAGTTAAAAGTCAGTTCATTGTAATTTTAACAACTGGAGCAGCAGAGAGCACTTAAGAAGGTGAGAAGTATCAGTTAAAAATATGCTTCCACAGTTAGGTTGAAACTTACGTTTTACACAAATCCATAAAATTAACAAAAACTGTCTTCTTTGTTCCCTCCCTAAGAACTTGTGGTGGCCTCATAACGGTCCTACGCCTATCCCCAGCAAGATCTGGGTTGTTCTCGCGAAGAATGTTGAACACTCTGTCCAGCAGCTGCAACAGAAAAAGCTCAAGGTTAAATTTCAGAGACAAAAAGGTAACACATCGCTGTAGTGATTTGGTTCCTCCAAGGTAGTTATATATTGGAGACCAACAGCAAAAGAAGTAACCAAAATTAATAATAAAGAATGATGCATATCTGAATGCACCCAAAGAAACAGGTGTCAATAGCATGCAAGTCATAACGACAAAATGTGGTTGTAATGTCATAGAACATTAGAAACACGAAGATGTAAAGCTCTGGGGCAATTGTGACATATAAGCCAAGAGGCTACCAAATAGTCACATTTTTACTAATAAAAACTAATGCACATAGATCCATGTTTACAAGGGAAAAATATTCGGCAGAAAATATGTAATCACCTCTTCATATTTATAATCCCGGTCAGTTCCTTCCCAAGGGTATGTAGGGCCACCTCCAAGCTCAATGCCTTCCCCTTGTTCCTCTACAGCTTGATCATCTGAAAAGCAGGGAGTTAGATATTGCAGAAGTAGTCAATAAGAGCACGGTTTTGATTAATAACAAGTGAAATGCACCTTGAGTGTCCTCCCCATCTGCAAGGTCGGCAATAGTTGAATCAAGATCCACCTGAAATTTTGCGGAATGAATAAATGTGCAGCCGCAATTCATTTTTCTGATTCTTATAAACATTAAAGATTGTCCAGTCCAGCTCCAAGTGTATCTGCCGTACCTGCTTCTTCTTTTTCTTCTTCATTCCAGTGAAGTTAAGTTCAGCGGGTTCTGTGACTGCCAATGTTTCTGTCTTCTCTGCAAGCTTGTCCACTTCATCAGAAGGTTCTTGGATGATAACCTTCTTCTTTTTCTTCTTCTTGGTTGGATCAAAGGGGGCAAGCTGTAGGAGAAGAAAAAAAATATACATAAACATGTGGTGGAACAGAACCTCAAATCCAGCCCACAACTCGCACGCTCAACCCTAGCTAGAACCGCATCGAATCAGGGCAAGCAGCCGAACGGCACTAGAGCTAGAACTAACTGAAACCCCCCGTCTCGATCAGCGCAGCGACGGAGAAAAAACCAGCTCACCTCCGAGGCCTCCTCCCTCCTCTCCGGGTGCTCCTCGTCCGCCATGGCTGACGCGGTCGCCTTGAACTCCGAGACGCTTCTACTGGAACCGAGCGCTCCGATCCCTGCGACGGCACGAAGCAGGTTAGATCGAACGCGGGGCGCAGGTTCTACTGGATCGACGCGAGATGCTCGGGTGGGAGTCCTCACGGGCGGAGAGCGCGAGCGAGCGAGCTAGAGACGACGGTGACGGCGGCGCGGTTCTTCGAATTAGGGTTTTCTCGGTGGAGATCCTTTCGCCTTAGCCCTTATCTTTTCTGTTTCTATATACTCCTCGGAGATCATCACGGTAATGTAAGGGTTCTATACGCAAAAACGCCTACCGCTGACCGCCTCAACCTCAGCCGCTTGATTTTGATCGGACGCGCCCTCGGGCAACCTCATGGTGCTGGACTTGGAGAAATATGCTTCTATTTGGAGGGTCTTACTGAAAATGTCTCTCTCAGTGTCAACCCGAGCCGTTGATTTTACATCGGACGCAGTACAGCTTTCTTGGAAAACTCCCTTAACAAAGTTGGAATTGCCTTGCGCGTTACGCCGCCGTCTCCAAATTTCTGCTGCCCCTCGATCCCCTTCCTTCCCAGCACCGGCACGGCAATACTCAAATTGTTCGAGTTAGAGGGCGCATGCGACAACGGCGCGCTGGGAGCTCCCCTTGCCCTGTTCGCTTCACTGAAAAGCTGGCTAAAAAATATTGTTCGTTGATTTGCTGATAAGTCAAGCAAACAGGGATCGACAGCGGCAGCAGCAACGGCGAGCAAACAGGGATCGACAACGGCAGCGATCCAGTTTGTTCTTGTTTTTGACTTGTTCAGTATATGTTACAAACTGTATGCTTGTGCCAACTGAGTGGGGTGAGCCAGAGACTCAGAGCCAGGTGATTGTCAAATGCTCTGAAAGATGCAACTGTAAAAAGAATTTGCAATCGAGCAGGCACCTGAAGCACACCATCACCATGGAACAAGCCTAACAATTTCAATTTTCCAGCGGAAGAATTCTACACTCACCAAGATACAGAGTCTCAAACTTTCAATGAGAAAGCTCAGTTCTTTCTATCTGAGGCTGAATGCACCTGATGCCAACCACGGGTTTACATGAACTCAATCATAAATTAGCTAACAAATCAAATGAGCTGCAACTGGCAGCAACCGATGAAGCAAACAAACTCCGCTGCACAGGATTACACTGATGGAGGGTTCGACTCCTTGGATTTCTCATCAGACGACGCACGGCTCTCCGAGGTGGACTGGCGGAGCCCCTCGATCATCCTGATCACCTCCTCCATTGCCGGGCGCCGGTCTGGTGACTTTGCCGTGCACACCATGGCTATCTGCAGCATTTGTACCAACTCCTCCTCGATGTTCTGATGCTTCATCAGCTCCACGTCAAACACCTCGGCCGTCCACTCCTCCCGGACCACCGAGTGCACCCATCTCGGCAGGTCGACGACGTCGTCAATCCCCTGGGTCTGGAGCGGGGCTTTTCCTGTGAGCATCTCCATGAGGAGCACGCCGAAGCTGTAGACGTCGGACTTCTGGGTGATCTTGCGGTTCTCGACTGTCTCTGGAGCGCGGTAACCGACCACAACGCGAGATGCGTTGACCGGCACACTCATCAGAGCGCTGAGGCCATAGTCCGAAACAGAAGGATTGTGATCTTGGTCTACGAGTACGTTAGTTGACTTGATATTGCCATGGGTGAGCTTCGCGCCCCCTTCTGCATGTATATGCACAATTCCATATGCTGTCCCAAGGATGATCTTCACTCTGGAGTTCCAGTCTAATGGTGTCTTCTCAGTAACACCCCGGATACCTGTTGATCAAGAAATGCAGCAAGAAACACTCATTAACAAAACAAATTGATATCTCGAGTTATTTGGCGCAAGTTGCACTCTATAGCATGAGATTGTCAAGCTATGTAAAAGCAATGCAAGTGCAGCTTCAGTCTTCGGCAAGTGGAAGATATACATATGAAGGTGAGGCTTCTTTCTAACCATATTGAAGAAAAGACCCAACTATTATCGAGTCAGTGACATAACTTTAGATGTTAAACTGAGAGAACTATAATAAAATGGCAGAGATACAGCAAGTGATGTGATTCAAGCTATGCTTGTTGTCAGGGGTTGGCACTTTTAGGAATGCTGGCCTGTTGCTAGTACTTGAATTGAGTATTGATCAATCACATCAGTAATGTTTTTGAAAAAAATATCACATCAGTAATATGTCTGTAGCAGTGAAAAATCATACCATGCAACATGGCTGAAACACTTCCAGTGTCAATATAATCGTAGACGATAAGCTTCTCATCTTTGGAATAGTAGTAGGCACGTAGCGGGACTAGGTTTGCATGTTTGCCCAACCTCCCGATGAGCTCCATCTGCTGCTCAAACTCTCTTTTCCCTGCCACAACATCTTTTAATCTCTTGACTACCACGACAGTACCATCTTCGAGTATAGCTTTGTAAGCAGTTCCATAACTACCCTTGCCAAGGACTTCTGCAGAAGCTCTCAATAGATCCTCCAAGTCAAAGCTATAGGTGCAACCCTCCAAGAACACTAACTTATTCTTCTCAGCAATTTGGACGCCACTACTGAATTCTTGCTTCGGCTTCTCACTCCTGGTGGCAGTACCCTTACCCTTGGATTCCACATCAATCTCGTCCTTGCCTTTCCTCTTTGAAGAGCACACGACCAACACAACCACGACTAGCATCAGCAATGCAAACCCACCAACAGCAACTGCAACTATGAAACCTGTGCCTAGTTTCTTATCATGATGTGGCGAAGGTGGAGATTGAGGCAATGAAGATGATTCAGGTGAGGGCGTTGGTGAAGGAAATGAGCATTCAGCTAGAGGTAGCCCGCACAGTCCAGGATTCCCTGAAAATGAACCCTTCGGAAATATCTGGAGCGAACGAGGAATTGAGCCTTTCAGTTCATTGTTGCTCAGATTTAGTAGTTTCAGACTGTGAAGCTTGAGATCAGGGATGGATCCAGAGAAAGAATTATCTTGCAAATTAAGGACAGTTAACTGAGTAAGGTTTTGTAAACTTGCAGGTACTTCTCCTGTGAAGGAATTGTAGGAGAAGTCTATTACACTGAGGCTAGGACTGAAGGAAGAAGGCAACCCTCCTGAAAGTTCATTGTGCTGTAGGTGTATGGAACGTAAAGAAGGAAGTGAGGCCACATCAGATGGAAGACTTCCAGTCAATCGATTAGACCGCAAGCTCAGTACTTGAAGAGAATCAAGCTTGCCAAGAGTGTTTGGAGGAATTGCTCCGATAAGACCAGCAGCTGGTACCCTCAATTCAAAAACTTGTGACTGATCTGCTGAGCATTTTACGCCATGCCATGAACATATTGAGGCATTTTTGTCCCAGTTGAGCTTGTTTCCATGATATACTGCAGAGACAAAGTCAAGAAGGGCTTGCTTCTCCGAGGCTAAGTCGGCTACAACCAAGGGGTTGAACAACGATAGCAGCAACTGTATCGAGAGCAGAATACGGAAAGAGCTCCCAAGATTGAGACAATCCATCTGATGAATTTCCTTGGGCAAATTAAATGAGCAGCATATTCAATTGACTATATCAGGCAAAGTAAGCAACCCTGTTCAATAAAAAATAGAGCATAATCAGTGACAAATGCTACCATACTGACATTAAGATGTCAAATGCAGGTGAGTGTTTCTTCAGAAGGCAACTAAACACATGTCAGCAATCATTGCATGCCCTGGACTTAACCAAAAAAAATGTGTGTTTAGGCAAAAGTGGGCATGCCTCAGCAAAACGCAGTGGGGTAGCACAATAAACATTCCTTCCCAGCAAGTGACTCATGACACTGACCAAGATACTTTGGAAAAGAAGAAATTCCCATCAATGTCTAATGATTACAGAGTTCTCATTCCAACCAATGCAACTTGTTTTTTTATGGTTTCATTATAGAATGCATGCAAAATGTATCATTTGAAATCAGTATGTATTACAGGCCATCGGGAAATATTTATTCTAAGCTTAATGTTGGTATATATCCCCCTAGGCGCACAGCGCAGTAGCTGCTGGGAATTTAACTGAGCTACGTGGCAACATAAAAACAAGGTACATAAACTCCACCTTCAAAGCATGGAACCCAATAAAGTCAAAAAAAAAAAAAGGACCTATAAAATCATGGACAGAAAGCAAATAAAGATAAAGAAAGGGAGAGAAAGTGAAATGATCCGGTCAGCATATAAAAGTCAAAAGCATCAACAAAGTAGGCAGAAAAGAGGGAGCAAGAACAAAGCTGGACTCATCATAGTGTTCACAAAGATGAGCATGGCACATCATGTATCTGATGTTTATTACTTGTTCAAAAGAAAGAGTATCTCAGGCTGTCATGGAGAGCATTCTTACACTGAGACGCAACAATATTGAACAAACAAATTATCATGTCGCAACTTTCTGCACTCTTAGCCTCTTAGGACTAACATGGAGCAGAGCAGCCTTACCATCTCATAAAGGGTTCTGCAACTAGAGCAGTGATCACCAAAAAAGACTAATGTGATCTGAGACGCCACTAAAAAAAGTTGAACAAAAAGAGAAAGAAACAAAGGCAAGGGTTTAGCTAATATAACCTAAGCTAATTCAAATGGGAACTCGGGAAGATCCCACTGCCAGGAAGACGTGTATGTGGGAAACTACCGCACATGCCAATGTGCGCGGAGATTTACTGCATTGTTTACAGACTACAAGATCTAGATTCTAGAACAGTACAGAGTTACTTAACCTCCACTTAAAGAGACCCTGAGACGAACAAATTCCTTATTCAAGCCAGCAAGTGACCTGGGAGCAGTGTTCAAAAGTCCAAGATCAACACCAATTAGTTGTTTGCAAGGATCCACGCGTTTTTCAAGTGGTAGCTTCTAACTCCAAGTGGGAAACCCAAGATTGACCGCAGGCCATTCGAGGGTACGAGATTAAATTTATAGCTCAAGTGGGACTTATTTTATTTTGAGTCAATTCTAAGCAATAGGAGGAACATGCTACAGGAAGAAGATGAAAAAAAAAAATCATAGCAAAGCAGCTACTGTTTACTAGTAGTGGTTACAGCCCATGTCTAGATCCACTACACAAGTGGATACAAGAACTGGAACTCAAAAGGAGGTCCAACGTTTGTCCATTTCAATCAAGGTAACTAAAACAGCAAGACTCAAAGGAAAAGGGTGAAGTTAGTGGAGCATTATGGATGTATGTGCTGCTCACAGCACCTGTCGTTTGGCGCCAAAGACAACATTACTGTAGAAGCATATAGCTTGCCTAAACTACCGGAAACAGGAAGCTAAACAGCACCATCAAACATCAATCAGTGTAACTGAGCACAAAACACCCATTGATGCAAGCACGGTAAGGTTCAGCCAAAATCATGAGAACACATATACCTTAATTAATACCTAATGGGAGAAATGCGTAGATTTGGGCTCCTATTGAGTACACACAGGATGTCAAGCCGTGGAAGGACAGGGAAAGCAACGACCTTTCCTCGTCGGAAACCTCGTCAAATCGACACTGCAGAGGAGAGAAAAAGGTACGGTTGTATCAATAATTTGGGAATTCGGCAGGCCAGGTACAACTGAAACTCGAAATGCAAGGGCATAACCCAAACAACTGAAACGTTCACCTCTGCCTTGTCTTTTTTAATGAAAAAAAAAACACAACCAACACGACTAAAAATCTTTCTGCTCTAAAGTCTAATCAAACCAACCAAATGCAACATGCTCCCCGTCCATTTCAAGAAAAATTGCCTAAAGTAAAAGACGAGATTTTTTTTTCAGGGAGGGGCGAAACGCTTAGCTAAGGTATGCACATCCCGCGAAGCGGCCTAGGAGGATGAGCGCGCGCAGGAAGAGCAACCGAAATCGCAAAGGAAGCAGAGCTCGGACCAGCAGGGTTTCAACGGAGAGCCGGAGCAGAAGCAGTAGCAGCGAGGGCGAGGCGGGGTTTACCTCCGCCGGCGATAGCCGCCGGTACAGCGGAGCGGAGCGCACCGAGAGCCGCAGCAAATGCGCGTGCGGGCTCAGGGCTCGGCCGTGGCGCGCCCCTGTCGGCAGGGCGAGGATTTGCGCGCTGCTGCAGTGCTGCCGAGTGCCGCTGGGGGCAGGGGCTTTGTTGGGAGTCTGGGGAGACGGCAGACGGGAGAGGGGGCGCTCCCAGCCCAGGACAGGAGGAGAGGGACGGGACGGAAAGGAGGAGAGAGAAAGGAGGTGCATTTAAGAGGAGGAATGAAACGGGGGGGAGTAGCAAACTAGCAACGGCGCCTCTGACTGGCTGCCTGAAGAAATTTGAGTGACAGTGTGAGTGAGCAACTAGCCAACTACTGTACACTGCACTGGCTGCAGCTCCTCAGCCCATCACTCCCCTCTTTGCTTACTGAGGCCCTGTTTAGATACCCAAAAAGAGCCAAAAAATTTTGCATAGTAACTGTCACATCGAATCTTTGGACGCATGCATGAAGTACTAAATGTAGATAAAAAAATAACTAATTGCACAGTTTGTCTGTAAATGTCGAGATGAATCTTTTGAGCCTAGTTAGTCCATGGTTAGACAAATTTTGCCAAATAACAATGAAAAGTGCTACAGGAACTTTTCCCCAAAAATTTTCACATCTAAACACGCCCTGAACATTGACCACTCCGTATTAGCTGCTAAGTTTGAGTGCTAATTTCTCTATATTAAGAGCCTCTTTGAGCTAATTACTAGCAGCTAAAATTAATCCTAGTGTATTCAAACAGAATGGCTAATAAATGAGCTAAATTTTTAGCCAAGTCTCCAATTAGTTGTTACTAGCTAAGTAGCTAGCTAACTTCAGCTGATTTGAGCTAATTTTTAACCCAACTAATAATTCTCTAGCTCATCCAAATATACTGTAACTTCACATCTCTTTTAATCTATCCAAAAAATAGTAAAATGTTATGTTTTTTAAGGATGGAATATTCCTAATTTCTATATTATTCCTTCTGACTAACGAGCTACTGATTGGTAGGAAGGACAAAACTATAAAAGATAGGACCCTATACACACTATACAGATATAAGAACTTTGTAGGATTTTCTCGATCGTGATTTTGCCATCTTTTTTTTTTGAGCATTTGATTTTGCCATCTTGAGAGTGCCTCTAGTAGTTTCAACTGCAGCTAGTTTTAGTCCCTTGACACATCTACTATATAAGTCTAAAACAGCATCTCTCTGGTGATTCATCTCGATGCATTATCCAAAGTTTTTTTAAGCTAGTCCTATACCATTTTTTCTCTCCGTGGATTGGACCTTGATAGATGGGTTGCAATCTTGAAAAATGCAAGAGCTATAGACGAAATGAGAGGTAGAGGCTAGCATACTTTCTTCCCTTGCCTTTGCCTCTATTCTAAGGGCACCTCTAATGATGACTTTTGAGCTAGCTCTAAGCGTATCTTTTTATATTTAATAGAAGAGTGAGAAAAGCTATATCTGACCGCGGATATTTGGAAAGCGCTATTTGAAAAGCAAAAGCGGAGCCAAAATGTAGGTTCTTCGCATGGACCTTGTTACATGGTAAAATTCTGACCGCGGATAACTTACAAAAGAAGGGATGGCCAAGTGACCCATTGTGTAAACTGTGCAACATCGAACATAAAAGCCCACGACACTTGCGCAAAGACTGTCCATGCACCAAGAGAGTCTGGAAGATTATAAGTGGCTGGTGGAATATGACTCCACAGGTACAAGTAGATTTGCACGGATCTGTGTACAAGTGTTGGCGTAAATGGAGAAGCAAATTTGAAAAGTCCAGAAGAAAGGATTTCGACGGAATTTTAACTTATTTTCCGGTGGAATATTTGGAAGAAAAGGAACAGAAGAATTTTCAACACAAGCAGCTGCAACCGATGGAAGTAACCTACCTAATCAAGGAAGATATCCAACATAATGCAATAGCTTTTGCAAGTTTTCAACATGTTTAAGTATTTGCATAGTGTTTTATTTTAATGTCCTGTTTTCTACTATTAGCATAGCAGCTGTAAATAATTAAGTGTGTAACTTGTTTATTTTCTCCTACTAATATATTTTCGGCAATGCTTTTGCTGACCGTTCCAAAAAAAAAAGCTATATCTTGGTCAAGAGCTAACCTCATGCACATACTCTAAGATTATGTGAAGTTGTCATATGTGGCTATTGAATTATATTATAAGTCACGTGCTAAAAATTAATACTATTAGAGAAGTTATCTTAGAGTTAGTAACTATATCATACTATATATCAAGGATGTCCTAAACATGTGTACTATATACCAATCCAATTAAGTACACAGTCACCTATAAGTAGTCTTCAGCCATTAGTGACAGATACTCCCTTGGTCCCAAGAGCATGTCATTCTGATTTTGTTCTGAGTCAACCTAATTTATTATGTTTGGCCAAGTTTATATAAAAAGACAAAACTACCAGAATTTTATATTACCAGCATGCATAAATTATTATGAAAAATATTTCATAGTATATCTATTTGGTTTCATAAATGTTATTAACACTTAACTATAAAGTTGGTCAATTAAAATGATTTGAAGTGATATTTTTTTGTTTTTTGTTTGACAAGACGGGTATCTAGTAGTATTCCTGAATTTGCCCTCTGTAACCGGTAATTATGACATCTGAAAAGAAAAAAAAAAGGAAGTCTCTGAAACCTCGACATGATTGCTAACAACCATTACACGCTAATCGTACGTGTCTGCTACAGCAGCTTCCAGTGGTACTTGTTCTCCTTCGCCACCGTCACTTAGCATGCACGAGCGTTGATGTTGATGGAACGCAAACCGTCTCTGCCTGCCTGCTCCACGGACCACGGCCAACAAAGCAATCTCCATAGAACAAACAAACCAAGGATAGGCAGAATCAAGAGATCCCCTTGCTGGAAGTTGCATCTCAACCCGTCAGTCAGTTTATTTTCTGTAGCAGATGCAGGCAACAACCACCGGTTATTATTGCAGAGGCATGTTGGTGCAGCGTGCTACGCGCAACCACCCAGTAATGGACGGGTCCCTGTCGCTAACGAGCTAGGCTGCCTTCATTTACACCATGGAGGTTGGAGGGCCGGGTCGGTGCCTTGGACCTGAAGAATGCATGGAATGAGCGGGCAGCAGAATGGCAGATGGAGGAGCTGTCCTCCACTGCACTGCACCGGCCGACAGTCACAGTGGCTGGTACCGGGTACGTACGTGGTGGTACGTTGGTACGGGTTATGAGCTCTGGTCCATGCCTGTGTAGTGTAGATGCATGCACGTAAACATGGCGACTTTTGCCATTGCTTGCTGTTGCGTTCACAGGTTAGCTATGCTGCAAGGAGTGAGTGAGCGAGTGAGTGAGTGACAGTGCCGAACTTTGAGTTCGTTTGTACGTAAGCACTAAGCAGGGTACGGTCGTAGCAGTTTTACAGCAGCTGATGAACGGGGAATGAAGAGGCAGATCGTTTCCTCCAAGGCTACAATCCCCTCCCTTCGAGGTAACTTACGAGTAGAAGTCAAACTGGCTGTTGTTTTGTCAGTTTGCTCATGGAATCCTTCACGAGAACCTCCTGTTTAATTATTTAAAACTGTTGTCCATCGTCTACCATTCAGATTTTCAGAGTTGTGTGATATTCACATATAAGCACAAGCACAGACCTAACACTCTGCTGCTTGTCAACTCTTTCTTTGACAAATTGCTAGCATGTCTTAAAACAGTTGCTACTTTAATTCTTTTGTTATTTGTAGTGGAAAAAAAATTACTTGTGTGACTTCCAGCTGCATGGTTGGCGGTCAAAATTGACAGCGGCACACGTGTTGCGGATTTGTCAGCATCTTTCTGAGCCGGAGTCTCCGGGTAAGGCCGGGATATATATAAAGTGATCTCCCCCCCCCCCCCCCCCCCCCCCCCCCCCCCCAGTCAGATGAGAGGCAGCGACGTCAATGCGCAAAGCAGATACATCCAGCTCTGAAAGAGCAATCGATTGGAGTCCGGTCGCAGCTGGCATAAGATTATATCCATGTGACTGGCCGGCTTGAGAAAAATCCGGCTCTGACGAAAGCTACTCTCTTGAGCTAATTGCCATGGCCTGTCGTCGTCGTCTCTGCCGTGGCTTGCCACTGCCCAGGCGGCCCAGCGGTGAGCTGGTGAGGCTAAGGCTAGCAGCAGCTTGATGAAAGCTAATCCTATTCAATATACTCCATGCCAGACGATGGCGATTTGGTTTTGTGGAGTCATCATGCATCGCTGTGACTATGACACTGTGTGCATATATCCATCTTTAATTTTCAAAGCCGCGTCAAACCCTACACACATGGAGACTTATGGTCGGATGATGTGCCTGTAGAGAGTGGATTTTTCGTTTGTACATGTGGCAGTATGAATAGCCGTGAGCTGTGCATTTGACCCCAGGAGTAATGCAGGCTCCCATCCAGCCTTCTTTTCTTTCTCTCCTGAAAGCCATACCATTAGCCTTTTTTCATAGTTATTATACAGCCTTTATAGGGGTGCCTCGCTGAAAGAGGACTGAACAGTACTAGTAGCTCAGTAGCTGCTAGCCTGCTACGAGCTAAACAGGTTCTAGTTTAGTTACTAGATGGGATGGTTGGAACTAGCGTTTGAAAGCAACGAACAACGGCTTACAGCTGATGATGATGATGCATCCGAGTTTACGTGTCCAAACATTTAATGGAACAGGGCCCTAAACTTTTAGGGGAGGAAGGCCTCGCAGCTGATGATGATGATGCATCCGATGCAGTGTGCACATGCCCTTGACATCTCATGCCAGTGTGGAATCTTCTCTGCTCTGCAGGCACAAGTCTAATCCCAGAGACCAGTAAACAACAGGATTGGGGCTGTTGGCTAGTGGCTTATTAGCAGGTGTGTTTACACTTGTTTATCGCTCCCAAGTCCCCAATGTAGCTCTGGGTCAGTCTGGTTCTCACTTCTCAGGAAGAAAACAAAGCATGCAAAGACAGTTTTTTTTTTCTTTTGAGGAAAAGACATACTACAAGGCTACAAGCCAATTTTTTTTAGCACATATATTTACTCCATAATAAGCCAAGAAGATCCTGCAGGTAGGTATTGGAACTTGGAAGCATATATATGGTCAACAAAGGCCACAAGTTTCCAAATCAGACAGTTTTAGCTTATTATTAGTGGATCTAATCATGCATGGCAAATGCAGCCAAGAGAATGCTTGCAAGAAACAGCATGCCGGACCGGGGCTCTAGCTCTATCTTGACAGACACTTCACTCTCAACGAGAATATCTCTGCAAGTGTACATACGATACGCATGCATCATGCATGCATGTACCGTGTACCGCGCGCTGTTTGTCAACTTGCTTGTAGCAGTCGTCGTATATATAGCTAGCATCGGCGATTGTGATGACGTATATGTTCAATGATGATGCGACCATCATGTGGTAGGTCCTGATCTCGACGTTCTTCCTGCCACACAGTGATACGCACACTCTACATACGTACGTATGTTATTTCGTCTGTACGTGCGTGGCCGGTGTGTGACTCTCATCATCGTTTGTTTGTTTTTTTTTGTTTTGTTTTTTTTTTTGTCTCTGCTGTCTTAATCATTTTTTTTCTATGCGTCGTTAGCGATGTACTTGTAGTATGAGTAAAAATGATGGAATATGAGTATTATATGACTAAGGCCACTTTGATTCTGTCGACTGTCGAGTGGTTGAGCGGCATATGGTCACGCACCGGGAAGGCGGGAATATAGGGTCCGTTTGGCAGAGCTGTGCTCCTTGATTCTCTAGCTGTGCTCCCTGATTCACTGGTGAAGTGATTCTGTGGCTGAAAGTGATTCTCTTTGATTGTTTAGCATAAACTCTCAAAATCAGCATGGAGAATTACTTCACAGAATCAGGTGAAGCTACTTTTTTCAGCTTTCAGTCTCTTAGTTCATTTCAGAGAATCACTCGCTGAAAAATTCATTGGGCAGCCAGAGAGCGATTCTCCGTGAGAACCTGCTCCACGGAGTGCTGCCAAACGGACCCATAATATAATGCACCTAGTAGCATTTAAGTGCCGCATTTTTCAGCTGAAAAGCGGCACGTACTCGTTGTTGCCTGCAGGACGTGGTAGCACCGGTGATTCCTGCACAACTTGACCATCGATCTTACTATTATTAGAACAGAGATCTAGGGAAGTTGTATATAATTTTGTGCATACATACACATACATATACATAGAGATGTGTTTTTCCCTTGCGTCGAGTAATAAAACTAAAGAAAACAGATGAAGCAACAGATCGTGTCGTGTGTGCATGTGTTACCTCCATGGTCTAGGTTGTGTTTGATCCATCGATCAGGATCTCCGTTATATATCCTGTAACCGAATATTGTTATCCATGGTATTGCTATGCATCCAAGTGGTATGGTATGGTAAAAGCAAAAGCTGAGAGTGGCACTGTGGAGAAGTCGTCCCCGCCCACGCGTGCCTGGCTGCCTGCACTGCCCTGTACGGGACAGCACACCGACGCGTGCAAAAGCAGGGCCGCGCACAGCGTGCAGGTGGCAGCGGCAGAGGCAGAGGCAGAGGCAGGCCGTCTTTCTCTGCGAAACCAGAGCAGACCCCGGCCGGCGTGCACTCGGCGGCAGCGGCAGCGGGGTTGCGTTGAATTCGTCCCTGCTCTTCTTGGCTCCGGCCGAGCCAGGAGGTGTTGGTGTTCCCACGATCCATGCATGCCTGTGGCTGGCAGGGTACCGCTGCCACGCACCATGACACGCGTCTTTTTCTTGTGCGACACCCCAGATTAATTTTTAGGAAAGGAAACTACGAGATGAATGCTGGGCCGCATTCACACCACGGGCCGCGGCCTGCATAGACTGTTGGTGCCATCGGCCCAAGCCTGCGTCCTCGCTGGGGAGCAGGAAGCAAATCGTACTAGCCTTTTCCGCTCACCTGTCTCCCTCCAATCCTCCATCGTGTACTGTACGCGTGCGTTTCGGTGCGTCCATCTGCTGCTGCCTGACGACTCCTCCTAGTCCTAGCTGCAAGTAGGCCTACACCGGCAGCACATGATCGGTAGGAAGGACCATGTACTCCACCGGCCGGTGTGGCCTTTTAGTGTGGAATTCGATTAAATGATGAATTAATGATGGTGATCCTATGATGAGATCCACACCACGCAAATATAGCTATATAAGATCACCTCGGACACTTCACCAATACCTCTTATATTCTTATAAAAACTAGTATATCGAGAATAACTATATTTTTTCTTAATCCAGCAGTCCTCCAATATTTCTCTCATCTTCTCTCGAATAAAAGAGGGAGTTGATAAATAATCAAAAGTCCGATGAAAATACTATGATACTCCACTACCCCTACGCCCACCCCGGTGCGCGGGGCAACATATCTCTGCCTTAAGGTCCATGGTATCTTAGCGCAACCGCCTCACTCATTGGTTCGCATCATCTATATATATCATAGCCAATTACTACCTATGTTCCAATAAAGGTGTAGTTTTATTTAGGTCTGATCGATCGAACTTAATTTATCTTAAATTTGACTAAGTTTATATATATGTAAAATCATATCAACACATGTACTCTAAATAGGTATACTATATGAAAACATATTTCATGACGAATCTAATGATACTCATTTGGTATGATAATATTAGTATTTTTTTTAGAGTAGAATACATTATAGGTTCAATAACTTTTGAGAAGTTGCCATCTAGCTAGGTCCATCAACTTCGACTAACCAATACACTTTAGAAGTTGATGGACCTAGATGACACCCCCTCGAAAAAGTTTTCTGGGAGCAATGGCGGATGTCTACGTTACACCGTGTAATTCTAAAAAAAATAGTTGGCACGACTATTGCAATTTGCACATGAGATCTAAATACAAAAGGGATCTTGGTGACATCATGACAAAATGGGTCTTGGTGACAGGCTTTATAGTATCCATTTGATAGACTAGGGAAGCTAGACAGCTAGCCCTTCATAAATTGTTGCATGCAAGAATGGTGCCGGAGCCCAGAATCGCCTCCTGAGAGCTCCGCCCCGATTTCGGAGTCGATAGACTCAGATGACATCTCTTAAAAGTTAATGAATTTCTAATGAATTTTACTCTATTTTCTTATATAAATTTGGTCAAACTTTAGATTGTTTGACTTAGCACTATTCTAGGATAAATGAATACTTGAATAGAGTATATGCATGCATGTGTCAAACATAATTGGAACCATAGCCGCTACTACCAGTAATGCCGACTTATTAATATTCTTTGCCGAGTGACATACATCGGCCCTGTTCAGCCAGCTTATAAGCTGTCTTTTTCGGCTTATTTTTTCAGCCGGAACAGTATTTTTCTCTCACAAAAAATCACCCAGAACAGTGTTTTAGCTTGTTTTTTCAGCGAAGCGAACGGACCATCCTCTCTTGTTCGTGTTTCAGTTTACTGCCCCACATGGCCCGCGGGCCCGGCAAATGCAATGCAAGCTCCCTTTTGCTCATCAGTGCGTGGTCTTTATTTCATCGATGAAGCAACGACGACCTTCCGCTCAGCAAGCAAGTCAGTGCTAAGTAAGTGGTAACACGTCCAACAAGCACCGTACCGAACGAATCTGAATCTCTGCATGTTCCGGCCGGGGCATATAACTCCGATCCGCGCGTACAGCGTTTTGACCTCGACGACGGCCGGCGGTGCACGCACGCAGACAAACTAAAGCAGCTCCACATATATATCGCTCTCTGGTTGTGCATGCCGACGTGGGAAGATCGCGGATCCCGACGACGACGTTTTGACCACTGCGGCGACGGCCGGCCGGCCGGGGCGGGCGGCGGTGCACATGCAGACAAACTAAAGCAGCTCCACGTACGTATCGATCGCTCTCCGGTTGTGCGCGCCGACGCGGGCAAGATCTCGTCGATATATCGCACACGACCATGCATGTGCCTTGATCATGCATGCGCAAGACATTTCGCCACTCGATCTGCCAGTGGTGTCGTACTGGTTCCCAGCAATGAGATCATCAGGGGCGCGCTACGGCGTAGCTTTTGCATGCTGCTTCGTCGCCCGGCACTCAAAACGTCAACTTGCGAATGTTTCATGGCGACTACTACTAGCACTAGCGATGCATGTGGTCCAGCACCATATTCACCACCCACTGACACCAAGCTTTACTTTTAATCTGGAAACACACAGTTAAGCTAGCATCCCATTATATATATATGCATGCCACTACCTTTGATGTCGTCGTCTTATCGATCCATCCGTCTTTCATTCTTTCGGTGGTCAAATTACTATGTTTAGTAGTACTACGACGACGTATATACTCTCCTCTCGACCGCTCGTTCGGTTCCATTGCGCGTGCGTAACGCTGTGATGCTCCAATTACAGCACAGTACTTGTATATCTTATTGTTCGCAGACGAATTGAAAGAAGGTCAAGATGTAGCACGTAGCAGGGCACTGGCCGTGCCCACGTGGTGCGCCGCCGGAGCGCCGGCGGTGCGTGCAAATGGCGCGCGCGCGGCAGCAATGGCGTCACGGACGACCGGCGCCGCGAGTGGTGGATTCACTGGACCTAATCCAAAAGGCATCGTACCCGGCCGGGCCTCGGCCACTAGCTAGCCAGGGCGTGCGCGCGCGCGGTCAGGCGGGTCACGTTGGCTTCAACCCGCTAGTAGCTCTCGTCGTACGAGTGAGAGCCCATGCTTATGCTTATTGGGTATTTTGGTTTGACACCGCTTCACGCCCAAAAAGAAGGCATCTATACGTCTAAGCTAAACTTGGATGCCGTTTCCTGGCACGATTGTCTCTTTATATAGACAGATATAGGATCTATGGGGTTATTACTTAGAAATATATTTTGTACAAGATCCCCTCCTATCTGGTAGAAAAGAGTCCCATGATCCCGAGCCGGTGGTCTTACCTTGGCTCGCAAACCCCAAGTTTGTCTATAAAGAGCTAATCTAATTGTATTAGTTTCTATAATTTATTTCTTATGTGGAATACTAATGGATAGGGCCTCGGCCCCCTGATTTTGCTCGCTTCGCACCGGGCAAAGTCGCCGACCAATGCCGCAGCCTTGTCGAGCAACAAGCTTAGTGTGCACCACCCTATTCTATAAAACCCATGCATCACCAGCTCTGCTTTGCTCATCGATCTCGGCTAGCTAGCTAAGCTAGGCGCACGTACACTGCTTGCTTTAGTTTTGCTGATCAAGGTCGCCTTTGGCGGCCGGCCACTGAATTATAGGAGCAGCAATAGCAAGCATCAGCAAAGCTAAGCTAGGCGCACGTACACTGCTTGCTTTAGTTTTGCTGATCGAGGTCGGTCGTCTTTGGCGGCCGGCCACTGAATTACAGCAAGCAGCAGTAGCTAAGGTACGGCGATCGAGACGATCCAATCCAATAATGGCGGCGCGCTCGATGACGACGATGTCCGCTCGCCTCGCGGCGACGTTCGCCGTCGCCTTGGTCCTGCCGTGGCTGGAGGCCGCCGAGGGGACGCCGTGGTTCTGGCCCCCGATCGGCGGCGACGACCCGTACTGTCTGACATGGCGCGTGATGGTGGAGGCGAACAACGCCAAGGGGTGGAGCGCGGTGCCGGCGCAGTGCGTGGGCTACGTCCGCGGGTACATGGCCTGGGGCCAGTACTACCGGGACGTGGGCGCCGTCGCGGAGGCGGCGGCCGCCTACGCCGCCCAGGTCGCGCCGCCCGCCGGTGGCGACGGCCGCGACGCCTGGGTGGTCGACGTCGACGACACCTGCCTGTCCAACCAGCCCTACTACCAGGTGAAGCAGTTCGGGTACGTACGATCGATCGAGGACGTGCACTGCATCTGCATGCATCGATCTATGAAACCAAGAGAAAGCAAGCTAAGGTTATTGCCGTCGTCTGGCTGACGGAGCTAGCTTTGGTGGTGCACGGCATGCAGGGCGTATGATCCGGTGGCTTTCAGGGCGTGGGCAAGCAGGGCGATCTGCCCGGGGATACCTGCGATGCAATGGCTGTTCCAGACGCTGAGAAGCAGAGGGTTCAGGGTGTTCCTGGTGACTGGGAGGGACGAAGAGACCCTGGGCTCCTGCACCGCCGCCAACCTCGCCGCCGCCGGCTTCTCGGGATACGACCGCCTCATCATGAGGTAATCATCAATTCTTCACCCTTAGCTGGCGACGCAAGAAAACTTAGCTGGGCCGGCCCATGACCCTGGTCCGGCCCGACACACCTAATAACAAACACATGGGATGGAGTTTTTCCTTTTCCTTTTGCAGAGGCGCTTTGTACCGTGGGCAGAGCGCGGTGGCGTTCAAGTCGGCGGTGCGGAGGCAGCTGGTGGAGGAGCAGGGGTACCGGATCCGCGGCAACGTGGGCGACCAGTGGAGCGACCTGCAGGGCGACTGCGCAGGGGACCGCGTCTTCAAGGTGCCCAACCCCATGTACTTCGTCCCATGATGCTCTCATGTCACCCGGCGCCGTACTTGCGTGCCCCTGCCTGCGCCATGTACTCAACTTACTAGTAGTAAGCAGTGGACTGAGCCTGACTCACGCTGATGAAGACGAACACACAGAACGGAGGTGCTAGCTGGATCATCAGATTCAGACTTGCCGATGAGCTAGCTGCTTGGTGCTTGCAGTTCGATGTATTTCACATATCTACTGTAAGGGACCAATCAAAACTATCCTAGGTACATCAGAAAATACGTCCCCTGCTGAGTAGTCCAACCTTTGTGTACCAAACAAATTGTACCCAGGAATTCACCACTATTAAAATCAATGGCACCTAATCCTCTTCAACTCCATCCGATGGCTAGCAGCGATCCTGTCAAAGGCTTCAACGCGCCTCCTGCACCCCACCGCGCGGCAGACACGATCGACGACCGCGGTCTTCTCTCTTGCGGTTTTCACGCACGATCTGTCCCTCCCGCTCGGTCTGCCCTCATTCACGCAGCCCTCCACCGCGATCTCGCAGCATTGCTCTGCACACGCGCACGTCGCCGCTGCTAGCCAGTTGCCACAGAGTTCCCGCCGGACGCGAGGCGCGCCGACACTGTTGGCCGGTTGCCGAGGAGCCACGCCGGACACGAGGGAGGACGTGGGAACGCGGCCTCAGCGACCAGGCCGCGCAAACCGACGTGCCGCACCGCCACCGCCAAATATCAGACCGCTGGTCGGTCTCATCCCCGCCGCGGCCGCGATTGCCGGTGATGCATGTGCGGCAGCCGCGGACTCCTTCCCGAGCTCTTCCACTGCTCGGCCCGCTCCCAGCACACGTACGTGCATCCATCCACCCTCCGGGTCGTCGTTGCTCATGTTCCTACATACGAGATCCCTAATTCGATTTGCACTTAAAGTAGCGTCGATTTAGCACACGTTGTTGCGGCAGCAGCCAGGGCCTGCCCGGCCAGGCGGCCACAGCCCTCGAGCGCCGCCGCCAAGGACAGCGTGCGCTGGCCGCAACGCGAGCGTCCGGGCCCAACTGCCGCGCGCCGTTCTGGACATCACGGGCGGGAGAGCCGTAGCCGTCGTCACTGAGCTCTGCCTGTGGCTGTGGCACATACGGGGAGCGACTGCCTAGACGTCACCATGAGGTTTCCTTTATTTTTCTCTCTTCCGTCGCCAGGTGAACAGCCTTCTGCCATCCGCAGTCTACTATTTTGTTAGGGCTAGCATTGTCCATTGAGGCCAGACATAACGAATTAGCATTGGAATTCCTCTTGTAGTTGTCTCATTACTCAAACCGTAGTTCTCCTGTCACACGTGAATTGATGTCGTTTTTCTGAATGTTGACTGCATGCACTTTCATTTTGCCGTCATGCTTAGGTATAGGTATTGCAGAAGTATCGTAAACTTTTATTAATATTACTCAGGGACAGGGCTATAAATAAAAGCTTGCACTATGGCATAGAATCGTAGAATTACTCTTGCAGACTTGTTTTCTGAGTGGACGAACTCATCCATAAAAATACTCCTGCCACACAAATTTATGTTGCTTCCAATGCTGACTGCATGTGCTTCTATTACTTGGGTTCATTTGTGAGTCCTTCAGGCATACCTGTTGCTTCATAGTTCATAGTGCCCAACTTCTTCGTTGGGTTCAGTCTTTTAGACTTTTAGCGAATGGATAATGCTATTGCGAGGGCCTGTCCAATCTCATAAAACTATTTGGTTCATTCTTTTAGTCTGAAAGTACATGAAAAGGCACTATTCTGCATTATTTCCTAAGGCTGTTGCATGGCTGGCCACATCCTTGTCTCAGAATCACTCATTTATTCAGTTTGTTGTAAGCAAAAAAATCCAAGTCTGTTGCCTCTTAGATTCAGTATTTTGGCAAACTGCATGGATCTTAGAAGTCTGGTAGGATATGATCTTGGAAATGGCAAGGGACACGTGGTAGCACAAGAAAAAAAATCATTACAAATGATAATTGCCAATGCAGGTAGTTGACAATGTCTACGCCGAGAGATACACGCAATGCGCTTAGCGATGTAACCAACACCCACATCTCAGGTATGTTTTCTATTATCAAGATTTATGGAGCAAAACAATAAAACACTTGTGGCGATGGCTTAGCGATTTCCTATATATATGTACAATCACACACTTTAGACGAGGAGTTGAGAAAGAGGGAGGAAAGGAACAGGCAGCAACGGAAACGTCGAGCTGAGCTGTCCAGTGAACAAAGGGAAGAGATTAATAGGAAACAACGTGAGTACCGAGCACGCAAGAAGACTGCATCCCAAAATATTAGCACTTCCTGTGTTGTGTCTCAAACAATGCCAACATCATCACCCATACATGGTACACAATCTCTTCATTACTTCCATTTACAACTTTCGGTATCATTCACCCCCATTAATCGATGTTCATATGTTAAGGTGCGGCGTTGACCCTAACTGAGCAGTCAACGTTTCAAATTGCATGCTCAACCATTGTGCAAGCATCAAGCAAAGGATCTGACGGAAATGTCAATCTAGATGATGCCACGGAGTGGCTACATAGAAATGACAATTACAAACGTCTACGTGGAAGCCATCACACATTTCCTTCGGTACCAAATATATGCACAAGAGGAGCCTCACCTGCTGCATCTCAAGGTGACGGACATCGTGTTTCTGCGTGACCTCACTCTACTTAATTATAGTTAACACATATAGATATCCACTCTATACAGCAAATGAATTAATCTTTAACCCAGTGAATTAATCTTCGACCTTTAGGTGGGTCGTCTGGTACGGATCAGCTGCTAAGGAATAGGGAAAGATACAACAATATGGATGCACAGAAGAAGGACGAATTGCTGAAGCGGAAGCGAGAGAACTATTATTGTAGAGCATTGCGCACATCATGCCAAAAGGAAACACAAATGACTGCTACTATAGAGTCAGGTGAGCGCGTAACTCATATAATTTCTGAATATGTAAATCATTTGAATAAATTTCAACGGTTAATTATTTTTGCAGATGATAATTTGCCTGGGCAACGCCACAACCAGAAAGCTGTTGAAATCAATGATGATGAATTCGACCGTGAATTATTCGAACCTACCCATCATGTTGAAGATGGTGATGACGCTGACATTCACTCGGGCCATGGATTCCAAAACGAAACCTTACACGATGACGATGGAATCATTCGGCTACATGCGCAAGGTACTATGACTTCATATATACGTTATGTCAGGAATCCAGCTTCATTATCAACGTCTTTACACAAACTATATATATAGTAAAGTAATATGATATGATTGCTACATTGATCCCAACACAGGTCCTGATTATGAGTCATATCGCGTACTTGAGGAGGGTGCGTACTTGAGGAGGGTGCGGCTGGGCATAGTGTGACAGATGATCCATATGAGTTCATCTACCAGAACCTGCCACAAAGACATAGGTTGAGAAATGTCCCTGATTGCAGTTACTGTGGTGCGATGAGGTTTCAGTATGAGACACCCGGGTTTTGTTGTAGAAAAGGAAAAGTACAAATACATATACCGGAGGTTCTTGCCGAGCTGAAAAGGTTATTCACAAGTCAAGTGCATGATGATGCAAAATATTTCAGGAAACATATATGTTATCTCAACTCGCATTTCGCCTTTGCAAGTCTAGGGTTTACCCTTGATCGTAGATATAACAGTCCAGTAGAGACCGGTATTTATACATTTCGAGTTCATGGCGGTTTGTACCATCGTCTGGACCACCTGGTGCCAGGTGGCCACGGCGCTCGGCATCTGCAGCTCTACTTTTATGATACAGAAGATGAGGCCTTGTTGAAAGCTCTATGTTTGGTGTTGGTAATTAGTGACAATACCTAAGTACTAATCCTATGCCTAAGTTGTATATAACATATGAGGATTAGTACATTCCAAGGTTGGTGGCAAGATGGACATGGTGATCATGATGGTCACACTTGGATTTGGACGCAACCCTACGTGACCAAGGCAAAGGTATATGCTTAAGGGTTATGTTTTAGTAACCAAGACACCTAGTGTGTGTGGTTACATTATAGGATAGATAGCCGTACTATAAAGAGGGGAATGACGCGGCTATTGAACTCCTAAGTGCCTCTAGATGTGCATTTCATAATCATATGCATTTGGATAGAACTAATAACGTCTCGAAAAATAATTGTGAAAATACTAACACACTCACACATGACGTGATCACTTGGTGGGGTTAGCACTTTTTGCGATGGCGTTGGAGTTTGAGCGGTAGAGAGGATTTGGGGTCCTCTCTCCCTCCCGCCGAGCTTGCGAGGCGGGATTCAGGCGTTTTCGAGGAGTTGAAACGACTATTTTCCTTTACGCCAATGTCGAGATTTGGAGGCGTTGTCACATATTGTTTCACGAGCTAAAACATGTGCTAAAGTGACACACATACTTAGTCTAGCTCATATGTGAAAGGGTGAATCAAACGGAGGCGAACGGAGGTCACAGAGGTGACCGGACGCTGGACCGGACGCGGTCTCTGTTTGACCGGACGCGTCCGGTCAGTGTTCAGCGTCTGCGCGTGTCTCAGCTTTTTGATCGGACGCACAGCGCGTCCGGTCACAGTCGACCGGACGCGTCCGGTCGGTCTGGGTGCTTACTGGACTCTGACCGGACGCTGGCACTGTGGCGTCCGTTTCGTCCAACAGCGCGTCCAGTCGCTGTTTTCGCTGGAAGCGTTGCTCGGCTTGACCAGCGCGTCCGGTCAGCTACGGGACCAGCGCGTCCGGTCGAGCGTCGTGCGTCCGGTCAAGTTCAACCAACGCGTCCGGTCGTGCTTCGCGCATGAGTGATGAACGCATCTGCGCGTCCGGTCTGCGCGACCAGCGCGTCCGGTCAGCGCGACTACAGCTGTTTCGAGTGCCTAACGGCTCTATTCGAAGGGGTACGTCTATAAATACTCGTTGGCCGGCTCAAGGCTAATATACTTGCACTCTTTGACATACTTGTGAGCACTTTGAGCTAAGCAACTCCCCTCCCACTCATCTCTCTTGCTTCTTTGCATATTCGAAGTGAGATTGAGTGATCCAAGTGCATTTGCATTGTGAGATTGCATCTAGTTGGCACTTGGTGGTTGATTTGCTGCGGGATTCTTGTTTCTCTTGGTGGTTGCCGCCACCTAGACGGCTTGGAGCAGCTTGGAGGCGTTGGCAAGAGTTGGTGATTGTTCTTGGCCACCTCCGGTGATTGTGAGGGGTTTGTGCCTACCTCGGCGAAGCGCCAAAGACAACGTTAGTGGATTGCTCGTGTCATTTGCAACCTTTTGCCATTTGGTAGGTTCTTGTGACGCCTTTTGAGAGGCTCGGTGTGAGACCGATTAGCCACCGAACCACGTGGTGAAGAGGGACACAACGGGGACTAGCGTGCCGGCAAGCACGTGAACCTCGGGATAAATCATCGTGTCCTCACTTCATTGATTGTGATTGATTTGTCTCGGTGGATTGGTTATCTTGAATATCATCACTTGGAATTATTGATTGGTTGGCTCAATTCATCGCCCCTCGGTGAAATATTTCTTACCCTACTCTTGTATTACATTTCAAGTACTTAGTTGTTTTCTCTAGTGCTTAGTAGCTTGAGTAGAGTAGCCTTCTAGTTTTCCTCTTGCGGTTTGACTTGTGCGATTGAGTGAAATATATTAGAATTGTCTTTTGGATAGGTGGCTTGCAACACCCCGTAGGCTAAGTAAAACTCGCATCTCGCTATTTGTTATATTGATAAACTTGTTTAGCTTGTCTTTGTAGAAATTTTTAAAAGGCTATTCACCCCCCCACCTTTAGCCATCAAGACCTTTCACTTGTCACAGAGTCAAAAGGTCCCCTGATCTTGATATCAACCTCATCCGGAATATCCTTGCAATTTTGCAGGATAACTCATATGTTCATACTCTCAAGAGAAATGGTGCTTTTTCAAATTTGGATGACTACCAGATTGAACTCAATACAAATATCACACCTGACCAGAGAAGGTACAATGCCCCAACAGCGTCCCAAGTTGCTGCTATCTGGATGGAAGGGAACGATCCACAAAGATGTTTTGATAGGAGTGTGGTTGTATATGGAAGGACCTATCGTCGTCCGCAATATATCCGAGCATACCATGGTTGTTATGACCCATTAGCTTATCCTATATATAACCCACGAGGAGAAACGGGCTGGAACAAGTTTATGCCGTACAGTGGTGATCCAGTCACTCAACCATCTGCAACCCCGACTTCTACTAATGTTAATTACATGGATGACGGCACTACTGGTGGAGATCTAGGTATTATCTTCGTTATTATTTTCTGCTATAATACTCTTACTATTGAATTCCTGCTATAATACTATATTATAATATAATCTAACATTTTATATATCTTGCAGCCGATAATTATAATGAAAATCAATCGGAAGAAGGTGACAATGACGTACAAGAAGGTGACTGGCTAAGTAGAGTTGCGGATGCAACCCAATCCACAAGATATGTGTCTGCACGAGAATACTACTGCTTCAAGTTGCAAGTTAGACGGGGACTTTTTAACATTCTACTATTTGGAGAACATCTTTTCCAGCAGTGGGCTGTAGATATGTACATAAAGATCGAGTCTATGAGGCTAGATTGATACTCTAATCCCGACAACCAAAAATTGATACGGGCAGAACTATACCAGGTAACCACACATATTATTTTGTTTTTTTGGTTTTTTTTGTTTATGAACTTTGCAACCTTATTACTGCCTTTTGCTAAAATTAAACATGCTTAATTGTATCTTAGGGACTGGTTGATGTTATCTCTACTGGAGAGACGCAGGGTTCTAAGGTTGGCAAGAGAATTGTGCTGCCAAGATCATTCATAGGATGCGATCGAGACATGCAGCAAAGGTTCCTTAATGCTATGGCTATTGTGCAACGTTTTGGCAAGCCTGATTACTTCATCACCATGACGTGTAATCCCTACTGGGAAGAGATAACAAGCAATCTCGAGTCTGGGCAAGAACTACAAGATAGGCCAGAACCGGTGGCAAGAGTGTATAGGGCAAAGTTGCGAGATCTAAAGGATCTTCTGATCAAGAAGACGTATTTTGGTGATGTTGCAGCATACGTTCATGTTACCGAGTTCCAAAAAAGGGGATTGCCACATGAGCATTTCCTGCTGATCATGAAGTCAGGGAGTAAGTTGACAACCCCAGATGCTTATGATCGAGTTATTTCAGCAGAGATACCAGATAAGGACAGATACCCAGAGTTACATGATCTGGTTATCAGTCATATGTTGCATGGACCATGTGGCGTGCTAAACAAAAACTGCGCGTGCATGGTGGATGGAGAGTGTCGCTTTCAGTACCCTCGACAGTTCTGTGAGGCAACCCAACAAGGACAGGACTCCTATCCAACCTACAGGAGAAGGGATGATGGACGTCGAGTAAAGATTAGGAGAGCAGAGTTAGATAATAGGTGGGTGGTGCCGTACAACCCTGGTCTGCTCATGAGATACAACTGTCACATAAATGTTGAAGCATGCTCAAGCATTAAAGCTGTGAAGTATCTATTTAAGTATGTATATAAAGGTCACTACCAAGCATCAATCTCAGTTAATGCTGACCAACATGAGAGAGATGATGGTGTGATCAATGAGATACGACAGTACAGGAATGCTGGATACATATCTCCACCAGAAGCTGTGCACAGAATATTTGGTTTTCCAATGTTTGGAGTCTATCCTGCTGTATTGCAGCTCCAACTACATTTGCCTGATATGCAGTCTGTGACATACAATGAGGAGGAAAACCTGGAAGATGTTGTCAATCGTCCAAGTTCTAATAGGACCACACTAACAGAGTATTTCAATAAAAACCGTGAAGAAAGGGCAGCAAGAAAAATATTGTATAGAGAATTTCCAGAACACTACCGCTAGATCAAAGGGAGAAAAGTGTGGCAAATGAGGAAACAAGCGTCAGGACAGATAGGACGGATTGTCTATGCTAACCCTAGTGAAGGGGAGAGATACTTCCTAAGAGTTCTACTGAATCATGTGAGAGGTGCAACATCATATAAGGATTTGAGAACAGTGGCTGGTGTAACATACTCTACTTTTAGGGAAGCATGTGAGAAAAGAGGGCATATCGAGACAGACAAATCAATCGATGACTGCTTGACTAAGGCCACCACTTTCCAGATGACGTGTGCCTTGCGAAGGTTGTTTGCTACCATTCTTGTATTCTGCGAGGCCACTAACATACGTGGACTATGGGACAAGCATAAGGACGCTCTAGGTGAAGACTTCAGCTGGGACAACAGCAACACGTCGACAGTGGAGCAAATGGTGCTTAGAGACATACGGGATATGCTTCACTCAATGGGTAAAGATATCAGAGATTATGGTCTGCCACCTATTTGCGATATGGGTCCAAGCTCCATTAACATGATGAAAGAGGTTAGAGAGGAACAGAATGTCTCTGTAGACCAAGACCACTTAGATATTTTTGATTCTCTTAACAAGGAGCAGAGAGAAGGGTTTGATGAAATCATTCAGCATGTCTTTGCCAACAAGAGCCAAGTTTTTTTGTAGATGATCCGGGAGGCACGGGCAAGACGTTCCTATACAAGGCCCTCCTTGCTAGAGTTCGGTCCAAAGGATTAATAGCCATTGCAACAGCCACATCTGGTATAGCAGCATCAATATTGCCCGGAGGACGCACTGCACACTCTAGGTTTAAAATTCCAATTAAAATTGGAGACAATAGCATATGCAACTTTACAAAGCAAAGTGGCACTGCAGAGTTGCTTCGTAGGGCATCTTTGATTATTTGGGATGAAGTTGCCATGACCAAGCGTCAGTGCATCGAGACACTTGATAGGTCCCTACAGGATATCATGGAATGTGTTTTGCCATTTGGAGAAAAGGTCATGGTATTTGGTGGAGACTTCAGACAGGTTCTTCCTGTGGTGACACGTGGGACAAGAGCACAGGTAACTGATGCTACTTTACAAAGATCATATTTGTGGGATAAAATAAGGAAGATAAGATTGTCACGTAACATGAGAGCACAGTCAGACCCTTGGTTTTATGAGTATCTGCTACGAATTGGAAATGGAACCGAGGAAACGATTGGAGATGATTATGTTCGACTCCCTGATGACATTGTGATTGGTTATACTGACATGGAGGTGGCAGTCAACAAACTCATTCAAGATGTTTTCCCGTCACTTGAAGAGCATGCAACATCAGTCGCCTATATGAGCTCATGTGTCATTCTATCGACCAAAAATGAACATGTGGATAGGCTGAACGCAATCATGATTGAAAGGTTTCCAGGTGAGGAAAAGGTTTACCACAGCTTTGACACTGTTGTTGACGATCCTCAGAATCACTTCCCTATTGATTTTTTGAACTAAATAACTCCAAATGGCCTCCCCCCGCACGAGCTGAAGCTAAAAATCAATTGTCCTGTGATTCTTCTCCGCAATCTTGATCCTAACAACGGGTTATACAATGGAACAAGACTTATGGTCAGAGCGTTGCAAGACAATGCAATTGATGCCGAGATCGTTGGTGGACAACATGCACGGAAAAGGGTTTTCATACCAAGGCTCCCATTGTCTCCCTTGGATGATATTTCCCTTCCTTTCAAGTTCAAGAGAAAGCAATTCCCACTATGGTTAAGTTTTGCCATGACCATAAATAAATCGCAGGGACAAACCATCCCTAGTGTTGGGATCTACCTTCCAAAACCCGTGTTCTCGTTTGGACAACTTTACGTTGGTTTATCAAGGGGTATCAAGATCAACAACAAGAATATTGGCTAAACCAAAAGAAGAATTGGATCCTACAGGGAAGAGCACCAAGAATATTGTTTATAAAGACGTCCTGAACTGGTGATTAACGGTGGGTATACTCAAACTATTTTATCAGTCCTCATGTGAATACATATTGCCGGAGCTGGTGCTTGATATTTTTATTTTTCGACATGTTGGTAAACCATTTTATTTTTTGGGCTTCATATGTTATTTTATTTATTTTGTTTGCATTAATATAAAAGTACGAGGGTGCACTTTTGCAGGTGCGAAGCCTTCACAACATACCCTGTGTAATACAACTCGGTACATGGCACTGACATCTTCGGTTTATATCAGAAGAAGTTTGTGTTCTCTGTTCTTTCTCTTGTGTTGGTAATACAAAGGAAAATTGTACCTTCTGTTAATAATGTTTGTAATTTTTGGAGAAGTTGGATATGATTTTCTGGCTAGAGTGCAGTCATACTGGGAGGACAGTGTTGACGTACTGAGCATAAATATGACATTCACATGGTGCGGGTGAAGATGCCAGCGAGATGATTCATATTTGGGTGACTTTGAGATGAGCTGCATGCATAAAGTGTTGTTATTTTCACTCTGTAGCTTCAAATGATTTTTCTTATGCCAGGTTCCCAAATAGATTCTGCAAAGGCTTTTGCTTCACTTGTAAACCTTGCCCTCATTCCTCAAGTGCTCATATACCTCGAGACCTCCAAGACCTACTTAAAGACTTAAGCAGATTGTCAAATACACGGTTTAGGCGCGACTTAACTTTATTATGCCTTTATTTACCAGTTGCATGAAACTTGTTGCCGTAACAAAAATTGCTTAAAACTTGAACTATGAAATAAAATCGTAGTTTGGTTGTTTTTGTGTGTATCCCTAAAATAAAGCCGTAGCGTTAGCACGTGCACTATACTAGTGTGTGTATATATATATATATATATATATATATATATATATATATATATATATATATATATATATATATATATATATATATATATATGCAGAGAAAACAAAACCGGGAACAACTAACCCCCCAACAGAAAATTGGGCGTGTCACGAAAGGCGTTTGGATGGACGCTTCAGTTAAATTTCTGCCTGAGTAATCGCTCTGTAGGGTTCCGGCAGGACGATTCCTTGGTCGGTTAGCAAGCTGGGAACGAGACATGCTTACGTGCACGTAACGTAACTATCCGCCACATGCTAGTTTGCTGCTGCGGCCTCTGGTGATGATCAGTGCGAGTCGAGACGAGATGGATGATCGATGATTCGATGGGTCCATCTTCTGCCGGAAGCCCCGGATCAGCAAGGATTTGTTTTGATTTGATCCCCTCCCGGCGCTCGGTGATGCGACGGCATAAATGGACAGGAAAGCACGCACCACTACTATACAGGGGAATATGTGAACGTTGGTGGTGACCGCGACGTCCGTTCCGGGGGCCGGGGCTCAACCCAATTTTTCATTCCAGTACTTCCAGCCGCGCTCGGTGCTTCCGCAGTTCCGCTGCCCAATCCTCGGCTTCCTTCTCTCTCGAGTCTCGCCCACAGGCCACAGCGCCCCACTCGTGCACATATATCCATCGATCCGTGTCTGCCAAGTGCCAACCCAACACCGCCCCAGCATACATACCCGAGCGAGATGGAGATGGAGGCCGTGGCGGCGACGGCGACGGCGGCGGCGGCGGGCCTGTGCTGCGCGCTGGCGCTCTACCTGTACCACGCGCTGTGGGTGGCGCCCGAGCGGGTGCGCGCCGCGCTGCGGGCGCAGGGCGTCGCGGGGCCGCGCCCCTCCTTCCCCTACGGCAACCGCGCCGACATGAGGTGGGCCATGACGACGGCGGCGGCGGCGGCGGCGGCTCAGAGCGGCGGCGTCGTGCACGACTACCGCCACGCGCTGTTCCCGCACTACGAGAGGTGGAGGAAGGAGTACGGTACGTTACGATCGCAGGCGCATGCATATCGCTCGCTCGCTCGTCCGTTTTTCGTCCGTGCATGTGTGTTGGTTGTTATTATCCGGTTATCCCTCTGGTCGGTTAGTTCATGCTCGCGATCGAGCGGTTACTGTCAACTCACACCACGGTTCGGTGCAAATTACTACTCCCTTCATTCATCCAAATTATTCTCATAGGTCATGAACTTTCCCCAACTTTAACAAAAGAAAAATGGAAAAAAGAAATATACTTCCTCTGTTACAAATTATAAGTCGTTTTGACTTTTTTTTACATCCATTTTGCTATGCATCTCGGTATAATAATATGAGTAGATATATAATAAATTCTATGTACTAAAAAAAGTCAAAACAACTTATAATTTGGAATAGAGGGAGTATTAGATGCATGCACTCATAGCATACGATGAAAGACAGACTATATTGGTGCTGCAAATGTTGTTCGGTGTCTAATTAAAAAGCTAGATATCGGAGTTTGTGCAAAGCTAAAAAAAAGTCCTATTTGGTACAACTTCGGATGGCACGGCCCAAGCTCCGGCTACGGTCCTTCTATGCATTGTAGCGAAGCTGTTTTTCTTTCTCCTCCGACTCGTGTGAAGCCACTTTTTTTTATTCACCGGCTATGGCACCTCCACGCACTGTGACAAAGAGCCAAAGCCATACCAAACGGGCCTAATCAAGCAACACTTTAAGATGGACTGGGGAAGTAGCAAGTGTAAATTTTTAATGATTTGTTTATAAATTGCAATCAGTTGCCTTAAGTAGATTTGTTTTAATGATTTGTTTCCAAGTAGATTTTGATTGTGGAGGCAACAAAGTAACTAGGATGGTATCATTATCGATCCAAATAAACTACTCTTTTCGTTCTAACATAATTGCACATCTTGCTTTCAGATGTCAAAAATCTTGTTAAGTTTGACCAAATATATATAATATCATAATATTTTATGTTGTTTGATACATACTATTAAGCTGTCTTTGGATCCCACATCCCATAGTATAAAGCCACTAAACTTTAGACCAGTCTAGCTTTTCAGGCTCCAAACAATAGATCTCAAGTGATACCTAAAGTTTAGATCATCTCACAAAATTTTAGACAACAAAGGTGGTCCTCAACTGAACTTTAGAACTGAGAATCCAAACAGACCCTTAGATTAATATTGGAACATATTTTATAATAAACATACCTGGAGATGCAAAATATTCACCCTATTCGCTTGAACTTATCTGCCAGAATCAGTCAGCCATTCAGCAGTGTTTTTCTCTCACAACAAATCAGCATCAGTATCATCCATTCAGCAGTGCTTTTACAGCCAGCAACCTGATCTACAGTAGCAGCATGAAAGAAGAAGCAATAATTGAACAGTGCGTGGTGCGAACTATTCTGGCTATACCATCTAGAGATAGATAGGTATATGCTTCAAGCGAAATGACAATCTGGTCCAAAACAAGTGAGAACAATAATTGAGCTGCTAGCATGCGCTTTCCCTAAAACAAAAACTTCAAATGCTAATGCGCGAACAATATCGCTAGGCCGATCAGTTAATAAACTAGTTTCGTGCTTATGTGTCCCTTTTTATCTCTTTGACCAGACCGGACTAGTGTGATATACTCAAGGTGAGTTTTTTTTTTCTGAAAACCATTGAATGGTTGGTGCCTACAAAAAGAGAGAGAAATATATATTTTTTTAAAAAAGACAGTAAGGAAACAGTTGAATGGTAGCCAACGCTTGGCTTTCTTTTCAATCAGAATCCCATCTTTTTGGCTGTCTTTTTTGAGCGAGATAAACGCAAATAATTCCACAGCACGCTTGGCTTTCTGTTCACCCTCCGTCACCGGACAGAAGCACACAGGACAGGACACAACCCACAGACTTGCCGGATAAATAGAACTCAGTTTATCTTTATCATCGGACTCTTTTCACGATTCCATTGAAATGATTATTATTAGTCAATGCCTGTCATCTGATAGATATCATCATCGAGCATTGACGACGGTCCCGTTTGTATCAGCTAAACTTTTTGTAAGCTGCAATAGCTAGAGAGAGTTGACTAATAGCTTTTTTTTTTAACAAACTTGACTAATAGCTTTTTTTTAACAAACTTGACTAATAGTTTTTTCATAAACCGGATGGTTGAATAGTTCAAAAAAGACTAAGTTGGACTGTTTGGATTAGGCAAAGCTCTGTTAGCACCTAGCAGCTTGTTTCAGCTGATCCAAACAGGACCAATGACCGCTTGAAAGTTGAAACTATGTTGTCCAAATGGACCTACCCGCCATTTCGCTAGCTTGGTACTACTTCCTTCCCTCTAAGTTATAAATCGTTCTAGCTAGCTTAGCTCTGTTCTAAATGGAACTTCTTCTAATTTTGACCGAATTGATAAAGACAATTTTTTTTTTTGAAACTGAGGGTGCCCTCATAACTTGGCCCTGGTTCCAATGGCTGACGGTAGGTTGGTGTCTGTCCAATGTATAGTTGACGATGTTTCTGCCAGGACCCGAAGGGTGTGTGTAGTTCCCAAAATATTTGACCCCCGAAACATCACATCGAATCTTGCGGCACATGCATGGAGCATTAAATGTAGACGAAACAAAAAACTAATTGCACAGTTTACCGTGAAATCGCGAGACGAATCTTTTGGGTCTAATTAGTCTATGATTAAACAGCAATTGTCAAATAAAACAAAAAGCTACGGTACCCATTCCCAAAATATTTTGGGAACTAAACACACCCGAAGACTGACTCCAGGTTGGCCGGCCAGCAGCTCGGTGGGTTGCCTCTGCGTGAACCTGAATCTTCCCGGAGCGGTTCACCTGAGATGGTACAGAGATTTGATCTGATCCATCCGGCGATCCGATCCGCCCTTCCGACGCCCACCACAAGCGACAAGGTGCTGCCTGTCCTCGGCGCCTCTGGCTCTGGATGGTCCTCCTCCGTCCTCGTCGTCGACGACTCGACGTCTCGCGCCGGCCCAGCCGCGCAAAGTGAGGCAGGGATTGCTGCGCCTTTGGACTGATCTGATGTCCTCTCCTCTACTTTGTCGCACTGCCAAAAAGCAGCACGTACTCCTACTTGCCGATTCCCGCACGCATCACGCGTCCATGCCTGAGTGTTAGTGGAGTACTGGACTGGCCCGTTGGCCGGCTCAGCTGTCAGCTCAGCTCTGCCTTTTTCGGTGTTCAGTCTGCCACGCAACTGTCAACTATCACATCAAGCGCAATCCATGATCATGTAGTATCGTCTTGTGTTTCCTCCAAGCATGCATTAGCGACCAATTAATAAGCGAATGATGATGATGATTGCATGCTAATAACGCCTCAATAAGCTGCGTGCAGGTCCGATCTTCACCTACTCGATCGGCAGCATGGTGTTCCTGCACGCCAGCCGGGCGGACGTGGTCCGGGACCTCGGCCTCTGCGTGTCGTCGCTGGACCTCGGCAAGAGCTCCTACATGAAGGTGACGCACCGGCCGCTCTTTGGCGACGGCATCCTCAAGTCCAGCGGCGAGGCCTGGGCGCACCAGCGGAGGCTCATCGCGCCCGAGTTCTTCCCGGACAAGGTCAAGGGCATGGTGGACCTCATGGTCGGCTCGGCAACGGCGCTGGTGGCGTCGTGGGAGGACAGGATTAGCAGGATCGGCGACCGCGGCGCGGAGCTGGAGCTTAAGATCGACGACGACATCAGGGCCTACTCCGCCGACGTCATCTCCAGGACGTGCTTCGGCAGCAGCTACGTCAAGGGCAAGAGAATTTTCGCGGTGATCAGGGAGCTGCAGAAGGCGGTGTCCAAGCCCAACCTGCTGGCCGAGATGACCGGCCTCAGCTTCCTCCCGACGAGGACTAACAGGGAGGCGTGGAGGCTCAACAGGGTCGTGCGGGACCTGGTGCTGGACGTCGTCAGGGAGAGTGGGGACGACGACAGGAACCTGCTGAACGCGATGCTCCGCAGCGCCGCGGCTTCCGGTGGCGGCGACCGCGTGGCCGCGGCTGCGGTGGAGGAATTCGTCGTGGACAACTGCAAGAACATCTACTTCGCCGGGTACGAGACCACGGCGGTGACCGCCGCCTGGTGCATGATGCTCCTGGCGCTGCACCCGGAGTGGCAGGACCGGGTGCGCGACGAGGCGCGGCGGGCGTGCGCCGGTGCCGCGCCGGACTTCGCGTCCCTGCACAAGATGAAGCAGGTCAATTCATACGACGTACTATATATACGCCAGCACTCACTCACAGTAGCATGCACGCACGCACGACTCACAGTACTCCCAGCACGCAGCTACGACGTGCTCTCGATCTCATCTCGTCACCTGACGACCGTACCGGGCGACCATGCTGTTGCTGTTGCAGCTGACGATGGTGATCCAGGAGACGCTGCGGCTGTACCCGGCCGGCGCGGTGGTGTCGAGGCAGGCGCTCCGCGACATCACCCTCGGCGGCGTGCGCGTGCCGGCGGGCGTCAACATCTACGTGCCCGTCTCGACGGTGCACCTGGACCCGGAGCTGTGGGGCGCCGACGCGGGGGAGTTCGACCCGGGGCGGTTCGCGGACGACGCGCGGGCGCACCACCAGCGGCAGCCGCACGCGTACCTCCCCTTCGGCACCGGCGCGCGCACCTGCCTCGGCCAGGCCTTCGCCATGGCCGAGCTCAAGGTCCTGCTGGCGCTCGTGCTGTCCAGGTTCCAGATCAGCCTGTCGCCAGCCTACGTGCACTCGCCGGCGCTCAGGCTCATCGTGGAGCCGGAACACGGCGTGCGGCTCGTGCTCAGGAACGTGGAGCCCAGGTGCTAGCTAGCTGGGCCTGATGCCGCTTGTCGTTCCGTGGGTGGGCTTGACCTCGTTTATTCCTTTCTTCCACGTTGGGCCTCGCTGAAAAGGAATTTCGGCCCAATCGTTAATAATCTGCAGGGTCACGCACGGGTCACGGCGATTGCATTGTACAGATTGGACAGGAGGATAAATGTAGGGGATATATTCAGACCGGTGTCTCATTCTGCCATTTGGATTGTGTTTTAAAATACACACTCAACGTGGCGCATGCACGCAAGCCCTTGCTGCAGTTTGCAATTTGCAAGCATCAGCTAAGGCCCATTTGGTTTGGATGTTAAAGTTTAACAAACACTGTAGCAGTTTCGTCTTATTTGACAAAAAGTTTCCAATCTTGGACTAATTAGGCTTAATAGATTCGTCTCGTAAATTACTCCTAATCTGTGCCGACATGCATGCAATTGGTCTACATTTAGTACTCCATGCATTTGAGGGAACATTGATATGATGGGAGTTAAACTTTAACTCCTCCCAACCAAACGGGGCCTAAGTAAGGCACTTCCATGGTACTTAGCACACTAGCATAGCATATTCTGGCTTCTCTGGATCAGCACTTTCTTCTGTCTGCTTAAAGTACCTGTAATCAGGGATGATAAGAATAAATGTTGCAGCTGAGAGCCAAGATTAGGTGAAGACCGAGTGGTCATAATGGCATGATATGGACTCTAGATAGTACTGTATAGTACAAAAGTATCATTCCTAATTCATGGGGAAAATGATAGCCACTTTGTGAGCTAGACAACTTAGGCTAAAGCTGCTCCCACGGCCATCGCGGGTTCTGCGGACACCCTGTTCGCTTGAGCTACTTTTTTGAAATTTGGCTTATGCTGAAATGTTGTGAGAGAAAAACATTGTTCCATGGTTGAAAAATAGCTTAAGCGAACAAGTTCCATATATATGCAGACCTCTTCAGGTAGGAATCCAGAAGGGTTTTCCTTTTCGTTTCTGATAAATGACTCTGCAAAAAATCCTGTCTGCAGTATCGGTGAACACATGAAACTTCAGTAATCGTTCAGATCCTCGAACTTCCACGGGCTTCCTGACGAGCCAGTGTTGCAAAAGCTTTTTTGGAACATTTGGTTCAAGAAGGAAACACGCTAATAAGCTTCTGCCCAAACCGATCAGACTTCCAAGGTTCCACCACATACTTTTTCCATCACTTGTCCATTCAGGACACAGCTTTCTTACAGTATTCAGAGTCGGAACTGGGACAACTCGGATTTTCCAAAGGCCCAAGATTCGTCGCCGTCCATATCCAAGCAACGCATAAAGTTGGCGTCAAAGACTGTATATGTATGCATCCACAGATCAACTCCTTGAAATTCTAAAAGAAAATGCTTTGCTGATCCCAATCCGCCGATACCTGAAAACTTACCTGACATAGTAGCTACATAAACTCCATGCTGAAGGCTGTCAGTTATGGGCTTATGGCCATGTCGTCGCCTAACTACGTTGGGTACGAATAGAGTCTACTATGGCGATAGATGCCCCCATTCATCTCAAAGCACTTTCAGAGATGAAAAAGGTTCACCATGCTTAAAGATGGGAGCTGGGAGGCCAAACTGAACAAATACCGGATGACCTTCAGGAAAAGGTAAACTAACAATTACAAACTCGATCAGGTTTCCTGGTGTTCGGCAGAGATTCGTTAAGAAAAACAACACTTTTCGCGTGGACAGAAGTTAGAAAGAAACTCATAACTGAGAGACGTCGATCTCAGCACGTAGTTGTCGTGATCGTTGATCAGTAGTCTGAGACGATCGATTAGATAGCGACTGAAATATGGCCACACTGATGAGTATGAGATTGCCCAAACTGAGCGCTTCACGTGAAAATCTGGCAATTCGCTGTATCACCATGCCCTGATGTGCTACCAGAGCTTAACGAAACAAGAGGCCTGCGCCGGTTATGAACAACGACGGCACTGTGGTGAGAGAGAGAGAGAGAGAGAGAGAGAGAGAGAGAGTATTTTGATCTCTCGATGGAAGCGAGCGACATCCTTAGGGTGCAGTAGTTCATCCAATGATGTCCAAAACCATTCATCACTGAATAAGTGGAAATGAGAAAATATGTCATAACTTTTTTTTTGTAACTAGTGCATTGTTTTAATGGACAGTGATTGCTGAACGATCTTCCCACGAAAAACTTGTGAATGCTTCATTATCCAGCAAGTTCATTTTTGCGGATATTGGTTAGCCTATTGTTTATATTTCAACAGACCATCAGCATGCATTTTTGGGTGTAAATTTTAACTTCAGATTTTTCTTTCGATTATTAAAAAAAGATGGCGAGAAGAGCTCTACATGACTATATACATACTACTCTCGATGACATTAAAATTAATGTGGCAAGTCTAATTCATTACTCTTTGTTCTGAATTCGGTGACTCCACTCCTCGTTTCTAACCTTGCACGTTCTTAGCAAACATCACTTCTGTGATTTTGGTGATGAGCATTTCCCATACACTGACCAACTTGGACTAAATCTAGCTAGCCAAGTTGATACACATGCCCCGTTTCAAATCATTTTCATCATAGTATAGAATGCCAACCAGTTGTCGGAGAGCTTATAAGGCCTCGTTCGGCTGGTCCAATTTCAGCTGATGGCTGATATTGGAACAGTTGCAGGATCAGCCAACCATAAGCTTCAGCTAACCATCAGTCGTTGAGCATCAGCCAATTCAAATAAAAAAAACATGGCATTTAATGCAGCAGGTACCAGGCAGCAATTCAATTAAAAAAATGGCACCAATTCAAACACTAGCCTCCACCAATGGCCAGCCCGTACAGCATTATAATTCAATTCAAACACCAGGCGGTGATCACTTGGTTGCTCACCATGGTACCCCTAACATCATTGCAATGTACATATCAAATAGGCACCACTTGAATAATATAGTTCGATACAACACCAGGATTATAGAAGTTCTCAATTCCCTACACTAATTTCCAGTCCTTACAACATTCAAATTCAATCAGTGGGCACATTTACAAAACCGGTAGCCCCTAGGAGCCACAAACTGCTAGAAGAATCCCATGCTCTGTCATCTTCTACACAGTAGCCCGTTTCATCGGTGCATTAGTGGTCATCATCAATTATGTCCAAACAACATAGGTTCTCTACATCTAAATGGTTGCATACGTGGAACAATTATACGTGATTTGTACAAAAATCACATTAGTCCTCCAAATCTAATTGGGTGCATACGTGGACCAATAATACAAAAGTTGTACCCACTGTCAGGTACTTCAGACAGTACGAAGACGAAGGCCAATTCATCAAAATCCACATACCAACTTGAACCCTCTTCTTCATGCCATCGGCTGGTCCCCTTGCTCCCAGTCTCCTCCAGTACACACTCACCTGCATGTTTATAAAGGCTCTTCAGTCCTCAACTACGCAGTCAACAAAAGATTGATGAATGAAGAAATTTTTGTAACACACGACTTTAACAAATTCACATATGTTGTCTTCCCAAGTAGTCCAAGTTCGTATTTTATCCACTCCCGGACTTCTTCCATATCCGTGGGGTCACATAACGCCATAGTTGCCACTCGACTCAAATCGCCAAGTCCTTGTGGTTGCCTGTACCTCCCTGGTTGCTTCTGTCCCTCCAGATCGTGCACGTAGTTGTGCAGTGCACGTAAAGCCATAATTACCTGTGATTGCTTGGTTTCCGAATAGTGAGGTACGCCTTTCAACACTTGCCACTTAGCTTTCGCGGCCCCAAATGTCCGTTCTATAACATTATGCAGCTTCGAATGGTGGTGGTTGAACACCTCCTGCGCGTCACCAGGCCCCCCTATTATTGAACTCCTGCACCCAGTGCCTCTTTCTTGGATACGGCGGCAGATATCCCGGGCGAAGTGCGTACCCGGAGTTCACCAAATAATATTGTCCTGCACACCAACATACCAACACACAAGGTCACAAATACTTGGCATGCAACACACGACAACCATTGCATCAATAGAACAAGGAAGGCAACTTAGTTAAACAAACCTGGTGGTGGGTGCGGGTAATGGGGATCCTCCTTTGCCTTCTTCATCACCCGCATGTCATGCGTTGAACCCTCTGTCCCAACGCCAATATATGTGAACCTCATGTCGAAGTCATAAATAGCAACCACATTTTGGGTTGTGTTCCCTTTCTTATTAGTGAAGTCATCATGTACTACTGATACTAACCTCTTTGCTAGTTCATGGGTACCGTACCACGCTGGTGCTCGGCCTCCTGTTGTCAAGACCTCATCGACACCTGGAAAATGAGTAGTTAGCCTACACCGCCGATATGAATATTGACATTTATGCATTGCAAAACATTTATACAGAACACCACACAACTTATTTGGATTTGAGGGGAAAAACACGACACATAGTTCTGCCCACGGGGCATATTACATCGCTGCAAATTAAACACACACACACACAGTTCAGAAAACAAGCGGACGAGAACAGAATTTAAACGATACAAGACGACACTCAAATGCCTGACGCGCAGCTACTTAAGGACATCCACGAGGTCTACTTGTTGTTCTTGTTCAAGTGCCACGTAAGCCAATCAATACGCTCTCTTGTGTTTAACAAATTCTTGAACTCCTAGTTCATGAACAACTCCGATGCTTCGAAGAACATGTCTGAAGGAACTAGCACACCGTCGTCTAGTAGGATTTGCATTGCTTCGTCGACCTCCGCCTGCTCACGGGTACGTTCTCGATCACGAGATGTACTCCTCGTAGCAATGCTTTCCGATAAACGTGCCATGTACTTCCCCATGTTGCAAGACTTCTTCTTCGCTGGGCTGTTGACAACATGGTCCCTGGTGTCCCTTTTGAAACCGGAGTGATAAATGGACGGTCCAAAGTGATCTTGCAGCGGCATAACATGAGGAGGCGTTGAGGCACCAATACCACCCGCGGACATGAAAGTGCCCATGTTCCGATTCCGGTCGCCGAAGAGTGCTTCAAGTTCATTCAAGAAGCGGGGTGGTCTGCCACGTCTTGCACCAGCCACACTTGTTTCCTGGAACGAACAGATTGGCAAGTGTTTGTGAGAAGGATGGCAGCAGGCACTACAAGGGCAAATATGTGACAACACATGGCAATAGTCAGTGAACTTACAGTGCACTCTGTATTGTCGTCGCTATCGGGCTGGGTAGTGTACTGGGTCTCCCAATACCAGGATCAGCATCAATGCCCCCCGTCGTTGTCCTGACCGAGCCCAGTGGCTGATAGCTCATCCTTCCATTTTAGGTATTTGTTCTTCAAGGCACCTAGTTTGTTGTTCACCTATTTTCGATCATAGTTGGGGAAGTACGGGTAAATGTTGTTCCAGCCGTCCCTACTTAAACCAAATGGGACAAGGTTGAACTTTCCCTTCTCTTGAAGGCACATGTCCAGCAAAAGCTTGGTTTCAGCGTCGTCCCAATTTGCGTGTGGGCATGGCATCTGTGGGCACGTTCAATGGCTAATTTCGTTGTGTGTAGGCATAGCAATCAGAGCGCACATAGCGAAGGCCAGCACGACATAACTAAAAGAACGACATGATGGAATGTGCATAACAGTGAACTTGCCTTGCTTGTTTGCTTTGCACGTTTGCGACGCAAGTTGTACCGAGTAGCTTCCGGCGGAGAGCAGGAAGCTGTTGATGACGGTGCTAGTATAGAGAACCGTTAGAGGCCGGCAATGTCAAGGTCCTTCGAGTGCTCTGGATAGCTACAACAGAACAAGGGAAGATGTCAGAGTTCAAGATTTGAGATCATTCGGAAGAAACACAGAAACCAGGTGTAAATGGTTCGTATGCACATCGACGGCAACAAACCCTAACCCTAAACAATCGGATCTGCAAGTGTGTAGAAAAGGGGACGAGAAGGTCGTGTGCGTACTGGATCTGGCGGTGCAGGGAACGAGCAAGCAGGTAAAGGGATGGTTCTAGTGACTACGACGACGGTGACCGCCGATCGGATCTGGAAACGGGATGACACGGAAGAAGCGGCAACACGTTGAACCAACCGTCGCGTCAAGGACCTCAATGGCGGATTGCCCTGAAAGTGAAGTAGGGGTGTGAAAGGATCAAGATGCCCAAGAGGGGGGTGAATTGGGCTTCTCTAAAAATTAATTGCAAGAATTAGATCCTACAAGCCAAAGTTCACCCCTAGTGCCTTACTGGAACATGACCGGACGCGTCCGATCATTTTCCAGTCGCGTCCGATTAGACTTTTACCCTCTGAAACACGTGTCAGACTGATCAACGCGTTCGGTCCTCACAGGGACCGCGTCCGGTCAACCAGGTTGAAAACGCAGTGACTGTTAGTACTGACCGGACGCGTCCGGTCGTGACAGAGACCGCGTCCGGTCAAGGGTAAACAGCTCAAACGACTTCAAAACGCGACGCAACTTGAACCAAGTTGCTTCCAACTGAACTTTGAGCTTTCCTTGAGCTACCTAGTGCTAAGTTTGACAAGTGTGCACCACACCTAAACAAAAGACTCACCTAGGTCAAGCTACTCGCTCATGCCCCCCTTTATAGTATGGCCAAAGAAAGAAACAAAGATCCTAACGACTATTCCGGATGTAACCCAACACCTTGACATCCGGAACTAACCGTCCTTAATCTTGTGGTTGATCCTTTGAAAACCGAAACGATTTCCATCAAGGGGCATGAATACCATAGTGCCCAAAGCAGTCATCAACCCCATGACCTAACTTATCAAAGTTTCTGCAAAACACACGTTAGTCATGGTAATAATGCGTTGTCATCAATTGCCGAAACCAACACCGGGGCCTAGATGCTTTCAATCTCCCCCTTTTTGGTGATTGATGACAACACTTAGATTCAGAAGATTTAAGAGTTGAGGTTTTCGATCATGCTTGGTTCACATAAGCAAAAAGCAATAAGCACAAGGGGTTAGGAATTGCTTATGTGTTCCATGCCAACTGAGTGTACTCACAAGATAGAACATGAAGAGTTAGTACACAAAAAAAACATAGCTCATATAAAATCGGAGTAAGGCACGGAAGCACAACCTTATGAGCTAAAACCAATCAAGTGACATAATATAAAATAATGTCTCACAGTCACCACAAGTCACAGAATGCAGGGCGATAAAGTAGACATGATGCATGAAAGTAGCACACAAAGAAAACGAAACCCTCTATCAACACTCCCCCTGAATCTACTCTCTCTCCCCCTTTGGCATCAAAACGCCAAAAACAAAGCTAAGGATCCGACGGGGGAACAGAAGTTGTCGTGTCGGGTGCCGAGGAGCGTGGAGTGATCACAAACTGTGAAGTATCCTCCTCAGACTCTGAACTGTCAGGCTGACCCTCTTTAGATAGACGTGGCAGTGAAGCGGTCTGGGTCTGTAGAGCAGGTGCAGGAACTGAAGACGTAGTAGCAATAATAGGAGCAGTCTCTGTCGCCTGGGCCTGAAAAGCACCAACTGTGGGAGGATCTGTCGAGGCAACTGACGACGGCACTGTCTCTGTAGTCCTGGTTCCTGACACTAGAAGGGCCACAGTCTCGGAAGCCGACATCCCTGAAGAGGTCACAACAGTGGTGTGTGAGGGTGTCGGCTGACCAGTCAACTCGCTGTAGGAGGCACTCAAGTCAGTGAAAGGAGTGCCCGACAGAAGGTGAGGTCTGGGCTGAGCTGGTGGAGTGAAACCCGTCTGAATAGGAGTGTAGCTCGGTGACTGAAAAGTCTGAGGGACCTGCTGCTGGGGAGAAGTAAACTGAAAACTCAGTTGTCCCTGACTCTGAGGTCCACTGGACTGTAGTGCTGGAGTAAAGACAGACGGTGGTGGAGGAACCCCAACAGTGACGAGGTGTCGCAGGAGCTTAAGATACTGCTGCTGGGTGGCTGCCTGCTGCTTCTGCATCTCAAACTGCTACCTCTGAAACTCTAGCTGCTACCTCTGGAACTCGTCCTGACGAGCCTGAATCTGAGCAAATGCAGCTGCTGTGTCCTGAGCCTGTCGCTGCATCTGAACCTCTTGTCTCTCCTGGGCCTGAGTCAGCCTCTCAAGAATAGCCACCATGGCTGGGTCTGAGCGGGAGGCTGATCCTGAACCACCAGACTCATGGTCGTGAGACCGAGGAGAGCGGTACCGGGATATAGGCTGGTAGTCCTCGTCTGTGCTATCAGTGGCATCATCCTCAACTGGATCAGCTGGCTGAGTATCAAGATCTGCAAGCTCGACCTCAGCAAGACCCTCAACGGTCTCGTCCTGCTCAGCTGCTGTCTCTGGAACCTCTGGCCTCTGACGCTGTCCCGGCCTAGGTGCCTGCTCTCTAGTCACTGAAGCCCACAACTGTCGAATATCATACTCTGGAAAAGCAGTAGTGGTATCAGAGATCTCAGCCCTAATCTCTGTAGGCAGTTCGCACACAGATCGAATAATAAAGCAGATCCAGTGCGCATATGGTAACTGCCGGTGACCCTTGAAGCCCTCTGCCAAAGTGTCCTCCATCTCACAGAGCAACAGATCCCAAATATCAAATGGTGTCTGAGAGATGAGGTGATGAACAACCCAAAGCTGCATACGTGTCAGGCCCTCTCTGTATCCTAGCCTCGGAAGAAGAGTCTGCCTCACAATGGCATCAAGCACTCTAGCAAGGGGTGTCAAGCTGGCAGGTGTACGTCTAGATCCCTCGCCAAACGGCTCACGGAAGCAGGGTCTGATAAGGTCTGTAGGTGGTACTGTACCTCCGTGAGGACGTCTCGGTGGTGAAATCTGTCCGAAGCATAACTGGTGAATCTTCGTCTCTGAAGCAGGGAGTCTGAGAATCTCCTGTACCCTGGTGCTGTACAATCTGCGGTCACGGCCTCGGAATGCAAAGTGTATAAACTCGTGAGCAGGGTCGATCCAAAGTGAGGAATAGAACTCTCTGACCCAAGTCCCGCAGTAAGCTCCAGTCCGTCCCAGAAGGTCTGACAAACCAGGTAAAAAGGATAGATGTGGACGGAGCTGCTCACCAACCACCTCAACTAAAGCCTCAAGTCGACAAACTCTCTAAGGTCTGAATGCAATCCCGCTGTCAACATAGGATCTGTAGAAATCCTCGTGCAGAGGTGTGTAGAAGCCCTCTGAAGCTCGGGGGTCCCGCTGAGGTGGGAACCACCGACCAACCTTGACAAACCTGAGAGCCTGTACCTGGCGTGCTGTAGCTCCCCTCAAGTCAAATTGCTCGACTGGGGGTGACCTCGAGCCCTAGGAGGTGGACGACCTCCACGACGCTGGCCCTCTGGCCTAGGAGTCACCTGAGCACGCGTACGTCCTGAGCGACGACGCGGTGGAGTCTGAACGGTCTGCTCCTCTGTCTCCTCTGTGTCCTCTGTGGGCTGCTCTGCAGGTGGGTCCTCTGTCCGCTCTGTGGGCTGCTCTACAGGTGGGTCCTCTGTCCCCTCTGTGGCCTCAGTACCGAGCTGTCGACCTTCAAGATGAAAGCGACGCTCGCCAATGTGAATCCCACTGCTCCTGCCACCTCTCTCTGCACGCTCTGCTGCATCAGCGACGACCTGTGCTATCTCTGCCTCAGTGGGTGTCCTCTTTCTCTTCTTGACGGCTATCTTCTTGCGCTTGCCACGGGCTACCTCTGTCATCCTGGGAGGACTTTCGTCCCCGTCACCCGGTCCACCACCAGCATTCTTGCAGCGAACCATACTGACCAACCTCTGTGACTAAGAAAACCCTGAAAGTGCAAGATGGTGAACTGACACTCGTGAGGCTTGGCCTCAATCCGTATCCGCAGGCTTGGCCTCGGATTCAGAACTGATCACCTGACACACACAGAGCACCGATAAGACCCTCTGTAAAGATGGAATAGATAGAGCTACTATTAAGCATTATATTTTAACTACCAGACGAGCAAGGTCCTTATGAAAGCAAGCATACGAGATAAGAACAGAATAGATCGCGATAGCTACCTCGGATGAGCGAAACTCTGACGAAAAGGTAAGTGACCTTGACGCGCTAGGGTTCCCCAGAAACGACGGACAAGCGCTGGAGTGTCGAGATAAACAAAGAATGAATTAGAATTTCACCGGGAATCCATCGGTAAACCCTAATTGAAAGGACTAGGGCAATGAAAGGATCAAGGCAATGAAATCACCTCGCGGAGACGAAATCGCGCGAAAGACCTTTGCCGAAGACGGCCGAAGTGATGTCGCGACCGTTAGGGTTAGGTCGTAGCCCTGGCGGTGGAGGAGCAAAGCTGACGTGCGGTGGAACAGCGGCTGCGGCAGTCGGGTGAGGAGCGCAGGCTGCTGCGGCAGTGCGGCTGCGCGGGAGGAGGCGCGGCGGCGCTGGTGGAGGCGCGGCGGCGCGAGAGGAGAAGCGGCGCGCGCGGCTGAGGAGCGAGCAGCGGCTGCGCGGGAGGAGGCGCGGCGGCGCTGCAGGAGGCGCGGCGGCGCTGGCGCGAGACGGCGAGGAGGCGGCTAGGGTTCGGGTCACGGTGGCGGCGAGCGGCGGATTGAGGAAAGAGAAAAAAAAAGATCGTGACGAACGGTTAAAAAGACTTAGATCCGCTTTTCACGCGATGACCGGACGCGCTGGTCGACTGACCGGACGCGGTGGAGCAGCGTCCGGTCAGAGTCCAGTAAGCTCCTGGCGCGACCGGACGCGTCCGGTTAGAGATGATCGGACGCTGACAGAGTCCGGTCAGAGATTGCCCGGGAACCCAACACGCATGACCGGACGCGGTGGTGGTCACCGGGACCGGACGCGGTGGTCACAACGACGCGTCCGGTGCAGCGTCCGGTCACAGATCCTTGAGATTGTCTTCGGGATGACCGGACGCGCTGGTGGTCGTCGGGACCGGACGCAGTGATGAAGCATCATCGCGTCCGGTCCAGCGTTCGGTCCAGCGTCCGGTCGCTGTAAAACGCCTTTTTTCAATCCGATCTTCGACGCGACTTCTCCCAATCAAGTTCCAATACAAAGAGACTCAAAAGAACACCAATTGGAACCTGATTTGAGGGACCTCACCAAACCCTCAAGCTTTTCAAAAAATATTTTGCCTTAGGCTAGTATTCTTTTTAAGAAAATATGCAATAAACACCCGAGGAGCAACGTATGGCCATGCAATAGAGTTTATGAACCCTTGGGAGCGTCAAAGGCTCTCTCTATTCATGGACGAACACAGAGGTTGCTCAAAGCAAAACCAAAAAGAAACGACAAAGCAACAACCATGCATATGCAATGCAAAGCGAGAAAGTAAGACTAGGTTGCTTGTCAAGTTTGATCCACAGTTAGGCTTCTTCACTCCTCCAAAGGAGGGTTGTCGTAACCGTGTTAGACAAGTCCTAGATGCATTGCGGAGAATTAAACATGACATAAAATACAATGCAATGCAAGGGACAACACAAGCTCATTTTTTGAAGCTACTAGAATCAAGCACATTTAGTTCACTTCTCAACCTACAAAAGGTAGCCTCATCCAAAGGTTTAGTGAAGATATCCGCTAATTGATTTTCACTTCTTACACCTTCTAGTGAAATATCATTTTTAGCAACATGATCTCTTAGAAAGTGGTGGCGGATATCAATGTGCTTGGTGCGTGAGTGTTGTACCAGATTATTAGCAATTTTAACGGCACTTTCATTATCACATAAAAGTGGCACCTTTTCAAGAACAACTCCATAATCTAGGAGGGTTTGTTTCATGTATAGGATTTGTGCACAACAAGCCCCCGCGGCAATGTATTCCGCCTCGGCGGTGGACAAAGCCACACTATTTTGCTTTTTATATGACCAAGATACTAAAGACCTCCCAAGCAAATGACACCCTCCAGATGTGCTTTTTCTATCAATTTTGCAACCGGCATAATCCGAATCGGAATAGCCAACTAGTTGGAATCTAGCTCCTTTGGGGTACCAAAGACCGATGCTTGGGGTGTGCTTAAGATATCTTAATATTCTTTTTACGGCACTTAGGTGAGGTTCTTTAGGGCACGCTTGAAAGCGAGCACACATGCACATACTAAACATGATATCGGGCCTAGATGCGGTAAGGTACAACAAGCTACCAATCATAAAACGGTAGAGAGTTTGATCAACCGGTTTACCTCCCTCATCTAGATCGAGATGTCCATTTGATGGCATTGGGATCTTGATTGGCTTACACTCTTCCATCTTGAATCTTTTGAGAAGATCCTTGGTATACTTTTCTTGAGAGATGAAAATCCCTTCTCTCATTTGTTTGACTTGAAAACCAAGGAAGAATGTTAGCTCACCAATCATAGACATCTCGAACTCCTTTGACATCAATTCACCAAATTCCTTGCAATAATCTTCATTTGTTGACCCGAAGATAATATCATCAACATAGACTTGACAAATGAAGATCTCCCCATTAAGCTTCTTGGTGAATAGTGTGGTGTCGACCTTCCCAATAGTGAAGCCCTTCTCAATGAGGAAGTCCCGGAGGCGCTCATACCACGCTCTAGGGGCTTGCTTGAGCCCATATATCGCCTTGGACAACCTATAAACATGATTAGGATATCTAGGGTCTTCAAACCCGGGAGGTTGTTCAACATAGACTAGTTCATTTATGAAGCCATTTAAAAATGTACTTTTCACATCCATTTGATATAGTTTCATTTCATGATGCGATGCATATGCAAGAAGGATACGAATGGCTTCAAGTCTTGCAACGGGTGCAAAGGTATCTCCAAAATCAAGACCTTCAACTTGAGAGAACCCCTTTGCAACTAGTCTTGCCTTGTTCCTCACTACTACGTCTTGGTCATCTTGCTTGTTGCGGAACACCCACTTGGTTCCAATGACTCTTGCACCTTTTGGATGCTCTTCAAGTGTCCAAACTTGATTGCGGGCGAAGTTGTTCAATTCTTCGTGCATAGCATTCACCCAATCCGGATCTTGAAGAGCTTCTTCTACATTCTTAGGTTCAAGACAAGAGACAAAAGAGTGATGTTCAACAAAAGAAGCAAGCTTTTGAGATCGAGTCATTACACCCTTTGTGGGACTCCCTATGATGAGATCTTGTGGATGTGATTGAAGTAGAGGTGAATTTCTTCTTTCAACCACTTAAGGAGAGGATTGGGGAGCATCAACATCTTGAGCTTGTGCCTTGGCTTGTTCATGAGAGACATGAGTGTCTTCATTTTCAACTCTCTCATCCTTATCATCATCTTGAGGCACATATGATGAAGATGGTGGAGTGACAATTTGTAAATCGTCTTCATCATCTTTAGGCTTGATGTCTCCCACCGGCAAGTTCTTCATTGCCTCCCTCAATGGTTCATCACCTACATCATCACAATTCTCAATTGCTCCTTGGGAGCCATTAGATTCATCAAATTCCACATCATATGTTTCTTCAACCAAACCGGTGGCATGGTTAAATACTCTATATGCTTTGGACTTTGATGAGTAACCAACAAGAAAGCCAATATCACAACGTCTTTGAAACTTCCCTAGGTGTTGACGCTTTTTGTAGATGTAGCATTTGCAACCAAACACCCAGAGGAATGAGACATCCGACTTCTTCCCATTTAGCAACTCATAGGGGGTCTTGCCAAGAAACTTTTGTAGGAAGAGACGATTTGAAGCATAGCATGCGGTGTTGATTGCCTCGGCCCACAATTTTTACGGTGTATTGTACTCATCTAGCATTGTTCTTGCAAGGGTTATCAAAGTCCGGTTCTTTCTCTCAACTACACCATTTTGTTGAGGAGTGTAGGTTGATGAAACTTCATGCTTGATTCCAATCTCATCACAATAAGCTTCAATGTTAGTGTTGTCAAACTCTTTGCCATTGTCACTTCTAATCTTCTTTATCTTGACTTCAAATTCATTTTGAGCTCTCTTTGCAAACTTCTTGAAGCAATTTGCCACTTCGGATTTGTCATGAAGAAAGAAGGTCCAAGTGTATCTTGAGTAGTCATCCACAATCACTAGACAATAGAGATTTCCACCCAAGCTCTTATAAGTTGTAGGACCAAACAAGTCCATGTGTAGAAGTTCTAACACTCTTGATGTTGACATGTAAGCTTTGGTTGGATGAGTATTTGCAACTTGTTTGCCGGCTTGACATGCACTACAAGGTTTGTCCTTCTCAAACTTGACATCCTTCAAGCCTCTTACTAATTCTTTCTTCAATAGCTTGTTGAGAGTGTTCATTCCAACATGAGCAAGCCTCCTATGCCAAAGCCATCCAAGTGTAGTTTTGGTGAACAAACATGTCATCAAGTTTGCATCTTCGGAGGTGAAGTCAACGAGATAGAGATTGTTGTATCTAAAGCCTTTGAAAATCATTTGCTTGTCATCTATCTTTGTAACTACCACTTCATTAGGAGTGAATAAGCATTGGTAGCCAAGGTCACAAAGTTGCTCAACGGATAGTAAGTTAAAACTCAATGAAGCAACATAGAGCATATTTGAAAGAGAGTGATCATTTGATATTGCAATCTTGCCTATACCCTTGACTTTGCTCTTTGAATTGTCCCCAAATGTGATCTTTTCTTGACATACCCCATTCTCTTCAAGTGAGGTAAACATACGAGGGTCACCGGTCATATGTTGAGTGCAACCACTATCAATAACCCAATGAGATCCACCGGTCTTGTAGTTCACCTACACACAAGAGATCAAGCTTTTTGTTTAGGGACCCAAACTTGAGAGGGACCCTTGACTTTCTCAACTAGTGACTTGGCAACCCATATTTTCTTAGGCCTATTCTTGTTAGGGGGACCCAAGAACATGACTTTCATCTTTCCACTTGAATCTTTTCTAAGCATGTAATGAGCATTGAAAGCAAAGGGTCTAGCATGCTTGGGCAAGGGTTGTGGTGGTGGAGTTTTGCACTCATGAGCAAAATGGCCTTCTTGTCCACACTCAACACATCTCTTTGGCTTGGGCTTTGACTTGCTTTGTTGTAGTTGAGCTTTAGCCTTCTTCTCTTGATTTGCCAAGTAACCAATGCCACTTTTATCCATCTTCATGACGGTGTTCATGAGTAGCTCACTTTGCAAATGTTGGCCTCTTGTGAACTTACTTAGGCCGGTCTTGAGATGCTCTTTCTCTTGCTTGAGCTTTTTGTTCTCTTCAATAAGTGACTCATTTGATGTTTGCTTTTCAAGAGCCATCAACTTCTTGTTCTCATTTCTAAGCATCTCATTTTCACTCTTGAGCTTGACATAATCATCATAGTTGTCGGACTCAACCACATTCTTGCCTTTGCCGCTAGAGCCTTGCTCAATGTTCTCAATAATCAAGTCATCACATGATGTAGCTATATCAATCTTAACAACTTGGTTAGTAGCATCATGTGTCTCAAGAGAAAGCTTATTAGCAACACCAAGACTATCATAATCGATTTTCAATGTAGTGTATTTGTCTTTTAGTAAGTTGTGCCTAGTGTTGAGCTCATCATGCTTCTTCTCAAGTTTATCATGTTCATCTCTAAGCTCTTTGTTGGAAATTTTGAGCTCCTTGAGAGTAGAAGACATAATTTCATTTTGATCTTTGAGCTCATCACTAGTCTCTTGTGCATTTTCAAGCTTAGATGAGAGTGAGTCATTTTCATTTTGAAGCTCATCATTTTCATTTCTAGTTCTTCTTATGATTTTAGAGTATTTGTTCAACAATTTTACAAGTTCATCATAAGAAGGTGCATCATATTCATCATCACTATCACTATCATCATCATCATCACTCTCATTGTTTTGTACCTTTCGTTCACCCTTGGCCATAAGGCATAGGTGAGAAGTGGACGATGATGGTGAAGGTGGCGGTGAAGGTGGTGATGAAGATGTCGGTGAAGATGGTGATGGCCCAATCACAAATGCGGCGACCTTCTCTTTCTCATCGTCGCTCTCATCGCCGGAGGACTCACATGATGACTCAATGTCGGTGAGCCAATCACCAACAATGTAAGCTTTGCCTCCCTTCTTCTTCTTGTGAAACTCTTTTCTCTTGCCATCCTTCTTTTTGTATGGCTTGTTCTTCTTCTTGTCATCTTCTTCATCACTTGAATCATTTCTCTTGCCCTTGTTCTTGTTCTTGTACTTGTCTTTTGGAGGCTTAGGGCATTGATGAGCTAAGTGGCCAAGTTCACCATAATTGTAGCAATCCATCTCGGATATAGGTTTCCTTTTGCTACTTGTGAAGAACTTCTTCTTCTTGCCATCAAACTTGATGCCACTCTTGTTGAGCTTCTTTAACATCTTGGTGGTCTTTCTCACCATGAGTGCAAGTGATGCATCATCAATATCACTTTCACTTGAGCTTTCTTGCACCATCATGGCTTGGCCCTTCTTCTTTTTCTTGTCATGGCTAGCTTTGAAGGCCAAGTCCTTCTTCTTGGAAGATGATGAACCCTCTTCCGGAGTGATGTGCATGTACATCTCATGTGCATTGATCTTTCCCAATACTTGTGTCGGTGTTGCGGTGGAGAGATCACTTTGGTGAAGCACGGTGACAATGTGACCATACTTCTCGATGGGAAGAACGCTCAAGATCCTCCTTGCAACATCCGATTGACTCATTTGAGTGAGCCCAAGAGCATTGAGATTCTCTACAAGAACATTCAATCGAGTGTACATTTCATTAGCACTTTCTTTGGAAAGCATCTCAAAAGAATTAATTTTCTTTAAGGCTATGTGATAGCATTCCTCACGCTCACTCTTAGTTCCCTCATGGAGAGCACAAAGGTTTTCCCACAATTCATGAGCGTTTTTGGCATTACGCACACGATTGAAGATATCCTTGCCTAAGCCCCGGTAGAGTGCATTTTTTTGCTTTTGCATTCCACCGGTCGTACTTCTCCTCGTCACCACTTGGGTTGGCGGGATCCTTGATAGCGGGAAGCCCTTCGGTTGCGGCTCTAAGGCACCCAACATCTATAGCTTCGAGGTACGCCTCCATACGAATTTTTCAATATGGAAAATCGTCTCCCTCAAAGGTGGGAGGTGGTCCTTCCCCATTAGACATCTTGCTCTAGGCGGTGAAGCCTAAATTAGGAGCAACTCGGCTCTGATACCAATTGAAAGGATCAAGATGCCCAAGAGGGGGGGTGAATTGGGCTTCTCTAAAAATTAATTGCAAGAATTAGATCCTACAAGCCAAAGTTCACCCCTAGTGCCTACTAGTGTTCCTTGTGATTCTACCGATAAAAAGTTTTGCACCCTAAGTTCCAAACCTAGTCTAGCATGGCAATTCTAGGAAAGTAAAACAAGCAATGAAAGTAATACAAGAAAGTAAATGCTTGAAAGTAAGGGTTAGGAACACGGCGATGTTTTCCCGAGGTATCGGAGAGTCGTCACTCCCCACTAGTCCTCGTTGGAGCACCCGCGCAAGGGTGTAGCTCCCCCTTGATCCGCGCAAGGATCAAGTGCTCACTACGGGCTGATTCTTTGACACTCCATCGCGGTGAATCGCCCAAAACCGCTCACAAGATGAGTTGGGTCATCCACAAGCTCGTCGGATGATCACCAAACTCCCAATCACCACCAAGCCGTCTAGGTGATGGCGAACACCAAGAGTAACAAGCTAGAACTCTCACTTGACCACAACAAGCCTAACGAGAAGATGGATGCACACTTGCTACTCCCTAGTCACTAATGAGGGATTCTCAAACTTTGATTCTCAAATCACTACCCTCACTAGGGCTCTTGCACTTCCTTGCACTTGAAAGGTGTTTCTCAGCTGAACAAATGAGCAAGAGACCTCTAAAAGAGGTGGAGAGGATGTATTTATACACCCCACAGTCAAATCCAACCGTTACCTGCCAACTCAGCAAAACACGCACTGACCGGACGCGCCGGTCGAGTGTAACGGTCGAAAAGCTGAACGACAGCGCTGAGTGACCGGACGCACCGATCAGGGGTGACCGGATGCGTCCGGTCGTGCAAGAACCTTACTGTACCTTGACCTGACGCTCGGTCGCGTCCGATCAGTGATGACCGGACGCGTCAGGTCAGCTAAGTACCTTACTGGAACATGACCGGACGCGTCTGATCATTTTCCAGTCGCGTCCGATTAGACTTTTACCCTTTGAAACACGTGTCAGACTGATCAACGTGTCCGGTCCTCACAGGGACCGCGTCCGGTCAACTAGGTTGAAAACGCAGTGACTGTTAATACTGACCGGACGCGTCCGGTCGTGACAGAGACCGCATCCGGTCAAGGGTAAACAGCTCAAATGACTTCGAAACGCGATGCAACTTGAACCAAGTTGCTTCCAACTGAACTTTGAGCTTTCCTTGAGCTACCTAGTGCTAAGTTTGATAAGTGTGCACCACACCTAAACAAAAGACTTACCTAGGTCAAGCTACTCGCTCATGCCCCCCTTTATAGTACGGCCAAAGAAAGAAACAAAGATCCTAACGACTATTCCGGATGTAACCCAACACCTTGACATCCGGAACTAACCGTCCTTAATCTTGTGGTTGATCCTTTGAAAACCGAAACGATTTCCATCAAGGGGCATGAATACCATAGTGCCCAAAGCAGTCATCAACCCCATGACCTAACTTATCAAAGTTTCTGCAAAACACACGTTAGTTATGGTAATAATGCGTTGTCATCAATTGCCGAAACCAACACCGGGGCCTAGATGCTTTTAGGGTGAAAGGAACCGTGAACCCTAACCCAACGGATCTGCAAGTAAGAACAAGAGAGGGAGGGGAACTCGAGTACATACCAGAGTGGTCTGCGGAGTTGACTGAATCGCCGAGAAAGGGGATGGATCTGCTACGAACGACATGACGACGACACGGCGGATCTCGGACGGAAATGTCACACCGAATTCGGCGAGACGCGCCGATTGGTTGGCGGCTTACGGCTCCAGCCCGTGGGTTCGGACGGGAGAAGGACGGAGGACGGCTGGCAGCGAGGCAGGAGTGGGGGTGGGGGCGAAGACCGAACAGCGACGGCGGGAGCAGCAGCTGGGAGTGGCCGAAACCCTAAGAGCGGGCGAGCGAATGGGAGAGGGAGAGGGAGAGTGAGGAGGGCGCCAGCTGATGCTTTATGGACCAGCCGAACGGCTGGAGGAGGGCAGCCGAAAGGCTAGGCTAAAAGGCCCATCAGCTTCAGCCCAAACCAGCCGAAATGGGAGCAGCCGAACCGGGCCTAATTTAATTTAAAGAAAGGAGACCATAACCATTTTGAACAATGACCTCAAGAAAAGGGCGCCAGTCAACAATTATGAACTCGACCCAGTTGCCCGGTGGCCGGTAAGATTCGTTTAAGAAACAACAGTTTTGCTTTTCCACGCGATTCAGGCATCCCACATCCCAGCGCGTACCTGTCGTGGTCAGTGGTCACCAGTCTCAGTCGATACAATACAATGCGACGACAGAGATATATGGAGTTATGCACACACGTTTTCCGGAGCGCCCTCGCATGTGTCCGTCCTGTGCTCTAGCTTCTTAGTAATTCAGGCTGTGTTGAAAAGTGCACTATGCAAAAAAAGATTCCCTGTCACATCAAACTTGCGATACATGTATGGAGTACTAAATGTGGATAAAATCAAAAACTAATTGCACAATTTGGTTGTACTTTGCGAGACGAACGTTTTGAGCCTAAGTAGTCAATGGTTGGACAATTATTACCAAATATAAACGAAATGCTACAGTGTATTTTGGCACTCCAAAATTTGGATCTAAACACAGCCTCACTCGTTTCCTCACCAGCCCAAGCACGGGCGGAAATGCGACGAAATTGCCTTGCATATGTTGCTGGACCATCGGCCATCGGCCATCGGCGGCAGCACATCACGTGAAAAAACTGTCGATCGATCTGCTGTAGTACCAATAACGTACGCCTGTGTGGCTGTGTTGCCAGCTGCCTGATTCCGGAACAAGAAACATTCGTAGTGATGGCAGTCAGCGTGGCCATGGATTGCAAAGACGCTATGAACTGGGGTGTGTTTAGTTCGCGAAAATTTTTAGCTTTGACTACCGTAGCATTTTCGTTTGTATTTATCAATTAATGTCTAATTATGGACTGATTAGACTTAAAAGATTCGTCTCGTGATTTTATACCAAATTGTGTAATTAGTTTTTTTTTCCGTCTACATTTAATGTTCCATACATGTGTCTAAACATTCGATGTGACGAGAAATCTTTGGAAGTAAACGTGGCCCAGGTCTCGGCGAGAGAAAGATGCCTGCTCACCTAATCCCGGCAGCTTGCGATAGATGCTTGCTGGACCGGACCTAGCTGCGACGAAACGCAGTACAAACAAACTGAACAGTGGCTTCGATTTGATTCGCGCGTTCGTCTGCATGCAATAATGCATCAAGCATGCAAGTTTTAACGGTAGTATGTTTGGTTTGGTAGGCGATCAATTTCTTTCCCGGCAGCGAGAGAGAGAGAGGGACGACGAAGCACACGGGCAATTCGGTCCGCGTCCCCCGGACGCGCTCCTCCCTCCCCTTGCTGGTCCCTGCAATAAACAGGCAGCGCTGTCCTCGCGCTCCTCCCGAAATAAAAGAAGCGATTTTGACACCACACAAATTAAAGGAGAGAAGAGAACGCAGGGCAGCCAGAGCGCGGCTCCGCTGAAGCACACCAGCAGGGCGCGAGAGAACCCGTACGCCGAGGTCGAGCTCGAGCTTGAAGGATGGACACGAACCAGGGCGTGGTGGCGGTGGTGAAGCCGGCGCTGGCGAAGGGGACGCCGTCGGCGTCGTTCCGGCTCCGCAACGGGAGCCTGAACGCGGTGCGCCTCCGCCGCGTGTTCGACCTGTTCGACCGCAACGGGGACGGCGAGATCACGGTGGACGAGCTGGCGCAGGCGCTGGACGCGCTGGGCCTGGACGCCGACCGCGCGGGGCTGGCCGCCACCGTCGGCGCCTACGTGCCCGACGGCGCCGCGGGCCTCCGCTTCGAGGACTTCGACAAGCTCCACCGCGCGCTCGGGGACGCCTTCTTCGGCGCGCTCGCGGACCAGCAGGACGACGCCGCCGCCGCGGCGGACGGCGGCAAGGGCGAGGAGGACGAGCAGGAGATGCGGGAGGCATTCAAGGTCTTCGACGTCGACGGCGACGGCTTCATCTCCGCCGCCGAGCTGCAGGAGGTGCTCAAGAAGCTGGGGCTCCCCGAGGCCAGCAGCATGGCCAACGTCCGGGAGATGATCTGCAACGTCGACCGCGACAGCGACGGACGCGTCGACTTCGGCGAGTTCAAGTGCATGATGCAGGGGATCACCGTCTGGGGCGCCTGATCTCATCGCCCTTCTACTTTACCAAGTGTGTCAAGGCAGGGCAAATTAACCCGATCGAGCTCCTGAAAACGGACCGGCCGGACATGGCGGTGAAGAGATGGCAAGATGATGGGTAGTAGGTTAATTTCCTAATTAATTGTTCTTCCAGGCTCGGTGTTTGGTCCAGACAGTGCTGCCACTGCGAACTTATTCTTGTCTTAGTAGTTGGCCTCATCCTTGTCTTGTGGCCTTGATGCGTCTCTGATTGTCTAGTTGTGTGTGCTGGTGTTTAATTTTGTCGTCCTTCACTTGGTCTAGTGCTGATGGGAATGCCCTCTCCTGTGTCTGACTGTCACATAACCATGGCATGGCATGGCATTGCTGAAAATTAGGCCTTTGCCAGTTGATGAAAATGTACTTATCAAACGCGGTTATTCTGATCAGTCATCAGTGTCGTCTTGGGTTGATGCTCGGGTCAGTTATTCTGGGATGTGATTGGGCTAAATCAGCTCTCTGAGTTTCATGCATGCTCTGTTTTTTTTTAATTAGTATATGTATTACTGCATAGCCGCGGTCATGCTACCTTGTTCAAAATTCAGATTAAGAACAGCATGGAAGCTCTTAGCACGAGATAAAAGAGCTCTTAGCGCAAAATCTTGGGCGGCTTCTACTAGACCCGTCGATGGCAACGACCATGGATGCCGTTTCTTCCTTATAAGCATTGTCGAAGGCACTTTCTTCTCAGAGAAACTCTACCTAGGTTTGCTCCGGCGGGTGACAGCAACGCGAGGCATCGTTACCTCCCTAGAGAGGTGGTACCTTGGAGTTCCGCAGTGCCTTGGTGGCGGTTGATTTAGGGCTTGTTCGGTTGCTCTGTATTGAGGCCCTAGAATGGTTCTAGTTGGAATTGGTTCAATGATTTGTATAGTTTTGAAAAGTTGGAATAGTTCCTGGTTCAAATCCAGGGTAATTGAACGCAGCCTTAAGTGAGACATTTTCACACTCGTCTGGAGGCACGTGTGTTCCGATGAGGCTGCGTCTCTTCGGATCGTTGACTGCTAGCTATGCGGCGTGCTGCTGTTATCGTTGGTCTGTGGTTGCCGATGCGAAGTCGGAGGTACTTGCAATGGGGGCGCGACGATGTTATGCAACGATGACGTGTTGCATTCTCCTCCAAGGCGTTGTGGTGTACGCTGTGTATATGTGGTGATGTTTGGAGGCGTTGGCTGATGCGCGTCGTTGGGTGTCGGAGCTGCTCATCAGTCATCACTTCTATGGTGACTGTTGAGGTCGGCGACAACGTGCAACTATGAGCTCCCTCTTTGGGGGGCTGTTGTTGTTTGTTTGGGAATTGCTTAGGATTAGTTGTCTGGGCTGCCGTGTTTAGGTTTTTCATCGGCTTTCCTCCAATAAAATGCGTGGATGTGAGGTTTTTTGGCCTAATTTTTCTTTTAAACCAAATTAATATAATTTTCTCAGGTGAATATTGCCCTCTCCTAAGAGCTTATTATTCAAAAAAGAACAGTCTGAATAAACGCAAAGAGATCTATCTAGCAATGTTGGTCAGAGTCCGTCTATCTAACACCCGGGTGTTTTAGCATCTGGTAACACCCAATTTTTCTCTCTCCATAGATACTGTTCATCTTCCTCTTTGACACAAATCACAAGTAACAAATTTTTTTCTATGAAAGGATAAAGACAGATCTTGGTGGTGGCGTCGGAGTTGAGGAAGAAGAAGGTCGCCGGAGTTGGAGGGCGCGGCGGCGGCGGCGCGGGGACGGGCGGGCGCAGGCACGGCAGCGACGTGGGCGCAGCGGACGAGTGGTTCCACGGCCAAAAAAAAAATCGTGTGCAAAATACTCGGTTGTTGTATAGCATTTCTGGGAAAAAAAAAAACTTGCGTGTTGGTGTAGCCACTGGATTTGCCTTGATCGGATCTGATTGCTACGATGCCATCTGGGCCTTCTGCTTTTTTTTTTCTTGAGAGAGGAGGGCCTTCCTTCTGCTTTATGGACCAAAGTGGTCCAGGAACTTCAATCAGTTGGGCACTTGGGCTACATTTTTGTATGGGGCCATGGGCCGTTGGGCCAAGCAACCAGTACATGATCTGTACAATTTAACCCAGAAGACGATCATCATTATGGGAGAATATTTTTTTTTCAAAACGGCATAGTGAAAATATTCAGATCATATGTTTTTTGCGAGGAATCAGAACATCACCGTTTCTCTTCCTCCTCCGACTTCCATGCTAATATAAGTCAACGCTCCACTAGTTGTCTTCTGCTCCAAGCGAACATGGCGTGTTAGTCGATAACGTGGACACCCGACCGCGTACGCGTCATCGCCGACGTCCCCGTGCCGAGTGCCGATCTCACGCGCCAAATGGACTGCGCGTTGCGTGCTCAACAGCCTCAACCGCTCATGCACGAAACACGATACATGAACGAGAACGACGATGGCTAACCTCAAATAACCCCATAGCTCCCGCCACGTACACTTGGTCATGACATCACATGCCTTGCCGACCGCAGCTGATGGGTTTCGCTTTCATCTTGATCAGTTTAACTTTAACCCTGAGACGTTTTAGTGCAGAGCTGCAAGCCAAAGAAGCTAACCAGTTTGGAGGCCAACAGACATAACGGTGGCGCATTTGGATGCGTCACGTTTCCCAAAGATGTGCAAGCACAGCTGCTAGTGGCTACGAGTTCCTAGAGGAGTGCATCCTTCGCAGAGAGTCCATCAAATCATTGCGGAGAGTTCATGGTCATCCGACGCTTGTTCTTGATGCCGGACCCATCTGTCAGTGAGCGCCGCACGTCAGCAGATGGCGACGGGCGAGGATCCACACGATCGCGACGGGCGAGGATCCAACGGCCCAGATGTGTCCCGCACCGCACTGTACCCTCCGCCTCTCAGGTCCCTTCCCTTTTCACACGAACCCAGTTTCCGTCGCCTCGCAGTCGCTCGCAGGCCATAGAGGCGGAGAGCCGGAGACCGGAACACAGAAAGAGGCTGAGAGAGAGGAAAAAAACTCGAGTAGCCCGCACACAAAATCCAAACCCAAACCCTCGGCGAGGACGCCACCGTGGCGACGGCGGCGGCGGATGCGGCGGGGCTGGTCCCCGCGGACCTGGAGCGGCGGGTGATGGCGGCGGTGAAGGCGTCGGAGGCGCGCGGGGACCCGCCGCTGCTGCGGGCGGTGGAGCTGTCCCGCGTCGTCGCCGGGGAGGGCGCGGGGCCCCTCCCCAGCGCCGACCTGGCCGGGATCCTCGTCTCCAACCTCTGCTTCGCGCACAACTCGCCCTCGCTCTGGAAGCTCCTGGGCCAGGCCGTGGCCTCCCGCCTCCTCTGTCCGCTCCACGTCCTCGCGCTCCTCACCCCTAGGTGCGTGCGCCCGTCCTCCGCGGCCCCCGCGTGTGCTGAAATTGGTGACCCCCTCTGTGCGCTCTCCGGTCACGTCTCTGTGGGTGTGAGTAACTGATCTAGCGGTGGTTTTGTCACACAGGGTGTTGCCGCAGCGGCGAGCGCAGCCTGAGGCCTACCGGCTGTACCTGGAGCTCCTCAAGTGTCACGTCACGTCGTCGTTGCTGTCTATGGAGGCTGGGCCTAATCGTGACAAGTAAGACCTCATCAACTAGGAAATGTGCTACCACTAGGTGTGATTTAGTCATAGCATCTGGTGTCTTGTGTCAGTATTTTTCTACTGTTTGGATATAATATAATCCCTCATGTATTGCGTGCAGCATGCTATAGATTTTGTGACACATATCAAAGGTAGAAGCGTTCCTGACAAGCTGGATGTTTGAAACTTGAATTGCAACACTCAGTGCTAACATTCCATACTCAGTATCTCTAGTTTTCTTTCAGGTTCTCCTGTTATGCTCTCAATTCGATTGATATGCATCTAAAACTTTGAACAGGAGTGTACAATTAAATTACAATACACAGCCTTATGACTTATAAGGTCAAGCTACATGTTTAAGATTAGGGTTCAATGGTGAATTGGTGATGCTCTATGTTAACACTTTTTTTATTCTTGTTTTATACTTATGCCAAGATTTATGCTCATCTGTGGATACCTAATACATTCTGTAATGTCATGATATGGGTCCCCCCCCCCTCATGAACTTTTTTGTTGCCCCCCCCCCCCCCCCCCCCCCCCCTTTTTTTTTTTTTTTTTGCTCTTCAAGTTTTCTATTTTATCTTTTCAGTATACTCAGAATCTATTATTCACCGTTAAACTGTGGTACACTATAGTACTATACACTACTGGAAGTTGCTCATAGGTAACTATTGTACTTCCCAGGATAGGGAAGTCCATTGCTGAAGCTTTGCAACTATCAAAGGTTTATGGATTTTCTGGAACGGAGTTTGGACATGTTGTCATTATGTTTGTGCTGGCTATTGTCAATAAACTGATTGATAGCATACTCGAGGATTGTGGCTTTCCATCTGCGATGGCAGAGGGGCAAGAGAGTGTATATGCCACTGATGGGCCACAACCTATGGACTTAGATGTTAAAAGGGGATCTACTGAGAACCAAAATGAGCATCGCGAACAGTTACGCCAGAAGAACACTCTCATGGCTTTGGACGTGTTGCATATGATGGCTGCTGATAGAAAGATTCAATCATTTCTGCGCTTGATATTCCTGAACATGTATGTTTTCTCATACCCTTTCTCACGAGATCGTCTATGTATTACCCTTTGGATAGATTTAACTTCGACTGGTTGCAACTAAGGGTGAAATTAGTTACAGAACGTTAGCCCAGCATTTCACATGCAACAAGATATTAAGTGTGCCCACCCTATTAACATGTTGACCATGAAGATGTTATATCCATGATTTAAGTATTTCCCTTCTTGTCATGCACTCAAGCAATGCACTTCGGAAACATGTTAGGTACCATATATGAAAAAATATTCTTTACAGCTTTTCTGCAGTATATATAGGGATAGTAATAGGCTTAAACTGTAAGTTTATGTAGTAATATATTGTTCAAAGGAGAGATAGATTTCTAGAACTTTTTTCCCCGATAGATTAATATTTTTTTTTTCGATTTCCAAACAGTTACTTGAATAGCAATCAACTTCTCTGGTAGCTGTCAATAATATAGCAGTAGGTTTCGTTACCTGAACCTTCCATCCTTATTGCCATGACCTTGCACAAAAACTTTCAAAACGTACATCCCTACTCGTTTTGTATTTTTTCTGTTGCTAATAATCAGCATTACAATTGTGCTAACGAGGAATTTTTTCTAGGTTAGGCCTGAAAAGTTCAGTTCTCTACGCCAGAGGTTGAGTTCTATTGAAGCACACAAGGTGTCCTTGGAGACTCTACTGCCTTCTGGACACAAAATTAATGACTTGTTAATAAATATCTGGAGAGTTTGCAAAACAGACTATCAACCAAATAACAAACGCATTCTGGGTGTTCTTGGTAATATGGGATCCGGTGGCTCCCTTCTGGGCCAACTTACTGGAGCTGGGAGGCCCGCCTGCTGGATAATATTTGATATATATGTGGAGAATGCAATTGATGGGAGGCATCTAAGTCTTATATCAGCTATCGGGATTATAAAAGGTACTCCCTGATTCTCATTTTAGATGACTATAAGGCAAGTTTACATGTCGGTCCAACTATGTAGATGAATGATTTGCGTGTTTGCAATCAAATTATTCAGTTCTTGCAAGAGTGACATGATGTTGTTACGAAATTGTGTTCCTTTTATTCAGAAATGACCAAGACAATGCAAGTGCTTAATGAAGCAAGCTGGCAGGAAACATTTAAAGCTCTTTGGATTTCCGCCCTTCGTCTTGTACAACGGGTAAATAGACCTTTCCATGATAATTATGAATTGTAGTATTTACATCCATGTGGCTTTCTCACTTGCAAAGTGTTATAACTAGGCTAGAGGACCTTTTGAAGGACCGATTCCTCATCTAGATGCAAGGTTGTGCATGTTGTTATCTCTTATACCATTAGCAGTTGCCGAGATTCTTCAAGAAGAAAGTGAAATGCTTGGAGCTGAAGGAAACAAAATTCTTCCACAAAGACAAGGGCTTATATCGTCTCTCCAGGATCTGATCCAGTATTCAGGACTTCTTGTACCACCTTCATCAGTGGTGAATGCAGCTAATGCTGCAGCCTCAAAAGCGGCAATATTTAAGGCCAACTATAAGACTGGGGTTGGCAACTCTAACTTGATGGACCAGACTGACTCTTCCATGAAAGCTGGTACTTGTACTCTTCATATCCTACCAATTAGTTAATACTTATCACATTAGAAAGAAAGCAGAGGCTATGCTGGGTGAGACACACATAAGTCCTTGGTTTTATCATTTCTAATTCCCTCTTGTGGGGGTGTGAAGTTTCACTATCTGTTTCTTGCTGAAGGCATTCCATGGGCCTCCGCTAGTTGAGTCCCCATGATAACCAATCTTTGTTATCATATCGCTTGTTAGCTATGCTCGGAACATTTTTATGTCCTTATTGCTTCAGTATTCTGTTGCTCATAATAAATGCATTTCTAACCCTTCATCGTTCTATCCTTTTTTTCTTACTTTTACTTGACCATTTTTTTCAGCTGGGAACATGCTCCATCTTATTATCGAAGCCTGTATCTCGAGAAAGTTGATCGATACATCTGCTTACTTATGGCCTGGTTATGTTGTACCATCTGGGACTTTAAAAGATACAGCTTTGCCCCAAGAATCCCCCTGGTTAAACTTTATGAAAGGGTCTCGACTTTCAGGACCCCTTATTGATGCTCTGGTCGCAACTCCTGCTTCAAGGTGTGTAAATTGGTGTATAAATTCTAATGACCAATCATGACTGGTTTGCTCTTAAGACTTCTATTCAACTAATAATTTACTACTTTAGTGTGCTATATTACATCATTTGCTCTCGTGCAGAATTTTGAAATGAGAGCAAAATAGAAGCATCCATATAGCATGCGATCTAAATTAGACTCCTGGGACTACTAGCTACCCTGGTTCTTTATATTTTAAGTTAACTCTGCTTGATGTCTTGTTCCTTTGTTTGTACCTTTTTTTCCTTTTGCTCTCCACTGCTAGAAGTTGAGATGACTTTCCACTCCTGGGACTCCACTCATCCACAGAATCACTCTGTCTCCATCTCCACTCCCGTGCATGCTTGCCAGTTGCCCTGGCCCCTGCTGGCAGCACAGCACCCGTGCATGTTATCCTCAATGCCTAGCAGCTGCAGATGCCAGAGTGGAGATCGAGATAGTGGATCTGTGGATGAATGCAACCGGATTGCTGGTATGGGCTACAGAAAGTGGTGCCACCAGCCACCACGGCTGCGGTAGTCCTTGCAGCTGTGGGCAGGCGATGGAGGTGGAGTGACTGGCTGTGGGATGCGGAGTGGAATGGATTGGATAAGGCTGCCTGGTTAGGGTTACAGATTTTATATGTGTTTCTCCAGCTGCTGTGTTGGGCCAGCCGGGCCTCTAAGCAATTTGCGCATATGAACAGTACTGGACCTAGCTACTCGAGGCCCCGTGGGGGATCGAGGATGAGGGACAGTGGATCATCTCTGCCCCCATTAGACCCGAGGGGGATCAATTTTCCTCCATTTGGTTCCCGTGGGGCAACATTTGCAACCACGCCCATCCTCTAATAGGGGAATTGCCCGTGGGGAATCGAGGATCGAGTCCCCATTGTCATCTCTAGCTAACACCACCATGTTCCTGCCTTGTTTTGAAATCTGTTTGTTTCTTCAGACTTCAGTGTTTAGGAGTTGGACAAATTATACATTTTTTTTTTGTTCTCTACTGCTACCATCATGATTATCCTGCGCTGATGTGTAATCTGTTTGTTTCTTCAGTGTTGCGGAATTGGACAAATTATACAGTATAGCAACAAATGGTTCAGAAGAAGAAAAAACAGCTGCTGCAAAGATTCTTTGTGGCGCATCACTTGTTCGTGGCTGGAATATTCAGGTACCTTGATTTCCTGTTGTACACCTTACTGTGTGAAGACTGAAGACATTCCATATTGTCAACATATAGCTGACTGGATTTTTTTTTATTCTTCTGTAACAAAGTTCATTATTTTTTAGGTGAATCAATTTGACAATGTGGGGTTGTGCATTTGATTTTCTTTTTCATACTCACCAAAAGGGCACTTCCACTATTTATTTACTTCATAATGTTTTTTAATGGAACTTAGGAAAATTCAAATCTTAAGCTATTAGCATAGCTGAAAGTTCACTATCGTTTGTTAGTCAAATGCATGTGAGAATAGTCCCAAAAATCGTCAGAAATGTAGGGATGTAGGGCATTGACATGTTGTCATATACCAACATTTTGGGGACGCAGCTAGTTACCTAAAAACTGTAGAAAATCTTACAGACACACTTGCTACAATGTTGTATGCCTTTTTTTTAACAATTGTGGCTATATGCTCATGCACATGTGTCAGGAACATGTGGTCGGTATGGTGGTCAAGCTATTATCAGCTTCTTTACCCTCAGATTCCTCAACTTCAACTCCTGGGAGCATGAGCTACTACCTTGCTCATATGTCTACGTTAAATGAAATCTTGCTCGGTGTGTCTTATGGTGACGCCATCCACATTCTTTCGTTGTATGGAATGGTAACGATAATTGCAATATAACTTGGTTATGCTGTTTATTTGTCAATCTGTTATTGGAATATTAAACTAGGTGAATGCTTTTGCATATTTCTATTCAGAACAGATCCTCACCTCTAGATGTGTGCTTTGCTTTGTCCCTCAAAAACGTTTCTTATTTGTTTCATTGTCATCAAGGAGAAAAGTTTCGTCACATCGTTAGAGACTTAGAATGTCAATAGATCAGTGTTTCTTTACAATTGTTCTCCACATGCAATTTTGTGTTTCCCAGTGTGCCGTGTTCTTTTTCAGTTTGGCTTTTAGAGATATAAGGCATGTTGCCAAAGGGTGTCTAGATCAGCTGGTCTAGCACTCCGGCGGCACCCCTCAGGTCCGGAGTTCGAATCCCAGTGGGAGCGAATTTCCGGCTGAGGGTAAAAAACCTCCCTCGCTGGTCCCGTGTGCCAAAGCACTAGTGTGACGGCCCGTTTCCGGCCTGCGGCGACGGTCTGCGGACCGGCCCAGGTTACGGGGCCCACGGTCAACCGTCCTAGTGTCAGGGCGGGGCCAGGGTTCGGGGGGTTTCTCGGTTCGGGCTACTGAGAAGTTTCTTCTTAAGTGGAATGCCGTGGGGGAGGTCTTTCCCCTGCCGGGCCGAGTTTTTGATATAAGGCATGTTGTTCCCTGTACAAGTACAACAACAGTTTAAAGGACCTGTACTATAGTTTTGCAACCCCTTGTTAACTTGTCATGTTTATTAGTAGAAGTTGTTGGAACTGTATCTGACTGTAACAACTTTCACTTGCTTCACTAACATTCGATGACTGCCCTAACCTCATTGACCAACAAGTGCAGTATGCAATTCTTTGTGCTTTGGACCATTTATTTAGGTATCCTGCAAGTAGTAGTTGTGTTATGTGTGTTCTAATATTACTATGTCACAAATGTAAAACATTTTATTAATTGGGCACACAATTATTTAACATGGCTGCACTGATTGTTGTTCCTGAATTTAAGAAAATCTTTATGTGATACAGGTTCCAGATGTTGCTGTGGCTTTAATGCCACTATGTGAGGCTTTTGGGTCAATAGCACCGCCACCTAATCACAAGTCTACCATTCTTGGTGAAACATCTGTTTATTCTGTCTTCTCTTGTGCATTTCTTTGCCTTCTTCGCTTGTGGAAGTTTTATAGACCTCCTCAAGAGTATTGTCTTGCTGGTCGTGGAGGCTCAGTAAAGCTGGAACTGACTCTGGACTATCTGTTGTTGATGCGCAATAATCGCATTGAGTTCTCAAATTCATCTGCCCCTAATAGGGATTCTTACAACAATATGGGCTCAGTCAATGAGGTTCCTGCTCAGCCGATTTATATTGATTCTTTCCCCAAGCTAAGGGCTTGGTATTTCCAGAATCAAGCTTGCATCGCCTCTACACTTTCTGGTTTTTGCAACAAAAACCCTGTCCATCAAGTCGCGAACAAAATTTTGAATATGATTTGCCGAAAAATGAATAAAAGTGGGGTATCATCTAGTAATCTTTCATCCACTTCTACTAGTAGTGTCAGTGGTTCCTCTGTAAGTGCATCGGATGATTCTTGCCAAAGGCCTGCTGTTCCTGCTTGGGAATTTTTAGAAGCTGTTCCTTTTGTTCTTGAAGCTGTTCTGACAGCATGTGCTCATGGGCGGCTTTCCAGCCGAGACTTGACTACAAGTGAGTTGATTCCCCATATTGTATGTTGGTAGCTCTCAGCATCATTTTATTTGCTAATGTTACCGTACTGCAGGCTTAAGGGATCTTGTGGACTTTTTGCCTGCTTCTCTTGCTGCAATTGTAAGCTACTTCTCAGCAGAAATTACACGAGGAATCTGGAAACCTGTTCCAATGAATGGAACTGAATGGCCTAGTCCCGGTGCTTCTCTTCATTCCATTGAAGCTGAAGTAAAGGAAATTCTTGCATCTGCTGGTGTTCAGATTAACAGCTGCTATCCACGTATGTTCTGCATTCTGTTCTTGCACATCAACTTAGTTACCTTAGTCACATTTATTGTCAGGCTTTGCCATCAATATGCCAAATACCTTTATTCCACTTATGTTGTCATATAAAGCATATTATATTCTTTCAGGTGGTGTACCGCCAATGCTTCCTTTACCTATGGCTGCACTTGTCAGCTTGACAATTACATTTAAGCTAGATAGGAGTTTGGAGTACATTCAAGCGGTCATTGGACAGGCACTAGAGAACTGTGCAGGGGGGAGTTCCTGGCCAAGCATGCCCATTATTGGGGCATTGTGGACACAGAAAGTGCGAAGATGGCATGACTTCATCGTCCTCTCTTGTATGCTTTCTCCATTTGGCAGAGACAAAGATGCAGTTGCGCAGCTCATCCAAAGTTGCTTCTTGTCCTTTCTGCAGTCTTCACCCAGTGGTTCTGACATAATTGCAAACCGTGGAGTTGGGGCTTTACTAGGGGACTCAATCACGAATCAAGGTCTTAGGCTCCCAATGGCACCTGGTTTCATCTACTTGAGAACATGTCGAACTTTCCATGACACTTACTTCATTAGTGAAGTGATCCTCAAGCAAGTTATTGAGTGGGCTCACAAACTTGCAAATGGATGGTCTTTCAATGGGCCTCCGCAGTTGAAATCAGGCCGGACACCACTATCTTGTGCAGCATCCATGGCGCATCAGGTCGCGTTGCTTGGTGGAGGTCTCCTGTGCATAGCAGGTGGACCACTTGTGGTCCAGGTGTTGTATGAGGAAACACTGCCAACACTGCTGCTATCAGCCAGAGAACAGAGTTTGAAAGACCCTGGGCCAGTCTCTAGCACACTCCAAGGTTATGCCATGGCCAACATGCTCTTCTACAGTGGTAGCCTGCTTTGGGGAGCGGATAGGACTGATCCTGTCATGAAATTGTCTTTCCTCTGGAGGCGGCCACGGGTGGTGAGAAACCACATGGATTTCATAGCTGGTGTATTGGACGGACACATTCTTCTGGGCTGTGACCCGGGTACCTGGAAAGCGTATGTGTCGCAATTTATGTTCCTGGTGGTGAAGTTTGTTCCATTATGGTTGCGGGACATAAAGCTGGAGACGCTAAAGAAGATAGCAGCTGGACTTAGGAGTTGGCATGAACATGACCTTGCTCTCTCTCTTCTTGAGCGAGGAGGACCACAAGCAATCTCTGTTGTAGTCGAGACCTTGCTGTGATCCCCTGCCATTTGGACATTTTGCCCCCACCTGACAGAGCAGCCGCTGTTGGAGTTTTGAGGGTTTGAGGTTGGTGATTTGAGGTCTAGCTGAAGTAATCAGGATAACTCTTAAAGAATTCCACTTGAGCTATCAGGATAACTGAAGTTTTATCATGTATGGTGAGCCCATCGGGGTTTCTGTGAATTCAATACTGAAGAACATGCGACCTACTAGTAGGAGTGTATTAACTTCAGCCCTACACATGTAATATATGGAAAGTTCATTAACTTATTGTACTGAGCTTTCTGTATTTTAATTTATGTCCTCTCGACTCTCGGAAGTCTTTTACATTATTGCTCGTCGTGAAGTTGTTGCAATGCATCGAAAATTTCTCAAATTTTTTGTCCGACCGCACTTTACTCTCCTTGGTTTGGATCTCACTCTTATTGGCCACACATTTTCAATCCAAATCTCTAATACGAGACAATGTTTTCAATCCAAAGCCACCACATTTTTAATTAAACATGCGACCAAGTTTTGAAAGCCATGGTATGTGGTTTAATTCAAAGATATATTGGAACATATGATGCGATGGTTGCATAAATCTCCAAGCCATAATTTTTTTTAAATGACCGTGCAAACTGTACATTTTAATAACACTTACTCCCTCTGTCCTGGGGGTGCTAGCATCCGATGGGCGGACCGTAGCATCCGTCCGGTACAGTTCTTGCTCAATTATTCCCGCCCAAACAACGACGCGCGCGGCATCCGTCCGGCACAGTTGCCGCTCAATTATTCCCGCGCAACCAGTGACGCGCGCGCGGGACATCCGGCACAGTTGCCGCTCAATTATTTCCGCCCAACCAGCGACGAGCGCGGGACGAAGCCCATCAGCATGCATGCATGACTTTTTATTCACTTGATTTACGTGCAGTGACGCCATACATGTTTATAAATTAAAAAAGTCATAATTGCTGATCCAAACATTCAAATTAAATTCTGATTACACCATTAGTTTTCTTACAATAAAATTTTCAAAACAAGATCCTACATGGATATATTTAGATAAAATTTTATTAACGAACATTTATCTTATTAATATAGAATATTTTTTATTGAGATGAGACAATGTTCTAGGTTCAGAGAACAATGTTCCGTCTTCGTAAGAAAAATGTTCTCAATTTAGAAGAACAATATTCTAGTTTTAGGTTCATGCAATTGGTATTATAATATACATAAAAATAAAAATAATGATAACAAAAATAATGAAATATATAAATAGTAAATAAATAAATACATAACATAAATAAATAATAATAAAATTTAGAGCAAAGCATAAGGAAAAAAAAATAAAATCACGTCATAGAGAAAAATTTAAAAGAAAACATCACATGGAGGCTTTTCAAACATCCTAAAATATATTATAGAACATCACATGTGTACTAAGTGAACATCGCTAAATACACCGTAGAACATCACTAAATACATTATAAAACATCACATGTATATTACGTGAACATCACTAAATGCATCATAGAACACCACATGTGTACTAAAGTGAACATCACTAAATACACCATGGAACATCACTAAATACATTATAGAACATCACATATATATTATGTGAACATTACAAAATACATCATATATATAGAACATCGCGCGTATACTAAGTGAGCATCAGTAAATACACCATAGAACATCACTAAATACATTATAGAACATCGCATATATATTACGTGAACATCACTAAATACATCATAGAACATCACATTTATACTTTGTGAACATCAAAAAAACAATATAGAACATCATATGTATACTACGAGAACATCACATGTATATTACGTGAACATCATAAAAAAATACATCATAGAACGTTACATGTATACCATGTGAACATAAAAAAACCCATCACAGAACATCACATGTATAACACATGAACATAAAAAACATAAAACATCACATGTATACTACATGAACATAAAAAACAACATAGAACATCATAAAAAATAATAAGAAAAAAAAAATAAAAAAATAAAAAAAATAAAAAAAATAAAAAATGAAAATAATAATAGACACATAAAATAGAAAAAAAATAAAAAAATGAATGAACCACGAAAAAAAGAAAAAGAAAAAAGAAGAGAAAAAAAAAGAAAAATAAAAGAAAGATAAAAAAAATAAAAAACATGAATTAGAGAAAAACATAATTAGAAAAAGGAAAAAATAAAATAAAAACGAATGATAAAAACATGATTAACAAATGATAAATATATAGAGCAAATAAAATGAATGAATAACTTAAATAAGGATGGGAAAAAAAGAAAATTAAAAAGAAAGAAAAAGTACAATAAGAATGGAAAACATAGAAAACTTAAAAAGGAAAAAGGAAAATAAATAGAAGGAAGCAAAAACAATAAAAAAACAAAAGAAAAAAGAAAAATAAATGGTAAAGTTAAATAAGAAAAGAATTAGAAAAGGAAAGGAAATAAAATAAGAATGAAAAACATAGAAAACTAAAAAGAAAAGGAAAAGGAAAAATAAATAGAAGCAAGGAAATAAACAATAAAAAGAAGATAAAAGAAAAAACGAAAGGAAAGAAAAAATAAATAAGAAAAGAATAAGAAAAGGAAAAAGAATCATTACGTACCTGTTCGGTGCTTCCCGTGCTGGCCTCCTGCGCTTCCCGCTCACGATCTTCCCGCGATGGCCTCCCGCGCTTCCTGAGCGCGCTCTTCCTGTTCGGCGCACGTCTCCGGTCCAGCCGTTCAGACCGGATGATTTCCGTTCTGTCCCAGTAAGATTGACGTTCTAGCATTGCAACGTTGTCCCAGTATTAATGTCGTTTTAGGTGCAGCTGTCCAGCTAGCCTGTAGCACGTTTATCCATGCCTGGGAAGAGGAGCACAAGAGATGAGAGAGCACTATAGAATAGGGGTACGTTGGTATTTTGCCTGGTGTCTTGGTAGCTGTGTCTCAACCCAAAACGTCTCTAATTCTGGAACGGAGAGTACAGCCTAAAAGATAAAGATGACCATAAACTGTACTGTACATTTTAATAACACACCTGCAATCTACGAAAGTTGACGCGGTGCTGGTCCTAGCTCCCTTTCAAGTTTCAGTAATCGATTTTTATCTTTCATCGTCAATATTGATAAAAAAAAATTATATAAAACTTTTCCCATGACGCGAATCGTGAGTCCTAAACTTCATTTTACTTAATTAAAGCAATGAAATTACAAAGTAGTTTTAGTGCAACCGTCAATCTGAAAGGCGGCCACAAACCAACACACATAAACGCCATCTTAAAGGAAACAACTGCCTTGTCATCGCTTCAAACCAAGGCCATAAATTCCTACCAAGGCCACTGACACAGCGCACATGCTGCAAACACCGAAGAAAGTAAGCCCAACAACTAAGCTCGATCCAATCACTGGTGGTTAATGGTCTCCTGGTGCTTCCGGTCTTTCTTCCACATGGGTTTGCCATTTGGTGGCGAAAGTGTAGTCTTCAGAATTTCCACCCCATGCTCCTCCTGGAGGATGAACTGGCTTTTGTAGCCATGAGCAATATATAAGAGAGAATGGAGCAAATAATACAACTGATCTATGTAGGAGATTAAACCCTTTTTCCATCAAATCTAACGGCGTTGCTTGCTCTTCGTCGAGCTTGTCAAACTACTGCGAGCCCCACAACATTGCAAAGTATTTTTTGACATATTGGATAAAATACTACGGTTATTAAGAAATATTATGACTTGAAGGCCCGAGAACTCGGAATGGTCATTTTAACGTAGGCCTAATACTACCTAAAATAGTGGTTTTGCAAAGTACTTTTAGAATATTATAGATCAATGCTATAGCTTTGCAAAATACTTTGGTTTTGAAATGTTGCCGAATGTTTAGATACAACAAATCTCTAAAACCATGGTTTTGTAAAAAACTTACTCTTTTTGGAGTTTTATAAAGAGTTAAATGCATCATTGGTCCATTAACTTTTGCCCATGTTTCACTTAGGTCCATCAACCGTGAAAGTGGTTTTTTGGGTCCATAAACTTGATGCATCTCTAGTCCATACCCCTTTTGTTTATGTTTTTAATCTGACATGGTTGTACACTGTGGCACTGGCATGTCTTTGGAGGCAGCTGCAGCACACGTGAGCAGCAGATGGGGGCTGGTTGATGGACCTCTTGGCACTGGTCGTGCTCGCCTGCGTGGTCTGCGGCAGGAAGCGGCGGGCCGCTGTGCCGGCGCCAACGTCGGCGTGCGGGCGTGTGGCAAGACGATGCCACTGCCGCCGGGGTCGATGGGGTGGCTGGGGAACCACATATCAGAGCTCAGAGATAATTGGCATCGGAAGCGCAAGAACAGCACGACGTCGGCACCATGGCCGTGGAGACGCTACCACTTACTTCCACAACCTTGCACCAGCCAAGCCTGAGCCTTGGTACTAGTATTGCGTCGTCACCAATGACCTCGCAGCCGGAGTTTGGGCAACCCAAGAAACACAAGTCTCCAGAGAATACAGCTTCAGGACAGAGTAGACAACAACAAAAGGGGGGAGCGAGCTGCGTCAGGTCGAAGTCGAGCGAGAAGGAGAGTGGCAGGAGCACAACAGCAAGTCTGGACAGGGAGGCGACGTGGGCGGAGCAGCTGTTGAACCTGTGGGCGGCCGCCATCGAAGCGGGCAACCTGCCGTGCATGCAGCACCTGCTGTACGTGCTCAGCGAGCTGGCCTCTTTCTCGGGCAAACCCACAGAAAGTCGGTTTTAGATAATTGATAAAACCTAGGTGAACTAACCCTTGCTCGGAGTGATGAATGAGATAGGTTGGTTCACAACCAAGATGGAGCTAGATGGCACTCATGTGATGGAGATGGCCAAAAGATGGTGATCAAGTGCTCCAACTTAGAAAAGAAGAAAGAGAAAAAAAAATGGGCTGAAGGCAAAGGTACAAGAGCTAGGTCCATTTTGCTTTGCCGGTCAAAGACGTAATAGAGTGCGTAATCGAATTTAGGGTAGATAACCGTACTATAAAGAGGAAAAACATTTAATTGCAATGGTTATCTAGTGCCACTAAGTGTGAGTCTCATTTGCATATGCATTGCGCTTAGTGACGTGGTGAGGTGCAAGATAAAAGCCTTTTGAATTGATTAAAAATGCTAACCCACACATTTGATTTGTTGGAACACTTGGTGGTGTTGAGCACATTTGAAGAGGCTTTTGAAAATGAAGTTTTATTGAAATAGATAGCTCGCCGGATAAGCTTTACGAAATGTCCAAGATCATCCAAATCAGAGTTTGGAGCTATTAGTTATGGGTGTTTTAGTTTGTATGCTGAAATTTGAGAGCCCATATCAGAGGTCCGGTAATTATTCGGCTTTATAATTGCTCCAGGCTGAGTGCTCCTACCGGAGGTAAGGTTGCCAAAATCAGGGGGTCCGTTTTCACTCTAAAAATGTTTTTTCAGAACCTGAATGCTTCTACCGGAGGTTTGATTTTCGTCCTAAAATTGATTTATTCTTAGATGCTGAGAGCCTCAACCGGAGGTCCGATTCCGCGTTGTTTTCTGGGCTGGAAACCAGAGCTCCGGTTTAGACCGGAGCTCCAATTTTGGGCGAATCTGCCCCCAACGGTTAGATCTGAGAGAGCCGTTTGTGAGGGGCCATCCATTATTTCGAGGAGGGGCTGGGAGGCCACGGGGGGAGGGGAGGGGGAGGGGAGGGGCAGGTCCAGCTGCCTTATCTTCTTCTCCTCCTCCTCTCCCACTCACCATTCTTCCCCACTTGCTCACTTGAGACCCCAAAAGGAAGAACAAGCTCTCTCCTGTCTCAACTCTCTCACTAAGGATTTATGCTCCAATCAAGTGAGAGATCGAGCTCTAGTGTTAATTAATCTTGAGAGTTTCAAGAGCATCTCCTCTCTTCTGTAAGCTTGGTGCTCATTCATGAGAGGATTTGGGGGAACCCCTAGTGTGTGCATTTGAGGTTGCATATTTGGTGGCACTATGTGGTGATTGTGATTGTGGATTTCTTATTACTCTTGGTGATTGCCGTCGCCTAGATGGTTGGTGGTTTGTTGATTGGTGAGGGGATTCGGTGATTGTGTCCGCCCCAATCAAGGTGCTTGTGAGGGGTTTTTGAGCCTTCCCGTGGGAGATCACGAAAGACATCTTTAGTAGATTGCTCGTGACTTATGGATCCCCATCTTGTGTTGGTTGTGCGACAGGCGTGTGATGCCTATTAGCGCGTGAACCTCCAAGTGGGTGAATCGCCATAATGGAGACTAGCTTGCCGGCAAGCAAGTGAACCTCGGTGAAAAATTATTATGTCATCTTGTCTCCGAGGATTTCGTTGGTATTCTTGTGATTGATCTCTTGCCCGACATTGGTATACATCCCTTTACCTCTCTTGCATTTACATTCTAGTGTAGCTAAACTCTTTAGTGTAGTTAGTTTTGAGAGCTAGCTTGTTTGTTGAGTAGTTTGGTTAGGGCTCTTTAGTCTAGTCTTCGAGAGCTCACTAACTTAGCTTGCAGTGACTTAGCCTTTGCTTGACATAGAGATCATAGATAACTAGAATTATGGATAGGTGGCTGTAAGGTCCAAATGGCTAGAGGGGGGGTGAATAGCCTAATTAAAACTTCTACAAGAATTACTTAACCACAAGTTAGTACGAAAGGTGACGAAGCAAAAGCACTAGCTCTAACTAATTAAGCAAGCCACCTACACAAGTCTAGTACAAGGCTAACCACTAAACACTACAACAACTATAAGCTAGAAACAAGAAGTAATACGAGAGAAGAGCTTCGAGTGATTATACCACCGTGTAGAGATGAGAAGTACCAATGAATCAATTACACAAGAGAAATCCTCGAGAAGAGAATAACACAAGAATTTATCCCGAGGTTCACTTGCTTCCCGGCAAGCTACTCCCCGTTGTGGCGATACACCCACTTGTCGGTTCGCGAGCTAATCGACTATCAAGAGTCGAGCCCTCGGCGGGCGCCGCACAACCGCACACAAGATGGGGATCCTCCAAGCCACGAGCTCCACTAGAGTATCCAATTTGCGAACTCCCGCGGGGAAGGATCAAGAACCCCTTACAACACTTGGTGAGGGCTCCAACAATCTCCAATTGCGAGCTCAATCACCTCCGCTGCTCCAAGTCGTCTACCGTGTCGGGAAACACGGAAGAGTAACAAGAAATCCGCAGCAACTCGAAGATCAAGTGCCTCTAGAATGCAACTCTCAAGCAATGCACTTGAATCTCACTCAATCTCACTCAAGATGTGCAACTATGCAAAGAGATGAGTGGAGGGGTTGTTCTCTAGCTCAAAGGATGTCTCTAGGTCTCAAAATATGCAAGAGTTGCCCTCAAACCCCGGCCAACTTCTAATTATAGCGAAGGGGTACACAGCTAGCCGTTAGGAATTTGAACCAGCCGAAATCGCGCTGACCGGACGCGCTGGTCACACTGACCGGACGCGCCGATCGCGTAACGGCTAACAGCGAAGTACTGACCGGACGCGCTGGTCAAGCCTGAGCAGCGCTCAACGAAACAGCGACCGGACGCGCTGTAGAACTGACCGGACGCCACAGTGCCAGCGTCCGGTTGGAGTCCAGTAAGCTCCCTGAACGACCAGACGCGTCCGGTCGACAGTGACCGGACGCGCTGCGCGTCCGATCAACAAACTGAAACATGCGCAGACACTGAACGCTGACCGGACGCGTCCGGTCAAACAGAGACCGCGTCCGGTCCAGCGTCCGGTCACCTCTGTGACCTCCGTTCGCCTCCGTTTCTTTTCCGACTTTCGGCGTAGTGGAAAATATGCATTTCACTTCCCCAAAAAGCGCCGAATCCCGCCTCGCAAGCTCGGCGGGAGGAAGAGAGGAACCCAAACCCCTCTCTACCGCTTAAACTTCACCGCCTTCGCAAACTGTGCTAACACCACCAAGTGTACACCACCATGTGCATGTGTGTTAGCATTTCACAAACATTTTTAAGGCGTTGTGTTAGCTCTCTACTAGATCCTAATGCATATGCTCAAGACAATGATCTAGTGGCACTTGATTTCCGAGCTAACCGTGATTGCCCCTCTTGATAGTCGGCTATGTATCCTAAACCCGGTCAATCACTTCTCTACTCATCTTAGACCGGCAAAAGGAAAACCCTATGGTTATACCTTTGCCTTGCGCTCTTAGATCCTTCTCCTCCACTTGATCATCATGTCCTTCATTTTATGTGCATCTCCACCATGATCATCATTTCATGTCCATGCACCATCTTTTTGTGATCTTGTGGCCACCACTCCTTGCCACATACACCTTCATCACATGTGTTGCTTATGCCTAACTCAAAACACTTAACACATGGCATTAGCAACTTGGTGTCATTAATTACCAAAACCAAACTTGGGCTTTCAGTGGCTTGCATTTTTGTAGAGCTAGCGCAAAACTTACTTTACGCCATTTAGTTGTCTAACCGCTTTGCTTAAGTATGTTGTATAAATTTTTATAGGCTATTCACCCCCTCTAGCCATTTAGGACCTTGCACCCACCCACCATCAGGTCACGCATGTGCTGTGCGACGCCTCCCACACGCCATGGGCCAAGCAACTACCTCTTGGTCCAGCCATCGACCTTGAAGATGGCAGCTTGCGAGTGCCCGACGCCAGTGTTCTCCGACAGTTTGGCCCCGACCAGCAGCTATTCGTGCCCTTCTCCGCATCTCCTCCAAGCTACGACGACAGCTGCTTCAGTACGCCAAGTCCATCGACTCCTGCGGCAACGGCAGTGCCTTCCGACACGCCCGCACGCCAACGCCGGCGCCCGCTTCCTGCCGCGGACGGTGCAGGCGAGCACGATCGGGTGCCAGGACCAGGAGGTCCATCAACCAGCCCCATCTATTGCTCACCTGAGCTGCAGCTGCCTCCAAAGACATGTCAACGCTAATGTGGATAGCCATATCAGATTAAAAATAGAAACAAAGAGGTATGGATTAGAGATGCATCACTTAAAAAGTTTATGGATCTGAAAAGCCATTTTCATAGTTGATGGACCTAAGTGAAATATAGGCAAAAGTTAATGGGCCAATGATGCATTTAGCTATTTTATAAACTCTACTCACATCTTTTTTTTTCTTCTAAATCATGATTTTATATTTTTTTTGAGAATTAAATCATGATTTTATATGTTAAACCATATTTTCTTGATACCACAGTTTCTATTACATCATCGTTCAAACGGGCCCTAAGCGCATCTAGTCAATTCACATTGTTAAAGGACTAGCACGGTTGGGCGCGCTACCGTCGTGACCGTGATGAACAGTGAAAAATATATAAAATTCGCCTGAGCAAAAAAAAACAAGTGAATAGTGAACATCGATGTCACGTCATGAACAGTGTCAGATGCCGTGTCATGAACAGTGTTGAACAGTGTCAGAGCGCTTTTCGGCCTCCCGTTTATCCTTGGTTGAGGGATACTTATATTCTCACGTGTGCTATTTTATGCTATACTACACATGTATTTGTGATAAGAGCTGATTCGAAAAAAATATGTTGAAATGTTTTTTCCCTCATAAATGGTAGATATGTCTATATGAGTACTTATGAGTTTTACATGCCAAAAAGATTCAAATATACGTTGTTTGTTTGTATTACAATACAAAGTTGTAAACAATTTTTAACATAGTTAAAATTCACTCACAAAAACTAAAATATATCAAAACAACTAACATACAACATTGTCATTCCCACCGAGACCTCTAATTCCTATAGAGTTAAAATAGAGCTACATATCAAACAGGTGCACATACTCCACGATGGAAGACCAACTCTAAAAAATACAACTTTGGTTGAGCGGAACTAAAAAAAAAAACAAAAAAATAGAGCAGGTTGCGGTTCCAAAGGGACCATAGAGAGCCACGAAGGAGGGGGTTGATGAGGGCCGAAATACTAACGGCCCACACGGCCCACTAGGTGCCACTAGCGGCGGTCTGCGGGTGCGGGAGGAATGATTTGGCGGGAACATCGACAAAACGCCGCCGTTTCCCCTCCCCATTCCTTCCCCTCAAACGGCCAAACCCCACTTTCGCCGGCCCGTCGGTCACCATTCGATTCATCCCGACTCGGCGACTCCGTCTCCGCTCGCCCCCTCCTCTCGACGCGAGCAAAACCACTCCGCTACCGTCCACCCATTCCGGCGGAGCCCCCTGGCCCCTGCCAGAATGGAGGCGGCGCTGAAGGCAAGCATCGCATTGCCCCAACTCCCCGCCCCCAAAACCCTAGGCGCCGTGGGGCCCCGACGCCGCGCGGCGCTAGAATCCTATCCCGGCGGCAGCGATGGTCTAATCCCGCGCGTTTCTGTATGTGCAGGGCTATTTCGGGTACTCAACGTTCCGGCCGTACCAGAGGGAGATCATACAGAAGGTCCTGGATGGGCGGGATTGCCTCGTCGTCATGGCCACCGGCAGCGGCAAGTCCATCTGGTAGAGTCGGTCCCCCTCGCTTGTTTTTTTTTTGGTGTTTTATTATGACGAAATGGCTGTGCGGCGCTTGTTTCTTTCTTTCTTTATTTTGGGTGGGGTGTTGTCGATGGTACAATCTAAGTTCCAATGCTGCATTTATTGGACGATGAGTTGTACCTCTGGGCGCTTTCTGGATCTATTTTCTGTGAATCGTTGAGATATTTCTTGACATTGGTTGATTGATGGGTTGCAATGGTTCCATAAATACGTTTTGTTGGTAGAAATAGAAATGTAGCCTTTAAGCTATAATGGCCAGGTCGTTTTCATTGTAGCGTGCATATCATAACATTTTCTGCCAGGAAATGGTCAGGTCAGCTGGAGTTTAACTGCAACTAGGAAATCATGATTAGAGAGGATTGTGCAGAAACTGGCAAAATTATCTTCTCAGAAGGACCTGACCACAATTTTCCGTTTCATAATTGGTGGCATCCGCAAAACCTTTTAGAACTATTCTGTTTATCAATTTCTACAAAAAAACTGTAGTAGGTTTGTTGACACTAGAGCTGTGGGTTTGCAGCAGGATTTCAAACAAAACACTTCCTATTCACTAATTTGTTTTTTTTGTAAGTATAGTTATAGATTTTTTTCCCGTAAACTTTTTGATAATCTCTCGCATTTCTTCAGAGAAAAAGAAACATGTTTTGTCCAACCCATTTATTTATTAAGTAAATACTTCATATTAGCCTCAACAGACTGTAGTTCTCTCTTGGTATATCCAGACAATAGGGTAGGAACATAATCTGAAACATTCTGGAGCTATTGATTAAAATTCAATTATTTCCTTTTACATACAAAAGTTACTGTTTGATTATGGCAATTCCTTTTCTCCCAGCTATCAAATTCCCCCACTGGTTACGAAGAAGACAGCTGTTGTTGTAAGCCCTCTTCTGTCCCTGATGCAAGACCAGGTAGGTTTGAAATGTTGGATGTAATAACCTTAGTGGTTTACTCTCGTTTTTTAAATTTCTTTTGCCAAAATAATTTGTTTTCTTAAAACAGGTTATGAGTTTAAAACAAAAAGGTGTGAAATCTGAGTACCTTGGCAGCACCCAAACAAATAGCTCTGTCAGCATTGAGGCCGAAAAAGGCATGTTTGATGTGCTGTACATGACACCAGAGAAAGCCATTTCACTTCCTTCAAGGTGAAACCCTATGATATTTTATATATACTTTAGATTTAGATGTTATAAAAGCATATGGTGTGCTGGACATGTTCTTGTGACACCATAGTAGGCTGTTGCAAACTTGAGTAGCTTTCCTTCTGAGTATGCAGGGCTAGTGGAAGAAGTTGTGGATACTTTGGTTAATAATGAAAGCATGTGCATGTTGCTTCAAGTTATTGCGCCTTGCGCGTGTCAACCTTATTTTACTTTGGTAACTGAGATGTAGCTATAAATAGAGTTGCAACGAGGACCCAACAGGATTTATTTCTAGGGAGCTCGCAATCTTGGGCTGTTGAAATATCTGTCTCCATAAGGAATGTGTGTATCCTTGATAAAATGCCTCCAATGAAACTGATTATAAGAAATTAGCGACAGATATGTGTTTGCTCAACGAAAGGCTTCTTGGCTCGCCGTTCTGGTTTGGTGTTATGTGGGGACAGCTGTACTGTGATGCAGTGCAGCATGCTTGAACTGGCTCCCATATCCTCTCCAACTTCACCACGTTATCTTAATATTTGGTTTAGAGATTGAGCTGGCTTGCACGTTAAGATTGAAGTTTGTTAGTATGTTTTGTTGGTCTAGGATTCTAGGAGATGGCTGTGTAATGCCATGCAACTAATTGAATAAAGGAAGCATGATTAAACTCCCCCAAACCCTTCCATCCTGTGCATTGTGTCTGGGCGACGTTGCTGTCATGGTTCTGCCCTTGTTCAAGCATATGGTCCTGCGTCCGCGTCCATTCATCTTCCACCGCTACCACCCTAGTACCCTACAACCTTCAATCCTTTGATACTAGTTGCAATCCATCACACTTGGCTGCAATAAAACTTGAGAGTTCTGTCCTGGGTAGATCAATATTTATACAGTAGTGCTGTGGCCTTATCAAATCTTATCTGTTCGTCATGTAAATCTTGGCAATATGGATATATTTAGTAGGGCCCTCGCCTCCTGTTCTTCTGAAAGAAACAAAACAAATAATACATGCAGTTTTTACTAGGTTGACTTGCTTTTCTTTTTCATTTTTGTCCAGGTTTTGGAGTAACTTGCAGGCTGCTGGAATCTGCTTGTTAGCTGTTGACGAAGCTCATTGCATATCAGAATGGGGCCATGATTTCAGGTTGTTTTTTCTTTTGATTTGATAAACGGAGCACTGAACACATCTTGTAAAAGTACAGGGTACTTAGTCATTTGAGTTTCATAAACAATATGTTTATGCAATTTGGAAATCCCTGTATTCACTTGTGGAACAGGTATTTGTGGTAGTTATATGTAATGGTGGGATGGATTGTGTGTTCTTATTTATCCAGTTTTTGGGCTTTCTATACTTTTCATCCCCCATCCTTTGATATTGAGTTGATTGGAAGCGGAGAAAATCAGCATTTCTCCCTCTTTTAACTTGATTTCCATAATTCAAACTCTCTTGCAGGATGGAGTACAAGCAGCTGCATTCATTGCGTGACCTTCTTGTGGGTGTTCCCTTTGTTGCTTTAACTGCCACAGCCACAGAAAGGTATGAATTTTACACTATCACTTTGTTTTCTTCCTTGTTGCTTCTTTACCTTCCTTTTGATGACATCTAATGCTACTGTTTTTTTTTTCCTTTGCTTAAAGGGACAGGGTGAGATAAATAGCTTTAAAACATTAAAATCCCCTAAAGATAATAACAATGAGCATTAGATTATGCCCATAGTGGTTATTAGGTGTTTGATTATATCCAGATATCATCAAAGAAATGACAAAATCATACTGTTGTATCCCTAGTGCCATAGTAGCACATTTGTAGTCTCTAAAAGCAGCCGAACCAGCCAGACAAATATACAAATATCGCAACTGTATGTTGTGTGTAAATCGTCAGAGCCAGTGGGCTCTCTGTTTTTGGGTGTGGTGGTGGTGTTTTTTTGGGGGTGGGGTGGGGAACTGGTTTTCAAAACTGGTTCAATATTACGCGCTCATCCTCTTCTTTCATAATAATTTTGCAGGGTACGCCAAGATATTTCTACTTCCTTGGTTCTACGCAGTCCTCACGTGGTGGTTGGCTCATTTGATCGTCATAACCTTTTCTATGGTGTGAAAACATGCAACCGATCTATGTCCTTTATAAGTGAACTTGTGAAAGATGTTTCAAAGAAGAGTGCCGCGGGTGAGTCAACAATAATATATTGTACAACCATCCGGGACACACGACAGGTATGTGAACCATAGTTATATAATTTCAGACTTGCAATTGCTAATGCTTGAGAATGCAAACAACAGTTTTTTTTTCTGTGCTTCTTAAAAAGTACCTGTGCATTTTTCAGATTACATAGATGCACATCAAATTCGTGCAATGTGAATTTGTCAATACTTGCTTTTGATTGTTTGAGTAACAAGCTCTTCCATTGTTTTTCTGGTCGATGGGACACTTTTAGATTCCATTCGGGTATGTTCACTGTCTATAGAATTTGGAAGTGGGATTTTAGAAGTTTTATCTGTGGGTTTCTGGAATAATCTGATGAATTTGGGCTTCCTTATTGACTTCATGTAACCTGCTTTTAATACATACTAGATTTCCACTGTCTCAACTTGTGTAGATAAAAAAAATCTTTTCCCCAGGTTCATGAGGCTTTAGTTACTTCTGGAATCAAGACTGGAATTTATCACGGTCAAATGGGCAGCAGAGCTAGAGAGGAATCCCATAGGTTTTTCATCTATTCACTGTCTGCTCTATTTTGGGTGTCTGTTCATTATGTTGTTTTTCTTGTACATCCATTTTCCTTGAGCAATGTAAATCCTTGACTGTATTGTTTTGAGTTTTGACCAATGCTCAAACGATGTTCTGAACCATTTGTCAGTATCCTCTCTGAAAAATGATTTTGTTGAACTATTTTTATTGACATGTTGATGGATAAGTCTCTGTGTTGGCTGTGGGGCTGCTGCAGTACGCAGCACATGATATTTGTGTCCAGCATCTTTTGACTGTTGTTAGGACAGCAGTTAGCATCTTAGGACAGCATCTTAGGATAGCATCGGCATCTTAGGACAGCATCTAGGACAGCATCTTAGACTAGCATCTTAGCAGCATCTTAGCATATGCTTGGCTGGCTAGCAGCCCTATAAATATGTATCCCCAACCCCTCAGGTTGGCATGGCATTGTATGAGTTTGTGTGAGAAATAAACCAGAAAATTGCCCCAACTCCTAGTGTCATCCTCTCTCGATGAGAGTAAGGATTCTACTGCTACCAAGAGTGAGAATCCAGCGACTAACACCTGTTACTGTTAGATATGCTTGACCATGTCATTATGAGAAATGGAATATCATGTGGTTCATAAGTACCATGATTTGGTTTAGTCTCAACTCTCAACATTCTCTATAAAATATTTACTAGATTGTCTTTGTTCTGTTAGATTCACATTGATCATGCAATCAGTAAATTAGAAAAGTAAAACCTTTAGACAAATACATAGGTCAAGGGGGATAAGAATGGTCAGTTGTTTGATTTATGCATTCAGTTTTGTACAAATTATGGTGGCAGATTTATGATTGATCATTGGTTATGTTGCTCCTGCAGATCCTTCATTAGGGATGAAGTTCTTGTGATGGTGGCAACTATAGCTTTTGGAATGGGTATTGATAAGCCTGATGTTAGATGCGTAATACACTATGGATGTCCAAAGAGCCTAGAGTCCTACTACCAGGAAAGTGGGCGTTGTGGAAGAGATGGACTGCCTTCAGTCTGCTGGCTATATTACCAAAGAAGCGATTTTACAAAAGCTGATTTCTATTGTTCTGAGGCAAAAAATGTAGGTCAATTTTTTGCATGCTGGATGTTTTCTCACTCCATCCATGCAGCCTAGTGCTTCTGCTGTGTGCCTACTTGTTTTCTTAATGATTTAATTCATTAAACAGGGAACCCAGAGAAAAGCAATCATGGATTCCTTCATGGCAGCACAAAAATATTGCCTCCTTACTACATGCCATAGAAGGTTCTTATTGCAGTATTTTGGTGAAGAATGCAACACAGACTGTGGTACGTTCTTTTTATTTTATAACATTTATTTCTTATCTATTCTTATCCTATAGCTTAATTTACTAGGTTATGAGGTATCATGCAACCTTACCTCGACTGCTGGAATTGTCTTGTAGTGACATTGATTAATGGCACATATCTTGATCTGCAGGCAATTGTGATAATTGCACAGCAGTGAAAAACGAGAGGGATTTGTCAAAAGAAGCCTTTTTGTTGCTGTCCTGCATCAAATCTTGCGGAGGACGCTGGGGCCTCAATTTACCTATTGATGTTCTCCGTGGATCACGAGTAAGTCTTTATCCTTTTTGTTTCAGTTTTCTACAATGGTGACATACATTAGCTGTCTGTAGTTCATTCGATATCATGTATGTGTTTGATAATTTTGTCACTGGGAATGACCATATGTGACGGAATGCACCGTTACGTTTACTGAAGTCATGGCATACCGTAAGCTTTTGAAGTCTCCACAATATTTTTACTTTAGAAGATCAAAATGATTGAACCATAGTGACAACTCACAAAGTTCCCGGGTTGACGGGGTCGAGGAACGGAGTATGCTACTTGCGAGAGGTTTTTACACTGTGGGGTCGAAAATGACCCTGCACACCTGGGTCGGTGTTGACGTTTCTGGGTCGAGGGTTGATGCCTTAGACCCCGTTTTATGTGACTATGGATTGAACAGTAAATTTTCCTCTGAATTTAGTCTTGGTTACTAAATTGCTTTTTCTGGGTAGATGGCAAATAGCAAATATTTTCTCATTTTGTAGGCCAAGAAGATTGTTGACAACAATTATGATAAACTACAAATGCATGGGCGCGGTAAAGATTATTCATCAAACTGGTGGAAAGCACTTGGTGGTCTCCTTATAGCACACGGTACTAATGTTGACCTCTCTATTTCATTCTGTTATTCTTGTAAGTTGTGTGAAGCAACACCTTTCTAAAATTGTTGATTTTCCTGTGCACAGCCAATTCCGTTGCTGTCCTTTCCCTGACAAAAGAAGAAAGTATTACAAAAAGATTTGATTTTGTATTCAAGCAAATGGCATATTATGTATGCACTTCTTCTTTCTTTTTTTTTTTTTTTTTTTTTTTTGCCGTAGAAGATATTCACAGCAGATATGGCCATAATAAGTACACTGAATTATACTCTTAAGGCAATGCGT